>JAIOJX010000024.1:117822180-119226970 GCA_022376925.1 Tragulus kanchil | reverse complement strand
GAAAAAAATTAACTACTTGCTAATTCTCATTTCTTACATTGTCCTAAATCAGGGATTAGCAAAATATGTCTGTGATCAAATGTGGTCCTGTTTTTTTTGTTTGTTTTTTAAGTAATAAAGGGGGCCCTTTCCATAAAAAAAGCTTTATTAAAGCTCAACCAACACCCATTCGCTTTCGTAACACCTATGGGTGCTTTCATGTTACTGAAATCAGAATTAAGTGGTTGTGATAGACACCATATATCCTGTAAAGCTGAAAATATTTGCTACCTGGCCTTTTACAGAAAAAGTATGTTAGCTCTTCTCTACTAAATGCTAGGAGAGAAGGTAACATCATATTCAAAGTCTGGAATTAGGATGGTGACCTCTAGTAAATGCCCACGAGAACAAAAGCCCATTACATCAGAGATTTTATGTGCACAGAGAACTTCTGTGGAGTTCCTGGAATGGTATTTATGTTTAGTGGACTAGTTCTTTGCTCTACAGAGAAATAAATGGAATGATGAAAATTAAGTATTTTTGATGGAAGCTGACTGTACAGATTCTAAATGGTGATACAGAATTGCTGATAAACTGACATTTCTGTGGTTACTTATAATTGTGGCCATGTAACCTCCATTTTGGGGGCCTAAGAAATACTAACTTATGTTAATACAGAGGAAAAGCATCTTTGCGACCCCATGAACTGTAGACTGCCAGGCTTCATGGTGCAAGAATACTGGAGTAGCAAGCCATTCCCTTCTCCAGGTGATGTTTCCAGCCCAGGAATCAAATCCAGGTCTCTCGCATTGCAATCAGATTCTAAACCGTCTGAGCCACCAGGAAAGCCCCCAAAATTCGAATTTATGTTAATACAGAGGAAAAGCATATAAACTTCCAGAAAGTTAAACAAGACAAAAAAGAAAAGTGACTCCAGAATGTAAAACGGTGTCATTTCCTGGTCATGATCAGTTAGAATACATAGGGGTGAGATAATACAGGCAGGGGATTAACTCTTGGAGACGGCTGGCGATAGTTATAATACATCCTCCAAAGCACACACTCTCCCAGAACACGAAGAGTTGATAAGCAGGCACAAAGGATGTAAACAAGGCTCGTTGCAGTACTGCTGGAAGCCCTCAGACATGACTAACAGCCACCAGGATAAGTTTTCCTCAACAATATGCCTAACAATTAGCTGGACAGTCACTGGCTGACTGTGATCTTCACTTCCTTCCATCCTTTGGTCTTTCTACCGAAACTGAGAAGTGAGTACGCAGCTGAAAAGTTCATTTCAAAAGGATGGGAGTCGAATACTGACTCACTAGACACTGTCAGATTTTGTCAGTTAAGAAGTTTTGAGGACAAGCCTGGCAGAAACATCTGTATCTCCATTACTGATTACATCTGGATGGGGTGGATATAGCAGATTCTGGCAGATTTTTCCCAGTTCTGTGTCTTCTAATAAGGTTATAAAAACTGAAGGAACACCTTGATAAACAACGGAGAATAGCTTGGGCTTAGTAGATGCAGCACTTGATTCTGCTTCTCAGATTAAGATTCACCTTGTTTAAGAACTCCTTCTCTCTCCTAGATAACCTTGAATTTTTTCCCTTTCTAAAGAGTATCTCTGGCAGCTTTGAAATAGGCAGCATATTTCTAGTGGATATAACAGAAACTACTTTCTTAATTAAAAGTTTCAGAGCAGGGCTTCCCTGGTGGTCCAGTGGGTGAAGAGTCCACCTTGCAGTACAAGGGGCACCAGTCTGATCCCTGGCCCGGGAAGACCCCAAGTGCCATGGAGCGGCTGGGCCAGTGTGTCCAATTATGAGCCAGTGCTCTGCAACGAGAGGCCGCTGTGATGGGAGGCCCATACAGGCCAAAGAATAAAGATGGATGAAAAATAAATGATGACTTAGAGGCAAAAAAAAAAAAAAAAAAAAGCACTTAAAAAAAAAGTTTCAGAGCAATATCTAACGATACAGTTTTTCCCTCTACAAGTCCTTTTAAAATGAACTAGATTTTCTTTTTCTTTTAATGGGGTTTTTTGGCCACTTCTGTTGATCTTTATCTATTTTCATTCATCTCTGTTCCTTGGCCTGCGTGGGCCTCCCATGGCAGTGGCTCCTCTCGTCGCAGAGCACCGGCTCTGGGTGCATGCCCTCCAGAGCTCCAGCTTGGTAGTTGGACACATCAGTCCAGCCACTCCGCAGCATGTGGGATCTTCCCAGGCCAGGGATCCAACAAGCGTCCCTTGCACTGCAAGGTAGTGTCCTTACCCACTGGACCACCAGGGAAGTCCTGCACTAGGTTTTTACATGTCTTTGGAAGCCTGGATTTTGAAAAATTTCTTTCCCAACTTGTATCCAAAGTTGGTAAAAACACCATCCCAAAGACAGAAATTTCATTTCATACAAACTCCACATTTATTTAAGAGGATCAAGACATATATAAATATTTTAGCAGATACACTGGAGTAGGAGGAGTGAGCTACTAACAATGAAGAATTAAAAATAATTAAGAGGTAAGGACTAAGAATTGCAAATCTGCAGTTGAGATAAACTCAGGATTCAAAAATACTGATTTTCAAGTCATTCTTCTAAATAAAGATAAACAGCATTTCAGCAAAGTAATAATTTATATTTGCAACAAATGCTATCTTACTATACTATTAAAATCTTATTACTATCACTAATAGTGGTAACGATGTATTTCCATGAATTCAGTAATTTATAAATGTTTTCACACTTGCTAGCTTATCAACAGCAACAAAAGCTAACTTTTAAAAAGCCTAAATTTTAAGATCTTTAGATGTTAATAAACAAAAACAGAAATCCAGCTGTTAAGATATGCAGGCATCTAATGTCACCCATGTTGCTGAAAACACTGTTCTTGGGAAACCAAGCAGCCTTGTTTGATGTTTACCTTAGCAGCTTCAGAATGAACGTAAATGGCTGTCTGACATGTGAATGCAAAAATCTGGAACCAATCCTATTTTACAGAACACAAAACTTCAGCATGTGGGACACCTAATTATTTCAATGATAGGTAAGTTTTAGCCTTGATCACACAGCGTACAGTTGAGAAATCTGTTTCGTAGGAGAATATTTCACAGCAGGCAGTGAATCTTAAGAACCATGTCATAAACACGCAAACACATGGTTTCAGTTAAACAGAGCTTCGTTCCTTTAAAACATAATTTGTATAAAAAATAATGCAAGACATTCTGCACAGAATTTTTGATGTGCATGGCTACAGAACTTTCCCCTCTTTAAAGAATTACCATGTTTTTAAAAAGATGGATTGATTGATTTTATCCTCTTCCGGGATTAATATAAAATTGTTTCCTTTCATTGTCACTTAAACTACAGCCATTCTCAAAACTACCTCACATTTTTTCTTCACTTGAGAATAAAACTTTAATTTGAATCTATACAAATACTGTTACATTCGTTCTATTGAAAGCTGTCTCCAAATTATAATTAACAGTTTTTCTAGACCAGTTATCAGGTTTTTTTTTGTTTCTATTTGAAAGTCTGCCTATATAAATATTTTAGCAGATACACTGGAGTAGGAGGAGTGAGCTACTAACAATGAAGAATTAAAAATAATTAAGAGGTAAGGACTAAGAATTGCAAATCTGCAGTTGAGATAAACTCAGGATTCAAAAATACTGATTTTCAAGTCATTCTTCTAAATAAAGATAAACAGCATTTCAGCAAAGTAATAATTTATATTTGCAACAAATGCTATCTTACTATACTATTAAAATCTTATTACTATCACTAATAGTGGTAACGATGTATTTCCATGAATTCAGTAATTTATAAATGTTTTCACACTTGCTAGCTTATCAACAGCAACAAAAGCTAACTTTTAAAAAGCCTAAATTTTAAGATCTTTAGATGTTAATAAACAAAAACAGAAATCCAGCTGTTAAGATATGCAGGCATCTAATGTCACCCATGTTGCTGAAAACACTGTTCTTGGGAAACCAAGCAGCCTTGTTTGATGTTTACCTTAGCAGCTTCAGAATGAACGTAAATGGCTGTCTGACATGTGAATGCAAAAATCTGGAACCAATCCTATTTTACAGAACACAAAACTTCAGCATGTGGGACACCTAATTATTTCAATGATAGGTAAGTTTTAGCCTTGATCACACAGCGTACAGTTGAGAAATCTGTTTCGTAGGAGAATATTTCACAGCAGGCAGTGAATCTTAAGAACCATGTCATAAACACGCAAACACATGGTTTCAGTTAAACAGAGCTTCGTTCCTTTAAAACATAATTTGTATAAAAAATAATGCAAGACATTCTGCACAGAATTTTTGATGTGCATGGCTACAGAACTTTCCCCTCTTTAAAGAATTACCATGTTTTTAAAAAGATGGATTGATTGATTTTATCCTCTTCCGGGATTAATATAAAATTGTTTCCTTTCATTGTCACTTAAACTACAGCCATTCTCAAAACTACCTCACATTTTTTCTTCACTTGAGAATAAAACTTTAATTTGAATCTATACAAATACTGTTACATTCGTTCTATTGAAAGCTGTCTCCAAATTATAATTAACAGTTTTTCTAGACCAGAACCCTTGAAATTCAGTCTTGTTTTTCTTGCTTTTGCTATTAAGACTTTCTACATATTGCTTCAAAGCCAAAACTGTTCTGCCAGTTATTATACATCTTGAGAAAAAATTCAAGTTTAAACTAATATGACCTATGCAGAAAGTTCCTGCACATGATCATAGCAGGATTTTAGGGGCTAATGCTCAACCAATGACCCTGCCCAAAACAGTAAAAAATTCTTAAAAGCCACTCTACCTTCCTTATTAAAAGAAGGATCCTCTTCCCTGAAAGATTTTAGGAAAAACATTTAGGAAAACAAGCTTCAAGGATTATTTCAAAAAGGATGAGCACTATTTTACCATTGAAGCAGATCGACTGCTTGTAACAAGACTTGATCCACCATAGTTTGAATTGAGGCTTCCAACTGGTGCATTATGCGATGGTCCCAATAAACTGTGTATATCACCGTGACCGGCAGGCAAACTGGTAGAAGGTCCCACGGCATGGTTTCTCAGCACATGGATAGCATCATCCAGTCTGTCCAAACGATCCTCCATTCGAGATTGCTGTGAGGATGGAAAAAAGACATGGAGGTTACTGCTGTTATCTGTTAAATGCATTAAACTGCTATGATTCATACTTAGGGAAATACAGAAGACAGCCAATGAATATGCAACATTAAGTAGCTTCCAAAGAAACTGCTTGTACTACAAATCAATGATCAAAGGAAGGATATTTGTAAACTATGCTAAATTAACAAGCTTCAGAAGCAAATCACTGCTTCATAAAAATGTATTTACCAATCTAGCATGAGGTTATTTTCTTTTAGCGTCTACAAAAGCTGAAGGCTACTCGGCTGTGTCTGGTACTCAATTCACATTGATAAAAAAAGATAATCTGGACTTTAACACTGAAACAAGGGCAATTTGGAGAAGGGTGCTCAAATCATCAAATTTGAGTTGTAATTTTGTTTTAAGTGAAAATACCTATTTAATACCTATCTGAAATGGTGACCACATCCAAATGTGTTCTTTTCATGAAACCGATGAAACGATACTGTCTGTGGATATACACATGCCCCATACACAAACATATTAGAATTAAAAAAACCAAAAGCACATGCCAGTAGAGCTCTTCTAAAAAAGACCATACTCAACACCACAAGAGAACAAAGGCCTGTTCTTACATATTGTTACAAAAACGAAAATAGTTCATTGTTTGATTTAAAAAGACTGCAGTCTGTACAGGCGTGAAGATTTTAAATGGATAATAGGAAGTATAATTAACTGAAACACAAAAAAGGCACCATCTAAAAGAAATAGTACCTCACAGACATCCTTTAAGAAGGACATTGCATCTTGCAAATGCTCGTGAAGTTGCTGCTCAACTCGATTTTTCTGGCAAAGTCAAGACAGAACAGGAGGCAAAGCACAGGTTAAGATTAACTCCAAAAGAGATGAGGAAATAGCTGATGTGCATGTCAGCATAACATGTTAGTAAAGTTAACGCGGAGACCTGCAAGATCTACTTGTATTAATGTATGAGAAGGCTGGGATTTAACAGCAAAGTTATAAGGTTAGCATCTAAATAGCACACATGGCTTGTATTTGCTTAAATGTGAGAAGAAAACTTTCCCTTCATTTAAAATGTTCTGTTAGTTACAGAAAAAGAACTCTTCTATTTGCAACCTGGAATTGCTGAATAGCATGACTTAGCATTCCATCCTTATTTTGTTTTTAGAATGCTTCGTTATTCTGTGGTAAGCACAGAAAGGCAACAGCAGTTAACATCCTACCACAAATTCTTCATGCTCCATACCTAGACAGGCACCTTTATTCTACTGCCTTGATTGTCTATGCATTTGCATGTATCAATACAATTTACACAGTACATTCTTTTATAAAAAGAAAACATGGGAAACAATACTCTTCATGACAAAAAAAAAACTGATGTTACATTTAAAATTCTAAAAGAAATGTAATAAACTATACACAGTATCATATAAGAAAAGAGTGAAATACAACCATTTTGCACTGCTGAACTGATTTTCTCCTACTTGGTTTTTTTCTTTAGAGTAAAATTAAACCCTAGATCTATCAAACAAACAAAAATCTCATAACACTATTTTAAAACCAGCTGTCCCAAATAAGACATCCCAAAAAATAAAAGGGGAAAACATCCCCATTAGAATTAAAAAAACCAAAAGCACATGCCAGTAGAGCTCTTCTAAAAAAGACCATACTCAACACCACAAGAGAACAAAGGCCTGTTCTTACATATTGTTACAAAAACGAAAATAGTTCATTGTTTGATTTAAAAAGACTGCAGTCTGTACAGGCGTGAAGATTTTAAATGGATAATAGGAAGTATAATTAACTGAAACACAAAAAAGGCACCATCTAAAAGAAATAGTACCTCACAGACATCCTTTAAGAAGGACATTGCATCTTGCAAATGCTCGTGAAGTTGCTGCTCAACTCGATTTTTCTGGCAAAGTCAAGACAGAACAGGAGGCAAAGCACAGGTTAAGATTAACTCCAAAAGAGATGAGGAAATAGCTGATGTGCATGTCAGCATAACATGTTAGTAAAGTTAACGCGGAGACCTGCAAGATCTACTTGTATTAATGTATGAGAAGGCTGGGATTTAACAGCAAAGTTATAAGGTTAGCATCTAAATAGCACACATGGCTTGTATTTGCTTAAATGTGAGAAGAAAACTTTCCCTTCATTTAAAATGTTCTGTTAGTTACAGAAAAAGAACTCTTCTATTTGCAACCTGGAATTGCTGAATAGCATGACTTAGCATTCCATCCTTATTTTGTTTTTAGAATGCTTCGTTATTCTGTGGTAAGCACAGAAAGGCAACAGCAGTTAACATCCTACCACAAATTCTTCATGCTCCATACCTAGACAGGCACCTTTATTCTACTGCCTTGATTGTCTATGCATTTGCATGTATCAATACAATTTACACAGTACATTCTTTTATAAAAAGAAAACATGGGAAACAATACTCTTCATGACAAAAAAACAACTGATGTTACATTTAAAATTCTAAAAGAAATGTAATAAACTATACACAGTATCATATAAGAAAAGAGTGAAATACAACCATTTTGCACTGCTGAACTGATTTTCTCCTACTTGGTCTGTTTTTATACTTCCTTTACATATAAACATAAAATAAGAGTAAAATTAAACCCTAGATCTATCAAACAAACAAAAATCTCATAACACTATTTTAAAACCAGCTGTCCTAAGACCAGAAGCCCAATGTCCCAAAGAGCAGATGGCAAAGGCACACCCAATGTGTCTTATATTGTCTGACTAAATCAGGCCATTTGTTAGCGAAGAATTCGTGTGTAATGCTATCCTACTATTTTTTATTGTTACTCAAGATTTTCCAGGGGGAAAAAAAAAGAACTCCACACTATTAGATAAAATAGACCTTGTATGTTTCTCAGAGGCTCTTACCAGGGAGTGGAGTGAGTTTTCATAGCTTGGGGATGAAGGAGCTTGCCCTCCAGACCTGGGCCACTGACTGGTACCTGTTAAAACAAAACCCCCAAGCACCCACACACCTTGGTTAACTCAGTGATTTTGACAATGTTCTGAAGGAAAGGGTAAAGATATAACACTCTAGGTGTGAAAATTGTTGTTCGATCGTCTGCATGGTATTGGCTATTCATAGGTCCAACACATTAAAATTTTTTTCATTATTAATATAACAGGTGAGGGTGTTGAGGAAAAACACTATACTTAAAAACATAACTATTTTTATGTTTACATGTTCTTTACGTTTGTCCACACGTATCTTGAGAAAATGCACTTAAAATATACATAATTAAATTCTGCTCCTCCCTCATAATTTTAGAGTCTTTATGATTATGCTACTAATGACTTACATTAATATTCACCTGATCCTCTATACCACAATTTGCTTAACCACCATTACCTTACTGCTAGACATTGGCTGATTTCATTTGGCTATTATGAATACTGAGTATCACTATGAGTGGTAAATGTTGTTCTTTCTTTTGGGGAACATGTCTAAGGTTAAATAGCATTTCTAAGTTAAAAGGTATGAACATATTTATGATCCTTAATTCTTAAGGCCAAACTAGTTTCTAAAAGGTTATATACTAACTTGTGCCTTTAGTAATGCACAAATTTCAAATGACTACAAAATGCACTTGAGGTTGATCTCCTTAAAATTTTCCCAGCATAATTTACACCAAAACGTATTATTTAATTTGGGAAATAGTATCATGAAAATTCTGTTAAATGTTTACTCTTCAATTTTAGAAAAGTAGCAACAGAATTTAAAAAGGATAGAAAAAGAAAGCATACAAATTAAGAACAGAAAGAAGAAAAAGAAAAAAAACAATAAAAAAATTAAAAGACTAATTCATGTATGGAGGGAAGGCAGGATTTCCAAATAGCTTTAAAAAGAAAACGACAAAACAACTGACTGAAAATGTCTACTATCTCACAAGTGCATTAAAAAGAAGCTACCTGGGCTTCCCTGGTGGTCCAGTGGGTAAGACACTGCCGTGCAGTGCAAGGGGCGCTGGTTCGATCCCTGGCCTGGGAAGATCCCATGTGCCACGGAGTGGCTGGACTGATGTGTCCAATTACTGAGCCGGAGCTCTGGAGGGCATGCGCCCAGAGCCGGTGCTCTGCGACAACAGAGGCCACCGCGATGGGAGGCCCGCAGGAGCCAAAGAACAAAGATGGATGAAAATAGAGAAATGAAAGACCAATAGAAGTGGCCCACCCATTCCCCTCCTTCCCCACCCCCCCCAAAATAAATTTAAAAAAAAAAAGAAGAAGAAGCTATCTATAGAAAATAATGAAAACCATTCAATTAAATACAGGGTATTTTTCCTAACCAAAGCTTCAGTGACAAACTGAATTACATTAGAAATCTGTCAGAGAAGTTGAAGATTTACTTAATTTGTATTATTGAATGCTAAATGGCGTTTTAAACTATGTTCTACCAAAGCTTGTTGTTTTAGGAAAATTAAAATTAATTTGAAATATTACTTGCTTAACCACCATTACCTTACTGCTAGACATTGGCTGATTTCATTTGGCTATTATGAATACTGAGTATCACTATGAGTGGTAAATGTTGTTCTTTCTTTTGGGGAACATGTCTAAGGTTAAATAGCATTTCTAAGTTAAAAGGTATGAACATATTTATGATCCTTAATTCTTAAGGCCAAACTAGTTTCTAAAAGGTTATATACTAACTTGTGCCTTTAGTAATGCACAAATTTCAAATGACTACAAAATGCACTTGAGGTTGATCTCCTTAAAATTTTCCCAGCATAATTTACACCAAAACGTATTATTTAATTTGGGAAATAGTATCATGAAAATTCTGTTAAATGTTTACTCTTCAATTTTAGAAAAGTAGCAACAGAATTTAAAAAGGATAGAAAAAGAAAGCATACAAATTAAGAACAGAAAGAAGAAAAAGAAAAAAAACAATAAAAAAATTAAAAGACTAATTCATGTATGGAGGGAAGGCAGGATTTCCAAATAGCTTTAAAAAGAAAACGACAAAACAACTGACTGAAAATGTCTACTATCTCACAAGTGCATTAAAAAGAAGCTACCTGGGCTTCCCTGGTGGTCCAGTGGGTAAGACACTGCCGTGCAGTGCAAGGGGCGCTGGTTCGATCCCTGGCCTGGGAAGATCCCATGTGCCACGGAGTGGCTGGACTGATGTGTCCAATTACTGAGCCGGAGCTCTGGAGGGCATGCGCCCAGAGCCGGTGCTCTGCGACAACAGAGGCCACCGCGATGGGAGGCCCGCAGGAGCCAAAGAACAAAGATGGATGAAAATAGAGAAATGAAAGACCAATAGAAGTGGCCCACCCATTCCCCTCCTTCCCCACCCCCCCCAAAATAAATTTAAAAAAAAAAAGAAGAAGAAGCTATCTATAGAAAATAATGAAAACCATTCAATTAAATACAGGGTATTTTTCCTAACCAAAGCTTCAGTGACAAACTGAATTACATTAGAAATCTGTCAGAGAAGTTGAAGATTTACTTAATTTGTATTATTGAATGCTAAATGGCGTTTTAAACTATGTTCTACCAAAGCTTGTTGTTTTAGGTTAATCTTCCACATTTAGGAAACTAAGAACTTAAGATAAATTGAAACTATTATAGCTTACTTTAGCTGAATAACCTAGTAGTTGTATTCCTATTAATTACTTAATTTTTGTAAGCTGAAAAGCTGGATTCATAGATTCTTTTTTTTTTTTTTTTTAAATTTATTTATTTCTTTATTATTGGTGCGGGATGGGGTGGGGAGGGAGGAGAGCAGGTGGGCCACTTCTATTGGTTTTTCATTTATCTATTTTCATCAATCTTTGTTCTTTGGCCCGTGTGGGCCTCCCATCGCGGTGGCCTCTGTTGTTGCAGAGCACCGGCTCTGGGCGCATGCGCTCCAGAGCTCCGGCTTGGTAATTGGACACATCGGTCCAGCAGCTCCGCGGCACGTGGGATCTTCCCAGGTCAGGGATCGAACCGGCGCCACTTGCACTGCAAGGCAGTGTCCTTACCCACTGGACCACCAGGGAAGCCCATGATTCTTAATGACTTAATTATATTTCATAATTTGAATGTTATTGCAGATTAGACAAAAAATTTTAAATACTAAAATTGTAAGAAAAGTATATGGTATATACTTCATTGACTAACAATTTGTTTTACTTGTAAGCAAATTACAAATCATTCTGTTCATTAAAGGTTTCCTGCTAGACATACAAATGCAATCATAATTTAACTATGCAATCTATGGACAATCTAAATCTGAAGTATGTGGGTTAATTTTATACTTAGAAAGCAGAATCAAGCAATCAGAAAAATCCAGTGACTGACTACATGAAGAATTTACATAAAAAGAACGAGGAACTTCCTTGTGGTCCAAGGGTTAAGAATCTACCTTTATAGGTTGGGGACACAGGCTGGATCCCTGGTCAGGGAACTAAGACCCCACATGCTGTGGAGCAACTAAGCCCGAGTGCCACAGGCTGAGAAGCCAAAGCATGGAACTAAGTCTGTGTTCCACAACAAGAAAAGCCTGAGCACTGCAACTACGCCACAGTGAAGGGCCCTGGCCCACAATGAAGACCCGCACAGCCAAAAAAATTTTTAAATAAAAACCAACTAACGGGGCTTCCCTGGTAGTCCAGTGGGTAAAGAGTCACCTTGCAATGCAAGAGAGACTGGTTTGATCCCTGACCCGGGAAGAGCCCACGTGCCGCAGAGTGACTGGACTAGTGTGTCCCAATTACGAGCCAGAGTTCTGGTGCACATGTTCCCAGAGTCAGTGCTGTGCAACAAGAGAGGCTGCTGCAATGGGAGGCCCACACATGCCAAAGAATAAAGGTGGATGAAAACAAATAAATAAACAAATAAAAATTTTAAAACAACCAAACAACTAACACTTTAGTAGTGTTAGCACTTTACCAGCTAGCACTTTACCTCAGTGCTTTCCAAAACTAATGTAAAATTCTGAATTTTTGTGTGGAAAAGAGGTCAGTCATAATCTATTTTGAAAAATATGTAAAATTATTTTTAGAAGTTTCTCTTAATGTTTATAATATACTTTTTAAAGAAAAAAAAAAAAAGAAAGAAAGAAAGAACCACAGGAGCTTCTTCTTCCTCTTTTGTAAGATTCATCTATTTATTTTTGACCCCACCAGGTCTCTGCTGCTGCATGCAGACTTTATCTGCAGCGAGTGGGAGCTACCTTTCACTGTGGTGTGTGGGCTTCTCATGGCAGTGGCTTCTCTTGTAGTGGAGCACAAACTCTAGGGCACAAGAGCTCAGCAGCTGCAGCACACAGGCTTAGCAGCTCCATAGTATGTGGGATCGTCCTGTACCAGGGATCAAAACTGTGTCCCCTGGTTTGGCAGGTGGATTCTTAACCACTAGACTATCAGAGAGGCCCTAAAATATTTTATTTTCAATTATTTATGCTCCATTTCCCCCAAGATTCTAGTGTGATCAACCTGTGACAGGATCCTGATCATTAAATTACTTAATTTGTGTGGATCATTAACAAAAGTTTTATGTTTAAATAACTCAGGAATGTTAGCACACATGTGCTTTGCAAAACAGGCAATTTTTGTGACTCATCAGTAGCTTAGTGTTGAAGAATGAGATGTGTACACGGAGTTAGGTAAGAAATCATCTATATTCAGTATTTTTTGATACTGATATGAAGCAGCTATGCTAAGGTTTACTTCAAAGTGTAATTTATTAAACTGGAAAAATATATATACACTCAAACCCATTTTGTTTTTATTCTAGATCTGATTGCCCCACTTGAGATGCATTTGATTGAAACTGAATACTAACAAAAAAAATTGAATACTAACATGGTTAAATCATCTATACCTGTGTGAACTTCATACAAATGTCAAGTTGTATTTTATGAACTGAGCTCCTTAAACCTCACTTAGTCACTTCAAAAGTTCAAGCTCAGGATTATCTGGTGGTCCCGTGGGTAAAGAGTCTGCCTTGCATTGTAAGTGGCACTGGTTCGATTCCCGGCACGGGAAGATCCCACATGCCCTGGAGTGGCTGGACCAGTGTGTCCAATTACGAGCCAGTGCTCTGGAGTGTGTGCGCCCAGAGCCAGTGCTCTGCTACAGGTGAGGCCACTGCAACGGGAGGCCCATACAGGCCAAAGAACAAAGATGGATGAAAATAAATAAATGAAAGACCAATTAAAAGTGGCCAAAAATAAAATAATAATAATAATAATAAAAATCACGCTATTGGTCACACTGGCTAGATAGGTAGATTGAGTTAGCTCAACAAAAGTCCAGTCTATGGCGGGAAAAGCTCAGAAAAGGAGATGGAAGTTTAGCGGATACTGGGAAAACAGTGGACCTACATTCAGGTTGATACGGGTGTGTGTGTTAGTTGTACAATCATGTCTGATTCTTTGCAACCCCATGGCTGCAGCCTGGTAGACTGAGAATGGTTGATTTATACTATCAATTAACTTTGAATGCTCACCATAAAACACGTACTCATGTTTTGTTTTTGTTTTTAATCTGCCTTTATAAGGCCAATGAGGTAAAAAACATGAATGTACTTGCTTTGTGAGTCTTACAAGTCTTTCTGACAAAAAGACATAATATTTCTTCCTGATGATAGATCTGTCATGTAGCAATAAAGAAGAATGATATATAGAGTTTTGTAATTCTGGCCCACTGATGGCTTATTACCTATGGATGAGCACTTCAGGGTTGTGAATAGAATTCAAATTCTAGACAGAGACCATAATGCTATAGAATACTTCTTACATTAGACAGATCTGCATCTTTGTCTTTTTATAAAACTACTGGATGAATAAAACACAAAGATCACTTTAGAATCATTTTGGCATTTTCAGCTTGTAATCACCAGCTGTAGCACTGTTACACAAATACGGAAAATCAAAAGCACAAAAGCTAAAACCTAACGAGTTTCCCAGGCAATAGGTTATTTCCCCCTTCCTCCCCTGTGGTGGTAGACAAATGTAGAGGCTTATACTTCCTTCTATTAGTTAATGGCAAGCTTTCAACCATGTACATAGTTAACAAATTTTGTACTTGTCCTGAGCTTTTTATTAGTGATCACTCCCAAAAGCTAGCTGTTATCTAAGAAGGATTATAATAAACATATGACTTAGGACTGAAACTTATTGACTATTTCCAGAAACCAAGGATAAAAGCTGAAAGGATAAGTGAGAAGAATTATTTGGCTAGAAAATCAGGAAAGGCTTTCCTTGATCACTAAAAATCATCCAAGTGTTTCCCCCACCCAAGTACTAACCAGGCCCAACCCTGCTTAACTTCCGAGATCAGATGAGATCGGGTGTGTTCAGGGTGGTATGGCCATAGACCAACCAAGTGTTTCTGATCTGTTCTTGTTCTGACTGGGATTTAGTACTACATCACCCTAATAAAACTGGTTAATAAATGTAGAGAATAGATAACATCGTTTTGTGTGGCTGAGAGAAACTCTTAGGACTATCTGCCATGTATTTTCTTGTCTTGTTAGTTGTTTCCCTTTGTAATCTCACCCTAAACTCAAACTTTCATGAGATCCTCCAAGCTTGGAAAAGGCTGAATAATCCTCCTTGAAGCACTGAATGCTCTGCTTTCCACAATCTGGCCCCAGCCAACCCTTCCATTCGAGGGCATAGTTCACTCAGTGAAGAGTTCATGATCAGTCAGCTCAATGGCTCTAGATGAACAGGTCATACACTCCCTCACATCTTTATCTCTGGCACACTCTACTTTTAAACTCAGGAAGTTCTTTTCCCTTTATGCTCTTTTCATGAAGTGCATCGGGAGAACTGCAGTTTAGAGTGAATTCTAACGGTTCTGTTTTCATGTGTTTACCTCTTATTTTCTCAACTAAATCAAAAACTTGCTGAAGTCAGGTTAACTGCCTGAACAACATGTACACTGACAGATGACAAAAACAAATATCTCATTGATGAAATGAGCCCAAACTGAGGAATCTTCCCTATCTCCCCAACTCCCTCTTTACTTTTACTGTGGATGCTCTAAGGAGTGCTACTGAGTGCTGCGATTATTAAACTCTTTTTCACTGATATTTTAGAATCAGGTAAAGAAAGGTCAAGAACGTTTCTGCTTGTCCGATTTCCAAGTTTTCTTAGTAAACACATTCTCCCATCTGAAACACTCATGCCTTTTCTCAAATGACAACTGTAGTGGACACAGCCATACTTCTCTTCTATCTTGTTGCTAGAGCCCATATTTCGTTCAGAAGGTGGTGGGGTGTCTATTCTTTCCTACTGTGAACCAGAAAAAAGTAATTCTATTTTTAGCTCTTGGGACAAATCCTAATGACTAAGACAAACACGGTGGTCCCAACTCTGCTGAGAAACTGCTGGGCTCAGTGCTGGTCAATGAATATGAGGGAAAATCTGCTGAAGTGGCTTCTGGAAAAAGATTCTTAAAAGATATATAATAGAAGGTCCTTTTTCCTACATGATACATGATTATGTTCTTATATGGTACCTTTGATTTCTGTCTTATTACCAGCCTGAGAAAGAATTTCAAGGGGCCCAGACTGGTCCAGAAACTTGCCCTGCTATGGGTGTTATACAATATATCCAAAATCCCCTTATATTATGTAAGCTGGTTCAGACAAGAGTTTCTCTTCCTTTCAGTCTGTAGTATCTTAACTAAAACAATATCATCACCTTAGAAGCTTCTTTCTCATAAGTGTTTTCTATGTGGGAATGTGTGTTCTTAGTCTGGAAAGGTCCCAAAGAAAATGAGCAGGATTTCAACAATTGTGAATGCCTAAGAAACTGCTCGTGTTGCTTTGTATCTGTATAACTATCCTTACATGTTCTGTGCTGAGTTGGACTGATGCTCAAGCATAAGGAATAGGGCAAGTGTAGAGAGTATGTGGGGGTGCGACTTTTTACTCTCAACAGTGGGCCACTATACAAGGTACAAAACAATCTGTATGTACTATACAGGAGGTCTGGTTTGCTCCATCTCATTCATTTTTCCTTAGAAGTGAAGTGCTTTCCTTTTCTCCTCCTCCCTTTCCATGTCTGCTCTGCGAATCTGGTATATATGTGGGTGTGGTTATGAGAAGAACATACTAGATAGGAGATGGGACTGGGAGAGAGATGCACCTGCATAAAGTCAGTCTTTCATCTGCATTTCATCAGGAGTATATAAAATATTTTTCTTTGTGTATGGCTAGAGTTGAAAAAGAAGTCTAATAACACCTTCATTACACAGTCCAACAGTTCACAGATTTTCATTAGTCAGCTGAATTAAAGGCAGAAAGAGGTATACCATTCATTAAACATCAAATACAGATGGAGGAAATGTGAGATTTTACTTTGGATCATTATTTTTGGAAAAATGTCTAAGTCTCTGGTTCTTCACTTTACTGATACTCTTTCATAGACTCCTTTGCTGCCTGCCTTCCCAATCAGTGTCCAGAAAAACCAAAGCACACTTTTACAGCTCTTAGTAGACAGGGGAGAAGAGGCAGTGGTAACATACAGAAAAGGCCAACACAGCTACCTGAGAGGAGAAAGTGAAAGAGGCTGTGGTAGAAACGACACTGATAATTTCAGTGAAACTCTGCCAAGAGGGTGAGGATGGTTAAAGTTACATCATTCTTCCTGTAATTTCATCCCTCTGTTAAACAACAACTTTAAGTCAATGGGCCTTTCATAGTCCTGTCTATATGGGGAACAGCTGTTCAACTTTTACTAGACAGCTGAAACCACGGCGTCTGAGAAAGTGGCAGAACCACTAATAGCTGAAAGCAGCTGCCAGCAGTTCATCATTTCCACACTGGAATGCTTCTTAGCAGAGTCACGGGGCTAAATCACAGAGCACAGGTGATAGCCAGAGCCCTGACGTATCACAGCCCTGATTTTCAGAAACCCTGAACAATACAAAAAGGCTAACAGCAACAACCATGCCACATGGAGTGATCTAGTGACCCGATCAGGAATACAGGATCGTTTCTAAAGTCAACTGTCGGAGGAAAATGGCAATTTTTACCCTGCTGTCTAATGTCTTTTCCTTAAGCATGGTTCCTTCTTTAGCATGGTTGTTCTCCAAACGCTGCACAGGAAAATACATTCCAAGTTTTATAGTTGAACAAATTCAAGCATTTTCTGTAATTTTATTTCTAATAAACCCAAAAATCCCTATTTACATGAGTAACAGTTGTATCTCAATACATTTATACAGTAGGATAGTATCTGGAACTTGTTAAAGTTACTGTAAAAAAAAAAAACCACAAAAAACAGGAAACAAGCAATTCAAGCCTGAACACTTCACTCTGCTAACAATACTCATCCACATTCACAGAAAACAAACAAAAAAATCCATACATTGGGACTTGCCTGGTGGTCCAATGGCTAAAACACCACATTCCCAATGTAGGAGGCGTGGGTTTGATCTCTGGTCGGGGAACTAGATCCCACATGCTGCAACTAAAAAGGTCCCATATGCAGCAATAAAGATCAAAGATCCTGCATGTTGCAACTAAGACCCAATGAAGCCAAATAAATACATAAAATTTTTTAAAAATCCATACGTTCTCCCTAAGAATTTATATGTGTGTGTATGTGGGTCTGTGTGTGTATCTATATATAAAACTCAACTGACTCAAAAATAAGAAGTTCCATGTCTTCTAAATAGATTATTGTATTTTCTGTTAGTTTATCAAATTTTTAAATTTATCTCTTCTACATTTACCTTCATCTCAATTGCTTAATTTTATTTTTTATCCTGTTACAACAATTGCTCTTAGAAATTATTGCAACTTTTACTAGAACAGCTGAAACCACGGCGTCTGAGAAAGTGGCAGAACCACTAATAGCTGAAAGCAGCTGCCAGCAGTTCATCATTTCCACACTGGAATGCTTCTTAGCAGAGTCACGGGGCTAAATCACAGAGCACAGGTGATAGCCAGAGCCCTGACGTATCACAGCCCTGATTTTCAGAAACCCTGAACAATACAAAAAGGCTAACAGCAACAACCATGCCACATGGAGTGATCTAGTGACCCGATCAGGAATACAGGATCGTTTCTAAAGTCAACTGTCGGAGGAAAATGGCAATTTTTACCCTGCTGTCTAATGTCTTTTCCTTAAGCATGGTTCCTTCTTTAGCATGGTTGTTCTCCAAACGCTGCACAGGAAAATACATTCCAAGTTTTATAGTTGAACAAATTCAAGCATTTTCTGTAATTTTATTTCTAATAAACCCAAAAATCCCTATTTACATGAGTAACAGTTGTATCTCAATACATTTATACAGTAGGATAGTATCTGGAACTTGTTAAAGTTACTGTAAAAAAAAAAAACCACAAAAAACAGGAAACAAGCAATTCAAGCCTGAACACTTCACTCTGCTAACAATACTCATCCACATTCACAGAAAACAAACAAAAAAATCCATACATTGGGACTTGCCTGGTGGTCCAATGGCTAAAACACCACATTCCCAATGTAGGAGGCGTGGGTTTGATCTCTGGTCGGGAACTAGATCCCACATGCTGCAACTAAAAAGGTCCCATATGCAGCAATAAAGATCAAAGATCCTGCATGTTGCAACTAAGACCCAATGAAGCCAAATAAATACATAAAATTTTTTAAAAATCCATACGTTCTCCCTAAGAATTTATATGTGTGTGTATGTGGGTCTGTGTGTGTATCTATATATAAAACTCAACTGACTCAAAAATAAGAAGTTCCATGTCTTCTAAATAGATTATTGTATTTTCTGTTAGTTTATCAAATTTTTAAATTTATCTCTTCTACATTTACCTTCATCTCAATTGCTTAATTTTATTTTTTATCCTGTTACAACAATTGCTCTTAGAAATTATTGCAAATTATTTTAAGAATCGGAGAAGATATGAACAAATAATTCAAATAGCAAATATTTCAACATTCTCCAAAAGGAACTCAGCAGAAGGCTCGGTTTACATGCTTTCTCAAAACAGAAATGATTCTTGAGTCTTTACTGTATCTTACTGAACAATAAGCTTCAAGTATTTCCAGGTAACCCCATATATGCTGTCAAGTAGTTAGATAAAACAAACTCCTACCTGTGAGAGGCGAAGGCGACCCAACTGGTGTTGATGGATTTGATGGGAAACTACTGCTGGTATGGTCAGGAGAGTAAATCTAACAGGAGACAGAGACGCACAAGTATCAGTATGTGACCAAAGTGACAATGCAAGTCCACTAGCCTGGAGGCGTTTTTATAATCTAAGATGCTACCCTTAAGACTCTGACCGAGAAACTGTTTAATCAATTTTAGTACTAGTCCACTATATAAACACTACAGAAGCCTTGCTCTTAAAACTAGGATTAGAGAGTATCATATATATCCTAATATGACAGTTATGACAAACAGATCATAACTACTTCTTTATTGTCCCAGTTGAAAACAGTTACAATTTCTAACTGCTAGAACAAAAAACAGAAAAGAGCTGTGACTATAAAGCCAACAAGTCTGATAGTCTTTCTAGAACATACTTATCTAAACAAATTTTTTTTTTTAAACTTTTATTTATTTTTGGCTGTGCTTGGTCTTCATTGATGTGTGGGGTTTAGCTACTCTGCGGTATGTGGGATCTTCCCGGATCAGGGATTGAACCTGTGTCTCCTGCATTGGCAGATGGGTTCTTATCCACTGAGCCACAAGGTAAGCCCAACAAATTTTATCCATTAAAAATAATCTTTGTTTAATCACCAACTGTTTTGTGAACCCATGGACTGTAGCCCACCAGGCTCCTCTGTGCATGGGATCTCCTAGGAAGAATACTGGAGTGGGTTGTCACTGCCTTCTCCAGAGGATCTTCCTGACCCAGGGATCGAATCTGCATCTCCTGGACTGGCAGGCGGATTCTTTATCACTTGAGTCACCAGGAAAGCCCCAAAATAATCTTAGGAAACTGTTATCTTTTGAAGAGAATAGCCCTTGAAAATAGTTTTAAAAGCTAAAGAAAAAGATTTTTTAAAAGTTGCCTGGGGCTTCCCTGGTGGTCCAGTGAGTAAAGAGTCTGCCTTGCAGTGCAAGAGGCACCAGTAGCCCAGGAAGATCCCACGTGCCACGGAGTGGCTCGACGGGTGTGTCCAATTATGAGCCAGCGCTCTGGAGCGCATGCGCCCAGAGCCGGTGCTCTGCAGCCAGAGGCCACTGCAATGGGAGGCCCACACAGGCCAAAGAAGAATGACAGATGAAAATAAATAAATGAAAAACCAATAAAAGAGGCCAAAACTAAAAAATAAAGAGCCGCTTAAGCAATAAAGTTTAAAAAAAAAAAAGAAAGAAGTTGCTCATTATTTCTCTTTAAAAGTTCAGTTTGATTAACTACATTTTTGCCAAATATAGCTCCTAATGACGTGTGAGTATTATTGAAAAAAAGTAATAAATAAATCAAACTTGTTTTCAAAGGTTTATTGTTGAAAGTGAAAAAAATCCTGAAAGTTCTTCCAAAAATGTTTCCAAAATAATTTACAGACTTTACCACCTAAGAGTTTAACGCTGAGGCATACATACATTTTGGTATTTTGGCTAAAGGTTTTGTTGCAACACTTTATTTCACTTTGCTTAAAAAAAAAAAAAAGTGACAGAGATTCATTCAAACTACATAATTAACCATAAACATTTAAAAAGCCTCCTTAATCCACACACCAACAGTTCCCAGGAGCTCTTCTCTAGGACAAGCCTATTAGTATAACAGGCATCATAAACCATCTTCATATCTCAGCACTTAGGGCAGATAAATCAACCTATCTGGAGAATTTGTGGTCTAATATTTTAATAAGGAAAACTACTTGTGGGTGCAAAGTGTCATCCAACAGAAATAATCCTGCTCTGAATAAGCTGACAGCTCTAATAAATTAAAGATACCCAAATTACAAAATATAGGAGGTCTCAGCACTGGTTTTAAAGACAGTGCAATCTGTCAAAAAAGTCAGATACTGTGAAGGGCTCATGTATAAAATTCCATAGGTCATAATCATCAAACACTAACAGCTTTGATAGAAAAAAAAAGAACACAGCACTAACTAAATTGTTAAGCACTGACTATAAATGAGTATTTCTATACCAATCTGTTTGATGTTACTAAATTGTAGTTGGAAATCTCTTTACACACCAACTGCTTATAAAGAGCCAGATATTGAAGTCTTATATTCAGGTTGGAAAGTAATTTTATTTTATTTTTTGGGCACACCATGCAGCTTACAGGATCTCAGTTCCCTGACCAGGGACTGAATCCAGACCTCCAGCAGTGGAAGTGCCAAGTGTGAACTTTGTGCCAGGGAATTCTCAGGTTGGAAAGTCATTTCAGGAAAACAGTTATCAAGAAGACGTCAACAGATTTTATAGGAGGACTGAGTAATAAGGAAGTGGTATGCTATAAGATCATTGTTGTTGGTCTTAAATCATCACAGAGGTTATCTTTTAAAAGTTGTTACTTTTCACACATGTGAAAATTAACTAAAAGTTACATTTTGGTTCCTCATACATACAACAATTTATTTCAACCATAAGTAAATTAGGTGAGGTCACCGATATGCAACAAAAGCATCTCAACATATTCCTTTATTTTTGTAAATCATTATTTCTCACGTCTAAGATTCAAATAACTGTAACTTATGAACAACGGATGCTAGCTTCTATGAACTACGCCTTGACTCTAACACTGGTAAGTGAGGGAAGGCTGTCGGCACTGATGGTGAGTGGCTGAGGAGTGAGAGCAGCCCCCGGGTTTCCCTGCACAACTGTGATGATCATACACTAGCCTAACTTGCTGACTTTCAACTTCCTTGTCTGTATGAATTAACTTCATGAAAGGGTTGGAGAAACAGCATTCCCTCTGTGTCATACCTCCCGCTTTGTTTTCTTCATACTGCTTATATTAATCGCTAATTGTCTAAATTTGTTTTCTTGCTTATCATCTGTCTCTTTTACCCTTTTCCCTAATAAGATGTATGTTCCAGAGGGCAAGGACGTCTTTGTCTTAAGACAAATTCTAATGACACAGCCATCTGCACTAGCTTTCAATTCTACAACAGTGCTGGTAAATAAATACTTGCTAAAAGAATGAAGTTACCATTTGAGTATCTCTTTTAAACTCTTCAATGTATTTACTTAGGGTCCTTCTCTCTTTCACTCTTCCAGTTCACTTAGTGCATGTTTTCTCAAAACACACACTGATAAAAAAAAGACTAAGCACTGACTATAAATGAGTATTTCTATACCAATCTGTTTGATGTTACTAAATTGTAGTTGGAAATCTCTTTACACACCAACTGCTTATAAAGAGCCAGATATTGAAGTCTTATATTCAGGTTGGAAAGTAATTTTATTTTATTTTTTGGGCACACCATGCAGCTTACAGGATCTCAGTTCCCTGACCAGGGACTGAATCCAGACCTCCAGCAGTGGAAGTGCCAAGTGTGAACTTTGTGCCAGGGAATTCTCAGGTTGGAAAGTCATTTCAGGAAAACAGTTATCAAGAAGACGTCAACAGATTTTATAGGAGGACTGAGTAATAAGGAAGTGGTATGCTATAAGATCATTGTTGTTGGTCTTAAATCATCACAGAGGTTATCTTTTAAAAGTTGTTACTTTTCACACATGTGAAAATTAACTAAAAAGTTACATTTTGGTTCCTCATACATACAACAATTTATTTCAACCATAAGTAAATTAGGTGAGGTCACCGATATGCAACAAAAGCATCTCAACATATTCCTTTATTTTTGTAAATCATTATTTCTCACGTCTAAGATTCAAATAACTGTAACTTATGAACAACGGATGCTAGCTTCTATGAACTACGCCTTGACTCTAACACTGGTAAGTGAGGGAAGGCTGTCGGCACTGATGGTGAGTGGCTGAGGAGTGAGAGCAGCCCCGGTTCCATGCACAACTGTGATGATCATACACTAGCCTAACTTGCTGACTTTCAACTTCCTTGTCTGTATGAATTAACTTCATGAAAGGGTTGGAGAAACAGCATTCCCTCTGTGTCATACCTCCCGCTTTGTTTTCTTCATACTGCTTATATTAATCGCTAATTGTCTAAATTTGTTTTCTTGCTTATCATCTGTCTCTTTTACCCTTTTCCCTAATAAGATGTATGTTCCAGAGGGCAAGGACGTCTTTGTCTTAAGACAAATTCTAATGACACAGCCATCTGCACTAGCTTTCAATTCTACAACAGTGCTGGTAAATAAATACTTGCTAAAAGAATGAAGTTACCATTTGAGTATCTCTTTTAAACTCTTCAATGTATTTACTTAGGGTCCTTCTCTCTTTCACTCTTCCAGTTCACTTAGTGCATGTTTTCTCAGAGCTCCAGCCTCAGTTTCCTTTTCTATTTACCTGTGTTCTATCTCTTGATAATACCATTCTTTATAGAAGTATCAACTATGACATCCCTATGACTGACTCCTAAGTTGACACTCTGTCCTCTGCTGGCTGCTGGACTTCTCCATCTGGGCGTATCTTTCTTTCACCTCAAGCTCATTATGCCCAAATGCAAACTTTGCAACTGCCCCAAGCCTCCCCGACTTCCCGTCTCTTCTCGTCTGTTTCCTCTGTCTCAGTCAGCACCAGCATTCTCCTGGTCACCAAAACCACTCTCACGCTCTCCTCCTTTCTTCTGACCCTCGACTCTTCACACCACAGACATCAATGCTCACAACTCTCTATACTGTTCTTGGGAGAGGCATGAACATTCTTATCACCGTAACACTACTTTAAACTTTTACTACTACAACCTGTGTAGTTCTGGTAAAAGAACTGGCTGGACTATTTTCAGTTACTCCCCACTCTTTCCAACCTATACATAATTCACTGAGCTATTGTCCTCAATCAGTTTTGAATCTCATTTATTACCACTTCCTGTTGCCTACTACATAAAAGAGAATGATGTTTGTTGTATTCCATTATCTGGTTATAAAAAAACCTTTTTACCTATAAACTACATAAAGCATTATACAAACAAAACAGTTTTTTCATTTTCTGAACATAATTTGTCCTTTTAAAAGGCTTGTTTCTGGGCTTCCCCTGGTGGTCCAGTGGGTAAAGACACCACTTTGCAGTGCAAGGGGCGTCGGTTCGATCCCTGGCCTGGGAAGATCCCACGTGCCGCGGAGTGGCTAGACTGATGTGTCCAATTACTGAGCCGGAGCTCTGGGGCGCATGCGCCCAGAGCCAGCGCTCTGCGACAAGAGGCCACCACGATGGGAGGCCCACAGGAGCCAAAGAACAAAGATGGATGAAAACAGAGAAATGAAAGACCAATAGAAGTGGCCCGCCCATCCCCCTCCCTCCCCACCCCACCCCGCAAAAGATAAATAAATATATGTTAAAAATAATAATAAATAAAAAATTAAAAAAAAAGAACAAAAGGCTTGTTTCTTAACTTTTCCCTGATGGATTGTATAACGTATCAAGCCTCAACTTATATACAACCTCCCCATTTACACTCACTTTTACCTCCCTTATATACTTTTTTCTCTTTTTTAAAGGACTCCCCCACCCTTTTTAACATTTATTTATTTGACTGTGCCAAGTCTTAGTTGTGATATGTGGGATCTAGTTCCCTGACCACGGATCGAATCCAGGACCCCTGCACTAGGAGCACAGAGTCTTAACCTCTGCTTTCTTCTGCTCACTGCTTCAACTGCCCCAAGCCTCCCCGACTTCCCGTCTCTTCTCGTCTGTTTCCTCTGTCTCAGTCAGCACCAGCATTCTCCTGGTCACCAAAACCACTCTCACGCTCTCCTCCTTTCTTCTGACCCTCGACTCTTCACACCACAGACATCAATGCTCACAACTCTCTATACTGTTCTTGGGAGAGGCATGAACATTCTTATCACCGTAACACTACTTTAAACTTTTACTACTACAACCTGTGTAGTTCTGGTAAAAGAACTGGCTGGACTATTTTCAGTTACTCCCCACTCTTTCCAACCTATACATAATTCACTGAGCTATTGTCCTCAATCAGTTTTGAATCTCATTTATTACCACTTCCTGTTGCCTACTACATAAAAGAGAATGATGTTTGTTGTATTCCATTATCTGGTTATAAAAAAACCTTTTTACCTATAAACTACATAAAGCATTATACAAACAAAACAGTTTTTTCATTTTCTGAACATAATTTGTCCTTTTAAAAGGCTTGTTTCTGGGCTTCCCCTGGTGGTCCAGTGGGTAAAGACACCACTTTGCAGTGCAAGGGGCGTCGGTTCGATCCCTGGCCTGGGAAGATCCCACGTGCCGCGGAGTGGCTAGACTGATGTGTCCAATTACTGAGCCGGAGCTCTGGGGCGCATGCGCCCAGAGCCAGCGCTCTGCGACAAGAGGCCACCACGATGGGAGGCCCACAGGAGCCAAAGAACAAAGATGGATGAAAACAGAGAAATGAAAGACCAATAGAAGTGGCCCGCCCATCCCCCTCCCTCCCCACCCCACCCCGCAAAAGATAAATAAATATATGTTAAAAATAATAATAAATAAAAAATTAAAAAAAAAAAGAACAAAAGGCTTGTTTCTTAACTTTTCCCTGATGGATTGTATAACGTATCAAGCCTCAACTTATATACAACCTCCCCATTTACACTCACTTTTACCTCCCTTATATACTTTTTTCTCTTTTTTAAAGGACTCCCCCACCCTTTTTAACATTTATTTATTTGACTGTGCCAAGTCTTAGTTGTGATATGTGGGATCTAGTTCCCTGACCAGGGATCGAATCCAGGACCCCTGCACTAGGAGCACAGAGTCTTAACCACTGGACCACCAGGAAAGCCCCTCCCTTATATTCTTATAAGGTAAGTAAGTGAAGTCCTGTCCTACTTTTGCAATCCCATGGACTGTAGAACAGCAGGCTCCTTTGCTCATGCCATTTCCCAGGTCAAAATCCTGGAGTAGACTGCCATTTCCTTCTCCAGGGGATCTTCCTGACCCAGGGATCACAGCTGCATTTCCTGCATCGCAGGTGGAGTCCTCACCACTGAGCCATCAGGGAGGTGACTTGTTACTTCTCTTTGGGTTTTTGGCTTCACAGTATGCTCTCCGTTACCACTTCTGTACCTCTGTAAACTCTTTGAAGGCAGGGACCTTACACTGTTCAACACTGAATCCATCACTGTCTGTCACTGTTTCACACAAGTAGGTCCTCAATATTAAAAAAAACAACAGGGCTTCCCCTGGTGGTCCAGTGGGTAAGGACACCGCCTTGCAAGTGCAAGGGGCGCTGGTTCGATCCCTGGCCTGGGAAGATCCAACGTGCCGCGGAGCAGCTGGACCGATGTGTCTCATTACCGAGCCGGAGCTCTGGAGCGCATGCGCCCAGGGCTGGTGCTCTGCGACAACAGAGGCCACCGCGATGGGAGGCCCACACAGGCCGAAGAACAAAGATGGAAGAAAACAGACAAATGAGAAAACAATAGAACCGGCCCGTCTGCTCCCCTCCCTCCCCAACCCGACCCCCGCCTAAAATAAATAAATAAATAAGTCTTAAAAAAAAAACAAAAAAACAACAAAAACTTCAGCATTTAAATTGCACTTGAAATTTTTCACAATACTTTTTCATAAAAAGCAGGATTCAGGGCTTCCCTGGTGGTCCAGTGGGTAAGGACACCACCTTGCAGTGCAAGGGGCGCTGGTTCGATCCCTGGCCTGGGAAGATCCCACGTGCCACGGAGCAGCTGGACGGATGTGTCCAACTACCGAGCCGGAGCTCTGGAGCGCACGTGCCCAGAGTCGGTGCTCCACAGCGACAGAGGCCACTGCGATGGGAGGCCCACACAGGCCAAAGAACAAAGAAAAAGATAAATGAAAGACCAATAGAAGTGGCCAAAGGCAAAAAAAAGCAGGATTCAGTAAACAATAGTGTTTATCTTAGCATTTACATAGTGTGATTCAGTTGACAGGAATATCTAAGAGAAGAAACAGACACTATTATAAAAATGGATTCAGGGCTTCCCTGGTGGTCCAGTGGGTAAGGACACCACCTTGCAGTGCAGGGGGCGCCAGTTCGATCCCTGGCCTGAGAAGATTCCACGTGCCACGGAGTGGCTGGACTGATGTGTCCAACTACAGAGCCGGAGCTCTGGAGCACATGCGCCCGGAGCCGGTGCTCTGTAGTGACAGAGGCCACTGCGATGGGAGGTCCACACAGGCCAAAGAATAAAGATGGATGAAAATACATAAATGAAGGACCAATAGAAGTGGCCTAAAAAAAAAAAATGGATTCATTTACAAATCAGTTTTATAACAATATGGTAGGGCTCCAGTATTTCTGAGAGTCAGTGGTGATGTACTAAGCTGTCCATTCCCCATGTTAGACAGATATGGGCTTTGGCAGGTATAGACAATCATCCCTATCTTCCCTGATAACTTTGTCATGAGAGCTAAATAATCCCTCAGCATGTGAGGAACTGGTGACAATGTATCTCACAGAAGGAAGAATTTACATTTCAGAGTCATTTATCACCATCTCACAATAACTAAACTGTGGGGCCCTGAAGGAAAGACGGTTTTTGCAAGCATAAGGAAGCTTAAGCACATATTTGCAGTTTGGTACTAAAAGGACGCAGACAGGAAGAGACAGGGCATGATCTAAGGTCCATTGTCAAAACTTCTGATTGATCCCCCTGGTTTCCGCGCTCTTGGCAATGCCGGCTCACCTTGAGTTCCTATTGCAATGTAAATGCGTGGTTGCTCGACCTTTAGCTTGATTGGTGTAACTATAGGAAGTCCCTTGCAAACCCCCCTTTTCGTTTGCCTATAAAAACTGTTAGTTTACTCTAATAAAGTGGAACTACTTTGATGGAACCCCTGTCACGTCTGATTGTCCCCTGCCTTCAGCCAGGGGGCTGCGGGGCGGACAGATCAAGATTCACTTTTCTCCGAGATCTCCCGGTTCAGCCGGGAGTAATCCCTGCTGCCTTCCCTTTCTGCGGAAGGTCCCCGCACTAAACAAAATGATGTTATATATAAAATGGGTGTGAGCTTTGAAAAATCATTGTGAAAACAGGAGAAGCGGTACCAAAATCATATCGACATATAATTTCTGATGTTTTTATCAAACACACCTTTCTTCATTTCTATAATAAAAGCCATTTTCTCTACTTACTCATCACATTCCCTGGTTCTGCTTTGCCCTAAATTCAAGTGATGACAGAACATTGTTATTACTACCTTTCCTGAACTGAGAGAAAGCTTGGCAAATCAGGACTTTTTAGGGCTCCTTTTACTTTCATAAAAAGAATGTGTTATGTGGGAAAAGGAGGAACAACATTAAAAGGGCAGAATAATACAATCTTATAGATCAGAGACCATGTCATTAAGCTTCACCTCTGCATATTTATTCTATTAACAAATCACATACAAACTATATGTATTCCATAGAAACTGTTGTGCTACTTTAGGAAATTCTAAACAAAGGTTTTATTTGATGAACAGCATTCTAAAGTGGGAATACATTAGTTTTTGTACTTTCTGACCTTGAAGAACTCCTACATAGATGTTTCAAAGAGAAGAAAAAAGTCAAGTCACTTAAAAAACGGAGACAGGAGTGATTTAGAATCTGGAGCATAAACACAAAATAAGAACTCATTCTGCATGCAGTTCATGGTTCTCATACTGGTAAATGACTAATGATGAATAACTCCCAATACCTTCTGCCAGGCTTAAACGGTAATATGCCTCATTTTACAGCCAACAAATGAGGCTCCTCCTCCTATCAGTCATGGTCTATTCCAATCAGCAGGGTGTCAATAAGCCAGAGGCTAATGAAAAGGGCCCCAGACAAAAAAGGGACAATGCAGTGCTCCCAAGCCCAACCCTGGAACTGTGAAGCCAATTTTTTAAACACCACAGTGCGCATTTCAGTTAATCTTTATTATGCTAATGTTATTGAGTCTAAGGAACAAAGAAACTTATTTCATGAATTACTTTTAAATGTCAACTTCCCTGACTTTTCTTTTCTTTTGTCAGAGACTACTGACCATTTAACTATCCAGATTAAAACACACAACACACACACACACACTCTCTCCTTTGCTCTGAGGTAGAAATCAAAACATAAATTATCACAGAGAAGTCTGATATAATCAACAAAGTTAAACAGTCCTCTTGTTTAACCCACAAAATGATGTTATATATAAAATGGGTGTGAGCTTTGAAAATCATTGTGAAAACAGGAGAAGCGGTACCAAAATCATATCGACATATAATTTCTGTTTTAAACATTTAAAAAGCCATTTTCTACTTACTCATCACATTCCCTGGTTCTGCTTTGCCCTAAATTCAAGTGATGACAGAACATTGTTATTACTACCTTTCCTGAACTGAGAGAAAGCTTGGCAAATCAGGACTTTTTAGGGTTCCTTTTACTTTCATAAAAAGAATGTGTTATGTGGGAAAAGGAGGAACAACATTAAAAGGGCAGAATAATACAATCTTATAGATCAGAGACCATGTCATTAAGCTTCACCTCTGCATATTTATTCTATTAACAAATCACATACAAACTATATGTATTCCATAGAAACTGTTGTGCTACTTTAGGAAATTCTAAACAAAGGTTTTATTTGATGAACAGCATTCTAAAGTGGGAATACATTAGTTTTTGTACTTTCTGACCTTGAAGAACTCCTACATAGATGTTTCAAAGAGAAGAAAAAAGTCAAGTCACTTAAAAAACGGAGACAGGAGTGATTTAGAATCTGGAGCATAAACACAAAATAAGAACTCATTCTGCATGCAGTTCATGGTTCTCATACTGGTAAATGACTAATGATGAATAACTCCCAATACCTTCTGCCAGGCTTAAACGGTAATATGCCTCATTTTACAGCCAACAAATGAGGCTCCTCCTCCTATCAGTCATGGTCTATTCCAATCAGCAGGGTGTCAATAAGCCAGAGGCTAATGAAAAGGGCCCCAGACAAAAAAGGGACAATGCAGTGCTCCCAAGCCCAACCCTGGAACTGTGAAGCCAATTTTTTAAACACCACAGTGCGCATTTCAGTTAATCTTTATTATGCTAATGTTATTGAGTCTAAGGAACAAAGAAACTTATTTCATGAATTACTTTTAAATGTCAACTTCCCTGACTTTTCTTTTCTTTTGTCAGAGACTACTGACCATTTAACTATCCAGATTAAAACACACAACACACACACACACACTCTCTCTCTCTCCTTTGCTCTGAGGTAGAAATCAAAACATAAATTATCACAGAGAAGTCTGATATAATCAACAAAGTTAAACAGTCCTCTTGTTTGATCTCCTCTAAATTAAAGATCAAGTGTTTTGATATGGTATTAGGCATTGAAATAAACCAGATGTTTCTTCCTCTATATAACTCTCCATGGGCACAATCTTAAAGGGTTATTGTCTGGCAAACGTTCAGGGAAACACTGAAATGGCACGAATATCCAGATTTTCCTTCCCTTCTATCTACCCTAGTTTATTATTTAAACAAATGCATAATCCATAGGGCTTTGGGAACTTTGTGTAAATACTTTCATGTACAATTCTCTTTCTAGCTATCCTGAGATTAAGACCACAATTATCCAGGCTTAAACCTAAAATAAAGGAACCTTTGCAAATGTATTAGCTGGCCTTACATGTTTAATCACACAGTATTCTGTATGCTCTTTAATACCTAAACTGAAGAACAAAGGTTGTACCCTCTGATGTCGCACACATGAAAGACCATCTAACACATATATCAGACATTTTCAGAGCCAGAACTAACTACTAATGACAATCGCATGGCATTTTTCCATCTAAACCTGGATGCTATATTTAAAACATCACATTCTAAAGAACTTAAAATTTCTAATACTCATGGTCACTATTTCCAAGTATCTGTTAATACCTTATATCAAAATTCTGATACGAATGTCAGACTCTCAATGTAACCCTCATAAAGTTCCTTGTCGTCTCTTTTAATCCTGCCTATCCCAATGCAATGAATGCTTTTGTTTTTCAGGACACTCTGAGAGCACTAAAGTGAATATGAGCTTGTAATGGAAGTTAGGGAGAGAATGTGTTTGGGGAGGTGTCTGTGCGGAGCTGGGCAGGAGATGGATTGAAGGCAGGGATTTGAAGTGTGCAGACCATGGCATGCAGTGGTGGAGCAGATGGAATGCATCACCGTCAGCTATGACAGAAATGATTTATGGAATGACCTGGCTGCTCCTGCCTAGTAACAACACAGGATGGCAGAGCTGAGTTTCCATGACAACCAAAGCCCACCCACTAACTAGATTAAACATTTTCCCTGGCTTCCACTTACACTGAATTTAGATTTTCTTTTCCAAATGCCAACTGATTTAGGTAGTATATTGGTCATAATATGGGAGAATAGGCAAGGACTTGAAGGGTAACAGAAAAGAAGCTTGAAGGAGTATTGAACATATCACAAATTCTATCTGCCTATCTGCCAACGATCCCTTACAGAAGTTTTCCTTGAATAAAATAAACAAAAGATTTTTGAGAAAAAAGCTCCTGAAATGCAGGTTATATTTTTAAAAGCTGCCTAGCATTAAAAGTTCGGATGTTATTTGTCTTTCTACATGTGAAATATCTGCTACTGGATTCTTACAGATCAGTAGGAAAAATCAGCAAGTCAATCACATAATACCTGGGAGGCACTCATTTAACATTACAGAATAATTTTCTTCCAAAGGAGATAGTTTTCATCATGTGGAGTAAGTCCAGAAAAAGTGAGACAACTAGTCAGAGCAAATCTAATCTAATACTAGGCTTTACCCGTCCTAGCTTAGTGATCCCTACAGCTAGTTACTTAATCTTTCTGAGCCAAAGTTACTGAACCTTTTATTTTTTTAAAGATTTATTTATTTATTTATTTTGGGCGGGGGTCGGGTTGAGGAGGGAGGGAGCGGGCGGGCCACTTCTATTGGTCTTTCATTTCTCTATTTTCATCCATCTTTGTTCTTTGGCTCCTGTGGGCCTCCCATTGCGGTGGCCTCTGTCATTGCAGAGCGCCAGCACTGGGTGCATGCGCTCCAGAGCTCCGGCTCAGTAATTGGACACATTAGTCGCGGCACGTGGGATCTTCCCAGGCCAGGGATCGAACCGGCACTCCTTGCACTGCAAGGCGGTGTCCTTACTCGCTGGACCACCAGGGGAAGCCCTACTGAACCTTTTAAACCTTAGTTCCTCATCCGTAACATGGGAGCAGAAATGTCAACCTCACAGGGCTTTCTTGAGGATTAAATGAGACGAAGCATGTAAATGCTTACTTAGTACAATGTCTCACACCCAGTAAACACTCGCATTACAGATGATATTTTTGTGGGTTTTGTTATTATCATCATTTTTGTCACATGATGCAAGACTGAATTTGACAAACATCTACTGAGTTCTATTTTGTGTCTATTTTGTGTGGGTCACAAATACATAGTTGATGAATCTGACCTGGCTTTATTTCTCAACAAAAACATGTCATGCTGTAGACAAAGGTTTATTTACAGAAACCACACACAAAGAGGTTTATCTCCTTCAACGTTCATCAGCTGCTTCCTACTACTACCCACACATTAAGTTCCCCACGAAGAGCAACAAAAGTTTCTGACATAGTTAACTGCATTTCCTAGTAGGACATAGTAAGACAACTCTGAGAAACCTGGGAGGCACATGGCTCAGGAGGAAAAAAAGAAAGAAAAAGACTAAGGAGAAAATTCACAAAGCAGAAGTGCCTCTTAAATAAGTAGATTCAGAATATTTATGGGTACTGTAAATAAATACTCTTCCAAAAGAATGGATTTCAGTTTAATGCTTTAAGGACCACACATTAAAACTAATCATAGCCTTTACTAAAGCGAAGCACTGCCTTGTCATTAACGCTCTGGTGTGATGTAAACTATTTGCTGAGAAAAATACTATGCGGTTCCTTCAAATCAGTCCTACTCATTTTAGTACAGATTTTTCAGTGAACCTGTTTTCCTGCTTTTAGAAAAGGCTCTTATCTCCTATGTGTTGAATCAATCAGCAGAAGGTGATTATTTTTTCCTTTTCAAAAATATTAAAACATCTTCCTTTTTTCAGAAAAAACCCTAATAAAAGCACTTCCTTTTCTGGATCAGGAGAATAACTGAGTTATGTTTCTTGGTTCCACTTGACTTATTCTAATGAGCAACTCACAAAGTATATGTTTAAAACTAATAAACAGATTTAACTCTTAATCTCAGTAATCTGTCCTTTAGGCTTTAAAATACCTCCCCTTCCCGCCCCACCCCACATCTATTCCATTAAGACAAAAACAAACATTTAAATTGAAATTAGAAGGGCAATTCTTATGGGAATCAGGTGGGAAGGTGTTCTCAAGTTGTTTTAAGGGTACTACAAATCAATATAAACTGAAAACAGCTCCAAAGGAGTAATGAAGTGGTCCTGTTATAACTTCATCCTTTAGCTACGACACATACTGCCCACTAAATCAGCACTATAAAAATCATTCAGCAAAATATGTAAAATCAATACTCACAGATGCCAAAGCTTTTCCAAGTGCATCACCTGTCTGTGAGCTTCCAGCAGCATTTCCTCTGGTTCCTATTTCAATGGAAAAACAAATCAAGAAATTTAGCAAGCGAGCAGGCATGCTTTTTAGCACTCTGCCATTATTTCAATGGTGTTCTTCACTGTTATTGAACACCTGTCTCAATAAACCAGCAAATACTCTCTATGTATTGTATTTATTAAGTTATAGGGAAGGTGGATTCCTTACTAGTTTCTGCATTAGTGAAAATCAGAAAGTTTCTTTTCTTTCTTTCACCCTTAAACTCAATACTAAAAAAATATGTTGTTGAGACTAAAGGTACAAATTTCCAGTTATAAGTACTGAGGATGTAACATACAAAATAGGATAATTACAACTAACACTGCTGTACGTGATGTAGGAAAGTTACTAAGAGAGTAAATCCTGCGCTAGCATCACAAAGAAAAAAAGGTTTTTCTATTGCTTCATTTTGTATCTACATAAGATGATGAATGTTCACTCAACTTACTGTAATAACCATTTCATGATGTCTGTAAGCCAAATCATTATGCGGTACACCTTAAACTTATACCGTGTTGTATGTCAATGACATATCTCAATAAAGTTAGAAGAAAACATATGAAAAGAACAAAAAAATACATCTGTATTGAAAAATATGGGACTCACTAAAGGTCCCCCAATTCAGTTTTAGGGAGTTCTGCCAACCCCAGGAAGCTCACCTAGAATGCTGTCTGATCCATTGATGGGAGGAGTGTGGGAGGCAGCAACGTATGGTGAACTGCTGGTACTGGCGCGGTGGAAGCTGGACATCGGTGGAAGACTTGTGTTCATGTCTGTTGGTGAGACTGAGTGTGGAGGGTAACTCTAAACAGGAAAGAGATGTGACCGATTAGATGCTTTTCTGAATAATAAGCACACATAACCAGGCAACTACTACAAGAGGTTAGAGAGAACATCATAAATGAGCAGCCTGAAGACAGCTACTACTGTCCTTTACTTTTCCAAAAGGTATGAAGAAGCCTAGAAGTATTTCAACATTCATAGGTTTTGGCAGAATCACATTTTACTCTTGTAATCCAAAAAGAAACACGAGTGAGGAGAAAGTGCTGCTGAACTCTGCCAAGCCCACCAAGGGCTACAGCGTACCAAGCGGTCGTGTGAGTGAAGGCTGCCATAGCTACTGGACTGAGACATGTGGGAAGCGGAGGTCCCCAGAATTCCACCAAAACCAGGCTGGCTCATCCCATTTGATGAACTCCAAAGGTCAGAAGAATTGTGGGTCCCATCTAAGACAAAAAGAGAAATGTGTAAGATTTTCCTTAGCCAAAATTTTTTCTTTTATTTTGACAATACTATAAAAATTCAAAGGGTAACCACTAGCTAGCTATGTCTTTCCTCTTCTTTTCAATTTAGTCTTCCATCTAGCTTTCTTCCCTCCAAACTGTATAGTTACTAGTTGGAATGAAGGAATAAAGCTCTACAGTTAGAGGGAAAAAATGTCATCTAAACTGTAATGGACAGGTCATTATAAAAACCCTCACAAGGTCTAAATTTGTATCAGGGAGGATAATACAAATCTCAAATTTGGGGAGAGGTTGGATTGAACTTTTGGTTAAATGGTATACCCATAAACATACAAAAGGTTCTTAATATATAACAACCAATGTATATTATATCAAACTAGAATAAAGAAGTTTCTCTTATAGAGAACCTAAGCAACTGCTATTATAGTCAGCCTTCAAATGAAATGTGTTAGCAATGACTTCACTCACCAATATAAAGTCAAGAAATAACAACAGCAAAAAAAGTCAAGGAACCATTTATGTAGTAATTTATTGCTCTCTGTAGCTTAAAACCACAGAAGATCAAATAAGACTGATTTGTTACATATGAATTAAAAGAAATACAACATTTTTTCTCTCTTAAAGGTCTTAATCCTATTCTATGACATTCACCTTTTTATTTGCACTGATAATTCTAGGGGTGTTATGAATCTATAATTTAAACAAGAAACTAAAATTGTTAATGGTTTTTACATTTAAAATCCTAAACGAGAAAGAGCAGCTCTACTCACTTTTTTCAACTTAAGTCTTTTATAAATTCAATAAATACTAGATGACCACGCCAATGCTTTTGCTAAATAATCCAACTATATTGCAGTCACCAGTAATCAGCAATAGAAAACTTTAACTTTTAACTTGCTTCAGCCAAACACATCTAGATAAAAATGTCTGAACTTCTATACAGATATTCTCTTTCTTCACAACTTTAAAATATTAGCTAATATACAACAGATAACTGCTGTAATACTTAACAACTAGTTGGTAGTACTTACCTTGCATAAAGAAAGTGCTAGCAAACATACTGGTTGGTGGTTTGGGAGATGGATAACTAGGAGATTCACGGTTGAAGTCATCTGAATTTGGGGATGGTGCATATACCTTAAACAGGAAATTTAATTAAAATGTAAATCATGCCACTTACGTAAAATGAGTGCTAGATTTTCTACAAGGCTTAAAAAGGCCTATCTAATATCTAAAAAAAGGCCACAAAGCCAAGGAAACTGCCTAATTCCTCATAATGTCTAACTTGGATACTATTTACATGTTTGCTTTCAGCTGACCACTAGAGGTAAAAACTAAACAACCCTATAATCTTTGTGTGACAATTAACATCAGGTGGGTGAATAAAGTCACAAATGTTGACTTTGCTCACAAACACAAATCCACATAGGCTCATGATACAAAATGTGACAGTAGGAACAAATGCCTTTGGAATATAGCATGAAATAAAATTTGGGTTCATAAAATCCATTCTTTTCACTGTTATAAGATTAATCAAAATCAAATAGAGAACCTAAGCAACTGCTATTATAGTCAGCCTTCAAATGAAATGTGTTAGCAATGACTTCACTCACCAATATAAAGTCAAGAAATAACAACAGCAAAAAGTCAAGGAACCATTTATGTAGTAATTTATTGCTCTCTGTAGCTTAAAACCACAGAAGATCAAATAAGACTGATTTGTTACATATGAATTAAAAGAAATACAACATTTTTTCTCTCTTAAAGGTCTTAATCCTATTCTATGACATTCACCTTTTTATTTGCACTGATAATTCTAGGGGTGTTATGAATCTATAATTTAAACAAGAAACTAAAATTGTTAATGGTTTTTACATTTAAAATCCTAAACGAGAAAGAGCAGCTCTACTCACTTTTTTCAACTTAAGTCTTTTATAAATTCAATAAATACTAGATGACCACGCCAATGCTTTTGCTAAATAATCCAACTATATTGCAGTCACCAGTAATCAGCAATAGAAAACTTTAACTTTTAACTTGCTTCAGCCAAACACATCTAGATAAAAATGTCTGAACTTCTATACAGATATTCTCTTTCTTCACAACTTTAAAATATTAGCTAATATACAACAGATAACTGCTGTAATACTTAACAACTAGTTGGTAGTACTTACCTTGCATAAAGAAAGTGCTAGCAAACATACTGGTTGGTGGTTTGGGAGATGGATAACTAGGAGATTCACGGTTGAAGTCATCTGAATTTGGGGATGGTGCATATACCTTAAACAGGAAATTTAATTAAAATGTAAATCATGCCACTTACGTAAAATGAGTGCTAGATTTTCTACAAGGCTTAAAAAGGCCTATCTAATATCTAAAAAAAGGCCACAAAGCCAAGGAAACTGCCTAATTCCTCATAATGTCTAACTTGGATACTATTTACATGTTTGCTTTCAGCTGACCACTAGAGGAAAAAACTAAACAACCCTATAATCTTTGTGTGACAATTAACATCAGGTGGGTGAATAAAGTCACAAATGTTGACTTTGCTCACAAACACAAATCCACATAGGCTCATGATACAAAATGTGACAGTAGGAACAAATGCCTTTGGAATATAGCATGAAATAAAATTTGGGTTCATAAAATCCATTCTTTTCACTGTTATAAGATTAATCAAAATCAAATTGAGTTAGAGTAAACGTTATTATTCTTTACTACTATTAAAAGTTAACTGTGGGGCTTCCCTGGTGGTCCACTGGCTAAAGACACCACCTTGCAGTACAAGGGGCACCAATTCAATCCCTGGCCTGGGAAGATCCCACATGCCACGGAGCGGCTGGACCAGTGTGTCCAATTGCTGAACCGGAGCTCTGGAGCGCATGTGGCCAGAGCCGGTGCTCTGCAACAAGAGAGGCCACTGCGATGGGAGGCCCACACAGGCCAAAGAACAAAGCCAGATTATGAAAGACCAACAGAAGTGGCCAAAAAAAAAAAAAGGTTAATTGTGGGGCTTCCCTGGTGGTCCAGTGGGTGAAAAGTCTGCCTTGCATGAAAGGGGCACCAGTTCAATCCCTGGTCAGGGAAGATCCCAAGCACTGTGGAGCAGCTGGACTGGTGTGTCCAATTATGAGTCAGCGCTCTGGATGGTATTCGCCCAGATGCAACGAGAGTCTACTGCAATGGGAGGCACACACAGCCCAAAGAATAAAGATGGATGAAAAATTTAAAAAAAAAAAAAAAAAAAGGCCAAAATTTTTTTTTTAAAGATTTAATTTGTTTATTTATTTTGGGTGGGGGTCGGGTTGTGAGGGGAGGGGAGCGGGCGGGCCACTTCTATTGGTCTTTCATTTCTCTGTTTTCATCTGTCTTTGTTCTTTGGCTCCTGCGGGCCTCCCATTGTGGTGGCGTCTGCTGTCGCAGAGCGCCGGCTCTGGGCGCATGCGCTCCAGAGCTCCGGCTCGGTAATTGGACACGTCAGTCCAGCCGCTCCGAGGCATGTGGGATCTTCCCAGGCCAGGGATTGAACCGGCGCCCCTTGTACTGCACGACGGTGTCCTTATCCACTGGACCACCAGGGGAAGACCCCCAAAATTTTTTTAGAAGTTATATAAAAAAGTAAAAAGCACAACATAATTGTTCAGAAATTTCCATAATTTAGTGGGGTTGGCTAAAATCTGCTGAGCAGTTTTAACTCTTTAATTTCTAGTAAATTTTCAAGTCTGACACAGTTTTCAGAAAAATCTCATTTAATCTGTCAAAGCAGTATTAATTTCCTTTGGTAAATCTCAGCTTCAGATAAGCAAAGTATAAACATTTTGAATTGGCAAATGGCCCACACTGTCTTTTCTCTGAAAAACCAAATGGGTAAATGTAATCAAACAATGATCAAAGCATTCTTATGCTGATTACTGAAACCAAGGAAAATAAATAAGGTGTCCTATTATTGTTCTCTGAGCAATGTATGAAACATATTTCTTTGGCTTATCTTGATAATTTACTCCAAAATAAAAACTCAAAGTGTTCACTTAATGTGGAAAAAGTGATTAGCTAAATAAAATTATGAACAGCATACACATTTATATTCATTTTATTTATATTCATTTATTCTTTCTCTGAGGCATTAAGTAACTATAAAGATTTCTGGCAAATTATCTAACCTTCTGGGACTCCATTTCCTCAGTGGTAAGATAGCGCTAACAGTACCTGCACTGAGGAGTAGGCTGATGGGGAGGATTGGGACAGAGAGTAAATACAAAACATTTAGGGAATTCCCTGGAGGTCTGGTTAAGACTGCACTCTAACTGCTGAAGGTTCAGGCTCTATCCCTGGTCAAGGAACCAAATCCCACAAGCTGTGCAGTATAGTGAAAAAAAAAAAAAAAGAAAACCCAAAAATAACCTGCCTCGATTCCTCAAGATAGCTAAGGGACTCAGAAGGCTCTAAAATGTTCAGCAGGTAAGCACTCACTAAATACCCGCTAATAACATCATCTTTCTAATTCCTACAGGAGTAGTTATACTGCTATGTACTGTCCCTATTCAGTGCTCAGCCACTGTTTCCTACAGCTTTTGTCCAACATTATCCATATATATACAGTTCACTCTAAGTAAAAGGCTGAATTCGATTTTTAGTCTTCTTGCTAACCGTGCTATTACCAGCCCAGGTGTGTCTCCTTAATGGACTGGCATTCAGATGAGTTTCCTACTTCTTATATCCCAGAGGGAAAAACACACGCTGTGGTACCTGATAAGCTGCAGACAAGATATTTCCCTAAGAATTACCCAGAAGGATCCTAGACAGGAGATTATATTTTTCTAGTTTAGTGCTTTTACATAAGGACAGAGTTAGAATCAAAGAACTGGGTATATACAAATGTGTTTGCAATGTACGAGATAGGTTGACAGGCAAAAATTTTCCGCAATTTTGTACTTTTTTCTTTTAATCAAGTTTCAGCATCTAAATTTAGCTTTAGCTAGATGTCCTCTATCCCCATTATACATACATTTTCCCTAGGCTGAAACAACAAATAACAAAAAATTCAGTGTATCTACAGATGTAGAAACGACAAATGAGCGTAAAATTTAGAAGACAGCACTAGGACATGCTTTTGTTACAAATGCTTCCTTACTATCAATACTGTCACTGACCTGAAAGTATAAATACAAAATTCTCCAATTTTAGGCTAGAGGCTGAAATGTGTAAACCTCCCAGTGTATACACACACACACACACAAATCTATAGTTTGTCAGTTTAAATTTATATAAAATCTCTTAATATATGTATATATATTTACCTTTATCCCTATTTAATTCACTGTATGCCATAAAGGTAAACTTAACACTTTGTAGTAGCATTATGGGAATTCCCTTGGAGGTCTGGTTAAGACTGCACTCTAACTGCTGAAGGTTCAGGCTCTATCCCTGGTCAAGGAACCAAATCCCACAAGCTGTGCAGTATAGTGAAAAAAAAAAAAAAAGAAAACCCAAAAATAACCTGCCTCGATTCCTCAAGATAGCTAAGGGACTCAGAAGGCTCTAAAATGTTCAGCAGGTAAGCACTCACTAAATACCCGCTAATAACATCATCTTTCTAATTCCTACAGGAGTAGTTATACTGCTATGTACTGTCCCTATTCAGTGCTCAGCCACTGTTTCCTACAGCTTTTGTCCAACATTATCCATATATATACAGTTCACTCTAAGTAAAAGGCTGAATTCGATTTTTAGTCTTCTTGCTAACCGTGCTATTACCAGCCCAGGTGTGTCTCCTTAATGGACTGGCATTCAGATGAGTTTCCTACTTCTTATATCCCAGAGGGAAAAACACACGCTGTGGTACCTGATAAGCTGCAGACAAGATATTTCCCTAAGAATTACCCAGAAGGATCCTAGACAGGAGATTATATTTTTCTAGTTTAGTGCTTTTACATAAGGACAGAGTTAGAATCAAAGAACTGGGTATATACAAATGTGTTTGCAATGTACGAGATAGGTTGACAGGCAAAAATTTTCCGCAATTTTGTACTTTTTTCTTTTAATCAAGTTTCAGCATCTAAATTTAGCTTTAGCTAGATGTCCTCTATCCCCATTATACATACATTTTCCCTAGGCTGAAACAACAAATAACAAAAAATTCAGTGTATCTACAGATGTAGAAACGACAAATGAGCGTAAAATTTAGAAGACAGCACTAGGACATGCTTTTGTTACAAATGCTTCCTTACTATCAATACTGTCACTGACCTGAAAGTATAAATACAAAATTCTCCAATTTTAGGCTAGAGGCTGAAATGTGTAAACCTCCCAGTGTATACACACACACACACACAAATCTATAGTTTGTCAGTTTAAATTTATATAAAATCTCTTAATATATGTATATATATTTACCTTTATCCCTATTTAATTCACTGTATGCCATAAAGGTAAACTTAACACTTTGAAAACTTTTAACTATATACAATTATAAAAGCAAAGAAATGGATAACCCTGACTTCAATGATCCATAAATCACTGTAAATAAAGGAGAATGTGCTGATGAAGTGATGGCTCCGGATGACTCATCGAAAGCAAGAAAATCAAGAGAGACCACACAAAGCAGAAGAGGCCTGCCTCCTTGCATGCAGAAATGCTGAAGCTGTGCTGAGAACGCAGGGCTCATTTGAGAGGCAAAGTTGCTTTCAATCCTGTTGGTGTTTAGTTGCTAAGTTTCTAATGTTAGTCTTTATAAACAGACTTTGAGAAAATAAGTTTTTAAAGAATAGATCTTATAAATGAAAATGGTAGACTCTAAAATTATTGTAAGTTTATCACTTATTTACTAACATAAATTCAAAGTTTTTATCATGATAAAAATATTTTGAAAATCGTGGTTCTAAAAGAACATGTAGCCATCTAGCAGCATTTCTAATACAGGAAGAAAACTTCTTTGGGTATCCTAACTGTGGCCTGCAAAAACATAGATGCAATGCTATGAAGCCGCAGTTGTGCCAGTTTCGATTTTCCAGATCAAAGAGTTCTTGCGGCAAAGCGCAACTGATGTGGTCTCAAAGACTTCATTAACTCCAGATGTAGCGAAATAGTCAGCCAATTCCACAAAAAGAGCAAGTCTCTTTCAGTTACAATCAGTACTGGCCGCAAATGAAAACCAGACTGCTTATGTCATCTGATCACCTGCACATAGATGCCAGTTTTTTCCTAGTTGATGATCTAATCATATTAGGTATGATTCTGTATCACAACAGTCTTAAGAGAAAGGATTATGTGTGTTTAAGATTATTAAAATCTACCAGAAGTCACATTTAAGAGAAACAGAAAAAGTACAATAAAGTAATTTAAGATGTTGTATTGAAATGTTGTCATCAAAAGTTTTCTCTAGCATTCTAACCTCCATTTCAGAATGTCAGGCTCAAAGCTACTATCATGGGAGCATCCCTCTTTTTCAGGTACTTGCGCATTTTCTCCTCCAGGAATGGCAATGAGAGAAATTTCTGAGTCTTGGATGAATAGAATCATAACATTCATCCCCAAATAAATGAATGTAACTGAAAGTCTAACAGATACCTCCCTCTTGCTGGGTTGGGTTGAGAAGAGTCACTTCCTGGCGGTATCTGCACTGTCCTCAACTCGTCCACCAGAACTTACTTTTAAGAGAGGCTGAGTGGTTCAAGGATGAACATTTCTATTACCCTGGCGACACAGTGTTCCTTGGAATGTCTTAGCTCATACAACCAACTGGAGTCAAGTTAGCAAAAACATGTCTTGTTTTCCTACTTGGATGATTCAGTTCAGTCATATGGATCATTCCCATTCAGGGCAGTCCACTCTCTCTTTAGCTTTAGAGGCTGGAGCTGTGTACTGGGCTCTTAATTCAGTGCATTCCTCTTGTAATGAATATGAGAAACATCTCGGCAAGGCAGAAAGGCATCATTTTCTTATAGTCACTCAGGAAAGATGCAAAGAAGGAGAAGCTTGCTAAAAAAGTTACTCTTTATATCTTGTCACATCCAACGAGTTAAAAGGTGATGCCATTTCCTGTGTTTTTTAAAACAGATCCAAAACCTATGTGGTAGCTGACATGTTTAAATGCTCTAAATGATGAGGAGACATAGTTTAGATGCAATGCTGCCAGTTGGCATTTTTAGCGAAAATAGTGGTCTCAAAGACTTCATTAACTCCAGATGTAGCGAAATAGTCAGCCAATTCCACAAAAAGAGCAAGTCTCTTTCAGTTACAATCAGTACTGGCCGCAAATGAAAACCAGACTGCTTATGTCATCTGATCACCTGCACATAGATGCCAGTTTTTTCCTAGTTGATGATCTAATCATATTAGGTATGATTCTGTATCACAACAGTCTTAAGAGAAAGGATTATGTGTGTTTAAGATTATTAAAATCTACCAGAAGTCACATTTAAGAGAAACAGAAAAAGTACAATAAAGTAATTTAAGATGTTGTATTGAAATGTTGTCATCAAAAGTTTTCTCTAGCATTCTAACCTCCATTTCAGAATGTCAGGCTCAAAGCTACTATCATGGGAGCATCCCTCTTTTTCAGGTACTTGCGCATTTTCTCCTCCAGGAATGGCAATGAGAGAAATTTCTGAGTCTTGGATGAATAGAATCATAACATTCATCCCCAAATAAATGAATGTAACTGAAAGTCTAACAGATACCTCCCTCTTGCTGGGTTGGGTTGAGAAGAGTCACTTCCTGGCAGTATCTGCACTGTCCTCAACTCATCAACCAGAACTTACTTTTTAAGAGAGGCTGAGTGCTTCAAGGATGAACATTTATATTACCCTGGCGACACAGTGTTCCTTGGAATGTCTTAGCTCATACAACCAACTGGAGTCAAGTTAGCAAAAACATGTCTTGTTTTCCTACTTGGATGATTCAGTTCAGTCATATGGATCATTCCCATTCAGGGCAGTCCACTCTCTCTTTAGCTTTAGAGGCTGGAGCTGTGTACTGGGCTCTTAATTCAGTGCATTCCTCTTGTAATTAATATGAGAAACATCTCTGCAAGGCAGAAAGGCATCATTTTCTTATAGTCACTCAGGAAAGATGCAAAGAAGGAGAAGCTTTTGCTAAAAAAAAATAGTTACTCTTTATATCTTGTCACATCCAACGAGTTAAAAGGTGATGCCATTTCCTGTGTTTTTTAAAACAGATCCAAAACCTATGTGGTAGCTGACATGTTTAAATGCTCTAAATGATGAGGAGACAAATAAGTAAGTTTCTTTAGTATGTGAGAACAGATAACTATATATCTTAATTAAGATATCCTTCCACAGAAAACGAGAGGAATGCTTTAGATGAGCACTGTCCAGTAGGTTTCTGTGATGATGGAAATGGTCTATATCTGAAAAGATAGTAATGTACCTGTGTCTGTATGATACAGTAGCTACTCGTCACATCTGATTACTGAACACTTGAGATGTGGATAGTACAAATGAGGAACTGATTTTTAAGTTTTAATTTAATTAATTTAAATAGTCCTTGTGGCTACTGGTTAATACTGAACAACACAGGATGAGATCACTCTTCCTTACCAAGCAGTTCAAAATAACATAAATGATTTTGAAAGAAATATTATAGGAGTCTCATAAACTCCAAAGCCTACGAAAACCAAAACTCTCAAACATTTTGAGAACAGCTTTATCTAATTTGTAAAGAAGATGGAGAAGGTTATCAATATTTCTGAACAGGCTCTAACACAGAAATTACCAATATCCCACTACGTTGAGGCTTCTATTAGTACTTCTATCAAGATGGTTTGCAGCAGTTCTTTTTAAGCTTCAATGTGCTAAATACCACTAAACACTTCAATGTTAACATTAAACCTCCAGTGTTTGAAAAGTTTATTTTAATAGCAGAAATAATCTCCAACAAAATCTTTATCAACTTACCAAAAGAGCAAAGCAAAACAAAATTATTTGGCTAACCCTATCATCATAATTGTAAAATAAAAATGTGATATTACATTTAGGAACATTATACTTTATTTATACAACTATATTTGTATTAAGCAATAAAATTTTTATAAGTTCTATCTGAGTATCTACAACCTGAAAACAAACAAAAAACCAAAAGAGTCTAGATCACGGGTAAAAAAGAAAACTTCAACTCAACTCAAATGTCAGCTTTAAACCTAAGAAAGAAAAACTAGGCAATTATTGAAAGAATTGTTCAGTTATTGCTGATCAACCTATGAAGTTTCACACAAACTAATACACCCATACAGATTCCTTCTATTTCTGTATTTTGTGGGATCTGAAGTTAGTAAAAAGAGGCTGTTTTAAAAAAATTAAGTAAAAATTTTTGCTTTAATAATTGGACTCAATGAGATAAGAGTGCTAGGTACGTATTAGAGGAAGTTAAAGAAATTTCTTAAAAACTATTTCCTATTGATTTTTCTGATCATTTTGGATCCACTGTTTTCTATGCACACTGACTTTATGTATAAACTCAGACATTAACAAAATGATGTCTGTCATGATACAGTAGATTTTTACTGAACACTTGAGATGTGGATAGTACAAATGAGGAACTGATTTTTAAGTTTTAATTTAATTAATTTAAATAGTCCTTGTGGCTACTGGTTAATACTGAACAACACAGGATGAGATCACTCTTCCTTACCAAGCAGTTCAAAATAACATAAATGATTTTGAAAGAAATATTATAGGAGTCTCATAAACTCCAAAGCCTACGAAAACCAAAACTCTCAAACATTTTGAGAACAGCTTTATCTAATTTGTAAAGAAGATGGAGAAGGTTATCAATATTTCTGAACAGGCTCTAACACAGAAATTACCAATATCCCACTACGTTGAGGCTTCTATTAGTACTTCTATCAAGATGGTTTGCAGCAGTTCTTTTTAAGCTTCAATGTGCTAAATACCACTAAACACTTCAATGTTAACATTAAACCTCCAGTGTTTGAAAAGTTTATTTTAATAGCAGAAATAATCTCCAACAAAATCTTTATCAACTTACCAAAGAGCAAAGCAAAACAAAATTATTTGGCTAACCCTATCATCATAATTGTAAAATAAAAATGTGATATTACATTTAGGAACATTATACTTTATTTATACAACTATATTTGTATTAAGCAATAAAATTTTTATAAGTTCTATCTGAGTATCTACAACCTGAAAACAAACAAAAAACCAAAAGAGTCTAGATCACGGGTAAAAAAGAAAACTTCAACTCAACTCAAATGTCAGCTTTAAACCTAAGAAAGAAAAACTAGGCAATTATTGAAAGAATTGTTCAGTTATTGCTGATCAACCTATGAAGTTTCACACAAACTAATACACCCATACAGATTCCTTCTATTTCTGTATTTTGTGGGATCTGAAGTTAGTAAAAAGAGGCTGTTTTAAAAAAATTAAGTAAAAATTTTTGCTTTAATAATTGGACTCAATGAGATAAGAGTGCTAGGTACGTATTAGAGGAAGTTAAAGAAATTTCTTAAAAACTATTTCCTATTGATTTTTCTGATCATTTTGGATCCACTGTTTTCTATGCACACTGACTTTATGTATAAACTCAGACATTAAGCATATCTTTAACGTAAATTCCAAAATCTTAAAGCTACTGAAAATCAGGTCTTCCCATTTACCTGGTTCTTTAAATTAAAACAAATATAACACCAATGAAAAAGACAGTAAATATTGTAAGTACATGAAACAGCAGTCTAATTTAAGAATTTCCTAATATCCAAGAATATTTAAATAAATGACAGGTTTAATAAATATCTCAATATTTTTATTATTTTAAATAGTAAATAAAACTGGCAAATTTTGTCATCAAGTCCAAACTACTACTTAAGTTTTTATGATAATAATTCCAAGCCTAAGGTGGGGGAATATATTTATATAGTTCTAGTACTAAAATTTTTTTTCAAAGATTTATTTATTTATTTATTTTGGGCAGGGGTGGAGTGGGGAGGGAGGGGAGCAGGCGGGCCACTTCTATTGGTCTTTCATTTGTCTATTTTCATCCATCTTTGTTCTCTGGCCCGTGTGGGCCTCCCATCGCGGTGGCCTCTGTTGTCGCAGAGCACCGGCTCTGGGCGCATGCGCTCCAGAGCTCCGGCTCAGTAATTGGACACATGGGATCAGCTGCTCCAAGGCACGTGGGATCTTCCCCGTCCAGGGATCGAACCGGTGCCCCTTGCACTGCAAGGCGGTGTCCCTACCCACTGGACCACCAGGGAAGCCCTAATTAATCTTAAGTTAACATCACTAGGTATATCTCATCAGTTCTTTACTGTAACCAAGTATCATACTTATAATAAGCACATTCACTCCCCCTCTGGGAGACAATCCATGAAATTTTTAAGGGACTTGTTTTGAAGCTTGCATGCTCGGATGATATACTGCGCACATCAATGAGTGTCTCTTCTTCACTATCTACATTTTAAAGATATTTAGACCTAACAATAAAGCACTTGATCCCTTTCTTCAACATGTTCATGAGCTAGTGCAAAGGGACCTAGATTTCTTTCTAAAACATTAATAAACCTGACCAATGACAACATATTCTGCTGCCAGGGGCTTGAGTTTTAATGTTGTTATTTGTGCTAACTTGAATCAAGAAAAAGAGACCTTCTTGAATTCGTATCTAGAATACAGTCTCAGATAATTTCAGTTAAGGGGGGAAAAAAAAACCACCAAAGCAGGTGGAAACTAAACTCCTTGTTATTCAATGAATTCAGCATTGTAACTTTAGAGAATTCTTAATGTTTTCCTCATCATACAAATGCTACATTTAACTCTACTGGGCCCACAGATAGCCTGGAAATTTGAATTAATTTAATTATACTTTCCTCTCTGATGTTAATTAGCAGTAAATTCCCAATGGAACAAAACTGTAGCTCTGTATAGTCTCATATTGGTAGTTTCTGTGCTTTTATTAACTAAAAATGTTTATTTGAAAAACAAGTCTAGAAGTATTCATAATGCAATTTTATTTCCTTGCTACTCTAATTCTTATGAAAACACAAATTATGTGGAGAGGCAAGTGCCAAAACCATGGCTAAACCAATTTTCAATTTTATGAGTTCTATTAGAAGAAATTTGCTAATTTCCTGCATTTAAAAAACATATCTAGGATAGTGTTAAGTTCTTCATTTTAAATAGAAACTAGTAAAAAGCTGCTTGACAGAATATATCAATTAGCATTCATAAAGTTGTAAATCTGATCATATATACAAAATATATTTACTGTAAGAATGGTCTAGTGCTTTTCTCAGGGCCATTTTATTTCCAATATAATACTCCAATACAACCAATAGCAAGGATTAGTGAAACTTGGCCCTTTGCTGTGGAGACTAGTTTACTTGTCCTTGGAGAGTAGAGCAGAGGAAACGTGCTCCCAGGAGGGAGGCCTGGTTCAGTTCTGGCCTCAACACTTCTAATGGGGTGGGGCTTAAGCAAGTTCCTTAACTTCCCAGCACCTCATTTTATTTACTTACAAAAGGAGGCTGCGTAATAGCTAAATGACAGAGCAGTTGTGAGAATTAAATGAGGTAAACACAAACTCCTCAGCAGAGAGCTCCTGAAACAGAGTAGTCCTTACGATCATGTTAGTTCCTGTCTCTTCTTCGCTAGACTGCATACAAAGAAGCTGAATGTTCAAAATGTGTTTCTAAGCTTCAGTTTTAAAACTTGGATTTCTGTGTTGTCTCTAATAAGATTAAAATAATCCTCTGATATAAGGAAAAGAGCATCATGTCTGTACTTGCTACAGTTTTTTTTCACCTGGAATATTCTGTAGCATCTTCAATTCAAGATCCAGAAAGTGGAGGCTGATCAGATCAAAGGAAGGCCAAAACTCCAGAGTACCAAGGTGAAGAGATCAGGGAGCCTCTCCTCCCCAAAGTTTCCTTCCTCTACCTCTAAGACTCTCTACCTTTCTGCACAAAGGACACAACTGAGTCATATCAATAAGAATACTGAGTGCAGGTCAAGTTCTTTGTAACTAAAGAACCTTAGAAACCAATAATCCTTTGCTATTTTTCAAAGTTCAAAAAAGAGATAACAGATAAAGTGACTTTAACTCCTCCGTTTCTCATGAACACATATTAGTATCTTAGAGCACAGTACATAATATACACAAGAATTATGTAGGATACAGAACATTAACCCCTTCTATTTTCAAATAGTGAGGAAAATAGGGTTAAGATTTTTGACTTCTCTTTTCTGCACAAAGATGCCAAAGCCTCTTATATTTCCAACAATACAATATGGCCACTAAATATCAAAATATGAAAAGGCTCTTCTCTGATTAATCTATTTTCTTTCCTAGACTCTGTTCAGTTTATTTATTAAATTACCCCAAGCATCCTTAAATATATGGAACCAACTTGAAAATTTATTAAACATAAAAATCAGCAAAAAAGAAGTACTTTCTTTAAGTTCTAGCATTCAGGATTTTTCTCTCTTAACATTATACCTGTAAAAGGATTTTTAAAATGAAATCAATGTGAACTTATTAGCACTCCAAAACAGATTAATATTTGTTCTATCATCTTAAAATAAATCAACAAAATGGAGCTATTAAAAGAAGTAAAATTAAATTTCACTGATTCGTTACAAGAGTTATACAAAAATTCCATTAACTCATATGTGGAAAGGTATTTTCAGACTCTGGCAATATTAATTTAGCATGCTGGCTTTTACTGTAAAGCATTGATGGGTAGACATTTCCCAATACATACAAAGATGTGATTTTTAGCATAGTTTTTGGATAATATAATTACATAATATATGATTTTCTTATTGAAGAATAACAATAATAATAATGAATAAACAATTCGATGTGGTAAAAATAAAACACATAAAGGAAAACACATATAAGACTGAGGCCTTATACATAAGTCTTCTTATGATACAGAGGACTAAGAAAATATATCACGCTTCATGCATTTTTCAAGAATATAAAAGTCACCTTTGACCTACATCAAGCACAGGCTATCACCTTCCAGGCTACACTTCTCCAACGTACCAGCTATGCCATCCACAGTGAGCCTGGAAATACTTAACACGATCAAAGCTGCTCCCCTGCCCCATGTAGAACAAAGAGAAGTGCTCTAATAGAGTGATCTGTGCTCACAAAAGAATTAAAATCCAAACTCAAATTGAATCACAGTCTCTCTGCTTTCAGGGGTCCTGTATAATTAATTTTACTAAACTCACACTATTTTCAAACAAGCTGTTTTACTTAAAATTGGATATAAAAGAAAAATATTTTCATACTTGAAAGAGAGTTGGCAAGTAAAGGCAAGGAAATTATATAGAGATCAAATTATTTCACTTATACTACACATCTAAATCTACATCTTAACATTCTCCAAAGCTCTGTTCATTTGAGTACTTTTTATTGAGTTTATGGATATTTTGGCTGGACTGTCATCTGTTAAGAAAGCTTACTCTAAAGTTAAGACCCAAATGCTAACAAAGTCCAAAGAAGCTTCCCAAAGCAGTCAGAGAATGAAAAAGTACTTCTAGTTCTCACGTACCATGGTGAAAGCCATATGTTACTTTAAAATATTTTTAAGTGGTAAAAAGAGAAGGGACAAACATAACTGACTGTATACCTATTTTAGGAAAATGTGATTAATTTTTTGTAACTTCAAACATTAACATTGAAAATGGAGCTATTAAAAGAAGTAAAATTAAATTTCACTGATTCGTTACAAGAGTTATACAAAAATTCCATTAACTCATATGTGGAAAGGTATTTTCAGACTCTGGCAATATTAATTTAGCATGCTGGCTTTTACTGTAAAGCATTGATGGGTAGACATTTCCCAATACATACAAAGATGTGATTTTAGCATAGTTTTTGGATAATATAATTACATAATATATGATTTTCTTATTGAAGAATAACAATAATAATAATGAATAAACAATTCGATGTGGTAAAAATAAAACACATAAAGGAAAACACATATAAGACTGAGGCCTTATACATAAGTCTTCTTATGATACAGAGGACTAAGAAAATATATCACGCTTCATGCATTTTTCAAGAATATAAAAGTCACCTTTGACCTACATCAAGCACAGGCTATCACCTTCCAGGCTACACTTCTCCAACGTACCAGCTATGCCATCCACAGTGAGCCTGGAAATACTTAACACGATCAAAGCTGCTCCCCTGCCCCATGTAGAACAAAGAGAAGTGCTCTAATAGAGTGATCTGTGCTCACAAAAGAATTAAAATCCAAACTCAAATTGAATCACAGTCTCTCTGCTTTCAGGGGTCCTGTATAATTAATTTTACTAAACTCACACTATTTTCAAACAAGCTGTTTTACTTAAAATTGGATATAAAAGAAAAATATTTTCATACTTGAAAGAGAGTTGGCAAGTAAAGGCAAGGAAATTATATAGAGATCAAATTATTTCACTTATACTACACATCTAAATCTACATCTTAACATTCTCCAAAGCTCTGTTCATTTGAGTACTTTTTATTGAGTTTATGGATATTTTGGCTGGACTGTCATCTGTTAAGAAAGCTTACTCTAAAGTTAAGACCCAAATGCTAACAAAGTCCAAAGAAGCTTCCCAAAGCAGTCAGAGAATGAAAAAGTACTTCTAGTTCTCACGTACCATGGTGAAAGCCATATGTTACTTTAAAATATTTTTAAGTGGTAAAAAGAGAAGGGACAAACATAACTGACTGTATACCTATTTTAGGAAAATGTGATTAATTTTTTTTGTAACTTCAAACATTAACATTGAAAATGTCTCCATTCCTGACTGGAAAAAGAAAAAAGAAGACCCGCTAAAGTCATTTATGTATTTAATAAAACTCGAGATAAAACACTATTTTGAAACAACTGAGGAAGAATAAGCTGAATTCCTGACATAAACCAAAGACTGTTATTCAACAGTATAACATTTTTATGTTCATCAACTATCTTATAAAGATAACCTCTATTGAATACTCCAGAGAAGCTTACTTTCTTTTTAGAACACACAAAATCCTCTGACTTAAAGATATCTTTGTGGAAGCATACCAAGTAATTATTACTGAGAAATTTAAAAAGTAGAAAAGTTTTACTCAGCAACACTGAAAAGGCTCTATTTTAAAACATTGAGGCATGTGTTATAAACTGGCCCGAAATAAATTCTTTGGAAAATGTATAAATGCATTCTTTGAAAAATAGTGATTTATTTTATGAATCTGTACAGGGTCAAAATTCTAGTCTGATTGAAAACAGATGGTATCCGAGTAAAGTCAGGCTCTGGACCTGAAACTCCAAACAGGAAATACGGCCCTCACTAGCTGACTGCTTCCCTAATCATTCCCAGAACTTCATACTTGTTATTTTTATGAATATCCAAGATGACTTTCATCTTTTCCTTCTATCTACAAAGCATTAAGCAGTCTTCCCTCTCTTTCTGTGTTGTATGTGTATTTTACATACAGATTATATACTTACAATATAAGAAAACATTAAAACTAATGTTTAAACATTAAAATTAACATACTTTCTAGCCCACTGCTAGTAAAGACATCAGGCATTAAAAATAATATCCGACAAATTCAAGTTTATTTTTATATTATTTTAAAAAGAAAAGTCAAAAACTACTGAGTGTGTCAAAGACAACTTTGCTAATCCTACTTACGAAAAAACATACATCTAAACCTATTGCTGAAAATGGTAAAACCTCACAGGTTATGGTAAAAAGTAATTAATCTACTCTGCTTTCTCTTAAATAATTCAGTTATAAGCTTACAAAGATTAGTTTATCAAACATAACTGACTGTATACCTATTTTAGGAAAATGTGATTAATTTTTTTGTAACTTCAAACATTAACATTGAAAATGTCTCCATTCCTGACTGGAAAAGAAAAAGAAGACCGCTAAAGTCATTTATGTATTTAATAAATCTCGTGATAAAACACTATTTTGAAACAACTGAGGAAGAATAAGCTGAATTCCTGACATAAACCAAAGACTGTTATTCAACAGTATAACATTTTTATGTTCATCAACTATCTTATAAAGATAACCTCTATTGAATACTCCAGAGAAGCTTACTTTCTTTTTAGAACACACAAAATCCTCTGACTTAAAGATATCTTTGTGGAAGCATACCAAGTAATTATTACTGAAAAATTTTAAAAAAGTAGAAAAGTTTTACTCAGCAACACTGAAAAGGCTCTATTTTAAAACATTGAGGCATGTGTTATAAACTGGCCCGAAATAAATTCTTTGGAAAATGTATAAATGCATTCTTTGAAAAATAGTGATTTATTTTATGAATCTGTACAGGGTCAAAATTCTAGTCTGATTGAAAACAGATGGTATCCGAGTAAAGTCAGGCTCTGGACCTGAAACTCCAAACAGGAAATACGGCCCTCACTAGCTGACTGCTTCCCTAATCATTCCCAGAACTTCATACTTGTTATTTTTATGAATATCCAAGATGACTTTCATCTTTTCCTTCTATCTACAAAGCATTAAGCAGTCTTCCCTCTCTTTCTGTGTTGTATGTGTATTTTACATACAGATTATATACTTACAATATAAGAAAACATTAAAACTAATGTTTAAACATTAAAATTAACATACTTTCTAGCCCACTGCTAGTAAAGACATCAGGCATTAAAAATAATATCCGACAAATTCAAGTTTATTTTTATATTATTTTAAAAAGAAAAGTCAAAAACTACTGAGTGTGTCAAAGACAACTTTGCTAATCCTACTTACGAAAAAACATACATCTAAACCTATTGCTGAAAATGGTAAAACCTCACAGGTTATGGTAAAAAGTAATTAATCTACTCTGCTTTCTCTTAAATAATTCAGTTAGAAGCTATCTGAACAAAGAAAAAGACTTACCGTTTTCCCATTGTAGTAATACATCAAAGAATTGCTGCCCATTCCAGGGACAGGATAAGCACAATACATGTTGATTTTGAAAATGTTACTATTTGTAGCTAAGGCACACAGCTTCTCTCCAACACACACATCCACACAGCCCAAGAGAGTTAAGTCTTCAGCACTATGCATCCACACATGGATCTACTCAAAAGGAACTTATGCAAAATAGGACTGAACCAACTCACAGAGAAGAGAGGGAGGGTTTATGCTCTAAGGAACCTTCAATCAAGTTCTTGCACTGGTGGATGACACCAATAAAACACATTTTGGAATATTAAAAGCTACAAGTCATGAGTGCTAGATAATGAAAAGTAACATAGCGTCCTGGAGGCATGCAATCCAAGGAATTATTAATATTGTCACATATATAGGACATACGTCTCTCAAAGAAAGCCAAATGGACAGATCTGCTAATTTATTTTTGGTTTTAATTCAACCAGAGCACTTGTAGCAGGGAAACCTAGCTTGCTACACTTTTAGCGACATTACCATCTGGCACTGTCTAAAGTTGCTTCCAACTCTGATAAACCATGATCAAGCAATCAGCATTTGGAAACACTGAATCATGTGCAACAAGAAGGAACTAAACAGTTAAGCCTTGTACAAAGTCACTTCCTGGAGAAAGCAGACCTGTCATGTAAGCACCCCTCAACGCTACAACAAATCATGATTTTTTTATGTTACATAAATTGTATGGAAAGAATGTGAAAGGAGCACATTTCATGAAAAACCTCATTTCAACAATTCAAAAAATTATCTTGAAAATTGTGTTTTCAAAACATAAATATTTAATACAGGTTTTCAGTTCTAAAGGTCTTTAAATTCCTCTTATAATTAGCAAATAAAAGTTTACAATGAATTGCACTGTCCTAGAATATGTACTAAGCAACTGAATAATTAAAAAGAAAAAAGAAACCAGGTTCCATTTTTCCTTACATAAAAATATGAAAGGTGGGTATGTACAGACAAAATGTTCACTGTTGCTAATAAAGAGATTTCTTAAAAGTCTTTCCTCCAAGTCCACTATTGTTCTTAACTAATACTTAATATGTTTATATTTTTATGTTAATGTTAGAATTTCTCAAAAAGGAAAAATAATCACAGTGAGAATAAGTATCTCACAGATTTGAAAAATTCATTATACTTAGAAGTCAAAAGGTCTTAGACTTTTTTTGCAAATACTTTGTTTCTCACACACAAACATATTTCACTATTTAAAAAGTTTTCAGTTTCTTTGGTGTGGATTCTAACACAGAAAAACAGGATAACAACTCTTCTTTCCTTTCCTTCCTCCTCCCCTATCAAAATCTCTTTGTACTATCTCTTCCCGAACACCAATAAAACACATTTTGGAATATTAAAAGCTACAAGTCATGAGTGCTAGATAATGAAAAGTAACATAGCGTCCTGGAGGCATGCAATCCAAGGAATTATTAATATTGTCACATATATAGGACATCGTCTCTCAAAGAAAGCCAAATGGACAGATCTGCTAATTTATTTTTGGTTTTAATTCAACCAGAGCACTTGTAGCAGGGAAACCTAGCTTGCTACACTTTTAGCGACATTACCATCTGGCACTGTCTAAAGTTGCTTCCAACTCTGATAAACCATGATCAAGCAATCAGCATTTGGAAACACTGAATCATGTGCAACAAGAAGGAACTAAACAGTTAAGCCTTGTACAAAGTCACTTCCTGGAGAAAGCAGACCTGTCATGTAAGCACCCCTCAACGCTACAACAAATCATGATTTTTTTATGTTACATAAATTGTATGGAAAGAATGTGAAAGGAGCACATTTCATGAAAAACCTCATTTCAACAATTCAAAAAATTATCTTGAAAATTGTGTTTTCAAAACATAAATATTTAATACAGGTTTTCAGTTCTAAAGGTCTTTAAATTCCTCTTATAATTAGCAAATAAAAGTTTACAATGAATTGAACTGTCCTAGAATATGTACTAAGCAACTGAAAAATTTAAAAAAGAAAAAGAAACCAGGTTCCATTTTTCCTTACATAAAAATATGAAAGGTGGGTATGTACAGACAAAATGTTCACTGTTGCTAATAAAGAGATTTCTTAAAAGTCTTTCCTCCAAGTCCACTATTGTTCTTAACTAATACTTAATATGTTTATATTTTTATGTTAATGTTAGAATTTCTCAAAAAGGAAAAATAATCACAGTGAGAATAAGTATCTCACAGATTTGAAAAATTCATTATACTTAGAAGTCAAAAGGTCTTAGACTTTTTTTTTGCAAATACTTTGTTTCTCACACACAAACATATTTCACTATTTAAAAAGTTTTCAGTTTCTTTGGTGTGGATTCTAACACAGAAAAACAGGATAACAACTCTTCTTTCCTTTCCTTCCCTCCTCCCCCTATCAAAATCTCTTTGTACTATCTCTTCCCCGAAGTTCTCCCAGAACTGTGTTAATCAGAGGAGAGCTCACAAGCTGCAAAAAAAGGGGACATGTCAACTTCTTTAAGGCACCTTTCATGTAGCAGAACTCCTCTTAAGGAATACTTCAAAAATATCCCCCAAATCCTCCATTCTTATGAACCATACTGATTAAAATATAACAATAAAACCAAGTAAGACAATAAGGCCAGCTAAGTTCATTATGTTCTAAAAGCTGATAGTGTTGGAATAACAATAAAACCTCCCCACACTCTCCAGATATAGAAAAGGCTAAGCAGCAGCTGCAAAAGAACATCACTGTACAACAGACCATTAAAATGCCAGTCTGCAGAGTGGTCTGTAACTTCCTCCCTCCTGAGAGACCACAAAGACACATTTCAATCCTTAGAGAACTGTGTAAAAAGCGTTGACTTACAATTAACAATGCCATGCCTTAAAACCATTCAAGTAAATTTTAGTCTTTTATAGACACAGTCTCTCTTGGACAGAACCGCTAAAATAAAGAAAGAAAATCGACCATCCAAAATAAAATTATCTTTTTTTCTCTTATTGATGAAAAATGTAAAACAAAACAAACAAACAAACAAACAAACAAACCCTACTCTTAAATAGAAATTTAGAGGACTGGGGGAAAGAGGAAGCCACAAAGCACTTCTGAGATTTGCTTCCTACAATCAGCGATCTAAACTGAGAAAACTTTCATATATTGATTCTTAAAAAGGTGGGTATGTACAGACAAAATGTTCACTGTTGCTAATAAAGAGATTTCTTAAAAGTCTTTCCTCCAAGTCCACTATTGTTCTTAACTAATACTTAATATGTTTATATTTTTATGTTAATGTTAGAATTTCTCAAAAAGGAAAAATAATCACAGTGAGAATAAGTATCTCACAGATTTGAAAAATTCATTATACTTAGAAGTCAAAAGGTCTTAGACTTTTTTTGCAAATACTTTGTTTCTCACACACAAACATATTTCACTATTTAAAAAGTTTTCAGTTTCTTTGGTGTGGATTCTAACACAGAAAAACAGGATAACAACTCTTCTTTCCTTTCCTTCCCTCCTCCCCCTATCAAAATCTCTTTGTACTATCTCTTCCCCGAAGTTCTCCCAGAACTGTGTTAATCAGAGGAGAGCTCACAAGCTGCAAAAAAAGGGGACATGTCAACTTCTTTAAGGCACCTTTCATGTAGCAGAACTCCTCTTAAGGAATACTTCAAAAATATCCCCCAAATCCTCCATTCTTATGAACCATACTGATTAAAATATAACAATAAAACCAAGTAAGACAATAAGGCCAGCTAAGTTCATTATGTTCTAAAAGCTGATAGTGTTGGAATAACAATAAAACCTCCCCACACTCTCCAGATATAGAAAAGGCTAAGCAGCAGCTGCAAAAGAACATCACTGTACAACAGACCATTAAAATGCCAGTCTGCAGAGTGGTCTGTAACTTCCTCCCTCCTGAGAGACCACAAAGACACATTTCAATCCTTAGAGAACTGTGTAAAAAGCGTTGACTTACAATTAACAATGCCATGCCTTAAAACCATTCAAGTAAATTTTAGTCTTTTATAGACACAGTCTCTCTTGGACAGAACCGCTAAAATAAAGAAAGAAAATCGACCATCCAAAATAAAATTATCTTTTTTTCTCTTATTGATGAAAAATGTAAAACAAAACAAACAAACAAACAAACAAACAAACCCTACTCTTAAATAGAAATTTAGAGGACTGGGGGAAAGAGGAAGCCACAAAGCACTTCTGAGATTTGCTTCCTACAATCAGCGATCTAAACTGAGAAAACTTTCATATATTGATTAAAAAAAGCCCCGAAAATCTACCTACAGTAGTTAGGCTTGTTTCTTCGGGGCTTGCCAGAAAACAGAGAGTGTACTAGGACATTAGTTAAAACAAACAGCATAATGCAAACCCAACTAAGCAACCTTGGCTATTAAAGTACTTTGAAAATTTGAGTATTTCATTAACAGTTCTTTATTTTACAGGCAACATAGGGTATTCTGAAAGCAGAAAGAAATATCCAAGTTAAAGAAGTTCAGAGTAAAACCAGATAGTATAATACTCTTTTGCTGTTTTAAAGCAGTTTATTAAAAACTGGCTAAGATCTGCTGTTACATCTGCAACCTGAATGCTGAAACAATAGTTTCTAAGCGGAGTTGAATAATTAAAAGTTTTTGCTTCTAACTTTCCTCTCAAAAACACAGATACAAAAATCCATACATGTCTTAAATTAACCTCCCTCACCAACAGAATTACTCAGAAAACGCTACTGTCTGAATTCAGAGTGAATGAAGAAACTTAAGAGAGATGAGGTAGGAGTTTACACTGTATTAAACTTATTCCTCAAAAACAGCAAATCATCAAGAAAACTGATGGTTATTTAAATAAAATGTTCCTGTATTTTACTTGTATGCTATGGGAATGTCTTCTAAGTTTGTTACTCCAAAACAGCATCTTTTTGAAGTCTGCCTCACCCAAAGGAAACTAAAACTGGTTGATGTAGACAGTCATTTTTCTTTTCACAATTCCAAATTATCTTCCATGATTAAGTCTGCTTTCCCGTCCCCAAAAATATTTCTTGAAAAAAATCGCATTTAATCTATGTACCAGCTGCAGCACAAGTTTTTTTCCTAAGCAGAATCATATTACAGGAAAAAATGCATATAGATGGATCAAGTGCTGCCCTCGTCGATGCAGTTGTTTAATCTTTGCCTGTTTTTTTTGAAGGAATATGTCAAGGGTTAATCCTATGACTCAGTCTGACAAAACGAGTCAGCTGGAGACAGGGCCACTTTTTAAACCTGATTTCAGACAGACGTGCAGTCTGCACAGGAGCTCTGAACTGTCTATCTGGCATTGTTTCCACCCACAATTCTGTGTAATCACTAATGTGTTCTAAGATTATGTGATCTGACTCAATATTCATACTACCAAGGACAACAGTCTAAAAAAGTCACCAACTTTTATAGCAAAATGGGCACTGCTGTACACACCAACAAGATTAATGAAAATGTCAGAGAAGACTGAAAAAAAACATGACTTGGAGCCATATACCTTTATTAGCAAAATGATGATTCCAGGTTTGAGGATTACTGCATCTCACTGACTTTTAAATATGCTTCCCCACCCTCAGGAGTTCAGGATGTGATGTTTACTTACCATTCCAACAACCATCAAGCACAGGCCTAAACTAGATAAGAAAAAGCAATCACGTGTTTTGTCTATGCAACTTACTTCTTCCCTGAAGATTTAGGACAAAGATGTTTTGAAAAACCTAGTAGGCAGAGACTTTTTGGAAAGCTCAGTTTAAATTCCACGCCTCCACTTCCTTTCTTATTTTTCTGTTGACTGGGAAATAGATCTTCCTTGGAGAGCCAGGCAAAATTTCCTGGGATTACACATGCAGTATTTTAATTTATTTTATTAATTCTTTATCCCTGATATTCCGATCACGTAACTCTTAAATCTATTTCTTAAACTATCTGCAGCAAAAATGTTTACAGAGTGACCTAAAATTCTAAAAAGTTTTTAAAGGAAAATTTCAATCTGACAGAATTACACATCTTGAATTAATTAATTAATAAAGGTCAGTTAGTGGTCAATAGTCTTGTACATTTTTCTAAAATAAGCAGGCCACATTCCAGTGTCCCAAGAGGCCAGAAGATTTGGCTAGAAAAGTAAATCTAAAATCCACTCACAGGATTCCTTGTGAAAAGTTTCAACATTATTTCTAAGTGAATCAGTTCCTTGAAAAGAAGACTTCCAGAGTGAAAAACAAAAGCTAAGCAAAGTTTACAAGTGAATAATCCCACAGATGAACTCTATATATTCCTTCTTTAGGAAACTCAGTAAGTAATGAATACATTACTGGTTATAAGGAAGGTGGGGCAGACAAGTTTAAAAGGATAACAAATAAGAGAATTCACAAGTGGGCAGATACAAAAGCAAAAGACCCTTCCCTAACGTCTCTTCTTCCTAACACAGCATGTAGAAAGATGACTGGTAAATGAACACTCTCCCCAAATGTGCAGAATTTTAGCTGGCCTGGCTAAACCAGATGCCAAATCGGACACCAAAAAATTCCAGTATTTTTTCCTTTAAAGGTTTGTTGTTGTTTTTAAATTTTATTTATTTCTTTTTGGCTATTCTGGTTTTCACTGCTGCTGCAGGCTCTTCTCTAGTTGCAGGGAGTGGGGGCTACTCTAGTTGAGGTGAGCAGGCTTGTTGTTGTTGTTTGTTTTTTTAAATTTTGGTCTCTTTTATTGGTCCTTCATTTATTCATTTTCATCCATCTTCATTTATTGGCCTGTGTGGGCCTCCCATTGCAGTGGCCTCTCTCATTGCAGAGCGCTGGCTCTCGGCACATGTGCTCCAGAGCACTGGCTCCTAACTGGACACACTGGTCCAGCCACTCTGCTGCCCGTGGGATCTTCCCAGGCCAGGGATCGAACTGGCACCCCTCGTACTGCAAGGCAGACTCTTTACCCACTGGACCACCAGGGAAGCCCAAGCAGGATTCTTGTTGCGGTGACTTCTCTTGTGGAACTCCGGCTCTTAGGGCATATGCGCTCAGTAAAGCTCCAGAGCACAGGCTCAATAGTTGTGGCTCACAGGCTTAGTTACTCTGCAGCATGTGGGATCTTCCCGGATCAGGGGTTGAACCCATGTCTCCTGCATTGGCAGGTGAACTCTTCACCACTGAGTTACCAGGGGAAACCCAAAATTCCAGGTTTTTATATCTGAACATTATATTGCAAATTTTTCTAGTATATGCTGTTTTATAAATACAGTGATTCCCAAGGTTCAGGAAGTTGGTCTTCTGGTAATTTTCTAATACTGTCACAATTCAGAAAATTCACTTTTGCAAAAATAAAGCAAAACATAAAACTTGAGCGAAATAATGTATCCCTCTTGAACAATCCACTTTGCAACAATAAATAAAGACAAAACAATTCCTTCTTTAGGAAACTCAGTAAGTAATGAATACATTACTGGTTATAAGGAAGGTGGGGCAGACAAGTTTAAAAGGATAACAAATAAGAGAATTCACAAGTGGGCAGATACAAAAGCAAAAGACCCTTCCCTAACGTCTCTTCTTCCTAACACAGCATGTAGAAAGATGACTGGTAAATGAACACTCTCCCCAAATGTGCAGAATTTTAGCTGGCCTGGCTAAACCAGATGCCAAATCGGACACCAAAAAATTCCAGTATTTTTTCCTTTAAAGGTTTGTTGTTGTTTTTAAATTTTATTTATTTCTTTTTGGCTATTCTGGTTTTCACTGCTGCTGCAGGCTCTTCTCTAGTTGCAGGGAGTGGGGGCTACTCTAGTTGAGGTGAGCAGGCTTGTTGTTGTTGTTTGTTTTTTTAAATTTTGGTCTCTTTTATTGGTCCTTCATTTATTCATTTTCATCCATCTTCATTTATTGGCCTGTGTGGGCCTCCCATTGCAGTGGCCTCTCTCATTGCAGAGCGCTGGCTCTCGGCACATGTGCTCCAGAGCACTGGCTCCTAACTGGACACACTGGTCCAGCCACTCTGCTGCCCGTGGGATCTTCCCAGGCCAGGGATCGAACTGGCACCCCTCGTACTGCAAGGCAGACTCTTTACCCACTGGACCACCAGGGAAGCCCAAGCAGGATTCTTGTTGCGGTGACTTCTCTTGTGGAACTCCGGCTCTTAGGGCATATGCGCTCAGTAAAGCTCCAGAGCACAGGCTCAATAGTTGTGGCTCACAGGCTTAGTTACTCTGCAGCATGTGGGATCTTCCCGGATCAGGGGTTGAACCCATGTCTCCTGCATTGGCAGGTGAACTCTTCACCACTGAGTTACCAGGGAAGCCCAAAATTCCAGGTTTTTATATCTGAACATTATATTGCAAATTTTTCTAGTATATGCTGTTTTATAAATACAGTGATTCCCAAGGTTCAGGAAGTTGGTCTTCTGGTAATTTTCTAATACTGTCACAATTCAGAAAATTCACTTTTGCAAAAAATAAAGCAAAAACATAAAACTTGAGCGAAATAATGTATCCCTCTTGAACCAATCCACTGATAATCAGTACCTATTACTTAAATATAAGAATTGTATTTATATGGAATCATATAATGCCTCTTCTAAATCAATAATATTTCTCTGATCTTGCTGATACGAATCAATCAGCAAAAAGGCTCCCAAATACTGTCTTTCCACTGTATGAAAATATTAAAAATTAAAGACCTGATTTTGTGATCTTTCCTCAGATGATATTTTGAAAAATTTGTTCCAATTGTGACTTAACTGTGAGTACCTTAATCTCAGTGAAACCAATAATCAGTTATTACAGATTGGTCTGAATAATGGTATGCAATTTACTTGGATACTGGTTGGAAGTGAGGAGCAACTGACACACACACATATGCAAACTTCTCAGAGCAGAGTAAAATTCATGCTAAAGTTCACAAATCACATCCTCTGTCTCAGACACAGAACATCAGATTTCTTATCATCTCTTTACCAAAATCTCTAACATGAATATTAAAAATGAGTAAGGAATGGTTTTTCCAGTAGTCATGTATGGATGTGAGAGTTGGACAATAAAGAAGACTGAGCACTGAAGAACTGATGCCTTTGAACTGTGGTGTTACAGAAAACTCTTGAGGGTCTCTTGGACTGCAAGGAGATCAAATCAGTTAATCCTAAAGGAAATCAACACTGAATATTCACTGGAAGGACTGATGCTGAAGCTGAAGCTCCAATATTTCACCACCTGATGGGAAGAGCTGACTCACTGAAAATGACTCTGATGCTGGCAAAGACAGAAGGCAGGAGAGCGGATGAGATGGTTGGATGGCATCACTGACTCAATGGACATGAGTGTGAGCAAACTGTCAGCAATGATGAAGGACAGGGAAGCCTGGTGTGGTGTGCTGCTGTTCAGGAGGTCACAAAGAGTCAGACATGACTGAGTGACTGAACAAAAACGATTAATAAAATAGAAGACACCTTTATGTATGGCCAATGTAAACAATCAGTTATATAAACTGCACTTATAGGGCAAAAAAACACTTATTTAACTCCCCACTCTGACAACCATATGACCAAAACGAGGATGTGTAAGAAGAGCCATACCTCCTGGAAGAGAAAAGCAAATCTCTGTCTGAGTTAAATAAATAGTATTCCTCTGACGGCAACATAAACAGAATAGATCCTACAAAGCTTCTAAGATGCAATCATTAAATACCTCTTCTTTCAACAAGGGAGAATTACAATGACTGAGAATATATAAAACCTGAAGCAAACTGCATGTTTCTTTTGATCATGAACTCACTATGACAGAGCAGTTTTCTCTGAAAAATTAAAGTGGAAAGTTCTCCTACCTAGTTCTCTTGGCTGTCCATTTCTTTCCCTACATGAACTGCAACTTGTCACTTCTCATTTAGTACTTGAAATTACATGGTAAGAAAATTATTAACCATGTTGCAACTTGGTAATTTTCCTGCAGATGGCTCTGTAATCACAGCACTGCCTAATGACGTGTGTGTGGGTAAAAAAAGGTTGAGGCAAGTGCTCGGATTTTAAAATTCTTTAATAAGCCAGCATTTTTTTTTTAACATTTATTTATTTATTTATTTTTAGGGGGGCGGGTTGGAGAGGGAGGGGGAGGGCAGGCCACTTCTATTGGTCTTTCATTTGTCTATTTTCATCCATCTTTGTTCTTTGGCCCGTGTGGGCCTCCCATCCCGGTGGCGTCTGTTGTCACAGAGCGCTGGCTCTGGGCGCATGCGCTCCAGAGCTCCGGCTCGGTTGGAGCAAGAGTCAAATCAGTTAATCCTAAAGGAAATCAACACTGAATATTCACTGGAAGGACTGATGCTGAAGCTGAAGCTCCAATATTTCACCACCTGATGGGAAGAGCTGACTCACTGAAAATGACTCTGATGCTGGCAAAGACAGAAGGCAGGAGAGCGGATGAGATGGTTGGATGGCATCACTGACTCAATGGACATGAGTGTGAGCAAACTGTCAGCAATGATGAAGGACAGGGAAGCCTGGTGTGGTGTGCTGCTGTTCAGGAGGTCACAAAGAGTCAGACATGACTGAGTGACTGAACAAAAACGATTAATAAAATAGAAGACACCTTTATGTATGGCCAATGTAAACAATCAGTTATATAAACTGCACTTATAGGGCAAAAAAACACTTATTTAACTCCCCACTCTGACAACCATATGACCAAAACGAGGATGTGTAAGAAGAGCCATACCTCCTGGAAGAGAAAAGCAAATCTCTGTCTGAGTTAAATAAATAGTATTCCTCTGACGGCAACATAAACAGAATAGATCCTACAAAGCTTCTAAGATGCAATCATTAAATACCTCTTCTTTCAACAAGGAGAATTACAATGACTGAGAATATATCAAATCTGAAGCAAACTGCATGTTTCTTTTGATCATGAACTCACTATGACAGAGCAGTTTTCTCTGAAAAATTAAAGTGGAAAGTTCTCCTACCTAGTTCTCTTGGCTGTCCATTTCTTTCCCTACATGAACTGCAACTTGTCACTTCTCATTTAGTACTTGAAATTACATGGTAAGAAAATTATTAACCATGTTGCAACTTGGTAATTTTCCTGCAGATGGCTCTGTAATCACAGCACTGCCTAATGACGTGTGTGTGGGTAAAAAAAGGTTGAGGCAAGTGCTCGGATTTTAAAATTCTTTAATAAGCCAGCATTTTTTTTTTAACATTTATTTATTTATTTATTTTTAGGGGGGCGGGTTGGAGAGGGAGGGGGAGGGCAGGCCACTTCTATTGGTCTTTCATTTGTCTATTTTCATCCATCTTTGTTCTTTGGCCCGTGTGGGCCTCCCATCCCGGTGGCGTCTGTTGTCACAGAGCGCTGGCTCTGGGCGCATGCGCTCCAGAGCTCCGGCTCGGTAATTGGACACATCGGTCCAGCTGCTCCGCGGCACGTGGGATCTTCCCAGGCCAGGGATCCAACCGGCGCCCCTTGCACTGCAAGGCAGTGTCCTTACCCACTGGACCACCAGGGAAGCCCAATAAGCCAGCATTTTTGAAGAGCATTCAAGACAGGGACAGGGCACTGCAATACTACTAACCTGTCAGGTGACAACAAAAGTAAAACTAGAAGCAAACAAAGCTACTGGGTTGGTGTTTTTTTTTTTTTTTTTCCTCCTTACTTCTATTGGTCTTTCATTTATTTATCTTTTTTGTTCTTTGGCCTGTGTGGGCCTCCCATCGCAGTGGCCTCTCTCGCTGCAGAGCACCGGCTCTGGGCGCATGCGCTCCAGAGCTCCGGCTCGGTAATTGGACACATCGGTCCAGCTGCTCCGCGGCACGTGGGATCTTCCCAGGCCAGGGATCCAACCGGCGCCCCTTGCACTGCAAGGCAGTGTCCTTACCCACTGGACCACCAGGGAAGCCCAATAAGCCAGCATTTTTGAAGAGCATTCAAGACAGGGACAGGGCACTGCAATACTACTAACCTGTCAGGTGACAACAAAAGTAAAACTAGAAGCAAACAAAGCTACTGGGTTGGTGTTTTTTTTTTTTTTTTCCTCCTTACTTCTATTGGTCTTTCATTTATTTATCTTTTTTGTTCTTTGGCCTGTGTGGGCCTCCCATCGCAGTGGCCTCTCTCGCTGCAGAGCACCGGCTCTGGGCGCATGCGCTCCAGAGCTCCAGCTCGGTAGTTGGACACATCAGTCCAGCCGCTCCGTGGCACAAAGGATCTTCCCAGGCCAGGGACTGAATCAGCGCCCCTTGCACTGCAAGACAGTGTCCTTACCCACTGGACCACCAGGGGAAGCCCTAAAGCTACTGTTTTAAACCACAAGAATAAACAACTTGATCTTGGGTCCAGTTAGCTTTCCATTAAGAAAAGTGTCACCTGTTTTTTTCTTTTTTCCGAGTTTCTTCAACTTTTTCTTCTTTTGAGCTGGAAAGCACCAGATCCTTTCAATTTATGAGAGATAGAAGAGAGCTTAATAGTCTAAGTCTAATCTATTTTATTTTTAAAGAGATCAGAAGGAACACGTGCATCTTAGCCCAGAGTCATTTCAAGAATCTGCGACTGGAAACTCTAAGTAACATATATTAAGTTATTTCTGGCCACCAGTCTATGTTTTATTCCAGGGAAAATTCTTGCTAGTGGTAGTAATTTTTTAATACTTCATACCTCTACTTAGTTAAGTACTGAGAACCTACCAAATCATCTTGCCTCATATTTGTAATGATCAAGCAGAGTTCATTTTAGCTGTACTCACTGGAAGAAATCATGCAGATTCTGAATTTATGAAAAGACCTATCTTAAGAAGAATGATTTCTTACCACTAAATTCTGGTGAGCATTCTCAACAAAAGCCAAATAAAACACATCTGAGGAGGGCATAACAAACAGGGGAGGAGATAGGAGATGGTGTCTGTTCAACGCAAAACGAACCAAAAGTTTCAGTAATGCTTAGTAGGCTTCACTGGTAAGGCAATATACCACAACAAGCGTCCCTTACCAGACAGATGGAGAAACACAGTCACAAAATTCTGAAAGAAGAAAATGTGTAAGCTACTTGTTCTATGTCTCATCACGAGTACTTACGGTAGGGGAGAGGAATTCTCCCTACCAATCATTAGTCGTCTGTAACATGAGATAGGCTGCTCAGGTTCCAGACACCAAGTCACACTGTATGATGGAAAAGAATACTATACTGAGAGTCAGGAGACAGGGGCTTAGGTTTTAGCTCTCCCTCTGAGGAGGCATGAGAGCTTAGGCAGGGTCACTGAGTTTCTCTTGAGTCTAAGCTTCCATTTCTGGAAAACTCAGGCATTAAACAAGGCCAAAGATTTCCTAGCCATTTCACCGTCAATAAAACCTTTTATTAACCACTCTACCCCAAAACAGTGAATTCCTATTTTGAAAGATTTTTGTCTCTCAAACCTTTTATTATTGAGCTATAATAAATATTTTTTCCTTGTTAAAAAAAAAGGCCATTTGGGGCTTCCCCTGGTGGTCCAGTGGGTAAGGACACCGCCTTGCAGTGCAAGGGGCCCCAGCTCGATCCCTGGCCTGGGAAGATCCCACGTGCCACGGAGCGGCTGGACTGATATGTCCAATTACCGAGCCGGAGCTCTGGAGCGCATGCGCCCAGAGCCAGAACTCTGCAACGACAGAGGCCACCGCGATGGGAGGCCCACACGGGCCAAAGAACAAAGATGGATGAAAATAGAGAAATGAAAGACCAATAGAAGTGGCCCGCCTGCTCCCCTCCCTTCCCAACCCGACCCCTGCCCAATCTGCGACTGGAAACTCTAAGTAACATATATTACGATATTTCTGGCCACCAGTCTATGTTTTATTCCAGGGTAAAATATTGCTAGTGGTAGTAATTTGATAATACTTCATACGTCTACTTAGTTAAGTACTGAGAACCTACCAAATCATCTTGCCTCATATTTGTAATGATCAAGCAGAGTTCATTTTAGCTGTACTCACTGGAAGAAATCATGCAGATTCTGAATTTATGAAAAGACCTATCTTAAGAAGAATGATTTCTTACCACTAAATTCTGGTGAGCATTCTCAACAAAAGCCAAATAAAACACATCTGAGGAGGGCATAACAAACAGGGGAGGAGATAGGAGATGGTGTCTGTTCAACGCAAAACGAACCAAAAGTTTCAGTAATGCTTAGTAGGCTTCACTGGTAAGGCAATATACCACAACAAGCGTCCCTTACCAGACAGATGGAGAAACACAGTCACAAAATTCTGAAAGAAGAAAATGTGTAAGCTACTTGTTCTATGTCTCATCACGAGTACTTACGGTAGGGAGAGAATTCTCCCTACCAATCATTAGTCGTCTGTAACATGAGATAGGCTGCTCAGGTTCCAGACACCAAGTCACACTGTATGATGGAAAAGAATACTATACTGAGAGTCAGGAGACAGGGGCTTAGGTTTTAGCTCTCCCTCTGAGGAGGCATGAGAGCTTAGGCAGGGTCACTGAGTTTCTCTTGAGTCTAAGCTTCCATTTCTGGAAAACTCAGGCATTAAACAAGGCCAAAGATTTCCTAGCCATTTCACCGTCAATAAAACCTTTTATTAACCACTCTACCCCAAAACAGTGAATTCCTATTTTGAAAGATTTTTGTCTCTCAAACCTTTTATTATTGAGCTATAATAAATATTTTTTCCTTGTTAAAAAAAAAGGCCATTTGGGGCTTCCCCTGGTGGTCCAGTGGGTAAGGACACCGCCTTGCAGTGCAAGGGGCCCCAGCTCGATCCCTGGCCTGGGAAGATCCCACGTGCCACGGAGCGGCTGGACTGATATGTCCAATTACCGAGCCGGAGCTCTGGAGCGCATGCGCCCAGAGCCAGAACTCTGCAACGACAGAGGCCACCGCGATGGGAGGCCCACACGGGCCAAAGAACAAAGATGGATGAAAATAGAGAAATGAAAGACCAATAGAAGTGGCCCGCCTGCTCCCCTCCCTTCCCAACCCGACCCCTGCCCAAAAATAAATAAATAAATAAATCTTAAAAAAAAAAAAAAAAAAGGCCATTTAAACTTCCTTTCAGAACTTCTTATTAAAAGGAAACTGAACCATTGCCATGCTGAGTTGAAATAACTTTAATGAAAGAAATCTGATGTTTTTTAGACAACATGGATAATTTATTTAAGTAAATTACACAATTTGTTAGGTTTTCTTTACCACTAGCACCACCTGGCAAGTCCATAGGTTTTCTGAAAGATTTACAATACTAGAATAGGTGATATCTAATGTTGACATGCCAATCTTAAATTGTATTTTTATGATCATATCATCAAGTGGCACAATTAAAAGCCTAAAGTCTGACACGAAATAAAAGTTTGATCAGGAAGGGAATCAAAAAAGATAATCCTTCTCAATTCTAATCTAAGAATACAAATTCTTTGTCTTGTCACAACATTTATACACTCGCAAATTACCTTTACAAGGGTTTAGTTATATATTTCTGTTGTCTAATAATATTTTCATTCAAAACAAACAGCCTTTTAAAAAAGATCTCTCCTGTCTAGGATAAAATGATAAAGAAAGAAACAATTAAAAAAAAAGCTGACATCATACCAATATATAAAAACTTCCAACTAAATTTTCCATCTCATTAGCTCGATAACAATTATGATTTCTTAATAACAGGCAGTTTGATCAGACATTTTATGTTTAATAGAGCATCACCGGGTCATGTTCTTCAAATAAGTATGTAAGTCTCTACAGAGATAGTTTTGTTATAACGTTACCAGGCAGCACAGAGTTAAGGAGTCCATCCTTAACTTAAGAGTGCCCATCTTCACTAAGCACTGTTCTGTAACAAAAAGCTCAGCCTGTGATTTGCTTCCTTGTGCCTTTTGGCTGGATAACATGGTATATCACAAGAGATTGTTATGTAGATTATAAACAAAGGTGGCTGTAATTACTATACAGGTTGGATAGTTTACAGGGTATAACAGGAGAATAAAGGGTGAAAAGCAGGTAGGGGGATCATAGCTGTGTGATTTTGAAGAACACTGGACTGTTCTAACACTGATTATGTCAGACTAAAATAACTGATATATAAAAAAGATCTAAACCATGTTACTATTAATAAAATCAGAATGAAGATCAAATGAATACAGATCACAATTATTAAATTCTAAAACCACACATGGACAACCAAATGCATGTCTTCCTGGCTGTGATGTATCTAACCGAAAGACTTAGGCCTATGTAAATGAGAAGAATTCCAGTGATCTTTGCCACAGAAAAGACTTCCACTTTTCTGCTATAAAACTGGAGCACCCCAACCTCACCTCCCTGAAAAGCTTTTGCCAAGTTTAAGTATATTAAACATTTTACAGTATATAGCTTTTATTTCCTGAGTCAAATGAGTATGACCCAGGGATAAAGAACTATGGCTGTATTGCTGATCATCTGAGTTTGTTCATTTATTCAACAAATATTCACTGAGCATCTATTACGCACCGAGGAGCTGCTGCTAAAGCAATAAACAACGTAAGTATCAAGATTCTCCTGAGTAAGACAAATAAAGAATAAATAAATTACAGTACATCAGATGGTAAGAGGTGTTACAGAGAAAAATAGGTCAGGCAGAACAGAGGGGTCGGGGATATACATATGACTAGTCTGGGATTATACATATCTATAAACAACAAAACTCTGTAAAAGTGAAAAGTAAAATAAAAATAATTAATTAAAAAGAAAAAAAAGGAAAAAATACCAGGGAAGGAAAGAGGGGAATATGGGGGTATGTTGTCATTCTATACAAGATAGTCAGGAAAGATTCTCCACTGATAAAGTGATACGCGATCAAACAGTAACTTATGTAGAGGAAACCAGCCATGCAGGCACTAACAGAGGGGAGGCTGGAGGGACAGATCAGTGGAAGATGAAGTCTGGGAGGCAGCAGGGAACAGATAAGAAGAGTCTTGACAGCTATTTTAAGGACTCTGGTTTTACAGTGAGAAGAGATGCTATTGGAGCATCTGGAGCAGAATAATATCATCAGACTTAAATTTTTAAAGAATTATTCTGTGTTTAAAAAAATGATTTAAGGAAAACTGGGAGGCCAGTTGGGATAACATGGTATATCACAAGAGATTGTTATGTAGATTATAAACAAAGGTGGCTGTAATTACTATACAGGTTGGATAGTTTACAGGGTATAACAGGAGAATAAAGGGTGAAAAGCAGGTAGGGGGATCATAGCTGTGTGATTTTGAAGAACACTGGACTGTTCTAACACTGATTATGTCAGACTAAAATAACTGATATATAAAAAAGATCTAAACCATGTTACTATTAATAAAATCAGAATGAAGATCAAATGAATACAGATCACAATTATTAAATTCTAAAACCACACATGGACAACCAAATGCATGTCTTCCTGGCTGTGATGTATCTAACCGAAAGACTTAGGCCTATGTAAATGAGAAGAATTCCAGTGATCTTTGCCACAGAAAAGACTTCCACTTTTCTGATATAAAACTGGAGCACCCCCCAACCTCACCTCCCTGAAAAGCTTTTGCCAAGTTTAAGTATATTAAACATTTTACAGTATATAGCTTTTATTTCCTGAGTCAAATGAGTATGACCCAGGGATAAAGAACTATGGCTGTATTGCTGATCATCTGAGTTTGTTCATTTATTCAACAAATATTCACTGAGCATCTATTACGCACCGAGGAGCTGCTGCTAAAGCAATAAACAACGTAAGTATCAAGATTCTCCTGAGTAAGACAAATAAAGAATAAATAAATTACAGTACATCAGATGGTAAGAGGTGTTACAGAGAAAAATAGGTCAGGCAGAACAGAGGGGTCGGGGATATACATATGACTAGTCTGGGATTATACATATCTATAAACAACAAAACTCTGTAAAAGTGAAAAGTAAAATAAAAATAATTAATTAAAAAGAAAAAAAAGGAAAAAATACCAGGGAAGGAAAGAGGGGAATATGGGGGTATGTTGTCATTCTATACAAGATAGTCAGGAAAGATTCTCCACTGATAAAGTGATACGCGATCAAACAGTAACTTATGTAGAGGAAACCAGCCATGCAGGCACTAACAGAGGGGAGGCTGGAGGGACAGATCAGTGGAAGATGAAGTCTGGGAGGCAGCAGGGAACAGATAAGAAGAGTCTTGACAGCTATTTTAAGGACTCTGGTTTTACAGTGAGAAGAGATGCTATTGGAGCATCTGGAGCAGAATAATATCATCAGACTTAAATTTTTAAAGAATTATTCTGTGTTTAAAAAAATGATTTAAGGAAAACTGGGAGGCCAGTTGGGAAGTGCCTGTGTGCGTTCTCAGTCACTCAGTCCTGTCTGACACTGTGATCCTGTGGACTCTTTCCCGCCAGGCTCCTCTGTCCATGGGATTCTCCAGGCAAGAATACTGCAGTGGGCTGCTACTTCCTCCTCCAGGGGATCTTCCAGACCCAGGGATTAAACCAACATATTCTGAATCTCCTACACTGGCAGGAGGAATTCTTTATCTCTGAAGCCACCTGGGAAGCCCGAGGTGGGAAGATGCTGCCTTAAGTTAGCGAAGAGATAAAAGTGGTTTGGATAATAAAGATGGCAACAGGTAGTAAGAAATGATCATTTGAAGCTAATTTTAGTATGGGAAATAACTGTTTTACTTTTATGTCAATGAAATGGTAACTTTTTTTCCTTTAGAGAAAGGCTTCCTGTATTATGGTTTTCCAGTCATCTTCATGTGATGGTCAGGATCTTACATTGTTAATTAAGTCTGTCCCAGCACACTGCAGAGTATAATGGCTGAATTACTGGTAATTTACCATTTGGGGTGCAAATTTATTCCTCTTATTGTATATAACTAGTAGTTAACTGTACAACAGAGAGTAAAAAACTGGACAAACAGTTCAGTGTTTTATACCAAAAAAAACAAGTTAACTTATTTTTGATGATCTGAACAGCCAGTCAGAGCAGGAGGAAGCTGAAAAGTATATCTGGGGCTTCCCTGGTGGCTCACTGGTGAAGAGCTCGCCCGCCAATGCAGGGGACATGGGTTCAATCCCTGATCCGGGAAGATCCCACATGCTGCAGAGCAACTAAACTGTTGAGCCCATGTGCCACAACTATTGAAACCCGTGTTCCACAACAAGAGAAGTCATCACAACAAGAAGCCTGCTCTCCTCAACTAGAAGGTAGCCCCCATTCTCTGCAACTAGAGAAGAGCCTGTGGCAGCAGTGAAAACCCAGAACAGACCAAAAAAAAATTAATTAATTAATTAAATTATATTTTAAAAAGTACAGCTTGGAGCAGGAAGTCATTAACAGACAATGTTCCCTGTTACAGATCATATAAAATAATAGCATCAGTATTTATTTTTCACCTCTTAATTTAATTCAGAAAGCATTTCCTGGACACTCCACTATGTGCCCAGAGGGCAGTGATCCCTCAAGTGAAATAAATTTTAAGGCGAACTTATTTCCAAAGGTCAAAGTTATCTTTTGACTATAAGCATCTTGAAGACAAGAGTATGAGGTCCAGGTTTATCATTACTTAAATATGTAAAGCCTTGAGTAATTCTTAGTTCACAATAAGCACTTGATAGTCACTAACTTTAAGAGAATGAATTCATTTGAATCAATGAATCTGAATGAATTCAATCTTTCAGTAGAGATTTATTAAACACATCTCACTCCAGTAGCAATGAATTTCTAATCCTCATTCAAATTAGTTTTCTGAAATTTATAAAACCTTTCGGTGATGTTGAAAAAGATACTGACAGCTTAATTTCAAAAACATCAAGTCTTTCATTTAAAAAATTATCAAGCTCAAGTCAGAAAAATTGTCTTATTACTTATTTATTAAGTACTCTGATTAATACTAGCCATCAAAAACTTTAAAAAAGAACTAAGAACCATAAATGTTAATTTAAATTTATAAAGACAAACATCATCAAAAAAGTGAATTTTGTAACCACTTGAGTGAAGATTCTCTTAAGTTCTGGATGAATCCTTTACATTTAGAGACACATCACATGTCTCAACAGAATCTGTCTCAGACTCACACATGGGCTGGAACTGATTCTCAAACTGCTTGGAACCACCTATTTAGTTTTGAGTTCTATCAGGAAGTTGAACCAGGATTAAAAAAAAAAAAAAAAAGTGACTGGGGACAGGTATATGGAAAAACTAATAGTAGAGCTGTTTACATTAAAGTCAAATTTTTTTTAAACCCAACTGTTTCAAATAAATATTTAATAATATATCTCTACAAGGACTTACTTTTGATACCATAAACTATTCTGCATGTTATTACCTAACATGACATTTAAGTTCTAGAAAAATACGACATCACAGCACCCACCCTATATGCTGAGGTTCTTCCAGTATCCTAATCGGGTACATTTTAAGGCAGATAACTGTCCTGGGCAGTTTGTATGTGCCCAGGGCCTTAAGCAAATGATTAAGGGACTAATCAGTATCAGAGAATGGATACAGAAACAAACAAACAAAAACAGGGTACATGCCTAAAAAATGCCTAGTTTTATATATTTTTTCTTTGGGCCTGTTTTTCACAGGAAGTACATTTATGAAGGTGAGGATGTATCTACTCCAGGAATACACTTATGTCCTTTAAGTCTAATGAAGGGGTTGGCGAATCATAGCTGTGGGCTTGAGGTCACAGATAAAGCTTTACTGGAACATGGCCGTGCCAATGCGTTTATGCATCGTCTGTGGCAGCTTTCACATTCCAATGGCAGAGCTGAAGAGCTGGGACAGAGACTGTATGCCCCAGAAAGCCAAACATACTGACTACAGATCCTGTACCAAAAAGTTTGCTGACTCTTAAGTCTAGCACACTGAGGAAGAGGAGAAATATAGGCTATAAGGAAGAGAAAGGAGGTCTAGCCAAAAATCTGTCCATGAACATTCATAAAATTTGGGTTTTACTGACAGCTTAATTTCAAAAACATCAAGTCTTTCATTTAAAAAATTATCAAGCTCAAGTCAGAAAAATTGTCTTATTACTTATTTATTAAGTACTCTGATTAATACTAGCCATCAAAAACTTTAAAAAAGAACTAAGAACCATAAATGTTAATTTAAATTTATAAAGACAAACATCATCAAAAAAGTGAATTTTGTAACCACTTGAGTGAAGATTCTCTTAAGTTCTGGATGAATCCTTTACATTTAGAGACACATCACATGTCTCAACAGAATCTGTCTCAGACTCACACATGGGCTGGAACTGATTCTCAAACTGCTTGGAACCACCTATTTAGTTTTGAGTTCTATCAGGAAGTTGAACCAGGATTAAAAAAAAAAAAAAAAAGTGACTGGGGACAGGTATATGGAAAAACTAATAGTAGAGCTGTTTACATTAAAGTCAAATTTTTTTTAAACCCAACTGTTTCAAATAAATATTTAATAATATATCTCTACAAGGACTTACTTTTGATACCATAAACTATTCTGCATGTTATTACCTAACATGACATTTAAGTTCTAGAAAAATACGACATCACAGCACCCACCCTATATGCTGAGGTTCTTCCAGTATCCTAATCGGGTACATTTTAAGGCAGATAACTGTCCTGGGCAGTTTGTATGTGCCCAGGGCCTTAAGCAAATGATTAAGGGACTAATCAGTATCAGAGAATGGATACAGAAACAAACAAACAAAAACAGGGTACATGCCTAAAAAATGCCTAGTTTTATATATTTTTTCTTTGGGCCTGTTTTTCACAGGAAGTACATTTATGAAGGTGAGGATGTATCTACTCCAGGAATACACTTATGTCCTTTAAGTCTAATGAAGGGGTTGGCGAATCATAGCTGTGGGCTTGAGGTCACAGATAAAGCTTTACTGGAACATGGCCGTGCCAATGCGTTTATGCATCGTCTGTGGCAGCTTTCACATTCCAATGGCAGAGCTGAAGAGCTGGGACAGAGACTGTATGCCCCAGAAAGCCAAACATACTGACTACAGATCCTGTACCAAAAAGTTTGCTGACTCTTAAGTCTAGCACACTGAGGAAGAGGAGAAATATAGGCTATAAGGAAGAGAAAGGAGGTTCTAGCAGATTGTCCAGAAACAATTTCTAGAACCTAATTACTTTTGAAAGTTAATAAACTCCTGTCATGGTAAAGATACATTGGGTTATACATTAAATTAAATACAGGCAATTTAAACGCAGGTAGTAAAAAGGACAAAAACTTTGAAAGGTTAATCTTTCAAAATCTGAGGGACTTCCCTGATGTCCACTGGTTAAGAAGCTGCCTTCCAGGGCAGGTTAGATAACTAAGATTCCGCATGCCTTGAGATAAATAAGCCTGGATGCCACAACCAGAGAAGTGACCTCATGCCCCAGTGAAGACTCAGCACAGCCAAAATTTAAAAAACATTATTTAGTTTAACATCTGTTCAGTGAATACAAACATGGGGGCTGGGTGGGTGGAATAACAACCTATCCTGGACCTAGCAGTGTTTTTATTTAAAACGCTTAGCAGTCTAAATATGAACTTACCTATACAGCATACATCACAGTCCTTGCAACTATTATTTTCTATTGTTATTTATTTACTTATTTTTGGCTGTATTGGGTCTTCATTGCTTTGTGTGGGTTTTATTGCAGTGGCTTCTCTTGTTGCAGAGCACAGGAGTCAGTACTTCCAGGACACGGGCTCTAGAGCGCATGGGCTTCGGTAGTTAAGGCGCACAGGCCAGCGGCTCCATGGCAGGTGAGGAATCTTCCCAGACAGGGACTCAATCTGTGTCCCCTGCATTGGCAGGCAGATTCCCATTCACTGCATCATCAGCAAAGTCCTACAGTCCTTGGAATTACCATAGGGATACAGTAAATGACTTTCCAAACTGAAATGGTCACTGGTTCATAAAGGGAGCATCAGCGATAGCAAACTTCTTGTTAGCAAATTACTTGTTAAGATGTAAATACTTTCCCTATCTTGGAATAAAATCTAGAGCCTTAAACATCCTCAGTGATGGAGTTTTTAAATTTACACCTTCTTTCCTATACTTGAAGAAACAATCCTCTATTGTATTAGACAAAAAGAAAAACAAAATACTTCATGCTTTTACTGATGCTGACTGACACATTCGTGGGGTTAAAAAAATAGAAGCAATGGGCTTCCCTGGTGGTCCAGTGGGTAGAGAGTCCACCCTGCAGTGCAAGGGGTGCAAGTTTGATCCCTGGTCTGGGAGGATCCCACGTGCAGCAGAGTGGCTGGACCGATGTGTCCAACTACGAGCCAGCACTCTGGAGCACATGCACCCAGAGCTGGTGCTCTGCACAAAGAGAGGCCAGTGCGATGGGAGGCCCACACAGGACACTGAATGAAGATGGATGAAAATTAAAAAAAAAAAACAACAATAAAAAGAGGTCAAAATTAAAAAAAAAAGATAAAAGCATCCACAGAGTTCAATCACATATCCTTTAAAAGTCATACAAATCACACATACACATACACACTGAGTCTTTTGTTACATATGGTTTGTAAAATATTTAAGATAATAAAACACAGCAGCTGAGAAGTTCCATACATTTTAAAAGTTGGTTCTGAAATTCAGCCATGTTTTTCTCTCTTTAAAAAGAAATAGAAAGGTCAGAAAACAACGAACATCACTGTGGTTGTACCATTACGTAAGGACAAACAGCTGGATACACAGGACTCACTAGCTGTTACCTTTTCGTTCTTTTTCTGACTTGAAATTAAATCAAAGACGGGCTGGTTTGTCACAAAAAATGGACATCTTAGATATATGTATTAAAAGTACGTTATCTACACTGATGTAAGTCTAACACTGTTCTGAACAGTAGTGACTGTCAGTGTAAACAGTGGCTATTTCTTCTTACTAATACATGGAGAAAATCTTTCATTCAATGACTAAACTGAATATAAGTTTGGAATGGATTACAGAACCATTTCCTTCAGATACTAAGGTTTTTCTGCTTAAATGACCTATAAGGTCAGAGGAAGAATCAGCCACTTTGAAAATTTTTTATTGAGGTAAACTTCAAATAGAGACAGCCTATCTTGGAATAAAATCTAGAGCCTTAAACATCCTCAGTGATGGAGTTTTTAAATTTACACCTTCTTTCCTATACTTGAAGAAACAATCCTCTATTGTATTAGACAAAAAGAAAAACAAAATACTTCATGCTTTTACTGATGCTGACTGACACATTCGTGGGGTTAAAAAAATAGAAGCAATGGGCTTCCCTGGTGGTCCAGTGGGTAGAGAGTCCACCCTGCAGTGCAAGGGGTGCAAGTTTGATCCCTGGTCTGGGAGGATCCCACGTGCAGCAGAGTGGCTGGACCGATGTGTCCAACTACGAGCCAGCACTCTGGAGCACATGCACCCAGAGCTGGTGCTCTGCACAAAGAGAGGCCAGTGCGATGGGAGGCCCACACAGGACACTGAATGAAGATGGATGAAAATTAAAAAAAAAAAACAACAATAAAAAGAGGTCAAAATTAAAAAAAAAAGATAAAAGCATCCACAGAGTTCAATCACATATCCTTTAAAAGTCATACAAATCACACATACACATACACACTGAGTCTTTTGTTACATATGGTTTGTAAAATATTTAAGATAATAAAACACAGCAGCTGAGAAGTTCCATACATTTTAAAAGTTGGTTCTGAAATTCAGCCATGTTTTTCTCTCTTTAAAAAGAAATAGAAAGGTCAGAAAACAACGAACATCACTGTGGTTGTACCATTACGTAAGGACAAACAGCTGGATACACAGGACTCACTAGCTGTTACCTTTTCGTTCTTTTTCTGACTTGAAATTAAATCAAAGACGGGCTGGTTTGTCACAAAAAATGGACATCTTAGATATATGTATTAAAAGTACGTTATCTACACTGATGTAAGTCTAACACTGTTCTGAACAGTAGTGACTGTCAGTGTAAACAGTGGCTATTTCTTCTTACTAATACATGGAGAAAATCTTTCATTCAATGACTAAACTGAATATAAGTTTGGAATGGATTACAGAACCATTTCCTTCAGATACTAAGGTTTTTCTGCTTAAATGACCTATAAGGTCAGAGGAAGAATCAGCCACTTTGAAAATTTTTTATTGAGGTAAACTTCAAATAGAGACAGCCTATCTAACAGCCTTAAGTAAGAATCTCCTAACTACCTAGTTGCTGTGTATGCTATGGGCTTGTCTGCTAAAGGAGCTAAGCCAACAACCATTCCAACTCGTGTTCATGAACTGGACTATTCACTTTATGAAGTTCAGCTAACGCTGGCGCTGCCTGTAAACACCATTTATTCTAGAGGAATTAGGATTCTTGCTAGTTAAGGGACTCAGACAACTGTCTATAAATACACTGTTACCCGAGCTTCCTAGTGACTTCCAAAGAACACTCCCTGTGAAAGCACAGCACTCGCTGCTCATCTCACTCTTTTCGCGGATAAACTGGAGGTGACAGTATCTCTATAGTTTTAACCGTTAACCTTTTTCTTACTGGTTCAAATAACCACTAATCTTTTCAGTGGTGGTCTTCCAAGTTGTTTATTTGTATCAGCTCCAAAAAGTTGTATTTGTCCTCTATTTTAAAAAAAAGTCCTCACTTTAGCCACCCTCAGAAATTAATATTCTTACTATTCTTAATACTATATTTAGTATGTACATGAAAATGCCAGATCACTGGATATATTTAGTACTTTGTGGTTTAGAAGCAATTCAGAATATCACCAATCAACTCAAGGAGTGTCCCTAAAATAGAAAATTCAATACTAAAAATGACAAAATATCCACATTAATTTAAAAAAAAAAGCCATGCCTAGCAAAACAAAATTCCACAAAACTTAGTGAGAAAGGAAGGCATCATTTCCTAAACTAAAGTCAATGACCAATTCGAAGGTTACAGAATTCTCTATACCTGTCAAAAGCAAAGCAAGAAAAAGTGGTGTCTAAGTTGCTTTATCTTAGAAACAATAAAGTTCCTTATGGGGGAAAAAATCAGAAAAAAATGTTTTTCATGATGCCTGGGGAGATAAAATACACTTTGGAGTTTAACTTTCAAAAAAATGTATCTGATAAACTACTATAGCTTCTGTTGGGTAATATGTACACATTTACAGAGGACAAAGACTAACATGATATTTGACGAAGAAACTGTCATCAGTCTATGTATGAGACTGTAAACCAGTGAGAAATGGAGTATTTCCTGCCATATCAGTACACAACAATATCACGATCACCGAAGTCCTAAAAATTCCTATCAAATAGAAAACAGGGCTTTCCTGGTGGTACAGTGCGTAAGGAGTCCACCTTGAAAGTGCAAGGGGCACTGGTTCAATTCCTGGCCTGGGAAGATCCCACGTGCGGCAGAACGGCTGGACCAGTGTGTCCAATTATGAGCCAGCACTCTGGAGCAAATGCTACTGCAAGGGGAAGGCCACACAGGTCAAAGAATAAAGATGGGTGAAAATCAATAAATAAAAAACCTCAGATGAGCAGTATGGAGGGAGCAAGGAGGCCTACACTGTCATACGTAATACAGATGGCCACTGTGGTTAAGCTGTAAGACTAAGGGAACCTAAATGGGGATTAGGCATCCACAGGGGGGTGAGGGGCTCAAGTGAGAGGGCTCAGGGATATACCTATGACTGTTGGGGGATTATGCATACCTGTAAGTAAAAAAACTCTGTAAAAATATATAACAATAATTTCACTGTACACCTGAAGCTAATGCAACGTTGTAAAAACAAATATACCCAAAAAAAAGTGAAAAATAAAAATTAAAAAAAAAACAACAACAAGAGGCCAAAATTAAAAAAAAAACAAACAAAATTTTAAAAAGCCCACACAGGCCAAAGAATAAAGATGAATTAAAAAAATAAATAAACAAACAATAAAAGAGGCCAAAATTAAAAAAAAATAATTCTCAACTTTTAGGTTGCAACTATTTTTTTTTTCTTAAAGATTTATTTATTTATTTATTTTGGGCGGGATCTGGTTGGGGAGGGAGGGGGATGAGCGGGCCACTTCTATCGGTCTTTCATTTCTCTATTTTCATCCATCTTTGTTCTTCGGCTCCTGTGGGCCTCCCATCGCGGCGGCCTCTGTCGTTGCAGAGCGCTGGCTCTGGGCGCATGCGCTCCAGAGCTCTGGTTCGGTGATTGGACACATCGGTCCAGCCGCTCCACGGCACGTGGGATCTTGCCAGGCCAGGGATGGAACTGGTGCCCCTTGCACTGCAAGGTGGTGTCCTTACTCACTGCGCCACCAGGGGAAGCCCTGCAACTATTTTTTAAGTCTATATTAGCTACATTCAAAATGAATAAGACTTGCCATTTTGACGCAGAGCATGAAAAGATGTTCAAGATGTTTTTAAATGCTACTGGATAAGATTACAACTTGGGGGGCTTCCCTTGTGGCTCGGTGGGTAAGAACCTGTCTGCCAATGCAGGAGACCCAGGTTCGATCCCTGATCCGGGAAGATCCCACGTACCGCAGAGCAGCTAGACCCACACATCAACAAAGACCCAGCACAGCCAAAAATAAATAAATAAAAGTAAAAAAAAAAAAAAAAAAAGAATACAACTCGAGTCTAATCTGATTAGGCGTTTACTTCCTGGTGATAAAAATCTGGAAGGTGTATTTCTTATTTCAGGATTCTGCATTTCCTGCAGCACATTTTAAAAAAGATCTATGTTTGGGGCTTCCCCTGGTGGTCCAGTGGGTAAGGACACCGCCTTGCAGTGCAAGGCGCGCCGGTTCGGGCCCTGGCCTGGGAAGATCCCACGTGCCGCGGAGCGGCTGGACCGATGTGTCCAATCACCGAGCCGGAGCTCTGGAGCGCATGCGCCCAGACCCAGTGCTCTGCAACGACAGAGGCCACTACGATGGGAGGCCCACAGGAGCCAAAGAACAAAGATGGATGAAAACAGATAAATTAAATACCAATGGAAGTGGCCAGCCCGCTCCCCTCCCTCCCCAACCCGACCCCCGCCCCCCCAAAAAAGAAGTGGCCCGCCCATCCCCTCCCTCCCACCTCACCCCCCAAAAGATAAATAAATAAAATTTAAAAAAAGATCTATGTTCGTAAATACTAACACCATGCTATGAAATAAAGGACAGAGAACAAATAAACTTCCCTCCATCTGAGAAATACTTTAGAGGACTATAAAGATGCTCAACCAATCACAAAAAATAAAAAGTGGGGAAAAAAAGTAGAGACTTGTGAAAGTTCAGAAAACAAATCGGTTAGAATCTGGGCGCATGCGAGCTCTGGTTCGGTGATTGGACACATCGGTCCAGCCGCTCACGGCACGTCTTGCCAGGCCAGGGATGGAACTGGTGCCCCTTGCACTGCAAGGTGGTGTCCTTACTCACTGCGCCACCAGGGGAAGCCCTGCAACTATTTTTTAAGTCTATATTAGCTACATTCAAAATGAATAAGACTTGCCATTTTGACGCAGAGCATGAAAAGATGTTCAAGATGTTTTTAAATGCTACTGGATAAGATTACAACTTGGGGGGCTTCCCTTGTGGCTCGGTGGGTAAGAACCTGTCTGCCAATGCAGGAGACCCAGGTTCGATCCCTGATCCGGGAAGATCCCACGTACCGCAGAGCAGCTAGACCCACACATCAACAAAGACCCAGCACAGCCAAAAATAAATAAATAAAAGTGGCCAAAAAAAAAAAAAAAGAATACAACTCGAGTCTAATCTGATTAGGCGTTTACTTCCTGGTGATAAAAATCTGGAAGGTGTATTTCTTATTTCAGGATTCTGCATTTCCTGCAGCACATTTTAAAAAAGATCTATGTTTGGGGCTTCCCCTGGTGGTCCAGTGGGTAAGGACACCGCCTTGCAGTGCAAGGCGCGCCGGTTCGGGCCCTGGCCTGGGAAGATCCCACGTGCCGCGGAGCGGCTGGACCGATGTGTCCAATCACCGAGCCGGAGCTCTGGAGCGCATGCGCCCAGACCCAGTGCTCTGCAACGACAGAGGCCACTACGATGGGAGGCCCACAGGAGCCAAAGAACAAAGATGGATGAAAACAGATAAATTAAATACCAATGGAAGTGGCCAGCCCGCCCTCCCTCCCCAACCCGACCCCGCCCCCAAAAGAAGTGGCCCGCCCATCCCCCTCCCTCCCCACCTCACCCCCCAAAAGATAAATAAATAAAATTTAAAAAAAGATCTATGTTCGTAAATACTAACACCATGCTATGAAATAAAGGACAGAGAACAAATAAACTTCCCTCCATCTGAGAAATACTTTAGAGGACTATAAAGATGCTCAACCAATCACAAAATAAAGTGGGGAAAAGTAGAGACTTGTGAAAGTTCAGAAAACAAATCGGTTAGAATGAATTCTAGGCAGGAATTGATTCAACAAATCCCCCCCAACCCCCCACCCCCGCCTTTTTAATGGGCTCCTTTTCTGAAAATAAATACTTTCCTGACAACAACAGCAGCTACAATTTACTACTCACTCACTATGTTCTAGGCATGTCTATTACATATGCAAGTAAATACTTTTTTTAGCCATAATATTTATTTTTATGCTTTCAAATCTTTTCTTGCTTTTCAACAAAATATGGTATGGAAATTCCCTGGAGGTCCAATGACTAGGATTCTAAGCTCTCACTGCTGAAGGCCTGGATTCTATCCCTGGTTGGGGACCTAAAATCCCATAAGCCATGTAACATGGTCAAAAAAAAAAACCCAAAAAGAGTAACATGAAATGCTAACATTCCTTTAAATTTAAGGCTGTAGTGGTAGGAGCTAGAAAAAAAAATAATGGGGGAAAGAAAAAAATAAAAGGACATTTACAGAGCGTCTATTATGTAACACGCACACATTAGTCATAATACCCTTGTACTAACATTTGAGATAAGCATTATTATCTCCTTTTACAAACAGAAACTTGGTGTTCAGGGAACTTAAAGGCAATTTCTCTAAAGCTACAAAATAAAAAGCAGTTGAGGCCAGACAAAACCCATCTGCTTGACTAGAAGTATGTGCTTTTCTACATCATCCTTTCAGATGGTGGTAGGTCTTTAAACAAGAAGGCAACGAACAGATCAAAAAAAAAAAAACTTCAGAACAAACTGGTTTAAATTTAATATACTAAGCAAGATACCTTATGAGTATGCAAGATACACAATATGTTTTAACGTTAAAAATAAAAAGACAATTATCTTGTATATTAAGTTAGATAGTTGTCTTGGTTATATGTGTAATCTTGGACAAATTACTGAATATCTTTGAGTCTCAATTTTCTCATTTGTAAGAAGAGGATACTAGTTATTTTATACATTTGTGTGGCAAAGATTAAAGATTAAGATGATACTGATATTGGTTAGCACAGATCCCCATGCATGTAAAATACGTGTTTTTCTAACAGTGACATTTGAGACTGTAAAGGATGATGACAAAAACAATGCAGATGTTTCCATTTTTCCCACAAATTACTAGGGGAAAAAACCCACATTTGCCTCCAATCCCTACCCAGTGTTTCAAAATTTCCTTAAATGGTTTATCTCAGTGAAAATTTGATAAAGATGAAAAACAGCTTGTGTACACGCAAACCTTTTCTGAAAATAAATACTTTCCTGACAACAACAGCAGCTACAATTTACTACTCACTCACTATGTTCTAGGCATGTCTATTACATATGCAAGTAAATACTTTTTTTAGCCATAATATTTATTTTTATGCTTTCAAATCTTTTCTTGCTTTTCAACAAAATATGGTATGGAAATTCCCTGGAGGTCCAATGACTAGGATTCTAAGCTCTCACTGCTGAAGGCCTGGATTCTATCCCTGGTTGGGGACCTAAAATCCCATAAGCCATGTAACATGGTCAAAAAAAAAAACCCAAAAAGAGTAACATGAAATGCTAACATTCCTTTAAATTTAAGGCTGTAGTGGTAGGAGCTAGAAAAAAAAATAATGGGGGAAAGAAAAAAATAAAAGGACATTTACAGAGCGTCTATTATGTAACACGCACACATTAGTCATAATACCCTTGTACTAACATTTGAGATAAGCATTATTATCTCCTTTTACAAACAGAAACTTGGTGTTCAGGGAACTTAAAGGCAATTTCTCTAAAGCTACAAAATAAAAAGCAGTTGAGGCCAGACAAAACCCATCTGCTTGACTAGAAGTATGTGCTTTTCTACATCATCCTTTCAGATGGTGGTAGGTCTTTAAACAAGAAGGCAACGAACAGATCAAAAAAAAAAAAACTTCAGAACAAACTGGTTTAAATTTAATATACTAAGCAAGATACCTTATGAGTATGCAAGATACACAATATGTTTTAACGTTAAAAATAAAAAGACAATTATCTTGTATATTAAGTTAGATAGTTGTCTTGGTTATATGTGTAATCTTGGACAAATTACTGAATATCTTTGAGTCTCAATTTTCTCATTTGTAAGAAGAGGATACTAGTTATTTTATACATTTGTGTGGCAAAGATTAAAGATTAAGATGATACTGATATTGGTTAGCACAGATCCCCATGCATGTAAAATACGTGTTTTTCTAACAGTGACATTTGAGACTGTAAAGGATGATGACAAAAACAATGCAGATGTTTCCATTTTTCCCACAAATTACTAGGGGAAAAAACCCACATTTGCCTCCAATCCCTACCCAGTGTTTCAAAATTTCCTTAAATGGTTTATCTCAGTGAAAATTTGATAAAGATGAAAAACAGCTTGTGTACACGCAAAGAACAAAGACTAGAGTTGGTGGTTAGAGAAGGAGAGGGAAGGTTCAGGAACCCTAAAAAGGAAGGAAAGTATCCTGCAAAGTCAAAAGCACACCCATCCCTTCAGAAAGATTCCCAGATAATCTTAACAACTACAAATGCCTCCTATGATCTACTGGTCAGGAGGCTTTAGGCTTTTATCCAGGGTTGAGTGGGATGATCGTTTATCCCTTTTCATATCTGAGCTGGTCTTACATGTTCCTTAATCCTCCTCTGGAGTGGGAGGGTGGATCTGCTACAGGAAAACCATGAAGGCTGTATTAGGTATAGAACTCAGTAGTGCTGAATTTCTAGGTGTGGCCTGAGAATGTGTTTACCTTTTCACATCTATGCCTTTTACCTGTATCAACTACTACTACTCTTCCCAGAGTTCAAATGTCAACTCCTGATGCCATTAGTACTTCCCAAGGCAGGGTTCCTGGAGAAGGGAATGGCAACCCACTGCCTGGAGAATCCCACGGACAGAGGTGCCTGGCAAGCTACAGCCCATGGGGTAGTGAAAGGTCAAACACAACTGAGCAACTAAGCACAGCACAAGGCAGGGTTAGTTCTACTTATTCTGTTTCCACAGCACTTGGTACACCTTTTATTTGCTCGCTGAAATAGATACAATTAACTCAATAAATGCTTGTTTATTACACTAGTTCCCTCCTGGCAATGATGATGTGTGTATGGTCAAATTCAATGTCCAGCTGTCATTCTACTGTTGCTGCTATAGACATTCATACTGTTCAATATATCAACCTATCTAGAGAAACAAGTGGAAAACTTAATATGCTTAAGAACACCGTTCTTCCATCTGTAGGATAAAAACTATGCCAATTATGCCTTTTGACTATGTACCGAGCCCAAAAAATTTTAATCTTTAAAATACGTGTTTTTCTAACAGTGACATTTGAGACTGTAAAGGATGATGACAAAAACAATGCAGATGTTTCCATTTTTCCCACAAATTACTAGGGGAAAAAACCCACATTTGCCTCCAATCCCTACCCAGTGTTTCAAAATTTCCTTAAATGGTTTATCTCAGTGAAAATTTGATAAAGATGAAAAACAGCTTGTGTACACGCAAAGAACAAAGACTAGAGTTGGTGGTTAGAGAAGGAGAGGGAAGGTTCAGGAACCCTAAAAAGGAAGGAAAGTATCCTGCAAAGTCAAAAGCACACCCATCCCTTCAGAAAGATTCCCAGATAATCTTAACAACTACAAATGCCTCCTATGATCTACTGGTCAGGAGGCTTTAGGCTTTTATCCAGGGTTGAGTGGGATGATCGTTTATCCCTTTTCATATCTGAGCTGGTCTTACATGTTCCTTAATCCTCCTCTGGAGTGGGAGGGTGGATCTGCTACAGGAAAACCATGAAGGCTGTATTAGGTATAGAACTCAGTAGTGCTGAATTTCTAGGTGTGGCCTGAGAATGTGTTTACCTTTTCACATCTATGCCTTTTACCTGTATCAACTACTACTACTCTTCCCAGAGTTCAAATGTCAACTCCTGACGCCATTAGTACTTCCCAAGGCAGGGTTCCTGGAAAAGGGGAATGGCAACCCACTGCCTGGAGAATCCCACGGACAGAGGTGCCTGGCAAGCTACAGCCCATGGGGTAGTGAAAGGTCAAACACAACTGAGCAACTAAGCACAGCACAAGGCAGGGTTAGTTCTACTTATTCTGTTTCCACAGCACTTGGTACACCTTTTATTTGCTCGCTGAAATAGATACAATTAACTCAATAAATGCTTGTTTATTACACTAGTTCCCTCCTGGCAATGATGATGTGTGTATGGTCAAATTCAATGTCCAGCTGTCATTCTACTGTTGCTGCTATAGACATTCATACTGTTCAATATATCAACCTATCTAGAGAAACAAGTGGAAAACTTAATATGCTTAAGAACACCGTTCTTCCATCTGTAGGATAAAAACTATGCCAATTATGCCTTTTGACTATGTACCGAGCACATTAATCTTAAAACTCTTAAGAATGTAACATTTTAGACCTGCAGGCAGGTTTAAGTGTCCCAGTCCAAACTTTCCAAGGGCTGACAAGTCCAGGGTCCTACTGTCAATTGGTAACTAAGACTGCAGATTTGAACAGCGGTCATTTTTTTTAACTTTTATTTTACTTTTAACTTTAACAGAGTTTTGCTGTTTACAGATATGTATGTTCCCAGATTAGTCATATGTATATCCCCCCATCACACCCCTCCAGACCATCACACAGCACCCCTGCGGGATCCCCTTTTCTCACAGAGCAATGACTATAGCTGTTTTCTTCACATCTGACAGTACAGGTTTTCATGCTACTTCCTTTACACCTCCCACCCACTTGAACAGCAGTCATTTTCTTAACCTCACTAACCATACTGCTCTAATACTGCCGATACAGTGCTATCAGACCTTCACCTACAGACAGATGCTACCATTCCATTGTTCTGCAGTGAGGAGCAGAAGAGCTGAGGTTTGTAATTACGATACCTAAATATGTACCAGGGCTTACAAAAAGTAAAGGCCTTTAACCAATGGGTCTGTGGTCAAATTATGTCGTTACCAAAGCTAGATATGTGAAGTAACCCTGCCGGTTGTTCTCTGCAGCTGTGTGAGCAGTGCAACACCAACCAGGCTCTTTCACACTTTCGTTAATAAAGGTAACAGGCATTTACAAATGGCTACAGACAGAATGGACCAGCAGCAAACTGAGAAACCTGAGATACTATAGTGAAGTTTCTAGTTTGGGAAGATACTCACATGACCATGAAATAAAAGACACATAGTTCATTTTCTTTTTTTTTTTTTTTAATTTTGGTCACTTTTATTGGTCTTTCATTTAGTTATTTTCATCTATCTTTGTTCTTTGGCCTGTGTGGGCCTTCCATCCCAGTGGCCTCTCCTGCTGCCGAGCATCGGCTCTGGGCGCACGCGCTCCAGAGCACTGGCTCACAATCGGACACACCGGTCCAGCCGCTCCATGGTATGTGGGACCCTCCCATGGCAGGGATTGAACTGGTTACCCCTGCACTGCAAGGCGGTCTCTCCACCCACTGGACCACCAGGGAAGCCCCCCATTTTCATTTTTTATGTCCATTTTTAAACAACAATTCACATTGTTAAAGGCCTATGAAAAACATCCAAATAGGGCTTCCCTAGTGGTCCAGTGGGTAAAGACTCTGCCTTGCAATGCAAGGGGCACCAGTTCAATCCTGGCCTGGGAAGACCCCATATGCCACGGAACAGCTGAGCTGGTGTGTCCAATTACGAGCTCTGGAGTGCATGCACCTGGAGCCAGTGCTCTGCAACGAGACAGGCCACTGCAATGAGAGGCCTCAGCATACCAAAGAATAAAGATGGATGAAAAATAAATGAAAACTTAGAGGCAAAAAGAAAAAAAAAAGCTACTGAAAACCATTACTTTAAATCCCCTTGTTTTAGGTATTGAAAAGGTAAGTCCTATAACCCTATGTGTTATCAGTTATCAGTGCTATTTTAGTATCACTTATCAAAGTACCAGTTCTTAAAGTTTTAAAAAAGTTCTCTTTTTAAATCTTGAGAGGGCTTCCCTAGTGGTCCAGTGGGTAAAGACTCTGCCTTGCAATGCAAGGGGCACCAGTTCAATCCTGGCCTGGGAAGACCCCATATGCCACGGAACAGCTGAGCTGGTGTGTCCAATTACGAGCTCTGGAGTGCATGCACCTGGAGCCAGTGCTCTGCAACGAGACAGGCCACTGCAATGAGAGGCCTCAGCATACCAAAGAATAAAGATGGATGAAAAATAAATGAAAACTTAGAGGCAAAAAGAAAAAAAAAAGCTACTGAAAACCATTACTTTAAATCCCCTTGTTTTAGGTATTGAAAAGGTAAGTCCTATAACCCTATGTGTTATCAGTTATCAGTGCTATTTTAGTATCACTTATCAAAGTACCAGTTCTTAAAGTTTTAAAAAAGTTCTCTTTTGAAATCTTGAGAGGGCTTCCCTGGTGGTCCCGTGGGTAAAGAGTCCGCCTTGCAGTGCAAGGGGCGCCAGTTCAACCCCTGGCCTGGGAAGATCCCACATGCCACAGAGCGGCTGGACTGATGTGACAAATTACGAGCCAGCACTCTGGAGCAAATGCGGCCAGAGCCAGTGCTCTGTGACAAGGGAGGTCACTGCAATGGGAGGCCCACATAGGCCAAAGAACAAAGACGGATGAAAATAACTAAATGAAAGACCAATAAAAATGGCCAAAACTTAAAAACAAAACCAACTTGAGATTTCAACGCAGCCTTTAACCTAAAATATATTTTCAACTAATTAAAATGCATTTATCTATTATTTATATATTGTTAATAACATTTAATATGCTTGAAAAACCATTTTTAGCATGGTTTCAGAACAGTACGATTATCTTCGGTACTGATGCTTAGTACAGAATTGAAAATGATTTCTAATCTTTTCTATGCAAATATCTAATAAATCCCAAATAAAGGAGTTAGTAATACAATACATAAGTAGGCCTGACCTGTGAAATTTTCTAACAGTTCTCAAAGAAATCAAAAGTTTCATCAGAATTCAGTCACTTTCCCTCTCTCTGTGGCTCATCCTTAATACCTAAGACAATACAGAGAACTACCTCCAGGTAGCGAATACAGTTGTTAGGACTGTAAATAGGACACTTGTGACCTCCAGTGTCTTTTCCCTTTCCAGGCTGCTCTGTCCATTTTGCCCTTTTTGGTTTAAAAATGAAAGAACTATGAAACACCAAAGATATGTTGTTTTTTAAAATTAATGCAAGGCAAAGAAATGAGCTGAATCTTTCATCTACCAAACTGGTACTCTTGAAAACCTGTGTAAATACTAAATATGTAATTTAACTTCTATTACTTTCATAGAATTACAGTAACAAATCACCAAGATTACACAGTCCCGTGGTTTACCAGTTCCGTCAGTTTAAAATATGACTTCTGTTAATCCAGCAGAAATTATGTTATACTGTTGAATCACCTACCCCGGCACAGCACACAACTGTTAAAATGTAAATTGCTCAACTATTTTTAGCTGTTGCTGAAAGAAAAAAAAAGAAAAAAAATCCCGTCTTCGGGAATAATGATTTGAGGCATTGTGTTCATTTTGTTTATCAAGCAGCTATTCAGCCTCTAGTGGGTCCAAGTGCTTATGCAAGCAAAAGCTTTTAAGAATGCCTGCAGCTGCAAGCCAACCTTCCAGGTAGGCTGCAGGTTCAGAGCACAGCTGCCCTAGGCTGCATAAAACTCCGATCCATCTGGAAGTGAGCTTCAAAGACGATTTCAGATTTGAGTTTTCATGTGTCATACAGAAGAGAAGGCGGGGGAAGAACAGAGGAAAGAAGGAAGGCAAACAACCAAAAAGATGCTATCTCTACCTCAGTCTTAATAAAAAATAAAAAGCTCAGACCCATGCTGCTCCTTCTAGATTACTACTTGCCAAGCCGCATATTCCATTCAGTGTATACTTCGATGAGCTGTGACTCATCCAGCAGCACCTGCGCCCATGTGTTAAGTACTGCCAAATAAAAGGCCAACATCCATTTACACAACAAAGAGATGTACCCAACAAGGCATGGGGCCTCAATTCAAAAGCCCCACTCCCCATTTGTTCTAAGCAAAGGGAGAGGAAGAAAATCTCCTCCTTACACCAGGGAATTTTGAATTGTAGGTGGATTTATGATCTAGGTTCATTTACAAATACTTTTACTCTTTAAGAGAATAAAGTCTATTTAATAATGCAAACACTCCTACTGCATTAGATTATCATGGCCGTTAATGATTGTTCACCAAACCTTTCCAACCTCTTTATTCTCATGAAGCTCTTTATTCTCAAAGGATACATTTTTGAAGCAAAGAGGGATCAACAAACTAGTTGCCTGAAAGCTTTCTTGATGCTAGGCTGAAGTTAGGAAAGACCTAATGAAGGCTTTAAAATCCACAAGGGCTTCACAATGCACATCTGACTTGGTGATTTATGCATATTAATAACCTCAGTCCTACTGAGGCAAGCTGAGCCGAACATGTCCTCTGAATCCTAATGTCTTTAGCTCCATTGGGATTATTACAAATGTAAATTTCAAAGATTCTCAGCTATTAATCTCTGTCTGTCCTCCTGTTCAGCAACATAATGACTAATTAAACATCAAAAGACCGGTACAGGAGATCTTCTTTGACAGCTACAGGCCTAGTCCTCTTCCCAAGAGGGAAATTCAAGTGACAGGGACATGGAGTAAAAGCATATGAGTCAGCTACAAATCACTGCAGAGAAATCTAAAAACCTAACACCCAATTCAGATTTAACTCAATCAATGATTCTGTGAAGCAGAGAAAAGTTACTATGTGAAGTGTGCCTACTGACACCAACTGAACGCATCCTTATAGCCAGCAAATACTGATTACCTGAAATTAGTTTGTTAACCACAAAGTCCAAAATAAATAAATAAGTAAATAAATAAATAAATAAATAAATGAATAAGGGTACTTACAGAAGAAGGCAAACCAGGAGGCACCTTTCTGACTTTCTTTGCTTGCAAAGGATCTGCACATGGGAAATAGTATATTTCATCAGCATTTATATCAGAAAAGTTCAGACTTCAAATGAGCAAGGAAGAATTTTTCCTCCTAATATCTTTCTTGTTTTCCAGTGTTTCTGAGTAAGTAAGGGAATATAAGGATACGGGCATCATTCTTTCTAACTGGTTCGGTGGAACACATGTTCTTCCTAATGAAGCGATGCATTCTGAAATACGTATCCCATGAGTTTGGAAGAATGACAGCAAACAAAGTAAAATAAGAGAGAAAATAACAAACTAGTAAGTATGTGTGAGAAAAGAGAATAATATTTAAGCACCTATTATGTACAAGGCTCCAGACTAGGCACTGTACATTGTTTGTCTCAGTTTCATTTGCAGATGGGCATGTGGTACAACAGGTCAGTTTAATAACATGGTTCCTTAAGACAGACACACATTTAGTGTTCATATCACAATGAGAATTAGGTTTAAAAACATGTTAAATAGATAAAAGCTAATGCTATACTACAAGTTATGTTAAAAATTGGAAATAAAATTTAATAATCGAAAATTTAAGGTTATATCAATATCTGAGATAGGGTACATAAACTATTAAACACAGGCATTGTCATGCATGAGAGTATGCTGTAAGTATTCTACAAGAATATTTCCTTTAACAATGTGTGGTTAACACTGCAACTTTAGCACTAACTCCTATACAAATTATTCTTGGATGTTTATATTTATTCTGAAGAAATAACAAATGTATTTCTTTCTAAAGCACAGATTATTATTATTATTTTTTTTAAGATTTATTTATTTATTTTGGGCGGGGGTGGGGTTGGGGAGGGAGGAGAGCGGTCGGGCCACTTCTATTGGTCCTTCATTTCTCCATTTTCATCTGTCTTTGTTCTTTGGCTCCTGTGGGCCTCCCATCGCGGTGGCCTCTGTTGTTGCAGAGTGCTGGCTCTGGGCGCATGCGCTCCAGAGCTCCGGCTCGGTGACTGGACACATCGGTCCAGCTGCTCCGCGGCACGTGGGATCTTCCCAGGCCAGGGATCAAACCGGCGCCCCTTGCACTGCAAGGCGGTGTCCTTACCCACTGGACCACCAGGGGAAGCCCACACAGATTATTTTTAAAAGAGAACAAATATTCTCAAATGCCAGCCTCACTTTGAATTTTAAGTATTTGTAAAAAAAGTTTTCCAGTGTTTCTGAGTAAGTAAGGGAATATAAGGATACGGGCATCATTCTTTCTAACTGGTTCGTGGAACACATGTTCTTCCTAATGAAGCGATGCATTCTGAAATACGTATCCCATGAGTTTGGAAGAATGACAGCAAACAAAGTAAAATAAGAGAGAAAATAACAAACTAGTAAGTATGTGTGAGAAAAGAGAATAATATTTAAGCACCTATTATGTACAAGGCTCCAGACTAGGCACTGTACATTGTTTGTCTCAGTTTCATTTGCAGATGGGCATGTGGTACAACAGGTCAGTTTAATAACATGGTTCCTTAAGACAGACACACATTTAGTGTTCATATCACAATGAGAATTAGGTTTAAAAACATGTTAAATAGATAAAAGCTAATGCTATACTACAAGTTATGTTAAAAATTGGAAATAAAATTTAATAATCGAAAATTTAAGGTTATATCAATATCTGAGATAGGGTACATAAACTATTAAACACAGGCATTGTCATGCATGAGAGTATGCTGTAAGTATTCTACAAGAATATTTCCTTTAACAATGTGTGGTTAACACTGCAACTTTAGCACTAACTCCTATACAAATTATTCTTGGATGTTTATATTTATTCTGAAGAAATAACAAATGTATTTCTTTCTAAAGCACAGATTATTATTATTATTTTTTTTAAGATTTATTTATTTATTTTGGGCGGGGGTGGGGTTGGGGAGGGAGGAGAGCGGTCGGGCCACTTCTATTGGTCCTTCATTTCTCCATTTTCATCTGTCTTTGTTCTTTGGCTCCTGTGGGCCTCCCATCGCGGTGGCCTCTGTTGTTGCAGAGTGCTGGCTCTGGGCGCATGCGCTCCAGAGCTCCGGCTCGGTGACTGGACACATCGGTCCAGCTGCTCCGCGGCACGTGGGATCTTCCCAGGCCAGGGATCAAACCGGCGCCCCTTGCACTGCAAGGCGGTGTCCTTACCCACTGGACCACCAGGGGAAGCCCACACAGATTATTTTTAAAAGAGAACAAATATTCTCAAATGCCAGCCTCACTTTGAATTTTAAGTATTTGTAAAATTTAATATTTGCTCATTTTATTGTAAATGGTGTAAATGGTAATGGCGTGTTAAGTGCCCTCTTCCAACCATACACAAATAATGGGTCCAATTCAGGACCTCTCAGATGGGTTCACTATTAAAAAGACAGAACATGTAAGGAGGTTATCGTTAATTACAATGCTTTTGAAAACTATGAAAATTAGAATTGTAAAAGGGTATTTTCCTGGGTCATAAATGATACAATAGAGTAAAACATGCAGTTGTTTAAGAAAAAAAGAAATCCTTTTAAGTTGGGGCTGAGAATCCTTATAGTAAATATCCCAGGAGGCTGCAAAGCTAAAAAAGCAATTTCAGAAGTAGTATGTGGGAAAATTTTATACAATAAAAAGAGAAAAAACCCCACTCATTAGTATCTAGTCCGTACCTCAAGAGGCAGAGTGTATTTCCTTAAAATAAAAGTGTCAAAGATAAACAACATCTGGCACACTCTGTATTTATAAAATTTACTTTTGTTCGTTTTGAGGCTTTTCTAAAAACCCAACTCTTCACAACGAATACAGCATCCCTGGAGCAAAAGCCACACTCCATACACACCAAGCGAGCCCACTAAACGTCTCCTACCAGGCTGGAGCCCATCTATTTGGGGATAACCAGCAACTGAACAGCATATGCTGCTCTGTAGAGTAGGACTCTTTTCCCTGCCATTGGAATGGAGATATTTCTTCTATATTTTAATCTAATCATTAGGTGCCACTGTGCAATTACATACATAAATGTCGCATTCAAAATCATGAATTTAGGATACATAGTTCACTTTTGGAAGTTTTAAAGTTTAATAGTTAAGAGAATAAGCTGACTAAACTCAAATTTCAGCTCCATCATTCAGCAGCGATGTGAGGTTGGGCAAATTACTTAACCTCTCTGAACTTCAGTTACCTACAATAACTTCGAGGATTAACTGCAATAAAAGTGCTAAAGAAAGATGCACAGGGCAGTACCTAACAGAAAGCGACACAATAAATTTTAGCCATTATTAAGTTTCTATTAAAATCTGTGGCAAAACTAGTATCAATTGGGTAAGTTAGATACTGTTTTGCAGAATGCTGATTTTCTAAAGCATGTAAATAACTTGAAAAGATGCTAAGACTGTTGTAAATTATCTCTAAAACACTTTCCAAGATTTTATGAATAACAGTAATGTCAAGAGAGGGTTTATGACTGAGAAATAACAATGAAAGGTGGAGTAATGATTCACTAAATGGTATTTATACAGGAGGTAAGTAGGCCTCCCTGGATACGATGCTTTGGCTAAAGTTGCTTACCTTCCTGATTCTTGGTTCCTCATTTGTAACCTGAGGTTAATATTATAACTTTCTAGAGTTTCTGTAAAGATGCAGTATGTGCAACACAGTATCTGGCATAAAAGAGGTAATCCATGGTACCTGTCATTATCATAATGAAACTGAAAATGAAGAACATACAAGATATACTTTCTGGGAATGTTTGAGTTTTTAATGAAATCAACTTCCCCTCCTCACTCCCAATGTTCTTTTTTTTTTCTCTTTTGGTGGGAGCACGGGTTGGGGAGGGAGGCGGGCGGGCCACTTCTATTGGTCTTTCATTTATCTGTTTTCATCCATCTTTGTTCTCCGGCCCGTGTGGGCCTTCCATTGCAGTGGCCTCTGTTGTTGCAGAGCGCTGGTTCTGGGCGCATGCACTCCAGAGCTCCGGCTGGGTAACTGGACACATGGGTCCAGCTGCTCCGCAGCACGTGGGATCTTCCCAGGCCAGGGATCGAACCGGCGCCTCTTGCACTGCAAGGCAGTGTCCTTACCCACTGGACCACCAGGGAAGCCCCACTCCCAATGTTCTTAAGCTCACCTCTTCCCTGAACTCTTGCTGACAGTGTACTTACTGGTCTCTACTGGTCTCTTTCTCACAGTTAGACAGTTGATGGCGTACTGGTCTCTCTTGGTCTCTTTCTCGCTAACACGGTGTTTTTCTAGAGTGACCCTGACACATCTAGAGTAAATGAATGTTTTCACCCTGACTAACTGACCTGCTGGGAAACAGAAGTGGAGCTGGAGGCAAGATAACTGACCTTAACTTTCCTTAATGAGTGCACTGGTCTAACCCACCAGGGTCTGCTTCGACTGCACATATACTCAACCACCCGTAAGGAGAGGTGGGCACATCTAATCAGTGCTCTCACTGTCTGATAGGACAGTCCCTCACTGTGTCCTTTTATACCCTCAGCATACTCCAGACCCAAGGGTTAGGGATATTTTGCCAAATTTTAGGTCTGACAGCGGTGCACGTGTGCTTAGTTGATAACAGTAATGTCAAGAGAGGGTTTATGACTGAGAAATAACAATGAAAGGTGGAGTAATGATTCACTAAATGGTATTTATACAGGAGGTAAGTAGGCCTCCCTGGATACGATGCTTTGGCTAAAGTTGCTTACCTTCCTGATTCTTGGTTCCTCATTTGTAACCTGAGGTTAATATTATAACTTTCTAGAGTTTCTGTAAAGATGCAGTATGTGCAACACAGTATCTGGCATAAAAGAGGTAATCCATGGTACCTGTCATTATCATAATGAAACTGAAAATGAAGAACATACAAGATATACTTTCTGGGAATGTTTGAGTTTTTAATGAAATCAACTTCCCCTCCTCACTCCCAATGTTCTTTTTTTTTTCTCTTTTGGTGGGAGCACGGGTTGGGGAGGGAGGCGGGCGGGCCACTTCTATTGGTCTTTCATTTATCTGTTTTCATCCATCTTTGTTCTCCGGCCCGTGTGGGCCTTCCATTGCAGTGGCCTCTGTTGTTGCAGAGCGCTGGTTCTGGGCGCATGCACTCCAGAGCTCCGGCTGGGTAACTGGACACATGGGTCCAGCTGCTCCGCAGCACGTGGGATCTTCCCAGGCCAGGGATCGAACCGGCGCCTCTTGCACTGCAAGGCAGTGTCCTTACCCACTGGACCACCAGGGAAGCCCCACTCCCAATGTTCTTAAGCTCACCTCTTCCCTGAACTCTTGCTGACAGTGTACTTACTGGTCTCTACTGGTCTCTTTCTCACAGTTAGACAGTTGATGGCGTACTGGTCTCTCTTGGTCTCTTTCTCGCTAACACGGTGTTTTTCTAGAGTGACCCTGACACATCTAGAGTAAATGAATGTTTTCACCCTGACTAACTGACCTGCTGGGAAACAGAAGTGGAGCTGGAGGCAAGATAACTGACCTTAACTTTCCTTAATGAGTGCACTGGTCTAACCCACCAGGGTCTGCTTCGACTGCACATATACTCAACCACCCGTAAGGAGAGGTGGGCACATCTAATCAGTGCTCTCACTGTCTGATAGGACAGTCCCTCACTGTGTCCTTTTATACCCTCAGCATACTCCAGACCCAAGGGTTAGGGATATTTTGCCAAATTTTAGGTCTGACAGCGGTGCACGTGTGCTTAGTTGCTTCAGTTATGTCTGAGTCTTTCTGACCCTATGGACTATAAACAGCCCACCAGGCTTCCCTGTCCATAGGATGCTTCAGGCAAGAATACTGGAGTGGGTTGTCATGCCCTTCTCCAGAAGATCTGACAGAGATCAAACCCATCTTCTGTCTCCTGCATTGGCAGATGGGTTCTTTACCACTAGCACTACCTGGGAAGCCCTTGACAGAGGGAGAGATACAAATTAGAAGCGTAACAGGTATTTGTGGAATAAACAGCTGCGACATATTTCCTTTTGGTGGACTATATTTATTTTAGAAGCTGGCCTATCCTTAATATAAACATGCTTTACAATTTCAATTTTCTTATATAAAGGATTCTTGGGTAAGAATAACCCCAAATTCCCACATGTAAACACTGACTGGATAGGGTGTCAAAGTATACCCGAGTCTTGCTATAATCAGCAACACGAAACAGACTGGCCTGCTTAGGCTAGGGATATGACACAGAAGAAGGAAGCTAATAAAAAGTGAGAGTTGTAGGCTTGATAGTTACTGCATTGCCTCTTGATGTGGTGTTTTAGAACTAGATAGGGATGCTGGTTGTGCAGCATTATGAATATACTAAACATCACTAAATTATACACTTTAATATGGATAATTTTACCTCAGTTTTTGTATAAAGTGAGAAGTACAAACAATTAACATGCAAAGAACATCAAAGTTGAAGTCAGAAAATCTTAAATTTTATTCTATATAACCCACTGACTAGTTGCATGAAATGTGTCCTCTTTTGAGCCTCAGTTTTATCTTAAAGCTAGCATTACATCCACTGACTAGGACTGCTATATGTATGAAATGAGGATGTTTATTTTTTGTAGATTGTTCAGCATGATATTCATTGTGGTCAAGAATTAAGTATTAATATATTAGTACAAGAGATTATTATTTTAAGAGGAAAACCTAGTCCCATTTTTAAAGTTTCATATTTTACTATTCAGTCTCTCTTACGGTGATGATCAAATATAAATATCAAATTGTTTATGAAATATATATTACTTCATGCAAATAAACCCTAATATCATCATGATGGGCTTCCCTGGTGACGCTAGTGGTAAAGAACTCACCTGACCATGCAGGAGATCTAAGAGACACATGTTCGGGGCTTCCCTGGTGGTCCAGTGGGTAAGGACACCGCCTTGCAGTGCAAGGGGCGTTGGTTCGATCCCTGGCCTGGGAAGATCCCACATGCTGCGGAGCAGCTGGACCGATGTGTCCAACTAGCGAGCTGGATCTCTGGAGTACATGCGCCCAGAGCTAGTACTCTGCAGCGACAGAGGCCACTGTGATGGGAGGCCCACACAGGCCAAAGAACAAAGATGGATGAAAATAGATAAATGAAAGATCAATAGAAGTGGCCCCAAAAAAAAAAAAAGACACATGTTCGATCCCTGGGTTGGGAAGACCCCTGGAGCAGGGCATAGCAACCCACTCCAGTATCCTCTCCTGGAGAATCTCCATGGACAAAGAGCCTGGCGGGCAACAGTCCGTGGGGTTGCAAAGAGTCTGACATGACTGAAGTGACTGAGCACCCAAGCATACACACATCATCGTGCTACCCAAGAAACCAAATTTCTTCTAATTAGAAGTGTAGCCAGAGGCACGGACTAAAGGGGTAGCGCTGCTTAGGCTAGGGATATGACACAGAAGAAGGAAGCTAATAAAAAGTGAGAGTTGTAGGCTTGATAGTTACTGCATTGCCTCTTGATGTGGTGTTTTAGAACTAGATAGGGATGCTGGTTGTGCAGCATTATGAATATACTAAACATCACTAAATTATACACTTTAATATGGATAATTTTACCTCAGTTTTTGTATAAAGTGAGAAGTACAAACAATTAACATGCAAAGAACATCAAAGTTGAAGTCAGAAAATCTTAAATTTTATTCTATATAACCCACTGACTAGTTGCATGAAATGTGTCCTCTTTTGAGCCTCAGTTTTATCTTAAAGCTAGCATTACATCCACTGACTAGGACTGCTATATGTATGAAATGAGGATGTTTATTTTTTGTAGATTGTTCAGCATGATATTCATTGTGGTCAAGAATTAAGTATTAATATATTAGTACAAGAGATTATTATTTTAAGAGGAAAACCTAGTCCCATTTTTAAAGTTTCATATTTTACTATTCAGTCTCTCTTACGGTGATGATCAAATATAAATATCAAATTGTTTATGAAATATATATTACTTCATGCAAATAAACCCTAATATCATCATGATGGGCTTCCCTGGTGCGCTAGTGGTAAAGAACTCACCTGACCATGCAGGAGATCTAAGAGACACATGTTCGGGGCTTCCCTGGTGGTCCAGTGGGTAAGGACACCGCCTTGCAGTGCAAGGGGCGTTGGTTCGATCCCTGGCCTGGGAAGATCCCACATGCTGCGGAGCAGCTGGACCGATGTGTCCAACTAGCGAGCTGGATCTCTGGAGTACATGCGCCCAGAGCTAGTACTCTGCAGCGACAGAGGCCACTGTGATGGGAGGCCCACACAGGCCAAAGAACAAAGATGGATGAAAATAGATAAATGAAAGATCAATAGAAGTGGCCCCAAAAAAAAAAAAAGACACATGTTCGATCCCTGGGTTGGGAAGACCCCTGGAGCAGGGCATAGCAACCCACTCCAGTATCCTCTCCTGGAGAATCTCCATGGACAAAGAGCCTGGCGGGCAACAGTCCGTGGGGTTGCAAAGAGTCTGACATGACTGAAGTGACTGAGCACCCAAGCATACACACACATCATCGTGCTACCCAAGAAACCAAATTTCTTCTAATTAGAAGTGTAGCCAGAGGCACGGACTAAAGGGGGTAGTGGTGGGGAGAAACGTTTGTAAACTGGGACTGGCTGTGGGATCCACTTACCTAATGCTGCAGAGTCATGGAGTGGTCTTCTCCTGGAACTTGTGGCAGAAAATGAGTAGTACGGTGTTCCAGGTTTTCCTGAAGAAGAGAGCTGTGCTGGGCTTCCAAGCCCTAGATCTTGTCTCAGGAGACTTGACTGTAAAACAAGGCCAAGGAAACAAGTTATCTTCTCGCTGATGACGGACTCAAATCTGAAAATGACATCACTTTTGAATTATTTACAGAAAGTTCAACGATGCTTTGAATTTTAGGAAGTATCTAAGTATTTGTTTGAATTTTATTAGACCATTAGTGTACACCTATACTGTATCTTTTTGCCCAACCTCACATTGCCTGCTTTTTGTAATGATGTAGTTCCATATAATCTTAGGTTTGAAAGGCTATTTTAGTTGCTATGTAGTTCCACTCTTCTAAAAAGCTGTATTATTTATTTGGCTGTGTTGGGTCTTAGATTGCACCACACGGGACTGTGTGCTGTGGCACGGGGTCTTAGCTGCTTGGTGGCATGTGGAATCTTTGTTTTCCGACCTGGGACTGAACTCGTGTCACTTGCACAGCAAAGTGGATTCCTAACCTCTGGACTACCAGAGGAGTCCCCTGCAGTTTTACTTTTTAATCACTAAGTACATCGTTGAAAAATGACCCTTCAGAATTTGCTTGAAAGCAATTCTGTTCTTTTACATTTCTTGTTCTTTTTTGGAGAGCTCTCATTAAAAGCGTACCAGTATTTTCAAGACCAGCCATTCCTGTTTTCTTCAACTGTGTCTCATAACATAAGTTTAAATGTCTTCCCCACCATCCCTGAGGTAGACCTCTAGGTTTATTTTCCATTTGTCAAAGTCTCTTATAAAAAGAAATGGAGAACAATGCCCTAGATGTGGTCTTATTAATGTAGAGCAGTATTCAACACTACATTGAAACAACCCCTTTGTGATGTAGCTCATACTGAGAGGTTGAGAGTGACCACACTCTGTTCCTCTTTACTGTGTAGACTGCTATTAAGTCATGCCCCTCCAACAGTTTCCTTGTCTCGTTTGTGTTGTTTGGTTCCAAGTACAAGACGTAACATTCATCTCTGATAAAATTCATCCTGTTATATGTGAACCACAACCACCACCTAGTTTTCTCTTTGTCCAGGATGACCAGGCTGTGCAGAGAGCTCTCTTGCATGCCACAGTGACATCAGGAGCCTCTGTCCTTCACTGGACTTCAGAGATTCAGCAGCCTTGACCTGCTAACCAAGTGACCCTATCATAAAGTAAACGAAGTTTATGGGGCAGAACTTGTTTTCAAGCTTTTTGGCAGCTGAGGGAAAAAGAAGACCTCAATTGGAAAGGGTGTCAGATGCACTTGAGAAGATACTCTCGTATTTGTTTGAATTTTATTAGACCATTAGTGTACACCTATACTGTATCTTTTTGCCCAACCTCACATTGCCTGCTTTTTGTAATGATGTAGTTCCATATAATCTTAGGTTTGAAAGGCTATTTTAGTTGCTATGTAGTTCCACTCTTCTAAAAAGCTGTATTATTTATTTGGCTGTGTTGGGTCTTAGATTGCACCACACGGGACTGTGTGCTGTGGCACGGGGTCTTAGCTGCTTGGTGGCATGTGGAATCTTTGTTTTCCGACCTGGGACTGAACTCGTGTCACTTGCACAGCAAAGTGGATTCCTAACCTCTGGACTACCAGAGGAGTCCCCTGCAGTTTTACTTTTTAATCACTAAGTACATCGTTGAAAAAAATGACCCTTCAGAATTTGCTTGAAAGCAATTCTGTTCTTTTACATTTCTTGTTCTTTTTTGGAGAGCTCTCATTAAAAGCGTACCAGTATTTTCAAGACCAGCCATTCCTGTTTTCTTCAACTGTGTCTCATAACATAAGTTTAAATGTCTTCCCCACCATCCCTGAGGTAGACCTCTAGGTTTATTTTCCATTTGTCAAAGTCTCTTATAAAAAGAAATGGAGAACAATGCCCTAGATGTGGTCTTATTAATGTAGAGCAGTATTCAACACTACATTGAAACAACCCCTTTGTGATGTAGCTCATACTGAGAGGTTGAGAGTGACCACACTCTGTTCCTCTTTACTGTGTAGACTGCTATTAAGTCATGCCCCTCCAACAGTTTCCTTGTCTCGTTTGTGTTGTTTGGTTCCAAGTACAAGACGTAACATTCATCTCTGATAAAATTCATCCTGTTATATGTGAACCACAACCACCACCTAGTTTTCTCTTTGTCCAGGATGACCAGGCTGTGCAGAGAGCTCTCTTGCATGCCACAGTGACATCAGGAGCCTCTGTCCTTCACTGGACTTCAGAGATTCAGCAGCCTTGACCTGCTAACCAAGTGACCCTATCATAAAGTAAACGAAGTTTATGGGGCAGAACTTGTTTTCAAGCTTTTTGGCAGCTGAGGGAAAAAGAAGACCTCAATTGGAAAGGGTGTCAGATGCACTTGAGAAGATACTCTCAAATGAAAAGAACTGTGATTTTACTAATACATTTAATACCCCTACTGCTCTCACCATACTCTTGGTGGATGTCATTCTGGCTACTGAGCATTGTAAAGGTATTGAGAAATAAATCTCTGCTCTGGCTAGAAAGAATCAGTAGAACTTTACAAGTCATAATAGTCCAGTCTCTGCCTCCAGAAAAACTTTGTTTTCAGTTTATCATACTACTTAATAATTTTCAATAATATTTATGTTTCAGTTTAAAACTCTGAGGTGGAATACACATACCATAAAATTAACCATTACATTTTCAACTAGGGACACTTAGTACATTCATAATGTTGCGCAACCTTCACCATCTAGTTCTAGAACCCTTCATCACCCAGATACAGTTCCACAGCCATTCAACAGTCACTTCCGTTCCCCTCTTTCTTCTCGAGCCCCCAACAACCACTAATTTGCTTCTGTCTCTGTGGATTTAACTTGTTTTCAATAGTTCATATAAATGTAATAATGCAGTTTGTGACCTTTTGTATCTGGCTTCTTTCACTTAGCATAATGTTTTTCAAGTTCATCTTGTAGCACATATTAGTACTTCACTTCTTTGTATGGACATTTTACAACTGGTTTATGCATTTATCCACTGACTGAACATTTTGGTTTTATCCAGCTTTGGAGTAGTGTGAACAGTGTTGCTATAAACGTGTGTACAAGTACCTCTTTTCAATAGACTCTTTTTTTTTTTTTTTAAAGATTTATTTATTTATTTATTTTGGGCGGGGGTCGGGTTGGGGAGGGAGGGGAGCGGGCGGGCCACTTCTATTGGTCTTTCATTTATCTGTTTTCATCCGTCTTTGTTCTTTGGCTCCTGTAGGCCTCCCATCGAGGTGGCCTCTGTTGTCACAGAGCACTGGCTCTGGGCGTATGTGCTCCAGAGCTCCAGCTCGGTAGTTGGACACATGGGTCCAGCCACTCCGCGGCACGTGGGATCTTCCCAGGCCAGGGATCGAATTGGCGCCCCTTGCACTGCAAGGCGGTGTCCTTATCCACTGGACCACCAGGGGAAGCCCTTGGGTAGACTCTTAAGAGCAGAGTTGCTGGGTCACATGGTAAGTTTTTGAGAAACTGCCAAACTACTTGTTTTAATTCTATTCAGATTTGCTACTTCTTCAGTTTTGGGTGTGTGTAAATTTCTAGGAATTTCTCCATTTCATCTAGAGTGTCTAATTTTTTAGCACACAATGGTTCATCCTGTTCTTTTATAATCTCTTTTATTTTTGCAAAATTGGTAGTAATGCTCCGTTTTCATTTCTGCTTTTCATAATTAGACCCTTTTTTGTGTGTGTGTCAACATAAGCTAAAGTTTTGTCAATTTTTTTGATCTTTTCAGAGAACAACTTTTGATTTTGTTAGACCTATTGTTTTCCAATTCTCTATTTTTAAAAATGTCTGCTCTAATCTTTATTATTTCCTTCCTCCTGCTAGTCCTGGGTTTGATTTTCTTTTTCTAGGTTCTTATAAAAGTTGGGCAGCTGATTTAAGATCTTTCTTCTTTTTAATTGTAGGCCAAAATTTTTACACTAATTTGCTTCTGTCTCTGTGGATTTAACTTGTTTTCAATAGTTCATATAAATGTAATAATGCAGTTTGTGACCTTTTGTATCTGGCTTCTTTCACTTAGCATAATGTTTTTCAAGTTCATCTTGTAGCACATATTAGTACTTCACTTCTTTGTATGGACATTTTACAACTGGTTTATGCATTTATCCACTGACTGAACATTTTGGTTTTATCCAGCTTTGGAGTAGTGTGAACAGTGTTGCTATAAACGTGTGTACAAGTACCTCTTTTCAATAGACTCTTTTTTTTTTTTTTTAAAGATTTATTTATTTATTTATTTTGGGCGGGGGTCGGGTTGGGGAGGGAGGGGAGCGGGCGGGCCACTTCTATTGGTCTTTCATTTATCTGTTTTCATCCGTCTTTGTTCTTTGGCTCCTGTAGGCCTCCCATCGAGGTGGCCTCTGTTGTCACAGAGCACTGGCTCTGGGCGTATGTGCTCCAGAGCTCCAGCTCGGTAGTTGGACACATGGGTCCAGCCACTCCGCGGCACGTGGGATCTTCCCAGGCCAGGGATCGAATTGGCGCCCCTTGCACTGCAAGGCGGTGTCCTTATCCACTGGACCACCAGGGGAAGCCCTTGGGTAGACTCTTAAGAGCAGAGTTGCTGGGTCACATGGTAAGTTTTTGAGAAACTGCCAAACTACTTGTTTTAATTCTATTCAGATTTGCTACTTCTTCAGTTTTGGGTGTGTGTAAATTTCTAGGAATTTCTCCATTTCATCTAGAGTGTCTAATTTTTTAGCACACAATGGTTCATCCTGTTCTTTTATAATCTCTTTTATTTTTGCAAAATTGGTAGTAATGCTCCGTTTTCATTTCTGCTTTTCATAATTAGACCCTTTTTTGTGTGTGTGTCAACATAAGCTAAAGTTTTGTCAATTTTTTTGATCTTTTCAGAGAACAACTTTTGATTTTGTTAGACCTATTGTTTTCCAATTCTCTATTTTTAAAAATGTCTGCTCTAATCTTTATTATTTCCTTCCTCCTGCTAGTCCTGGGTTTGATTTTCTTTTTCTAGGTTCTTATAAAAGTTGGGCAGCTGATTTAAGATCTTTCTTCTTTTTAATTGTAGGCATTTACAACTATAAACTGCCTTCTGACCACTGCTTTCACTGCATTTGCTATATATATTCTCTTTTCATTTTACATTTCAGTTTTTTTAAAAGTCTCTTCAATAACGTTGAACCACAGATGAAGTAGTCAGTGTACTAAATGAGACAAAGATCACTGCATCTTTCAGAAATGTTTATAATTAAGAAGACAACTTCTGCAGACTTCTCAAAAGGTAAGTGATTATTTGAAAGGAGCTGATGTTCTTTTTATAAAAGAGAAAAGTGAGGAAAGAATTTCAAGTACCAGATAATATGATGTGTATATGAAAAAACTATAGAATATCAATGTAATTACTTAGCATTAATCACACACATTTCAACAGGTATAAGGTTTGACAGATTAGAAAGAAAGGTGATGACTAATAGGCATGAAGGAGAAATAGTCCCCCTTAAGATAATAATCTCTAGGAGAAATGATAAAAATATGAGAAAACAATCAATATAAATGCAAATAGCACATGCATCCTATTTCTGTAATAAGCCATTAGAATGGATCTCCTGATTATGTTATTTGTGTGACAACAGTGTGATCATTAAGTCTCCCACATGAGTTATACTAAAATTTCCACTGTCACATCTGTTTTGTGTTTCTGATTTTTGGCCTATGCTAGGCACATTAAACATTCCTCAAATAGCAATCAGAATATGGCTAGAGTATGCTAGATGGAACATATTATTACCACATGTTTGAGGGCAAGGGTCATATACCTTGAAATTTTTCTTTAAGATTATCACTAGTCTTTCAATGGGATGTTCTCTGCTCAGTACAAATCTGACTTTCACGATATAATGTTTTAAGGTGCCTGATGTATTTTTATCTATGTTTTCTAATGCTAAAGTTTTGTCAATTTTTTTGATCTTTTCAGAGAACAACTTTTGATTTTGTTAGACCTATTGTTTTCCAATTCTCTATTTTTAAAAATGTCTGCTCTAATCTTTATTATTTCCTTCCTCCTGCTAGTCCTGGGTTTGATTTTCTTTTTCTAGGTTCTTATAAAAGTTGGGCAGCTGATTTAAGATCTTTCTTCTTTTTAATTGTAGGCATTTACAACTATAAACTGCCTTCTGACCACTGCTTTCACTGCATTTGCTATATATATTCTCTTTTCATTTTACATTTCAGTTTTTTTAAAAGTCTCTTCAATAACGTTGAACCACAGATGAAGTAGTCAGTGTACTAAATGAGACAAAGATCACTGCATCTTTCAGAAATGTTTATAATTAAGAAGACAACTTCTGCAGACTTCTCAAAAGGTAAGTGATTATTTGAAAGGAGCTGATGTTCTTTTTATAAAAGAGAAAAGTGAGGAAAGAATTTCAAGTACCAGATAATATGATGTGTATATGAAAAAACTATAGAATATCAATGTAATTACTTAGCATTAATCACACACATTTCAACAGGTATAAGGTTTGACAGATTAGAAAGAAAGGTGATGACTAATAGGCATGAAGGAGAAATAGTCCCCCTTAAGATAATAATCTCTAGGAGAAATGATAAAAATATGAGAAAACAATCAATATAAATGCAAATAGCACATGCATCCTATTTCTGTAATAAGCCATTAGAAATGGATCTCCTGATTATGTTATTTGTGTGACAACAGTGTGATCATTAAGTCTCCCACATGAGTTATACTAAAATTTCCACTGTCACATCTGTTTTGTGTTTCTGATTTTTGGCCTATGCTAGGCACATTAAACATTCCTCAAATAGCAATCAGAATATGGCTAGAGTATGCTAGATGGAACATATTATTACCACATGTTTGAGGGCAAGGGTCATATACCTTGAAATTTTTCTTTAAGATTATCACTAGTCTTTCAATGGGATGTTCTCTGCTCAGTACAAATCTGACTTTCACGATATAATGTTTTAAGGTGCCTGATGTATTTATTTCTTCATCTATGTTTTCTAATGCCAAAGGTATATCTGAAACTGGTCACTGTTTCCACGTACACAAGTAAATACATGAGAGAAGATGGGTATTCATATGTCACTGAAAAGTGTTCCTTTCAACATTTTCCTGGCATATAAATTCTAATGGCCATATAAAATGATGATTAATACCATGGTCAATAAACCGTGGCCTACAGGTCAAATCGGACTTGTTGGAACATACTTTATTTGGACACTCATTCATTTATGTATATGTTATGGCTGTTTTTGTGCTACAATGGAAGAGCTGAGTAGTTGCAAGAGATAATACATGATCTAGAAAGCCTAAATAATTTACTATGTAGAGTTTTTTAGAAAATATTAATTAACCCCGTATGTAATATTCTGATGGAAGAACAAAGGACTGTGTTTGGACAATAGTAAAGAAGTCTGTCTGCTTAAGTTATAATACAAATAGGTAAACTTTCAGGTGAATGAAAGATAGCAAGTGAGTTAATTCTTTAAAGAAGTCCAGTAACACTCATAACAAAGACCCAAAGAGGCATCTAAGAGGTGAACAGGAAAACATATTTCTTATATTCCTAAAAGTAAAATAAAATGTCTACAAAAACTCTCATGCCCTGAAAGCAGCATGGGCTTTGGAGTTAGGTACCCTGAGTTCAAATCCTAACTCTAAGATCCTGGGCAAATTATCGAACATAAATGCATCTGCTTTGTTTTCTATATATGGTTATATTACTAACTAGTTCAGAGGATTACTGGGAGAAGGAAATAAGGTTTAAGTGAGTAGCATGGTTGTAGGCCCCTGTGAAAAACAAAAACTCACATTTTTTCTTTCCCCATAGGTTACCATATTCTAAGTAACACAAAAGAATGAAAATAAGATGAATGGCATTTTTTTGCTGTTGTTTCCTGAGCACAAAGTAAAGGGACCTCATCTGCCCTGAATCCAAGACAGCTGAGTTACAACTCCCACTAGCGAAAGTAAGATAGGATGTTGGAAATAGAAAAGAGAATAAACAGGTTCTCAGAGAAAGGGTTGACAGAGGCAAAATCCAAAGCGGAACGTGACAGATTTAAACTGCATCAACCTAGATTAAGAATATACAGAAAAATGCCAACTTATTCTCAGAATGATTCAGCAGAATTGTGTACATTTGTGTGCACAGACCCACATGTAGCATACAGATAAACAAACACAGACATATATTGAGTGAAAGAAAAACAATTTGTGTGCACCAATATGGTGAAATGTTAAATGATGAAACCTGATTAAGAGTGCAAGGATGTTCTGTACTATTCTGGTATCTTTTGTGTGGGTTTGTAATTTTTCAAAATGAAAGCTTAGAGAAAATCAGACTAAATATCAAGGATACACTAGCACACTATCAAATGTACTATCTCAGATAATATTTACTGGAACTGTATTAAGTATTACATACACAGATTTTATGTTACACAGAGAGCAAACAGTGGGACCTAATTTGAATCTAGTTCTGTTGAAAAGGTTCTTTTCCTCAATACAACAAAATTTCTCTAACAGTCTAGGAGTCCAATTTCCATTTTTAAAGACAACCTGAAAAAATATAAGTGACCTATAAATGAATTTGTGAAATACAATCCTAAAGCTGAGACACCAATAGAATACACACTGGCAGATTTTTGTACATATATATGAAATAAAGGAAGAAAAGGAACTTTTTTTTGTTGTTGTTAGGGAAAAAAGTTTCCTTGTTACAAATTTTACTGATGATATACTTTTCTCTTTCCTCTTGGACAAATCTAGAGATGTGATTAGGAAATACCCTATCTTCTTTTTCTCCAGTTAATACTAATGCCAAAAAAGAAGCAAAAGTTGTTCTTCACTCTGCTGTCCTTCACTCAGTTGTCCTAATCATAGAAACAACCCTGTTCCCCTGTTTAACTGTACCATGATCGAAAGGAGTAGGCAAAGCAAATGCAGGAGAAATTGTTTCTTCTTAAGAACAAAAGATGATATTTTACCCTGTTAACTAAAAATTTAATGTTTAGTACTATAAGAGACACAAAAGAAGTTAAAGAACAAGGTTTTCTCCACAAGGACTTGCTACACTAACGAAGTCATATATTTTTTTCCTTTATTTCTGTAAACATTTTGGTAAAACTAAAGTGCACAGAATAAACTACTGAATTGTCCTAAAATTATATATCAGTTCATATTATTGATTTTTCTGCCTGTCTGTAACAAATGAGAAGCATTATTGATTTTTTCCTGGAGTTATCTCAGGCAAAAAGAATACCCAAGTATCCCAGAGGATACAGAACCAGACAATGAAGTTTTATTTTGCTGTCTTATTCAAGGCAGAATTAGTATTCTGAAATTGCATTGCTCTAATTTCTTAACACATGCTTCGAGAAAAGAATCTTTTTCATAGTCATCTAGAAACTCCACCTGTGAAAAATAAATCTAATTACCAAGGAATAACTAATAAAGAGTTATTCCTGAAACACTAAGATAGCCTAGATTATTGTAACAAAAAACTACAGGAAGTTTCATTTGGAATTACTTCTGAATTATTACTTTCACTCTAAATGAAAATTTCCATTTCTTTATATGGAACTTAAGCAGTTTATGCCTTTTTTTTTTTTTTTTCTTAACTTTCGCTCTTCCTTTTCATGTGCTTGAGAAACCTGGATTCTAAAATGTGAACTTGAAAAGGCTATTTAGTGTTAAGTCTTCATAGTGATCAGACAGTAAAGACTCCATCTGCAGCACAGGAGACCTAGATTCAGGAAGACCCCCTGGAGAAGGGAATGGCAACTCACTCCAGTGTTCTCTCCTGGAGAATCCTCACGGACAGAGGAAGCTGGCCGGCTACAGTCCATGGGGCTACAGAGTCGGACATGACTGAGCAACCAACAATAACAACAACACACTTCATGGTGATATATACCAAACTGCAGAGCGGTGTAAAGTAGTGAGTATGGCCAATATCATGTACTGATGCAACTCCTTTATAACTATATTGGAAGATATACTTGAATGTAATTTAGTAGGACCACAGGAAAACATCTTAAATAAAAATAGTGCTGATAAGTAGTCAAGAGGATTTAAAAATTACACTGTAGTAATTTGGATATTCTTAAATCTTGATAAGCACAGACTTCCTCAAAACTACTTTTTACCATTAAATGACTTGGTCTAAAATGCTGTACTACACTTTGATATCTATTCACAGTCAGACTAAATAACGACCTAATGTAAAAAATTATCCTCATCTTATGATTAAAACTCTGAACCACTAACTTAACACAAATCTTTTTTCTAGAAAGGAGTCACATGTTTCAACAAATTTAAAACATTTAATAGGGACTCTTGGAACCTCTGTTCTTTTGTTTTCATTCTTTTAATTCCGAGATAAAGATTTTTTGGCTGTCTTATTCAAGGCAGAATTAGTATTCTGAAATTGCATTGCTCTAATTTCTTAACACATGCTTCGAGAAAAGAATCTTTTTCATAGTCATCTAGAAACTCCACCTGTGAAAAATAAATCTAATTACCAAGGAATAACTAATAAAGAGTTATTCCTGAAACACTAAGATAGCCTAGATTATTGTAACAAAAAACTACAGGAAGTTTCATTTGGAATTACTTCTGAATTATTACTTTCACTCTAAATGAAAATTTCCATTTCTTTATATGGAACTTAAGCAGTTTATGCCTTTTTTTTTTTTTTTTCTTAACTTTCGCTCTTCCTTTTCATGTGCTTGAGAAACCTGGATTCTAAAATGTGAACTTGAAAAGGCTATTTAGTGTTAAGTCTTCATAGTGATCAGACAGTAAAGACTCCATCTGCAGCACAGGAGACCTAGATTCAGGAAGACCCCCTGGAGAAGGGAATGGCAACTCACTCCAGTGTTCTCTCCTGGAGAATCCTCACGGACAGAGGAAGCTGGCCGGCTACAGTCCATGGGGCTACAGAGTCGGACATGACTGAGCAACCAACAATAACAACAACACACTTCATGGTGATATATACCAAACTGCAGAGCGGTGTAAAGTAGTGAGTATGGCCAATATCATGTACTGATGCAACTCCTTTATAACTATATTGGAAGATATACTTGAATGTAATTTAGTAGGACCACAGGAAAACATCTTAAATAAAAATAGTGCTGATAAGTAGTCAAGAGGATTTAAAAATTACACTGTAGTAATTTGGATATTCTTAAATCTTGATAAGCACAGACTTCCTCAAAACTACTTTTTACCATTAAATGACTTGGTCTAAAATGCTGTACTACACTTTGATATCTATTCACAGTCAGACTAAATAACGACCTAATGTAAAAAATTATCCTCATCTTATGATTAAAACTCTGAACCACTAACTTAACACAAATCTTTTTTCTAGAAAGGAGTCACATGTTTCAACAAATTTAAAACATTTAATAGGGACTCTTGGAACCTCTGTTCTTTTGTTCATTCTACAGAACTCCTTAATTTCATGCTTATATTACAACCCTGAAATGGCATGCAGTTTTAATACCTTATGTATTAAAAGCTAGCAGCTGTTCCCAAATTTATCATCTTGAGCGGGTACATATTAAAGACACTGAAAGGTATAAAACAAAAATAATGATAAAAAGAGTACATAAATTGCGAAAATCTCCCAGATGATCAGTATTTTGGGGGTGACTGCACTGTGTGCCTTGCAGGATCTTAGTCCCTGACCAGGGACTGAACCTGTGCATTCGGCAATGAAAGCAGAGTCCTAATAACGGGGCCTTCAGGGAATTTCTCTCGGATGACTTCTTTACGCTGCACATGTGCTTCTCTTGTCAGTCAGAAACAAAGAAACCAAAACTGTTCTAAAAGCAAGATTAGTATTATAATTCCAAATGTTCTTCTAATTCAGAAACATCACATTACAGTTCAGCTGTGAGTCCATCTGAAATTTCAAAGACAGGCCAACTCAAAGCGTGACAAAGAAGTATCTCACCTCATGTCACAACCAAACTAAAATCTCAGAGAGTGAAGAGGAACTCAGCAAAATATAAACTCTAGGCTTTAATCATGTATCAGTCTTCTGTTAACTCTCTACAAATGATTTTTTTAAAAGGCTGTAATAAATCTCGAATTTGGAAAACACAGACATTTGTGAAATAATTGTATTATGATGCAAATTCATTTACATTGAAATTCTGGGGTATGAACCATACTTTGGAAAATCTTAAATTTAGTAGGACCACAGGAAAACATCTTAAATAAAAATAGTGCTGATAAGTAGTCAAGAGGATTTAAAATTACACTGTAGTAATTTGGATATTCTTAAATCTTGATAAGCACAGACTTCCTCAAAACTACTTTTTACCATTAAATGACTTGGTCTAAAATGCTGTACTACACTTTGATATCTATTCACAGTCAGACTAAATAACGACCTAATGTAAAAAATTATCCTCATCTTATGATTAAAACTCTGAACCACTAACTTAACACAAATCTTTTTTCTAGAAAGGAGTCACATGTTTCAACAAATTTAAAACATTTAATAGGGACTCTTGGAACCTCTGTTCTTTTGTTCATTCTACAGAACTCCTTAATTTCATGCTTATATTACAACCCTGAAATGGCATGCAGTTTTAATACCTTATGTATTAAAAGCTAGCAGCTGTTCCCAAATTTATCATCTTGAGCGGGTACATATTAAAGACACTGAAAGGTATAAAACAAAAATAATGATAAAAAGAGTACATAAATTGCGAAAATCTCCCAGATGATCAGTATTTTGGGGGTGACTGCACTGTGTGCCTTGCAGGATCTTAGTCCCTGACCAGGGACTGAACCTGTGCATTCGGCAATGAAAGCAGAGTCCTAATAACGGGGCCTTCAGGGAATTTCTCTCGGATGACTTCTTTACGCTGCACATGTGCTTCTCTTGTCAGTCAGAAACAAAGAAACCAAAACTGTTCTAAAAGCAAGATTAGTATTATAATTCCAAATGTTCTTCTAATTCAGAAACATCACATTACAGTTCAGCTGTGAGTCCATCTGAAATTTCAAAGACAGGCCAACTCAAAGCGTGACAAAGAAGTATCTCACCTCATGTCACAACCAAACTAAAATCTCAGAGAGTGAAGAGGAACTCAGCAAAATATAAACTCTAGGCTTTAATCATGTATCAGTCTTCTGTTAACTCTCTACAAATGATTTTTTTAAAAGGCTGTAATAAATCTCGAATTTGGAAAACACAGACATTTGTGAAATAATTGTATTATGATGCAAATTCATTTACATTGAAATTCTGGGGGTATGTTAGCAATTATCAGCAAGTTGTTAAAGAATTCTATCCTAAGAATCTCATTAGATAGCGATGCAAACTACAGTTGTTATCATTCTGAGAACAAAGAGATCTTGAATGAGTAATCAATAGCAACTGGCAGAAAATGAGACATTAATTATGATCCTCTCTAGTGTTTTGTCTAAGACAAGATTTCATTAAATGCTTTGTGCAACCTGAATAGTTCCAAGTCATTACCAACATTCTGGACAATATATTAACTGGGGGAGAGAATGAGAGGGGGCTGCACAGGGAAACAAAGTAAAAGAAAACCTGAGATGCTTCTATTTCTTTCCTGGGTCAATAAAAACACACCAGCCACCACGAAGCGAACTGGCAGGCTCATTCTTTTATAAGTCCACAATCTTATAATTTCAACATGGTCTCCTGAAAACTTAATTGTCATTTCTGATGTCTGAAGAGCTATGCAGGTCTGAGAGGAAGACGACAGCCACCCATCAGATGCATCCTGCCGACACAATCAGCCTGATCCTTCCGGCTTAAAAAGAGAAAAAGAAGAGAAGAGACGAAGCTATCTGTGTACTAAGTTACTGAAACATGGCAATCTTAGCAGTTTAAGCTTTTTAAAATTTTGTTTATTTAATATTTTTGGCTATTCTGGGTTTTCACTGCTGCCACAGGCTCTTCTCTAGTAGCAGGGAGTAGGGGCTACTCTCTAGTTGAGGTGAGCAGGGGTCTTGTTGCAGCAACTTCTCTTATGGGACTCAGGCTCTAGGGCACAGGGGTTTCAGTAGTTGTGGCTCCGAGGCTCCAGAGCACAGGCTCAATAGTTGTGGCTCACAGGCTTAGTTGCTCCGCAGCATGTGGGATCCTCCCAGATCAGGGATTGAATTCATGTCTCCTGCGTTGGCAGGCGAACTCTTTACCAGTGAAGTACCAGGGAAGCCCTAAGCTTCTTAATCTTCTTTGATTATTGGTAAACAGAGGGAAATTTCACCATCTTAATATTTCAGATTAACTTTTTTTCTTCTGAAGTTTTCTCCTGAATCTTGTATCAACTGATAGAAAGATAAAGTAGGAAGATCTGGGATGCAGACTGACAAAGAAAGACCTCCCCTAGGACAAAAAAAAAACTATAAGAAAACAGTTAAAATTTTAATGTACTAAGCTTTTATTAATATATCCCGCATTTAAATAATTGCAAACATTAAATAAGAATGACTTTCTTTTACAATTTTATAGGCTCCTATAAAAAAAGCTCCTCTTTCAAAAATGCTATAGCAATGTCCTGAAGGCAGACTCTCAGGAGGTTAGTAGTGCTCCTACTCTGAGCATGCCTACTCCTAACTGAGCAGCTCTTCTGGCTGTCTGAATTTAGAAACTTCCTTGATAAACAGTGCCCTCTGGCAGACTTCCTATAAAGATACCAGTATGCCTTTGGGCCTTTTCTTTTATGAACACAAAGGAGGCAGCAATGTGAGATGCTAAATAACATTAGAAGAAAAAGAGATAAAGAAATGCCATTTCTCTTCTGCTTCTGTGGAAATGGTATTATGAAATCCTAAAATTTTCAGCAGAGTTGTGATACTCTTGAAGCCACTCTCTTTCCCTTGAATGTTAGGCTTTAACAACCAGTAAATGAGTGCGCCCAGTTCCCATTCTGTGCATTTTCAAGAATATAATTAAAAGTAACACAAAATCCAATATAGGACTAGGCTTTCAGTTTAGGTATGTGATACTTTTGGAACTAAAACACTCTGTGCTGGAGATCTTTTTTAAAATTAAACTTCTTATTTTAGAATTTCCAAATACACAGAAAAGTAGAAGAAAAACTACAATGAACCATTCTTTAGGTATCTTTCACTCAGTTTCAACAACTGTCAGTATTCTGCTGCTCCTGCTTCATTTATTCTTCTACATCTCAGTTACATCCCCCAAACTGACAACAAACTCTTGTAATCATGTAGTACCCAGTCTGTGGTCAGTTCTTTCCTCACTTTTTCCTAAAGAATAGTGTCTCACCTCTAGTCATTATTTAATAGACTCCTTACTGAAATAAGTTTACAAAAGAATAAAATGACTTTTTGAAACAATACTCTGAAACAGCCTCAATAGTACTAAAAATTAGCAAGCTTTACGGAGGGAACAGAAACAAAGAACAATGGCTTTTCCCTCCGCCAAGTTACCTCTGCATAATCTAACTCTCTCTGGACTTTTAACAGAAGTAGGAAATTAAAACTGCCTACTGTTCATACTTCAAGATGAGACATTCTTCCCACAAAACAATTTATTTCACCTCTGCTCCAAACAACTCACAAAGCCCGACTCACCCTGAAGGCAGCTGATCACTTACTATCTACCAATATGTTCTTTCCTGGACCATAGGATTTAGATTCAAACATTTTTTGAATGCCTGCTGGGTGTCAACCACTGTGCATGCCCCTTTCATTAGTGAATCACCTCTTGGATAGCTTCAACAGTTGATCCATCAGTCACTTTTATGTGTTATTCCTGATTCAAACAATGCCCCATCACCATTGAATAATATACTCCTGAAGAGGTGTTGGCATGGGGAACCACTTGAATTCTAAAATGCTTTTTTTTCATCCATTTTTCATTCTTTGGCATGTGTGGGCCTCCCATGCAGTGGCCTCTCTGACTGCAGAGCACTGGCTCTGGGTGCATGCGCTCCAGAGCACTGGATCGAAATGGTACACACCAGTCCAGGCGCTCTGTGGCACATGGGATCTTCCAGGGCCAGGGATTGTACCAATGACCATTGCACTGCAAGGTGGACTCTTTATCCAGTGGACCACCAGGGAAGCCCGACTTCTAAAACTTTTAAGTTCAAAGATCAGTTCTGACATAACCTATTCTTAACTAAAACACTCTGTGCTGGAGATCTTTTTTAAAATTAAACTTCTTATTTTAGAATTTCCAAATACACAGAAAAGTAGAAGAAAAACTACAATGAACCATTCTTTAGGTATCTTTCACTCAGTTTCAACAACTGTCAGTATTCTGCTGCTCCTGCTTCATTTATTCTTCTACATCTCAGTTACATCCCCCAAACTGACAACAAACTCTTGTAATCATGTAGTACCCAGTCTGTGGTCAGTTCTTTCCTCACTTTTTCCTAAAGAATAGTGTCTCACCTCTAGTCATTATTTAATAGACTCCTTACTGAAATAAGTTTACAAAAGAATAAAATGACTTTTTGAAACAATACTCTGAAACAGCCTCAATAGTACTAAAAATTAGCAAGCTTTACGGAGGGAACAGAAACAAAGAACAATGGCTTTTCCCTCCGCCAAGTTACCTCTGCATAATCTAACTCTCTCTGGACTTTTAACAGAAGTAGGAAATTAAAACTGCCTACTGTTCATACTTCAAGATGAGACATTCTTCCCACAAAACAATTTATTTCACCTCTGCTCCAAACAACTCACAAAGCCCGACTCACCCTGAAGGCAGCTGATCACTTACTATCTACCAATATGTTCTTTCCTGGACCATAGGATTTAGATTCAAACATTTTTTGAATGCCTGCTGGGTGTCAACCACTGTGCATGCCCCTTTCATTAGTGAATCACCTCTTGGATAGCTTCAACAGTTGATCCATCAGTCACTTTTATGTGTTATTCCTGATTCAAACAATGCCCCATCACCATTGAATAATATACTCCTGAAGAGGTGTTGGCATGGGGAACCACTTGAATTCTAAAATGCTTTTTTTTCATCCATTTTTCATTCTTTGGCATGTGTGGGCCTCCCATGCAGTGGCCTCTCTGACTGCAGAGCACTGGCTCTGGGTGCATGCGCTCCAGAGCACTGGATCGAAATGGTACACACCAGTCCAGGCGCTCTGTGGCACATGGGATCTTCCAGGGCCAGGGATTGTACCAATGACCATTGCACTGCAAGGTGGACTCTTTATCCAGTGGACCACCAGGGAAGCCCGACTTCTAAAACTTTTAAGTTCAAAGATCAGTTCTGACATAACCTATTCTTAAAGCAGCATCACTCCCCTTACTTACTGTACCTGTAAAACATTTATAAACAGAAGCTCACACAGAGTTGAAAGGTGAGATGGGAGAGCTCTGACAATCTGTGATGATAACGGAGCCCAAGAGGAAGAAGACTCTTTTTTCCTGACAAGGAATCAGCTGATGAAAAGCCATGAACTTTTGTTTACTCTAGACCTCCCAATTTCCTTTTCTCCCTCTCTAAAAGCATTCTCCTTCCCCTGCTATCAGAGATTTCCACATGGCTAACCATGGTTGTTACAGACCCTGAATTTCAATTCTTTGCTGATCCTCAATAAACCCATCTTTGTTGGAGAAATATGTGGTATTTTCTTTTAGGTCAACATTTGGGTGGCCCAGAGCAGGACCAGAAAAGACCCCCAATGACTCTAGGGCTGGTAAGTGAACAAAGGTGGTACCCATAGTTTATTTCCTTGCTGACTCTCGCTTGTCTTTCTCCTGGCTCCATGCTCCCGCCCTCTTTGTGTCTGAAGTTCTCCAGGCTTTATATGGGATCTATTTTAAGGTTCCACCTCCTGGTGCAGGCTTTGCTCTGTTTGTGAGTACCTGTTTGGCACTTCAGTCTGACTTTGAAACAGACTGATTCAACTAAAGTTGGCCGAGAAGTTGTCCACCCAATCCTTTGGTAACAGAGGCTGCTTCACTGAAACCACTGAACTTCCTGTCAAAGAGGGATTGTTCTCTGGAAACTTGCTGAAAAGCCTTAGGTCTGGCTCCTCAAGAACAAAGGTGAGTTTCCTAAGAACTGGATGATGTAAGCTTGCTTGGCTGTTTGGGCAGTCTGAAAATTACTCTTTTATTCTAGAGAAAATCCTCTGAGGAATGGGATCCTGGGCTTTCCGTGTGGCACTAACAAATGAGAATCTGCCCACCAATGCAGAAGACGTTAGAAGATAGGGGTTTGATTCCTGGGTTGGGATGATCCCCTGGAGGACGGCATGGCAAACCATTCCAATATTCTTGTCCTGGAAATGGACAGAGGAGCCTGGCAGACTTCAGTTCACAGGGCAGCAAAGAGATGGACACAACTGAAGTGACTTGACACAATGCGATCCCAGTTATCTAAATGTTTTGAGGGCACCTCCTTTTGTAAGAACTCCAGAGATTTTATGTTTAAAAACCCTCCTTGGGGGGCTTCCCCTGGTGGTCCAGTGGATAAGGACACCGCCTTGCAGTGCAAGGGGCGCGGGTTCCATCCCTGGCCTGGGAAGATCCCACGTGCCGGGGAGCGGCTGACCCATGTGTCCAATTACCGAGCTGGAACTCTGGAGCGCATGCGCCCAGAGCTGGCTCTCTGCAACGCCAGACGCCAGACGTCACGGTGATGGGAGGCCCACATGAGCCAAAGAACAAAGACAGATGAAAATAGAGAAATGAAAGACCAATAGAAGTGGCCCGCCTGCTTCCCTACCTCCCCAACCTGACCCCTGCCCAAAATAAACAAATAAATAAATTAAAAAAAAAAAAAAAAAAACCCTCCTTGGGCACAATTTTAAGTAAATGGACCAACCTAACCAAACACAACTGTTTTTATGAGGAACATCTGAAATCCCCAACTTTAATTTGCTTCACAAAAATGTAAATTTGAGCTATAGTTCACTTAATGAATTTGAAACCCCTATTTTAAGGTTCCACCTCCTGGTGCAGGCTTTGCTCTGTTTGTGAGTACCTGTTTGGCACTTCAGTCTGACTTTGAAACAGACTGATTCAACTAAAGTTGGCCGAGAAGTTGTCCACCCAATCCTTTGGTAACAGAGGCTGCTTCACTGAAACCACTGAACTTCCTGTCAAAGAGGGATTGTTCTCTGGAAACTTGCTGAAAAGCCTTAGGTCTGGCTCCTCAAGAACAAAGGTGAGTTTCCTAAGAACTGGATGATGTAAGCTTGCTTGGCTGTTTGGGCAGTCTGAAAATTACTCTTTTATTCTAGAGAAAATCCTCTGAGGAATGGGATCCTGGGCTTTCCGTGTGGCACTAACAAATGAGAATCTGCCCACCAATGCAGAAGACGTTAGAAGATAGGGGTTTGATTCCTGGGTTGGGATGATCCCCTGGAGGACGGCATGGCAAACCATTCCAATATTCTTGTCCTGGAAATGGACAGAGGAGCCTGGCAGACTTCAGTTCACAGGGCAGCAAAGAGATGGACACAACTGAAGTGACTTGACACAATGCGATCCCAGTTATCTAAATGTTTTGAGGGCACCTCCTTTTGTAAGAACTCCAGAGATTTTATGTTTAAAAACCCTCCTTGGGGGGCTTCCCCTGGTGGTCCAGTGGATAAGGACACCGCCTTGCAGTGCAAGGGGCGCGGGTTCCATCCCTGGCCTGGGAAGATCCCACGTGCCGGGGAGCGGCTGACCCATGTGTCCAATTACCGAGCTGGAACTCTGGAGCGCATGCGCCCAGAGCTGGCTCTCTGCAACGCCAGACGCCAGACGTCACGGTGATGGGAGGCCCACATGAGCCAAAGAACAAAGACAGATGAAAATAGAGAAATGAAAGACCAATAGAAGTGGCCCGCCTGCTTCCCTACCTCCCCAACCTGACCCCTGCCCAAAATAAACAAATAAATAAATTTAAAAAAAAAAAAAAAAAACCCTCCTTGGGCACAATTTTAAGTAAATGGACCAACCTAACCAAACACAACTGTTTTTATGAGGAACATCTGAAATCCCCAACTTTAATTTGCTTCACAATGAATTTGACTATAGCAGCTTAAAAATTTTGAGCTGAGTGGAGTATCTACTGTAATTGTTACTTTGAGTCCTCCCAAAGCAAAGTCTGAAATATCCTCTCTGCGACATAAGATTTTAAGGTAGATTCCTCTTGTCAAATTTCCTTTTTTCTCTGAAACTCTCCCTACTCCCTTTTCTTATGAACTTGTCAAAATTTGTCCATTTACTATTAAGCCTTCTGAGGATAAAGAGACTAATTTCTTATATTCCCTGGACTGAAGCGAGACTATGGCTCTCACTACAGTCAAATGTTTTCACTAAGTAACCAAAAGTCTTCACAGGTCTGCAGAAGAATTTAATATAGCTATTCATACTTATTAATCTGGCTTCTCTAATTATATTAGCTAGCTTATGCTTGTCACAGAAGGCCACCCATTACTGAAAACTTTTTAATTGGGAAAATCCTGAAAGTCTCTGGAATTACAACTGGGTGTCCAGTCCACTTATTCATTTATTGTATCATCAGGCTCAGGCAATCACTAGGTGAATTCATGAAGCAATTGCTGGGGTTTCTCCAAATCTTGTTGATTACAACAAAATTTAGGCTTGCATACAAAAATCTGATGAACCTGTTTATGACCATTAAAATCAACCTCAAATTGTTTCTGAAGAAAATTCTTGTTTTCTTTCTTATGTTGCTTCCATCTAGGGAGTTTTTAACTCTAAAATAGGCTGAACCAGGACATTGTCCTTCTATGAAAAGGGATCAGAATAGAATGGGAAACTAGATCCACTCCAGATTTAGGTAATTTGGTAAACAGCTCTCTAGTGATCTAGATGAATCACACAAAAGGAAGATCAACAAAATCCAGTTCAGTTCAGTCACTTAGTCGTGTCCAATTCTTTGCGAGCCCACGGGCTGGAACACGTCAGGCTTCCCTGTCCTTCACCATCTCCCAGAGCTTGCTCAAATTCATGTCCATTGACTCAGTGATGCCATCCAACCATCTCATCCTCTGTCGTCCCCTTCAGAGGACCAACAAAATTACTGATCTTTAACTCCAGCAAATGAAAGTTCCTAAACAAAAACAAAACGCTCCTAGTTCTTGTTATTACAAAAAGAGAAATTGTTAAGTACTTTATGCACTTTAAGCTTTCGAATTAGCTTTTCCAACATGCTTTCAATTCTCAACAGCAGGGCTCTGAAGAACCACAGGGGCTCCTCCCAATTCTCCCCTCTTATCATCTTGGAGAAACTCTGCTCTAGACTGAGGCCGAAGCTCTCCAGGCCTGACACCAGAGCCACGCTCTTGGTGCTCAGATCCACTGTTATAAAGCAGCCCCTGCTTAAGAGAACTGAGATAGTTCAAACAGGGAGGATCTCTAGTGAACATCCAAAGTTCCTGTCTCTCAACCTATTCCCTTTTGTTTAGGCCCAACAGGCTGAATTATATGCTTTAACAAGGCCTTGTACTCAGCGAACAACAAAGTTGCTAATATTTACACTGATAGTAGATATGCTTTCAGAGTAGCTCATGAATTTCAAATGTAGGAGCAATGTGCCTTTCTTACTCTCAGTAGAAATAACATTTAAAATGTCCCCTATGTTCCAGGATTATTAGATACAATGTTTTTACCTGAAACTTTAGTTATTATTAATGGGGCATTCTAAACGACTTGCCAGAAGCTGAGGGAAATCACCTTGCTAATATTTTCAAAAGAAATGCTGTCCTCAAAGGTACTGTGCGTGCTACGTTGCTTTAGTCATGTCTGACTCTTTGCAACCCTATATACTGCAGCCTGCCAGGCTCCTCTGTCTATGGAATTCTCCAGGCAAGAACACGGGAGTGGCTTGCCATTTCCTCCTGCAGTCAAAGACACTACATCCAAAGCTCTGTCATGGTCCAAAGGCACACTCCCCAAAATGACACTTGAGAAAAACTGGGTAAAACTGGGTAGGGGCACCTAACAACTGGCCTCAGAAAAAGAAAAACAAGATTAGAAATTCAGTAATTACTCATTCGATAAAAAGGGAAAGTTCTGATTTGGACCAAATTACAACCCAGACCTAGTGGACAGTCTATTAATAAAATTCCCACTCCTTACTACTGTACGTGCATTAAACCGGTCTAGTGACAAAATGATAGCATTCACGATTCAATACTAATGGGGAAATTGGAACATGTATTAATGATGTAAAACATAAAGACTGAATGTTAATAGTAATTTCTGATCTCCAACCTCAGAGGGATCATCAGTATCACTTGGAAAAGCTTTTTGTTTGTCACTAGAGAGCTCACAGAATTCAAAGAAAACTTTAAGGTCTTTTATTTCAATCAAGCAACAGATACTGTATTCTCTCTATTATAAAAATCCCAGTAAAGTGAATACTTAGTTTCTGCTTAAATATAGGCACTGAGAGAAGTCACTGTTTACGGGCTGTTCCATCCTCTATACTAGGAGAATATTCCTTCTCACACTTTTTTTTCTAAACAGGGAGGATCTCTAGTGAACATCCAAAGGTCCTTTTTGTTTAGCCCCTTTCAAAGCGAACAACAAAGTTGCTAATATTTACACTGATAGTAGATATGCTTTCAGAGTAGCTCATGAATTTCAAATGTAGGAGCAATGTGCCTTTCTTACTCTCAGTAGAAATAACATTTAAAATGTCCCCTATGTTCCAGGATTATTAGATACAATGTTTTTACCTGAAACTTTAGTTATTATTAATGGGGCATTCTAAACGACTTGCCAGAAGCTGAGGGAAATCACCTTGCTAATATTTTCAAAAGAAATGCTGTCCTCAAAGGTACTGTGCGTGCTACGTTGCTTTAGTCATGTCTGACTCTTTGCAACCCTATATACTGCAGCCTGCCAGGCTCCTCTGTCTATGGAATTCTCCAGGCAAGAACACGGGAGTGGCTTGCCATTTCCTCCTGCAGTCAAAGACACTACATCCAAAGCTCTGTCATGGTCCAAAGGCACACTCCCCAAAATGACACTTGAGAAAAACTGGGTAAAACTGGGTAGGGGCACCTAACAACTGGCCTCAGAAAAAGAAAAACAAGATTAGAAATTCAGTAATTACTCATTCGATAAAAAGGGAAAGTTCTGATTTGGACCAAATTACAACCCAGACCTAGTGGACAGTCTATTAATAAAATTCCCACTCCTTACTACTGTACGTGCATTAAACCGGTCTAGTGACAAAATGATAGCATTCACGATTCAATACTAATGGGGAAATTGGAACATGTATTAATGATGTAAAACATAAAGACTGAATGTTAATAGTAATTTCTGATCTCCAACCTCAGAGGGATCATCAGTATCACTTGGAAAAGCTTTTTGTTTGTCACTAGAGAGCTCACAGAATTCAAAGAAAACTTTAAGGTCTTTTATTTCAATCAAGCAACAGATACTGTATTCTCTCTATTATAAAAATCCCAGTAAAGTGAATACTTAGTTTCTGCTTAAATATAGGCACTGAGAGGGAAGTCACTGTTTACGAAGGCGGGCTGTTCCATCCTCTATACTAGGAGAATATTCCTTCTCACACTAGAGTAAAATCACAATTGTTTAACTTCTATAAAAGTTTAACCTTAAAAGTTATAGAACAAGCCAAATTACGCTTCAAATATCTGAAGATGCTTCTTAAGTTACTGGTGTCCTCCCTTCTTAAAACGGAATAGCCCTCTGTTCTTTAATCATTCTGTATATACTAGAGTTGCAAATTGATTTTTTTTTTTACAGAGTTTTGTTGTTTACTGACCTCAATCTACCATAAGTACATCTGCCTCCTTGTCAAATTCTTCTCTGAATAGGTGTGTTTACTTATGGCTCTTTAGAAATACATTTGCTTAGAATGGTATACAATATCAACTTTCTTGGCCTAAATATGTTCTAATAATTTAGCTAAATAATTAGCTAAAGCTAAGGTCCCTATTACTAGGTTTGTTGTTACGTAATAGATATCCAAGGTGCTCTTTAAAACAACTAGTCTTAATTAATCCTCTTGGAAAAACAACAGGCCAGTATAGCACTGGGCTACATACGAAAACCCTGCCTTGCTTCATTGTCAGAAACACATACCTTTGATGGAATATTATGCATTATCTAGAGTGCGGTCACTTCAGATAAGGGCCAGGTAGAAAACATGAAGCTTTTGTGGGCCACACTGTCTTTGTTGTAACTACTCACCTCCACTTTTCAAGCAAGAAAGGAGCCAGAGCTAATACATGGATGAATGAACAAGGCATGTTCTAATAAAACCACTCACAAAATACCAAAAGTGGCGGAGATATTTAGCTGGGGTTGTAGTTTGCTGACCCTTGGTCTCAAGCATACCTTTCTCGGTTATCTGACTCACTCTATGAGCTGTTTTACAAGTCTCTAAACTGTACACAACTAGTAGCAATGAAAAATGATTCTTGTATGTACATCTGTCCGTCCAGTAAAGGGATGAATAACATTTCCCAACCCTCATTACCTTTACCACCCTCCTCCAAAGGAAAAAAAAAAAAGTTTTCCTCCATTTGACTATTAATCTCCATAATTCTAATCTATGAGTGTCTGTGTTTTGGGACTCTCCTTTGAACTGTTCTAATACCTTACAGATTTCTTCACTGATGAGATAAAATATGTATACTGTTCATTTTCACATCTCGAGGAAAGTCATACGTTTTTAATAAAAATTATCTCTTAACACCTGCAAGAGATATTCTAGTTGTTATGTAACTAAGATCTGTCTAAACTACCTATTCCACTGTTCTTGATATGTAGGCTAGAGTAATATCATTTCAAATAGTTTCCTTGTCACCAGTTCATAAGTTGTCTTATAAATTGTAAACTAACAACTTAACTTTTCTAAGAAACACCTGTTTGAGTTTTTTTTATCATGTCATATATCCAATCCTAAATCCTTACTGTTTGTTTAGGTATTAAAGCATCATCCTTTTAGTTTAAACATCTTACATTGTTCCCCTAAATAAATATTCCATTCAAGCCAAGCTAAAATGCTACTATTCTGAAAATACACACTCACTTCTTTTTTTCCTTCCAAATACATTTGTTCAAAAGGTATTCATTGGGGCTTCCCTGGTGGTCCAGTGGGTAAGGACACCGCCTTGCAGTACAAGGGGCGCCGGTTCCATCCCTGGCTTGGGAAGATCCTGCATGCCGCGGAGTGGCTGGACCGATGTGGCCGATTACCGAGCCGGAGCTCTGGAGCGTATGCGCCCAGAGCCGGTGCTCTGCGACAACACAGGCCACTGTGATGGGCGGCCCACATGGGCCAAAAAACAAAGATGGATGAAAGTAGATAAATGAAAGACCAACAGAAGTGGCCTGCCCACCCCTCTCTCTCCCCAACCCGACCCCCTCCAACAACAACATAAAAAGGTATTCAATGATAGCTTCTATTTATCAAGCACAGGCTGAGGTGCTGGAAGTAATAAGCAGCCACTCTGTGCCTTCACAAAGTGGGTAGTACTTTTGCTGGGAGAAAATCAGTAAGAAGTGACAAGAAGTGTTTAATATTACTGCCTCTATTTTATGTCGTATGTTCTTTTTCTTCAAGACGTTCTCCTGTCTGCTCTATCAAATTTTATCTATCATCCAAGGTCTTAAAAGAGCTTTTTATATTTCCTTGGCAAAACTTTCTCAGTGTCAGAATCACAATCCTTTCTCTTCTGAGTTTTAACTTGAATCACACTACCATTTTAGTCAATTTTTTTGTGTGTACACAGTTGGTCTTCCCAGCTAGATCGTACACTTTCTGAAGACTAATGCTAACACTTTATTTAACCTATTCCACTGTTCTTGATATGTAGGCTAGAGTAATATCATTTCAAATAGTTTCCTTGTCACCAGTTCATAAGTTGTCTTATAAATTGTAAACTAACAACTTAACTTTTCTAAGAAACACCTGTTTGAGTTTTTTTTATCATGTCATATATCCAATCCTAAATCCTTACTGTTTGTTTAGGTATTAAAGCATCATCCTTTTAGTTTAAACATCTTACATTGTTCCCCTAAATAAATATTCCATTCAAGCCAAGCTAAAATGCTACTATTCTGAAAATACACACTCACTTCTTTTTTTCCTTCCAAATACATTTGTTCAAAAGGTATTCATTGGGGCTTCCCTGGTGGTCCAGTGGGTAAGGACACCGCCTTGCAGTACAAGGGGCGCCGGTTCCATCCCTGGCTTGGGAAGATCCTGCATGCCGCGGAGTGGCTGGACCGATGTGGCCGATTACCGAGCCGGAGCTCTGGAGCGTATGCGCCCAGAGCCGGTGCTCTGCGACAACACAGGCCACTGTGATGGGCGGCCCACATGGGCCAAAAAACAAAGATGGATGAAAGTAGATAAATGAAAGACCAACAGAAGTGGCCTGCCCACCCCTCTCTCTCCCCAACCCGACCCCCTCCAACAACAACATAAAAAGGTATTCAATGATAGCTTCTATTTATCAAGCACAGGCTGAGGTGCTGGAAGTAATAAGCAGCCACTCTGTGCCTTCACAAAGTGGGTAGTACTTTTGCTGGGAGAAAATCAGTAAGAAGTGACAAGAAGTGTTTAATATTACTGCCTCTATTTTATGTCGTATGTTCTTTTTCTTCAAGACGTTCTCCTGTCTGCTCTATCAAATTTTATCTATCATCCAAGGTCTTAAAAGAGCTTTTTATATTTCCTTGGCAAAACTTTCTCAGTGTCAGAATCACAATCCTTTCTCTTCTGAGTTTTAACTTGAATCACACTACCATTTTAGTCAATTTTTTTGTGTGTACACAGTTGGTCTTCCCAGCTAGATCGTACACTTTCTGAAGACTAATGCTAACACTTTATTTATTTATTTTCTTAAATTTGGCTGCACCACCAGATCTTAGTTGCAGCATATGGGAACTAGTTCCCTGGCCAGGGATCGAACCCTGGTCTGCTGTGTTGGGAGTGCAGAATCTTAGCCACTGGACCACCAGGGAAGTCCCAATACTAATACTTTTATTTTGTTGCCTTGGCCCAGTTTCTGACACATGAAAAAATAAGCAAATACTCAATGATAAGATTCTTTGTCTTTTAAGCAAGTGTTGTAATATGTGAAGTTCTTTTAGCTTTGACATTTTTTTACCCAGTAAGAAAGAAGCATGAGAAGAAAAGATGAAGCATTTAAATTCTAAGTGATTCTGGTCTGCTTAAAACAGATGTAGCAATAAATTTCTGTGAATTAGAAATCTATAATTTCTAAGAGCACAATAGTCCTTAGGGAATAAAGATTCTTCTTATTAAAAAAAAAAGAATACACACTGCAAAAATCTGGTCAATGAAATGTTATACTGAACACACTAACATTGTGACAGGATAGAGATCTTTGTAATAGGTCCTATTGTGTCAGTGAAAAGTCTTATCATTTGATTAAAAGTACACTTGAAATAAAGCAAGTTATCTGAAATACCTAATGAATTTATTTTAAATTTATCAAAATTCATAAAAGAACTACCTGAAACCAAACTATCTAGAGATTAAACAATTAGGGATATTGAAATAATTGTACTAAAAATCCCATCTTGACAACTTAAACACATAATTTTAAGAGTAAAAGAATGATGGAGTTAAGGACTATTGTTGTTTAGTCGCTAAGTAATGTTCAACTCTTTTCAACCTCCACAGACTGTAGCCCACCAGGTTCCTCTGTCCTTGGGATTTCTCAGGTAAGAGACTGGAGTGGGTGGCCACTTCCTTCTCCAGGGGACCTTCCTGACTCAGCGATCAAATCCATGTCTCCTACATTGCAGGTGGGTTCTTTACCACTGGGCCACCAGGGAAGCCAAAGTTCAGAATACAACAACCCAAAATATGCTACTCTGGCATAGTGAGTATTTTAAGCTGAGGAGTTCGGGAAACTGAAGCAGGGAAGTCATTCTGATGCCCTCCAAACCCACCGCAAGCCATCTTCCTTGAAACAGGCTATCCTCATGTGAGAGATGCGCTCCCTAAACCCAGCGAAAAGGAGTATCCTTATATCCAAAGAAAAAGGGAAGTCAAGAAAAATCCTAACAAACAGGCCTTACTAAGTTTCTCCCAGTTTACAATGACCTCATACTCCTTAATATATATAATATTAGTCCATAATTGCCTATTCATCAAACCAAGCACGAAAGCACATATATCTGTTGTTTTTGGTCTTCATTTCCTTATGGAAGGCTCCATTTATGCAAAACTTATATTAAATAAATTTGCAAGCTTTTCTCCTGTTAATCTTTTGTCAGTTTGCTTTCCAGATCCAATGAGGAACCTAAGAAGGCTGAAGAACACTTTCCTCTCCTTGTAGAATTAAGAGTTTTTAAAATATGGACATCTCAAGCTGGATAATCACTCCACTGGTCTCATTCTTCAGTTTTCCCTAAACATGCTGTCTGAGACTATTGCATCAAATAACTGCTCAATCTCCAAAGCTGTACACTGTCACAGATCAGAGAGACCAGTCCAGTGACAGGGGAAGCAGGGGTAGGAAGATAGAAGGAAAAAGAAATAAGTAGTACAACATGAGTATGTTTTATTGAACCCTTTGTAGTCATGTTACCAAACTAAAATCATCCTATTCTTAAAATTACTATATGATTACTAGTCTAGAAGGGGCTGGAAATCTGTTCATCAACTGCATTTATCTCTAAAGAGAAGAAAAGCTATGGAAGTCCCGGACAGCCTTACAGAGCTGTACAAGTTCTTTTCACATCCTAGATACAGTCCTTTGCTAGATGTAAAGTTTGCAAATATCAGCTCCCAGACTATGGCTTGTCTCTTTTTTTTTTTTTTGCCCCTAAATCACTGTTTTATTTTTCATCCATCTTTATTCTTCGGCCTGTGTAGGCCTCCCATTGCAGTGGCCTCTCTCATTGCAGAGCACTGCCTCTGGGCACAGCCAGAGTGCTGGCTCATAATTGGACACACCGGTCCAGCTGCTCCGTGGCACATGGGATCTTCCCTAGCCAGGGATTGAACCGGTGCCCCCTGTACTGCAAGGCGGACACCTCACCCACTAGACCACCAGGGAAGCCCTCTTTTTTCTTTGAAAACCTATGCTTTTCAGTAAGCAGAAGTCTTTCATCTTGATGAAGTCCAATTTATCATTTTTAAAATAGTCTTCTGTGTACTCTATGTAAGAAAGCTCTGCTTACCCCTTAATTGAAGAGAGATTCTCCTAGTTTTTCTCCTAAACCTTTGTAGTTTCAGCTTTTACATTTAGGTCTGGGTCCATCTCTAATAATTTTTGCTTTTACTATAGGAGAAAGACTAACATTCATAATTATCCATATGAACATCCATTTGGTACTGCATCTTTTACTGAAAATCTTTCCTTTCCCCACTGGAATACTTTAGCAAACACTGTTAAAAAATCAAATGAATTGCATAAGTGTGGGTGTACTTTTGGGCTTTGCTCTGTTCTAGTGTCATATTACTTAATCATATCAGTACTGCACTGCTTCATTACAACAGCTTTGTGCTAAGTCTTATTTCAGAGTCCAGAAGCATAAATTATCCAACTTTGTTAAGTCTTCAGGCTTTGGATATTCTAGGTCATTTGTATTTCCAAAACCTTTAAAATTAGTTTGTAAATACTTAGTTTTCCCTAAACATGCTGTCTGAGACTATTGCATCAAATAACTGCTCAATCTCCAAAGCTGTACACTGTCACAGATCAGAGAGACCAGTCCAGTGACAGGGAAGCAGGGTAGGAAGATAGAAGGAAAAAGAAATAAGTAGTACAACATGAGTATGTTTTATTGAACCCTTTGTAGTCATGTTACCAAACTAAAATCATCCTATTCTTAAAATTACTATATGATTACTAGTCTAGAAGGGGCTGGAAATCTGTTCATCAACTGCATTTATCTCTAAAGAGAAGAAAAGCTATGGAAGTCCCGGACAGCCTTACAGAGCTGTACAAGTTCTTTTCACATCCTAGATACAGTCCTTTGCTAGATGTAAAGTTTGCAAATATCAGCTCCCAGACTATGGCTTGTCTCTTTTTTTATTGTTTTTTCACTTATTTATTTTTCATCCATCTTTATTCTTCGGCCTGTGTAGGCCTCCCATTGCAGTGGCCTCTCTCATTGCAGAGCACTGCCTCTGGGCACAGCCAGAGTGCTGGCTCATAATTGGACACACCGGTCCAGCTGCTCCGTGGCACATGGGATCTTCCCTAGCCAGGGATTGAACCGGTGCCCCCTGTACTGCAAGGCGGACACCTCACCCACTAGACCACCAGGGAAGCCCTCTTTTTTCTTTGAAAACCTATGCTTTTCAGTAAGCAGAAGTCTTTCATCTTGATGAAGTCCAATTTATCATTTTTAAAATAGTCTTCTGTGTACTCTATGTAAGAAAGCTCTGCTTACCCCTTAATTGAAGAGAGATTCTCCTAGTTTTTCTCCTAAACCTTTGTAGTTTCAGCTTTTACATTTAGGTCTGGGTCCATCTCTAATAATTTTTGCTTTTACTATAGGAGAAAGACTAACATTCATAATTATCCATATGAACATCCATTTGGTACTGCATCTTTTACTGAAAATCTTTCCTTTCCCCACTGGAATACTTTAGCAAACACTGTTAAAAAATCAAATGAATTGCATAAGTGTGGGTGTACTTTTGGGCTTTGCTCTGTTCTAGTGTCATATTACTTAATCATATCAGTACTGCACTGCTTCATTACAACAGCTTTGTGCTAAGTCTTATTTCAGAGTCCAGAAGCATAAATTATCCAACTTTGTTAAGTCTTCAGACTGCTTTGGATATTCTAGGTCATTTGTATTTCCAAAAACCTTTAAAATTAGTTTGTAAATACTTATACAAACACAAAAAATCTTGGTGGGGCTATGCCTGGAATTACATTTAACCTACAGTTCAATTTGGGAAGAACTAACATTTTAAGAATATTGTTTTCCTATTCATGAACATGGTACGCCTCTTCATTTGCTAAAATCTTTAAAAATTTCTCCAAGCAATGTTTAGTAGTTTAGCAGTTTTAAGTGGTTTTGCATGTCTTTTTACATTTATTCTTAAAGTATTTAAATAAAGCTTCTAAGCTGCTACTGTAAATGACATTAATTTTCCTTACTATTCTTTTAAAAAACTAAGCTGTCTTTTAAATACAATATATATGTTCAGATCTTGAGTGTCACTCAATTAGTTTTGATGAATGCAAATTAAAACACAAGCTGTTTCTATCATCTCAGAAATAAGTCACCTTTACAGTAGAACACTTTTTCCAGCAGCAACAACTAATTTTTTTTATTAACACAGGAGAGTTTTGCCTATTATAGCTGTTCATAAAAATGGCATCATATCATATTTTTGAGATATGGTCTCTCACTCAGCATAACATTATGATATCATTAGATCTTTCCATTTTACTGCTGAATAACATTCAATGTATGAACAGGTATACACAAGCATACATTGTATGAACAATGTACAGTGTGGGTCATTTATCCACTCTTCTGCTGATGAACATCTGTGATGTTTCATTTAGGCTATAATGAGTAAGCTGCTATGAATATTTTTTTTTTCTTAGACACATCCTGCAGCATGCATCCGGTTTTCCTGGTGGCTCACATGGTAAAGAATCTGCCTGCAATGCAGGAGACATGGGTTCGATCCCTGGGTTGGGAAGATCCCCTGGGAAGGGGAATGGCTACCCACTCCAGTATTCTTGCCTGGAGAATTTCCACAGACAATGGAGCCTGGCAGGCTACAGTTTGTGGGGTCACAAAGAGTGGGACTGAGTGATTTTGACTCACTGCAACAGAAACAGCTTCCTTGATCAAGGATCAAATCTTTACCCTGTGGAAACATGGAATCTTAACCACTAGGCCCCACCAGGGAAGCCATTGCTATGAACATTTTCAATGAATGCTTATGGTGAACAACAGTGTAAATACTTATACAAACACAAAAAATCTTGGTGGGGCTATGCCTGGAATTACATTTAACCTACAGTTCAATTTGGGAAGAACTAACATTTTAAGAATATTGTTTTCCTATTCATGAACATGGTACGCCTCTTCATTTGCTAAAATCTTTAAAAATTTCTCCAAGCAATGTTTAGTAGTTTAGCAGTTTTAAGTGGTTTTGCATGTCTTTTTACATTTATTCTTAAAGTATTTAAATAAAGCTTCTAAGCTGCTACTGTAAATGACATTAATTTTCCTTACTATTCTTTTAAAAAACTAAGCTGTCTTTTAAATACAATATATATGTTCAGATCTTGAGTGTCACTCAATTAGTTTTGATGAATGCAAATTAAAACACAAGCTGTTTCTATCATCTCAGAAATAAGTCACCTTTACAGTAGAACACTTTTTCCAGCAGCAACAACTAATTTTTTTTATTAACACAGGAGAGTTTTGCCTATTATAGCTGTTCATAAAAATGGCATCATATCATATTTTTGAGATATGGTCTCTCACTCAGCATAACATTATGATATCATTAGATCTTTCCATTTTACTGCTGAATAACATTCAATGTATGAACAGGTATACACAAGCATACATTGTATGAACAATGTACAGTGTGGGTCATTTATCCACTCTTCTGCTGATGAACATCTGTGATGTTTCATTTAGGCTATAATGAGTAAGCTGCTATGAATATTTTTTTTTTCTTAGACACATCCTGCAGCATGCATCCGGTTTTCCTGGTGGCTCACATGGTAAAGAATCTGCCTGCAATGCAGGAGACATGGGTTCGATCCCTGGGTTGGGAAGATCCCCTGGGAAGGGGAATGGCTACCCACTCCAGTATTCTTGCCTGGAGAATTTCCACAGACAATGGAGCCTGGCAGGCTACAGTTTGTGGGGTCACAAAGAGTGGGACTGAGTGATTTTGACTCACTGCAACAGAAACAGCTTCCTTGATCAAGGATCAAATCTTTACCCTGTGGAAACATGGAATCTTAACCACTAGGCCCCACCAGGGAAGCCATTGCTATGAACATTTTCAATGAATGCTTATGGTGAACAACAGTGTCATTTTTTGGGTTTGTTGTTGTTGTTGTTGCTGTTTTTTACATTTTAACAGTTTCATTTTTCTTAGAAAAACATGTGGGAGTAAAATTGTTAAGTCATGGGGTAGATGCATACTTAACTTTATAAGAAACTGTGAAACAGTTTTTAAAGTCATTGTACCATTTTACAGTCCAATTAGCAATTTTAATTTAGCTTGAAAAAATTTAGTTATTCTGAATAACAAGGTCCTAATGTATAGCACAGGGAACTATATTCAATATCCTGTCATAAACCATAACAGAAAACAATATAAAAAAGAATGCACATATGTCTATAATTGAGTCACTTTGTTATCAGAGATTGGCACAACACTGTAAATCAACTACATTCCAAAAAATTTTTAAAAATAAATTTTATCTATTCTTGTAGTTGTGTACTATCATATCACTGTGGTTTTAATTTTCATGTGCCTAAAGGCTAATAATATGGAACATTTTTAAATGTGTCCATTTGCCATTAATATACCTTTTGTGAAGTCTCTGCTCTAAAAAAATTAGACTGCTTCTTTCTTATTACTGAGTTATAAGACATAATTAGATAGTCTACACTTAAGTTGTCTGTCAAATATATTTGTTGCTAATACTTTCTCCCATTCTGTGGTCTCTCTTTTCCTTTTCTGGATGGTATTCTGGGATGAACACAAGTTTTAAATTTTAATTAATCAATTTTCTTCCAAGTCTATGCTGTCTGCATCTTCTAAAAAAATTCTGTGTAGCTTGAAGTGATAGATATATTAACCTATATAGTCCCCTAGTACCTTTATTATTTTAGCACATATTTAACTCTGTCTCAAATTTACATTTGTCTATGAAATAAGGTAAGGTTTTCCTTGGTGGTTCAGTGGTTATGATGCAGGAAGATGAAGGTTCAATCCCTGGGTTAGGAAGATCCCCTGGAGATGGAAATGGCAAACCAACTCCAGCTTGAGAAATGCCATGGACAGAGGAGCCAAGCAGGTTACAGTCCATGGAGTCACAAAAGAGTTGGGCATGAGTTAGTAACTAAAACAACAAAAATGAATGAAATAAGGTAAGAATTGCAGGTTTGTCCCCCAATATTAATATACAGTTGTTGTAGCACAATATATTAAAAAAAGAGGTTTCACTATGGACCTCCATACTGTTTTCCATAATGGCTGTATCAACTTACATCCCTACCAACAGTTTCCTTTTCTCCACAACCTCTCCAGCATGGTATCTGTAGACTTTTAATGATGGTCATTCTGACCAGTGTGAGGTGGCACCTCAGTGAAACTCTGATTTGCCTTCTCTAATAAATAGCGACACTGAACATCTTTTCATATGCCTTGTGGGCTTTGTATGTCTTTAGAGAAACGTGTATTAAGGTCTTCTGCCCATTTTTTGGCTGGTCGTTTCTTTGTTGTTGAGCTATAAGAGCTATTTGTATATTTTGGAGATTAAGTCCTTGTGTGTCATATCATTTGTACATATTTTCTCCCATTCCTTAAGACTGTCTTTTTGGTTTTTCCTTATAGTTTTCTTTCATGTGCCTAAAGGCTAATAATATGGAACATTTTTAAATGTGTCCATTTGCCATTAATATACCTTTTGTGAAGTCTCTGCTCTAAAAAAATTAGACTGCTTCTTTCTTATTACTGAGTTATAAGACATAATTAGATAGTCTACACTTAAGTTGTCTGTCAAATATATTTGTTGCTAATACTTTCTCCCATTCTGTGGTCTCTCTTTTCCTTTTCTGGATGGTATTCTGGGATGAACACAAGTTTTAAATTTTAATTAATCAATTTTCTTCCAAGTCTATGCTGTCTGCATCTTCTAAAAAAAAATTCTGTGTAGCTTGAAGTGATAGATATATTAACCTATATAGTCCCCTAGTACCTTTATTATTTTAGCACATATTTAACTCTGTCTCAAATTTACATTTGTCTATGAAATAAGGTAAGGTTTTCCTTGGTGGTTCAGTGGTTATGATGCAGGAAGATGAAGGTTCAATCCCTGGGTTAGGAAGATCCCCTGGAGATGGAAATGGCAAACCAACTCCAGCTTGAGAAATGCCATGGACAGAGGAGCCAAGCAGGTTACAGTCCATGGAGTCACAAAAGAGTTGGGCATGAGTTAGTAACTAAAACAACAAAAATGAATGAAATAAGGTAAGAATTGCAGGTTTGTCCCCCAATATTAATATACAGTTGTTGTAGCACAATATATTAAAAAAAGAGGTTTCACTATGGACCTCCATACTGTTTTCCATAATGGCTGTATCAACTTACATCCCTACCAACAGTTTCCTTTTCTCCACAACCTCTCCAGCATGGTATCTGTAGACTTTTAATGATGGTCATTCTGACCAGTGTGAGGTGGCACCTCAGTGAAACTCTGATTTGCCTTCTCTAATAAATAGCGACACTGAACATCTTTTCATATGCCTTGTGGGCTTTGTATGTCTTTAGAGAAACGTGTATTAAGGTCTTCTGCCCATTTTTTGGCTGGTCGTTTCTTTGTTGTTGAGCTATAAGAGCTATTTGTATATTTTGGAGATTAAGTCCTTGTGTGTCATATCATTTGTACATATTTTCTCCCATTCCTTAAGACTGTCTTTTTGGTTTTTCCTTATAGTTTTCTTTGATGTGCAAAAGCTTGTTAAGTCAGATTTGGTCCCATTTTAAATAATACTGCTTTGAAAGTTAAATTTTCTAACAGTTCACTATTCATATATAGAAATCTAACTGGTTTTTTTAGATGGGCTATGTAACCTGTGACATAGTTAAACGTACATATTAGTTCTAGAAGTTTTCTTGATTCCTTAGGACTTCTCATGTACACAGACATACCTGCCAATTCAGGTGAATTTATTCCTTTCCAATTTTTACCCATTTCCTTATTACAGTGACTAGAATACACAATTCAGGTAATGAAAATTGAAATTCTTACCCTGTTCCTAACAGGGAGAAAACAGTCTTTCATCTTTAAGTATGCTGTTACACTAAAGGCTAGAGTTCTTTCATGAAAGTCTTTTCATCAAACTGAGGAAGCTGTTATCTGCGCTTAGTTTGTTGAGAGGTTTTAGTATAAATATCTGATTTTGTTAAATATTTTTTCTAAATATGCTTTTCTCCTTAATTCTGTTAATATACTGAACTACCATGATTGATTTTCAATCTTGATTTTCAACAATTAAGCTACACTTTCACTTCTGGTACATATAACACTACATTTTGAGTATCAAGGTGTTGTTCACTTTGTAAAATGAGTTGCAAAGTATACCCTTGCAAAGTGTATTATCTTTTTTCCTTTTATTCCTGTTAAAATAAAACTGAACTACTTGATACAGTTGTTGTAGCACAATATATTAAAAAAAGAGGTTTCACTATGGACCTCCATACTGTTTTCCATAATGGCTGTATCAACTTACATCCCTACCAACAGTTTCCTTTTCTCCACAACCTCTCCAGCATGGTATCTGTAGACTTTTAATGATGGTCATTCTGACCAGTGTGAGGTGGCACCTCAGTGAAACTCTGATTTGCCTTCTCTAATAAATAGCGACACTGAACATCTTTTCATATGCCTTGTGGGCTTTGTATGTCTTTAGAGAAACGTGTATTAAGGTCTTCTGCCCATTTTTTGGCTGGTCGTTTCTTTGTTGTTGAGCTATAAGAGCTATTTGTATATTTTGGAGATTAAGTCCTTGTGTGTCATATCATTTGTACATATTTTCTCCCATTCCTTAAGACTGTCTTTTTGGTTTTTCCTTATAGTTTTCTTTGATGTGCAAAAGCTTGTTAAGTCAGATTTGGTCCCATTTTAAATAATACTGCTTTGAAAGTTAAATTTTCTAACAGTTCACTATTCATATATAGAAATCTAACTGGTTTTTTTAGATGGGCTATGTAACCTGTGACATAGTTAAACGTACATATTAGTTCTAGAAGTTTTCTTGATTCCTTAGGACTTCTCATGTACACAGACATACCTGCCAATTCAGGTGAATTTATTCCTTTCCAATTTTTACCCATTTCCTTATTACAGTGACTAGAATACACAATTCAGGTAATGAAAATTGAAATTCTTACCCTGTTCCTAACAGGGAGAAAACAGTCTTTCATCTTTAAGTATGCTGTTACACTAAAGGCTAGAGTTCTTTCATGAAAGTCTTTTCATCAAACTGAGGAAGCTGTTATCTGCGCTTAGTTTGTTGAGAGGTTTTAGTATAAATATCTGATTTTGTTAAATATTTTTTCTAAATATGCTTTTCTCCTTAATTCTGTTAATATACTGAACTACCATGATTGATTTTCAATCTTGATTTTCAACAATTAAGCTACACTTTCACTTCTGGTACATATAACACGTACATTTTGAGTATCAAGGTGTTGTTCACTTTGTAAAATGAGTTGCAAAGTATACCCTTGCAAAGTGTATTATCTAAAATAGTTTGTTTACCATTGGTATTAATTTTCCCCTTAAGCATTTGAAAGAACTCACCAATGAAACTCTATGACTCTCAAACTTCCTCTGTGAAAAAGTTTTTGAGATGAATTTACCTGCATTAATAGGTATAGAGCTATTCAAACTCTATTTCATCTTGTCCACCTTTGGTAAGTAATTTTCAAGAAATCTGCTTATTTCACCTAAGTTTCAAATTTATTAACTTATTTCCAACACTTCCTTATTATTCTGTCTTTCTTTTTTTTTTAAATTTTGGCCTCTTTTATTGGTGTTTCATTCACATATTTTCATCCATCTTCATTCTCTGGCCTGTGTGGGCCTCCCGCGACAGTGGCCTCTCACACTGCAGAAGATCGACTCTGGGTACATGTGCTCCAGAGGCTCTTAATTGGACACACTGGTCCAGCCGCTCCGCCGCATGTGGGATCTTCCCAGGCCAGAGATCGAACCAGCACCCCTGTACTGCAAGGCAGACTCTTTACCCACTGGACCACCAGGGAGGCCCCCTTATTATTCTTTTAATGTATATATGATCAACAGTGATCATCTCTCTTCCACTTCAGATACTGGTAACTGGGAGTTCTCTCCCCTCCTCTCCCACTTTGTTTTAATTAGCCGAGTTCGGAATTATTCATTTTATGGATCTGGCTTTGGTAGCTCTGTCAGGTGTTTCTGGAGTACCACAGTGATTCCTGTTCTTCTTTTAGCGGCTCTCTCCCTTCCATTCATTTTGCACTTCTCTAACTTCAGAGGGCAGAGCCTCAGGTCAGGCGCTGTAACTTCCAAAACACAAGCATTTAGAGCTATACATTTTCTTCAAGGCACTGCTTCAATTACATCAACAAATTTTGTTATCTTGTTTCATTATAATTTAGTTAGAAATACTTTCTAAATTCCCTTCTGATTTCTGTTCAAAGCCATGCATTATTTAGACACACCAATATCTAAATGAAACAGCTCGGTTCACTTCCAAATATTTGGTGTTTGTCTAGTTATCTTACTGACTTTTTTTTTTTGGCGGGTTGGTGAGGGAGGGGTCGGGCGGGCCACTTCTATTGCTCTTTCATTTATCTGTTTTCATCCAGCTGTGTTCTTTGGCCCCTGTGGGCCTCCCATCGCAGTGGCCTCTCTTGTCACAGAGCACCGACTCTGGGCGCATGCGCTCCAGAGCTTCGGCCCGGTTATTGGACACATCGGTCCAGCCGCTCCACAGCACGTGGGATCTTCCCAGGACAGGGATCAAACCGGCGCCCCTTGTACTGCAAGGCGATGTCCTTACCCACTGGACCACCAGGGAAGCCCTTTATTGACTTTTAATTTAATTCTTTTGTGATCACAAAAAAAATACTTTATATGATTTTATAAACATTTTCAATTTATTGCCGCTGATTTAAAGATCAGCATATGGTTCAATCCTGTCAAGTATTAATATCTATCCTTGAAAGGAATTTCCATTTATCAGCTATTATAAACAGAATACTGTAAGTATCAATTATGTCAAAGTAGTTTATAATGGTTCTACTTCTATGTGTTTACTAAGTTTTTGTCTAGTTATTCTGTCAACTGCTGAGATAAAGGTAGTCAAATCTTGAACTATGACTGTGAATCTCTCTCTCTTTATACCAATTTTTGTTTCCTTTATTTTGCAACTCTATTATTAGATGTATACACAAGTTCTTTATAATTAATTTTTGTTGTAGTTGGACTTCCAGTGTTGTGTTAAATTCAGGTGTACAGCAAAGTGAGTAAGTTATACCTATCACATACACTCACTCTTTTTTCCCATATAGATCATTATAGAGTACTGAGTAGAGTTCCCTGTGCTATACAGTAGGTCCTTATTATTTATCTGTTCTCTATATAGTAGTATATATATGTGAATTCCATCTCCCAGTTTATCCCCCTGATACCTATTGTTAATGAAGATGTTGGTGTCTACACTCTGTAATGAATAAAAAAAAAAATTCAACTGCAGAATGATCTATCAATGCGTCCAGTAATACTGACACCAGTTTCCTTTTAATGGCTCATCAGTTATGCAATTGCCATGAAGGTAATATGAGGAGACTCATTTAGCAACAATTAAAATTAACTGAAGTAAGATCTATCAGGCGTTATTTAGACACACCAATATCTAAATGAAACAGCTCGGTTCACTTCCAAATATTTGGTGTTTGTCTAGTTATCTTACTGACTTTTTTTTTTTGGCGGGTTGGTGAGGGAGGGGTCGGGCGGGCCACTTCTATTGCTCTTTCATTTATCTGTTTTCATCCAGCTGTGTTCTTTGGCCCCTGTGGGCCTCCCATCGCAGTGGCCTCTCTTGTCACAGAGCACCGACTCTGGGCGCATGCGCTCCAGAGCTTCGGCCCGGTTATTGGACACATCGGTCCAGCCGCTCCACAGCACGTGGGATCTTCCCAGGACAGGGATCAAACCGGCGCCCCTTGTACTGCAAGGCGATGTCCTTACCCACTGGACCACCAGGGAAGCCCTTTATTGACTTTTAATTTAATTCTTTTGTGATCACAAAAAAAATACTTTATATGATTTTATAAACATTTTCAATTTATTGCCGCTGATTTAAAGATCAGCATATGGTTCAATCCTGTCAAGTATTAATATCTATCCTTGAAAGGAATTTCCATTTATCAGCTATTATAAACAGAATACTGTAAGTATCAATTATGTCAAAGTAGTTTATAATGGTTCTACTTCTATGTGTTGACTAATTTTTTGTCTAGTTATTCTGTCAACTGCTGAGATAAAGGTAGTCAAATCTTGAACTATGACTGTGAATCTCTCTCTTTATACCAATTTTTGTTTCCTTTATTTTGCAACTCTATTATTAGATGTATACACAAGTTCTTTATAATTAATTTTTGTTGTAGTTGGACTTCCAGTGTTGTGTTAAATTCAGGTGTACAGCAAAGTGAGTAAGTTATACCTATCACATACACTCACTCTTTTTTCCCATATAGATCATTATAGAGTACTGAGTAGAGTTCCCTGTGCTATACAGTAGGTCCTTATTATTTATCTGTTCTCTATATAGTAGTATATATATGTGAATTCCATCTCCCAGTTTATCCCCCTGATACCTATTGTTAATGAAGATGTTGGTGTCTACACTCTGTAATGAATAAAAAAAAAAATTCAACTGCAGAATGATCTATCAATGCGTCCAGTAATACTGCGACACCAGTTTCCTTTTAATGGCTCATCAGTTATGCAATTGCCATGAAGGTAATATGAGGAGACTCATTTAGCAACATATTACTACATCATCTTAACATGAAGTAAGATCTATCAGGCGTTATTAAATTAGCCTGAAGTTTGCAGTATGTCAGCAGCACTTTATGTACATTAATAGAAAGTTAATGTTCCTTGGGGGATTTTCATGAAGAAAAATAGTTTCAAAGTGGTACTTGGATATAATTTTGTAGCCACTATTTATATTTCCTTCTACTATCACTGTATGGTTAAGATCACTATGTTGCTTCTGAATAGGTAAGAGAAAATGGCAACCAACTGTTTCCCTGTATTTTTTTTTCTTTGACATATTATAATACATACTGTTCGAAATACAGGTTTTTCTTTGGGAGTGATATACCTTTTAAACTCTTGAATTTCCTGAGTTTACCACTTAGGCCTCAAATCAGCTGGTGTGATCCACCATAATTTCTCCTAGCAACTGCAGCATAGCCAGAGTTAAGTAACAGTAATAAACAGCAAAGCTAATGTTCTACTCACAGTAAGGAAACCTTTCACTTATTCTGAGAGACTTCTGGTCTTCATTGATGTTATCTACCCTTTCAGAAGTATAATATTCTCTACTCCTGTTCAATTTGGGGCTTTCTTTTGTTTTTTTGGCCACTTCTATTGGTCTTTCATTTGTTTCCATCTTTGTTCTGTGGCCTGTGTGGGCCTCTCATCGCAGTGGCCTCTCTCGCTGCAGAGTACCAGCTCTGGGCGCATGCGCTCCAGAGCTCCAGCCCGGTAGTTGAACACATCGGTCCAGCCACTCTGCAGTACGTGGGATCTTCCCAGGCCAGGGATCGAACCAGTGCCCCTTGCACTGCAGGGCGGTATCCTTACCCACTGGACCACCAGGGAAGCCCTGGGCTTTCTTTTTGAGGCTCAAACATTGCTCTAGTGAATTCTTCGAAACAAATTTTTTCCTGATTTGAGTATCTATAAATCTTCCTGATATAGCAACACTGTTATTTTATATTTCACATATTCCCATGACCTTGTTCTCTTTTTCACAGGCCAGCCTGAGCTCTCCAATATATCATAAATAATTATCAAACAGTGATCTTATAGTTCCTCCGTATGTCCTTATATTTGGGGTATACAGAGGAACTGGGGTTCTCAAATTCCCAGTTAATATGAATTAAAACTACCTGAGGCACTTATTAAAAATACAAGATCTCAATGTATGACCCTGAGGAAATTACCACATATGTATGGAGAACACTCGTTTTCTAACCTGCAAAATGGGTGCTGTTAAAAAAATTAAATGTGGGAATTCCCTGGTTGCCTAGTGATTAGATTTAGGCTTTCCCTGCCAAGGGCCTGGGCTCAACCCCTGGTTTGGGACCTACAGAAGAAAAAAAAGAGGGAGCAATAAATGTGTAATTCTGCGGCTGACTTAGTTAATGCTCAGTAAATAATAACAAGTGTTATTGGACTGCTACATTTCTAGGTTTAAATCAGTGCTTCTGATATGAGAATTAAATCTGGTATAACCATATTAGTCACCGGTAAAAACTGTTAAGATTCATCTTTGCAAAACTGGAGGATTAAATAAATGGGGCTAACCACTGATTCTAACTGAACAGTAATACCTTTACCAAGGAGTATTAAGAAAATATAAGTGAAAACTCATTAATTAATATAAGCATTAATAGTAATTTAACAGCTGAAGCTGTAGTGCCAAAGAGCTTAGGATAGGTTTTTTTTTTCAAGTTTAGCAGTAGTGTTAACATTAGACTTGGTCTCTTAAAAATAATATTAAGGACTCTGAACAGCTTTTTTTGGTGGGTTATAGGAATTAAAAACATCTTAAAATGTGCATTCATTTTGTAAAAATGGAAGTATTTTCATTTTCAGTTCAGTTTTTCAAATGAAGAAGTCAATGCAGAGACTGGATTTCAGGTTAAATGAATTGTCTTAGAACCAAAGATCAGTAACTCACAGAGATGAGATCTGAACCTAGGTATTCTGATTCTGAATAGCGCAACTACAGAATAGTTATTAAATGAAGCATTATTGGGAAGATCCCATGGAGAAGGAAATGGCAGTTCACTCCACTACTCTTGTCTGGAGAATCCCATGGAGAGCGGAGCCTGGTGGACTACAGTCCATGGGTCTTCAAGAGTTGTACATGACTGAACAACTAACCCTTTCACTTTATTTCTCATTGTTAGTATGACAGTAAGTGCCGATGTCTAAAGTTAGGGTGGGTCTTATTAAAAGAATGAAGATAGTAGGAAACACTTAAATGTATTCTGCTCTTCCTTTGTACGCTGTTTGGCTTGATTCTGATGGGAGTATCAGGCAAACTAAGTATTTACAGAGTCTCAGTGTAAAAATGTGGGGAAAGAAGCAGAGAAAATGGCCACTAGTAAAAATGCAACACAGTAAGGAATATGGAAGAATTTTAAAAAATGTTTCCATGTCAAAGAGACTACAGGAAACTCAAAAACTGTCTTGCTTTAGAGGTCTCTGCAGGAAATTGCCCTAAATAGGAAACCCTTAGTGTTTAACAAAGCTGTAACTACCCTTACACCAGGCACCTGCCATGCTTTGCTCATTTCTGACCAAAGCAGTTTTCAAATCTTTTGATCATAAAATACACTGCCTCACCTGTTCGTTCCTTCCATAGATCAAAGAAGACGACACGCAGAATAAGTAATTAATAGATGACCATTAGACCTTTCTCCTAGCTTCCCCTTTAGTAATCTCATGAACAAATTGTGTGAACAAATTTATGAACAAGGTGACATCTAAGGGCTTTCTCTGTCAGTGAAGTGGTTAAAGATTCCACGCTCCCATTGTGGTTAAGACACCTGCTCCTTGAATACTGACTGTCAAGTAGCAAACAGCCAGAACTGAGTTCAGTAACAGATGATGATGAAAATACCTCCAACATTATTAAGTTTACTAATATAAGACAGTCAAGATTCAGAGTAATTTCATGGTCTTGTAGTTGATCAGCAGCACTGTTCTTTTTATGAGGAAATAAACAGCATTTTCAGAAATAAGCATTTTGGAAGAAAGTAGGAAGATAACTGTACTGTGCCTCCAGTTAAAATGGAGATGAATTATGAAATTCTTTTGATGACAGAGACATACAGTTCAGTGAATGGTGGAATGGAAGCCATTTTAAGCAGTGGAGCAGAAGAAAAGAAAATGTTTCATTACTAAAAACCCCATCACATTTACTCAAAAGTTAAATGCATAAATAATGGTGAAATAAATTGGGTAGATTTCTGCCTCCTCTGTTAAAGTCTTTATTTATATGTTAAAAAGTTATCTCATTGCTTTTGTATTTATTAACTTACTTGACAGCCCGGTAATCCAGTATCTCTGCTGTACAGGGAAAATGAGCCTCTCTCTGACGTTTTTCCTGTAAAACAAAGAAAGTAACCTTATATAACAATCCTCATTTACAGACACACAATTCAACTTCTAGACCAATCATGAGAACAAATGAGAAACAAGAATATAAAATCCAATGAAAAATTACCATCATTCCAGTCATGGGAAAAAAATGAAAAAGAAAAAAATCAAAACAATGGCTATCTATAAAGCCAACAGTATGATCCATACACCTACAAGTGGGCATAACATGTTCCCTTACTTGCTTCAGACTCAACATTTCTGCCTCTCTCTCAGAAATTAAAACAGGATAGATACAGCTTACATCTCACCCCAGGCCTCAAGATAACCATTACCATAAAATCTTTTGATCATAAAATACACTGCCTCACCTGTTCGTTCCTTCCATAGATCAATGAAGCGACACGCAGAATAAGTAATTAATAGATGACCATTAGACCTTTCTCCTAGCTTCCCCTTTAGTAATCTCATGAACAAATTGTGTGAACAAATTTATGAACAAGGTGACATCTAAGGGCTTTCTCTGTCAGTGAAGTGGTTAAAGATTCCACGCTCCCATTGTGGTTAAGACACCTGCTCCTTGAATACTGACTGTCAAGTAGCAAACAGCCAGAACTGAGTTCAGTAACAGATGATGATGAAAATACCTCCAACATTATTAAGTTTACTAATATAAGACAGTCAAGATTCAGAGTAATTTCATGGTCTTGTAGTTGATCAGCAGCACTGTTCTTTTTATGAGGAAATAAACAGCATTTTCAGAAATAAGCATTTTGGAAGAAAGTAGGAAGATAACTGTACTGTGCCTCCAGTTAAAATGGAGATGAATTATGAAATTCTTTTGATGACAGAGACATACAGTTCAGTGAATGGTGGAATGGAAGCCATTTTAAGCAGTGGAGCAGAAGAAAAGAAAATGTTTCATTACTAAAAACCCCATCACATTTACTCAAAAGTTAAATGCATAAATAATGGTGAAATAAATTGGGTAGATTTCTGCCTCCTCTGTTAAAGTCTTTATTTATATGTTAAAAAGTTATCTCATTGCTTTTGTATTTATTAACTTACTTGACAGCCCGGTAATCCAGTATCTCTGCTGTACAGGGAAAATGAGCCTCTCTCTGACGTTTTTCCTGTAAAACAAAGAAAGTAACCTTATATAACAATCCTCATTTACAGACACACAATTCAACTTCTAGACCAATCATGAGAACAAATGAGAAACAAGAATATAAAATCCAATGAAAAATTACCATCATTCCAGTCATGGGAAAAAAATGAAAAAGAAAAAAATCAAAACAATGGCTATCTATAAAGCCAACAGTATGATCCATACACCTACAAGTGGGCATAACATGTTCCCTTACTTGCTTCAGACTCAACATTTCTGCCTCTCTCTCAGAAATTAAAACAGGATAGATACAGCTTACATCTCACCCCAGGCCCCAAGATAACCATTACCATAAAACTAATTCATGATTCCATGTATATTCTGCATCTATTAGTATAATTCATATATTCAAACAATATAATTACTATTTTTGTTAATACATTTAAACAGATGGAATTACGTGGTATATAATCTGAGATATACATTAAAGATAGACACCTAGTTCACTCATTTTCACTGTTATAAAAATGTCCCAATATACAAATAAAACCAGAGCTGATCTATTTTCCTATTGAAAAATAGAAAAACAGTTTCCTCAGGAAAGACACAAAAAGCTGCATTAAATGATGCACATTTTCAACTAAGTATTACCTTTCTCTGAGGTTGTCATGCCAATGTATACTCTTCCCAGAAAGAATAAGAACTCCTGTTGGGATTATATTTGCAGTTCAAAAGCTGACTGCCAAGTGTCAGGAATAGTACAGGCCAGCTCTAGAGGACAGTGACTGTCCCAGTGCTGATAACAGTAGGGTTAATTTGCCTTTTTTTATTATTATTCTTTATTTTAAAGGTTTTACAGAGTTTTGTTGTTCACAGACATGTATGCTCCCAGATCAGTCATATGCATATCCATGGTCCCCACAAGGTTAGTATGTTTAATAAGATGAATTGTCAATGTGTATATAGTTTTAAATCAATCAGTCTCTCACAAATAGAAACGCTGTTTGAGAAGACTTCTGCAAGGATCAAAGTTTGATGTTAGTATCAAAGGTGATGACACACAGTGATAATGGGAGAGCTACTTCTTTGCCTCTGTTTCAAAGTAAGAAAAAAAACGAAAATAATTATATTGGATAAGTTACCCCAAAATATTTGAAATCATTGAGGCTATATGAATTTCACCATAACTGTATATTACACACTGAAATATTAGCTCATGATTATATAAACATGTATAGCTTATCAAGTTTAAAAAACTCCACACACGGATGGGATGCTCATAATTTTTTACTGATACAGTACACAATTTTTAAAAAACTCAGAGACATAGGTACTAATATTTGATCGTTTTCACTGATGCATTATACATACTACTGATGTATTCAACTGGCCCATACAGAAACCTTATGACTCTGAACTTGGCATCCACTGGACCTTAGGTACACAAAATAATTCTTGTAATAACAAAGGAAGTTATTAGGAAACACTTTAATAATTAAGGATACAATTTTGGAGCCCAGCAGAATATATTTTAAGAAGCATTTACTACTGGTGAAGCACCATTACAGGTGAAGCAATGCCAACACAAAGATTATGTCATGCATGAGAAGAGCATAATTCATGTGGTCTACTCGCCTCATTCTCACCAGCAAGTAATGATATGTTCTACATAAAGTATTTTAATTTGCAGAATATACATAAAAAATTAAAAAGAAAAAACAGTTCTAACCTTTAAATATATCCTTAACAAGTAAGACTGCTTATAAAAATTACACTAATATCTTGGAGTTTTGGATTCTACACTTCAACTCTTGGAATCTGCTTCACAAAACTCTTAAAGGATCATACATTTCCAAGTCAGACACACACCCCTCCTTGCTGAACCAAGAAGACAGTCTCATAAACCTGGCTGGACAGGACTGGGAGACAGTAATAGTTTAAAACAATACCATAAAGGTTTTTTAAAATGGCTGTACCAACGACTTGTCATTCACAATAATACACTATCAAGTATCAACATTATTAGCTGAAATACTCACTAAGTCCTTTTTACCTTGCAAATTCTTCCTTAAACATTATTACTAACAACTAGACTTAAAACTAAACAACTGCTATACTTTCCTCAAGTGTTACTAGTAAGGAATCTTTTTATTTTTTATTGTTGAGGTGGACAAGAAAACAGGGTAAGAGATCATATTATGTCTTTTTTTAATAAAGTACAGGTTTCAAATACAATCTTAATTTAGGTTTCTATGTGGAGACTACTCATCAGATAGTCTATTTAAGAAAATGACAAGTGCTAAAATTTACTTTCTGTGCCTTTTTTTTTTTTTTTTGGCCACTTCTATTGATCTTTCATTTATTTATCTTTTGTTCTTTGGCCTGTTGTGAGCCTCCCATCGCAGTGGCCTCTCTCGCCACAGCGCAGTGATTCTGGGCACATGCGCCCCAAAGCTCCAGCTCAGTAGTTGGACACATAGGTCCAGCCACTCTGCGGCACATGGGATCTTCCCAGGCCAGGGATCGAACCAGCGCCCCTTGTACTACAAGGCAGTGTCCTTACCCACTGGACCACCAGGGAAGCTCTGCCTTTTTTTTTTTTTAGCTTTACAGAGTTATGTTGTTTATTGCCAAGCTACCTGTGCCTACTAAACCTCTTCTTTTCACAGAGGATATTCAAACCAGAGAGAATGAAAACTCCTTTAATATTAGTCCAAAACAATTCAAAGTAAAAGGTTTTTTCTGAAATGGAGAATTGATAGTGTGTTTTTAAAATCACACAACTTATTCAAATGAGATTCCAAAATGTAAACACACTTTTAGTTCACCTAAAAATGAACTCAGGGACTCTGAAATCTGGGTACTCCTGAAATACATAAATAAAATCAGTCTGAGATTTTATTGTCTTAAAACTCTTAAAGGATCATACATTTCCAAGTCAGACACACCCCTCCTTGCTGAACCAAGAAGACAGTCTCATAAACCTGGCTGGACAGGACTGGGAGACAGTAATAGTTTAAAACAATACCATAAAGGTTTTTTAAAATGGCTGTACCAACGACTTGTCATTCACAATAATACACTATCAAGTATCAACATTATTAGCTGAAATACTCACTAAGTCCTTTTTACCTTGCAAATTCTTCCTTAAACATTATTACTAACAACTAGACTTAAAACTAAACAACTGCTATACTTTCCTCAAGTGTTACTAGTAAGGAATCTTTTTATTTTTTATTGTTGAGGTGGACAAGAAAACAGGGTAAGAGATCATATTATGTCTTTTTTTAATAAAGTACAGGTTTCAAATACAATCTTAATTTAGGTTTCTATGTGGAGACTACTCATCAGATAGTCTATTTAAGAAAATGACAAGTGCTAAAATTTACTTTCTGTGCCTTTTTTTTTTTTTTTTGGCCACTTCTATTGATCTTTCATTTATTTATCTTTTGTTCTTTGGCCTGTTGTGAGCCTCCCATCGCAGTGGCCTCTCTCGCCACAGCGCAGTGATTCTGGGCACATGCGCCCCAAAGCTCCAGCTCAGTAGTTGGACACATAGGTCCAGCCACTCTGCGGCACATGGGATCTTCCCAGGCCAGGGATCGAACCAGCGCCCCTTGTACTACAAGGCAGTGTCCTTACCCACTGGACCACCAGGGAAGCTCTGCCTTTTTTTTTTTTTAGCTTTACAGAGTTATGTTGTTTATTGCCAAGCTACCTGTGCCTACTAAACCTCTTCTTTTCACAGAGGATATTCAAACCAGAGAGAATGAAAACTCCTTTAATATTAGTCCAAAACAATTCAAAGTAAAAGGTTTTTTCTGAAATGGAGAATTGATAGTGTGTTTTTAAAATCACACAACTTATTCAAATGAGATTCCAAAATGTAAACACACTTTTAGTTCACCTAAAAATGAACTCAGGGACTCTGAAATCTGGGTACTCCTGAAATACATAAATACAGACTCAGTCTGAGATTTTAATGACAACAATCTTAATTCTGTCAAAATTACCTTTCACAAGAACACTTTTCAAGAAGCAAAATGAAACCTATGTCTTTTTGTTTTATCGTAGATGTTTGACAAAGGGCAAAAACTTCTGAGTACCATATTATGGGATTTCTACTTTTAAATATTATACATAAACTTCTGTATATGGACAATTTCAACAGCAAGAATCAGCTGAATAAAATTTAAGAACTGCTAGTAACTTAGTATTTCCTTTGAAACACCTATAAAAAATATGACAAAAATTTTACTGAGCTATTCTAGTATAAGGGTTTATTCGTATGTGTGGGTATGTAGACACCATGGGTCTCTGGCAGAATTACTCTTCAGAATAATGTTTTTTAACAGTACAAAACAAAATATGTACTATTATAGGGAACTTCCCTGGTGGGTCCAGTGGTTAAGACTCTGAACTTCCCATGCAGGGGGCCTAGGTTGGGCATTATATCCCACATGCTGCATCTAAGACCTAGCGCAGCCAGATAAATAAATAAATCTAAAAAACACAAAAATCATTATTACAGAGTAAATACTATTTTAAACTAATACGTTAAAATATTAAGCTAATTTGCTGCGTTTTTATTAACACATTAAATAGTAAGATCTGCAAGCAGGCCTATTAACAACAATAATTTCAAATGACAAGTGACAATTTAAGATATCTGCAACATCTATATTATGCCATGAGAATATCTGTTCTATTGGAGACAAAATTCATAAATACTGTGATATTTGTTTTGCTACCCTCGTTCAAAATGGATTCACTTGGAGACTGGAAAAATAAAAATGGTAATTGTTTCCTTGTCCAGCACTGATTTTCCTTCCATTCTGGGAGTCTCTGGACTCCACCCTAAGAAGCCCAACATTAGTAGAATAGCAACCTATCAATGAAAGGTAAATATTTATAAGCATATGTGTATGTCAAGCCAAATACGTATATTCAAAAGTACTTTTAGTTACTTACATGGTTTCTTATACATTAATCAGACTCAGTATTTTCTGACCCCAAACTGAGAAATATTCAAGACATGAACAACGATTTTGAATAATCTGGGCAGGATTTATAACAACTGTTCAAGAAAAAGCAAATAACTGATTCAAGAAATTATTTTACCCAGCTGTTTGTGTAAGATGTATAAACCATTAGAAGCAGTCATTACTGTAACAGATTCTCTTGGAATTAAAAAAAACTTCTAAGTCATCTTGTTCTCCAGCAGTAACAACGTGTTTTAACAGTAAATTGAATGCTTCATGGCTTGCCCAAACTCCCAAAACACAAGCTAATGTCATTATAGTCTATAAAGAATTCTTCAAAAAATCAGTTTACCTATATTCTTTTGGCACAGGACATAATCAGCAGTCAAGTTTAGGCTGAGAATTGACAAGCACAGCTCTACCTTCCCATTCCTCCCCAACCCAATCATAAATATGAAAGAGTTGACTAGATAGAAAAATCTGAGCTTGATAAGCTCCATCAAACATTTATGGGTTAGTCACTCTGACAGATGGTGGGGTTATGAGACGAAGACCCAAGCCTATGCCTTTAATAGGTGTCAACATGCAGAAATGCTTACAGCCTACCTAAAAACACAAAAATCATTATTACAGAGTAAATACTATTTTAAACTAATACGTTAAAATATTAAGCTAATTTGCTGCGTTTTTATTAACACATTAAATAGTAAGATCTGCAAGCAGGCCTATTAACAACAATAATTTCAAATGACAAGTGACAATTTAAGATATCTGCAACATCTATATTATGCCATGAGAATATCTGTTCTATTGGAGACAAAATTCATAAATACTGTGATATTTGTTTTGCTACCCTCGTTCAAAATGGATTCACTTGGAGACTGGAAAAATAAAAATGGTAATTGTTTCCTTGTCCAGCACTGATTTTCCTTCCATTCTGGGAGTCTCTGGACTCCACCCTAAGAAGCCCAACATTAGTAGAATAGCAACCTATCAATGAAAGGTAAATATTTATAAGCATATGTGTATGTCAAGCCAAATACGTATATTCAAAAGTACTTTTAGTTACTTACATGGTTTCTTATACATTAATCAGACTCAGTATTTTCTGACCCCAAACTGAGAAATATTCAAGACATGAACAACGATTTTGAATAATCTGGGCAGGATTTATAACAACTGTTCAAGAAAAAGCAAATAACTGATTCAAGAAATTATTTTACCCAGCTGTTTGTGTAAGATGTATAAACCATTAGAAGCAGTCATTACTGTAACAGATTCTCTTGGAATTAAAAAAAACTTCTAAGTCATCTTGTTCTCCAGCAGTAACAACGTGTTTTAACAGTAAATTGAATGCTTCATGGCTTGCCCAAACTCCCAAAACACAAGCTAATGTCATTATAGTCTATAAAGAATTCTTCAAAAGATCAGTTTACCTATATTCTTTTGGCACAGGACATAATCAGCAGTCAAGTTTAGGCTGAGAATTGACAAGCACAGCTCTACCTTCCCATTCCTCCCCAACCCAATCATAAATATGAAAGAGTTGACTAGATAGAAAAATCTGAGCTTGATAAGCTCCATCAAACATTTATGGGTTAGTCACTCTGACAGATGGTGGGGTTATGAGACGAAGACCCAAGCCTATGCCTTTAATAGGTGTCAACATGCAGAAATGCTTACAGCCTACCTGAATGAAAAACGAGTTTCACAGTTAAGGTCAGGTGTCTTGAGGTCCAGATTCAAAACACACTGAGGGTGGTTTAAGAGGAGTGGACAGAGAACTGCCTGGGACTGACACAATCCATAAGGCCTGTAAGGGCAGGGAAGCCCACTCCAGTATTCTTGCCAGGAGAATCCTATGGACAGAGAAGCCTGGTGGGCTCTAGTCCATGGGGTCACAAAGAGTTGGACACAGCTGAAGTGACTTAACACTCTATCCACCATTTCACAGAAGAAGGGTCTTCTGAGCATGTGAGAACAATAGTCTTTTAGGCAAGTGACTTTCAAACAAAAGGGATCTGGGAGATGAGCTATATTGTGCCCTTCGAAAACCTTAAGGGTTGTCAAATTGGTTTACATTTAAACCCAGATCAAGCTATCCCAAAGCTGTGAGAATAGTCTGTTTCAAGAATAAAAGAGATATGCACTGATTGAAACGAGTTAATCAAACACCCGAATTGACTCTGAAAGCTCAGAGCTGAACATTATTCCTTTGCCCAAGGGCTGAAGAATGAGAATCTAGATAGTCTTGGGACTTTCTAGTGCGGTGAGGATCCCATCCCAGAAAGGGTCCCATTTTTCATCTCACACTTCCCAGATGGCACTGACAGTAAAGAACCCACCTGTCAATGCAGGAGACATGAGATGCAGTCCAATTCCTGGGTCAGGAAGATACCCTGGAGGAGGGCAAAGCAACTCCAGTATTCTGGCCTGGATAATCCCATGGACAGAGGAGCCTGGTGGGCTACTGTCCATGGGGTTGCAAAGGACTGGACACGATCAAAGTGACTTAGACTGTCATATGTATCTTTTATCTTACAAACCGATAGCTCAATGAGTTTTTTCAAAAGCACTTAAATGTCTTTTCCCCTAATCAGCAAAATAAAAAGAAGAGAGTAGAAAGGTAAGGACTGAAAACTCAAAGTGGCAAAGAGAAAAGGAAATGTAAAAAGACACAACAGAAGAGAAACATGGAAATGTGCCCTTCTCTAGAAAAATCTGAGCTTGATAAGCTCCATCAAACATTTATGGGTTAGTCACTCTGACAGATGGTGGGGTTATGAGACGAAGACCCAAGCCTATGCCTTTAATAGGTGTCAACATGCAGAAATGCTTACAGCCTACCTGAATGAAAAACGAGTTTCACAGTTAAGGTCAGGTGTCTTGAGGTCCAGATTCAAAACACACTGAGGGTGGTTTAAGAGGAGTGGACAGAGAACTGCCTGGGACTGACACAATCCATAAGGCCTGTAAGGGCAGGGAAGCCCACTCCAGTATTCTTGCCAGGAGAATCCTATGGACAGAGAAGCCTGGTGGGCTCTAGTCCATGGGGTCACAAAGAGTTGGACACAGCTGAAGTGACTTAACACTCTATCCACCATTTCACAGAAGAAGGGTCTTCTGAGCATGTGAGAACAATAGTCTTTTAGGCAAGTGACTTTCAAACAAAAGGGATCTGGGAGATGAGCTATATTGTGCCCTTCGAAAACCTTAAGGGTTGTCAAATTGGTTTACATTTAAACCCAGATCAAGCTATCCCAAAGCTGTGAGAATAGTCTGTTTCAAGAATAAAAGAGATATGCACTGATTGAAACGAGTTAATCAAACACCCGAATTGACTCTGAAAGCTCAGAGCTGAACATTATTCCTTTGCCCAAGGGCTGAAGAATGAGAATCTAGATAGTCTTGGGACTTTCTAGTGCGGTGAGGATCCCATCCCAGAAAGGGTCCCATTTTTCATCTCACACTTCCCAGATGGCACTGACAGTAAAGAACCCACCTGTCAATGCAGGAGACATGAGATGCAGTCCAATTCCTGGGTCAGGAAGATACCCTGGAGGAGGGCAAAGCAACTCCAGTATTCTGGCCTGGATAATCCCATGGACAGAGGAGCCTGGTGGGCTACTGTCCATGGGGTTGCAAAGGACTGGACACGATCAAAGTGACTTAGACTGTCATATGTATCTTTTATCTTACAAACCGATAGCTCAATGAGTTTTTTCAAAAGCACTTAAATGTCTTTTCCCCTAATCAGCAAAATAAAAAGAAGAGAGTAGAAAGGTAAGGACTGAAAACTCAAAGTGGCAAAGAGAAAAGGAAATGTAAAAAGACACAACAGAAGAGAAACATGGAAATGTGCCCTTCTCTACTGGAATTTTACTACTCCATAACTGCAGTCAAGAATACACGGGCTGGGCTTCCCCCTGGTGGTCCAGTGGATAAGGACACCGCCTTGCAGTGCAAGGGGCGCCGTTTCGATCCCTGGCCTGGGAAGATCCCACGTGCCGTGCCGTGGAGCGGCTGGACTGATGTGTCCAATCACGGAGCCGGAGCTCTGGAGTGCATGCGCCCAGAGCCGGCGCTCTGCGACAACAGAGGCCACCGCGATGGGAGGCCCACAGGAGCCAAAGAACAAAGACGGATGAAAATGGAGAAATGAAAGACCAATAGAAGTGGCCCGCCCGCTCCCCTCCCTCCCCAACCCGATCCCCGCCCAAAATAAACAAACAAACAAAAAAAAGAATACACGGGCTTCCCTGGTGGTCCAGTGGATAAAGAGTCCGCCTTGCACTGCAAGGGGCACCAGTTCGATCCCTAGCCCAGGAAGATCCCAAGTGCCGTGGAGCAGTTGGACTGGTGTGTCCAATTACAAGCGAGCACGCTGGAGCGCATGCACCCAGAGCCAGTGCTCTGCAGCAAGAGGCCACTGCAATGGGAGGCCCACAGAGGCCAAAGAATAAAGATGGGTAAGAATAAATAAATGGGGCTTCCCCTGGTGGTCCAGTGGGTAAGGACACCGCCTTGCAGTGCAAGGGACGCCGGTTCGATCCCTGGCCTGGGAAGATCCCACGTGCCGCGGAGTGGCTGGACTGATGTGTCCAATTGCCGAGCCGGAGCTCTGGAGCGCATGCGCCCAGAGCCGCTGCTCTGCGACAACAGACACCACCGCGATGGGAGGCCCATGGGAGCCAAAGAACAAAGACGGATGAAAATGGAGAGATGAAAGACTAATAGAAGTGGCCCGCCCGCTCCCCTCCCTCCCCAACCCGACCCCCGCCCAAAGTAAATAAATAAATAAATCTTTTAAAAAAAAAAAAAGAATAAATAAATGGAAAACCAATAACAGTGGCCAAAATTGAAAAAAAAAAAAAAGAATACACTGAGTTTTCAACAGTCAAACTACCTTGGTTGGGCACAAATTATACCTTTAAAAAATACCCTGAAGCACTATGAAACCAAGCCATCCTATTCTGTACTTATGCAAGTGATTTTACTAAATGTAAAAGCAGAATTTCATTTCCTAAAGTTATTTTAAATTTCATTTCATTTATCACATTACCCTAACCTGCCTGAATTTATAGTGAATACTTGGAAGCCCCAGAAAAGAGGGGTAGGAAGAACATGACCAGAAATTTCTAACGTTTATTCTACCTCAAAAATTGAAGGCATGTCCACTCCCAGAGGAGTGGAGGAAAGAGTTGAAATGACAGGAATCCTCTTGGCAGGTCATTTATGTTGGTGGAATGTGCTACACCCAATTTTGGGAACCCTGGTTGTAAGGGTTCAGACTTTAAGCAGGGCAAAAGCAAACTCCAATTTTGGAAACTCATAGAAGAACAGGTGAATAAAGGACCCCTACATCTTTTCTCAGTAATCATAAATACTAAATATGACTTCATGATCTTTCCCAGGATCAAAGACTCATTTTTCAAAAAGACTTCAGAGGTTTACCTACTCCAGCTCCTACCCAAAGCAATACTACTTTGAACATACACGAAAAAAAGGTCCACTGATGACTGCTTTCTGTTTTTGTATCATCCACACTTTAGGAATAATATTAACAAGCCAAAATGTGGGGATGGTAAGGGACAAATCTCAGAACACAGAATTTCCAACAGTAAAATAAAAACTGCAGAAAATCACATAACATTCCAGTTGTCTATTTTAGTAAAAGCAATTGTACAACAACTAGCTCTTTTGTGGCAAATTTGTTTATTAATGCAGTAGAAGACAATAATAGTAAGACATTTTTAGCAGTCAAGCTACTATTGGTGAATCACAATGAGTTCATGTTTATTGGACATTTGGGTATTTTATCATGAAACGGTCATTCACTATTTTGCTTACCTTGTTCCTACTGGATTATCTGTCTTTACTTGCTGATTCGTAGGAGTCCACAGATTTTTGACACAAGACATTTTACTGTATCTGTATAAGTGTTTTATGCAGCTTGTCTTTCCAGTCTTGTAATGGGGTCTTTTGACAAACAAAAATTCTTCATTTGAACATAGTCAGATGTGTCCATTTTTTCCCTTTATGATTAACATTCTTTGGTCCATGCACTGAATCTCTGCCTATTCCAAGCTTACAAATCTGTTTTTCTATGCTTATAACCTGCCTGAATTTATAGTGAATACTTGGAAGCCCCAGAAAAGAGGGGTAGGAAGAACATGACCAGAAATTTCTAACGTTTATTCTACCTCAAAAATTGAAGGCATGTCCACTCCCAGAGGAGTGGAGGAAAGAGTTGAAATGACAGGAATCCTCTTGGCAGGTCATTTATGTTGGTGGAATGTGCTACACCCAATTTTGGGAACCCTGGTTGTAAGGGTTCAGACTTTAAGCAGGGCAAAAGCAAACTCCAATTTTGGAAACTCATAGAAGAACAGGTGAATAAAGGACCCCTACATCTTTTCTCAGTAATCATAAATACTAAATATGACTTCATGATCTTTCCCAGGATCAAAGACTCATTTTTCAAAAAGACTTCAGAGGTTTACCTACTCCAGCTCCTACCCAAAGCAATACTACTTTGAACATACACGAAAAAAAGGTCCACTGATGACTGCTTTCTGTTTTTGTATCATCCACACTTTAGGAATAATATTAACAAGCCAAAATGTGGGGATGGTAAGGGACAAATCTCAGAACACAGAATTTCCAACAGTAAAATAAAAACTGCAGAAAATCACATAACATTCCAGTTGTCTATTTTAGTAAAAGCAATTGTACAACAACTAGCTCTTTTGTGGCAAATTTGTTTATTAATGCAGTAGAAGACAATAATAGTAAGACATTTTTAGCAGTCAAGCTACTATTGGTGAATCACAATGAGTTCATGTTTATTGGACATTTGGGTATTTTATCATGAAACGGTCATTCACTATTTTGCTTACCTTGTTCCTACTGGATTATCTGTCTTTACTTGCTGATTCGTAGGAGTCCACAGATTTTTGACACAAGACATTTTACTGTATCTGTATAAGTGTTTTATGCAGCTTGTCTTTCCAGTCTTGTAATGGGGTCTTTTGACAAACAAAAATTCTTCATTTGAACATAGTCAGATGTGTCCATTTTTTCCCTTTATGATTAACATTCTTTGGTCCATGCACTGAATCTCTGCCTATTCCAAGCTTACAAATCTGTTTTTCTATGCTTCTAAAAGCTTAATCTTTCACACACCTTAACATAAAATTGGATTTTTGTGTATGCTGGTAAAGGTCAAGGTACACGTTTTTTCTTCTTCTTTTTTTCTGTAGGGATATCCAATTGACTTCAGAACTATTTTCCTAAAAAACTGATTCACATCTTAAAAAGTATCATTGTGGCTGCTATGAGGAGAATAAACTATGAGGGAACAACTGTGAAATCAGGGAAACCACTCAGAGGTCTACTGAGATAATCCAGGTGGAAGAGGAATGTTTGGGATGGCTTTCACTGTTCTGACCCACTGAGGTAGGTACTACTAAATCTCTATTTCACTAACAAGTCAAAGCAATTTGCCCGAAGTCAAGAATAAGTAGTTTAAAGACCTAGGATGCAGGGCTATCTGACATCAAATTCTTAACCAAGTTCTTAGCATTCTTTTATACTGCCCTACTTTTCAGTGGATGTTTAGGACAAAATTCTTATATTCTGATCATGTATGCACAGCTTTGACAGATCCCAAATATAAGATTTTTTTCTCTATTGAACCCTCCAAACAGCCTCTACCAATCAACTGATTTAGCACTAGATGTGAAAAGTGCTCCTGCTGAAAACCAGCTCCCCCAGAATGACTGACAGCACACCCCAATGACTCCTAAGGTTGGCTCTGGACATGGCGGGAGCATGGGCAGCAGTGCTGGTTTCACTTGGTTATGCATTTTTAGTTCTCACAAAGGGCACATGATGGTGTTAACCACTCTGCTGACCTGCTCTGGCTCACCAACTCTCCAGCTGCTTTGCTGAACCTTTATTCAAGCAAGCAGCAGTGGAGGCCTCTTCCTCTTTCTCTCCTTCGCTCTGAATGTCTAGAGACTGCTGACGGGTTACTACCTGCACGGCACTGAGAGAGGAGCTCAGCATGTTCAGCGGGAAGCAATGCTAGGTGCATTTTTCATCCTACTGCACATCTTGTTAACACCAAGGAGTGACTGAAGGAAGCTCTGACACACGACAGCAAATCTCCAGGGTCGCTTATCTACACGCTTCTGGAGAAACCTGCCCTATAATATTCTCTTAGTTGTAGGAGCTCTTTTCCTACCAATGCAAAATAATGCTTTTATGAGGAGACAACCAGAGGAAAAGATAGTGTGGAAGATGTAGTGGACTCAGTATTTATTTCTGCAGCAGTCCAGTGACTACTTGAACATTTCCAGCAAAGTTTAGTGATTTCAATGAATAGACACTTATTCAAGAAATAATTGTTGACTTCATGAGTAACAGCACAAATCAGAACAATACTTTCCCTATTTGTCTGAGAGTCAATATTATTTCAATGTTCATTCAGGCATATTGATTTACATTCAAATTCAAAAATCTATTAAATAAAAAGCTCTATCACTATACATTATTCATTTGTTTATTAAATTTTGGCCTCCTTTATTTTTTATTTATTCATTTTCATCCATCTTTATTTTTCAGCCTGTGGGGGTCTCCCATCGCAGTGGCCTCTCTTGTTGCAGAGCACTGGCTCTGGGCGCAAGCACTCCAGAGTGCTGGCTCGTAAATGGGCACACCGGTCCAGCCGCTAAGTGGCACGTGGGATCTTACCGGGCCAGGGATCGAACTGATGTCCCTTGCACTGCAAGGCGGACTCAGGGAAGCCCTATCGCTGTATTTAAAATGAGCAGCATTAGACTGTTTTTCTTCAAAGATAAAGGGTTATCCTAGAAAAAGAGGTCCTGGTTGTTTCAAAAATTACCAACTGTTGTTTCGTACATTTCTATGTTTCAATACATAAATCATGACAGCTTCTCTATATTTAGTTTTCAAAGAAACAATATAAAATTGTTACAAAGACAAATCTAAATATTTGAGCACAAATCTAAATTAGGCCACAGTTTAATGAGAACACCCTCTTCCCCCTTGGGTATCTTTGAAAACTCATTAATTACCCTAACCTCTTCACTTGTGGAAAAATTTTTCCTCTTTTTTTGTGAGTGAACACTACCAAAATTTTCATTCAATTTGAATCACACTAACCACTTGGAGAACCATAAAATACTATTCCTATTAAATTGGAAAATGTATAATGCCTCTTGATATATCGAAGCAGAGACTTAGGAATTCTGAAGAGTGGAGTCATGTCTTGGCTTTTGCTTTCCTCTCACTGAGTGAACTGGGCAAGTTACAAGTCACTGAACATCAATGGCGTGACTCACTCTTTTAGTAAAAACCAACTCAGTAATATGTACCTCACACAGTCCTTACAATTCAATTAATGCTTATAAAGTAATTTGCAATTCTTCTTTAAAAGAACCTAACACAATGCTAAATATTAGAATTATAGACTTCATTTTGGTAGCAACTTGTTTAAAACTACAGGAAAAAAAAAAAAGCCTAAAAAGGGAATTCAAACTAATAGATTTCTTTTTAAAAAAAAAAAGGGAAGGAAAGACAGGGTTTTTAACATGAATGCTTGCCTATTTTCTTCACAACAATTTGTTTAAGTATTATTGGCTAACATTTGTGCCAAGCACGCTGCTGGCTACATTGAAGATATTCAAATATCTAGTGCCAACAAGCACAGCTGCTGGACTCTATGCCCTCCTCTTGTTCACTCTGTGCCAAATCACTCACACAGCTATGAATGATGAGGCAGCAGCATAGGAAAATGCCAAGTGTGAGTGAGATTAGTGATAAACCAGAGGATCCCTACAGAGGTCAGTGATTAGCAAGTTCCCAGCTGTAATCACTTTTCTAGCCCACTCTTTCACCTTGTCACTTTATTCCACCTTAACTGCACCAACTTCCTGAGACAGGCACTAGAACTACAAGCGTCTTCCCACCAATAAAAGATCTATTATCCCTGATAAGAACACACTGTCAGACCCGGACAATTTGAATAGGATTAAAATGATCTTTGAGACTAAACCTGAGAGGAAGTAGTCTAGGACATTCACTAATCCAGTTGTCCTTCCCCATGCTCCATCCTTACTCCTAAAAAGAGACTCACAAATTAAATATAAATAAACTGGCAAGCATGAGGGAGGAGAGTATGAAAGGTATGAGAGAGTAACCTGGAAACTTACACCACCATATGTAAAACAGACAGCCACTGCAAATGTACTGTATGATTCAGGGAACTCAAACAGGGACTCTGACAACTCGGAGGGGTGGCATGGGGAGGAAAATGAGAGGAAGGGGATGTATGTATACCTATGCTGATTAATGCTGATGTTTCGCAGAAAACAACAAAATTCTGTAAAGCAATTATCCTTCAATTATAAAAATAATTAAAAGAACTGGCAAGTATGAGGAGGTTTATTATACAAAATAGTCTGCTTTCCAGTCACTGGTATACTTAAAAAGAGTATTAAAATGCAGGATTCACTATGAGAGGGTAAGGTAAGTAGGTAGATAGAAATTAGGCATGAAGAGTAAAGTAAGAAAATATACTGCTCAATTTTTGTCCATAATCAAAACTTCCTGGACCATTTCATGGTCCATTTCAGAATCTGTACGAAAGTATTCATTCCAGGTAGCTCAAAATATACACTTTACTTCTCAGACATTTTACTTACAAATTACTTTTCTGAATTGTAACTAAAAACCATTCACATCTATTTAAGTGTGTTTTCTCATTTCTCCAACCCTACATAGTTTCAAAACAGAAACACAGACGTCTCTACAGCAATGCAACAGATCACAGAACTAGGAATTATCTCTTCACCTTTGGCTGCATTTTAGGACAAAACATGGTAAACACATATTCTCTAAAAACAATCAAGTAACCACTGTATCTTGGTGTTTATTTGATTATTTAAATGAAAAAGAATCTGAAATAATTCAACTGATGCTTTACAACTTTCCAGCCAATCTAATGAGCCAATCCTTCAATACATGTCAATTCTGTCTACTCCTCTTACTCTAAAAATGCACCAACTTCCTGAGACAGGCACTAGAACTACAAGCGTCTTCCCACCAATAAAAGATCTATTATCCCTGATAAGAACACACTGTCAGACCCGGACAATTTGAATAGGATTAAAATGATCTTTGAGACTAAACCTGAGAGGAAGTAGTCTAGGACATTCACTAATCCAGTTGTCCTTCCCCATGCTCCATCCTTACTCCTAAAAAGAGACTCACAAATTAAATATAAATAAACTGGCAAGCATGAGGGAGGAGAGTATGAAAGGTATGAGAGAGTAACCTGGAAACTTACACCACCATATGTAAAACAGACAGCCACTGCAAATGTACTGTATGATTCAGGGAACTCAAACAGGGACTCTGACAACTCGGAGGGGTGGGAAGGGGAGGAAAATGAGAGGAAGGGGATGTATGTATACCTATGCTGATTAATGCTGATGTTTCGCAGAAAACAACAAAATTCTGTAAAGCAATTATCCTTCAATTATAAAAATAATTAAAAGAACTGGCAAGTATGAGGAGGTTTATTATACAAAATAGTCTGCTTTCCAGTCACTGGTATACTTAAAAAGAGTATTAAAATGCAGGATTCACTATGAGAGGGTAAGGTAAGTAGGTAGATAGAAATTAGGCATGAAGAGTAAAGTAAGAAAATATACTGCTCAATTTTTGTCCATAATCAAAACTTCCTGGACCATTTCATGGTCCATTTCAGAATCTGTACGAAAGTATTCATTCCAGGTAGCTCAAAATATACACTTTACTTCTCAGACATTTTACTTACAAATTACTTTTCTGAATTGTAACTAAAAACCATTCACATCTATTTAAGTGTGTTTTCTCATTTCTCCAACCCTACATAGTTTCAAAACAGAAACACAGACGTCTCTACAGCAATGCAACAGATCACAGAACTAGGAATTATCTCTTCACCTTTGGCTGCATTTTAGGACAAAACATGGTAAACACATATTCTCTAAAAACAATCAAGTAACCACTGTATCTTGGTGTTTATTTGATTATTTAAATGAAAAAGAATCTGAAATAATTCAACTGATGCTTTACAACTTTCCAGCCAATCCTAATGAGCCAATCCTTCAATACATGTCAATTCTGTCTACTCCTCTTACTCTAAAAATAAAGGAAAAAAAGAGAATCAGGTAAAAAAATCACATCACCAAAAAACTGAGCTAGGGAAAGAGAGAAGAGCATATTATCAAATTATCTTGGTAATCACATACTTAAATTTCTTGCATATACAATGATAAACAGAACATTAAGCTCATTATTGTTAACTGCTGTGATTTTCTCACATCTTTCTGTATTTTGGCTGTTTAATTTAAACCATGACCTTAAACAGGCAAGGTCAGTGTCTGAGTCTGTTTTTTATGGCACCCAGGGACCAGAAGGCAGATGCCACTTGTTCAGGGAACCCTGGTCTGGAATTCAAGACTTGTTTTGTTTGTATGCCAGGAACAGATTCTACTCCAAGGCTCTATCTATGGCATACAGCCATGTGGAGACAGAGAGACAGTTTAAGAGAACCATGCTCTAAAACAGCAGATAATGGATGACTGTTAATTAGCTAGTTTCCCTTGAGAGCAACAAATGGAATAAAAAAAGGAACTAGTTAATGGAACTGCTACCAAATACCAACTACCTGGTCATTTTAGTACAGGGTAGTGAAAGGAAACAAGCGTGGAGATGAGTCAGGAGGTTCTATATCTGTGTGAATTAGAAGCACACAGGCATAAATCAGTAAAGCTCCCCAGACCTCAGTTTCCAAAGAAAGGGGTGAGGTGGGGCAAGTTTGGACTGGATGATCTCTGTTTTAATAACCTATGAAACTGACATCCTCATCTATTTTGCTATAAATCAAGCACCTGCTTCTGACAGAATGTAAATATGGGCACTGCTGGCACTAAAAGGAAGACAAGTTGCTAAAAAAAATGCAGGGACTTGTGCAATGATGATGATGTGTTGTTATAAAATGAAGTATATATGGCAGTGCATGACTCCTCTGTCTAGTACATTTTGAGGTATTTAAACTGTGAATATGGTATGTGGAATATAGGAAACTGAAGCTAATACACTCAGAATTATTAAGACTTCATTCTACTCAGATTAAGAAAAACTAAATGGTAATAAAATTTCTCTCAAGGGCTCAATAGCCTCCACCTATACAATGCAGCAGGTGAATACATTTTGTATACCACAGAAAATGTACAGATATTGAGCAACTGAAAGGAGACTATTTTCTTGAAAAAGAAAATGCCCCAAATAAAGACTTAAATCCCTTTTATGGTCTACTAAGATTTAAGTAAGCTTCTTGCTATATTTGGAAAGTATGAGGGCAGAATAGGTGACATTCAGTTTTCACTGAGTGGCCTCCAGTACTGCAATTTATTGCCATTCTACCTTTGTAGTTTGAAAACAGGTAAAGGCTTGCCTCAAATTCTCAATGGATTATAATCCACAGTTCATCTGTGAGTCAAACAACTTGAGGTAAGTCTGTTTTTATGGCACCCAGGGACCAGAAGGCAGATGCCACTTGTTCAGGGAACCCTGGTCTGGAATTCAAGACTTGTTTTCTTTGTATGCCAGGAACAGATTCTACTCCAAGGCTCTATCTATGGCATACAGCCATGTGGAGACAGAGAGACAGTTTAAGAGAACCATGCTCTAAAACAGCAGATAATGGATGACTGTTAATTAGCTAGTTTCCCTTGAGAGCAACAAATGGAATAAAAAAAGGAACTAGTTAATGGAACTGCTACCAAATACCAACTACCTGGTCATTTTAGTACAGGGTAGTGAAAGGAAACAAGCGTGGAGATGAGTCAGGAGGTTCTATATCTGTGTGAATTAGAAGCACACAGGCATAAATCAGTAAAGCTCCCCAGACCTCAGTTTCCAAAGAAAGGGGTGAGGTGGGGCAAGTTTGGACTGGATGATCTCTGTTTTAATAACCTATGAAACTGACATCCTCATCTATTTTGCTATAAATCAAGCACCTGCTTCTGACAGAATGTAAATATGGGCACTGCTGGCACTAAAAGGAAGACAAGTTGCTAAAAAAAATGCAGGGACTTGTGCAATGATGATGATGTGTTGTTATAAAATGAAGTATATATGGCAGTGCATGACTCCTCTGTCTAGTACATTTTGAGGTATTTAAACTGTGAATATGGTATGTGGAATATAGGAAACTGAAGCTAATACACTCAGAATTATTAAGACTTCATTCTACTCAGATTAAGAAAAACTAAATGGTAATAAAATTTCTCTCAAGGGCTCAATAGCCTCCACCTATACAATGCAGCAGGTGAATACATTTTGTATACCACAGAAAATGTACAGATATTGAGCAACTGAAAGGAGACTATTTTCTTGAAAAAGAAAATGCCCCAAATAAAGACTTAAATCCCTTTTATGGTCTACTAAGATTTAAGTAAGCTTCTTGCTATATTTGGAAAGTATGAGGGCAGAATAGGTGACATTCAGTTTTCACTGAGTGGCCTCCAGTACTGCAATTTATTGCCATTCTACCTTTGTAGTTTGAAAACAGGTAAAGGCTTGCCTCAAATTCTCAATGGATTATAATCCACAGTTCATCTGTGAGTCAAACAACTTGAGGTAAGTTTTTTAAAACACTTCAACTCATTACAAATGGCTACACAAAATCAATTCAAGTTACACACAGTATGCCTGTGTAAATTTGTTGAAGAAGCAAAGAAATTAAAGAATAAATGAAATAAGGAAAAAAATGTAATAATGAAATGACAGGAGATATGGGGAAGTGGTTAAGAACAGAGACTCTGGATGCAGGCTACCTAGGTTTAAATTCCCAATCCACTTCTAAATAACATTATTACCTGACCTCTCTGTCCCTCAGATGCCTCAATATTGTAATGGGATAATAAGAGTATTACTTCACTGGGTTTTTATGGGAGCTGGGAAAATAGTTATGGGAGAACACCTTGGGTCTAAGCCACAGGTTCAACATAGCCTGGTTGTTGTCTCAAGCTCATTGGGGACAGAGAAGCAAACCATCCTTATTAGGTAAAAGGAAGGATTAGCATTGTTACACTGTAAGGAAGTTCACACAGTATGTAAACAAATGTGATGTTTACTACAAGTGGGATTTAGAAAAGACAGAGTAATCAGAGGTCAAATGGCTAACATTTGTTGGATCACAGAGAAAGCAAGGGAATTCCAGAAAAACATCTACTTCTGCTTCACTGACTATGCTAAAGCCTTTGACCGGGTTGATCACTACAAACCGAGGAAAATTCTTTAAGAGATGGGAATACCAGATCATCTTTCTGTCTCCTGAAAAATCTGTATGCAGGACTACTCAGATTAAGAAAAAAACTAAATGGTAATAAAATTTCTCTCAAGGGCTCAATAGCCTCCACCTATACAATGCAGCAGGTGAATACATTTTGTATACCACAGAAAATGTACAGATATTGAGCAACTGAAAGGAGACTATTTTCTTGAAAAAGAAAATGCCCCAAATAAAGACTTAAATCCCTTTTATGGTCTACTAAGATTTAAGTAAGCTTCTTGCTATATTTGGAAAGTATGAGGGCAGAATAGGTGACATTCAGTTTTCACTGAGTGGCCTCCAGTACTGCAATTTATTGCCATTCTACCTTTGTAGTTTGAAAACAGGTAAAGGCTTGCCTCAAATTCTCAATGGATTATAATCCACAGTTCATCTGTGAGTCAAACAACTTGAGGTAAGTTTTTTAAAACACTTCAACTCATTACAAATGGCTACACAAAATCAATTCAAGTTACACACAGTATGCCTGTGTAAATTTGTTGAAGAAGCAAAGAAATTAAAGAATAAATGAAATAAGGAAAAAAATGTAATAATGAAATGACAGGAGATATGGGGAAGTGGTTAAGAACAGAGACTCTGGATGCAGGCTACCTAGGTTTAAATTCCCAATCCACTTCTAAATAACATTATTACCTGACCTCTCTGTCCCTCAGATGCCTCAATATTGTAATGGGATAATAAGAGTATTACTTCACTGGGTTTTTATGGGAGCTGGGAAAATAGTTATGGGAGAACACCTTGGGTCTAAGCCACAGGTTCAACATAGCCTGGTTGTTGTCTCAAGCTCATTGGGGACAGAGAAGCAAACCATCCTTATTAGGTAAAAAGGAAGGATTAGCATTGTTACACTGTAAGGAAGTTCACACAGTATGTAAACAAATGTGATGTTTACTACAAGTGGGATTTAGAAAAGACAGAGTAATCAGAGGTCAAATGGCTAACATTTGTTGGATCACAGAGAAAGCAAGGGAATTCCAGAAAAACATCTACTTCTGCTTCACTGACTATGCTAAAGCCTTTGACCGGGTTGATCACTACAAACCGAGGAAAATTCTTTAAGAGATGGGAATACCAGATCATCTTTCTGTCTCCTGAAAAATCTGTATGCAGGACAAGAAGCAACAGTTAGAAGCGGACATGGAACAACAGACTGGTTCCAAACTGCGAAAAGGGTACATCAAGGCTGTATATTGTCACCCTATTTAATTTATATGCAGAGTTCATCATGTGTAATGCCAGGCTGGATAACACAAGCTGGAATCAAGAGGGAGAAATATCAACAACCTCATATATGCAGATGATACCACTCTAATGGCAGAAAGTGAAGAAGAACCAAAAAGCTTCTTGATGACTGTGAAAGAGTAGAGTAAAAAAGTTGGCTTAAAACTCAACATTTAAAAAAACTAAGATCATGGTATCCGGTCTGATCACTTCATGGCAAACAGAAGGGGAAAAGGGGGAAACAGTGACAGATCTTACTTTTTTGGGCTCCAAAATGACTGAAGACAGTGACTGCAGCCACGAAATTAAAAGACATTTGCTCCTTGGAAGGAAAGCTATGACAACATAGACAAAGTATTAAAAAATGGAGACATCACTTCGTCGACAAAGGTCTGTATAGTCAAAGCTGTAGTTTTTCCAGTAGTCATGTTAAGGATGTGAGAGCTGGACCATAATAAGGCTAAGTGCCAAAGAACTGATGCTCTTCAAATGTGGTGCTAGAGAAGACTCCTGAGAGAGTCCCTTGGACTGCAAGGAGATTCAACTAAGTCAATCCTAAATGAAATCAACCCTGAATATTCACTGGAAGGACTGATGCTGAAGTTGAAGCTCCAATACTTTGGCTACCTGATCCAAAGAACTGTCTTAATGAAAAAGACCCTGATGCTCAGAACGACTGATAGCAGCAAGAGGATGAGATGGTTGGATCCCATTACTGATTCAATGGATGTGAGTCTGAGCAAACTCCAGGAGACAGTGAAGGAGAGAGAAGTTTGGAGTGCTGCAGTCCATGGGGTTGAAAAGAGGAGGACAGGACTGAGGAACTAAATATCAACAACAGCATCATAAATATTTTCAAGTAGGGAAGAACTTATTCTTTAAAATATATGCAAAAACACTAGAAAATAGAGAATAAAAAAGTAAAAAACACTTTTACTTGAATGTAATTATTGATATTGTTAGACTTAAATGTACCATTTTTATTATCAGATGTTTTTTGTGGTATCTGTTTTTTATTTCTTTTTCAGCCTGCTTTTAGATCAAGTTTTCCATTTAGTCTCTAATACTGACTTTAATTTTTTTAGTGTCTATGCTTAATTTTCAATATATATATATATATTTTAAAAAAAACAAAACAAAACATTTATTTTTACAATGTGTATCTTTAACTAACAGTGTCTTAAGTAATAATGTAGTAACATAAGAACCTTACAGCTTCCCAGGTGGCTCACTGGTAAAGAATCCATCTGACAATGTTAAGAGACGGGCTGGATCCCTAGGGAAGATCCCCTGAAGGATGAAATGGCAACCCACTCCAGTGTTCTTGCCTGGAGAATCCCACGGACAGAGGAGCCCGGTGGGCTACAGTCCATGGGATCACAAAGAGCAGGACACGAGTGACTAACACTTTCACTTTTCACAGCTATTTTATAGTGTGATAAAAATGAGGAAACATATGTCTTTTATATTTATTTTTACCATTTCTGGAATCCTCCTTTCTTTGCATATATCAGGGATTGGCATACGCACGAACCAAAACTGGCCAGTTTCCAGTCTTGTAAATAAAGCTTTACTGGAGCAGAGCCATCATCTGTGGCTGTTGTGCTACACTAGCAGAGCTGAATTGCTGTGCAGAGATCGTCTGACCTACAAAGCCTAAAAACCTTTCAGAAAACTTGCGGTATCTGGAAGCTGATGCAGTCCAATACTTTGGCTACCTGATCCAAAGAACTGTCTTAATGAAAAAGACCCTGATGCTCAGAACGACTGATAGCAGCAAGAGGATGAGATGGTTGGATCCCATTACTGATTCAATGGATGTGAGTCTGAGCAAACTCCAGGAGACAGTGAAGGAGAGAGAAGTTTGGAGTGCTGCAGTCCATGGGGTTGAAAAGAGGAGGACAGGACTGAGGAACTAAATATCAACAACAGCATCATAAATATTTTCAAGTAGGGAAGAACTTATTCTTTAAAATATATGCAAAAACACTAGAAAATAGAGAATAAAAAAGTAAAAAACACTTTTACTTGAATGTAATTATTGATATTGTTAGACTTAAATGTACCATTTTTATTATCAGATGTTTTTTGTGGTATCTGTTTTTTATTTCTTTTTCAGCCTGCTTTTAGATCAAGTTTTCCATTTAGTCTCTAATACTGACTTTAATTTTTTTAGTGTCTATGCTTAATTTTCAATATATATATATATATTTTAAAAAAAACAAAACAAAACATTTATTTTTACAATGTGTATCTTTAACTAACAGTGTCTTAAGTAATAATGTAGTAACATAAGAACCTTACAGCTTCCCAGGTGGCTCACTGGTAAAGAATCCATCTGACAATGTTAAGAGACGGGCTGGATCCCTAGGGAAGATCCCCTGAAGGATGAAATGGCAACCCACTCCAGTGTTCTTGCCTGGAGAATCCCACGGACAGAGGAGCCCGGTGGGCTACAGTCCATGGGATCACAAAGAGCAGGACACGAGTGACTAACACTTTCACTTTTCACAGCTATTTTATAGTGTGATAAAAATGAGGAAACATATGTCTTTTATATTTATTTTTACCATTTCTGGAATCCTCCTTTCTTTGCATATATCAGGGATTGGCATACGCACGAACCAAAACTGGCCAGTTTCCAGTCTTGTAAATAAAGCTTTACTGGAGCAGAGCCATCATCTGTGGCTGTTGTGCTACACTAGCAGAGCTGAATTGCTGTGCAGAGATCGTCTGACCTACAAAGCCTAAAATACATGGTATCTGGCCCTTTACAGAAAAAACTGGTGCAGATCCAAGTATCTGCTGGTGTCGCATTTCCTATGCCTGAAGAACTTTGTTTAACAATTACTGCAGCATAAGTCTCCTGGGAGTCAATTCTCTCAGCTTCACAAGTATCTCAAAGTTTTTACTTTGTCCTCACTAGGAATAAAAGATTTCAATAGCTATATAATTCTAGGTTGACAGCATTTATTTTTAACACTTTATGGAGATACCTCTCTTCATGCTTGCAACTGCCCTAATGAGAAGTCTACTGCAGTTTTTTTTCATTGCTCCATATAGACATGGTTCTTCTGCCTCTGGCCACCTTCAAGATTTTCTCTTCATAGCTGGTTTTCAGCAGTTGGAATACACTTCTAGAGATGTGTGTGCTTTTTGTTTGTATTTTTAAAAACTTGTATTATTTATGATTTTTTTTCCTTTCCCCCTCTCCATCTAAGACTTGAATCACAGACTGCCAATATTCCACAGATCACTTTTTTCCGTGTTTCAGTTTCAACTTCTGTCAACTGCATTCAAATTACTGATTTCTTCTGCAACTGTGTTGTCAACTGACAGTCATGAAAGAATTCTTCATCTTTGATATCATGCCTTTCACTTCTAGCATTTCAAGTTGACTATTAACTACCTTTACCTAGCTGCTTAAAATTTTCTATTTCTTTGCACGTTATGCATTTTCCCTTTAAATTCTTTAATGTTACTCAGGGATACTATAAAGTTATTGTCCAATAGTTTCAACAACTGAGTCATCTTTAAGTCTGGTTCTGTTGATTACTTTGCCTCTTAACAAAAGTGTGTTTTTATTCTGTTCATGTCTCGTAATTTTGACTGCAGGATGGCAGAAGAGAAGACACTGAGGTAAATAGCATTTAGGCTGAGAAATAAGTGTGCCTATTCCAGAATAAGGCCTTCAGTGTGAGAAAAATTAGTCAATGTAATCAGGAGTTTAGCTGGGTGTGATTATTGCTATGGTTACCTTCAGTTGACCAAAAGCCTCGACTCCCTCCAGTGACTGGCTACTTTTGCCTCGTGATTTGCCCTCCCTCAATCACACTGTGTTTTTTGCTGACTCCTCTTATCTGCCTGTGTTATGATACATTATCCTCCCATGCTTTGCCACATTCAATAGAGTTCCCATGTACCATGTCTCCTTGGAATTCAGGTCCCATGACTGCCATGTAATTTCAGCTCTCTGATGGACTCAGAGAAGAGTTTTGTACTTTATCATGCTTTTCCATTCTTTCCTCATCAGTAAGAGTGAAAATGGGGGCTTCCCTGGTGGCCAAGTGGCAAAGAATCTGCCTCAAAATGCAGGAGACACAAGTTCGATTCCTAATCTGTGAAGATCCCACATGCCACAGAGCAACTAAGCCCATGTGCCACAATTACTGAGCCTTTGCTCTAGAGCCAGGAATCACAACTACTGAGCCCACATGACATACCACTGGAGCTTGTAAGCCCTAGAGCCTGTGCTCTGTAGCAAAAGAGAAGTGAAAGTCATTCATTTGTGTCTGACACTTTTGAGACACAATTGCAGCTGGCCAGGATGTCCATGGAATTCTCCAGGTAAGAATACTGGCGTGGGTAGTTGTTCCCTTCTCCAGGAGATCTTCCCAACCCAGGGACTGAACCCGTATCTCCCACATTGCAGGTGGATTCTTTACTGTCTGAGCCACCAGAGAAGTCCACCACAATGATAAGCATGTGCGCTGCAACTAGAGAGTAGCCCCTGTTTGATACAACTAGAAAAAAGCTGGCACACAGCAATGAATACCCAGCACAGCCATTAATAAACAAATACATACATAAATAAAATTATTCAAAAGAGTAAAAGTGAAAATGCCATGTGTTGCAGCTGTCTCTACCCTAAATAGAAGCTATATATCCTCTGAAATTCATTTTGGATTGTTTCCAAGACTGCAACTTTACCGATCTTTGGCGGGGGGGAGGTGGGGAGAGAGGGATGGGCGGGCCACTTCTATTGGTCTTTCATTTATCTACTTTCATCCACCTTTGTTCTTTGGCCCCTGTGGGCCTCCCATCGCAGTGGCCTCTCTTGTCGCAGAGCACTGGCTCTGGGCGCATGTGCTCCAGAGCTCCGGCTCGGTAATTGGACACATTGGTCCAGCTGCTCCGCGGCACGTGGGATCTTCCCAGGCCAGGGATCAAACCGGCGCCCCTTGCACTGCAAGGCGGTGTCCTTACCCACTGGACCACCAGAGAAGCCCTGATCTTTTCTTTTGCAGTGAATAATCTGCTGTTAATCCCATCCATGTATTTTTATTTTCAGATACAATATTTTTAACCTCCAGGATCTTCTTTTTCAAATCTTTTCTTTCTCACCTCTCACCATGTTCATCTTTATTTCTGAGCTATGGAGCATATCTACAATAACCATTTTAATATCTTGTTTGCTAACTCCATCATATCTGTATTTCCAGCTCTACTGTTTGTACTTACGAATTTTACTCCTGATTACAGAATTTAGCTTCCCACTTCTTTTGCTTTGTTGGCAGACATTTACAAAGTCCACCTTTTGGAGTATAGACTTTATTCTACTCCTTTAAAGAATGTTGGATTTTTTTCAGGTAGCAATTAAGACACTTGAAAATCAGTTTGTTCCTTTTTCCAGGGCTGCCTTTTAGCTTTGCTAAAGCACAGGTTCAGAAAAACCTTTAGCCTCACCCACATAATACCCTTCAGAAGATTCTACACAATGCCAGTATTAAGAGATCTTTCCACGCTGGCTGGCTGGAAGAACTACTACTAGCTTTGTGTCACTTTCAGGAATTATTTAGCCTATTCCTTTCAAGATTCCTTCCTGGTTTCAAATTAAGTTTCCTCACATCCACGCACAGAACAATATTTAGCCAAAAAATCCGAGGAATCCTACTGCAGATCTAGAGCTCTCTGTGCTCCCTCCTTATTGCCCTGCAAATTTAACCTATCTTGGCTTCTCTGAATCCTGTTACTTGTCTCCTCAACTCAGGAGGACTGCTGGGGTCTGTCTGATTCCCTCTACCCATGGCTGTGGCCTGGAATCTTCCTCCAGGGAGCAAAATGAGAACTGCAGAACTTAACGTTGATTATTTTCCTTCCCTCAGACACTACCTATTGTCCATTGTCCGAAAACTAATAGTTTAATAGTAAGGACTACTATGAAATTTTCTGAGCTGGGAAATCTTCTACCAGTACCTCTCCCCAAAGAAGAAATCACACACACACACATACACACAAAGATCATTTTTGCCCAAGTCTTTTTCTAGCAAAACTATTTTTACAGATCAGGAAGGCAACAACAGAGCAAAACCTGACTTACATTAATGATCAGATATTCTGACCAAAGAAACTACCCAGTGGAGTTTGTGATAGAAGATAATATAACACAACAGATTCCAAATTTGTCATAAAGATTCCATTTGTCATTTTGGATATCCTAAGGTAAATACATCGTGCTCAGCTAACCATAATAGAAACTGGGTTTGACAGACTCTTCGAAAATTGAGAAAACTCTCTAAACTACTTCTGCTTTTATGATATTATAAAGAAGTCCTCTAATTTCTAACCTCAGTTGTTTTATTTCTAAAATGCTTTGAATTCTACTAAGTCTGCTATTTACATTTGGAACAAACTGCTCTAACAATATGATCTCCTGTACTAACTACACACACAATTATTTCTAAAAGGTTAAAAAGCTGGCAATTTTTCAGTTCTTTCTCATTAGTGCAGTTATGGAATACAGTGTCCACTTCATAATTTTCTCCTATATTTTCTTTTGACATGTTGACTAGTTCTCCAAATTCAATCTCAGGCATCTTGTGCAGGCCTTCAACTCCTTGTCCTACTGTCTGTGCTATCATACACACACAAACACACACATGCGTACGCACGTGCTCTAGACAGCACAGACAGCATTAAACAATCTGAAAACTCCTGTTACTAAGTTATATTCTGGACCAATAAAATGGCACAGTGGGAGCATGCTGGGTCCATAAACTACATTGCTACAGATTATGGCTTCTTAAACTCTTAAGCTAAATCATTATCTACATTTATTTTGACACATTTTTCTGAATAGCTCCTTGTCTATGCCACATTACATTCAATAATTTAAAAAACACTTTTTAAAAATACATTATATATTTTGTCTGGGGAATCTTCCTCCAGGGAGCAAAATGAGAACTGCAGAACTTAACGTTGATTATTTTCCTTCCCTCAGACACTACCTATTGTCCATTGTCCGAAAACTAATAGTTTAATAGTAAGGACTACTATGAAATTTTCTGAGCTGGGAAATCTTCTACCAGTACCTCTCCCCAAAGAAGAAATCACACACACACACATACACACAAAGATCATTTTTGCCCAAGTCTTTTTCTAGCAAAACTATTTTTACAGATCAGGAAGGCAACAACAGAGCAAAACCTGACTTACATTAATGATCAGATATTCTGACCAAAGAAACTACCCAGTGGAGTTTGTGATAGAAGATAATATAACACAACAGATTCCAAATTTGTCATAAAGATTCCATTTGTCATTTTGGATATCCTAAGGTAAATACATCGTGCTCAGCTAACCATAATAGAAACTGGGTTTGACAGACTCTTCGAAAATTGAGAAAACTCTCTAAACTACTTCTGCTTTTATGATATTATAAAGAAGTCCTCTAATTTCTAACCTCAGTTGTTTTATTTCTAAAATGCTTTGAATTCTACTAAGTCTGCTATTTACATTTGGAACAAACTGCTCTAACAATATGATCTCCTGTACTAACTACACACACAATTATTTCTAAAAGGTTAAAAAGCTGGCAATTTTTCAGTTCTTTCTCATTAGTGCAGTTATGGAATACAGTGTCCACTTCATAATTTTCTCCTATATTTTCTTTTGACATGTTGACTAGTTCTCCAAATTCAATCTCAGGCATCTTGTGCAGGCCTTCAACTCCTTGTCCTACTGTCTGTGCTATCATACACACACAAACACACACATGCGTACGCACGTGCTCTAGACAGCACAGACAGCATTAAACAATCTGAAAACTCCTGTTACTAAGTTATATTCTGGACCAATAAAATGGCACAGTGGGAGCATGCTGGGTCCATAAACTACATTGCTACAGATTATGGCTTCTTAAACTCTTAAGCTAAATCATTATCTACATTTATTTTGACACATTTTTCTGAATAGCTCCTTGTCTATGCCACATTACATTCAATAATTTAAAAAAACACTGATTACATTATAATATTTTGAAAAACAATACTAACTAACAGCAAATCTCACAATTAAAATTATTATTTTGAAACAATCTTATTCTTCTTCTGAGACATTCCTAAATCCTGGCAATCTGAACTTTGATTTAGGGTTTTAATCCTCATGTGAGAAAACTGGTCATATGTTCTAGTTAATCATACTGCTTCAAAGTCCATTTGACTTGTTTGTTTTTCAACTTTACTCATAAACTTGTATTTTGTTATTTTCCTTTAACAGTCTAAGCTAAACCTTACTGAAGGCTGTTGGACTCGCTAGTCTCTGCATGAAATGCTTTCCTGCCAGATCATTAATGCCTCTGCTCAGATGCTACCTTCTCAGAGAAGCTGTCCCTGACTATTTCATCTGAAAGAGTTCACTCCCTTTTCACTCTACTGTCTTTTATTAAGTCATAACATATGTCTTATTTCCCTTGCAGAAGTACAGTACCTTAGCTGGTAACATTTACAACACATTTTTGCCCCTTTTCTTAAAATAAAGTTAGAAACTGCTTTAATTTATGTTGCCACTTTATCCATATTTCATTATTTCTCAAATTTATATTCTGCAGTATCATATTTGCTACAATTGAAATTTAAAATTTCTTTGCATTTTCTGTTCTTCTGATGTTTCTTTTCATTTATAACTTTATGAAATATGCATTAGGATTTATGAGATCTTCATGTTTTAAAAACAATTTCATACTGTCTTTTTTCCAGGCAATACAAGCATCTTACTATTTCAAAAAAGTTTCTTTTTTTGGATAAAGCACTTTTCTTTCTAGTGTAAAATGTTTTAAAATATTCTGAATGGAAGACTACAGTAAGTAAATAGCATGAATGGAACACAAATCATTCATGAATCAGAAGCAACTGTTTAATAAGATGCAAGTTTAGAGTTCCTGAAAGATACATTAAGATCAAGGAGAAATATACAGACAGCTCCTAAAAGGGTGGCTAATCATCATATGGATGTTAGAAAAATACCATGCTCTATGGAATTCATCTTTCTGGCATCAAATACTAAGCTTAATTAATTAGTGAATACATAGTAATATTCTTAGCACTGAGAAAAGACGTGATCCAGAAACCATAGCATTTATTCCACATTTACTTCCTCAACTTTTCTGGATTACATTCAGCCCACATCTATTTTAGGAACTGCTTTGGAAGGTCCTTATGCTTTATGCAAGGAACTGCTATTTTTCCCAGATGAACAGAATATCCATTCTCTGACTCCAAGTTTCCATGACAATAAAAACAAAACATTCATCAGTACCAACTTGGTATTTGATGGCAAATGCAGCTGCAGCTTATAACAGTTCAATCTTGGCCCCAACTCTTTTCTGTAGAACAGAGACACTGTATTTCTCCAAAGGAACTGAACTGTTTTCGCAGTGATTTCTCCCCTAGCACTAGAGCTAAACACTAACAACTAAATGTGCTACACAATCTCCAATCCTCAAATCATCCACTCTTCTCAAACTCATGCCAAATACAACGAGAAGTTCCTGAATTTTGCTAAGAGCACATCGGATCTGTGCATTCTGAAAGATCACTTGGTTTACATATTACAGACTTAGAGGAACATAAAAGTTTAAGCTTTCACTGGGATGGACAGTAAACAAAAAGCTGTTAAATTCAATCACATTACGGTAGAACAGTGCCCCCTTGTGTCTTGGTGTTTCTACCTTGTCTAAATCCAACATTCATTTCCCTGCAGTTCTATGGGATGGGTTTATATAAGTTTTGTATCACAGAAGTAAAAAGGACTTAATAACCAGTAGTTCCCCTCAGAAAAAAATTCTATTATAAATACATTGGCTATTCAGTATCAGTGGTTTTAACATTATAATCTGCAACATTAGGAAAATGCAATGATTTTGGACAGATTCAGCAGCTATTTTTATTTTAAATTTCATATTTAATTTACTGTTAGTTAGAGAGGTTGACAAAGTTTTTACAAGAAAAACTCACCACCATAAATTACATTTTCCTCTGGTAATGGTTCTCCTCTGTAACCACTTTACACTAGCAGGAGTTACTTTCATTCTTACCTTGGGACAATCATCATATGGATGTTAGAAAAATACCATGCTCTATGGAATTCATCTTTCTGGCATCAAATACTAAGCTTAATTAATTAGTGAATACATAGTAATATTCTTAGCACTGAGAAAAGACGTGATCCAGAAACCATAGCATTTATTCCACATTTACTTCCTCAACTTTTCTGGATTACATTCAGCCCACATCTATTTTAGGAACTGCTTTGGAAGGTCCTTATGCTTTATGCAAGGAACTGCTATTTTTCCCAGATGAACAGAATATCCATTCTCTGACTCCAAGTTTCCATGACAATAAAAACAAAACATTCATCAGTACCAACTTGGTATTTGATGGCAAATGCAGCTGCAGCTTATAACAGTTCAATCTTGGCCCCAACTCTTTTCTGTAGAACAGAGACACTGTATTTCTCCAAAGGAACTGAACTGTTTTCGCAGTGATTTCTCCCCTAGCACTAGAGCTAAACACTAACAACTAAATGTGCTACACAATCTCCAATCCTCAAATCATCCACTCTTCTCAAACTCATGCCAAATACAACGAGAAGTTCCTGAATTTTGCTAAGAGCACATCGGATCTGTGCATTCTGAAAGATCACTTGGTTTACATATTACAGACTTAGAGGAACATAAAAGTTTAAGCTTTCACTGGGATGGACAGTAAACAAAAAGCTGTTAAATTCAATCACATTACGGTAGAACAGTGCCCCCTTGTGTCTTGGTGTTTCTACCTTGTCTAAATCCAACATTCATTTCCCTGCAGTTCTATGGGATGGGTTTATATAAGTTTTGTATCACAGAAGTAAAAAGGACTTAATAACCAGTAGTTCCCCTCAGAAAAAAATTCTATTATAAATACATTGGCTATTCAGTATCAGTGGTTTTAACATTATAATCTGCAACATTAGGAAAATGCAATGATTTTGGACAGATTCAGCAGCTATTTTTATTTTAAATTTCATATTTAATTTACTGTTAGTTAGAGAGGTTGACAAAGTTTTTACAAGAAAAACTCACCACCATAAATTACATTTTCCTCTGGTAATGGTTCTCCTCTGTAACCACTTTACACTAGCAGGAGTTACTTTCATTCTTACCTTGGGACAACTACTGAGTTCCAAGCTTTACTCGGATAGCAAACAGTTTTGACTAACTGAAGGAAATATGCAATTTTAAAAAGTCTCTGTAAGAAAAATGTGAACAATTCTCATATACTTTAGAAATGAAGCATACAGAAGAGCATCCGGGTTTTATTTTTAACACACTCAAAATGTAATACTCATACTAGAAGCTTCAGCGAGAATCTTATAAAAAACCAAATCTCAGGTCCCATCCCAGATGATCTGAATTCAAACTTGCACTTTGGAGAGATTCCCACACGATTCTTACAAATACTAAAACTTGACACTACTCTAAATTCCCTGCCCTCCCACCTTCAACTACCATGGGAGGAGAGAGACAGAGAAGGAGAGGGAAACTGACTATGTAGGTATGGGAGACAGTTTTTGAGATCAGGTGGATTCTAAGGGAGGAAAAGAATCAGAAATAGCTTCAGGAATGCAATCCTGAATACATGACCCAAGCCAGTTTGTCTGCATTACCTAAGTGATTCCTACTTACAACTCCTTCTCCACTTTTTAAATTACCTGAAAAAAAAAAAAAAAAAAAACCCACACAAAACTAACAAGTATAACTCTGCCAATTAACTGTTTAATTTGACTGACAGAGCTTATAAAATTATGTTAGAATAAAGTCCATCACTCAATGTCAATGATATCTACTAAAGTTTTACGTATCACAACCTACATTTACGATACATTATCTCATTTGACACTCACTACAGCTCCAATAAGCAAGCACTATTACTTCTATTTTATAAATAAGGTAACTGAGAATCCCTGACATCAGCTAAATTGTCCAAGGTCACATAACTAGTGAAGGATGAGAAGACTGCTAAAATACAGGTGCAGATTCCAAGCGTTAGGTTCTTTGGACTGTACCATGCTACCAATACTCATGAATATGAATGAGTTTATTTAGATTGCCTTTCTCCTACCAGTAGCTGAGGTCAGTATATCGGGATCTGATAAAACAGTGGAGGAAAAAAGATAACTCTAAACAGCATTCTGGAGAAGACTCTGATAGCTGACGGTTAAAGTCGTCGTTGTTAGTTGCTTAATGGTGTCTGACTCTTTGAGGACCCATGGACCAAAGCAGGCCAGGACTCCCTATCCTTCACTGTCTCCCTGAGTTTGCTCAAACTCATGTTCACTGAGTCGGTAATGCTATCGAACCATCTCATCCTCTGCTGCTCTGTTCTCCTCTTGCCTTCAATCTTTCCCAGCACCAGGATCTTTGCCAGTGAGTCAGCTTTTCGCATCAGCTGGCCAAGAATTGGAGCTTCAGCTTCAGCGTTAGTCCTTCCAATAGTCAAGGTTGATTTCCTTTAGGACTGACTGGTTTGATCTCCTTGTAGTCCAAGGGACTCTCAAGAGTCTTCTACAACACCACCATCCGAAAGCAGGTGCTCAGTCGTTATGGTCCAGCTTTCAGATTTCTACATGACTACTGGAAAAATTGACTATACAGACCTTTGTTGGGAAGGTGATGTCTCTGCCTTTTCACACACTGTCCAAGTTTGTCATAGTTCACTTTCAAGGAGCAAAAATCTTTTAATTATACGGCTGTAGTCATCATCCATGGTGATTTTATAGCCCAAGAAAATAAAATGTCAGTTTTCACCTTTTCCCCTTCTGACTGCCATGAAGTGATGGGACTGGATTCCAGGATCTTAGTTTTGTGAATGCTGAGCCCCACGCCAGCTTTTTCACCCTCTTTTTCTACCTTCATCAAGAGGCTCTACTGTTCCTCTTCACTTTCTGCCATTAGAATGTTATCATTTGCATATCTAAGGTTGTTATATTCCTGGAAATCTTGATTCCTGTTGCGATTCATCCAGCCCAGAATTTCGCATGATGTTCTCTGTACTTCCCTGGTGGCTCAGATGGTAGAGAATCCATCTGCAATGCAGGTAGACCTGGGTTCTGTCCTTGGGTTGGGAAGATCCCCTGGAGAAGGGATACCCACTTCAATATTCTTGCCTGGAGAATTCCATGGCTCATCCATGGAGTTGCAAAGAGTCGGACACGACTAAGCGACTTTCACTTTCACCCTGCACAGAAGCAGAGTGACAATATGTGGCCTTGTGGTATACCTTTCTCAATTTGGAACCAGTTAGTTGTTCCATGTCCAGTTTTAACTGTTGCTTTGGGACCAGATTTTGATCATACCTGTATTAAGTATCATCTATTTATTTTTCTGTTCATTTTAAGAGTACACAAATTCCGAATTCCTTAAGATGTACCCCATATCCATTACTGTCTTTCTACCCTCAAGCACCACCATCTCAGTTGAGGTTCTTATAGATGAACAACTAAGCAACTGATACTACCAGTTGATACCAGCAACTCCCAACTGAGCTTCAGCTTCAGCGTTAGTCCTTCCAATAGTCAAGGTTGATTTCCTTTAGGACTGACTGGTTTGATCTCCTTGTAGTCCAAGGGACTCTCAAGAGTCTTCTACAACACCACCATCCGAAAGCAGGTGCTCAGTCGTTATGGTCCAGCTTTCAGATTTCTACATGACTACTGGAAAAATTGACTATACAGACCTTTGTTGGGAAGGTGATGTCTCTGCCTTTTCACACACTGTCCAAGTTTGTCATAGTTCACTTTCAAGGAGCAAAAATCTTTTAATTATACGGCTGTAGTCATCATCCATGGTGATTTTATAGCCCAAGAAAATAAAATGTCAGTTTTCACCTTTTCCCCTTCTGACTGCCATGAAGTGATGGGACTGGATTCCAGGATCTTAGTTTTGTGAATGCTGAGCCCCACGCCAGCTTTTTCACCCTCTTTTTCTACCTTCATCAAGAGGCTCTACTGTTCCTCTTCACTTTCTGCCATTAGAATGTTATCATTTGCATATCTAAGGTTGTTATATTCCTGGAAATCTTGATTCCTGTTGCGATTCATCCAGCCCAGAATTTCGCATGATGTTCTCTGTACTTCCCTGGTGGCTCAGATGGTAGAGAATCCATCTGCAATGCAGGTAGACCTGGGTTCTGTCCTTGGGTTGGGCAGATCGCCTGGAGAAGGGATACCCACTTCAATATTCTTGCCTGGAGAATTCCATGGCTCATCCATGGAGTTGCAAAGAGTCGGACACGACTAAGCGACTTTCACTTTCACCCTGCACAGAAGCAGAGTGACAATATGTGGCCTTGTGGTATACCTTTCTCAATTTGGAACCAGTTAGTTGTTCCATGTCCAGTTTTAACTGTTGCTTTGGGACCAGATTTTGATCATACCTGTATTAAGTATCATCTATTTATTTTTCTGTTCATTTTAAGAGTACACAAATTCCGAATTCCTTAAGATGTACCCCATATCCATTACTGTCTTTCTACCCTCAAGCACCACCATCTCAGTTGAGGTTCTTATAGATGAACAACTAAGCAACTGATACTACCAGTTGATACCAGCAACTCCCAACTGATATCTCTGCTTCTCTGTGCTCTCATCTACCCACACGTTGTTTGATAAACTCAATTTCAAGGGTACTTTCATCATTACATGGAATACAAAATCCATATTAAAAAATACTGACATCCCAAGTTCTCCACACTCAAATTCTAAACTTCTTTGTTGTTTTAATTTTGGAAAAAGTCTGAAGCTTATAAAACTATTGCAAGGACAGTAAAAGGAACTTTCCTCCACTTCAATCATTTCTGAGAATAAGTCACAGACATGATGCCCCACCATCCCCAATACTTTGGCATGTCCTACTGTGTGCTATGCAAGCAGTCACGATACAACCATCAAAATAATCAAATTAACATTTACACATACCTACCTTCTAATTGTCAGACCCCATTTGAGTTTGGCCAAAGACTGGCACAACACCTTAGCACAAGGATCACATTCAGAATCACAATGGCCTTTAGTTGTCTTAACTTTGACTTTCATGTGCCTGATATTGTAGGCCAGAATGTTCCCCATTCTGAAATGGGTTTTTTGTCTGATGTTTCCCAAGGTGAGATTCATTTTTTGCTGGAGTATCACAGAGGTGATGCTATGTTCTTCCCAATGCATCTTATTAGGTAGAACTTGAACTGAACTATCCCATTACTGATGTTCATTTTGTTTCATTAAGGTGGTGTCTGCCAAAGTTTCTTAACTAAAAACTTAGCTTTTCCTATTGTAATTAAGAAGTATTTTGTGGAGAGGTACTTTTAAACTACGTAAAATGCTGTTCTTTGAAAAGCTTTCAATTTTTTGTATCAGCACAGACTTACGGTTTTCTATTTTACTCAATTTTAATCCACTACTATCATTATTTACTTTGTTGCTCCAAATGTCTAGATCTGGCTGAAGGGGGGCTCTTCAAGCTGGCTTCTGTGACCTTCTGTAAATCCTCATCATTCTCTGAGTACGAACTTCTCACCAGCGTAACAAGACATTCCAGGCTCATCCTATACTCACCCTGCTGTAGCCTATAACCAGTCATTTCTCCGAGGAGCCCAAGTTTCTTTGGTGGGGAATAGTATTTTGAACACAAGTTCTGGACACTAGGGATGGTCACTGGTACCAGGGTTTTGCTACTCCTAGACTAAGTGGAGACAGCTTAGGGAGTATATTTATACATATATATATATATATATATACACATACATACATACATAAAAACATACACACAACACATATGTCTCTATTTTTATCTCTCACTACATATACTGAAAGTTATGCATTTATACTGGTATCTCTAGTGCCCATCTGACACTGTGCTGAACCAGTCTCCAGTGGCTGCTGCAGCACCCTCTGCCTTTTGTGTGGATGCCCTCCTGCACACAAAGGCTCTGACTTCTCTTCCTCTTGTTTACTGTGACCACTGGCTTCCAAAGAGGCCACTGCCCAACACCAAGCAGGCCCATGCCTGTGTCCTCCCTCTTTCACGGTGCTAAATACCCAAACTACTACTCTCATTTGTGTCTCTTTCCTTTACAGTTTTCAATTAAGAATTTCAAAACCTTTTTCCTCAACCTACCAATCTTCCCACTCCTATCTATCCACTGTATCCCTTGCATATTAGAGATATGCCTATGCTGATTAATTTCTGATACTGAAGCACATAATTATACAGCCCATGTAGTATAAAAAAAAAAGTGATTCTTTCCTGGGCTGCAAATATTTCAGATGTTTCTAATAAAACAACTATTAAATAAACGTCAGTCTCTAAGAAAAAGGAATGAGAAATGGAGCTAATCCCTGTCTTTACCACTTTAGGTGGAGAGCGTTATCTTTTCTGTGTCTGGAGATAGCCCAGCAGTGTCTGAGTCCACAGAGAAACACACACACGCGCACTATGACAAACAATCTGAAACTTTTTCAGAGCAGTCACTGAGAGAGTAAGGACATCTGCAGCCATGGGGTTTCAGTGGAGAAATACCTGTGGAGGAGAAAAGGTGACTGTTTTGTTACGTGTACTGTGTGCTGGTCGCGAGTGCCCCACGCTGTGTGGCCAGTGGACTCTAGCCCACCAGGCTCCTCTGTCCATGGGACTTGCCAAGCAAGAATCCTGGAGTAGGCTGCCCTTCCCTCCTCTAGGGGATCTTCCTGACCCAGGGATCGAATACAGGCATCCTGCACTGCAGGTGAACTCTCTATTGTCAGAGCTACCAGGGAATCCCCTAGAAAAAGGCGATAGCTTGCTTTAAACACGTGAAGGGCTGCCAGTTTGTGTGATCTCAAGAACGTATCTAAGAGTCAAATGAGAAAATCTCAGGGAGACAGAATTTATTAGTCATATCATAGAGCAGTTCTTTCTGATAGATATACAAAGATCACACAGCTGCCTTGGGGGAGAGGAAGTACTACACTATTGAAGGTAGTCAACACACAGATTGAACATCTTGATGTAGACATAAAGCAGACAGCAGGGTAACAGTGGAGTACTGGACTTGGAGTCAGGAGACGCAATATGCTGGGTAAACGCACAGGTGGCGGGAGCCAAACAGTCAACGTAAGGTGTCGATCCTAGGCAAGTTAATTACCACAGTTTTCTCACATGTAAAATTAAAACAATCATGTCTACCAAACAGAAATGCTGTGTGAACTACTACACTAATATACACAAAAGGCTGAGCTTAATCTGTCACAAATAAATGCTTCACGATGTTTTCTTTTATAATTGGTATACCTTCATAATCAACAAACTCAAAGTTATGGAAGGCTTTATGATTGGGCATTAACTTTATGAGTGGCTTTATCGATCTTGTTCCCTTTGTTTCCCCAGTCCTTAATACAATGCCTGGCAGTGACATATGATCTATAAATACTTATTGAATAAAAGGACATTAAAATACTAACTGTCAAAGAAAGATCTTCTATGACCCAACCTCTAGAGTAACAAAAATAAAAACAAAAATAAACAAGTGGGGCCTAATGAAATTTACAAGCTTTTGCACAACAAAAGAAAGTATAAACAAGGTGAAAAGACAACCCTCAGAATGGGAGAAAATAACAGCAAATCAAACAACTGACAAAGAACCAATTTCCAATATATATAAGCAGCTCAGACAACTCAACACCAAAAAAATCAAACAGCCCCATCAAAAAATGGGAGAAAGACCTAAATGGACATCTCTCCAAAGAAGACATACACATGGCCAAAAAACACATGGAAAGATTCTCAACGTCACTCACTGTTAGAGAAATGCAAACCAAAACTACAATGAGATATCACTTCACACTAGGCAGAATGGCCATCATCAAAAAATCTGCAGATAATAAATGCTGGAGAGGGTGTGTAGAAAAGGGAACACTCTTGCACTGTTGGTGGGAATGTAAATTGACACAACCACTATGGAAGACACAGTGAGGAGATTCCTCAAAAAGCTAAGAATAGAAGCACATGACCCAGCAATCCCACTCTTAGGCTTATACTCTGATGAAATCAAAACACCTGTACCCCAATGTTCATTGCAGCACTGTACACAATATCTAGAACATGGAAGCAAACTAGATGTCCATCGACGACTGAATGGATAAACAAGTTCTGGCACATATATACAATGGAGAACTTCCCAGCCACAAAAATAAATGCAGAAGATTCAGTCCTAATGAGGTGGATGAATCTAGAACTTATTATACAAAGTGAAATAAGTCAAAAAGAGAAGGAAAAATTTAGTATACTAACACATATACATGGAATCTAGAAAGATGGTACTGATAAATGCACATGCAGAGCAGCAATGGAGAAACAGACATAGAGAACAGACTTACGGACATTGCAGGAAAGGAAGACTGGGTGAGAGGTACAGAAAGAGTAACATGGAAACCTACACTACCATATGTAAAAGAGACAACCATTGTGAATATGATTAGGGCATTAACTTTATGAGTGGCTTTATCGATCTTGTTCCCTTTGTTTCCCCAGTCCTTAATACAATGCCTGGCAGTGACATATGATCTATAAATACTTATTGAATAAAAGGACATTAAAATACTAACTGTCAAAGAAAGATCTTCTATGACCCAACCTCTAGAGTAACAAAAATAAAAACAAAAATAAACAAGTGGGGCCTAATGAAATTTACAAGCTTTTGCACAACAAAAGAAAGTATAAACAAGGTGAAAAGACAACCCTCAGAATGGGAGAAAATAACAGCAAATCAAACAACTGACAAAGAACCAATTTCCAATATATATAAGCAGCTCAGACAACTCAACACCAAAAAAATCAAACAGCCCCATCAAAAAATGGGAGAAAGACCTAAATGGACATCTCTCCAAAGAAGACATACACATGGCCAAAAAACACATGGAAAGATTCTCAACGTCACTCACTGTTAGAGAAATGCAAACCAAAACTACAATGAGATATCACTTCACACTAGGCAGAATGGCCATCATCAAAAAATCTGCAGATAATAAATGCTGGAGAGGTGTGTAGAAAAGGGAACACTCTTGCACTGTTGGTGGGAATGTAAATTGACACAACCACTATGGAAGACACAGTGAGGAGATTCCTCAAAAAGCTAAGAATAGAAGCACATGACCCAGCAATCCCACTCTTAGGCTTATACTCTGATGAAATCAAAACACCTGTACCCCAATGTTCATTGCAGCACTGTACACAATATCTAGAACATGGAAGCAAACTAGATGTCCATCGACGACTGAATGGATAAACAAGTTCTGGCACATATATACAATGGAGAACTTCCCAGCCACAAAAATAAATGCAGAAGATTCAGTCCTAATGAGGTGGATGAATCTAGAACTTATTATACAAAGTGAAATAAGTCAAAAAGAGAAGGAAAAATTTAGTATACTAACACATATACATGGAATCTAGAAAGATGGTACTGATAAATGCACATGCAGAGCAGCAATGGAGAAACAGACATAGAGAACAGACTTACGGACATTGCAGGAAAGGAAGACTGGGTGAGAGGTACAGAAAGAGTAACATGGAAACCTACACTACCATATGTAAAAGAGACAACCATTGTGAATATGCTGTAAGATTGAGGGAATTTGCATACATGGGGTTATGCAACAACCTGGAGGGGCAGGATCAAGAGGAAGTGGGAGGGGGGCTCAGATGAGAGGGGTCAAGGATATACCTATGACTGATTTGGATTTATGTATACCTGTGAACAACAAAACTCTGTGAAAGTAAAATAAAAATAAAAATAACTAATAATAACAAAAAAAAATACTAACGGCTTGTCAGATAAATAACCTTTAAACGTTTCTTCCAATCCTGATAATCTATGGCTCAGACATGTGGTATCAGTAAAAGACTATCCTTTACATTAATATCTATAATCCTTGGCAATCTTCCTTTTTGTCTCTATATTATGATCAATAAAACAATTCAATGAGCACCTTTCATGGACCTAACATACTTACTTACAACCTAGTTGATTAAAAAAGACAAACACATGGCAAAATATGTTTAATATTGGAGTATATGCTTCATGAAGTAGGGCCACAGAGTTTTGTTCATTTCCGTTTTCTCGTAAGACTCAGCACTGTTGATTCAATTAAGTTCAAAAAGGAGTTGATAAAGAGAGCTGAGTAGATGAGAACTGTTATGCAATGTATCAGAGAACAGAAAGATAAGAACTGGGAAGAGTAGGAAAGAAGAGGGGCTGACAGGAAGAAAAAGCTTCATACGCATTAAGAGAGACTCCTGAAACCAATTACAGAAGAGGAAATAAACAGAGTGTGAAGTGGCCTTGCCTGTCTGAAACAAAGATGAAATGCTAGGATCTAGTGAAATAGAGCACTGTGTATATACAACAAACGTCCACTGAGGACTCAATGCTATCTCGGGCACTGAGTTCTCTCTAATAATATCTGGGGTTTAGGGAAAAAATGACGAACAATTCTTTGTGAATCAGATGTATCAACAAAAATGTGTATCAGAAAATCATTAAAAAACTCATACTTTTTGAAAAATTTCTTATTATTAAAAATTTATTCTAAGGAAAGCAATGGAGACAATGGCAGACATAGAACAGACTTACGGACATTGCAGGAAAGGAAGACTGGGTGAGAGGTACAGAAAGAGTAACATGGAAACCTACACTACCATATGTAAAAGAGACAACCATTGTGAATATGCTGTAAGATTGAGGGAATTTGCATACATGGGGTTATGCAACAACCTGGAGGGGCAGGATCAAGAGGAAGTGGGAGGGGGGCTCAGATGAGAGGGGTCAAGGATATACCTATGACTGATTTGGATTTATGTATACCTGTGAACAACAAAACTCTGTGAAAGTAAAATAAAAATAAAAATAACTAATAATAACAAAAAAAAATACTAACGGCTTGTCAGATAAATAACCTTTAAACGTTTCTTCCAATCCTGATAATCTATGGCTCAGACATGTGGTATCAGTAAAAGACTATCCTTTACATTAATATCTATAATCCTTGGCAATCTTCCTTTTTGTCTCTATATTATGATCAATAAAACAATTCAATGAGCACCTTTCATGGACCTAACATACTTACTTACAACCTAGTTGATTAAAAAAGACAAACACATGGCAAAATATGTTTAATATTGGAGTATATGCTTCATGAAGTAGGGCCACAGAGTTTTGTTCATTTCCGTTTTCTCGTAAGACTCAGCACTGTTGATTCAATTAAGTTCAAAAAGGAGTTGATAAAGAGAGCTGAGTAGATGAGAACTGTTATGCAATGTATCAGAGAACAGAAAGATAAGAACTGGGAAGAGTAGGAAAGAAGAGGGGCTGACAGGAAGAAAAAGCTTCATACGCATTAAGAGAGACTCCTGAAACCAATTACAGAAGAGGAAATAAACAGAGTGTGAAGTGGCCTTGCCTGTCTGAAACAAAGATGAAATGCTAGGATCTAGTGAAATAGAGCACTGTGTATATACAACAAACGTCCACTGAGGACTCAATGCTATCTCGGGCACTGAGTTCTCTCTAATAATATCTGGGGTTTAGGGAAAAAATGACGAACAATTCTTTGTGAATCAGATGTATCAACAAAAATGTGTATCAGAAAATCATTAAAAAACTCATACTTTTTGAAAAATTTCTTATTATTAAAAATTTATTCTAAGGAAATAACCAAGTTAGGGCAGGCAAAACTTTATATATAAAAGATGTTCAATAAAGAATTGTTTATAAACAAAATCCTATAAATATAATAATAATAATAAATAAAATCTGTATGGGACAACAAAAAAAAATTGTTTATAAATGATTTAAACAGCTCCCAACAGGTGAAAAGTGGAGAAAATTATATGATATGATATACTACATACTACATTACCAGAGAGTCCTTCAAAAGCATATTTATGTTAAGTGATTATTACATAATATTAAGTGAAAAAGTCCAATACAAGACTGAATTAAATATGTTCTGATCTGTGAAAAAGTATGCAAGAGAAAACAGAGTAGAAAAAAAATAAACTGGATAAATAAACTTTACAGATTAAGCAACATCCTTACGGGCCCTCTAGAAAACATAATGACTGGCCTCTACCACATACAGAATAATGCTCAGGGCTGACGGGTCTTCTCACATTTCTGCTCTCACTGCTGAACGGCATGCTCACCACGAGCCAGCTTCAGTCCTCTCCAAACTCGCTGCTGTCTGGAGTGCAAACAACTGCACTTACTGTTGTAATTTTATAACAAAATAAAAGCATACAAACTTGAGGAAACAAAAATGCAAACAGAAAGGTAGTCATTTATATGAAAACTACACTGAATGCGGGAGGAAGCTGCCCCTAAATCATCACCCAAGGATGTGCAGTAATCAGGCAACTGCAAAAGATGGGAGTGGGGGGATCCGTAAGAATCTAAAGCACTGCACTCTACTGCTGATGAGAAGATGCTGACGGGAAAAAGAAAAAAGCTTCATTAACGCATTAAGAGAGACTCCTGAAACCAATTACAGAAGAGGAAATAAACAGAGTGTGAAGTGGCCTTGCCTGTCTGAAACAAAGATGAAATGCTAGGATCTAGTGAAATAGAGCACTGTGTATATACAACAAACGTCCACTGAGGACTCAATGCTATCTCGGGCACTGAGTTCTCTCTAATAATATCTGGGGTTTAGGGAAAAAATGACGAACAATTCTTTGTGAATCAGATGTATCAACAAAAATGTGTATCAGAAAATCATTAAAAAACTCATACTTTTTGAAAAATTTCTTATTATTAAAAATTTATTCTAAGGAAATAACCAAGTTAGGGCAGGCAAAACTTTATATATAAAAGATGTTCAATAAAGAATTGTTTATAAACAAAATCCTATAAATATAATAATAATAATAAATAAAATCTGTATGGAACAACAAAAAAAAATTGTTTATAAATGATTTAAACAGCTCCCAACAGGTGAAAAGTGGAGAAAATTATATGATATGATATACTACATACTACATTACCAGAGAGTCCTTCAAAAGCATATTTATGTTAAGTGATTATTACATAATATTAAGTGAAAAAGTCCAATACAAGACTGAATTAAATATGTTCTGATCTGTGAAAAAGTATGCAAGAGAAAACAGAGTAGAAAAAAAATAAACTGGATAAATAAACTTTACAGATTAAGCAACATCCTTACGGGCCCTCTAGAAAACATAATGACTGGCCTCTACCACATACAGAATAATGCTCAGGGCTGACGGGTCTTCTCACATTTCTGCTCTCACTGCTGAACGGCATGCTCACCACGAGCCAGCTTCAGTCCTCTCCAAACTCGCTGCTGTCTGGAGTGCAAACAACTGCACTTACTGTTGTAATTTTATAACAAAATAAAAGCATACAAACTTGAGGAAACAAAAATGCAAACAGAAAGGTAGTCATTTATATGAAAACTACACTGAATGCGGGAGGAAGCTGCCCCTAAATCATCACCCAAGGATGTGCAGTAATCAGGCAACTGCAAAAGATGGGAGTGGGGGGATCCGTAAGAATCTAAAGCACTGCACTCTACTGCTCCAAACACATGTGAGTGTTATCGTACCTTGTACAGTATTTTTTCTGCTAGAACTATACTTGTAATTCACCGCTTGTGATTTTCAGATGGTGAACTATTAAGAGGGTTTTAAGCAAGAAAAGTAATCTAAAACTCAAACTGTCCCATCCACTAAAGGTAGACCTTGACTGGTGACTGAATATATACTGATATATTTTATTCCTGTTTCAATAAAATGTGTGTTTTTGCTCTAGGCAAAATATATACAACATAATATTTATTATCTTAACCATTCTGAATGCATGATTCAGTGGTGTTAAGTATATTTACATTGTATAACCAATATCCAGAATTCTTTTATCAAACCAAAATTCCATAATTAAATAATTCTCCATTCTCCCTTCCTTTCAGCCCCTAGTAATAACCATTCCATTTTCTATCTCTATGAATTTCACTACTCAAGACACATCATATAAGTGGAACTATACAGTATTTGGTTGTTTTTTTTTTTTAAACATTCATTTATTTATTTATTTGGGGGGGCAGGTTGGGGAGGGGGTGGGCGGTGTCCTTACCCACTGGACCACCAGGGAAGCCCCCTATTTGGTTTTTTTGAGACTATTTTAGTACAGCCAAAGCTGTAACCCACTTTTTTCAGAATCTACTCTCAATTTTCAGTCACTACTAATATCCCTAAACTATGTGGGGTTACGTTAAAGATAGGTAGTTGAAATCTAGTAACCTTTATTAAGATTTCCAAAAATATCCATGATAGGGTACAGGGCCTTTACTTTTGAAATTTAGTGTATGTAATTAACTAATAGCCATAAAATAGGCTGTCAGAGATGAACATTTCATGTGGTACATACGAGTAAGAAATCTGAGCACAGAATGGCCGTAAATACCAAAGGGCAAGAGAAAAAAAAAATACTGGGAGAGACGAGTAACTACAGACAGCAACTAGGAAAATAGGGCAGTAAATTAAAAGGAAGGTCATTTATATGAAAACTACACTGAATGCGGAGGAAGCTGCCCCTAAATCATCACCCAAGGATGTGCAGTAATCAGGCAACTGCAAAAGATGGGAGTGGGGGGATCCGTAAGAATCTAAAGCACTGCACTCTACTGCTCCAAACACATGTGAGTGTTATCGTACCTTGTACAGTATTTTTTCTGCTAGAACTATACTTGTAATTCACCGCTTGTGATTTTCAGATGGTGAACTATTAAGAGGGTTTTAAGCAAGAAAAGTAATCTAAAACTCAAACTGTCCCATCCACTAAAGGTAGACCTTGACTGGTGACTGAATATATACTGATATATTTTATTCCTGTTTCAATAAAATGTGTGTTTTTGCTCTAGGCAAAATATATACAACATAATATTTATTATCTTAACCATTCTGAATGCATGATTCAGTGGTGTTAAGTATATTTACATTGTATAACCAATATCCAGAATTCTTTTATCAAACCAAAATTCCATAATTAAATAATTCTCCATTCTCCCTTCCTTTCAGCCCCTAGTAATAACCATTCCATTTTCTATCTCTATGAATTTCACTACTCAAGACACATCATATAAGTGGAACTATACAGTATTTGGTTGTTTTTTTTTTTTAAACATTCATTTATTTATTTATTTGGGGGGGCAGGTTGGGGGGGAGGGGGTGGGCGGTGTCCTTACCCACTGGACCACCAGGGAAGCCCCCTATTTGGTTTTTTTGAGACTATTTTAGTACAGCCAAAGCTGTAACCCACTTTTTTCAGAATCTACTCTCAATTTTCAGTCACTACTAATATCCCTAAACTATGTGGGGTTACGTTAAAGATAGGTAGTTGAAATCTAGTAACCTTTATTAAGATTTCCAAAAATATCCATGATAGGGTACAGGGCCTTTACTTTTGAAATTTAGTGTATGTAATTAACTAATAGCCATAAAATAGGCTGTCAGAGATGAACATTTCATGTGGTACATACGAGTAAGAAATCTGAGCACAGAAGGGAAGTAAATACCAAAGGGCAAGAGAAAAAAAAATATACTGGGAGAGACGAGTAACTACAGACAGCAACTAGGAAAATAGGGCAGAAATAGAAAGACAAATTAAACTGTGAAGAAAGAAACTAATTTGAGTTTGGGATAATCTAAACACAATCTAAACTAGAGGACCTCCCAAGGTCTTCTCAAAAATAACAACTGTAGGGCTTCCCTGATAGTCCAGTGGGTAAAAAGTCTGCCTTGCAGTACAAGGGGCACCGGTTAGATCTCTAGCCTGGGAAGCTCCCATGTGCTGCGGAGCATCGGGACCGATGTGTCCAATTACAAGTCAGTGCTCTGCAACTGGAGAGGCCACTGTGATGGGAGGCCCACACAGGCCAAAAGAGTAAAGATGGATGAAAATAAATAGATTAAAAAAATCAATGAAAAGAGACCAAAATTAAAAAAAATTACAACTCTAAAACTTAAATTTGAATTCAAGTTCTCAATTAAAATGAGTTAAACGACCTCAGCTACTAGTTAATACAATCATAAATTCACTTACTGAAAACTTCTGAATTTCAGAAACACTAGAATATATACCAAATATAAAATTTTGATCCACTTGCATTTGGTCACTTCATTTCTCTGGGTCATATTGTGGTAATTCTTGCAATGGTTCAAACTTTTTCATTATACTTCTATTTGTCATGGTGATTTGTGACTTTTGATGCTACTGTGATTGTTACAGGGGACCAGGAGCTGTGCCCACACAAGATGACAATCAATAAACGTCCTGTGTTCTCTTGACTGTTTAACCGACCTGCCATTCTCCATGTCTCACCCTCCTCTCCTTGGGCCTTCCTACTCTCTATCCCCTGAGACACAATAATATTGAAATTAGGCCAATTAATGCATCTACAACAGCTTTTAAGTCTTCAAGTGAATGAAAGAGTTGCATGTCTCTCACTTTAAATCAAAAGCTTGAGGGCTTCCCCTGGTGGTCCAGTGGGTAAGGACACCGCCTTGCAGTGCAAGGGGTGCCAGTTTGAGCCCTGGCCTGGGAAGATCCCACGTGCCGCGGAGCGGCTGGACTGATGTGTCCAATCATTGAGCCAGAGCTCTGGAGCACATGCGCCCAGAGCCGGTGCTCTGCAACGACAGACGCCACCGTGATGGGAGGCCCACAGGAGCCAAAGAACGAAGACGAATGAAAATAGAGAAATGAAAGACCAATAGAAGTGGCCTGCCCACTCCCCTCTGTCCCCAACCTGACCCCTGCCCAAAGTAAATAAATAAATAAATCTTTAAAAAAAAAAAAGCTTGAAATGATTAAGCTATGATGAAAGAAAGCTGAAAGCTAGGCCTCTTGTGCCAAACAGTTAGCTAGCTTGTGAAAGCAAAAGAAAAGTTCTCGAAGGAAATTAAAAGTGCTACTTCAGTGAACATACAAATGATAAACTAAACAGCCTGACTGCTGATGTGGAGAAAGTTTTAATGGTCTGGGGAGAAGATCACACCAGCCACAGTATTTCCTTAAGTCAAAGCCAAATCCAGACAGAGCAAGGACTATCTTCAATTCTGTGAAGGCTGAGAGAGGTGAGGAAGCTGTAGAAGAAAACCCTGAAGCCAGCAGAGGCTGGTTGTTAAGTATTCAGGCAAGTGAGAATGTAGAAGCTGTAGCAAGATATCCAGAAGATTATTAATAAACATATACCACACTAAACAGATTTTCAATGCTGATGAAATAGCCTTAGGTCGGAAAATGCTCTCTAGGATTTTCATAGCTAGAGAGGAAAAGTCAATGGCTAGTTTCAAAGCTTCAAAAGACAGGCTGACTCTTATTAGGGGTTAATGTAGTTGGCAACTTGAAGTTGATGCCAATGCTCATTTATCATTTCCTCAATTCTAGGATACTTAAGAATTTATGCTAAATCTACCCTACCTGTACTCTGTGAATGAAAACAACAAATCCTGGATTTGCCAGTGTTGAGAACTGCTGCTCAGAAAAGAATTCCTTTCAAAATATTACTCCTCACTGACAATGTGCCCTGCTCATCCAAGCACTCTAATGGAGACATAAAAGACTCATGGTTGTTCTCATGCCTGCTAACACAACATCCACTCTGAAGCTGATGGATCAAGGAGAAACTCCGACTTTTGGGTTTTATTATTTAAGAAATACATTTTTGTAAGATTACAGTTGCTATATAGAGTGATTCCTATGCTGGATCCAGGCAAAGTAAATTGAAAACCTTCTGAAGTCACTGTTCTAGGTGTTATTAAAAACAACTTTGACTCGTGGGAAGAAATCAAAATGTGAACAAAAACAAGAGTTCTGAAGAAGTTGATTCCAACACTCATGAATGACTACCGAGATGGTAGTAAAAGCAAGAGAACTAGAATTATAAGTGGAGCCTGAAGGTGTATCTGAACCACTATAATTTCATGAAAACAAAACATAAAAACAAACCTGAATGGATGGCTAAAAAAGCAGTTTCCTGAGATGAAATCTATTACTGGTGAAGATGCAGTGAAAGAGTGCTGAAATGACAATAAGGAAACTTAGAATAAACTGAGCTAAAAAAGCACCAGCAAGGGCTTCCCTGGTGGTCCAGTGGGTAAGGACACCGCCTTGCAGTGCAAGGGGCGCCGGTTCGATCCCTGGCCTGGGAAGATCCCACGTGCCGTGGAGCGGCTGGACCGATGTGTCCAATTACCGAGCCGGAGCTCTGGAGCGCATGCGCCCAGAGCCAGCGCTCTATGATGACAGACGCCACCGCGATGGGAGGCCCACAGGAGCCAAAGAACAAAGATGGATGAAAACAGAGAAATGAAAGACCAATAGAAGTGGCCTGCCTGTCCCTCTCCCTCCCCACCTTACGCCACAAAAGATAAATAAAATAAATGTTAAAAAAACAAAAGCACCAGCAAGGTTTCAGAGAACTGACTCCAATGCTGAAGGAAGTTCTACTGTGGGTAAAATACTACCAAATGGCATAGTATGTGACAGTTATTCATGAAAGGAAGAATCAATTAAAGGAACAGACTTCATTGCTATTTTAAGAAATTGCCACAGTCACCTAACCTTCAGCAACTACCACCCCGGATCAGTAAGCAGCCATCAAGACTGATGTAGGACCCTCCATCAGAAAAAAGATTGTAACTTGCTAAAAGCTCAGGTAATAATCAGCAATTTAAAGGAGAGCACTATTTCTAATTAGGGCATGTGCATTTTTAAAAGCAGACATAATGATATTGCACACCTATTGGAGAATGAAAAGATAACTTTTTTTATACTTTTCAAAAAAAATTTTGGCCGTTTTTATTTATTTATTTTTCATACATCTTTATTCTTTGGCCTGTGTGGGCCTCCCACTGCAGTGGCCTCTCTCGTTGCAGAGCACCGGCTCTGGGCGCATGCACTCCAGAGCGCTGGCTCATAATTGGACACACCGGTCCAGCCACTCCGCAGCACATGTATCTTCCCAGACCAGGGATCAAACCAGTGCCACTTGCATTGCAAGGCAGACTCTTTACCCACTGGACCACCAGGAAGCCGGAAAAAGATAACTTTCATATCCACAAGGAAACCAAAAAATTCATGTGACCTGCTTTATCATATAATCGCAATAAATATGACTAGGCCTCTTCTATTCCCATCTCTTTTTGCCTATACTCCAGTCCCAATCCTAATGAATTCCTTTGATGATGTCATTTCTGAAATAAACCTTTTTCTTTTATGTTTCACTTTTTTCTTGAACTAATGGCTAGAATGGCTTAAAAGGTGATACACATGAGTAACATCTATAAAAGCTATGTCATTTGGGGATGTTTTAGGTATGAAATATATTTGGTTATTTGTATTGTTCTTATTATCTGAGATTAACAGCTGCCCTTACTTACCCAAACCTCCACTGGAGGCAGCAAGCTCTCCAAGATATCTCAAGTGCACTGACTTTCCAAAGTGCATTTACTTCTGTAAGTCAGGAAAGGTTAATAATACAGCGTAAAATAAAAGGGCTCAAGTGAAGGCCAAGCTTAGGGGAAAATTCTCCAAAATCAGATCAAGCAATGCAAGTCAGTTCCAACTCCGAAGAAACTGTTAACGGAAAAAACATGAAAAACAGAAATCTTCATAAAGTGCTGAAGGCACCCAGTGATGCTAACAAGTAAAAAGAAAATTGGAACTCTTCTTCCTTTCTCTAGAGAGAAGTGGTTTAGGATAGAAGAAAAAGTAGAATCGATGGTAATATTCTTTAAATCATATTTTTATGATGACCACTTTACTGTCACTGAAAAAAAGCACAGTACCTCAAACTGTAACTTCTGACAGTAAAACTTTTACAAAGATGACTGTACTCTATAATGTAAACAAATCTAGACAGTAGTTACAGCACCACTGATTACAGAAGCAATGTCATCACCACTATCAATAGATAGTGGAACAAATTTTTGTTCCAATGCACTAAGATTATCCAAAAATATTTCTTTTAAATAGTAGATTTAGACACATAATCCAGCAACTTTCAAAAGTATTTTCTTTGAATACTGCATACTATTTTCAAAATAATACAATAAAAGTCCTTCATATGTCTCAGACTTTTACCAAATTAGAAAAGAATTTTTAATTAACCAAAAATTCATGTGACCTGCTTTATCATATAATCGCAATAAATATGACTAGGCCTCTTCTATTCCCATCTCTTTTTGCCTATACTCCAGTCCCAATCCTAATGAATTCCTTTGATGATGTCATTTCTGAAATAAACCTTTTTCTTTTATGTTTCACTTTTTTCTTGAACTAATGGCTAGAATGGCTTAAAAGGTGATACACATGAGTAACATCTATAAAAGCTATGTCATTTGGGGATGTTTTAGGTATGAAATATATTTGGTTATTTGTATTGTTCTTATTATCTGAGATTAACAGCTGCCCTTACTTACCCAAACCTCCACTGGAGGCAGCAAGCTCTCCAAGATATCTCAAGTGCACTGACTTTCCAAAGTGCATTTACTTCTGTAAGTCAGGAAAGGTTAATAATACAGCGTAAAATAAAAGGGCTCAAGTGAAGGCCAAGCTTAGGGGAAAATTCTCCAAAATCAGATCAAGCAATGCAAGTCAGTTCCAACTCCGAAGAAACTGTTAACGGAAAAAACATGAAAAACAGAAATCTTCATAAAGTGCTGAAGGCACCCAGTGATGCTAACAAGTAAAAAGAAAATTGGAACTCTTCTTCCTTTCTCTAGAGAGAAGTGGTTTAGGATAGAAGAAAAAGTAGAATCGATGGTAATATTCTTTAAATCATATTTTTATGATGACCACTTTACTGTCACTGAAAAAAAGCACAGTACCTCAAACTGTAACTTCTGACAGTAAAACTTTTACAAAGATGACTGTACTCTATAATGTAAACAAATCTAGACAGTAGTTACAGCACCACTGATTACAGAAGCAATGTCATCACCACTATCAATAGATAGTGGAACAAATTTTTGTTCCAATGCACTAAGATTATCCAAAAATATTTCTTTTAAATAGTAGATTTAGACACATAATCCAGCAACTTTCAAAAGTATTTTCTTTGAATACTGCATACTATTTTTCAAAATAATACAATAAAAGTCCTTCATATCATGTCTCAGACTTTTACCAAATTAGAAAAGAAGGTTTTTTTTTTCACATAGCCTTTGTAAATTACCAAAATTTTTAATATTAAAAAATGTGTTTTATTTATAAGTATATGCTAACTATCATATAATTTAAGAAGCCTTCAAATTTAAAAGCTATTTGGATGTTCCTAAAAATTCTACTAATTTTAAAGAAAAAGTTTACATATTTTTTCCTCTATGTAGGTTACCAGTATAAAATACACTAGAAATTGAAATCCATTTTTTTATACTTTGGAATGCAGAAATAAGGAATACCTATAAATCTGTTAAAAGATGTGATATGACTATAGCATGAAGATACTATTGTTCTATGTTTAAATCTTCAACCCACGATTCTGAAAGACCTGTGTGACTTCATAATATGCTGAAAAATAAAATGTTTCCCCAGAGCAAAAACAAAACGAAACAAAACAAAGCCCAGCATGGTAATCCACATGGTTTAGCTTCCTTCAGACTTCCAGTGTTTTCTGAGAGAGCAAGATGGTTAAAAAGCTCAGATTTTGAATTCTTTATATGTCTCAGGTATTCAAAATTTTCAAAGATGTCAGTAATTTGAGGATTAGAGTTTAGGAGGGTGCAGGAACCACATTTCTTTACCTCCTGTGTTCATGCTCAGGAAAGGCACATTACCTAATGTATCAAGAGATTTCAGCTCAAAATCAGAGATAAATGGTTTTATTTGGGCAGGAAAATGCAGAAGTCCGTATGATTCAATTGATGGCATCAGTTCTACATTTCACCTAAATACAGATGGGAAATTTTTAAAAAGATATGAATGATTTAAAAAGAAATGGAAAACAAGCAAGCCAGTTTCTCAGCACAAGAAACTGTTTTCATAAAAAAAGTTCTAATTTTTCTTCCTTCTGAGCTAAAAGAGGTATCAGTTCTTAACAATAACATACTTGAGTATGTATTCTATAGGTAACTTACTTGGCCAAAGTGGTTTTAGTTCTCCTATTCTCAAAAGATAAATTATACAAAACCATGGTGCTACAGTTACATACTCTATTACTGTTTAACAGAAAACACAAAATTCATTCTCTACTATATATAAGGTATTTCCATTACAAAACTGGATACATTTTTTAAAAAAGGTTTGTCTATCTTAAATTTAACAAGTTCAATTCATTTCATGGAGGACTGCTGTTTAAATACTACCAAAATACTTTCAGAAATGACACTGCTTGCTCCTTAGGGTCTACAAACCAGAAACACTAGAATATAAGAATGTACCATGATACAGACAATTTCCTAATCCTATATAAAAGGAAAACTCGTTTTAGATATTGCTCTAAAAAGATAATGCAAACCATGATTTTAAAGTAACGTGCTATATACACAGAAATAATCTTTCACAGCAAAGCACAGAAAGACTGCAGAGAATCCATTTTTCTTTTTTGAACAATCTTTCCTTCTTTGTTTACTTCTTTATATTTTGCTTCTTTTAAAAAATGTTCTTTTTCCAATTACAGGGAGGAAATAAAAAGAAATGCAACTCTTTTATGTAAAGTAAATCCATCTGGATGTTTGCTGCATCCCATACTATAAACCTGTGATCCCCAACCAGAATGAGTTATAGTAAAGCTGCAGGCAAAATTGTCTCCATATACCACAATCCATTATCCCTGTCAAGTTAATGTTCCATGTTGAGCCATATGGCACGGGTACACATTCAACAAAGGAAATTCCTTAAACTTGTTATAATCAGCACTTGCAGTCATCCAAAAAACTGACATAAACAGCTTTATTGTGTTTAGTGCATTTCAGTTAATATCCATGACAAAAACAGGAAACAGTACAGGAAAAGGAGGAGGAATGTGGGGGAGCAGAGTTATTAAAAAAAAAAAAAAAACTGTCCATTTTATAATTAGATTTTTCCTAAGCAAGTGATTTTCAATTACAGTAAGCTCCATCCCCTTGACCGTGATCCACTGGGCCATATTTAAGAGAAAACAAAATTTAATGACATCAATTTTCCACATATGAACAAACCTAAATCTTAAAGTCTTATAGTATCTGATTCATATAAAGCATTTCAGGTAAAATAATGAATGATTTAAATGTTCATGTTTGTTTTCTTTCTGCAATTGTCTCGCAATTGCTAAAATCTAACAGTGCTTCATTAAAAAATAAGGCTAAGATTTAAATAAAGTGTCTTTATGTGCATTAAGTGTAGGTCACGGATGAATCAAGGGCTCCCAGAAGCCTTTGGTACCTGGCACAGCCCAGCACATCAAACTCCAGTCAAGGTATAAGTAGAGCAGAACTTCATTTCAGCCCCCGCAGTGACAACAATAAAACGCTGAGAAAACACACTATCAAATACTGAACTCAGCATCAATTTCTGTTAATTACAGCCTTGTCAGCAACGTGATTATTCAAACAACTCATGCAAATGTTAATGAGGCCTTATTTGCATATTTATTTTTTCCTTTGTTGAAATGTCATTGATTATTACATTCTACTATGATGAATGTGCCTGATGATGTGCTCTGATATGTAATTAGTCATTAGGTGGAATGAATAGATCAATTATGAAAAAGGACTAAGATTAAGAAATATCAAACAAGACCGCCCAATATAACTATAGAATCTTTTTTAAAAAGAACCTAATAAATAATTTCTTGACATTTAGACTGCAACATCAGTAGTTTTCAATAAATAAACCACTAGTTTTGTGAGGTTAAATGAAGGCTTAAAAACACATCAGTACTTTAATAATCCAATTATGATCATAGAAACCATCTTTTAAAAATTGCAAACCACCTCAAGAGGCATATCAGAACAACAAACACCAAAAAAGAGCCGATTTTCCTTTAGGCTTGCACAAATTAAAAATACATAAAGTATACTTTATTCTAGTATGAGGAGTTAGAGGTGAAAACAGGTCAAAGAGAAAGGAGTATAGCATCATAGAGAGAGGTAGGAATCTGACAGAGAATGACTACTTTCATAAAAAACAAGGCAAGCAAAAACAAACTCCTTCAAATCCCAATTTGTTCTTAGAGGAAAAGGATTATTTAGTCTCGGAAACTGTTTGCTGTAACTATCCAGCCAGCACTTGCTATTCACAGATGAAAAAAAATAAAAAAAACCACATTACTGCAGACCAGATGGGAACATTCCACATGACCAAACCAATCAATCACCTCGGTGGGCGAAGGTGCGACACAGCCGTGTAGCAACACACCATTTCACAGTCTATCGGGCACAAACACCTGGCCACCAATCAATGGCCCCCCGAGGACCTTGAGGGGGGCAGGCTCTCTGGAGTCTTACTGGTCCATGCCTGATGACTTCATAATCACACATCATTTCATTCACTAGAGGATACAAACTAGCATTCTAATTCGAAAAGGGCACAAAACACATGGACCATACACGGCAGGCAGGACCAGCCCAGCACATCAAACTCCAGTCAAGGTATAAGTAGAGCAGAACTTCATTTCAGCCCCCGCAGTGACAACAATAAAACGCTGAGAAAACACACTATCAAATACTGAACTCAGCATCAATTTCTGTTAATTACAGCCTTGTCAGCAACGTGATTATTCAAACAACTCATGCAAATGTTAATGAGGCCTTATTTGCATATTTATTTTTTCCTTTGTTGAAATGTCATTGATTATTACATTCTACTATGATGAATGTGCCTGATGATGTGCTCTGATATGTAATTAGTCATTAGGTGGAATGAATAGATCAATTATGAAAAAGGACTAAGATTAAGAAATATCAAACAAGACCGCCCAATATAACTATAGAATCTTTTTTAAAAAGAACCTAATAAATAATTTCTTGACATTTAGACTGCAACATCAGTAGTTTTCAATAAATAAACCACTAGTTTTGTGAGGTTAAATGAAGGCTTAAAAACACATCAGTACTTTAATAATCCAATTATGATCATAGAAACCATCTTTTAAAAATTGCAAACCACCTCAAGAGGCATATCAGAACAACAAACACCAAAAAAGAGCCGATTTTCCTTTAGGCTTGCACAAATTAAAAATACATAAAGTATACTTTATTCTAGTATGAGGAGTTAGAGGTGAAAACAGGTCAAAGAGAAAGGAGTATAGCATCATAGAGAGAGGTAGGAATCTGACAGAGAATGACTACTTTCATAAAAAACAAGGCAAGCAAAAACAAACTCCTTCAAATCCCAATTTGTTCTTAGAGGAAAAGGATTATTTAGTCTCGGAAACTGTTTGCTGTAACTATCCAGCCAGCACTTGCTATTCACAGATGAAAAAAAATAAAAAAAACCACATTACTGCAGACCAGATGGGAACATTCCACATGACCAAACCAATCAATCACCTCGGTGGGGCGCAGGTGCAACACAGCCGTGTAGCAACACACCATTTCACAGTCTATCGGGCACAAACACATGGCCACCAATCAATGGCCCCCCGAGGACCTTGAGGGGGGCAGGCTCTCTGGAGTCTTACTGGTCCATGCCTGATGACTTCATAATCACACATCATTTCATTCACTAGAGGATACAAACTAGCATTCTAATAACCTTCTACTGAAAATGGTCATGTTGTGCATATTAATACAGCACCGTTTGGAGTGAAGTAACCGACTTTACACGGCAGGCTAGGCAAGGCGTGCAGGGTTGAACAATCTGAAGCTAGAAACTTCTTCCTATTAGAAGGCGGCTGTTCTGTTCAGACTGAGATCAACAGCAACATGATCCATTTTCTCACATCAAAGTTGGCGTGCAAGGCTTGTATCTTTTACAAAGCAACTTAAACAATAGTAAGCCTGAAGAGATAAAGGCAAGTGCAAATAAAAAGGGAAGCTGGTAACTGTGTACGAAGGATAGGCACTCCATCTTTCTAAACTAATCTAACTAAAACTGAAATGAAAGTAAAAATTAGGAGACCATGAATAAAACTTAAATGTATTTCATTGACTTCGTGTTCCTCACATTTTCCTAGTGCTTGAGGGGTGACTCTGTACACTGCATAATTATAGGAGAAGATAAATAGAACAATCTCCAGCAAACACTACCAGAATGCCACCAAGGCAAAGGACACTCATACAGCTGCTGTTGGTTCATTTTCAGAGAGGTTGTAGGCAGGAATATCCTTGAAAACTGAGTACTGAGCAGAACTAATCAACTACCTACCATGCAGAGATGACCTAATTTAAAAAAAAAAAAAAAAGTAAAAACATGTTTTGTCTTAAAAAAAAAAAAAAACATACAACTCAAATCCTTATTGGAACAAGGGCTAGGTGTGTGTCAGTTTTTAAAAGCAGCTTTCTTTGGTAATTCACTGGGCAGCTGGGACCTTATAGATCCTTAGATCCCATCAAGAACATCAATCACCAGAGCCAGGGTTCGCGTGGATATCAGGGCAAGACAACTCAGAATATAAACTGACCTTTGATAACACTGAAAGCTGGCTTGGGTAATTAAGTTTTGATGCTAATATTCTAATAATTTGGTCTCTCATAAAAAAACACTTATAGACTAATTTACATTTCATATTTGGACTCTGGATACATAGGTGCTTACCTACTTAGAAATATGAGGATCATGCTTTGTCCATATAAGGTTAATAGTGATTATTATCTTCTACAGTCTAAAACAATTAATATATATATATTCTATGAAAATACACCTACTAGAACAGAGGGTAGTCCCTTAGGGAAAGAAATCTAGTGATTAGTCAAATAAATTGTTACTCCAGAGTAATAATTTATTTGACTAACAATAACTCGCAAGATAATCTCAGTGATAGTTTACCATATACAATTCGCTCTAGAAAGACTGCCTGACTTCTTGCTAAATGAAGATATCATAGACTAGAAAAGGATGCAAGATTCAAGTCAGAAGACCAGAATTCTAGTTCACACTTTTTTACTGATTAGTTGTGCAGTCTTCATCACGGCAGACAAATCCAATTACTTCCATTTACTAACTAGAAGAATGGCTAGATTAGATAAGACTTTGAAGTTTCTCCCAATTTATGATCTCCTGTGTGGCTAACTAGAAGAATGGCTTACGATAAGATCGTTTCCTAAAAGTGCTTGAGGGGTGACTCTGTACACTGCATAATTATAGGAGAAGATAAATAGAACAATCTCCAGCAAACACTACCAGAATGCCACCAAGGCAAAGGACACTCATACAGCTGCTGTTGGTTCATTTTCAGAGAGGTTGTAGGCAGGAATATCCTTGAAAACTGAGTACTGAGCAGAACTAATCAACTACCTACCATGCAGAGATGACCTAATTTAAAAAAAAAAAAAAAAGTAAAAACATGTTTTGTCTTAAAAAAAAAAAAAAACATACAACTCAAATCCTTATTGGAACAAGGGCTAGGTGTGTGTCAGTTTCTAAAAAGCAGCTTTCTTTGGTAATTCACTGGGCAGCTGGGACCTTATAGATCCTTAGATCCCATCAAGAACATCAATCACCAGAGCCAGGGTTCGCGTGGATATCAGGGCAAGACAACTCAGAATATAAACTGACCTTTGATAACACTGAAAGCTGGCTTGGGTAATTAAGTTTTGATGCTAATATTCTAATAATTTGGTCTCTCATAAAAAAACACTTATAGACTAATTTACATTTCATATTTGGACTCTGGATACATAGGTGCTTACCTACTTAGAAATATGAGGATCATGCTTTGTCCATATAAGGTTAATAGTGATTATTATCTTCTACAGTCTAAAACAATTAATATATATATATTCTATGAAAATACACCTACTAGAACAGAGGGTAGTCCCTTAGGGAAAGAAATCTAGTGATTAGTCAAATAAATTGTTACTCCAGAGTAATAATTTATTTGACTAACAATAACTCGCAAGATAATCTCAGTGATAGTTTACCATATACAATTCGCTCTAGAAAGACTGCCTGACTTCTTGCTAAATGAAGATATCATAGACTAGAAAAGGATGCAAGATTCAAGTCAGAAGACCAGAATTCTAGTTCACACTTTTTTACTGATTAGTTGTGCAGTCTTCATCACGGCAGACAAATCCAATTACTTCCATTTACTAACTAGAAGAATGGCTAGATTAGATAAGACTTTGAAGTTTCTCCCAATTTATGATCTCCCTGTGTGGTCTGAAAGTCTCTACCTAGTAGTTCTAAAGGCTCTACATAGTAGTCTTCAGAGTACCAGGTGAGGATGAACAGAGATCAGGTGTCCTAGTTTCAAAAATCTAGCAGACAAGCCTATGGATGAAGTGAAGTCACTCTTACGAAAATACAAAAGACAACTATTTCTCTGACTTATATAAGTATGAGCAGAAATAATCAGTATGTGAGTTGAAGTTCACTTGTTTCTTTAAACAGAGTAACAATGCCAAAACTGTATCATACAGAAAAAAGAAAACCCAGAAAGATAAGAGTGGTGACTGGTCTCAGCAAATAAGCAGGAGGGACTCAATAACATTCAAAGTTGTTGTCACCAGACACATCTCAAGTGGCCAAGAAAACGTATTTTCTTTCTTTCTTAAGTTCAATTCTAAGTGAAAGCACCTATGTTTTAACCTTTTCCCTACAGACACAGGAAACATATTACTAAAAACAATCCTGATAATGCTTTGAAAAGAAAAGTATCAAGCTACACTTTCACTTTTTAACCACCATGGTAACAAAACAGTATTTAAAGGCACTGAAGAAAAGAATTCAGAGCAGCTTTGGAGTCAGACAGTATTTGGTTTAAATGTCAGTTCCCTGACTTATTAATTTTGTGACTTTTGGATGAGTTACCTAAACTTCTAAACCTCAATTTCTTGATTTGAAAAGGATGATTAGTAATAGTGGCAATACCAACAACTCTGAGGCTGTTGTGAAAAGTTAATAGAGCTCTGAGGCTGGAAAGAAATCTAGTGATTAGTCAAATTTGCCAGAGTAATAATTTATTTGACTAACAATAACTCGCAAGATAATCTCAGTGATAGTTTACCATATACAATTCGCTCTAGAAAGACTGCCTGACTTCTTGCTAAATGAAGATATCATAGACTAGAAAAGGATGCAAGATTCAAGTCAGAAGACCAGAATTCTAGTTCACACTTTTTTACTGATTAGTTGTGCAGTCTTCATCACGGCAGACAAATCCAATTACTTCCATTTACTAACTAGAAGAATGGCTAGATTAGATAAGACTTTGAAGTTTCTCCCAATTTATGATCTCCCTGTGTGGTCTGAAAGTCTCTACCTAGTAGTTCTAAAGGCTCTACATAGTAGTCTTCAGAGTACCAGGTGAGGATGAACAGAGATCAGGTGTCCTAGTTTCAAAAATCTAGCAGACAAGCCTATGGATGAAGTGAAGTCACTCTTACGAAAATACAAAAGACAACTATTTCTCTGACTTATATAAGTATGAGCAGAAATAATCAGTATGTGAGTTGAAGTTCACTTGTTTCTTTAAACAGAGTAACAATGCCAAAACTGTATCATACAGAAAAAAGAAAACCCAGAAAGATAAGAGTGGTGACTGGTCTCAGCAAATAAGCAGGAGGGACTCAATAACATTCAAAGTTGTTGTCACCAGACACATCTCAAGTGGCCAAGAAAACGTATTTTCTTTCTTTCTTAAGTTCAATTCTAAGTGAAAGCACCTATGTTTTAACCTTTTCCCCTACAGACACAGGAAACATATTACTAAAAACAATCCTGATAATGCTTTGAAAAGAAAAGTATCAAGCTACACTTTCACTTTTTAACCACCATGGTAACAAAACAGTATTTAAAGGCACTGAAGAAAAGAATTCAGAGCAGCTTTGGAGTCAGACAGTATTTGGTTTAAATGTCAGTTCCCTGACTTATTAATTTTGTGACTTTTGGATGAGTTACCTAAACTTCTAAACCTCAATTTCTTGATTTGAAAAGGATGATTAGTAATAGTGGCAATACCAACAACTCTGAGGCTGTTGTGAAAATTTAATGAGCTAGCCTAACATACAGCAAGCAGTCAGTTTTTCTGCTACCAATTAATAACTGCTAACAAACAAACTAATATGAATATATCAAAATCAGGAGAAAGTTAATCTCATTAAAGCTCTAGTCTCAATTCATAAACAGCACTGATCTCAACTCTGTTTATTTAAAAAAATATATTTCACAAGAAAATGGAAGGTTTCCTTATGGCAACCATTAACTGCAGATACTGGTCAATGTAGTCCTCAACTGGCCCCCTAATAATATATCCTAGAGAACCTGAATCAGGAAAATCTACCCCAAAGAGTAAAGGTTTCTGCTTCTTCCCAGAAACATTTTCCCCTTTCTTAGATTTGTGCAAAATGTAAAAAACAAAAAAGCTTGCCTTTCACATACAACTGATAGATGTTGCTTCTCTAGAATCCACAAAGAAAACAAGATGGTCGATAAAATGTCAGTTGTCCTGCTTAGTATAAACTGTATTTAAAAACAAGCTAGCTTTAAGACAGCACCATCATCTGAATAGCTTCCCAGGGGGCACGGTGCTAAAGAATCCATCTGCCAGTGCAGGAGATGCAAGAGACAAGGGTTTGCTCCTCAGGTCAGGAAGATCCCTTAGGTTAGTAAATGGCAACCCATTCCAGTATTCTTGCCTGGAAAATTCCATTGACAGAGAATCCTGGTGGGCCTCAGTCCATGGGGTCGCAAAAAGTTGGACACAATTAAGCACAGTACAGCACATCATCTGGAAACCAAAGGTCCTCAACTATTTTAGCTGAAATATCACTCTGTGGTCACACATCCAACATTCTTGCAAAATCGAGCCTTTCATCGATTAGAGGTTTTATACTAGAGAGTAAAAAGTGTATTTACTTAGGTAAGACACATTTTAAATTGATACAAAGAATTTAACTGATGAGTCAATTAAGTCCCTTGAAAAGTTTAAAAATCAACTACATCTGTTTTTATAGCAAAGGAATAAAAGACAGCCTCATGTAACTAAGTTTGCCGATTCATAGTATCAATTTCTTGATTTGAAAAGGATGATTAGTAATAGTGGCAATACCAACAACTCTGAGGCTGTTGTGAAAATTTAATGAGCTAGCCTAACATACAGCAAGCAGTCAGTTTTTCTGCTACCAATTAATAACTGCTAACAAACAAACTAATATGAATATATCAAAATCAGGAGAAAGTTAATCTCATTAAAGCTCTAGTCTCAATTCATAAACAGCACTGATCTCAACTCTGTTTATTTAAAAAAATATATTTCACAAGAAAATGGAAGGTTTCCTTATGGCAACCATTAACTGCAGATACTGGTCAATGTAGTCCTCAACTGGCCCCCTAATAATATATCCTAGAGAACCTGAATCAGGAAAATCTACCCCAAAGAGTAAAGGTTTCTGCTTCTTCCCAGAAACATTTTCCCCTTTCTTAGATTTGTGCAAAATGTAAAAAACAAAAAAGCTTGCCTTTCACATACAACTGATAGATGTTGCTTCTCTAGAATCCACAAAGAAAACAAGATGGTCGATAAAATGTCAGTTGTCCTGCTTAGTATAAACTGTATTTAAAAACAAGCTAGCTTTAAGACAGCACCATCATCTGAATAGCTTCCCAGGGGGCACGGTGCTAAAGAATCCATCTGCCAGTGCAGGAGATGCAAGAGACAAGGGTTTGCTCCTCAGGTCAGGAAGATCCCTTAGGTTAGTAAATGGCAACCCATTCCAGTATTCTTGCCTGGAAAATTCCATTGACAGAGAATCCTGGTGGGCCTCAGTCCATGGGGTCGCAAAAAGTTGGACACAATTAAGCACAGTACAGCACATCATCTGGAAACCAAAGGTCCTCAACTATTTTAGCTGAAATATCACTCTGTGGTCACACATCCAACATTCTTGCAAAATCGAGCCTTTCATCGATTAGAGGTTTTATACTAGAGAGTAAAAAGTGTATTTACTTAGGTAAGACACATTTTAAATTGATACAAAGAATTTAACTGATGAGTCAATTAAGTCCCTTGAAAAGTTTAAAAATCAACTACATCTGTTTTTATAGCAAAGGAATAAAAGACAGCCTCATGTAACTAAGTTTGCCGATTCATAGTATCAATTTCATAGTCCCAGGAGGGTTTTCAGCAAAGGCAAAAAGTAGAAACTGCTGCAAGGAATACGGTGTTGAATGCAGCAGAACTCAATGTTAGATTTGAAGGCAGCATTTGCCAACTAAATATCAAATGAACTCTGGTGGATTACTTGCTCTTGTGGCTCTATCAAGTCACAGGCTTGCCCTCTCCCTTTCTCTAAGCCCTTGTTTCTTCATCTGTGGAACTGGAGATAAAATGGGAAAGAAGAAATGAACATCGAGTAAATCCTTTTAAGGATCAAATCCTGGGATGGGCATTAGACACATCTTCCATTACATCATCCTCAAAGATAGTAAGAGCAAGCAAGGCCAGAATTACTATCTCCATTTCACAGATTAAAGTACGGAATCTCAAACATATATTTGTCCAAAGAAGATATACAAGTAGCAAAGATGCACATGAAATGATGCTTAATATTATTAGTCATTACGGAAAGGAAAATCAAAACCCCAGTGAGGTTTTCTCACACACAAGGATAGCTAAAGTAAAAAAGACACAGTAATGTTGGCAAGGATGTAAAGAAATTGAAACTCTCATAAATTGCTAGTTAGACTGTAAAATGGTTGACAGCCACGCCAGAAAATAGTCTGGCCGTTCCCCAAATGGTTAAACATAGAGCTGTATTAGGTATAAACTTAAGAAAACTGAAAACATGTCCACACAAAACCAGTGCACCAATGTTCACAGCAGTATTATTCAAAATAGCAAAAGTAGAAACAATTCAAGCATCAATTGATGAATGGATAAATAAATGTGGTACATCCATCCAACGGAACATTATTCAGCATAAAAAGAGATGAAGTATTGATGCATGCTGAACACAGATGAACCTTGAAATATACTAAGTGAAAAAAATACAGTCAAATGACCACATATTACATGATTCTATTTATAGGCAATGTCCACAAAAGACGAGTCCACGGTGATAAAAAGTAGACTAGTGGTTGCTAGGGGGCAGGTGGAGGGCGGAATGAGAACTGACTTCTAACAGGTACTAAGCTTCTTTAAGGAGAGATGAAAAAGTTCTAAATAAGACAGTGATGATGGCTGCACAACTCTAAGAATACACTAACAAGCACTAAGTTGTATACTTTAAAAGAGTGGATTTTATAGTATCTGGATTATATCTCAACAAGCTGTTATTAAACACATTGAGTTTTAAAGATTTTAAAATTACAATAAACACATTTCCATGGGTTATGAATATTAACTGAACTTAATAAAGCTAAAGTACCTAGCATAATGTCTCAGACACACTGAAGATTCTTAATGAAACATGACCTCCTTTTACCTTTGTCAAATGCAGAAACAATAGAAGTTAAATATGATTCTGATTCTAACCTGATAGCTTAGCAAACCTACTCAATTCTTGTCATCTGGTTAGCGAGGAAAGAGCAAAAATACATGTTTACAGATATATAGTTACAGTCAGGAAAATTAGAACATACATATCTATCATTAGCTTGAAAGAAAAAGGATTTATTAACTGGCCTACATCTGAAGCTGAACTAAATATAATGAAGACATACTGAAGACAACCAAATTAAGTTATATAAAACCTCATGGAATCCCTCCTAAGTCTGTCAGCAACCATCTCGTGAACAATGAAGCTGTAATCACGAACATCACTTCTTTTCTAAGAGAGTATTTTGTTCAAATTAATTTATCAGAATTAGATATTCTACTATGTAAAGAAATTGAAACTCTCATAAATTGCTAGTTAGACTGTAAAATGGTTGACAGCCACGCCAGAAAATAGTCTGGCCGTTCCCCAAATGGTTAAACATAGAGCTGTATTAGGTATAAACTTAAGAAAACTGAAAACATGTCCACACAAAACCAGTGCACCAATGTTCACAGCAGTATTATTCAAAATAGCAAAAGTAGAAACAATTCAAGCATCAATTGATGAATGGATAAATAAATGTGGTACATCCATCCAACGGAACATTATTCAGCATAAAAAGAGATGAAGTATTGATGCATGCTGAACACAGATGAACCTTGAAATATACTAAGTGAAAAAAATACAGTCAAATGACCACATATTACATGATTCTATTTATAGGCAATGTCCACAAAAGACGAGTCCACGGTGATAAAAAGTAGACTAGTGGTTGCTAGGGGGCAGGTGGAGGGCGGAATGAGAACTGACTTCTAACAGGTACTAAGCTTCTTTAAGGAGAGATGAAAAAGTTCTAAATAAGACAGTGATGATGGCTGCACAACTCTAAGAATACACTAACAAGCACTAAGTTGTATACTTTAAAAGAGTGGATTTTATAGTATCTGGATTATATCTCAACAAGCTGTTATTAAACACATTGAGTTTTAAAGATTTTAAAATTACAATAAACACATTTCCATGGGTTATGAATATTAACTGAACTTAATAAAGCTAAAGTACCTAGCATAATGTCTCAGACACACTGAAGATTCTTAATGAAACATGACCTCCTTTTACCTTTGTCAAATGCAGAAACAATAGAAGTTAAATATGATTCTGATTCTAACCTGATAGCTTAGCAAACCTACTCAATTCTTGTCATCTGGTTAGCGAGGAAAGAGCAAAAATACATGTTTACAGATATATAGTTACAGTCAGGAAAATTAGAACATACATATCTATCATTAGCTTGAAAGAAAAAGGATTTATTAACTGGCCTACATCTGAAGCTGAACTAAATATAATGAAGACATACTGAAGACAACCAAATTAAGTTATATAAAACCTCATGGAATCCCTCCTAAGTCTGTCAGCAACCATCTCGTGAACAATGAAGCTGTAATCACGAACATCACTTCTTTTCTAAGAGAGTATTTTGTTCAAATTAATTTATCAGAATTAGATATTCTACTATTCAGGAGAGTACTTATTTTTTTAAAAGAAATATGTATTTTATTTATCTGGTTGCACCAGATCTTAGCTGTGGCATGCTGGTTCTAATTCCCCGACCAGGGATGGAACCCCTGTGTTGGGAGGGCAGGGTCTTGGTCACTGCACCACGAGCGAAGTCCCAGTACTTAATAGTGATCAAAACAATACAACAGGCAGGTACTTATATGCCTATTAATGTATCATTCTTGGTGACAGTGGCGAATAGACAGGGAGACCTCTCCCTATGGGACACCATTATCTCCAGGAAGTCCTCTATATTTATTACTTCATAACTGATTAGTCTATTCTCACATTCATTCAATCAGCATTTCACAAATACTTCTCAAACTTGGTAAGATATTCTACTTTGTTTAAATCAGTGTGGGAAGCCCTGTGAAGAAAGACCAAGATAAGGGAACCAAAAATTTCTACAGTTATTCACAATTTTTAAAGTTATACTCCAGGGCTTCCCTGGTGGTCCAGTGGGTAAGGACACCGCCTTGCAGTGCAAGGGACGCCGGTTCGACCCCTGGCCTGGGAAGATCCTATGTGCCACGGAGCGGCTGGATGGATGTGTCCAATCACCGAGCTGGAGCTCTGGAGCGCATGCGCCCAGAGCCGGCGCTCTGCAACGACAGACGCCACCGCGATGGGAGGCCCACATGGGCCAAAGAACAAAGACGGATGAAACTAGACAAACGAAAGACCAGTGGAAGTGGCCCGCCCACTCCCCTCCCTCCCCATCCCTGCCGAAATAAATAAATAAATAAATAAATAAATGTTTAATAAAGTTATACTCCAGTTATAGTCATCAAAAGGTACTGACCATATTCTCTGCGTTGTACAATATATCCTTATAGTTTATCTCATATATAATAGCTTGTACCTTTTTTTTCTTAAAGATTTATTTATTTATTTATTTTGGGCGGGGGTCTGGTTGAGGAGGGAGGGGAGCGGGCAGGCCACTTCTATTGGTCTTTCTCTTTGTTCTTTGGCCTGTGTGGGCCTCTGGTGTCGCAGAGCGCCGGCTCTGGGCACATGCACTCCAGAGATCTGGCTCGGTTGATTGGACACATAGGTCCAGCCGCTCCACGGCACATGGGATCTTCCCAGGCCAGGGATCAAACCAGCGCCCCTTGCACCGATCAGGGCATGGTTCTAATTCCCCGACCAGGGATGGAACCCCTGTGTTGGGAGGGCAGGGTCTTGGTCACTGCACCACGAGCGAAGTCCCAGTACTTAATAGTGATCAAAACAATACAACAGGCAGGTACTTATATGCCTATTAATGTATCATTCTTGGTGACAGTGGCGAATAGACAGGGAGACCTCTCCCTATGGGACACCATTATCTCCAGGAAGTCCTCTATATTTATTACTTCATAACTGATTAGTCTATTCTCACATTCATTCAATCAGCATTTCACAAATACTTCTCAAACTTGGTAAGATATTCTACTTTGTTTAAATCAGTGTGGGAAGCCCTGTGAAGAAAGACCAAGATAAGGGAACCAAAAATTTCTACAGTTATTCACAATTTTTAAAGTTATACTCCAGGGCTTCCCTGGTGGTCCAGTGGGTAAGGACACCGCCTTGCAGTGCAAGGGACGCCGGTTCGACCCCTGGCCTGGGAAGATCCTATGTGCCACGGAGCGGCTGGATGGATGTGTCCAATCACCGAGCTGGAGCTCTGGAGCACATGTGCCCAGAGCCAGTGCTCTGCAACAACAGATGCCACCGCGATGGGAGGCCCACATGGGCCAAAGAACAAAGACGGATGAAACTAGACAAACGAAAGACCAGTGGAAGTGGCCCGCCCACTCCCCTCCCTCCCCATCCCTGCCGAAATAAATAAATAAATAAATAAATAAATAAATGTTTAATAAAGTTATACTCCAGTTATAGTCATCAAAAGGTACTGACCATATTCTCTGCGTTGTACAATATATCCTTATAGTTTATCTCATATATAATAGCTTGTACCTTTTTTTTCTTAAAGATTTATTTATTTATTTATTTTGGGCGGGGGTCTGGTTGAGGAGGGAGGGGAGCGGGCAGGCCACTTCTATTGGTCTTTCTCTTTGTTCTTTGGCCTGTGTGGGCCTCTGGTGTCGCAGAGCGCCGGCTCTGGGCACATGCACTCCAGAGATCTGGCTCGGTTGATTGGACACATAGGTCCAGCCGCTCCACGGCACATGGGATCTTCCCAGGCCAGGGATCAAACCAGCGCCCCTTGCACTGCAAGGCGGTGTCCTTACCCACTGGACCACCAGGGGAAGTCCTAGCTTGTACCTTTTAATCCCGTCTCTATAATGTCCCTCCCCATTCTCCCCCCGCCCTCACCCCAAGTAACCACTACTGTGTTCTCTATCGTGATTCTGTTTGTTTTCTGTTATAGTCATGATAAGTTGTTCAGTACATACCTATGGGACAGACATTATAAAAAGTGCTTACATTAATCATTTCATTCATTACTTACAGAAACACTGTTTTACAGGTAAAGGAACAAACCTGAGAAATCTTATATACTAGTAAACCTGCCTCAACAACTACGAAGCTTTTAGATTCCATACATAAGTGATTTCATACAGTATTTACCTTTCTCTAACTGACTTATTTCATCTGACATAATATCCTCCAAGTCCATCCATGTATGTTATTCTTTTTATAGCTGAGAAGTATTCTCTGGATATATCTATATATAGATAGATACAGATACACACATGCACATACATGTCTTCTTTATCCTTTGATCTACTGATGGATACTGATGTTGCTTCTGTATTCTGGCAGTTGTAAATAATTCTGCTATTAACATAAAGACAACCTACTGAAAAGGGAGAAAATATCTGCAAATGATATGATCAATAAGGGGCTAATATCCAAGATATATACATAGCTCATGTAAGTCAACACCAAAAAACCCAAACAACCTGATTTTAAAATGGGCAGAACTCAAGAGACATTTTTCCAAAGAGGACATGAAAAGAGATGACCAAAAGACCCAGGAAAAGATGATCAACATCATTATGGAAATACCTACAAAAACCACAAGGAGGTATCATCTCTCAATCAACAGAAGGTGATCTCACACTTCATCAAAGAGAACACAAATAAATGATGATGAGGATGTGGAAAAGAGAACTTTCATACACTGTTGATGGGAATGTGAACTGGTACAGCCACTATAGAAATAGTAGGAAGGTTTCTCAAGAAAAATAAAAATAAAATTACCACATGGCCCAGCAATTCCACTCCTGGGTATATATCCAAAAAAAAAAAAAAAAAACTCACACTAATTCTGTTTCTTTATAAGGCAAAAGCACGAGTTAGAGAAGTGATAGAAATGTTAGTAGCAAGTAAGAGATGGTCTATCTAGTCATAAGAAACAAAAAAGATTTTAAAATGATTGAACAGGAATTTCACCTTCGGTTTCAAAGCTATTTAACTGTGTAACACTGTCCCAACAATATATGAACTGAAAACTTCCAGATGTACAAGCTGGATTTAGAAAAGGCAGAGGAGCCAGAGATCAAATTGTCAACATCCACTGGATCACAGAAAGTTAGCAAGGGAATTCCAGAAAAACATGTACTTTTGCTTCACTGACTACACTAAAGCCTTTGTGTGCATCACAACAAACCGTGGAAAAACGTGTATACAGGACAAGAAGCAACAGTCTGAACCAGCAAGGAACAACGGACGGGTTCCAAATTGGAAAAGGAGTATGTCATTATTTAACTTCTATGCAGAGTACCTCATGTGAAATGCTGGGCTGTATGAAGCACAAGCTGGAATAAAGACTGCCCAGAGAATTATCAATAACCTCAGGCATGCAGATGACACCACCTTTACGGCAGAAAGTGAAGAGGAACTAAGGAGCCTCTCGATGAAGGTGGAAGAGAATGAAAAGGCTGGCCCAAAACTCGACATTCAAAAAATGATTATCATGGCATCCAGTCCCACTACTTCATGGCAAATAGATGGGCAAACAATGGAAACAGGGACAGACTTTATTTTCTTGGGCTCCAAAATCACTGTAGATGGTGACTGTAGCCATGAAATTAAAAGACGCTTGCTCCTTGGAAGAAAAGCTATGTGAGAGTTGGACCACAAAGAAGGCTGAGTGCTGAAGATTTGATGCCTTCGAACTGTGGTGCTAGAGAAGACTCCTGAGAGAGTCCCTTGGACTGCCAGAAGATCCAACATCATTATGGAAACCCAGGTATCATCTCTCAATCAACAGAAGGTGATCTCACACTTCATAAAAAAATAAATGATGATGAGGATGTGGAAAGAGAACTTGTATACTCTGTTGACGGGAATGTGAACAGGTACAGCCACTAGAGAAATAGTAGGAAGGTTTCTCAAAAAAAATAAAAATAAAATTCCCACATGCCCCAAAAATTCCACCCCTGGGTATATACCCAAAAAAAAAAAAAAAAAACTCACACTAATTCTGTTTCTTTATAAGGCAAAAGCACGAGTTAGAGAAGTGATAGAAATGTTAGTAGCAAGTAAGAGATGGTCTATCTAGTCATAAGAAACAAAAAAGATTTTAAAATGATTGAACAGGAATTTCACCTTCGGTTTCAAAGCTATTTAACTGTGTAACACTGTCCCAACAATATATGAACTGAAAACTTCCAGATGTACAAGCTGGATTTAGAAAAGGCAGAGGAGCCAGAGATCAAATTGTCAACATCCACTGGATCACAGAAAGTTAGCAAGGGAATTCCAGAAAAACATGTACTTTTGCTTCACTGACTACACTAAAGCCTTTGTGTGCATCACAACAAACCGTGGAAAAACGTGTATACAGGACAAGAAGCAACAGTCTGAACCAGCAAGGAACAACGGACGGGTTCCAAATTGGAAAAGGAGTATGTCATTATTTAACTTCTATGCAGAGTACCTCATGTGAAATGCTGGGCTGTATGAAGCACAAGCTGGAATAAAGACTGCCCAGAGAATTATCAATAACCTCAGGCATGCAGATGACACCACCTTTACGGCAGAAAGTGAAGAGGAACTAAGGAGCCTCTCGATGAAGGTGGAAGAGAATGAAAAGGCTGGCCCAAAACTCGACATTCAAAAAATGATTATCATGGCATCCAGTCCCACTACTTCATGGCAAATAGATGGGCAAACAATGGAAACAGGGACAGACTTTATTTTCTTGGGCTCCAAAATCACTGTAGATGGTGACTGTAGCCATGAAATTAAAAGACGCTTGCTCCTTGGAAGAAAAGCTATGTGAGAGTTGGACCACAAAGAAGGCTGAGTGCTGAAGATTTGATGCCTTCGAACTGTGGTGCTAGAGAAGACTCCTGAGAGAGTCCCTTGGACTGCCAGAAGATCCAACTAAGTCAATCCTTAATGAAATCAACCCTGAATATTCACTAGAAGGACTGATGCTGGAGCTGAAGACAGGTTTTAGTAATGAGTTCCACCTTTCATATTGTGAATGTGAATCTTTTTCTTTTTGTTTTGCTTTAATGTCAATCACTATTTTAGTATTTACCTTGTTGCTTCATTTTCTCACCCAATCAACCTCACGTCCACAATAAGTTTTCTTTCCATTAAATCATTTAAAACAGCTATTTTTAGTAAGTCTGTCTTACTTGATTTACACGACAATATAACATAACCATTGCTATTCTTCACTTGGAAGTTCTTCCCAAAAAACCATTAATAGACAGCATAAATCTCTTTAAAATCTCTAGTCTTTTTTCCCATATCTAATGAGCACATGTTCAAATTTATAAGTCTTGGTTTAACAAGATTTATAAGGGGGCCACTGACCATACATTTTCTGAAAATTGCGCTTCAAATTTAATTTTATTTAAATGATACATTCCAATGATCCTAATGAAAATGAAATCAGGAAGGAAAATAACAGAGTAAACTGATAGGTTTACTTTGGGTGGTTCTATCTGAAGCTGACAAATTCTAGCAGTAGTACAGCATTTTGTTGTAAGAGTACTGACTCTGGCATCATAAACAGTTGAATTCTATTTTCCAATTTACTTTTTAAGTTGCTGAGGCAGGTTTGTTGGTTGACTTCTCAAGTTTGCTCCTTTACCCATAAAACAATGTAACTACATAAAAACATAAAATATGTAACGAATGAAATGATTAATATAAACACTTCTTATAATGTTTGGCCCAGAGGTATGTGCTGAACAAACTGTAGTTGTTATATAACCATCATTACGACAAGTACAATATTTTTCCCTTGGTTTTTGGTTTTGACACAAGTATAACCAAAGCTCTGTGATGGTGTTTCAGAAGAGTCAAAGGTCTCCCCTCTCCTAAAATTGCCTGAAGTCTGATGAAGGAGACTTTAACTATAAGAGCTTGCTCCTTGGAAGAAAAGCTATGTGAGAGTTGGACCACAAAGAAGGCTGAGTGCTGAAGATTTGATGCCTTCGAACTGTGGTGCTAGAGAAGACTCCTGAGAGAGTCCCTTGGACTGCCAGAAGATCCAACTAAGTCAATCCTTAATGAAATCAACCCTGAATATTCACTAGAAGGACTGATGCTGGAGCTGAAGACAGGTTTTAGTAATGAGTTCCACCTTTCATATTGTGAATGTGAATCTTTTTCTTTTTGTTTTGCTTTAATGTCAATCACTATTTTAGTATTTACCTTGTTGCTTCATTTTCTCACCCAATCAACCTCACGTCCACAATAAGTTTTCTTTCCATTAAATCATTTAAAACAGCTATTTTTAGTAAGTCTGTCTTACTTGATTTACACGACAATATAACATAACCATTGCTATTCTTCACTTGGAAGTTCTTCCCAAAAAACCATTAATAGACAGCATAAATCTCTTTAAAATCTCTAGTCTTTTTTCCCATATCTAATGAGCACATGTTCAAATTTATAAGTCTTGGTTTAACAAGATTTATAAGGGGGCCACTGACCATACATTTTCTGAAAATTGCGCTTCAAATTTAATTTTATTTAAATGATACATTCCAATGATCCTAATGAAAATGAAATCAGGAAGGAAAATAACAGAGTAAACTGATAGGTTTACTTTGGGTGGTTCTATCTGAAGCTGACAAATTCTAGCAGTAGTACAGCATTTTGTTGTAAGAGTACTGACTCTGGCATCATAAACAGTTGAATTCTATTTTCCAATTTACTTTTTAAGTTGCTGAGGCAGGTTTGTTGGTTGACTTCTCAAGTTTGCTCCTTTACCCATAAAACAATGTAACTACATAAAAACATAAAATATGTAACGAATGAAATGATTAATATAAACACTTCTTATAATGTTTGGCCCAGAGGTATGTGCTGAACAAACTGTAGTTGTTATATAACCATCATTACGACAAGTACAATATTTTTCCCTTGGTTTTTGGTTTTGACACAAGTATAACCAAAGCTCTGTGATGGTGTTTCAGAAGAGTCAAAGGTCTCCCCTCTCCTAAAATTGCCTGAAGTCTGATGAAGGAGACTTTAACTATAATGGAAATTTCACATTTTTTTTTAAAAGGTACCATGGAAGACATAAAAATGAGGGAAAAATCAAGCAAAGGCTTTTTAAAGGAAGTGACATTTGACTCTTGCCTTGCAGGGAAATGGAGAAGGGAGTGGAAACCCATTCCAGTATTCTTGCCTGAAGAATTCCATGGACAGAGGAGCCTGGTGGGCTATAGTCCATGGGGTCATAGTCAGACATGACTGAGCGATTAAAAAAAAAACAAAGAAGCATAAACAGGATTTTTGCAGAAGGAGAAAGAAAGGTAAGAAGTAGGAAAAATAAAAACATCTTAGACTGAATAACATGTAGAAGTCAATAAATGTTAGCAAATTAAGAATATATGAATAAAAATCTCTATTTTATTCTGATCTCGCACATGGACTGTGTTCATCATAATGAAAAAATACTGACGGCAATCAAATTAGTTATCTACAATTACATGAAATCCACAGAATTTCCTCCCAAATCATTCCAGGAACAGAGGAGCTGTATCTATGAACATTTCCCTTTTGAAAGAATGGTATTTTTCAAACGAATTTTGTAAACTTTTTGCAAATGTTCTATTTCAGCATAAAATGAGTTTGTATTTAGTACACTTACCAGAAACGTGTTCTGTAAGCAGTGACAAAGCCTGGCTATACCCACTAATGAAGCTGAACTTCATTTTGTCTTAGACGAGCAGAGGAACTTCAATTTCTGTCAGTCTTGAAACCTCACTAGGGGATCATCATTTATAGATTCTCTGAACATCATTTCAGCTCCACACCATGCCTTAAAAAGTATGCCACATTTTCCAGTTTCAAAAAATGTCCTTCATAAAAAATCCTGTTCCAGATTACCTTTCAGTAGTATCAGCTCATTTGCAGAGCAGAGCCATCAGGCATTTTAAGGCCTCTGAACAATTAAGCTCTTTCAGTCTCTCATGAAAGAAGCTCCCTGTTTGGCAACATACTAACTGACTTCTCACTCAGGCAGCTCTCAGAAGAGTCATCATTTAACAAACATATCTGTAAGAAAACGGTCACCCTCACAGCTGCCATTAGTGGGCATTAAGTTATAATGGGGCCTAGCAGTTTAAATGTGATAGTGTAATATCCTACAAAAAGCTAGCAATTTAATGGGAAACATGGCTGTGTACGCAAATAATCCTAACAAGTCAAAACACGCAGGAAGCTACAAGTCATGAGAACTCACCAATGACGGGAATCATACTATTTAACTACAGTCTAAAAAGTACAAACAAGGGCTTCCCTGGTGGTCCAGTGGGTAAGGACACCGTCTTGCAGTGCAAGGGGCTCCGGTTCGATCCCAGGCCTGGGAAGGTCCCACGTGTCACAGAGTGGCTGGACCAATGTGTCCAACTACCGAGCTGGAGCTCTGGAGCACATGCGCCCAGAGCTGGTGCGCTGCAGTGAGTGAGGCCACTGCAATGGGAGGCCCACACAGGCCACAGAACAAAGACAGATGAAAACAGATAAATGAAAGACCAATAGAAGTGGCCCCCAAACAAAACAAACAAACAAAAAGACTTAAAAAGTACAAACAAATATTGAGCATCTGCTGTTATCTATCAGGTGTTGAAAAAAGTGCAGGAGGACAATGAATCAAGATATCCTACCCTCAAGAAGTGTCCATCTAAAACAAGTGCATACATAGGGATCTCTACTTAGAGATCTGTGGTAGCCTATATGTGGAAAGAAATGAAAAAGAAAAAAAGAGTGCATGTAATACGTATGTAGATGATCCACTTTTTCTGTGCTCCTGAAGCAAACATAACACTATATGTAAATCAATTATACTCCAGTAAAAGAAATTTTTTTTAAATGCCCAACTGGAAAAAATAATAAAGTAAGTGCACACAAACTGTAAGTTTCAGTACAACACATACAGAATGCCCTGCACACAGAGGAAAGGAGCACTGAGTCTAAGCTGGGAGCTCAGGTAAGACTTCCTAGAGAAACAAAACATGAGCTGAAAACTCCAGGAGGCCAGGGTCACAACTTCTTCCATACCAACGCACATCCAAGTAACTAACAGAGTATCTGGCAAAGGATAAAAATTCAGTAAGTTTTCAAATGAAGTAGTAGAATTATGAGAATGTGTGCATGTATGCACTTTCACATGACTCTGTTTAACCCTTGGAATTATACGTAGTTATTATTTTTTATTTATTTATTTTTTATACATAGTTATTTTATATTGTTAGGTTAATCATGTTTCTACTATGGCTTGCAATAGCAATTATCTTTTAGTTTTTCTCTGGCTATTGATTGGTAAAACTGATAAACATCTTTTACTATTGTGATTATGTAACCATTATTCCTTTAATACCAGTTTTGCTCTTCTCCAAAGCTCTAGATGTGTCTCTAATGAGCAGCCATTTTTAAAAACCACCAGATCACATGACAATCTTTTACTTTTATCTAGTTTGTTTTACTTTTTCTACTTCATTTCAGTGATTCCATTTTATTTAGTTTTCCAATTTCTCTTTTGTTGTTCTTTCTCAAGCCTTTATTAAGTGGCTTTATTAAGCCTTTATTAAAAGTGAAAAGCGGGGCTTCCCTGCTGGTCCAGTGGGTAAGGATACTGCCTTGCAGTGCAAGGGGCGCCAGGCCAGTTCAATCCCTGGCCTGGAACGATCCCACGTGCCATGGAGCAGCTGGACCCATGTGTCCAACTACGGAGCTGGAGCTCTGGAGCGCATGTGCCCAGAGTCAGTGCTCTACAACAAGAGAGGCCACTGCAACGGGAGGCCCACACAGGCCAAAGAATAAAGATAGATGAAAATAAATAAATGAAAGACCAATTGAAGTGGTCAAAAAAAAAAAAAAACTGAAAAGCTTTTTTATACATATGTATATAGTATGCATAATATATATTTTAGAAAATTTATGAATTTTTGACTAGTTAAAAAATATATATAATGTTTTGATTCCACTTATTTGACTCTATGAATAGAATACTAGATTTCTATTTTACATTCACTTAAAACTTTGAAATAGTTCCATACAAAATTTATTATCTTAGTGATCTAAAAAAAACTGAATGAGGCTTAAAACAAGATTCTAATCAATTCTGAGAATATAAAGAAATACTGTTTATTTTATAAAAATCAAAAAATTAACACTGAGCTCAGGTAAGACTTCCTAGAGAAACAAAACATGAGCTGAAAACTCCAGGAGGCCAGGGTCACAACTTCTTCCATACCAACGCACATCCAAGTAACTAACAGAGTATCTGGCAAAGGATAAAAATTCAGTAAGTTTTCAAATGAAGTAGTAGAATTATGAGAATGTGTGCATGTATGCACTTTCACATGACTCTGTTTAACCCTTGGAATTATCGTAGTTATTATTTTTATTTATTTATTTTTTATACATAGTTATTTTATATTGTTAGGTTAATCATGTTTCTACTATGGCTTGCAATAGCAATTATCTTTTAGTTTTTCTCTGGCTATTGATTGGTAAAACTGATAAACATCTTTTACTATTGTGATTATGTAACCATTATTCCTTTAATACCAGTTTTGCTCTTCTCCAAAGCTCTAGATGTGTCTCTAATGAGCAGCCATTTTTAAAAACCACCAGATCACATGACAATCTTTTACTTTTATCTAGTTTGTTTTACTTTTTCTACTTCATTTCAGTGATTCCATTTTATTTAGTTTTCCAATTTCTCTTTTGTTGTTCTTTCTCAAGCCTTTATTAAGTGGCTTTATTAAGCCTTTATTAAAAGTGAAAAGCGGGGCTTCCCTGCTGGTCCAGTGGGTAAGGATACTGCCTTGCAGTGCAAGGGGCGCCAGGCCAGTTCAATCCCTGGCCTGGAACGATCCCACGTGCCATGGAGCAGCTGGACCCATGTGTCCAACTACGGAGCTGGAGCTCTGGAGCGCATGTGCCCAGAGTCAGTGCTCTACAACAAGAGAGGCCACTGCAACGGGAGGCCCACACAGGCCAAAGAATAAAGATAGATGAAAATAAATAAATGAAAGACCAATTGAAGTGGTCAAAAAAAAAAAAAAAACTGAAAAGCTTTTTTATACATATGTATATAGTATGCATAATATATATTTTAGAAAATTTATGAATTTTTGACTAGTTAAAAAATATATATAATGTTTTGATTCCACTTATTTGACTCTATGAATAGAATACTAGATTTCTATTTTACATTCACTTAAAACTTTGAAATAGTTCCATACAAAATTTATTATCTTAGTGATCTAAAAAAAACTGAATGAGGCTTAAAACAAGATTCTAATCAATTCTGAGAATATAAAGAAATACTGTATTTTATAAAAAAATCAGAAATTAACACGTGATACAATATTATTAACTAAAGTACACATTCTGTGCAATTTCACAAAATTTGATGCTAGTATCCATTATTTGTTTTCATACCTTATTCAAGGCTCCACACTGTAATTAACTGCACTGAGCAGTTTCAGATCCATGCAACAAATTCTGGTAAATTCTGTTTTCATTTTTCTTCTATTAGAAATACCTTCTAACTTTCCTTGTTACAGCTTCTTAGATATACTCATCATTAAAGTGAATATTCAACTTTCAAACACATGGGATTTCGTTTAAAGTTTAATGTGAATTTCTCATTATAGTAATTTCTTATTTAAATGCTTTCTTCTCTGCAATCAACCTCTGTGATTTTTTCTCAGTCTAACTTTATTGAGGCTTTCGATGATTAAGTCAAAGACCTCTCTTGGTAAAGATCGCACTGCACTTGAAAATAGGTGGTTTATTTTCAAATATCTTTTGATATTGATTTCTAATATAATTCCACAGTGACAGAACAGACTCTTTATGATTCAATACCTTTAGACCATGAAACGTTTTCACCTTGTTTTATGTCCTGGATATGTTTCACTGTCTCCTACTTTACAGTCCAAGGGAACTTAAATAGAATTTGTATCCTACTGTTGTGTGAAAATTGTATAAATCTTAATTATGTTGAATTAGTTCACAATGCTTTTCAAGTCTACTATATCCTTCTACTTCTCTGTAAATTCATTCTATTAATTTTTGAGAGCTTGACATTGAACCTCCAACTTAAAAACTTCATCTGATTTAAAAATAATTATAATATATATAGTGCAACTATATGTAACCTTGTTCTGTATTTTCCAAGTCTCTTGTAAATGTGCTACTGTAATTTTCATAATTTAAAAAAGTTTTCTTAAAAAGAGGGCTTCCCTGGTGGTCCAATGGGTAAAGAGTCTGTCTTGCAGTGCAAGAGGTACCAGTTTGATCCCTGGCCTGGAAAGATTCCACGTGCCACGGATCACTGGACTGGTGTGTCCAATTACGAGCCAGCACTCTGGAGAACATGCACCCAGAGCTGGTGATCTGCAGTGAGAGAGGCCACGGCAATGGGAGGTCCACACCCACCAAAGAATAAAAAAAGATGGATGAAAATAAATATAAATAAAAAAGAGGCATGATGGGGGAAATAAAGAAAAATTTTTTTTAATTTTTTAAAAAGAGAGGCATTTCAAGCGGGAGTGCTGAAAAGCATGCAAACATGAAACACACTGAACTAAACAGGTAACTACAAATAAGTAAACAGTACCTAAGACTCAAGGAAAGAAGTTCATTTCACTGATGATCTTAAACAGAAACAAGGTTGATGGTCAAAAATTGTCTAATGTGCAAATGCAAGCAATTGACTTTATTCTTCAAGAGATACAAAGCACCATGGGGAAGAAGAGGAAGAGATTAATTCCAATTCACAACTGCCAAGAGAACACATAGTATTTAATAAATTCATGCTAAATCAATGACATTGTACTCACTGCCCATTTCTTTATGAGTTATAGTATTTCCAAATCAAAAGCACAAAGTGTCCACATGGAGTGAAGATTGCTGGATAAAGTGGAAGGAATAAAATATTGTCTAGCTCTTGATTTTGTGTCCAAGTAATGCAAGTAAGTAACAAATCATACTAGCTGTTTTACAATTATTTGACTACAGAGTCTCAAGAATGACAAGGTATAGAGTCCAGCATGCAGAAGATACTAAAAAAAGGAAAAATAATCTATGGAGTTATCCATGAAATAAATAGCCCTTCCTTAACTGCAAATTCATGATCAACTCATCACAAGATAGAACAAACAAATGAGTTATTCTGAGAAAGTGGTGGGTAGGTAATATAGTCTTAACTCGTAAAAAAGAAAACAGAAAAAGAAAAGAAAAAACTGCTAACTTTGAAAACTCACAGAACTTAAGTGTACCTTACAGAAAGTACAAAATATTTTCAAGTAAATATTATATAAATACATAGATATGCAAGTTCCAATTTTGGCTAAAGAAGCATTTAAAATTAATTTTAAGAAGGCTAACAACTTTAAAAACAGGCTGAGTTAGGCAAGAGAAGAAAAACTGGAAAAGAAGAAAACATTAGACACAAAAATCTCAAAATACATTGGCTGCTTGGCTGTCTACGTCACAAAAATGTTGAGGGAGAATAACTAGTGATTTGATGAAGACAGGTGTGTCTGAGGAAGTAACACACACATGAACAACACAACTACTAACTGAAAAACCCACAACAAAAAATTTCTCCACAGATATGAAGTTCAGAAAGTTTCTGAAAACTGCCCTATAAATGAAGGCAAATATCACTCTCTAAAACTGATCAAATTGGCTAGATATCAGAGCATAATTGAATTTAAAAAAAAAGAAATGTATTTCAAAAGAACAGCACACATCCCTGGTCCAATGCATCCATTAAAAGGAAGAAGAGGCCTTCATCTGAGTAGTTTCTAGTTCAATCATATCCAAAGCCTCAAGAGGTAGTCGTTCTTTATAACATGGGTTAACAGAAGTAAGAGTTAATCTACTTAGACTCAATTCTTCTCTAATGAATCACTGCCCTTCTGTTAGCTTTTATTTAACATTTACAAAGATTGATATTGACGTTTACTGTGTGTCACTGCCTTGGGACCAAGCTGTGTCTGTACTTAGAAATAGCACACTGAGATGAGGTGGAATCATAATCAGCACTGAAGCCTGCCTCCCTCATACTGCCAAGTACATCTGGGCCTGGCAGCCTCACCCTAAATACTGCAGAGCCAATTAAATTGATCACTGTACTGAATGCAAGATAAGCCTTCTCCACTGCAAGAACTGGTAAAACAAAGACAACAGACAAAAATGATTCAATAAAAATTATCAACAATGAAACTTTACTTAATATGCCTCCCTGCTATTTTTTTAAAAACATTTATTTATTTATTTATTTACTTTTTGGGAGGGTGGGTTGGGGAGGGGGAGGGTGGGCGGGCCACTTCTATTGGTCTTTCATTTGTCTATTTTCATCCGTCTTTGTTCTTTGGCTCTTGTGGGCCTCCCATCGCGGTGGCCTCTGTTGTCACAGAGCTCCAGCTCTGGGTGCATGAGCTCCAGTGCTCCGGCCCGCAACTGGACACATCAGTCTAGCTGCTCCGCGGCACATGGGATCCTCCCAGGCCAGGGATCGAACCGGCGCCCCTTGCACTGCAAGGTGGTTTCCTTACCCACTGGACCACCAGGGAAGCACCTTCTCCCTGCTATTTTTCAGTGGACAGATTATGTAGCTGAATATGATCTCTTCACAAAATGAAAACAATTTTTTAAATATCAGCAAGCTTTCCTAAATCTTTTGCGATCTGTAAAACTGCTTTTGAAATTATACAATTGTTTCAACAACAGTTCGCATATTCAGAGCGGCAGGATCCAAATGGAAATAAATTATCCAAGTTGAGAGAAATGTTACAAAATTTCAAAGAACACATCCCTGGTCCAATGCATCCATTAAAAGGAAGAAGAGGCCTTCATCTGAGTAGTTTCTAGTTCAATCATATCCAAAGCCTCAAGAGGTAGTCGTTCTTTATAACATGGGTTAACAGAAGTAAGAGTTAATCTACTTAGACTCAATTCTTCTCTAATGAATCACTGCCCTTCTGTTAGCTTTTATTTAACATTTACAAAGATTGATATTGACGTTTACTGTGTGTCACTGCCTTGGGACCAAGCTGTGTCTGTACTTAGAAATAGCACACTGAGATGAGGTGGAATCATAATCAGCACTGAAGCCTGCCTCCCTCATACTGCCAAGTACATCTGGGCCTGGCAGCCTCACCCTAAATACTGCAGAGCCAATTAAATTGATCACTGTACTGAATGCAAGATAAGCCTTCTCCACTGCAAGAACTGGTAAAACAAAGACAACAGACAAAAATGATTCAATAAAAATTATCAACAATGAAACTTTACTTAATATGCCTCCCTGCTATTTTTTTAAAAACATTTATTTATTTATTTATTTACTTTTTGGGAGGTCAGGTTGGGGAGAGGGTGGGCGGGCCACTTCTATTGGTCTTTCATTTGTCTATTTTCATCCGTCTTTGTTCTTTGGCTCTTGTGGGCCTCCCATCGCGGTGGCCTCTGTTGTCACAGAGCTCCAGCTCTGGGTGCATGAGCTCCAGTGCTCCGGCCCGGCAACTGGACACATCAGTCTAGCTGCTCCGCGGCACATGGGATCCTCCCAGGCCAGGGATCGAACCGGCGCCCCTTGCACTGCAAGGTGGTTTCCTTACCCACTGGACCACCAGGGAAGCACCTTCTCCCTGCTATTTTTCAGTGGACAGATTATGTAGCTGAATATGATCTCTTCACAAAATGAAAACAATTTTTTAAATATCAGCAAGCTTTCCTAAATCTTTTGCGATCTGTAAAACTGCTTTTGAAATTATACAATTGTTTCAACAACAGTTCTCATATTCAGAGCTGCAGGATCCAAATGGAAATAAAATGACCTTATCCAAGTTGAGAGAAATGTTACAAAATTTAATGTATCAATAACAGAGAGTATTTAGTGAATATTATTAGTGTACTATGTACTATGTTAAGCTCTCTGCACTGACCACATCCTTTAATTCTCAAACCAATTCTGTAACTTCAGTATAATCACTGTCCTCCATTTATATATAAAGACCCTAAAGAAACCAGAGCCAGAAACTGAACCCAGCTAGTCTGACATAAGTCTTGCTGCAGGAAAGTAGTTGTCTATATAATGAAGTAGTTTTGTTCATTCAAAGCAGAGTTTAAAATTATATAATGTCATTTTCTATCACAGTCAGTTATATCTAATTAAAGACATGATTTTCACTATAAAGAAAATATCAGTTGCTTTTGCCCTGCCTCTTTAAGGAAGCTGGCAGTTGAATTCCAACATAAAGCATGTATTTCTACTTTAATTCTGTTTTCCTCATAAATAAAACTTGTCATTAAAAGAGTAAACTTGCATGTTTAGCAGTTTGACATGGAGGGCCAAACAACACATTCTTTGGAAAGTGGAAATTTTGAAATTTGGAAACTTAATACTCAAATCAACACACACTCAAAAAAGGAATAAAAGTTGTTAATAAATCACTTCACCATTCTATCCTCTGACTTCTCAATTACTCTATTACAACTAAATAAAATACAATACCTGCTACCCCGCAATTAAATTATGTAGTCTAAATAAAATGAGAATGGTAATTACTATTAAACTAAACTATAATCTCTCAAAGAACAAAATCATATAGTTTTATATATCATCTAAAAAGAATTATTAAAAGAATGGTCCAGTGGGTAAAGGACACTGCCTTGGGCCCGTGCAGTGGCTGGACCGATGTGTGCCGGATTACGATGCCCAACGGGCTCTGGCCCTGCTATTTTTCAGTGGACAGATTATGTAGGTGAATATGATCTCTTCACAAAATGAAAACAATTTTTTAAATATCAGCAAGCTTTCCTAAATCTTTTGCGATCTGTAAAACTGCTTTTGAAATTATACAATTGTTTCAACAACAGTTCTCATATTCAGAGCTGCAGGATCCAAATGGAAATAAAATGACCTTATCCAAGTTGAGAGAAATGTTACAAAATTTAATGTATCAATAACAGAGAGTATTTAGTGAATATTATTAGTGTACTATGTACTATGTTAAGCTCTCTGCACTGACCACATCCTTTAATTCTCAAACCAATTCTGTAACTTCAGTATAATCACTGTCCTCCATTTATATATAAAGACCCTAAAGAAACCAGAGCCAGAAACTGAACCCAGCTAGTCTGACATAAGTCTTGCTGCAGGAAAGTAGTTGTCTATATAATGAAGTAGTTTTGTTCATTCAAAGCAGAGTTTAAAATTATATAATGTCATTTTCTATCACAGTCAGTTATATCTAATTAAAGACATGATTTTCACTATAAAGAAAATATCAGTTGCTTTTGCCCTGCCTCTTTTAAGGAAGCTGGCAGTTGAATTCCAACATAAAGCATGTATTTCTACTTTAATTCTGTTTTCCTCATAAATAAAACTTGTCATTAAAAGAGTAAACTTGCATGTTTAGCAGTTTGACATGGAGGGCCAAACAACACATTCTTTGGAAAGTGGAAATTTTGAAATTTGGAAACTTAATACTCAAATCAACACACACTCAAAAAAGGAATAAAAGTTGTTAATAAATCACTTCACCATTCTATCCTCTGACTTCTCAATTACTCTATTACAACTAAATAAAATACAATACCTGCTACCCCGCAATTAAATTATGTAGTCTAAATAAAATGAGAATGGTAATTACTATTAAACTAAACTATAATCTCTCAAAGAACAAAATCATATAGTTTTATATATCATCTAAAAAAAGAATTATTAAAAGAATGGTCCAGTGGGTAAGGACACTGCCTTGCAGTGCAAGGGGTGCCGGTTCGATCCCTGGCCTGGGAAGATCCCACGTGCCGCGGAGTGGCTGGACCGATGTGTCCAATTACCGAGCCGGAGCTCTGGAGCGCATGCACCCAGAGCCGGTGCTCTGCAACAACAGATGCCACCGCGATGGAAGGCCCACAAGAGCCAAAGAACAAAGACGGATGAAACTAGACAAATGAAAGACCAATAGAAGTGGCCCACCCGCTCCCCTCCCTCCCCAATCCGACCCCCGCCCCAAAATAAATAAATAAATACATAAATAAAAAACTGTTAAATCATATAGTATTTAAAAACAAAAAAAAAAAGAAAAGAAAATCAGCATCTATCTACCTATCTAGACTTCCCTGGTGGCTCAGTGGTAAAGAATCCACCTGCAATGTGGGAGACCTGGGTCCGATCCCTGGGTTAGAAAGATCCCCTGGAGGAAGGCACAGCAACCCACTCCAGTATTCTTGCCTGGAGAACCCAGAATCCTAGTGGGCTACAGTCCATGGGGTGGCACAAGATCAGACATGACTGAGCGACTAAGCAGCAGCAGCAAGTCACATAATCTTATTTACAAACTGTCTATACAAAGGACTTAGAATTTATGTGTATATGAGAAAATGTTCATATGTGGAACCCAGGGTAAGTATAGTGTGATGGTTTAAAAGCATAGTCTTTGGAGTTGAGGAGACCAACATCTCCCTGTAATTAGTACTTGATCTTATCAGGCCTCAGTCTCTGCATCTGTATTTCACGTGTTTTTTCTGAGGATTAAATGAGACAATATTATAGAAACAGAACACAGTAAGATCCTATGTAAATCAGAGTCTGGGAACTAAACAGGAGGTAAGAAAAAGGTGTTTTCTTCCTTATCTGAATAAAGGTGGGAAGTGTGTATCTTTTTCTTCTTACATTTCACTATATAATCCTCTCCTCCTACTTTCCACCCCACCTCCCTGCCCCTGCTCTCCTGGGGCCCAGGGGTGCTCAGCTCTCCACTACAGTTCCCTGCTGTGCTTTGTCACCCACAGCACATCACACTTCAAAATGACTGAATTCCCTCCTCTCTCAATTAAAACCTGTCTGCTAGGAATTAAGCAATCCAACTTGACTAAGTTTTAATAATACATTAACATTCTGACAGATTGTGCCTGTTAACCCAAATCATTTGCTGGAATAATATAAGGCACTGAGACAAAATTAAAATTTAGGCAAAACTAGACAGACCAGCCTTTGCTAAGAATATGTCTACAGACTTGCTCCTTTGAGTCATTCCTATTAGTCATAGCTTCTCCCAGTATGATCCAGGCCTGAGTATCTTCAGAGTAGACCCTGTAGGTAGTGCACAAAGGACAATGGTGTGCAGTGCTCTGTGACACCATCTTGTCATGAAAACAAGAAATTCACAATTAAAAATTTCAAATGAAAATCATATTTAAATAAATGAGTATGAATTTTATTTTTCTTTTCCCAAATAAATGAAATATGTTCTCACAGTTTGACCTCAGACTTAATGTCTAGACAATACTCTATTTTGTATGCATCAAGTGAAGGTGAGAAGTCAAACTGTCAATCACTCAGTCATGTCTGACTTTTAGCAACCCTGAGGACTATAGCCTACCAGGCTCCTGTGTCCATGGAATTCTCCAGGCAAGAATATCACAAAAAATCAAACCAATTTCATTAAAATAAACCCATGCTCATTGGTTTTCCACAGAAAATCAAGGCCACCTAGGCCTTACTGAAAGGATAAGGCTATGCTCCAAAAGACCACAGTCTAACTATGGAGCCTCCTCCGTAACTGAACAGTTGTTGAAACCAAGCTGCAGCCTGGCCAGGCACAGTCATTTCAGTTAGCAGAGAGCTCCTGAAGGGTTTTCCAAGTGGACTGCTTCCCACCTCTATCTCGCCTCCAAGTAAGCTGCCAAAACAGTTATCTACCTTCAGCCACAGTTAACCCAGGGCCTATCCCTGAAAAAGCCACCTGAGGTTTGGCTCCTTTGCACTCTGGTGTCGAGTCACTAAAAACTCAGATCACCTGGAAATTCAAGTAAAATCAGGTCACAGGGCCAATTTGGCATGGACAGTCCCAGACCTAGGGCTTCATACCCAAACCAAGGAAGCTAGAACCTTCAGCCGTGAGCAGGCTCCCACTTCATACCAGAAACACCCAGTGTAACTCCCATTTCTACCTTCCCAAGATTTGAGAAGGAGCAAAGGATTTTCCTTCCATCTGACTCAGATCATAGAAAATATAAACTATATCCTCCAGAAATATTCCTATGATTATCCTGAAGGTTTTTAATTCTTTTTTTTTTTTTTTTAATGGTATCTAAAAGAAGTAGAGGAGTTAGCTCCTTGTTCATATGCCGCTTTTGGTAACACCCCGCTTTCTTGGCCCTCTCCTGACTTACAAAGTGTTTCATCTTTTCAAGACACATAAACCAAACCTGCCAATTCCTCTATGCCATACATGTAAACTATGGAATTTTATCAAGGTCTGCTAGTGAAGTCTCCCTAAGTCATTGTCACTCAGGGTGTATCAGAATAAAATTTTAATTTTTTTTCTTTTCCCAAATAAATGAAATATGTTCTCACAGTTTGACCTCAGACTTAATGTCTAGACAATACTCTATTTTGTATGCATCAAGTGAAGGTGAGAAGTCAAACTGTCAATCACTCAGTCATGTCTGACTTTTAGCAACCCTGAGGACTATAGCCTACCAGGCTCCTGTGTCCATGGAATTCTCCAGGCAAGAATATCACAAAAAATCAAACCAATTTCATTAAAATAAACCCATGCTCATTGGTTTTCCACAGAAAATCAAGGCCACCTAGGCCTTACTGAAAGGATAAGGCTATGCTCCAAAAGACCACAGTCTAACTATGGAGCCTCCTCCGTAACTGAACAGTTGTTGAAACCAAGCTGCAGCCTGGCCAGGCACAGTCATTTCAGTTAGCAGAGAGCTCCTGAAGGGTTTTCCAAGTGGACTGCTTCCCACCTCTATCTCGCCTCCAAGTAAGCTGCCAAAACAGTTATCTACCTTCAGCCACAGTTAACCCAGGGCCTATCCCTGAAAAAGCCACCTGAGGTTTGGCTCCTTTGCACTCTGGTGTCGAGTCACTAAAAACTCAGATCACCTGGAAATTCAAGTAAAATCAGGTCACAGGGCCAATTTGGCATGGACAGTCCCAGACCTAGGGCTTCATACCCAAACCAAGGAAGCTAGAACCTTCAGCCGTGAGCAGGCTCCCACTTCATACCAGAAACACCCAGTGTAACTCCCATTTCTACCTTCCCAAGATTTGAGAAGGAGCAAAGGATTTTCCTTCCATCTGACTCAGATCATAGAAAATATAAACTATATCCTCCAGAAATATTCCTATGATTATCCTGAAGGTTTTTAATTCTTTTTTTTTTTTTTTTAATGGTATCTAAAAGAAGTAGAGGAGTTAGCTCCTTGTTCATATGCCGCTTTTGGTAACACCCCGCTTTCTTGGCCCTCTCCTGACTTACAAAGTGTTTCATCTTTTCAAGACACATAAACCAAACCTGCCAATTCCTCTATGCCATACATGTAAACTATGGAATTTTATCAAGGTCTGCTAGTGAAGTCTCCCTAAGTCATTGTCACTCAGGGTGTATCAGAGGCCTTGGTTTGAATTACTCTCTCTTTAGGTCTTAGGGAGGATAAACAAGTGTCACTAACCCTAGTGAATGCAAACTTTCTTTTTTTATGCATGCAATAAATCTCTAAGAAAAGCGGTGGGGGGCTTCCCTTGGTTGTCCAGTGGGTAAGGACACGGCCTTACAGTGCAAGGGGTGCCAGTTCAATCCCTGGCCTGGGAAGATCCCGTGTGCCGGGGAGCGGCTGGACCAATGTGTCCAATTACCGAGCCGGAGCTCTGGAGTGCATGCGCCCAGAGCCGATGCTCTGCGACAATAGAGGCCGCCGCGATGGGAGGCCCACACGGGCCAAAGAACAAAGATGGATGAAAATGGAGAAATGAAAGACCAATAGAAGTGGCCCGCCCGCTCCCCTCCCTCCCCAACCCGACCGCCGCCCAAAATAAATAAATAAATAAATCTTTAAAAAAAAAGAAAAAGAAAAGCGGTGGGTATTATGATTTAACAAAATTTGGCTTGAAAACTCCCTGGGACTCAGCTGTTCCACATCTCTGTTCAGGGAGAAATAACAAAATATTCTACCAAGAAGCCAACCAGAAGTAAGTCAATTCAAGACTAGCCAAGGTGACTGCCGTTAGAAATTTTTTAAAAAAGGCAGAACAGGATCAGAACAAGTCAAAAAAGTAAAGACATTCAAATATGCCTTCATCTTAAGACCAACACACGAGACTAACACCAACATACTGCATCTGGGACAGGATACCATTGTGTTTTCAAATCACTTAAACTCTACATTTCTGTTTACAATTTTAGCCCAGTAACCCACACACTGCTATCTGAATCCCTTATTATCACAATCAATTCTTTTTTTTTTCCTTTTCAGTTAATAAATAACTCAATAAATGTTGGGAATATTCTGAATGCAAAGGCTTCCAAGTACCTTAATTTTAAAGTCTCAGTTTCCTCATTTATATGAGATGAATCAAGTTCATGTCTAACTTTTAACAGCCAAGGCATTCATTCTATCGGCCTTGCCCAAATCGTCTATAAACAAAGATTGAGCCTCTCCAATTAAAGGATTTGTGGAACTGGTAAAGAAGGCAGCTGGCTCTATCACTACTGTTGCATTTTTTTTTCTTGTATTCAAAAGTCTCATTTTTACCAATTAAAAATAAACTTTCAAGCAAATTCCTAAGAGCCTACTCATAGAGGAAATAAGTAATGGGTACTACATGGAAAGAGGACTCCAGTTTCTCAAATGCGTAAGCATTTGCTTAGATTCTCTATTAAAATTAAAAATTTCATACACATTAGATCAAAGGCTATTAATACAAACCAAGAAGATTCCGTGCCTTATAGTTTCACACTGTTTGTGATGCTACTGTATTTTGCCAGTGCTTTCAAAGGCAAAAGCATGCTCCTTTCCCCTGAGTACAGTACTCTTAACATGTTTTAAAACAATTTTGTAAAACAAAATCAAAATAATCAGATGAACACAAAGTCTCAAGTTTCTCTAAACCTTGATTGTTCATGTTAATGAAATCTTTCCTATCGTGTGCTTTACTGACCCTCAGAATCATTATTTTTCAAGGCAATCCATTATGACACTCATCAGACATACTATACATTTTTATGTTGCCCTGAGTGTGCATGCTGAGAAAGCTACAGCTTCACAACTTGTTGGGTAATTTAGGAAGCATTTTTACATTTCCCCACATCTCTTGAGTCAGGTTTGCTATGACACTATATTATCTCCATTTTTCTCATTACAAATACCAGAACCATGAGGATCTTGAATTAAACTATTCCTTAATCCTTTGCATACAGCTTGATGGCCATTACAACTTCTCTAATTATGATCCTCTGCAAAGTAATGCTTTGAGATAACTTACACGTTCATTTGACTTAAGTACAACTGTGATGTAAATTACATATATTACAATAACATAAATGAATTGAGTAAGAGCATTTAATGACATTAAATAAATTTCACAACTTAAATATTTGTTATGAAGAAAGTTAGAGAAACCAATTAAGCTACCTTTGACAATTTCTATTCATTGCAATATCCAGTAGTAGTTAACATTCATCTAAAAAAATTAACACATATATGACAATAGGTTAAAGTAAATAATATGAACTGGTTTAGTCAGTTAATAGTTAACCTAGGCCATAGGTTCAAATTAACTAAATATAAAGTTAAAACATTTGATGTTTAGAGACACAAAAATTCTAACATTCTTATAGAAAAATCCAAGTTACCTACAAATAATTACAGAATTATTATTTAAATAGCACAGAACTTAACAGATTGTATCATTTACAATATTAATAAGCATCACTACTGTATATACTTGCAACTAACTGCTTCACAGGAAATAAAACTTCTTAAAAAAAAAAGATCAGATGTCCACTCCCTTCCTAAGACCAGACCTTGGTACCTTCACAACAGCTGACATCTTAGCCCTTCGAGCCTGCCCCAGCTGACCCCACACACTGAAGCCCAGACACAAATCCCCAAAGAAAGAAGACCCACTGGGGAAAATTGCACTCTGCTCAGCTTTTCATGCATCAGTGGGCTTCACAGTAGATAAATATACCCCACAGCCAGATTAACTGACACACTGAAGCAAAAAAGGGAAATTTGAGATATAGCCACTTCATCTTAAACCTCTTTTTAAATAAGGGGTGGTTTGTTTCTACTTGCATTTTCATATATACAAAAAGAATCTGCTCTCAAGGACTCACCCACATTTCTAATACTAATCATTTTCAAAATATTTTTTAAAATCTTAATTTATAGTATACCATTATTAAAATCATTATTATGATTTTAAAAGATCCACACTTACAGCCTTTGTTCTCCACAAATGACACAAAATTTCTGACAACAGAGAGGTAAATTTAGCAAAATTTATTACTGGTTCTTTGTACAAACATTTAAAACAAGACTTTTCTAAAAGCTTAGAAAACAACTGACAAATTAGGTAGAATTTTTAAAAGTCCAAAGGGAAGTTAGAATTAGCCTACTGATGTTTTTCATCAACTCCATTTCCAAGAACGTCTAGAATTAGCCTACTGATTTGACTTAATACAATGTAAACATATATTACAATAACATAAATGAATTGAGTAAGAGCATTTAATGACATTAAATAAATTTCACAACTTAAATATTTGTTATGAAGAAAGTTAGAGAAACCAATTAAGCTACCTTTGACAATTTCTATTCATTGCAATATCCAGTAGTAGTTAACATTCATCTAAAAAAATTAACACATATATGACAATAGGTTAAAGTAAATAATATGAACTGGTTTAGTCAGTTAATAGTTAACCTAGGCCATAGGTTCAAATTAACTAAATATAAAGTTAAAACATTTGATGTTTAGAGACACAAAAATTCTAACATTCTTATAGAAAAATCCAAGTTACCTACAAATAATTACAGAATTATTATTTAAATAGCACAGAACTTAACAGATTGTATCATTTACAATATTAATAAGCATCACTACTGTATATACTTGCAACTAACTGCTTCACAGGAAATAAAACTTCTTAAAAAAAAAAGATCAGATGTCCACTCCCTTCCTAAGACCAGACCTTGGTACCTTCACAACAGCTGACATCTTAGCCCTTCGAGCCTGCCCCAGCTGACCCCACACACTGAAGCCCAGACACAAATCCCCAAAGAAAGAAGACCCACTGGGGAAAATTGCACTCTGCTCAGCTTTTCATGCATCAGTGGGCTTCACAGTAGATAAATATACCCCACAGCCAGATTAACTGACACACTGAAGCAAAAAAGGGAAATTTGAGATATAGCCACTTCATCTTAAACCTCTTTTTAAATAAGGGGTGGTTTGTTTCTACTTGCATTTTCATATATACAAAAAGAATCTGCTCTCAAGGACTCACCCACATTTCTAATACTAATCATTTTCAAAATATTTTTTAAAATCTTAATTTATAGTATACCATTATTAAAATCATTATTATGATTTTAAAAGATCCACACTTACAGCCTTTGTTCTCCACAAATGACACAAAATTTCTGACAACAGAGAGGTAAATTTAGCAAAATTTATTACTGGTTCTTTGTACAAACATTTAAAACAAGACTTTTCTAAAAGCTTAGAAAACAACTGACAAATTAGGTAGAATTTTTAAAAGTCCAAAGGGAAGTTAGAATTAGCCTACTGATGTTTTTCATCAACTCCATTTCCAAGAACGCTTCTCAGTTCTCCCCTACATTTACCACAAGAGGCTCTAAGCCAGAACTCCCTCCAAGGAGTTGTTTTGTCTAAAATACTGAACCCCAGGGATCGATCACCAGGATAGTCATCTAGATTCTCAGACTCTTTCTGGGGAGCTCCAGTGAAAACTGAAAACTGCAGAAGAGTCTCCTAAGGAGGGTTAGCATTTTAGAAGAGAGGAGGGAGTTTTTCACATCGGACGGAGATTATAAACAGCACTCAATCCTCAAACCTCTAACTCAAGTGAGGAGGACGGCCCCAGTCACCAAATCCGCTGTTGCATCTTTCTACGTTGCCTTTTGGGGAAAGAAAGACGTCAAGGGTCAGCTCTGGGTGAAGTTTTTCACTATAAAAATTACCTCTGGAGCTATTTTCCTCGAACATGCCTATTATGGGTACTTCCCTCACCCCAAGCTCTCTTGTTTACCTCTTTCCATGTAAGAACGCAATTCTAAAATACAGATTATCTTACTTCCTAAATATTCCCAAGTTGTTGAGGTCCTCAAGAACACACATAAGGCCCACAGTGCTGTGCACACAAAGTGAAGGACAATACTAATGCGAAGATGATTCTTCTTGTTCATGTCCCTCTTAGAGTTGTACCATTTCCTAAAGAGAAAACTTTAAGAGATACTTCAGACTTAGAACTATGTGGCTTTTCAGTGACAGGCCACAAGAGGGACTGTTCTTGTCTAAATTTCCACTATAAATGTTTCAGAAAAATAATCTCTACATGTCCCTGACCCTTCTCTTCCCTCCTGTATTTCCTAACCTACTCTCCTATAATTTTTTATTACCTTATTTATTTATATATTCAGCTATTTGTATACATACTTTCTTAAAATTATTTTTTTAATGCGGTCCATTTTTTTAAAAGTCTACTGTGGCTTGTCTGTTGTTTATATTTTGTTTTTGATTCTTTTTTTTTTTTTTTTTTGTCTTGAAGCATGTGAGATCTTAGCTTTCCAACCCAGGATAGAACATGGACTCTCAGTACAGTAAGGCCAAGTCTAAAGGAACCAGACTGGCCAGAGAAGCCCTGGCACATACTTTTAAAACTTTTTGTGTTGAGGTAATTGTAGCTTTGCAAGCAGCTGTAAGAAATAATGGAGAGAATTTGGGTACCTTTCACATATTCTCCTTCATCTTGTAATGTAACCAACAGGATATAAACACTGCTACAATCTACTGATCCTATCCAGATCTCCCAGGTCTGTGTGCACACACAGGTGGGGCTGGTTCTGCACAACTTCACCACACATGCAGGCTCATGTACCCATCGCCGTAATCACCACACAGAATAGTCCCGCAGCAAATGGATCCCTCCTGTTGCCCTTGATAACCACATCTTCCTGTCTTTCTAATCTCTGGCAACCAACTATTTGTACTCATTGCTCAAAGTTTGCCATTTCAAGTACAGTATATAGACGGAATCACACAGTATGTAATCTTTTGAGAGTAGTCTTTTTTTCACTCTAATTCAAAAGAACAATCTCGACTATTCCACTGATTAACAATTCATTCCGGGCTTCCCTGGTGGTCCAATGGGTAAAGAGTCCACCTTACAGTGCAAGGGGCATTGGTTTCATCCCTGGCCCAGGAGGATACCACGGGCCATGGAGCAGTTGGACTGGTGTGTCCAGTTATGAGCCAGTGCTCTGGAGCTTATGCACCCAGAGCCAGCGCTCTGCAATGAGATAAGGCCACTGTGATGGGCCAAAGAATAAAGATGGATGAAAATGAATAAATAAATAAAACAATAAAAGAGGCCAAAATTAAAAAAGAATAATAACAATTCATTCCTTTTTAGTGCGGAATAGTATTCCATGGTATGAGTATACCACAGTTTGCTTAACCATTTGCCAAGTGAGAGATATCTGGACTCCTATAAAATAAAGGTGCTGGGCTTCCTCTGGTGGTCCAGTGGGTAAGGACACCGCCTTGCAGTGCAAGGGGTGCCGGTTCAATCTCTGGCCTGGGAAGATCCCACGTGCCGCGGAGCGGCTGGACTGATGTGTCCAATCACCGAGCCGGAGCTCTGGAGCGCATGCACCCAGAGCCGGCGCTCTGCAACGACAGACACCACCGCGATGGGAGGCCCACAGGAGCCTAAGAACAAAGACGGATGAAAATGGAGAAATGAAAGACCAATAGAAGTGGCCTGCCCGCTCCCCTCCCTCCCCAACCCAACCCCCACCCAAAATAAATAAATAAATCTTTAAAAATAAATAAATAAATAAAGGTGCTATGAATTTTCATGTTAAACTTTTTATGGGAACACAAGTTTTCTTTTCTCTAAGATAAATGAGTGCAGTTGCTGAGTTGTATGGTCATTGCATTTTATTTATATAATGAACTGTCAAAGTGTCTTGTAGAATGGCTGGGTCACTTTAATTTCCCAATGTACATTTTCCTTTACATCCTTAGGTTTAAATTCCTTACTGGTGGAGATATGTAGAGCCACAATGTATTTTTTAATGAGAATACAAATTCATCAGTATATGTGGGACATTCTTTTCCTTTTCAGTGAACATGGTAAACTGGAAACTTAAAGCACACTGTATGAAGAAAAGAGCTGGGAAGTTCACATGAGCTATAATATCCTAAAAGTATAACGTGTAGCAAGTTTGACCAAAAGAGGTCACAGACAGTTTCTTTAAAATGATATAAACACAAACAAAGGATACACACAACGAAATACAAACTGTAAGTGCACATATATGTCTATCCCTCCATTAACTCTAGGGACAAGTCAATCACTGGCAGACACCTGCCACTACGCAAGGACTTCAAGATGTTTTCTGCAACTCTGAAAAGCACCTAAGATAGTACTTACAATTTTTTAAAAAGACATCTGATGGAAATCCTGCTGTAAAATGAACCAAAACAAAAGCTTACATTTAATGTGCTCCTACATATTGCATCTAAACATATAGATGTGATGGGAGCATGTATGCATGTATTTCTTTTACGGACTTCTTTGTAAGAGCAGCCCCACTGCCACTTCTCCACCAACTGGTCTAATTTTTACCTTTTCTTCTTCTAATGTGGTGGCTTCAATTCAGTATAGCTATAGTTTTATATTACTACTTTGAGAAGTAGATTTCTAAAAATTCCAGAATTATGGAAATAAAAGGATTTCAGATTAGGAAATCTGACACTGGCCTTAAAAAGCACTGTCACATTTGAGACAGAACAACAGGAAAATGACTCACATAGTAAGTAACTTACCATTCTGTACAGAGGCAATGAAACCCTGGTAATTTTAGAAATAATTCACCACCACTACAACCACCAATCACCATGTCTGGATATTGAAAACAAAACAAAACAAAAACAACAACTCCAGTTCATTCCACACAATTTCAAACATATGATTTATTACCTCATCAAAAAATTGACAGTGTTGTTACTGTTCGAAAATTTTTGTTTAATTATCTAGAAAAAACATTGGCAAACTACAGCTGGTAGAGCAAATCCAGGCCACCAACTGTGATTTTTATAGCCCATGAGCTAAAAATAGTTCTCCACATTTTTAAACGGTTATATAAGTACTGACATAATATCACTGATTTTGCCTTCTGGGTTACAAACTATACTATTTACTATCTGGCTTCTTGTAAAAAGATATGATAACCCCTGATCTCAGGGATCAGTGCAGAAAAGTAAGTAACAGAAATTAATAAAATCTATAACTATAAATAAAGCTAATTGATTTAATTTGCTATGAAGTGGCCTTGAATTCTACTCCCATTTAATTGCAATTCCCTAGAAATTTCATAGGAGTCTGACAACCCTCCAGAGGTATTCTCAAAGTGAAAAACAAGTATGCAGCTTAAGGAAGATTGTTACATACTTCACCACACTACACCACTTATATGCCAATAGCCAAAAAATATTTTTCAAGACGACAGCATTACTGAAAACACAGTATATACAGATATATACAATAAAGCCCCCTAATACAGGTAGGAAAGCAAACACTACTACTCTTTAAAAACCTAAAATTCTAAATAACATCATCACCAAAACAAACACAACCTGGAAGTCATAGAAAATGTCAGCTATGAAAAGCAAAATCTGAATTTTTAAGGAAAAAAAGGACCGAAGATGTGAAGGTGATAACAAAGATGGTGGACAAAAACTAGGCAACAGTTTTTTGAGGGGCTTTAATTAAAATGTGAGGTTAATTAAACAGCAGCAACACAGTACAACAACTATTCAACCGAATGATAATTACCATGAATTCCTTCAAACAAAATCATTTCTATAATTTAAACCAAAGCAATTCAGGCTATGCTTTCAAGTTTTGTAAAATATCACCATTTATTTGGTGGCTAAAGTTTGCATAAACACTGTGACCATTAACCAACCTAGTACCAAGCCTCCACTTTGAAAACTCAGCAAGTGTTCAAGACATGAGGAGTACCAGGCACACCTTTCCCTCCTCGCAGTCCTTATGGCAACCACACATCTTTCAATACTCCCAATTAAGAACCACTGAGCTAGAGGACCTCTAGAATTCATTCCAGAGCAAATAGTCTATAAGAATTTTAGTTAATATTTAAATAGTTATTTATTTCTGACAAAATACTCAGAAAACCAATAGTAAATGATAGAGGTATGACTGTAATCATAAGCAGTGAATCTAAAGCATTATCACACTGTAGACATGCTCTAATAATGCTACTCTAGGATTTTTCCTAATCAAAACAGTGTCCCAAATTCTCAATTGTGTGCCATGGTGTGGTTCTGAGATTATACACATCAAGGAAAACTGTCAGGCTTACAAAAATTCCTTAGTAAACAAAAATAATGTTTTTGTTCTCCAGTAACCAAGCAACCACCGTCTCTGTCACCCACTCCACTACAAGCAGAATTCACAATATCCTCAGAATTCACATTCAGTTGGTGAGAATCAGAGACAAACAACAGGAAGATTCAAGAAAGAACCATTTATCAGATCTATGCCACTGATTGGCGATAAAACTGTGCAGATCAGTAAAGATTATGGTTAACCATAGAGCACATACACACAAGTGATGATGAACAAACGAACTGGGTAAATAAATAAAAATAAAGGTGATCCTCCTTACACCAGTTCTTGGAGATATCATTTTGCAAGGTTGCAGGGTTAAGCCAACATTGTGGCTGGATGAAAATATTCACTAATGAACAGATAACTCAGAAAAAGATACCAGTGAGATATGAGTCAATAGCACTGTTGGTCAATCTTTTGCTAAATAATCCATAATACAAAGCAAATAAAAAAGAAGTTCACTGAAATTCAAATATCATCAAGAGACTAAAAATGTCATCAAATCCTTGAAAATGATGTCAAAAAATTCTTAAACAAGTCATTGATGGATTAGGACCTAACTGAAATAGTCTCAGTTGATAACTGAAGAGAAAAAAAAAAACAAGGTTCAAATGTGAAGTAAAAAAATTCTATATTACTATACGATTCTCCTTCAGAAATCCTAACATCTCTTTTAAGCTATTATCTATTTCTCACTCCAGGACTAATTACTCTTAGATAAAAGAGACTTGAGTCTCTACAGGAGTACCCTTGAAACTCTGAAATCTTCTGCAGTGTCTGGTACTAGTTTGGTCTCTCCCAGATTGGGCAGAAACGAAACTATTAGCTCATCTCTGACTTACAGGAATGGTTTCAGAAAGAACTGCTATTAAGTCATCTTCACTTGAAAAGAGGCTGCTTTTCAGGCTGAGGAGGCAGGATAAGGTCATGGAAAGAAATGATGTCAGAAACAGAGTAGTTACAAATAAAGTGCATATATGCATTTAAAGAAAACATCTCAAATCACTAAGGATAAGATAACTTGTGTAAGGCCTCCCTGGTGGCTTAGATGGTAAAGAATCTACCCGTAAGGCAGGAGACAAGGGTTCAGTCCCTGTGTCCGGAAGATCATCTGGAGAAGGGAATGGCTACCCACTTCAGTATCCTTGCTAAAGAACTCCATGGACAGAGGAGGCTTGCAGGCTACAGCCCATGGGGTCACAAAGAGTTGAACATGACTGAGTGACTAACACTACTACTACTAACCTGTAATATGGTAGCCAGAAAGGACAATGTAAAACAATCTGGAAAGACTGGAGGTGCAACCCTGAAGTTGCTATCAAGAGACACGAAAATGGCACCTCTACTCTTTCCCACTTTTCTAATCTCTCTTCCCATTTGCCTCTCCAGTTTTATATCACTCTCTTAACACTTTCAAGGGCAAAGAGGGGGATTAGTTGACAGTAACTGAACCACTGGATCCATCATGTCTAAAATCAATCTAATCCTAGCCATTTGGGATACATAAATCAAAAAATACCACTCCATATTAAACACAGTCTATTATCAGAGAAAGAATCCTGACTAATATACTGGATTAAATGCTATTCCACAATAAAACTTGTCCTGATGACTTCTGGCCGTGCCATATCTTAATCTCTTCTGAATTTCTCTAAGAACTTCTTTGTATTATTCACATTCTATCATGTATAGTAATTACTGAAATTACTTCCTCTACCACACTAACATAAGAAAGTCCATGAACATATACCAAACCTTATTCACTTTTATATTCTGCCACACACTATTTTCACATAGGGCAGAATAAAGAGATGGATGAGTACACACGAAGGAGAAGGAAAAGGTATTCAATAATTCAGAGTGGTTAAGGAGAGTCTACATAGTAACAAGAAAATGTAATGTAGAAAAAGTAGCAAATGAGTGAACAGTTGAATGTGGGAGCTAAAAAAGAAAAAAAGAGCATTATGGTAGAAGGGGACTGTGAAGTAAGTTAGAATCAAAAAGGTTAGAACAAAAGGGTTTCTTAATTAAGTACTAATTTCATGTTTTTATTTAACTACTAATTTTTATTTTTATTGGTTTTGGTTTCTTCAGTGGTAACTAGGTCTGGTTCACTCAAGTTTTTCCCAGTCCCATTCTGTGTTTGTAAGTATCCAAAGGTCAAAGAATGGAAATCAGTCCTTTGTTGAGAGCTGGAGTTAATGAAATCTTGGAAAAAGTATGAAGGTCTTACCTTATGAAATACAGTCAATCCAAACAGTGATTGATACTGTTTCCTCTGAGCACAATTATAATCATTTTCATTATCTTATCTATTGAAAGAATTTCTGTACACCAAAGTCAGAGATCTTTTGAAAGCAGAGTTCTATTTTGCTTTGATATTCTAAAAATGATGATTCTGTATATTTTTATAACTCCTAAGACTCTGGAGTAATCATAAAGTTTAGTGCAGGCAGAATCAAGTATATAAAAGAGTTTTCTTTGAAATTTGGTTGTTTGAAATACTGAAACACTGAATATAAAGGGAAAAGTGTATCTGGGTTTAAATTCCCAGACAAGCCCACAGAAGCCTATTTAATTCATAAAAATAAAATGTAGTAGTTGCTAATTGAGAAGCCCTTTAAACTCTTAGGTAAAGAAGAAGGGTAGGGCTGAGCAATGGAAGGACAGCTGGTTTGTTCAGAAGTCAAATACTTAGAAAACATAGGCTTAACAATGCAACAACTGGACTCAATTTGATAAATAAGCTAGGATGCCTAAAGTGAGTTATAAAAGTATATCCAGAAATATTATTAACCTTGTGCTACTTTACATTTCAAAGAACTCTATGGATTATACTTTATTTTTTAACACACAAAAAAAGGTGTTACCCAGGTAGCTTAGTGGTAAAGAATGCATCTGACAATGCAGGAGATGCAGGTTCAATGCCTGGGTCAGGAAGATCCTCTTGAGGAGGAAATGGTTACCCACTTCAGTATTCTTACTGGGATAATCCCGTGGACACAGGAGCCTTGCAGGCTACAGTCCATGGGGTCACACAGAGTCAGACACGACTGAGCATGCATGCATACACACCTCTAACATAGCCAACAAACGAATCCCAATTTGTTCACTATGAAAAACTAGTTCCCCACAGGTTAGTGATGCTTTTTTATTTAAACAGACTTCTGTGCATCATCTGAATCTGGAATGTGATGGGCTGAATAAGCTCCCTCACTTTTCTCCAGTGTCTTTAACATCCCAAAGTACAATCAGAATCTCTCAGAGGGGACATGTGATATACTGCTTACTAAAGCTATGTCACTATGGAACTTTCTTCATGGTCATCTCTCAAAAGCAGTATCTCCATATTTCAATTCAGTCGCTCAGTGTGTCCAACTCTTGGCAACTATGGAACTGCAGCACGCCAGGCTTCTCTGTCCTTCATCATCTCCAGGAGCTTGCTCAAACTCATGTCTATTGACTCAGTGATGCCATCCAATCATCTCATCCTCTATTATCTATAAAACTTCCTGGTTTTGAAAGCAGAGTTCTATTTTGCTTTGATATTCTAAAAATGATGATTCTGTATATTTTTATAACTCCTAAGACTCTGGAGTAATCATAAAGTTTAGTGCAGGCAGAATCAAGTATATAAAAGAGTTTTCTTTGAAATTTGGTTGTTTGAAATACTGAAACACTGAATATAAAGGGAAAAGTGTATCTGGGTTTAAATTCCCAGACAAGCCCACAGAAGCCTATTTAATTCATAAAAATAAAATGTAGTAGTTGCTAATTGAGAAGCCCTTTAAACTCTTAGGTAAAGAAGAAGGGTAGGGCTGAGCAATGGAAGGACAGCTGGTTTGTTCAGAAGTCAAATACTTAGAAAACATAGGCTTAACAATGCAACAACTGGACTCAATTTGATAAATAAGCTAGGATGCCTAAAGTGAGTTATAAAAGTATATCCAGAAATATTATTAACCTTGTGCTACTTTACATTTCAAAGAACTCTATGGATTATACTTTATTTTTTAACACACAAAAAAAGGTGTTACCCAGGTAGCTTAGTGGTAAAGAATGCATCTGACAATGCAGGAGATGCAGGTTCAATGCCTGGGTCAGGAAGATCCTCTTGAGGAGGAAATGGTTACCCACTTCAGTATTCTTACTGGGATAATCCCGTGGACACAGGAGCCTTGCAGGCTACAGTCCATGGGGTCACACAGAGTCAGACACGACTGAGCATGCATGCATACACACCTCTAACATAGCCAACAAACGAATCCCAATTTGTTCACTATGAAAAACTAGTTCCCCACAGGTTAGTGATGCTTTTTTATTTAAACAGACTTCTGTGCATCATCTGAATCTGGAATGTGATGGGCTGAATAAGCTCCCTCACTTTTCTCCAGTGTCTTTAACATCCCAAAGTACAATCAGAATCTCTCAGAGGGGACATGTGATATACTGCTTACTAAAGCTATGTCACTATGGAACTTTCTTCATGGTCATCTCTCAAAAGCAGTATCTCCATATTTCAATTCAGTCGCTCAGTGTGTCCAACTCTTGGCAACTATGGAACTGCAGCACGCCAGGCTTCTCTGTCCTTCATCATCTCCAGGAGCTTGCTCAAACTCATGTCTATTGACTCAGTGATGCCATCCAATCATCTCATCCTCTTGTCATCTCCTTCTCTTTGTGCCTTCTATTCTTCCCAACATCAGGCTAGTTCTTCACATCAGACGGCCAAAGAACTGAAGCTTCAGCTTCAGCATCACACCTTCCAATGAATATTCAGGGTTGGTTTCCTTTAAGATTGACTGGTTTGAACTCCAAGGGACTCTTAAGAGTCTTCCGCAACACCACAGTTCAAAGGCATCCATTGTTCAGCGCTCAGCCTTCTTTATGGTAAAACTCTCACATCCACACATGACTACTGGGAAAATCACACAGTTTAGGAAAATCCTGAGATAGTAAAACCCTGGAGGCATTATATAGAAAGAACAAGCACCTTACATGCCTAAGGTACCTAATGGAAAGAATACTTCACTTGGAGTCAGGGGACATGGGTTATACATTCTGTCTTGCTATTTATTGACTCTGTGAACTCAAGAAGTTTTATCATTTGCAAAATATCAATTATAATTCTAGCTGTAGCCTTTTCCAGGGTTGAATAAAAGATATTACATGAGATTATAGAATTATAAAACTTCAGAGCTACAGAAGACCTTTTGAGACTATCCAGCAAAATCTTATCTGAAAGATAAAGGTTATTTTTCAAGTTCTGAATTAAAATCCAGATCTCTTAACTCTCAGTCCTGTATTTTTTCCTATACCACCACATGCTGCTTCCAGCTTTTAAAAGATAAAATACTAACAAAACATCTCTAGAGGAAAAATAAGTCTCAGAAAGAACACAAAAGATGTCAGAAAAAAGGAAAACTGAAGATACTATTTTAAGTTTACCACTGACAACACATGCCCACAGCACCTAAAATAAGTAAAGCTTTGACAGACTGTAGGGTATAGACAGGTAAGAATAGTGTAAAATAACTTGGAAACCAAAGAGAGGCAATTCTATAAAGTAACTTGTCTCTATGTTCAATTAATAAACTAGTCCTACCATCACAAAAAATACATCTAATCAACATTAGGTAAAGCAAGTATCACTGAAATCAATGAAGGGCCTAAGGGTGGAGAAATGGACCAAAGCTGGAAGAGGTCAGAAGTAAATAAAACAATTTGGTGATACTACTGCAACTCACTGCTATATAAACCTTTGTAGTTTTATTATAATACAGAACTGCTTGATGCTAATTATGTATGATATGCCAAAAGGATGTACTTATTTCACTTGACACATAAAAAAAAAAAACTTTTCCTTATTAACAAATCAACAGGATAATTCTGGAATTCATTAAAAACAAATACTAACTGATGCAACATAATAATAGCTTTACTTCTTTTGTAAAATGCTTCAAAATATCTAAATGAATATAGAAGTGCATGTTTCTATGACAAACTGTTCATTATTGAATCATTATCAACCCTTGTTAGAAAAAATTTCTCATTTTGCAATGTACAAAATCATTAAAGTGTTTCAGAATTCCATCATTAAAGACAGTAGCACTTTACAATCCACTGTTTCTTCAGGCAAATGTGCTTATGGCTGAACATAATATGAAAAACAACATTCCCTAGATGAACAATTTCACTCCCCCTCCACCAACTTTAATGGTGTTCTCACATGTTGACAGCAATGATGAAATATGTTACTGTTTTCCAGTTAGCTTTAATTGTTTCTCAGCACATCATTCACAAAATCACTTGGAAGGCTTTACCTATTATGATGATTAGGTATCAATGGTTCCAGATGCTCCTAATACTGCCATTGCTTTAACAATGCAGGTTTTCAATCTGAAAACTCTCCTAAAATTATCAGATAGCTAACAAAGTGAATATATCCACTGTAACTCTACTGAGTGCTATAAACCCACCTTCTAGGGTGTCAGTTCAACTCAACTCATATCAAGTAAGATTCCCTGCTGCTGTATGGAGCTGTTCCACAATTTTAAGGACATTCATTTCCCAAAGCTAGCTATTGTCATGTAGACTGCTTAGACTCAACTCTTAGGTATCTCATTTGACCATTTTGACTAAAAATAAAAGGAAGGAAGTGCAGTAAGTCAAATATTGCTAAGATCAGTGCAATCCTTTTGAACACTCCTGTCTAATCTTTTCAGGGTCATTTCCCCCTTTCTTAAGGGTAAATTAACATTTTTAAGATTAGCTAGTTGGGCTTCCCTGGTGGTCCAGTGAGTAAGGACACTGCCTTGCAGTGCATGGGCGCCAGTTCGATCCCTGGCCTGGGAAGATGGACCGATGTGTCCAACTACTGCAACTCACTGCTATATAAACCTTTGTAGTTTTATTATAATACAGAACTGCTTGATGCTAATTATGTATGATATGCCAAAAGGATGTACTTATTTCACTTGACACATAAAAAAAAAAAACTTTTCCTTATTAACAAATCAACAGGATAATTCTGGAATTCATTAAAAACAAATACTAACTGATGCAACATAATAATAGCTTTACTTCTTTTGTAAAATGCTTCAAAATATCTAAATGAATATAGAAGTGCATGTTTCTATGACAAACTGTTCATTATTGAATCATTATCAACCCTTGTTAGAAAAAATTTCTCATTTTGCAATGTACAAAATCATTAAAGTGTTTCAGAATTCCATCATTAAAGACAGTAGCACTTTACAATCCACTGTTTCTTCAGGCAAATGTGCTTATGGCTGAACATAATATGAAAAACAACATTCCCTAGATGAACAATTTCACTCCCCCTCCACCAACTTTAATGGTGTTCTCACATGTTGACAGCAATGATGAAATATGTTACTGTTTTCCAGTTAGCTTTAATTGTTTCTCAGCACATCATTCACAAAATCACTTGGAAGGCTTTACCTATTATGATGATTAGGTATCAATGGTTCCAGATGCTCCTAATACTGCCATTGCTTTAACAATGCAGGTTTTCAATCTGAAAACTCTCCTAAAATTATCAGATAGCTAACAAAGTGAATATATCCACTGTAACTCTACTGAGTGCTATAAACCCACCTTCTAGGGTGTCAGTTCAACTCAACTCATATCAAGTAAGATTCCCTGCTGCTGTATGGAGCTGTTCCACAATTTTAAGGACATTCATTTCCCAAAGCTAGCTATTGTCATGTAGACTGCTTAGACTCAACTCTTAGGTATCTCATTTGACCATTTTGACTAAAAATAAAAGGAAGGAAGTGCAGTAAGTCAAATATTGCTAAGATCAGTGCAATCCTTTTGAACACTCCTGTCTAATCTTTTCAGGGTCATTTCCCCCTTTCTTAAGGGTAAATTAACATTTTTAAGATTAGCTAGTTGGGCTTCCCTGGTGGTCCAGTGAGTAAGGACACTGCCTTGCAGTGCATGGGGCGCCAGTTCGATCCCTGGCCTGGGAAGATGGACCGATGTGTCCAATTACCCAGGTGGAGCTCTGGAGCCCATGCACCCCGAGTCAGTGCTCTGCAACAACAGAGGCCACCGCGATGGGAGGCCCACACGGGCCAGAGAACAAAGATGGATGAAAAATGGATAAATGAAAGACCAATAGAAGTGGCCCGCCCGCTCCCCTCCCTCCTTCCCCACCCGCCTCCCCCTCAAAACAATGTGTAAAAAAAAAAAAAAGATTAGCTAGTTAAAACATACAATGAAAATGTATACCTGCACCTTACTAACTGTATAATATAGTTCAGATGAATGCAGATTTTTCTCATTTGTACTGTGTAGGAGCCAATCTGTTTATAAATCTGAGCTTTTTATATCAAGACTTATTTCAGATGCTGATTTTATACACAGGGTATAGATGACTGTTAGAAATATTCTAATAATTACCTGTAAACTGAAGAAACTACCAAGCAAATGTTCATAACTGCTCCAACTAAAAATGCGTTATCTCAAAGTGAATTACATAAATATTTTTAGTCAACAGGTACTCAGAGCAGGTGACTGACATCAATACTTCTTAGAAGTCATATATTTCCTACACTTACCCCACAATTTTAAGTCACCTCTCCTCAAAGCTGCACTAATGACGCAATTCTACCAACTTAAGTCATCTCAGCAAGCTAAGTACAAAAGAAAGAACATAAATATAAAAAGAGTAATTTCTAATTTTTCACAATTCAGAATTATACACTTAATTAACAAAACTTAGTTCAATGTGAAATTACAGAAATACTAACTATAGTTTGGTCTACTATTTTTACCATAAATTAAACACTACTTGTGGAAAAGTCATACTGTAAAGGAAACTATTTGGAATGTCACATCCACTTTGCTTCTATAGTAAGCTCAACAGAAAATTTAAATGATAGTTTAGAAAGCTTTCCCTAGAATAATTACTTTATTCTATATGTAATTTTCATGTTTACCTGGATGATAATATATTTAATACCAGTATTTTCATTTTCATTTATGTTGAAACAAACTGTCATTTTAAACACAGGTTTTACCACTGATTGTTACTCCTGTGTCATATCCAATGATTCTGGCTTTAAAGTGGTAACTGCCTTAGGCAGAATACACACAGAATATCAGAATCTGTCTCCGCCACACTTAATGGAGGATAAGAGAAATAAACAAAGACAGTGCAAAGCAAAACCACTTACAAAGAAATTGCAGACCACCAGGATTTTGGATTTGGGTAATCCACTTAGATTAGCATGGCTGTGTCTTAAAAGGACAATTCTAAGATCACAATATAGGTCATGTCCTTAAGAAATAGAATAAGTAATGAAATCAATGTCAATTACACAAACCTTCCATATTAGCATGACGCCACTGACAACCAACAAGACAGATTTAAAAAAGCTTTTCTAATGTGCTCAGCCCCGGGATAAATAAGAAGGAAAAATAATGCATAAAACAGATTCTTTTCAATCAGGTTCTGCAGAAAAGTAAAATTTATCATTTAAGAGTGGCATCCAAACTGAGGGCAAAAAATTGAGGGCTTCTCATTTCAGACTGAATAGCTATAAACATTGATATGATAAAGAGAGGGGAGTGAGAGACAGGAAGAAGGGGCTGGTTTTCAGGGAGTAGGTTTTGCCAAAAACAAGAATCAGTCTTAGGTGGTAATGTCATTCAAAGTGCAAATTTACTACAAAAGAAAGAAAAAATTAAATCCTCAATATGAACTGAAGTGCTTAAAACAAATGCTGCAGTATTTAAATGTATTATTAAGTTTTTATCAAACAGTGTTAAAACATTGTCCAAATACATGAATAAAACTTGCCTAAAATCACTTTCTGTCATATTTTTATTTACCACATATATACAACTGTTAAGACAAATAGTAAATTAAAAACAAATGTCTCTAAAATACTTCTCCACCCAGAAGGCAGAAAACATATAATGCTTGATGTCACTGACAAAGCCAAAACTGACAGTTAAAATACTGCTGCTTCCTTTTTGAGAGCAATGACAATATGCTAAGAGAAGGACCCATATATCTGAATGCTTGCCCCTCAAACTCAGCTGAACAAAGAAAGTGCACATGTTCCTAGAAACTCAGGAACTTTCTTTTAGATACTTATGGGTCCTTCCTGGCAATGGAATAAAAAAATGTCTCTGACCAAAGAGGCTTTACGAAGACTACTTGCAGAGAATCATCAACTTACCCATGAGATTTGAGTTCATGAAAGGTGTTGGGGACAAACCTTCATGGGCCCCTAAACGACTGTCATTCAAGTGGTCACTGTAATGAGGGCTGTCTGTAAAACCCTAGAGAAAAAAAAAAAAAAGACCAGAGGATTAAGGAGATTATTTGGCAGTCCTGCTAATTGAGCATAATGACACACACCTAATTATTATAGACTTACAAATGGTCATTCTTAACTAAGTTTCTCATTCATTACTTGAAAAACTAAACAGAAGTACTGGGTTTTTCTTTTTAAGATTTTAAAGTCAAAAAGTTTCTTTACAGATTTTAAAGAAAATTAGCCCTATGATATCTTTATATCCCAAAGTAAAGTTCTAAATGGATGACCTAAGAAAACATACTTAGAATTATAACAAATTAGAAAAATATTCATCTCTTATCCTCCCTTCTGTGTCTATACCTTATCAAGGATTGGGCAATTATAAGATTTACTTAAGATGTTAAAAATTATCGAAAATCAATATACCATAAATGAATCCTTTCCTAAATGGCAAACAAAATAGTAAAAGATCTGCTTACACTCCTTTTAATACTAGTAAAACAAGACATACTCCTATACAAACTGAGCCATGTAAAAAAAAAAGAACAAAGACAGTTAATTTAAATTCTTGAGTATCTAAAAAATGAAATTGTAAATACCATGAAAACAATAAAGTTGATTTTTATTATTTCACAGTAGCTGTTATTAAATTTATTCTTATAACTTAAAACATGTTTTTTAAAAGCAAAGGAGTCTAAAAATTAACCAAAATTCACAAGTAAAGTGTTACGGAAGCTCAGGGGATTTAAAACTGTTTCAGTTCTCAGATTCTCACACACACTAAGTACAGCATCACCTCCAAAATTAAAGTTTCTATAGAAGGTTTTGAACCTTACTTAAACTGCAGGTGGTACCTACCTTTCTGCCAACTTAAAATGATTTTAGTAAAGATCAGAAAATCTTACAAGAGACCCAAGCAAGAACAAAACCTGACAGCACTGGCTCACAGAAACCAACCAGAATCCCCTGGGACTATAAAATCATCAATTACTGAACATTTATCATTACCCAGACTGCAGGCTAACATTCAAGAAGACATTAATGGGGATGAAACAGGTCTAGCTATCTTAGCAGGCATGCTGTCAGTTCAACCAAAGGGCTAGGAACTGCAGGCTAAGTAACTGTCACAGCATTACAGATGCTTATGGATGCATGTCACAACTCCTTTTGCTGTTCTGTTTTAAAGCTAATCTGCTGGGAGTGCTAACTCGTTACCACATGAATCTTTGTTTCATTTTTATCTACTTTAGAATCACTAATACACATGTGACAGACATTCAGAAAGCATCTTGGTGATATTTACAACTTGGTTATGACCATAAGGGTGTCCTCTGGTAACCCAGCCATAGTCCTGTCTGTCACAGACACATGCAGCAGGAACTATACACAAAACAGAATGGCTCCTGGCTAAGGTCACTTTTAAACCTTGGAAAGTTTTCAGAAAAATATTCATCTCTTATCCTCCCTTCTGTGTCTATACCTTATCAAGGATTGGGCAATTATAAGATTTACTTAAGATGTTAAAAATTATCGAAAATCAATATACCATAAATGAATCCTTTCCTAAATGGCAAACAAAATAGTAAAAGATCTGCTTACACTCCTTTTAATACTAGTAAAACAAGACATACTCCTATACAAACTGAGCCATGTAAAAAAAAAAGAACAAAGACAGTTAATTTAAATTCTTGAGTATCTAAAAAATGAAATTGTAAATACCATGAAAACAATAAAGTTGATTTTTATTATTTCACAGTAGCTGTTATTAAATTTATTCTTATAACTTAAAACATGTTTTTTAAAAGCAAAGGAGTCTAAAAATTAACCAAAATTCACAAGTAAAGTGTTACGGAAGCTCAGGGGATTTAAAACTGTTTCAGTTCTCAGATTCTCACACACACTAAGTACAGCATCACCTCCAAAATTAAAGTTTCTATAGAAGGTTTTGAACCTTACTTAAACTGCAGGTGGTACCTACCTTTCTGCCAACTTAAAATGATTTTAGTAAAGATCAGAAAATCTTACAAGAGACCCAAGCAAGAACAAAACCTGACAGCACTGGCTCACAGAAACCAACCAGAATCCCCTGGGACTATAAAATCATCAATTACTGAACATTTATCATTACCCAGACTGCAGGCTAACATTCAAGAAGACATTAATGGGGATGAAACAGGTCTAGCTATCTTAGCAGGCATGCTGTCAGTTCAACCAAAGGGCTAGGAACTGCAGGCTAAGTAACTGTCACAGCATTACAGATGCTTATGGATGCATGTCACAACTCCTTTTGCTGTTCTGTTTTAAAGCTAATCTGCTGGGAGTGCTAACTCGTTACCACATGAATCTTTGTTTCATTTTTATCTACTTTAGAATCACTAATACACATGTGACAGACATTCAGAAAGCATCTTGGTGATATTTACAACTTGGTTATGACCATAAGGGTGTCCTCTGGTAACCCAGCCATAGTCCTGTCTGTCACAGACACATGCAGCAGGAACTATACACAAAACAGAATGGCTCCTGGCTAAGGTCACTCCTTGGAGTTCACTTTTGTTGCTTAAAATTAAACAGACTTGAAGGGCTAAGAGACGTCCTACTATCTCATTTATCTCACTGTTTTTCTCTGCCACCCCCTCCCATTGCCAGTTGTAGGCACAGAATCAAAATAAGACACTGAAGCTTACAAAAAAAAAAACTCACTGAAGTATTGTTTATCATCATTAACCAACAGCATTACTCTTGAAAAATGCCAAAAGAAATACATTTGTAGGTCAACCATGTTGTTCACACTTCATACTAATGGTAAATAATAAAAGACTGATTTTGCATGTTCTCAGTTCTCTTCATTCTTGAAGTATAATAAAAAGAACTTTTACCCTTCATGATTATAAAAATAAAAACTAACAAAACTAACAAAAACTAATAAAATTTAAAAACTACTTCCTAAAGCACAAGCATATATAAATAAATCTAAGTTTCAGTGTATCATCAAAGGACTGCATACACACAGTCTATTAAATTCATGTATCACATGTATTACCATTAAGCAAAGAGATCTCAAAGTCCTATTCATACATGCTCAGAAAACAGAACAATTATTCTTCTATCAACCATTCACAAATTACAGTAAGTACTGTCTCTAGTCCATCTGCACCTATATATCATGGCACAGTACAGAAGTAACACAAGATTAAGTCCACTGATAAAATCTGGGATTGTCATACCACAGAGCAATCGCTAAACCTATGTCATCACATACAAGCAAGATTTGAAGATGGGCCCTCAATATCTATTTACTCATATATTATGTACATGCTCTATTAACCAACAGATCAAATTGCAGTAAGTCATTCATTCATTCATGTAAGAAAAAATTAAATAGTAATTTGAGTATTTTATTCCTATGCCTCAAAGGATCATCTTGGTGCACACAATTTTTTTTTGGAAAAGCCACAGCCTAAAGGAAAGGAATCATTATCCATAGATGCAAAATGATGCTGGAGGATAGAAAAATGAAATTGAACTTTAGAATGTTTGTCACAGATCTTTTACATCTAAAATATGCCAAAACCTTACTTAAAAAACTGGGACTGGCTACTGTTTGAGATTACTCTTACATTGCTTCTTCATAGCAGAAGTGATACCTACCTAGAAAATAACTTTTGGGGAACCAGGATAAATAGTTAACAAAATAATTTATCAACATTTACATAAGATCAGCTTCAGTCAGCATGTTGGTTTCGTCACCTAGTGGGCTGATGCCCTGAACAGTACTTTGGAAACTTCAATGTTCACATCCTCTGACTGGAGAGCTTGTTGAACGGCAGATTAAGAAGCCTAAGGCCTTAAGTGGGGCCTGAGAGCCTGTATTTCTAACCAACAGGGGATGGTTATGCTTACTGGTCCATGCATCACATTTCTAGTGGCAAAAATCAACACAATCTGGAAATAAAGATCTTTTTCATACACAGAAAGGAAAATGCAAGGCTACAAAGGTGATAGCTGAGTTCCTCCCCACTATCTCTACCCCTTCCCCTCCAATCTGAACTACGTTAAAACACTATAAGTTTTTTTGGGTACGTATAAATTAGAGAAATACCAAAGATAACAAAAAATCTAAAGCAATTAGAGTAGTGTTTTTATACATGTAGGTAAGTAGTCATCCATTTAGTTTTATGTAGAAGATAGATGTCAAATACAGCTTTAATGAAAGAAATGGGCTGGCTGACCAAGAATTCAAGCAGCAGCACCTCAAGTACCACATAGAGTTAAGCAAAGAGCATGGATGTCCAAAATAAGGAAAGGCAAAAGGTATAATGCAGTATGAGGTTGACAGAACAGCAAGGAAGGAAGCAGTACAGGGACTAGCCAGCATAGCAAAGGGCAGGAAAAAAGGAGCAGAAGGTGACAGTCCTGAGAGAGGGGCTGGGGCAACAAGGAAGGTACCAAAGCCAAGCAAGCAATTGTTAAAATGGAGCCAAGGAGATCAGCCAATGTTACAGGCCAGTGAATGCTTTTTCAATTTTGGAACACAGAGAAAATAAATCAATGAGATCATTAAATACAGAACTATCTTGCAGCATATTTCAAGCTGATAGAGCATTACTATGGTAATAAGGGGGGAGGGACCTGAACCCCCGGGGCTCCTAATTAAGATCCTAAATTCTGGGAAATGGTTTTACCATGAAAATAGATAATAATAAAACTGAGATTTTCATACATGAGAGATAATAAACACTACATTATGGAGAACACAGCAGAAATATCAGATTCATGTGTGGCAGCAAACAACAAAACTCTGTAAAAAAAAAGATCAGCTTCAGTCAGCATGTTGGTTTCCACCTAGTGGGCTGATGCCCTGAACAGTACTTTGAAACTTCAATGTTCACATCCTCTGACTGGAGAGCTTGTTGAACGGCAGATTAAGAAGCCTAAGGCCTTAAGTGGGGCCTGAGAGCCTGTATTTCTAACCAACAGGGGATGGTTATGCTTACTGGTCCATGCATCACATTTCTAGTGGCAAAATCAACACAATCTGGAAATAAAGATCTTTTTCATACACAGAAAGGAAAATGCAAGGCTACAAAGGTGATAGCTGAGTTCCTCCCCACTATCTCTACCCCTTCCCCTCCAATCTGAACTACGTTAAAACACTATAAGTTTTTGAGTGCAGTATAAATTAGAGAAATACCAAAGATAACAAAAAATCTAAAGCAATTAGAGTAGTGTTTTTATACATGTAGGTAAGTAGTCATCCATTTAGTTTTATGTAGAAGATAGATGTCAAATACAGCTTTAATGAAAGAAATGGGCTGGCTGACCAAGAATTCAAGCAGCAGCACCTCAAGTACCACATAGAGTTAAGCAAAGAGCATGGATGTCCAAAATAAGGAAAGGCAAAAGGTATAATGCAGTATGAGGTTGACAGAACAGCAAGGAAGGAAGCAGTACAGGGACTAGCCAGCATAGCAAAGGGCAGGAAAAAAGGAGCAGAAGGTGACAGTCCTGAGAGAGGGGCTGGGGCAACAAGGAAGGTACCAAAGCCAAGCAAGCAATTGTTAAAATGGAGCCAAGGAGATCAGCCAATGTTACAGGCCAGTGAATGCTTTTTCAATTTTGGAACACAGAGAAAATAAATCAATGAGATCATTAAATACAGAACTATCTTGCAGCATATTTCAAGCTGATAGAGCATTACTATGGTAATAAGGGGGGAGGGACCTGAACCCCCGGGGCTCCTAATTAAGATCCTAAATTCTGGGAAATGGTTTTACCATGAAAATAGATAATAATAAAACTGAGATTTTCATACATGAGAGATAATAAACACTACATTATGGAGAACACAGCAGAAATATCAGATTCATGTGTGGCAGCAAACAACAAAACTCTGTAAAAAAAAAAAAAGAAAATCAGATTCATTTATCATAGTAGCTTTTTAGCCAAAGCATGCTAATAACCACAAAAATATTTCCCAAAACACCCTAAAAAAATTACTGTCTGTCCTACATAAAAATTGAAAGCACTCAAAAGAGTAATCACTGATAAATTCAGCTGATACACTGAGTTCACAAAAACTGTTCAATTCTGTATTTAATACCTAAACCACAATTCAATTTCCAATTCTTAAATACCCCCACCTATGAATGCATAACAGGTCATAAAAGCTTTAAAAGCTCTGTGACTTGAGACAAAGTAGTATTTCTTGCCTCAGTTATCTTATCTGTAAAATAGGGTAACAATAATATACTATATTTATTCTTACAGGTTGTTGTAAGGATTAAACGAGTTTTTGTATGTGCTACCCATTATTATTATGTCTCTCATTTAGAGACAATTCTGTCTTACAAATTCTGAAAAGGCAGATAACATGTCTCTTTTTCTCACAATTACATCCCCAGAACAATGGTTGGCCCATACAATGGAGGTACTCAATAAATGACAGATGGATGGGTTTCAGCTGCTAAAGCCTTGCAATGTTGCAGGGCTTCAGATCTCATAAAGGTGTTTTTCCATAGAACACCCAATGACTAGCAGAAGTAAAGTTGATAAGGCACTAGATTATCTTATTGGACTGAACAAATAACCACAGATTTTTGGTATTCAAAGAGTTATGACATTTCACATCAGGTATTAAAATCCTACAGCTTCCAAGTGGCCAAATCTAACAGAGTCAGCCAAAAGTTGTAACACACTAGAGAAAGCCCAGAATGAGGCCTGAGTGGTCACACATGAAAGAGAAATAAAAACAGAAGTAAAAATAAGTAGAAATAACAAATGAAGTTTAAATGAGAAAAAAGTGTCCTGAGGGCATTTACCTCTACGATAGAATAGCAAAATAAATGTCTCTGTATATAGTTCTACTTGAAATAAATCCTTCAAAGTGTCTCTTTTTTTCAGTTAACTACGTCTACGAAAAAGACAAGTGATTTGACCTGATCACAACAGTTTGTTACCTGAAAGTAGGGAGTGTGTCTATATCATTTATTAAACCATTGCTAGTGACAAGTACATCAACAGGTACATAGTGTGTGACTAATGAAATCTGTTCATTTAATGAATGAATGCAAAATGAACAATGTTCTCAGTTAATCAATTCAGTCTACATCTGAAAAAACTACTTAATAATCAATACATTAAGGTTCTACTATGCTTAAATAGTTCAGGTGCTAATATAATACATAATAAATTTTCTCAATAGATCTGGGTTTTGTCATCCAGATCCACAAGTTCCTAAAAGGCAACAAAGGTTTGTTCCTTTTTCTCCTTACAAAGGAGACCAGAACAGAAATTTGCATGCCAACTAACAGCCTCAGGTTTTGCGAGGATGAATAACCTCTCCAGGTAACAGTTTATGAATGCTAACAAGAGGTTTCATAGAATTGCTAAACTCCAAACTAAAGAGCAACTCTTGAATTACCATGGGTAGGAAGACAGGAAGAACCAAAACCTTTTAGAGGTGGAAAGGATCCTCAAAAGATATGATTGATACATGAAATACTGCTTAGCACAATGACATAAAAATACTTTTGAACATGAGATCACAAAGGATCACCTTAAAGTTCAAGTTCTAAGTTGAGCCATCCATGCTCACAAATTTATCCAAGTAACTGCTAATGTCATCTGTTAGAAACAGATTTCATTCTGGCAGGATTTCTGTATTATTTTTGTATTATACATCTCCATCTTCTAGATTGTTCAATTCTATACTCTGTTTATGCTAAAATAAAAACTTCATCCTCCTTACAGATTTTGAATGTCAATTTCTCCAACAATGACAACAACAGAATCAGAAATTCATTAACACATAATACATAAAATGAAAACATTCTTCTACAACAAGTACAAAAAGAAGCAAAATAGGGCTTCCCTGGTGGTCCAGTGGGTAAGGACATCGCCTTGCAGTGCAAGGGGCACCAGTTCCATCCCTGGCCTGGGAAGATCCCACGTGCCGCGGAGCAGCTGGACTGATGTGTCCAATTACCGAGCCAGAGCTCTGGAGCGCATGCGCCCAGAGCCGGTGCTCTGCAACAACAGAGGCCGCTGCGATGGGAGGCCCACACGGGCCAAAGAACAAAGATGGATGAAAATAGACAAATGAAAGACCAATAGAAGTGGCCCGCCTGCCCCTCTCCCTCCCCAACCTGCCCCCCGCCTCCATAAAAAGAAGAAAAATAGACTATTTTATTTTTAAAATATTAACCCATTTATATTATAACTACTTTCTATAAAATTCAAGGATAAGAATGTAATCAATGATAATACTGCTACTTTAGTTTCTAAGGTCATAAATAAGTAGTACCAGAAGAACTGATGTTTGTAAGAACACAAGAAAACAACATTTACTCAAAGCAAAATTTAGCCCCAAGGGTCCCAGCATGTGCTAACGTCACGAAATTACAGATTCAAGTGGATGAAAAAGATCGTGGACACCTTACAAGGAGACCAGAACAGAAATTTGCATGCCAACTAACAGCCTCAGGTTTTGCGAGGATGAATAACCTCTCAGGTAACAGTTTATGAATGCTAACAAGAGGTTTCATAGAATTGCTAAACTCCAAACTAAAGAGCAACTCTTGAATTACCATGGGTAGGAAGACAGGAAGAACCAAAACCTTTTAGAGGTGGAAAGGATCCTCAAAAGATATGATTGATACATGAAATACTGCTTAGCACAATGACATAAAAATACTTTTGAACATGAGATCACAAAGGATCACCTTAAAGTTCAAGTTCTAAGTTGAGCCATCCATGCTCACAAATTTATCCAAGTAACTGCTAATGTCATCTGTTAGAAACAGATTTCATTCTGGCAGGATTTCTGTATTATTTTTGTATTATACATCTCCATCTTCTAGATTGTTCAATTCTATACTCTGTTTATGCTAAAATAAAAACTTCATCCTCCTTACAGATTTTGAATGTCAATTTCTCCAACAATGACAACAACAGAATCAGAAATTCATTAACACATAATACATAAAATGAAAACATTCTTCTACAACAAGTACAAAAAGAAGCAAAATAGGGCTTCCCTGGTGGTCCAGTGGGTAAGGACATCGCCTTGCAGTGCAAGGGGCACCAGTTCCATCCCTGGCCTGGGAAGATCCCACGTGCCGCGGAGCAGCTGGACTGATGTGTCCAATTACCGAGCCAGAGCTCTGGAGCGCATGCGCCCAGAGCCGGTGCTCTGCAACAACAGAGGCCGCTGCGATGGGAGGCCCACACGGGCCAAAGAACAAAGATGGATGAAAATAGACAAATGAAAGACCAATAGAAGTGGCCCGCCTGCCCCTCTCCCTCCCCAACCTGCTCCCCGCCTCCATAAAAAGAAGAAAAATAGACTATTTTATTTTTAAAATATTAACCCATTTATATTATAACTACTTTCTATAAAATTCAAGGATAAGAATGTAATCAATGATAATACTGCTACTTTAGTTTCTAAGGTCATAAATAAGTAGTACCAGAAGAACTGATGTTTGTAAGAACACAAGAAAACAACATTTACTCAAAGCAAAATTTAGCCCCAAGGGTCCCAGCATGTGCTAACGTCACGAAATTACAGATTCAAGTGGATGAAAAGGGGAAGATCGTGGACACCAGGTTTAAAATATTTCGCTGTGATTCTGCGATAGCCTCCAGCTCAACAGCTAACGAATACGTAAAGTAGAAGATGGTGGAGGAAGTTCTGACCATTAGAAACATGGACATCACTGAGGAAATGTGCCTCCCGCCTGTGAAACTGCAGTGCTCCATGCTGGCCGAAGATGGCATCAAGGCTGCCCTGGCTGATACCAAACTGAAACAAGAACCCAAAAGAGGGGAGGCCAAGAAGAAATGAGCCCCTGGTGAAGCCTCCAAAGTCCCACAGGCTGCCTGACCCCAGCTGTGCAGTCACATGACTGTTGAGAAGCTCTCACACTACAATAAAAGCACTCTGTGATCCACACAACAACGCCGCCCACGTTGTGACTCTAACACAAGCCAAATACACAGCCTAGTTGTTCTGAGCCCTGTGGTTTCTTGCAGCTCACTTTCATCGCCTTAATCTCACGTATGTCTATTTTTGAATTGTGTCTTTGGCCCCCGAACTGAAATCAATAGTGAAGTCTCAAGTGTGAGTATTCATGAAGTGCACAGTATCTAATCTTAGCTGAATCTGCTTTGGGGAAGATTACCAGTAGAATCGCTTGGTGAGATTATTTGGTAGGACCAAGTATTGTACATAAAACAAATTCTGCATATATATAATAAAGAATAATGTAAGACCAAAAAAAAAAAAAAATCAGCACCAAGGATTATCTGGTTCTCCCCAAAACTATACACTGAGTTCAGATAAGAAACATTAATACTTTGTTGATGGTTTCTAACATAGAGATTTTTGCCTTCTTCCCATTAGCCGGTAAAATTTACAGAGGCTACTAAGTTTCAGTTGAGGAATTGATGCTCTGTTTAGCACAAAATTGTAAAATAGCTTAAAGTAAGCTCAATTAGAAAATTACCTATGTTAAAAAAATTATACTAGAAATACAGTGTATCATAGACAAAAATTTGAGGAGGGCTTCCCTGGTGGTCCAGTGGGTAACGACACCGCCTTGCAGTGCAAGGGGCGCCAGTTGGATCCCTGGCCTGGGAAGATCCCACGTGCCGCAGAGCCGCTGGACCGATGTGTCCAACTACCAAGCCGAAGCTCTGCAGCAACAGGGCCTGCTGCAATGGGAGCCAGAGAACAAAGATGGATGAAAACAGATAAATGAAAGACCAATAGAAGTGGCCCAACCTGCTCCCCCCATAAAAAAAAAAAAAAATCTGAGGAAACCTTTCTATAAGTTTATTTTATTCCTAAACATACTGTCTTTACACTGGCTGCAAAAGTTTCATTGAAAGGTCATATACATATTAATACATGTATTTTTCTAAAAGAGAAAAATAAGTCATGAAGCAAAGGAAAAATGTTTTCTCATGTAACTGAAAACATGCAATTAAAATTTTTCACTCTAATGCTTTTCTCTTCTAATTATAATTCACCCCAGCTGTGCAGTCACATGACTGTTGAGAAGCTCTCACACTACAATAAAAGCACTCTGTGATCCACACAACAACGCCGCCCACGTTGTGACTCTAACACAAGCCAAATACACAGCCTAGTTGTTCTGAGCCCTGTGGTTTCTTGCAGCTCACTTTCATCGCCTTAATCTCACGTATGTCTATTTTTGAATTGTGTCTTTGGCCCCCGAACTGAAATCAATAGTGAAGTCTCAAGTGTGAGTATTCATGAAGTGCACAGTATCTAATCTTAGCTGAATCTGCTTTGGGGAAGATTACCAGTAGAATCGCTTGGTGAGATTATTTGGTAGGACCAAGTATTGTACATAAAACAAATTCTGCATATATATAATAAAGAATAATGTAAGACCAAAAAAAAAAACTCCGCACCAATGATTATCTGGTTCTCCCCAAAACTATACACTGAGTTCAGATAAGAAACATTAATACTTTGTTGATGGTTTCTAACATAGAGATTTTGCCTTCGTCCCATTAGCCGGTAAAATTTACAGAGGCTACTAAGTTTCAGTTGAGGAATTGATGCTCTGTTTAGCACAAAATTGTAAAATAGCTTAAAGTAAGCTCAATTAGAAAATTACCTATGTTAAAAAAATTATACTAGAAATACAGTGTATCATAGACAAAAATTTGAGGAGGGCTTCCCTGGTGGTCCAGTGGGTAACGACACCGCCTTGCAGTGCAAGGGGCGCCAGTTGGATCCCTGGCCTGGGAAGATCCCACGTGCCGCAGAGCCGCTGGACCGATGTGTCCAACTACCAAGCCGAAGCTCTGCAGCAACAGGGCCTGCTGCAATGGGAGCCAGAGAACAAAGATGGATGAAAACAGATAAATGAAAGACCAATAGAAGTGGCCCAACCTGCTCCCCCCATAAAAAAAAAAAAAAATCTGAGGAAACCTTTCTATAAGTTTATTTTATTCCTAAACATACTGTCTTTACACTGGCTGCAAAAGTTTCATTGAAAGGTCATATACATATTAATACATGTATTTTTCTAAAAGAGAAAAATAAGTCATGAAGCAAAGGAAAAATGTTTTCTCATGTAACTGAAAACATGCAATTAAAATTTTTCACTCTAATGCTTTTCTCTTCTAATTATAATTCATAGGCATGGTTACAAAATAATATCGAACAATGCTAAATCACATGACTTAAAATCACTCATGAATTCTTTAACGAGTACTTCCTTTCTATTAAATGTCTCATACTCTCTGCCAGTCCTTCTCAAAGCATGGTCTGCGGACTGATGCTGGACCAAGAACGGTCTGTTATCAAACAGAAAGGTAAGGGAAGAAGCTTCTGACAATTGCTTAGAGTAATCTAGCAGAGCAATTTTGTTTGGTGTATATAATAATAAGAAACTAAACATATTTCAAAAAATTAACCAGCTTAAATATTATACTGTAAAATATAGTGCAGCATATACAAAATGTGAAAGAAAACCTTTTAGTTCATATTATTCCTAAACTAACATCCTAACTTTACATATACAAAAGGTTTAGAAGATTATAAAATTAACTCAAAAGGGATTAAACACTTGAACATAAGACCTGAGACCATAAAACTCCTAGATGAAAGCACAGATCTAAGTTCCTTGACACTGGTTTTGGTGATAATTTGTAGAGCTTAATACAAAAAGCAAAGTCAACAAAGAAAAAATAAAGAACCTTTCATCTGGAAAGCTTCTGTACACATCTAAGGAAACTGTTAACAAAATGAAAAAGCAATCTATAAAGCGGGAAAAAGTATCTCTCCATCATGTATCTGATAACGGGTTAATATAAGGAACTCATACAACTCAACAGTTAAAAGAAAAAACAAGCAATCCAATTAAAAAACAAGCATGGGATCTGAAAGAATACAGATAGCCAACAAGTACAGGAAAAGGTATTCAACATCAGTAATTATTGGTAAAATCAAAATCAAAATCACAAGGAGGTATCACTTTATATCTGTTATAAAAAGCAAGAAATAATAGGTGTTGGTAAGGATGTGGGGAAAACAGAACCCTTGTGCACTGGTGGATGGACTGGAAACTGGTGCAGCTTTGGCAGAGAACAGCGTGGAGGTTCTTAAAAAAAAAAAAAAAAAAAAAATTTAAAAAGTGAAAGTGTTAGTTGCTCAGTCTTGTCTGACTCTCTGCAACTCTATTGACTGTAGCCGGCCAGGCACCTCTATCCATTGGATTCCCCAGGCAAGAACACTGGAGTGGGTTGCCATGCCCTTCTGTAGGGGATCTTCCCAACCCAGGAATCAAACCTGGGTTTCCTGCAAAGTAGGGGGATTCTTTACCATCTGATCCTTCTCAAAGCATGGTCTGCGGACTGATGCTGGACCAAGAACGGTCTGTTATCAAACAGAAAGGTAAGGGAAGAAGCTTCTGACAATTGCTTAGAGTAATCTAGCAGAGCAATTTTGTTTGGTGTATATAATAATAAGAAACTAAACATATTTCAAAAAATTAACCAGCTTAAACATTATACTGTAAAATATAGTGCAGCATATACAAAATGTGAAAGAAAACCTTTTAGTTCATATTATTCCTAAACTAACATCCTAACTTTACATATACAAAAGGTTTAGAAGATTATAAAATTAACTCAAAAGGGATTAAACACTTGAACATAAGACCTGAGACCATAAAACTCCTAGATGAAAGCACAGATCTAAGTTCCTTGACACTGGTTTTGGTGATAATTTGTAGAGCTTAATACAAAAAGCAAAGTCAACAAAGAAAAAATAAAGAACCTTTCATCTGGAAAGCTTCTGTACACATCTAAGGAAACTGTTAACAAAATGAAAAAGCAATCTATAAAGCGGGAAAAAGTATCTCTCCATCATGTATCTGATAACGGGTTAATATAAGGAACTCATACAACTCAACAGTTAAAAGAAAAAACAAGCAATCCAATTAAAAAACAAGCATGGGATCTGAAAGAATACAGATAGCCAACAAGTACAGGAAAAGGTATTCAACATCAGTAATTATTGGTAAAATCAAAATCAAAATCACAAGGAGGTATCACTTTATATCTGTTATAAAAAGCAAGAAATAATAGGTGTTGGTAAGGATGGGGGGAAAACAGAACCCTTGTGCACTGGTGGATGGACTGGAAACTGGTGCAGCTTTGGCAGAGAACAGCGTGGAGGTTCTTAAAAAAAAAAAAAAAAAAAAAATTTAAAAAGTGAAAGTGTTAGTTGCTCAGTCTTGTCTGACTCTCTGCAACTCTATTGACTGTAGCCGGCCAGGCACCTCTATCCATTGGATTCCCCAGGCAAGAACACTGGAGTGGGTTGCCATGCCCTTCTGTAGGGGATCTTCCCAACCCAGGAATCAAACCTGGGTTTCCTGCAAAGTAGGGGGATTCTTTACCATCTGAGCCACCAAGGAAGCCCCAAAACTAGTATATGGTCCTACAATTCTACTTCTGGGTATTTATCTGAAGCAAATGAAAATACTAACTTGAAATGACACATGTATCCTCATGTTCACTGCAGCATGATATAGAATAACCAAGATATGGAAGAAACCTAAGTCTCCATGTATGGATGGACGAAGAAAAAATATACATACACAATGGAATACTATTAAGCCAAAAAAAAGGAAGGAAATTTTGCCATTTCCCACAATATGCATGGATCTTGAAGGTATTATACTAACTGAAGTAAGTCAGAAAAAGACAAACAACTAATGATTTCACACTCATATGTGGAATTTTAAACAAATGACTGGAACTCACAGGTACAGAGAACAGACTGGTGGTTCTGAGAGGCAGATGGGTAAAACTGTTGAAACCTTTTAGTTGAGCTTATTCCTAAATAAGCATACTGACTTTGCACTTGTCTGAGTGCATCCTAGACCTAAAAAAATCAGAACGTGTATTCTGAGAACTTTAGGGGATTCATATGCAAATTAAAATGCAAATTAAAGTCAGAGAAGAACTAATTTATATTATCTTCTAAATCATGGGCCTGGTACATGGTAAAATCTTCTACATCACAAGCACCACACTCAGTCTGGCAGAGCTCAGAGTTTTGAACCGTAATTCTACCACCCCATCCACACGCTACACAACCAGGGAAAATCAGATAAAAGAAAGACAAATGAGGTTCTGTTGCAAAAGACCCTCAGATTTTACATATTTTAAACCTTTTATCTTTTACTACTGCAAGTCAAAGAACGAATATATAACTTCTTAATAAGTAAAAATACTTGATGATATTCATGAAATCAATTCAAATATAATCAAACCCAGGAATAGCATAGGTTTATTAAGACCTATGCATTAAGAAACAGTAACTGGAGGGGAGGGGGCCAAGATAGCGGAGGAATGAGGGGAAGATTTTACCAGCTCCCCAACAGAATCGCCAGAACTAATCAAGAAACCAGCTGCTAAACGACAGAAGAACTCCTTAGAAACGAAAATCGCAACTTTATGCCGGAAGAAAGGGAATAGGAGTGCTTACAATGGCTTGGGGATATGGTCCGGAGGGGTGGGATGGGGGGAACTGGCTGGGGGGGAGGGACCAGGGATATGCATATGAATGATCTGGGAACATACATATCGGTGAACAACAAAACTTTGTAAAATCTTTAAAATAAAGAATTAAAAATTAAGAAAAAGAAAAGAAAGAAACAATAACTGGGCTTCCCTGGTGGTCCAGTGGTAAAGAGTCCACCCTGCAGTGCAAGGAGAACCGGTTAGATCCCTGGCCCGGGATGAACCCACATGCTGCAGAACGGCTGGGCTGGTGTGTCTAGTTGGGAGCCAGCACTCTGCTGCACATGCGCCTGGAGATGGTGCTCTGCAGCAGGAAAGGTCACTGCAGTGGGAGGCCCACACAGGCCAAAGAATAAAGATGAATGAAAATAAGTAAAAAAGCAATGAAAGAGGCCAAAATTAAAAGAAAAAAAGCAACAGTAACTAATTGTAAGACATCGTACCAGTCACTGAACAAAACAATGCTCTTATATTCAGTACAACAGCATATTTTAAAATAATTTCTAAAATACCTGTCCTTTATGTTTTACATTTATTTTATGATATTAGATGGGAAAAATGAGAACAAAACTTGTTATATAAATATAAATGATAGTAACCTTTTGGCAAGAAAAAGACTAGGAAATTGTAATGTTTACAATCTTACTTGCCTATTATTTCCTAAAATTTCTATGCAAATCATGTTTCCTAAAAATAGTTTTTCAGCTTTTTCCTTTAATATGATTGAAACAACAGACTCTCATAGAAAACTGGAAATGTAAAGAAACAGCATTAACTAAGTAGAAGAAAAACATATTCCCATTTTATCTGGAGACTGAAATGCAAACAACATTTTGACATTTTACTCCAATTTTTAAATCCTTCTAAAATAGTTCCAAGATATAAAAATGTATGTAGCACACAGTCACGTATCCACAACTCAAGAAATAAAACACCACCAGTATCGTTTAAAACCCCATATAATTCTTCCTAATTCTCCTCTGAAGTAAACACTATACTCTTTCAAAAAGCATTTTCATGCATTACTTAATACTTTTGCTAAATATATATATATATATTCTCTAACTAGACAGTACTACTCTGCATGTTTTAAAATGTATCTAAATAGTATACTTTTTTCTATACTTAACAGTCAATATATAAAACTGATATATTTGAAAAATTTAGTACTAGTATATAGATTTTCACTAATATATCTCCTATTTATAAAAATACCAAAATTTATCTATCCAGCCCCCTTTTGATAATATATAATTTGCTTCCCATCTTCCATTATTAACAAACAAGGATTCTATAAACAAGTTAGTAATATGCTCATGTACACAAGTATGAAGCTTCCCTGGTAGCTCAGACAGTAAAGAATTTAACTGCAGTGTAGCAGACCCAGGTTCAATTCCTGAGTCAGTAAGATGCCCTGAGAAGGAAATGGCAGCCTACTCCGGCATTTTGGCTGGAATTACTTGTACAGGCCAAAGAATAAAGAAAAATGAATGAAAATAAGTAAAAGCAATGAAAGAGCCCGGGTAACTAATTGTAAGACATCGTACCAGTCACTGAACAAAACAATGCTCTTATATTCAGTACAACAGCATATTTTAAAATAATTTCTAAAATACCTGTCCTTTATGTTTTACATTTATTTTATGATATTAGATGGGAAAAATGAGAACAAAACTTGTTATATAAATATAAATGATAGTAACCTTTTGGCAAGAAAAAGACTAGGAAATTGTAATGTTTACAATCTTACTTGCCTATTATTTCCTAAAATTTCTATGCAAATCATGTTTCCTAAAAATAGTTTTTCAGCTTTTTCCTTTAATATGATTGAAACAACAGACTCTCATAGAAAACTGGAAATGTAAAGAAACAGCATTAACTAAGTAGAAGAAAAACATATTCCCATTTTATCTGGAGACTGAAATGCAAACAACATTTTGACATTTTACTCCAATTTTTAAATCCTTCTAAAATAGTTCCAAGATATAAAAATGTATGTAGCACACAGTCACGTATCCACAACTCAAGAAATAAAACACCACCAGTATCGTTTAAAACCCCATATAATTCTTCCTAATTCTCCTCTGAAGTAAACACTATACTCTTTCAAAAAGCATTTTCATGCATTACTTAATACTTTTGCTAAATATATATATATATATTCTCTAACTAGACAGTACTACTCTGCATGTTTTAAAATGTATCTAAATAGTATACTTTTTTCTATACTTAACAGTCAATATATAAAACTGATATATTTGAAAAATTTAGTACTAGTATATAGATTTTCACTAATATATCTCCTATTTATAAAAATACCAAAATTTATCTATCCAGCCCCCTTTTGATAATATATAATTTGCTTCCCATCTTCCATTATTAACAAACAAGGATTCTATAAACAAGTTAGTAATATGCTCATGTACACAAGTATGAAGCTTCCCTGGTAGCTCAGACAGTAAAGAATTTAACTGCAGTGTAGCAGACCCAGGTTCAATTCCTGAGTCAGTAAGATGCCCTGGAGAAGGAAATGGCAGCCTACTCCGGCATTTCTGGCTGGAGAATTACATGGACAGAGAAGTCTGGTGGGCTACAGTCCACGCGATAGCAAAGAGCTGGACACAACTGAGTGACTAACACACACACACACATTTGTGAGAAATTATGAGAAATATTTTAGAGATTAATACCTAGGAATACAAGGAATTCCCTTGTAGCTCAGCTGGTAAAGAATCTGCCTGCAATGCAGGAGACCCTGGTTCAATTCCTGGGTCAGGAAGTTCCCCTGGAGAAGGGACAGGCTACCAACTCCAGATTCTTGGGCTTCTCTGATGGCTCAGATGGCAAGGAATCCTCTTGCAATGCAGGAAACCTGGATTTGATGCCTGAGTTGGGAACAAACCCTGGAGAAGGGGAAGGCTACCCCTTCCAGGATTCTTGCCTGGAGAATGCCATGGCTTGTCCATGGGTCACAAAGAGTCAGACACAACTGAGTGACTTTCACTTTCACCTAGACAAGCTTACTGGGTTAGAGAGTATGTAGCACTTTACATTTAGTAGATATTACCAGACTATTCTCTAGAAAAGAAAGGTACTGCTGTTTAGGGGGGAAAAGTCTCCTTTCATAAAATCAGAAAGTTACTCATAGATAGCCCCAACCTTCTGAAAGAAAGTTTCCACAAGTTCACTTATAAACTACATCTAATTTGTGATGCACTTTCCAATTGTCAAAGAGCCAAGTAAAGACCATTTCATTTCCTTATTAGTTCACTTAACCCTACATTCTTATCTGAAATAGTCTGACCTGGGTAGCCCCAAACGCTCTAACTAGACAGTACTACTCTGCATGTTTTAAAATGTATCTAAATAGTATACTTTTTCTATACTTAACAGTCAATATATAAAGCTGATATATTTGAAAAATTTAGTACTAGTATATAGATTTTCACTAATATATCTCCTATTTATAAAAATACCAAAATTTATCTATCCAGCCCCCTTTTGATAATATATAATTTGCTTCCCATCTTCCATTATTAACAAACAAGGATTCTATAAACAAGTTAGTAATATGCTCATGTACACAAGTATGAAGCTTCCCTGGTAGCTCAGACAGTAAAGAATTTAACTGCAGTGTAGCAGACCCAGGTTCAATTCCTGAGTCAGTAAGATGCCCTGGAGAAGGAAATGGCAGCCTACTCCGGCATTTCTGGCTGGAGAATTACATGGACAGAGAAGTCTGGTGGGCTACAGTCCACGCGATAGCAAAGAGCTGGACACAACTGAGTGACTAACACACACACACACATTTGTGAGAAATTATGAGAAATATTTTAGAGATTAATACCTAGGAATACAAGGAATTCCCTTGTAGCTCAGCTGGTAAAGAATCTGCCTGCAATGCAGGAGACCCTGGTTCAATTCCTGGGTCAGGAAGTTCCCCTGGAGAAGGGACAGGCTACCAACTCCAGATTCTTGGGCTTCTCTGATGGCTCAGATGGCAAGGAATCCTCTTGCAATGCAGGAAACCTGGATTTGATGCCTGAGTTGGGAACAAACCCTGGAGAAGGGGAAGGCTACCCCTTCCAGGATTCTTGCCTGGAGAATGCCATGGCTTGTCCATGGGTCACAAAGAGTCAGACACAACTGAGTGACTTTCACTTTCACCTAGACAAGCTTACTGGGTTAGAGAGTATGTAGCACTTTACATTTAGTAGATATTACCAGACTATTCTCTAGAAAAGAAAGGTACTGCTGTTTAGGGGGGAAAAGTCTCCTTTCATAAAATCAGAAAGTTACTCATAGATAGCCCCAACCTTCTGAAAGAAAGTTTCCACAAGTTCACTTATAAACTACATCTAATTTGTGATGCACTTTCCAATTGTCAAAGAGCCAAGTAAAGACCATTTCATTTCCTTATTAGTTCACTTAACCCTACATTCTTATCTGAAATAGTCTGACCTGGGTACAAAGGCAGTCCTTTACTTTAATAAACGCTCAAGTCATATTTGTTAAAAGAGTCAATTTTTTATTAGGTTCCTTAATTCATCTAAAGGTTCTACAAAACTGTATCCAGATGTTAATACAGCAAAATAAGACAGAAGTAAGATATTTTGTCTTGCTGTCAATATTTTGTTTTGATGCCCAGTGTTATATAGGGTCTCAGAAGCCATGAAAACAGTGTTGGCTGATATGGATTTCCAGAATATGACTCACAGACATATAATTCATAGTCCGTGATTAAATCAACACTGCATATCCTAGTAGGACACTTAGGACCACACGCTGGGATTCTGTAATGAGCCATGGTGATATGGACCATGTGTCATGAACACTTCTTCCACTTGCCCGTAAGACTAAGCCACTCATTTTTTTCTTTTTTAATTAGTAGAAAATTGCTTTACAATTTTGTGTTGGTTTCTACCATTTAAGAATGCTAATTGGTCCTTAAAATATATGTATGTATATCTATATACATAAAATATATATGTGTATATATACTCCCTTCCTCTTGAGCCTCTCTCCTCTCTCTCAGACTGCTTTTCTAGGTCATCCCAGAGCACTAGGCTGGGCTCCCTGTATTATCTATCTACCTGTCTTATTTTTCACATGGTAATGTATGTATGTTAATGCTGCTTTCTCAACTCATCCCACCCCAACCTTCCCACACTGTATCCACAAGTCCATTCTCAACTACCTTTATCAGTACTGTTTTTCTAGATTCCATATACATGCATTTAATATATAATACTTGTTTTCTCTTTCTGACTTAACTTCTAAATCCAGAGTCACTATTACATTTAGTAGGAATATTACCAAAAAACCTATTCTCTAGAAAAGAAAGGTACTGCTGTTTAGGGGGGAAAAGTCTCCTTTCATAAAATCAGAAAGTTACTCATAGATAGCCCCAACCTTCTGAAAGAAAGTTTCCACAAGTTCACTTATAAACTACATCTAATTTGTGATGCACTTTCCAATTGTCAAAGAGCCAAGTAAAGACCATTTCATTTCCTTATTAGTTCACTTAACCCTACATTCTTATCTGAAATAGTCTGACCTGGGTACAAAGGCAGTCCTTTACTTTAATAAACGCTCAAGTCATATTTGTTAAAAGAGTCAATTTTTTATTAGGTTCCTTAATTCATCTAAAGGTTCTACAAAACTGTATCCAGATGTTAATACAGCAAAATAAGACAGAAGTAAGATATTTTGTCTTGCTGTCAATATTTTGTTTTGATGCCCAGTGTTATATAGGGTCTCAGAAGCCATGAAAACAGTGTTGGCTGATATGGATTTCCAGAATATGACTCACAGACATATAATTCATAGTCCGTGATTAAATCAACACTGCATATCCTAGTAGGACACTTAGGACCACACGCTGGGATTCTGTAATGAGCCATGGTGATATGGACCATGTGTCATGAACACTTCTTCCACTTGCCCGTAAGACTAAGCCACTCATTTTTTTCTTTTTTAATTAGTAGAAAATTGCTTTACAATTTTGTGTTGGTTTCTACCATTTAAGAATGCTAATTGGTCCTTAAAATATATGTATGTATATCTATATACATAAAATATATATGTGTATATATACTCCCTTCCTCTTGAGCCTCTCTCCTCTCTCTCAGACTGCTTTTCTAGGTCATCCCAGAGCACTAGGCTGGGCTCCCTGTATTATCTATCTACCTGTCTTATTTTTCACATGGTAATGTATGTATGTTAATGCTGCTTTCTCAACTCATCCCACCCCAACCTTCCCACACTGTATCCACAAGTCCATTCTCAACTACCTTTATCAGTACTGTTTTTCTAGATTCCATATACATGCATTTAATATATAATACTTGTTTTTCTCTTTCTGACTTACTTCACTCTATATAAATAGGCACTAGGTTCTTCTATGTCATTACAACTGAAATTCCTTTCTTTTTATGGCTGAGTAATATTCCACTGTATAAATGTACCACAATTTCTTTATCCATTCATCTGCTGAAAGACATCTAGGTTGCTTCCATGTCCTGGCTACTGTAAATATTTCTGCAAGGTTTCCTTTCTTTTTATGGCTGAGTAATATTCCACTGTATAAATGTACCACAATTTCTTTATCCATTCATCTGCTGAAAGACATCTAGGTTGCTTCCATGTCCTGGCTACTGTAAATATTTCTGCAAGGTAACACTGGGGTAGGTGTGTCTTTTAGAATTGCAGTTTTCTCAGGGTATACACTCATTAGGGAGACTGCTGGGTTGTATGACAGATTTATTCCTAAGTTTGTTTTTATGGAGGTTCCAGACTGTTTTCCATAATGGCTGTATTAGTTTACATTCCCACCAACACTACAGGAGGGTTCCCTTTTATCCATATCCTCTGCAGCATTTATTGTTTGTAGATTTTTTAATGATGGCTACTCTGACTGGTGGGAGATGATACCTCATTGTAGTTTTGACTTACATTTCTCTAATAATGAGCAATGCTGAACATCTTTTCATGTGTTTATAAGCCATCTGTATTTCTCCTCTGCATAAATGCCTGTTTAGGTTCTTCTGCCCATTATTTGACTGGGTTGTTTGTTTTATTGATATTGAACTGTATGAACTGCTTGTAATTTTGGTGATTAATCGTCAGTTGCCTCGTTTGTAATTATTCTGCATTCTGAGAGTTATCTTTTCATCTTGTTTATAGTTTGCTGTGCAAAAGCCTTTAAGTTTTACTAGGTCCTATCTGTTTATTTTTGTTTTTATTTCCATTAATCTGAGGTGGATCCGAGAGAATCTTGCCGTGATTTATGTCAAAGCATGTTCTATGTTTTCCTCTAAGATCTTTACAGTTTCTGGCTTTTCATTTAAATCTTTAATCCATTTTGAGTTTATTTTTGTGCATGGTGTTAAGAAGTGTTCTAATTTCAATCTTTTACACAGAGTTGTCCAGTTTTTCCAGTACCACTTATTGAAGAGGCTGTTTTCTACTATATATCCTTGTCTCCTTTATCAAAGATAAGGTGTCTGTATGTGCGTAGGTTTATATCTGAGTAAAGACACTCATTTTTAAGAGGAGGTCCAGATTAAAAGTTTAATAGTGAAACAGCACTTTCTCTCTTTTTTTTCTCTTTTGTTGCATGGCATGTGGGATCTTATTAGTTCCCTGACCAGGGCTTGTTCCCTTGCCCCTGCAGTGGGAGTTCAGAGTCTTAACCACTGGACCACTAGGGAAGTCCAAAATAATGTTTCTTGGCCAACTCGTTCATATGGATGCTGAACCACTGTCCGAGTACGTTTCCTTAAAGGGAAAGTAAATAAGCCATAGTTGAAGGACCAGTGAATGATTCCTTCTGGGAAAAATCAAGTCTTCATTCAATTTATGTAATTTAAGGTTTTTCATGCTAACGTTAATAACAGCATCAGCATACATTTAACGATCCTATTTGCCGGAATTTGAGTTATGGGCTTTACTCATTATCCTCACAACCCCATGAACTATTATTCCCATGCCATAGATAAGGAGAAAGGCACAGAAAATTTACATAATTCACTTGATATGCAACAGTTAAGTAGCAGGATGGGAATTTAAACCTAGGCAGTCTGACTCCAGAATCCTCCATGCAATGCTATCTCTCTAGAAATAACTGTCCCCCTCTAGAATTACTGTGAATTGCGTAGCTCAGTGACAGGCTAGGACCACACAAAATGAAGTGCATTTATCTAAACAATAATTCATAGGTGAGAGAGTAATAGATCCAAGAAAACGTAAAAACAACAAAAAAATCTGAATCACCCATTTGGCTAATTGTGCTCAAAATAATGGAGGTACTCATAAGAGCTTTTTTTTTTTCTTCCCTTTATTTCAAACATAAGAGCTTTTGAGAACTGTTTGAACCTACGGATTGTGGTGGGGGGAAAGCAAAACAAAATGGGAAACGGAGAATTTCCTTTGGTAAGTGGATATCAAATATAAACATTTTGTCCTCCTGTACAATATCTCCCTTGCCCAAGGTGGTAATAAACTACAGCAATCTTCTGTGATGTGAACTCACACAGTTACTGTGGAGAATCTGCAAAAGGAAGCCTCAACAAATCTAGAACTCAATTTTTATTCCATTAGGACCAACAGCTGAGTCGTCTCCTATAAAATGGAGTTTATAGTAACAATTAGCAATTACAGTTAAGAATTATTATTCTCTGTAACAAAATGGGGAGAAAAATTCTACAGAAAAACCGCGTAACTCCATTCCAGTAAAGTAAAAGGCGGCATCTGAATGGTCTGGTTGCAAGGCACTGAAAAGTCTAAAACAATAAAATTATTCCCACAGAGATAAACATCTTTAGGGTGACAGCCTGAAGTTGAACTTCAACTGAGGTTTAACTAGAGAAAAGTATAAGGAAGGCATCAAGTCCTCTTTAGAGAACTCATGATTTGTTCTTCAGCAATGAAGCTACCTACACATAGCAACTGAATATAAAGGTATTTGTTGTGACAATGCATCATCCCCTTCTTCAGTTTCTAGATTCTCAAAACCCATGGTGGTTACAGGGCTAGAGGACTACCAGTACCATACTGATATTCCAACAAAGAAAGGGGAAAATAAATTTTTATTTCTACATAATACCACAGAACGACAGGGGCCCTGTTTTCTGAGCGATAGTTTTTCTTGCAGTGTTCTCACCAGTTGAAATGGTAGGACTTCCTTTGAAAAACAGAAAAGCAACACCAACAGATGTGAGAGCTAGTCGTGAATTGTAGCTCCCAGTTGACAGGCTAGGACCACACAAAATGAAGTGCATTTATCTAAACAATAATTCATAGGTGAGAGAGTAATAGATCCAAGAAAACGTAAAAACAACAAAAAAATCTGAATCACCCATTTGGCTAATTGTGCTCAAAATAATGGAGGTACTCATAAGAGCTTTTTTTTTTTCTTCCCTTTATTTCAAACATAAGAGCTTTTGAGAACTGTTTGAACCTACGGATTGTGGTGGGGGGAAAGCAAAACAAAATGGGAAACGGAGAATTTCCTTTGGTAAGTGGATATCAAATATAAACATTTTGTCCTCCTGTACAATATCTCCCTTGCCCAAGGTGGTAATAAACTACAGCAATCTTCTGTGATGTGAACTCACACAGTTACTGTGGAGAATCTGCAAAAGGAAGCCTCAACAAATCTAGAACTCAATTTTTATTCCATTAGGACCAACAGCTGAGTCGTCTCCTATAAAATGGAGTTTATAGTAACAATTAGCAATTACAGTTAAGAATTATTATTCTCTGTAACAAAATGGGGAGAAAAATTCTACAGAAAAACCGCGTAACTCCATTCCAGTAAAGTAAAAGGCGGCATCTGAATGGTCTGGTTGCAAGGCACTGAAAAGTCTAAAACAATAAAATTATTCCCACAGAGATAAACATCTTTAGGGTGACAGCCTGAAGTTGAACTTCAACTGAGGTTTAACTAGAGAAAAAGTATAAGGGAAGGCATCAAGTCCTCTTTAGAGAACTCATGATTTGTTCTTCAGCAATGAAGCTACCTACACATAGCAACTGAATATAAAGGTATTTGTTGTGACAATGCATCATCCCCTTCTTCAGTTTCTAGATTCTCAAAACCCATGGTGGTTACAGGGCTAGAGGACTACCAGTACCATACTGATATTCCAACAAAGAAAGGGGAAAATAAATTTTTATTTCTACATAATACCACAGAACGACAGGGGCCCTGTTTTCTGAGCGATAGTTTTTCTTGCAGTGTTCTCACCAGTTGAAATGGTAGGACTTCCTTTGAAAAACAGAAAAGCAACACCAACAGATGTGAGAGCTAGGTATAACTACTCTGAATATATCTGACAAAGAAAATCTAACTTTTAGAGGTGACTTTTTATCTAGCCAAATTATGTGAATTCACAAAGAAATCAGAAAAAAAAATAATGCACAAAAAACATCTCCACCCTTCTTTCACTCTACTAAAGAAGCCATGCACCCTAGCATGACTCTGAGAAAGAGGCGACTCTATTGTTCTCTCAGTTAGCATGAGTTTTGAATGCTTATATGTGGAAGCATCTCATTCCATGACTGTAATTCTACTGCATAATGATAGTGTATCTCATGCAACACGGTAATAATACACAAAGTAGCAACTTCATCAAGTACACAATCAAACAAATAGTTCTGTGAAGTATTATTAGAGAAAAGCTTTGCTGTGATGTATGTGTGCATATTCTATATACCTAGTTAAATGAAACTGACAGGGAAATTTAAGTGATACAAATTTATCAGAACACTTAAATAGCTAATTACTTAATTAAAAGTAAAAATAACAAGACAGTTATCTCCTTAAAAGTAAAATTAGGCTGTAATTCAGACATTTAGTCTATCTTTTATACTGTTTTACTATATTTTCACCCAGTACAAAGTTTTAAATACTGTCAAAAGTATAAGATTAGTTAAGCACATCTGCACATCATGCAAAATTTTCAACATAGGTCAGTATGTCTTTGATAATCAATACTAGTTCACAGTAATACCAGTGTTTTTTTCATATACCTCCTAAGAGAGATTGGGAAATCTGCCACTTGGATATGAAGGCTAACAGTGGCACAAACTGAATTATCATCTACTTGATCAAATGTAACCATTTCATTCACAGCAATAACTAAACTGACTTTCTCTTCTGTCTGCTGTCTGCTTCAAGTTGTTAGGATCTCTGTGTGTACTATTAAATTCTACTGTAGATGTCACCAGATGTGCCCATCAACACTCTTAGAGGGGGTCTTTTCATCTCTACTCCTCCTGACTTCCTTCCTGCTTGCTTCTTTCCTCTAACCATCTCTCTTTTCTTCTACCAGTCTTCTCATATCATTTTAATCTAGTTACTTACAAAGTTAAAGAGATAAAAATGTGCATATGGAAACATGACAATGCATACATACATGTAAATATTATGCCAAATAGTATGAGGCACTGTGCTGAGTGCTACAAGGATGAAGAAAGCAGTCTTTTCTTTCAAGGAGTTCACAGTTTGGAAGAAGAAATAGACAGTATCTGAAAATATTCTAATAAAACTTTTGTAGGAGATCTGAGCCTCAGATGTTTCACATATGAGCTTCCAAAGGTTTGATAGCAGTATTAGATTTCTTATTAGTTTAAGGGAAAAGTTGGCATGACCAGTGATATTTTGAAAGAAGACCAAGACAATCTGTCAACTTCCACGTTAAACTTCCTGGGTTGAGTGTAGTTTAGAAAATAGCAATATACCAGCACAGCTTCAAAGCAGAATAAGCAGTGCCAGGCAGGCAGATGAAATAGCACTGTCAGTTGCTAAGAATGCCCCAAGGCAAAATGAAACAGTGATAACTAGATAACAAAAATGTCAATAACCTTGCCTCTGGTGGCATCACACGCATCGCAGCTAACTTCCAATGTATATCCCAGCATGGGCTGTCATGTATTGTATCAGTTCATTTAAACTATGTAGCAATACCATATTCTCTCCATCTAATAGATGAGGAAATTTTCTCCTGAAGAATTTAAGTAACTTTCCCACAATTAGAGAGTACTAAGACCTAATTTCACTTGGCAATCATGACAGCAGATGACTTACTATTAGCCAGTATGCTTTTTTCATCTCTAGCACTAAAAAACCTGCCAGTAGAATATGTACTTATATAGAGAAGAATTTCTATAAGGCCAGCTATTTTAAATCTCAGAGTCCCTTGTATAAAAAACATTTTCACTTAAAAAAAACAACAACAACAAAGAACCTCAAAAGCTTTTATTAATGTGGGGCATCAAGTCAATTCACTTGCTTGCTCAGTCGTGTCTGACTTTATGCATGGACTGGTGCACCCCAGGCTCCTCTGACCATGGAATTTTCCAGGTGAGAATTCAAAAGCGGGCTGCCATTTCCTACTCTAGGGAATATACCTGACCCAGGGATCAAAATCCACAACTCCTGCATTTTAGGTGGATTCTTGACTGGGTCACTGGGGAAGTGGAACATCTTCACTGACAATTACCGTATGAAAAACTGAACCATGAGATGGCCTGGAGGGGTGGGATGGGGGTGGATGTGCATATGACTAATCTGGGATCATACGTATCTGTAAACAACAAAACTCTGTAAAAGTAAAAAGTAAAATCAAAATCAAGGAAAAAAAAACTGAACCTAAGGAATTTTAAACAAGAACAGTCAGAGCTGACATCATTATATAGTATGCAGCATTTAGCAATTATGTATTACACTCAGGAGAGAATAATACTAAAATAGCAAATAATGTTTTAGTAGTATTAAGAAAATAGTTTTAGCCTGAAGACACTCTAAAGGGGTCTCAGGGATACCAAGACGTCCCTGAAACACACTAAGTAAACTATCGGATTAGACTATATACTACTATATTTTAAAATAAATCGTGAATTCTTCATTAACACTATCTTTTCACAATCTGAAAACCTTTACTGAAAATGATTTATTTAAGAGAGAGGTCTAGAGGCAAAAATTATTCAGGGAAGTCAAGGGTCAGGACTAAGATCACACAGTGACAGATATCTAATCTTAACAATACTAAAGAACATATTTTTGGTGTCTGATTACAAAGCATCATTAGACAAATATTTTGGGGTAGCTGGAAAAACAATTACATAATAATGAAATAGGGAATCAAAATCTAGAGAATCTCCAAATACTTCAGTACTAAGCAATATACTTATAAATAACTCAAGGGTCAAGGAAGAAATCAATGGGAAAACTGCAACAGAACAGAACCATGCACACCAACCCCCAAGTACAAACCCGAGAAGTTAATCATTAGAACCAACAGAGAGTTGTTAAAGACACTGTAACTGCCACTACAGGAAAAAAGCTAAGTGCATGATGACCAGACTATAGCCATGACACATGCTGTCTCTGAGAAGATCTGAATCTAAGACTAGCACAATTCCAGGAACTGGACTCAAGAGAATGGGATTAACGTTGCTGCTCATAATAATCTTTATCTTTGTGGGCATCAAAATATATTGTAACTTCCTGCCATTTCCTACTCTAGGGAATATACCTGACCCAGGGATCAAAATCCACAACTCCTGCATTTTAGGTGGATTCTTGACTGGGTCACTGGGGAAGTGGAACATCTTCACTGACAATTACCGTATGAAAAACTGAACCATGAGATGGCCTGGAGGGTGGGATGGGGGTGGATGTGCATATGACTAATCTGGGATCATACGTATCTGTAAACAACAAAACTCTGTAAAAGTAAAAAGTAAAATCAAAATCAAGGAAAAAAAAACTGAACCTAAGGAATTTTAAACAAGAACAGTCAGAGCTGACATCATTATATAGTATGCAGCATTTAGCAATTATGTATTACACTCAGGAGAGAATAATACTAAAATAGCAAATAATGTTTTAGTAGTATTAAGAAAATAGTTTTAGCCTGAAGACACTCTAAAGGGGTCTCAGGGATACCAAGACGTCCCTGAAACACACTAAGTAAACTATCGGATTAGACTATATACTACTATATTTTAAAATAAATCGTGAATTCTTCATTAACACTATCTTTTCACAATCTGAAAACCTTTACTGAAAATGATTTATTTAAGAGAGAGGTCTAGAGGCAAAAATTATTCAGGGAAGTCAAGGGTCAGGACTAAGATCACACAGTGACAGATATCTAATCTTAACAATACTAAAGAACATATTTTTGGTGTCTGATTACAAAGCATCATTAGACAAATATTTTGGGGTAGCTGGAAAAACAATTACATAATAATGAAATAGGGAATCAAAATCTAGAGAATCTCCAAATACTTCAGTACTAAGCAATATACTTATAAATAACTCAAGGGTCAAGGAAGAAATCAATGGGAAAACTGCAACAGAACAGAACCATGCACACCAACCCCCAAGTACAAACCCGAGAAGTTAATCATTAGAACCAACAGAGAGTTGTTAAAGACACTGTAACTGCCACTACAGGAAAAAAGCTAAGTGCATGATGACCAGACTATAGCCATGACACATGCTGTCTCTGAGAAGATCTGAATCTAAGACTAGCACAATTCCAGGAACTGGACTCAAGAGAATGGGATTAACGTTGCTGCTCATAATAATCTTTATCTTTGTGGGCATCAAAATATATTGTAACTTACTCTGCCCACTTATACAACCAAAACTGTCAGCAGAGACTTGCTGCAGACCCACATCGACACCTTCCACTCTGAGAATAAAAAGCCCTCTTATCAGCACTGAAGCTACAGAAGATAGACCTTCACCCCTAATCCCACTGAAATGGAATGGTGTTCTGACAACTGCGGATTTGTAAGCAGCTCTTGGCAGGAAACTGTCCTCAGCCCCTTTTCTCGTCAGTTTAGCAAAGCTATACTGTAACTAACTTTTAAACCAGGAGCTACCATGTTCTACTGATCTCCAGACCAAACACATCTTTCAAATCTTTTTTTATTATTATAAGCTTTTTTTTGTTTAAAATTTATTTATTTATTTATTTGGCTATTTTGGGTTTTCACTGCTGCCACAGGCTCTTCTCTACTTGCAGCGAGTGGGAGCTACTCTCTAGCTGAGATGAGCAGGCTTCTTGTTGCCGTGATTTCTCCTGTTGTGGAACTCGGGCTCTAGTGCACACGGGCTTCAGCAGTGGTGGCTCGTGGGCTCAACAGTTGCAGCTTGGAGGCCCCAGAGCACAGGCTCCATAGTTGTGGCTCACGGGCTTAGCCACTCCGCAGCATGTGGGATCCTCCCAGATCAGGGATCTAACCTGTCTCCTGCATTGGCATGGCGGGCTTTTTACCACTGTGGGCTTAGCAGGGAAGCCTGTTTTCAAATCTTTTAAGCACACAACAGCTTGCCTAACTTGGGGGTTCTTTCCATACATCAAAGAAGCAGAAATGAAGAATAAGCAATTAACAGGTGACCAGACCTCTTCCCTAACTTCCTCTTCAGTACTCTCCTGAACAAACTGTGTGACTAACCTAACATCTAGACGAAGATCACAAGAAGTCAGTGAGTCTGCATGAAGTGGGGAGATGGTGGTAACTCCAGCCCCCTATCTCAATGAGTAACTGAGATTACTCCTTCCTTCTCCTTAAAGGTTTCATGGTCATGCAGAATCTTTAGAGGTGGTTTTGTAGGGATGCTGTGTCTATCATCTGTCCAGATGGCTGATACTCAAACTAAAGCCACCTTTCTTTACTTTTGTTTTTAAGTATGTAACTGAGTAGCAGGGACACTAGTCTTTTGGTAAGACAATTATAAAGCATTTTGAGCTGAATGAAATGAAAATATAAAATGGGAACCACTGTGGATTGGTCTACCCTGAAGCTACAGAAGATAGACCTTCACCCCTAATCCCACTGAAATGGAATGGTGTTCTGACAACTGCGGATTTGTAAGCAGCTCTTGGCAGGAAACTGTCCTCAGCCCCTTTTCTCGTCAGTTTAGCAAAGCTATACTGTAACTAACTTTTAAACCAGGAGCTACCATGTTCTACTGATCTCCAGACCAAACACATCTTTCAAATCTTTTTTTATTATTATAAGCATTTTTGTTTAAAATTTATTTATTTATTTATTTGGCTATTTTGGGTTTTCACTGCTGCCACAGGCTCTTCTCTACTTGCAGCGAGTGGGAGCTACTCTCTAGCTGAGATGAGCAGGCTTCTTGTTGCCGTGATTTCTCCTGTTGTGGAACTCGGGCTCTAGTGCACACGGGCTTCAGCAGTGGTGGCTCGTGGGCTCAACAGTTGCAGCTTGGAGGCCCCAGAGCACAGGCTCCATAGTTGTGGCTCACGGGCTTAGCCACTCCGCAGCATGTGGGATCCTCCCAGATCAGGGATCTAACCTGTCTCCTGCATTGGCATGGCGGGCTTTTTACCACTGTGGGCTTAGCAGGGAAGCCTGTTTTCAAATCTTTTAAGCACACAACAGCTTGCCTAACTTGGGGGTTCTTTCCATACATCAAAGAAGCAGAAATGAAGAATAAGCAATTAACAGGTGACCAGACCTCTTCCCTAACTTCCTCTTCAGTACTCTCCTGAACAAACTGTGTGACTAACCTAACATCTAGACGAAGATCACAAGAAGTCAGTGAGTCTGCATGAAGTGGGGAGATGGTGGTAACTCCAGCCCCCTATCTCAATGAGTAACTGAGATTACTCCTTCCTTCTCCTTAAAGGTTTCATGGTCATGCAGAATCTTTAGAGGTGGTTTTGTAGGGATGCTGTGTCTATCATCTGTCCAGATGGCTGATACTCAAACTAAAGCCACCTTTCTTTACTTTTGTTTTTAAGTATGTAACTGAGTAGCAGGGACACTAGTCTTTTGGTAAGACAATTATAAAGCATTTTGAGCTGAATGAAATGAAAATATAAAATGGGAACCACTGTGGGATGCAAGTAACATCATGATCAGAGGAAAATTTATAGTACTAAATGCCTGCTAGAAATCAACAACCACAACTTCCACCTTAATAAACTAATATTAAGAGCAATCTAAACTCAAAGTAGAGGTATGAGTAGAAATCAAACATACTGAAATCAAAAGCAACTAAGAAAACCAATGAAACAGAAAACTAGTTCTTTGAGAATGCCTTTAGGCATACTGATCAAGGGGAAAAAAGAAACAATTCACCAAAATCAGGAATGAGACAGGGGTTTTAAACTATAAAACACTGTGCCAGGTAGACTCTAAGCTGTCCTCCAAAAATCTCTGCCTTCTGGTATACATACCCCTACGCAAGCCATTCTTCTTGAATGTGACCTGGCCTACTGACTTGCTACTAACCAACAGAATACTGGAAAAGAGATGGGATGTCATTTCATAATTAGGCTTCATAACACTTTTTGTCTTCTGTCTTGCTAGCCGACTCCTCCTCCCTTGACAGCTTTGATGAAGTAAGCTATCATGACAGAAAGGCCCAGCTGGCAAGATACTGAGGGCAGCTTCCAACCAACAGCCAACTTTGATCTTCAACAAACCAAAAGGACCTGAATCCTGCCAGAAAACAGATGATCTTGGAAGCAGATCCTTCCCAAATCTATCTTTCAGGTGGGACCCTAGTTCCAGTCAATACTTGGCTTACAATCTGATAAGAGAACCTGAAGCAAAGGATCAAGCTAAGCTATATTTAATTCATCACCCACAGAACTGTGAATCCACATATGTGTACTATCTCAAACTACTAAGTTGCAGTAATCCGTTATTATGGCAAGTGAAAACTAATATAAATATATAAAAGTAAATTAACAACTTCATGCCATTAATTCAACTTAGATGAAATGGACAAATGGATGTATTTCTTAAAATACACAAACTAACAAAGCTCATTCAAGAAAAAAATTGAACAGTTCTTATCTATTAATCAAGTTAAAAATAAGAACAATCCCCTGAAGAAATCTCCAGGCACACGTATCTTCACTAGTCATTTCTGACAAATATTTAAAGGGAAGTAAGACCAATATTATATAAATTCCTCCAAGAAACTAAAATGGAAGTAGTATTTCTCAACTCATTCTTTGAAGTCAGTATTACTGTGATATCAAATTCTGACAAGCAAGACAAGAAAAAAACACTATAGATCAGAATTACTCACATACAAAAATTATTATCTTTATATTCTTTTCAGCAAACTGTACTCAACAACACATAAAAGAACATATAAAAACCTACTGCTATTTTTCTCAGGAATTAAAGATTGATTTAAAATTAAAAATAATAAGCATATAATTGCACACACTAAAAAAAGAAACTTCATATGACCACCTCAATACTCTCAACAAATTAGGAATAAAAGGAATCTTCCTCAATCAAATAAATCATATGAATGAAATCTATAACTAATAGCATGCTTAATGGTAAAAGACTGACTGTTTTCCCAACATTAAGAACAGAGCAAAGAAATCACAATAAATTCAAAAAAGGGGGAAAATCCAAATTGGAAAAGAAATAGTTAAATTCTCATATCTAAACAGAAAACATATCCATTCACATATCCAAACAGAAAAATCCGCTAGGATGTACCAAAAAAAGCTACTACAGCAAGTGAGTTTAACAAGGTGCAAGATACAAGGTCAATAAGCCACACCTATTATAGTATTATATAGGAAATAACCAGAAATAGAAACTTGTAACACAACATCAAAAATTTAGTTAATAAGCTAAATGGAAAATGTACAAAATGTGTTCACTGAAACTATAAAACATTACTAAGAGAAATTAGATCAGTCAGTCATTAACCATAAGATTCCATATTGTTAAAATATCAATTCCGCTTAAACTGATGAGAGTCTATACCACCCTAATCAAAATCCAAGAAGAGGGGCTTCCCTGGTGGTCCAGTGGGTAAGGAGTCCGCTTTGTAGTTCAGGGGACACCAGTCCAATCCTTGGCCTGGGAAGATCCCACATGCTGTGGAGCAGCTGGACCCGTGTATCCAATTACTAGCCAGCACTCTAGAGCCCATGCGCCCAAAGTCAGTGCTTTGCAACGAGAGAGGCCACTGTAATGGGAGGCCCACACAGGCCAAAGAATACAGATGGATGAAAATAAATAAACAAATAATAAAAGAGGCCAAAATTAAAAAAAAAAAAAAAATCCGAGATCTTCTAGAAACTGATATGCTGGTTTCAAACTTTTCAATGTATATACAATGAATCTAGAATAAGATAAACAATTTTGAAACAGAATAAATAAGATTGGATGACTTACACTACTTGATATCAAGATGTAGTTTAAAGGCTCAGTAATCAAAATAATATGGTATTGGTGCAAACGTTAAAAAAATCAATGTAAGAGAACAAGAGTTCAGAAACTGATCTTCACTTACATGGTTAATTGATTTTCAACACAGATGATAGGGGAATTCAATGGGGAGAAGGACAATCTTTCCAATGAATAGTGTCAACACAAATGGATACGCTAATGTAAAAAAAAAAAAAAAAGAAAAAATCAAATTTGACCTTAACTTCACACTTAACTAAACATGAACTTACAATGGATCACAGATCTAAATAAGTTAATCATATGCTGTCTAACTTACTATTCATTGAGACTGTTACTAGCAAACAATTCATAAGTAATAAAAAAGGACTCCACAGTAGGAAAAAAATATGTGAGTATACTCTAGCTGTTTCTTAAGAGATTTGTAATTTGCAATTAATATCAAAAACGGGGGCTTCCCTGGTGGTCAAGTGGGTAAAGAGTCTGCCTTGCAGTGCAAAGGGCACCGGTTTGATCCCTGGCCCAGGAAGATTCCATGTGCCGCGGAGCAGCTGGACTGGTGTGTCCAATTATCAGCCAACACTCTGAAGCACATGCACCCAGAGCTGGTGCTCTGCAATGAGAGAGGCCACTGCAATGGGAGGCCCACACAGGCCAAATAATAAAGACAGATGAAAATAAATAAATAAAAAATAAAAAGAGGCCAAAATTAAAAATAAAAATAAAAAAGAAGACACTGATACTAAAAAGGAAATCTGTCTAATTTTCTTTAACTCAATATACATAAATATATTCGATCATGGAGCTCCAGCTCCATACTTACATACTTCTTATTAATAACCCACACTAACCCAGTTTGAGAAACTGTGATCTTGTTCAAAAAATTTTATTTTACATGTTAAGAATTAAGTCTAGAATATGTAACTCATCTGACCAAGTTCACTCATCAAATGGGATGTCTCTAGAATTAGGTCCTCTATTCTTTGTACTACAGAATAATCATTTCCACCTGGTACGCTCTTGAGGTTTTATAACCAAGTATTGCTTCCATTTTTGTGCTTTTACTCTCCCTGGGCCTCCTTGATGATTATAACCTTTATCATTCCATGTAACCTGTATCATTCTCTGTTCTTCTCATGGAAATGAACATTCCTTCTGCCCAAGAAACATGGACTGATCATTTTCGTAAATAAGATTGGAGTATCAAGATGTAGTTTAAAGGCTCAGTAATCAAAATAATATGGTATTGGTGCAAACGTTAAAAAAATCAATGTAAGAGAACAAGAGTTCAGAAACTGATCTTCACTTACATGGTTAATTGATTTTCAACACAGATGATAGGGGAATTCAATGGGGAGAAGGACAATCTTTCCAATGAATAGTGTCAACACAAATGGATACGCTAATGTAAAAAAAAAAAAAAAAGAAAAAATCAAATTTGACCTTAACTTCACACTTAACTAAACATGAACTTACAATGGATCACAGATCTAAATAAGTTAATCATATGCTGTCTAACTTACTATTCATTGAGACTGTTACTAGCAAACAATTCATAAGTAATAAAAAAGGACCCACAGTGGGAAAAAAAATATGTGAGTATACTCTAGCTGTTTCTTAAGAGATTTGTAATTTGCAATTAATATCAAAAACGGGGGCTTCCCTGGTGGTCAAGTGGGTAAAGAGTCTGCCTTGCAGTGCAAAGGGCACCGGTTTGATCCCTGGCCCAGGAAGATTCCATGTGCCGCGGAGCAGCTGGACTGGTGTGTCCAATTATCAGCCAACACTCTGAAGCACATGCACCCAGAGCTGGTGCTCTGCAATGAGAGAGGCCACTGCAATGGGAGGCCCACACAGGCCAAATAATAAAGACAGATGAAAATAAATAAATAAAAAATAAAAAGAGGCCAAAATTAAAAATAAAAATAAAAAAGAAGACACTGATACTAAAAAGGAAATCTGTCTAATTTTCTTTAACTCAATATACATAAATATATTCGATCATGGAGCTCCAGCTCCATACTTACATACTTCTTATTAATAACCCACACTAACCCAGTTTGAGAAACTGTGATCTTGTTCAAAAAATTTTATTTTACATGTTAAGAATTAAGTCTAGAATATGTAACTCATCTGACCAAGTTCACTCATCAAATGGGATGTCTCTAGAATTAGGTCCTCTATTCTTTGTACTACAGAATAATCATTTCCACCTGGTACGCTCTTGAGGTTTTATAACCAAGTATTGCTTCCATTTTTGTGCTTTTACTCTCCCTGGGCCTCCTTGATGATTATAACCTTTATCATTCCATGTAACCTGTATCATTCTCTGTTCTTCTCATGGAAATGAACATTCCTTCTGCCCAAGAAACATGGACTGATCATTTTCGTTTTACCCAACCAATGCCAGTGAAATAGTGAAATCTCAATAAATGTTCATAGATGAAAAAAAAGTGCAAGGAAAAAGGGTGAACAGTCCACAAACTAAAACACCAAGAGCCAAGCTGTAAAATTCCCAACTGGCAAGAAAGACACTGAGGAAAAGTGATCTAAAAGAGCAAGGTAAAAAAATCAGGAAAATTTTTACAGAGCAAGGACTCAAGAGATGTATAAACTTACTGAGATTTCATAGCATCACGAATGCAGAGAAGACATATGGCTCAGGACAGCTGATGCTTCACTGCTTAGTAACTAAGTAATTTCCTAAACTGAATCCCAAGAATATGTCCTGCTCTATGCAAAATGCATGAGATTGCTAATGATATAAAACCACATGAAAAATAACTTCATAGTACAAAGGATTAAGTATCTATTCAATATGTTGGAGGGTTGTTGTTCTCAAAATTAAAATGTCAGAATATATAACAAAAGCATATTCATAAGAGGAATTGACATTAATTGATCATGCTAAGCCTTTGACATGCAAAAGCTCCCTGAAGTCTCATCACTACCTTGTGAGGAAGATACCTTTCAGACAGATTTGAGGAACTCCCTAAAGCCTCCTCTTTTTGAATCTACTTTCTGTCATAGGAATGTAGACTAGTAAGAATCTGTGTTCATAAGAATATGGGTAGCCCAACTATATTTCCCCAATAATCTCCAAATCCAAAGATCTGTCTGTCTGCAATGAACTTATGCAATGCTTCAACTTTTTAAACATATTAACTTCTTCTGACTTAAAGACTTCTTGGTGGGCATTTAAAAACGTTAACAGGCCCCTTATTTTGTTCAGGACATACTCCAGGAATTCAAAATCGCTGTCTCTCTAAGGAGTACCCAAGACTTATAAAATTCTTAACATGGTTTTACATCAAAGTGGAATAACTTTTTATGAGACTGAACATAGGAGGAACCCTTATAGACTTCGTAATAAATTACAGGTATGTGCTGAATATGTTATTTCTCTACTTAATTCTCATACTCTTATTAGATAAATTTCTTTGCCCAAGAAACATGGACTGATCATTTTCGTTTTACCCAACCAATGCCAGTGAAATAGTGAAATCTCAATAAATGTTCATAGATGAAAAAAAAGTGCAAGGAAAAAGGGTGAACAGTCCACAAACTAAAACACCAAGAGCCAAGCTGTAAAATTCCCAACTGGCAAGAAAGACACTGAGGAAAAGTGATCTAAAAGAGCAAGGTAAAAAAATCAGGAAAATTTTTACAGAGCAAGGACTCAAGAGATGTATAAACTTACTGAGATTTCATAGCATCACGAATGCAGAGAAGACATATGGCTCAGGACAGCTGATGCTTCACTGCTTAGTAACTAAGTAATTTCCTAAACTGAATCCCAAGAATATGTCCTGCTCTATGCAAAATGCATGAGATTGCTAATGATATAAAACCACATGAAAAATAACTTCATAGTACAAAGGATTAAGTATCTATTCAATATGTTGGAGGGTTGTTGTTCTCAAAATTAAAATGTCAGAATATATAACAAAAGCATATTCATAAGAGGAATTGACATTAATTGATCATGCTAAGCCTTTGACATGCAAAAGCTCCCTGAAGTCTCATCACTACCTTGTGAGGAAGATACCTTTCAGACAGATTTGAGGAACTCCCTAAAGCCTCCTCTTTTTGAATCTACTTTCTGTCATAGGAATGTAGACTAGTAAGAATCTGTGTTCATAAGAATATGGGTAGCCCAACTATATTTCCCCAATAATCTCCAAATCCAAAGATCTGTCTGCAATGAACTTATGCAATGCTTCAACTTTTTAAACATATTAACTTCTTCTGACTTAAAGACTTCTTGGTGGGCATTTAAAAACGTTAACAGGCCCCTTATTTTGTTCAGGACATACTCCAGGAATTCAAAATCGCTGTCTCTCTAAGGAGTACCCAAGACTTATAAAATTCTTAACATGGTTTTACATCAAAGTGGAATAACTTTTTATGAGACTGAACATAGGAGGAACCCTTATAGACTTCGTAATAAATTACAGGTATGTGCTGAATATGTTATTTCTCTACTTAATTCTCATACTCTTATTAGATAAATTTCTTTGCAAATGAGAAATCTGAGGCTCCAGAAATTATCTTTTCCAAGATCAAATACAGTGGTAATACCAGGAAGCAAACTTATTTGATGCATTCCATGATTTATATTTTTATGTATAAATGTGAGTAACATTTTTTTCAATAAATAATGATGGCAACCATCATCGTACAACTTCTAGTATGTGTCAAAGTCCTGGACAAGTAGCAATGACCACTATTTGGGGGGGTCTCCCTGGTGGCTCAGACAGCAAAGAATCAGCCTGCAATGCAGGAGATCTCGGTTCAATACCTGGGTCAGGAAGATTCCCTGGAGAATGGAATGGCTACCCACTCCAGTAGTCTTGCCTGAAGAATTCTATGGACAGAAGAGTCAGAAGGGCTATAGTCCATGGGGTCACAGAGTTGGACATGACTGAGTAACTTTCACTTTTCACTATGGGACCTCTTTTAAACTTTAGCAAGTGAGATATGGTCCAAAGGGACAGTAATTTAAAATCATACTGCCTTGTTATTAGTCTTGGGTGTTTAATGTCTGATTAGTTGTCCACATTCCTGACCCTCAATTTCTTTAACTCTAAAATAGGTAACTTTTTAAATAGTTTCTTGATGAGTGGTATGAAGCTTTAAAAAGGTAACGTGAACGATTTTAAGCTATATTGTGACAAATGGTAGCTACAAATATTGCTATTAATTAAAATGGACTAAGCAGACTTAAAAATGTATTCTGCCAGAATCTCCTCCATTATTTTCTCATGAGTAAGAAATACCTAAACTTATAGAAAATAATTTAAAATCTGTCAAAATATTTACAAAAAAGGACACAGAAGAGATTCAAAGATTAACATGTTTTGACTCCCACCTGTTAACTTTAAAGACTCAACACTGAGAAGATTAAAAAAAAAAGAGACCTATAAAGAACAATCTTGATAATGATGCTATTTCATAGACATACAAAGGCAACGAAAACTCACAAACAGGTGAGAAACTGACGTGCTGGCTCTTTCTTTCCAAAAGATCTATGTTAGAGCATCGCAACAGACCCTGTCTCTGGAAGAATGGCTAAAGTTAAAAAATAGGAGGTCTGACTAGCTTAAAAATGGCAAAATAGACAATCTGCTATGTGATTTCTTTCATTTTAAATATCTGCTAGCAAGAGGTTTAAAGGGGTGTACATCTACATCATTCAGTTTTTTTCTTACCCAAAAACAAGATTACAATTTACAGGCAGGTGCTGTTTTGAATATGACCACAAGAGTAACAAACAAAATTTTCTCTTATGGGTTTATTTGAGTCTAACTTTGAGATACACCCTTTGCTTACCCATAGTTTTCTCCACATTCAGAACATTCAGAAGGAGCAGTTACATAACAAAACAGAGATTAATGGGAACATAGATGCAATATATAGAAAACACTTACTTTAATTCTCTGTCCCTCCTGTCTTGCTTTGCTATTTAACTGCTTCATCTCGTGTTTTGTACCTGAGATCAAGAGGCATAAAATACTATTTCAAAATTTGTGTGTCCTTTCTAATTATTGCATTTGATCTCCTAGTAGCTATAAAACCTATAGCATTTTTCCATTCAAAAAATAAAAACAACAACAGACAAAACAATCCAGAGAAAATAAGTGTTCTAAGGGAGAGAACTTTATTACCCATCAATGCTGACAAATGCAGGACAACTGAGAAAAAAACTTTTATTTTTTTACTCATGCAACAAAGTTTCCCATTTATAAGGGAAGCTATTTATCAAAACCAAACAATCTGGTAGTTGTATAATACAACCACAGCTAACTTGTCAAAGCCTAAACAAAACACATGGAGCTTAATGCAGGAGTCGCCGTTGTCTGGGGGTGGGGAGTGCGTCTACACGATTCTGTATCTTCCTTAGTCACCAAGCGTGCCAGTTTCCTTTTCCTTTGTGACATCTCTTCTCTTTCAATTATTTTGTGATCCTGATCCTATTATCCCAACATTAGTCTTGTTTCATTGCAAGTGGGCCTGTGTAGTAACAGTGTATCAGATCATCCAATTTCTTGTCACTCTTCACTTTGAATCCATTATTCATACCCAATGTATTGATCTTTATAAACCCCTTTGTACCATTCCCTGTGTCAAGGTCTAGTTTTAATTGGCTCTCTGTTCCCCAAAGGACAGACATTATTTCTTCTACAGAAAGGTTATCTGCCTTATCACACTAATCACCCACAAAGCAAGGTGATTCAGTATTTACTGAATTTTGTGATTTTTGAGCCTCTGTAACTTGTGGTCCCATCATTCCAAAGGGTGTTTTCCTTTCCACCTTATTCGCACAAACACTGTTTGTCCTACAATATGCTATTTAAACACTTCCTATTCTAGCAAGTCTTTCCTGACAAGCCAAAATAGTCTCTCCCTTTCCTGTAATCTCATGGTGATCAATGAAATTACCTTGGTAATTAATTATTTGTTGCTTAATTAGAGCTTCTCACTGTGACCTGAAAAGAGTTAAAGTTCTATAGTTTATTTAAAATATGACTTGTATTTTTGACTATATCTCCTGAACTCTAAGATACACATACATTCACTTTTGACATTTAAGAAGCTGAATGCAGATACAAACCTCAGCATGGTAAATCTGGGGAACCACAGTAAGAGCAAGTTCCTTAAAAGCAGGCAGACTACATCATCACCCTTATTTACAAGGGTAGCTCTCATGCCACTGTGCTCCACTGGGAGAAAAAAACAACATGTTTTCTCTACTCCTAGACATCTCTAAAGCCTCTACTGTCAAATGTAAATGAACTACATATCAAGTTCTCTCAAAAGTCCAACCCAGTATAACCCTTTCTGAGGTGAGAATGACGTCTGTTTTTCTCTTTTTTCCTGGATAGACAGCATATAAGGGGAACTAAGCCTCTATTGTGCCATTTCTAACTTGCTATCCATCACATTTCAGAGTGGCTCTTAGCCAAGCTCTTCCATATATACGAAGGAACAGATAACCAAATACCTGCTAAGACTGGACAGAGCACTAAAGAAAATTAAGATTCCCTTAGCCACATCTGGCACAGTCTAGAAGTTGTTAGAGAAGTAACATTAAACGAATACAGATAATCTTACAGACTCATTTTAGTGCCCATATAAAATCTGAAAGCTCTATGCTGGCTCTAATTGAATTTTTAGTTATTTTGGCTTCTTTTAACCCAAGTAATCAATGCATGGCTTTGTGTGACTCTCGGAAGCCTCGAACAACCTCTGAATCTTTGTACCCTAATATTTTCATTTTCCATTAATACCCGATCTGGTCAGTCAAGCTGCCATCCAAGTGCATTCCTAACAACTGATCGGAGAAATGACCACTATTGGTGCTTTTCAAATAAACTGAACCCTCACATCCCTTCACTGCCACAGGTAGCACATGATATATTATCATGAAAGACTTCAAAACATACCAACTATTCATCTCTTAAAACTCCTGACAAGCCAAAATAGTCTCTCCCTTTCCTGTAATCTCATGGTGATCAATGAAATTACCTTGGTAATTAATTATTTGTTGCTTAATTAGAGCTTCTCACTGTGACCTGAAAAGAGTTAAAGTTCTATAGTTTATTTAAAATATGACTTGTATTTTTGACTATATCTCCTGAACTCTAAGATACACATACATTCACTTTTGACATTTAAGAAGCTGAATGCAGATACAAACCTCAGCATGGTAAATCTGGGGAACCACAGTAAGAGCAAGTTCCTTAAAAGCAGGCAGACTACATCATCACCCTTATTTACAAGGGTAGCTCTCATGCCACTGTGCTCCACTGGGAGAAAAAAACAACATGTTTTCTCTACTCCTAGACATCTCTAAAGCCTCTACTGTCAAATGTAAATGAACTACATATCAAGTTCTCTCAAAAGTCCAACCCAGTATAACCCTTTCTGAGGTGAGAATGACGTCTGTTTTTTTCTCTTTTTTTTCCTGGATAGACAGCATATAAGGGGAACTAAGCCTCTATTGTGCCATTTCTAACTTGCTATCCATCACATTTCAGAGTGGCTCTTAGCCAAGCTCTTCCATATATACGAAGGAACAGATAACCAAATACCTGCTAAGACTGGACAGAGCACTAAAGAAAATTAAGATTCCCTTAGCCACATCTGGCACAGTCTAGAAGTTGTTAGAGAAGTAACATTAAACGAATACAGATAATCTTACAGACTCATTTTAGTGCCCATATAAAATCTGAAAGCTCTATGCTGGCTCTAATTGAATTTTTAGTTATTTTGGCTTCTTTTAACCCAAGTAATCAATGCATGGCTTTGTGTGACTCTCGGAAGCCTCGAACAACCTCTGAATCTTTGTACCCTAATATTTTCATTTTCCATTAATACCCGATCTGGTCAGTCAAGCTGCCATCCAAGTGCATTCCTAACAACTGATCGGAGAAATGACCACTATTGGTGCTTTTCAAATAAACTGAACCCTCACATCCCTTCACTGCCACAGGTAGCACATGATATATTATCATGAAAGACTTCAAAACATACCAACTATTCATCTCTTAACAGAAAGTCCCTGACCTTATTTTGTGCAGAGTCATACATAGCAGCTTAACTAAGTACTTTAAAGCTAACTCATCACCACATAGCTGGTTTTCCCCTTCTCCACTAATACGCCTAAGTCCTGAACTGCACTAAGGTAGTTATTATTAGAATCCATTATCCCCCCTACCCCACCAATGAAAAAAGAAAAGGAAAAAATAATGTTTGAGGCGAAGAGAAGTAACACACCTAGGAGTCTCACAACTAACAAACAGGAGCACCAGACATAGCACAAAGACCTTGATTTCCACATTCAAGCTCTTAAATTCTACACTTCTCTGTTTCACAAGGCACAGGACTTGCTAGGCAGATTTATTTTTTACAAATTAAATCACATCCAATGTCTTCCTTTGGGATATCAACTGCAGATGCTCCTCTTTTTATACCTTTGTTTTCTCATTCTCCCATTCCTTCAGCATATGGCCAAAAAATTTTAGATAATTTTTTGAGCTAGGAAATACTAAGGGAGTTAAAAACACTAGCACAGAATTCAGGATATGTGAGTTCTAGGCCAGAGTCTGTCATTAACAATGCAAGCTTTCCAGGCAAATCTCATATTTTGTATGAATAGCACACACCTCAACCTAGCCAAATCTCAAATTCTCTTAGTTTCCTCATCTAGGTTATAAAAGGACTGGACACAAATAACAAACACACTTTAAAGTCTTGAAAATTCTATGATATTGCGAAATTAGGAGGGGGAAAAAAGAGTAACACACATGACTGTTTCTTTCTGCAAACCATATTATAAAGAGTAGGTAAAACAAGGTGGCAATTCAGCAATTATAAAAAGTAAATACACAAACTCTACTCAGTTGAATGGTATTTATTTTCCAAAAATAACTACCATGATAGAATGCATATAACTTAAAAATACTCATGATTAAACTGCCAGTTCTGGGTCATTGGTGGTACCTATAAATATAATTTCTATTAGCAGTTACCTACCAGTGAACTCATACCTTTTAAATTAAGGAATGCAAAACTCTGTATCTTAGGAAGGAGTATCAATAAAAGGATTTCTTTCCTATGAACCCTCTCATAAATCCCTAGCCCAGGGTATAAACTCCAGTGTTACTTCAGCACTGTGAGTCTGGCCTACGGTAGCTGAGCTTAAAATGGCAGGAAAACCAAGATGATACGGCTGCTTGGAATTTCCATAAACTAAAATGATCAGGCAATATTTTTTTGAAACAGAATTTGTACATGAGGACAGGTAAGCACAAAAATACACAATGAAATATTATATATTTGGAGAAAATAATAATGCTGATAATAATACTAATAGTAGTTCTCATTTATTGTATCAATACATGAAATACTTTATAGCTATGATCACTGTCCATCTTTACCAAAATCCTACAATGTATGTATAAGATTATCAGAAGTAGAGATTAGAAACCTGAAGCACAAAGAGGTTATGCAACTTGTCCAAGGTCCTGGAGTACAATTCTCAGAGACTATGATCTAAAATAAAATGTCTTTTTTTACTCCCATTCCTTCAGCATATGGCCAAAAATTTTAGATAATTTTTGAGCTAGGAAATACTAAGGAGTTAAAACACTAGCACAGAATTCAGGATATGTGAGTTCTAGGCCAGAGTCTGTCATTAACAATGCAAGCTTTCCAGGCAAATCTCATATTTTGTATGAATAGCACACACCTCAACCTAGCCAAATCTCAAATTCTCTTAGTTTCCTCATCTAGGTTATAAAAGGACTGGACACAAATAACAAACACACTTTAAAGTCTTGAAAATTCTATGATATTGCGAAATTAGGAGGGGGAAAAAAGAGTAACACACATGACTGTTTCTTTCTGCAAACCATATTATAAAGAGTAGGTAAAACAAGGTGGCAATTCAGCAATTATAAAAAGTAAATACACAAACTCTACTCAGTTGAATGGTATTTATTTTCCAAAAATAACTACCATGATAGAATGCATATAACTTAAAAATACTCATGATTAAACTGCCAGTTCTGGGTCATTGGTGGTACCTATAAATATAATTTCTATTAGCAGTTACCTACCAGTGAACTCATACCTTTTAAATTAAGGAATGCAAAACTCTGTATCTTAGGAAGGAGTATCAATAAAAGGATTTCTTTCCTATGAACCCTCTCATAAATCCCTAGCCCAGGGTATAAACTCCAGTGTTACTTCAGCACTGTGAGTCTGGCCTACGGTAGCTGAGCTTAAAATGGCAGGAAAACCAAGATGATACGGCTGCTTGGAATTTCCATAAACTAAAATGATCAGGCAATATTTTTTTGAAACAGAATTTGTACATGAGGACAGGTAAGCACAAAAATACACAATGAAATATTATATATTTGGAGAAAATAATAATGCTGATAATAATACTAATAGTAGTTCTCATTTATTGTATCAATACATGAAATACTTTATAGCTATGATCACTGTCCATCTTTACCAAAATCCTACAATGTATGTATAAGATTATCAGAAGTAGAGATTAGAAACCTGAAGCACAAAGAGGTTATGCAACTTGTCCAAGGTCCTGGAGTACAATTCTCAGAGACTATGATCTAAAATAAAATACTTCACTAAGTAGTGTCATCAATCTGGGCAATAATTTGTAAATGCAGAAACAAAGTCTACTGTCACTCATTAATACCACCCCATACTCCAAGCTTTGCTACCTTAAATCAGTTTTGATTCTTTCCCCCCCCCCTTGATCTTCAAACACAATTCATCTAGTATATTTAATTATTCTTCCTTAATTTGATTATATTTAGCAAACACATATAGAGCATTTATTATGTCTAAAGCATGAGAAAGACTAACACTTTTATATCAAAGTTTGTCAGAAGACTTCTGCTTTCTCAAGACAAAAACTAAAGGGGAAAGGAAACCAATTTCCTGTCCTTACAAATCTAAAAAAGAAGGAAAAGTAATTAAGCATGACTGAATCAGAAAACAATTGTCAATCATTATACTTAGTATGCAGCACATTTGCAAATGTATTCATTTAAATGTTACAGACAGACCTAGCTGTCAAATTTTGACATATAAAAAGTTAAAGTCAAGACTTACAGAATACTATGTACCAATGATCTAAGCACTATACTGACCTAAGCACTTCTCACTGTACATGTATCCCAATTCTCACAACAACCTTATAATTACCATTATACTCCTTTCATAAATGAATAAACCGAAACAGAGCAAATTTAAGTAACTTTTTCAGAAACATACATGTAGTAAATGACAGAGCTGGGATTCATACACACGCTGGCTGAACCCAGAGTATGTGCTCTTAATCACTGCCTTCATAGAAGAGGAGAAAATCTGAAACTAAAATAAATCATTAACAAGGTAGAAAATAAGAAAAACCATGACAGAATTTGTACATGAGGACAGGTAAGCACAAAAATACACAATGAAATATTATATATTTGGAGAAAATAATAATGCTGATAATAATACTAATAGTAGTTCTCATTTATTGTATCAATACATGAAATACTTTATAGCTATGATCACTGTCCATCTTTACCAAAATCCTACAATGTATGTATAAGATTATCAGAAGTAGAGATTAGAAACCTGAAGCACAAAGAGGTTATGCAACTTGTCCAAGGTCCTGGAGTACAATTCTCAGAGACTATGATCTAAAATAAAATACTTCACTAAGTAGTGTCATCAATCTGGGCAATAATTTGTAAATGCAGAAACAAAGTCTACTGTCACTCATTAATACCACCCCATACTCCAAGCTTTGCTACCTTAAATCAGTTTTGATTCTTTCCCCCCCCCCTTGATCTTCAAACACAATTCATCTAGTATATTTAATTATTCTTCCTTAATTTGATTATATTTAGCAAACACATATAGAGCATTTATTATGTCTAAAGCATGAGAAAGACTAACACTTTTATATCAAAGTTTGTCAGAAGACTTCTGCTTTCTCAAGACAAAAACTAAAGGGGAAAGGAAACCAATTTCCTGTCCTTACAAATCTAAAAAAGAAGGAAAAGTAATTAAGCATGACTGAATCAGAAAACAATTGTCAATCATTATACTTAGTATGCAGCACATTTGCAAATGTATTCATTTAAATGTTACAGACAGACCTAGCTGTCAAATTTTGACATATAAAAAGTTAAAGTCAAGACTTACAGAATACTATGTACCAATGATCTAAGCACTATACTGACCTAAGCACTTCTCACTGTACATGTATCCCAATTCTCACAACAACCTTATAATTACCATTATACTCCTTTCATAAATGAATAAACCGAAACAGAGCAAATTTAAGTAACTTTTTCAGAAACATACATGTAGTAAATGACAGAGCTGGGATTCATACACACGCTGGCTGAACCCAGAGTATGTGCTCTTAATCACTGCCTTCATAGAAGAGGGAGAAAATCTGAAACTAAAATAAATCATTAACAAGGTAGAAAATAAGAAAAACCATGACATTCTCTGGCCTTTGTGCCTGCTTACAGAAACACTAGTCAAATATAGAAAACATTCATTTGTAGGAAAGGCTAAAAAATAGGGGAGGGAGCGAAGAAACTCATTAATCAATTACACCTCTGACCATATCTAAGGTATCTGAGATTAATCACTCCTTTCAATCTCTGGTGCTTTAAATTCAATAACCACTTTCACAAATTTCTGAAACCAGGAGTGGTTTCAATCATCATCATGCTTTTTATCTGTTCACATGAATGTTTTTGTTCTGCATAGGTGGGAAGTGGGTCAACAGTGCAGAAACCAGGACTCTAACAAAGGCAGAGGAGACTAAGAGCAATACCACAAATACTGGGTTACCTCCTGTCAAATCTTTCAATCATGTTCTATCCCAACTTCACATTTCCTAAGAAATGTCTACCATTTCTTCCACAACCATTATTAGGAATGGTGCTTATTTCTACGTCTGATTAACAAACACTATGCCATGAATGATGTGCATTGGGTAGCTCTGATAACCAGAAACTTAACCAAACACTTGTATACTATGAGGCTACTTTTCAGGTGGATTTGGGAAAAACAGGGCAAACACACCAGAAAGAGCTCTGCTGTGGTGACCTTTCTTACTTCTGAAATGATAGGCATAAAGCTACCACATGCATGAGACGCTTGTGGCCTCTTAAGCATACAACGGTAGAGCTCACTTACATCAAGGTTACTAGAGCAGAATGGTATCTTCACTGAGCCAAAGTCAGGACTTATTAGGCCAAAGGTATTGATAGCAACATTCTCCGTGAATAGTTGTTAAATAAATATTGAGCTCAACCTTTATGATTTTGCATAGCCAATCTTATACACTAAAATGCATCATAATACAGTATTAACAGCTGTTATGTGCCGTATACTGTTTTACAGATTCTTTCTCCCTTATAATTTTGAGTGGTAGAAGGAGGAGAACAGCAGTTCAGAGAGTTGAATCCATCTAAATTAAAAGCATATGGTTTATAACTCCTAACTACTCATTCTGTAGTTTTTAAATACCTTTTATCATAATTTACTACAAAAAGTAGAATTTTTCTATCAGTAATGTAAAAATCAAATTATTTAACTGATGCAACTTGCCATGAAAAAAATGTGTTATACAATAGGATAAATATAACCCATCTAATATCTATAAATGCACCTGATATTTCACGAAAGTTTAAATTGATTTGCTAATTTTACTTACAGTGTGTCAAAACTAGCTTTTAGCCAAAGTCATTATTTATTTTTAAGTTTTAAAAACTTTAAAATACTCAAGAGAATGAAGTATTTTTTTGAAGTGAGATTCCTATTAACAAAATAACATTCATCTATACTACTATGAGAAACACAGTCAAGATAGTAAATGGTATTTAATAGTAAAAACTCAAGAAAAGCTGAAAAGATTCTTACAAAGGAGTGCTGAAAGCAGCTTCAAAGATACATAAATGTCTCTCCTGCTGAGAGAATTCAGGAGAGATAAATGTTTAGAAATTATAAATAAAATTTAACTTAGGAATGGTGCTTATTTCTACGTCTGATTAACAAACACTATGCCATGAATGATGTGCATTGGGTAGCTCTGATAACCAGAAACTTAACCAAACACTTGTATACTATGAGGCTACTTTTCAGGTGGATTTGGGAAAAACAGGGCAAACACACCAGAAAGAGCTCTGCTGTGGTGACCTTTCTTACTTCTGAAATGATAGGCATAAAGCTACCACATGCATGAGACGCTTGTGGCCTCTTAAGCATACAACGGTAGAGCTCACTTACATCAAGGTTACTAGAGCAGAATGGTATCTTCACTGAGCCAAAGTCAGGACTTATTAGGCCAAAGGTATTGATAGCAACATTCTCCGTGAATAGTTGTTAAATAAATATTGAGCTCAACCTTTATGATTTTGCATAGCCAATCTTATACACTAAAATGCATCATAATACAGTATTAACAGCTGTTATGTGCCGTATACTGTTTTACAGATTCTTTCTCCCTTATAATTTTGAGTGGTAGAAGGAGGAGAACAGCAGTTCAGAGAGTTGAATCCATCTAAATTAAAAGCATATGGTTTATAACTCCTAACTACTCATTCTGTAGTTTTTAAATACCTTTTATCATAATTTACTACAAAAAGTAGAATTTTTCTATCAGTAATGTAAAAATCAAATTATTTAACTGATGCAACTTGCCATGAAAAAAATGTGTTATACAATAGGATAAATATAACCCATCTAATATCTATAAATGCACCTGATATTTCACGAAAGTTTAAATTGATTTGCTAATTTTACTTACAGTGTGTCAAAACTAGCTTTTAGCCAAAGTCATTATTTATTTTTAAGTTTTAAAAACTTTAAAATACTCAAGAGAATGAAGTATTTTTTTGAAGTGAGATTCCTATTAACAAAATAACATTCATCTATACTACTATGAGAAACACAGTCAAGATAGTAAATGGTATTTAATAGTAAAAACTCAAGAAAAGCTGAAAAGATTCTTACAAAGGAGTGCTGAAAGCAGCTTCAAAGATAGCCATAAATGTCTCTCCCTGCTGAGAGAATTCAGGGGAGAGATAAATGTTTAGAAATTATAAATAAAATTTAACCTCTTGACTAACTCAGAATCATGACTAGGATAAAAGGAAGAAAGTTACTAGAAGAGTAGATTTTACCAGGAGCAAAAAGAAAGAAGGGTAGCAGATCCCTGCTCTATCTGTTCACTCAGTACACAGGTATGGAAAAAATATGTGTGTATAGTATGTGTGTGTGTGCGTATGTGGTTATACAGTATCTTGAGATTAATCTGGATTTTTATAATAGAAAACTACTATAAAAAATCAACTTTTCACTGTATATTATATACAATGAAAAAAAATTAAGAGTTGTTTTTATAAAGACATTTCGCATTTGACCTACGGATCAAATAGCAAAAACAAAAGCAAGTTTTGCTTTGAAATCCATCTCTAAAAGAAAATTTAATTTCAGGATCATGAAATACATAAATGTTTGGATATATTATAATGGTCTCTTTTCCTAAAATTCTATTTAGTGCTCAAGTAAAAACCTTGAAAGGGAAGTAGGCAGAAAGGCACCATACCACTTAATGCATATTAAGAAATAACATGTTATCGCACAGTACCTCATGGCTCTGAAAGAAAATAATCCAATATTAATTAATAAGCAGCATTGTGTCCTACAATATATAAAATTCCTACTTCAAAATCAAAACAGAAAATCTATCTTTCCTATTCACAGTATTATTCAAAAAATAAAAAACTTTTAAAGGTGGAAGGAAATCTGGACACAGCCAGTTTATCCAAAGATAAAATATCACGTCCATGATTAAGCAGCAGTTCAAAGTAGAGTCAACAGTAAATCCTGTGATATCCAGGACAGTGCTGTTTACACCACAACCCAGCGTTCCCACCACCTATTCCAGAGAAAGAAACATGAGAAACTGTTTAACCCATGTTTAACAGTGTCTCTCTCTAAGTAATTTAGATTCCACTTGGCCATCCCTGTTCTCCAAATTATTTAAAATAAATTAAACATTGATAGCCAAATAAAACAGTAAAGCCACATGCTTTAATAAGTATTTTCGTTCAACACTTTTCAGTGTATAATAGTGTCACCCATATGGAGACTATGAATTTCAATCACATTATTCAGATTATCTTCCACTTAAACCAATCTGCTTCTGGAGTTAAGTACCCATAAATTTTGTGCTTGTCTATTTTCTCTTGGTTAATTCTGAGAGGAACAAATAGTTTCATCATTCACTCAAACTGTGACCTTTTGGAAAAGGTATCCCTTAACCTCACTAATTTATGCAAAATCTAGAAGCACACCATTTAATTTTATTGTCAATTCTCTGGTCTAATTTTCAATCTCTCAATTTCATCCTTTTAAGTTCTGGGGGATTTTCTGTTGTTGTTGTTTTCCTAATTGCTAAAAAAAAAAAAGGCTCAAATTTTACTCTTTCATTGTGTAGAATGTTAACTTTGTCTATTTTCTCTTAACTGCCAACCAAGAAATGTCATCTGCTGTGTCTGTTCTGATATGCTTAAAAGAGAAAGGCCTATAGAATCCCTGATATAAACCACTGATGACGACTACAGCAAGAACTCGAAAGGGAAGACTAGCAGCTGGTACTCTGAGAACTCCCAAAGCAAATACATAGTACAAAAAGAAAAATGACAGTGTTGGAGAATACTTAGGAATTCCAAGCTCTTCAACTTTAGTAAAAAGTACTGTAAGTAGCTGAGGCATAGAAGTAACACCAAGAATAATTCTTTCATTGTAGGATATAAAGCAAACTTCCAAAGTTTGATAGTTAATGGAAAGAATTAAAGCTACTACAAAGGTACTAGGTATGCTAATATTTTCCCATAAAGTAAGATAATCCTCACTTTTCTTAAGAAACAAAATTCATATATGAAAGAACTTACTTATTCTGCCAAATTATCCTTACAGTTTTAATCAAGAGTTGATAAGCAAACTTACTCTAGATGAGTCATAAGAGGGGCTTGGTTGACCACTTGTTCCCCAAGCTGTCGTACCTCCTCGTTCATCCATACCTAAGGAGAGAAGAAAGTACACAATATAAACCCAAAAGGATACTATGACACATTTTCTCCATTTGATTGGAATTGGCTGTGTATCAATCCTTGACTCAGAAACCTGCAGAAATAAATCACTTAGGAGTATCTTTGTCACTGCTGTATACAACACCCCACGTATACTGCAGAATTTCAGAACCAATACAGGTCTCTGGATCCAGCAAAGTATAATCTCCACCTCTGTCTTTACAAACTGCTACCTTTAAGAACAGATGAACACTCCCACATTCAAAGTTTAGTACTGCCTCTATGAAAATATGGAGCAAGGGTTAGAAAATGAAGCAAGTCAAACAAGTGCTCTAGTTAATAAAACTGGTTTCTATTAAAGTATTGAGTATTCTTAACTGAAGACAACAAAGTGAATCAAACTGTATCAAACCATATCATATCAACATTAATGATTTCAAAATGATGTGACAACTCATCCTAAGAAAATCTCCTCAAAATCTGATTCTAAATAAGTAGATCCACTCTTGGGAAAACTGCAAAGGAAAACACAATGTGAGATGGGTAAGTTACCATTAACAACAAAATAATTCACTATTCTCCTTAATGGACCTTTCTTCAAAGCTTCGGAACCATTATTTTCACCTTCCAGTCAATCTCCAAAAAAAGCTGTAAGAATTGCTGGTGGGAATGTAAATTGATACAGCCACTATGGAAGACAGTATGGAGATTCCTTCAAAAACTAAACACAGAAGCACCATACGACCCAGCAATCCCACTATTAGGTTTATACCCTGATGAAATCAAAACTGAAAGAGGCACCTGTACCCTGATGTTCACTGCAGCACTCTATACAATAGCTAGAACATGGAAGCAACCTAGATGTCCATTGACAAGTGAATAGATAAAAAAGTTCTGGTACATATATACAATGGAAAACTACTCATCTGTAAAAAGAAATACAAAAGAATCAGTCCTAATGCGGTGGATGGATCTACAGCCTATTATACAAAGTGAAGTAAGTCAAAAAGAGAAAGACACGTATAGCATACTAACACATATATATGGAAACTAGTAGGATGGTAATGACAACACACGCAGTGAAGCAATGGAAGAACAGATGTAGAGAACAGACATATGGACAGTGTGGGGAATGAACAGTGGGGGGGAGGCACAGAGGGAGTAACATGGAAACCTGTACTATCCTATGTGAAAAAGATAGCTATTGTCACTGCGCTGTGGGAACAGCGGATCCTGCAGGGGTGCAGTGAGATGGCCTGGAGGGATGGAAATGCGCGGGGGGACTGGGAAGGGGGTGGAGGAGGGATGGGGGCCGGGGATATACATACGACTAATCTGGGATTATACGTATCTGTAAACAACAAAACACTGCATAAGTAAAAAGGAAACTAAAAAACTCATTAAAAATTGATCAATTATCTATCCATAAGAAACCTCTTTGTAGCACATTATAATTAAGGTTCTAATGTTCTAAGATTTTATTTAATAAATAGTTGCAAATCTTCCCAAAAAATGTATAAGGAAAGAGCTGACATTTAGAGATAATTTGAATGTCAACAGTATTGAAAGATCTATTATTTGTATTCCTTTTTTTTAATGAAAGGCTGAAAACTACCTAAATAATAAATTTTCAGGCTATGATTGCATGCTACACAATCTCTTGCTGAATATATTATCTTTTTGTCACTGGTTACAAAGTAAAGAGTGCACTTCTGATTTAGAATGTCTCTCTTCTCCTTATCTTTTGAACTTTCCAGTTTTATCTCCTTGCTCATTAAGTGAATTACCACGTAGTCAAATGACAAATGAAAACGATTGATTGAAAGTGAGTATTATACTTTTACTTCACCATCTGGTTGTCCTTGCTCAGACTTTACACTGCGCAGAACAGACATAAATAAAAATAGCTCAATCAAAGAAAGAAAAAGGTTGCAAGAGCTGAAGATCTCTCAATTTAGCCACTTGTTCCTTTTCAGTTTTGAGGACCAGTGTTTCTGACCCTCGACACTTTTCTAACCCTTTCTGAGCTTCTTTCTATGATGAAACACAAATGGTTGACTTTTTTGCTTCATTCCTGCATGAGAAATTCTAGATGTTTGGTTTAGAACCTCTACTTCTTAAAAAAAAAAAAAAATTCCTTTCAGTTTTCTGTGACTTTTAGATGTGAAGTAATCTATACTAAATTAACTACCACAAATCCTCCAGTTACTAGCCACAAGTCCCAAGGCTTGTGCATAGGGACAGCACTGCCAATGGAAGTATTAGGTGACAAATGCAAAGTAAGAAAGTCAGTACCCCAAGTAGAATACACTAATTACTAACTCAGGTAGCAGGACCCTAATTTATTGTTTTTAAGAATCTGTACTTCTTGTATCAAAAACAATATAGGGCTTCCCTGGTGGTCCAGTGGGTAAGGACACCGCCTTGCAGTGCAAGGGGCGCCGGTTCGATCCCTGGCTTGGGAAGATCCCACGTGCCGTGGAGCAGCTGGACTGATGCTTCTAGCTACCAAGCCTGAGTTCTGCAGCGAGAGAGGCCACTGTGATTGGAGGCTTACACAGGCCAAAGAACAAAGATGGATGAAAATAAATAAATGAAAGACCAATAGAAATGTGCCCCCCCACCCCCAATGTATATTTGTGTCCAACTATCGAGCCGGAGTTCTGGAGCACATACGCCCAGAGCCGGTGCTCTGCAACGAGAAAGGCCACTGCAATGGGAGGCCCACACAGGCCAGAGAACGAAGATGGATGAAAATAGATAAATCAAAGACCAACAGAAGTGGCCAAACAAAAAAGTTCAAAAAAAAAAAATCACATAGCCAAAGTAAAATACAAAAGTAAACTGGCTAAAAATATTTGTACACCCATATTCATAACAGCATTATTTGCAATAGCCAAAATGCGGGAGCAAGTTCAGCATCCATTACTAGATGAATAGATAAACAAAATGTGGTGCATACAAACAGTATATATTCAGCTTTAAAAAGGAAGTTCCTACACATGCTACAACTTGAGAACTCATGTTAAGTGAAATAAGCCAATCACAAAATGACAAACACTGTTTGCTTTCACTTATATGAGATATCTAGAACAGACAAATCCACAGAAACAAAATAGAATGTTGGTCCTAGTAGTGGGGAATAACCATGATTTTCATCGAAGATTTAGAACATATAATACAAATTTATTTTGATGATCTTATTCAAATGAAAATAATTCATTTTATAATTCTGAACTGTCTTTTATCAAATTATATAATAAATATGAGGACTATGTCTTCTTTTCAATACATTTTATAAAAGAAATGAATAACAGGGCTTCCCTGGTGGTCCAGTGGGTAAGGACACCGCCTTGCAGTGCAAGGCCATTGCGATGGGAGGCCCACCAAAGATGGGTGAAAATAGATAAATGAAACACCAATAGAAGTGGCCTGCCCGCACCCCCTCAAAAAAAGAAATGAATAACAAAGATGGATGGATGCTACAGAATGCATCTTAGACAAAATGTAAGTGATAAATGAAATTTTAGACAAACATATACTTAATTCTCTTCACATGACACTACTTCTACAACAAGAGCAGGATTAAATAAAAATGACAATTAATGAAGCCACCAACTAAAGAGTACCACCCAGCAGTGATACCAGACATGCAGGGGCTGAAAAGATGCTACAGAGCCTACAGGATCGGCGAGATTTAACCTCAGAGCTCTACAGCGTGAGCATTCGTGGCCCCAAACGGGTTGGAGTCGCCAACTATCGAGCCGGAGTTCTGGAGCACATACGCCCAGAGCCGGTGCTCTGCAACGAGAAAGGCCACTGCAATGGGAGGCCCACACAGGCCAGAGAACGAAGATGGATGAAAATAGATAAATCAAAGACCAACAGAAGTGGCCAAACAAAAAAGTTCAAAAAAAAAAAATCACATAGCCAAAGTAAAATACAAAAGTAAACTGGCTAAAAATATTTGTACACCCATATTCATAACAGCATTATTTGCAATAGCCAAAATGCGGGAGCAAGTTCAGCATCCATTACTAGATGAATAGATAAACAAAATGTGGTGCATACAAACAGTATATATTCAGCTTTAAAAAGGAAGTTCCTACACATGCTACAACTTGAGAACTCATGTTAAGTGAAATAAGCCAATCACAAAATGACAAACACTGTTTGCTTTCACTTATATGAGATATCTAGAACAGACAAATCCACAGAAACAAAATAGAATGTTGGTCCTAGTAGTGGGGAATAACCATGATTTTCATCGAAGATTTAGAACATATAATACAAATTTATTTTGATGATCTTATTCAAATGAAAATAATTCATTTTATAATTCTGAACTGTCTTTTATCAAATTATATAATAAATATGAGGACTATGTCTTCTTTTCAATACATTTTATAAAAGAAATGAATAACAGGGCTTCCCTGGTGGTCCAGTGGGTAAGGACACCGCCTTGCAGTGCAAGGCCATTGCGATGGGAGGCCCACCAAAGATGGGTGAAAATAGATAAATGAAACACCAATAGAAGTGGCCTGCCCGCACCCCCTCAAAAAAAGAAATGAATAACAAAGATGGATGGATGCTACAGAATGCATCTTAGACAAAATGTAAGTGATAAATGAAATTTTAGACAAACATATACTTAATTCTCTTCACATGACACTACTTCTACAACAAGAGCAGGATTAAATAAAAATGACAATTAATGAAGCCACCAACTAAAGAGTACCACCCAGCAGTGATACCAGACATGCAGGGGCTGAAAAGATGCTACAGAGCCTACAGGATCGGCGAGATTTAACCTCAGAGCTCTACAGCGTGAGCATTCGTGGCCCCACGCTTGGAGTAGAAGGCCGTGGCTGGCACTGACAAAGCCAAGAGTCATCCTTTCGCACAAAGACTCCTTTTTGCTGAAGACAACGGCTGTACAAACAGAACCACGAGAGGAATAATAAATCTTCCAAAGCGCCAGCCCTAAGACCAAGGTAACCAGGAAAAAAAAGAAATTTCACACAGAAAACAAACAATACACAAATTATACAGATTGATCAAAATCTGAAAAACTATTTACCAATAAGAAAATACATCACAGTTGCAACACAGTAATTAGAAGGAAAATTCTATCAAGATATGTCTCAATCAGCACTGTCATCTATTTTTCTCCATTCCCCATTTCTAGCCTAGGTGTGTGAGACGCAAGGGCCTCAACTGACAGACTGAAAAGGCAGAGGCAAAAGAAAGGTCAGCAATAATTAAGTCGTGGAAATAACTGAGTCTTGCTTAACTTTCTACGTAACCTATTCTACTTCTATGCAACAAAAGCAAAAAGGTTAATCAATAACTAATATGGAGATTTAAATGACACTCTTCTTTTTAAATTGTTATATATATAAACTAAGTACCTACTGTTCTGAATGGAACCAATTAAAATCCAATATATATCTTGATTTCATCTGCCTCATTCTAAAAGGCATTCTATTTTATTTAGCACTTTTCAATAAACATTAGGGCTTCCCTAGTGGTCCAGTTGGTAAGGACACCGCCTTGTAGTGCAAGGGGAGTCGGTTCGATCCCTGGCCTGGGAAGATCCCACGTGCCACGGAGCGGCTAGACCCATGTGTCCAATTACTGAGCTGGAGCTCTGGAGCGTGTGTACCCAGAGCCGGTGCTCTGTGACAACAGAGGCCACTGCGATGGGAGCCCACACGGGCCAAAAAACAAAGATGGATGAAAATAGACAAATGAAAGACCAACAGAAGTGGCCCACCCGCTCCCCTCCCTCCCCAACCCCCCCCCTGCCCAAAAAAGTGTTAAAAAAAAAAAAATAAACATTAGGGCTTCCCTGGTGGTCCAGCGGGTAAAGAGTCTGCCTTGCAGTGCAGGGGGGCACCAGTTCAACCCCTGGCCCAAGAAGGTCCCATGTGCCAAGAAGTAGCTGGCCCGGTGTGTCCAATTATGAGCCAGCGCTTTGGAGCACATGCGCCCAGAGCCAGTGCTCTGCAACGAAACAAGCCATTGCAATAAGAGGCCCACACAGGCCAAGGAATAAAAAGATGGATGAAAAAGAAATGATGACTTACAGGCAAAAAAAAAAGTGACTGAAAGCAAATCATGAATTACTACATATGTAGTCATTTCCCTAAGTAGTGGGTCTGGGAGCCTGAAGAAGGAATAAAAGGTGTAACCAAGTTTTTGAGATGTCAGAGAGCAAGACTTACATAGGTGCAAGGAAGACATCCAGCACTACTTTCTTTTCAATAGAGAACTCAGATACAGTCTGCCTGCCTCCTCTCCACTACCACCATCTTTTCTGACTGAAAGTCCTCTTTCCTGAGTCAATATAAACTTAAATCACAGCTTCTATCCCACTCTTTTCATTCTCCTACCACAGAACCCTAGAAACTTCTCTATGCTTTTAACCACTAGCAAAAAACTGGAAACAGGGGTTTCCCTGGCAGTTCAGTGGTAAAGAGTTCGCCTGCCAATGCAGGAGACAGGGGTTCAATCCCTGAGCCGGGAAGATCCCATATGCTCTGAAGCAACTATGCCCGTGAGCCACAATGACGAAACCTGTGCTCTAAGAGCTTTGGAGCCACAACTACTGAGCCTATGTGCTGTAACTATTGAAAAAGAGCCCAAGTTCCACAACAAGAGAAGTCACCGCAACAAGAAGCCCGCTCATCTCCATTGGAGAGTAGCCCCCACTCCCTGAAACTAGAGAAGAGCCTGCAGCAGCAGGGAAAACCTAGAATAGCCATAAATAAATAAATATTAAAAAAAAAAAAAAACTAGAAAGATTTTTTTTTTATTATTAGTGACTTTTTTATACCCTACACACTTGTTTTCCACTTCATCACCCAACAGGGCTCAAACAGTACATAGTGTGTGTTCATAAAGCATTGCTGAAGGTTTAGTGAGGCTCAGACAAGACCAGTCCAGAAGTCACAGGAGTGAAAGAGGAGTTCAACTGCTGACCAGGTCCTTCCCCCCAGCCTGCCATCAACCAGACCTATCACCAGAGACTTTGCCACCCCTGACTACAAGGAGGGTGAAGTGAGAAACAGGGCTAGAATTGGAAAATATTTCAGGTACTGGTAGGGAGTCTAGCGAGCAGAGAAGGACTGAACAGGAAATGGGGACCATACAAAGAATGGAGAAAAGAGCAGTCAAGATATCCTTTCAGCAAAGCTGTAAGAAGTCACCACAGCAGCTGGGCCTGAGCTGGGCCTGGTGCTGTGTCCAAGAAATTATCCTGTGGAAGGGACACGTGGAAGTCAGCAGGAAGGGACACGTGGAAGTCAGCAGGAAGAGCACAGGGGATGACGGCTTACCGTTCTTTCTGTCTCTGCCACACACACATGCATAGATACACGCACACACAGAGCTTTTGGGAGCACTGAAATGAAGCTTTTACTCCAGCAAATAAAATGTATCTTAAAAATATTAAATCCAACACTAATAATATACTTTTGTAGGATGGTCATCTTCTATAGGGTGAATCAATAGATGACTTGATAAAAACAAAACAAACTAGAGATAGCTACGTCAGATAACCGAACCTATGGATGCATCTCTTCAATAGTTTCTTCACTCAGTTTTATTTGTGGAGTTAATGATATTTCTTTAGATAAGACTCAAAACCTACAATCAACTGTAAACGATATGCATCTACAATCCCACCACCACCATTTTTTATTATATTTTTTCAAATTTTAGATACTTATGAAGTAAATCTACTGATCCGTTTTCCCAGAAATTCACCGTGAAACAAGCAATTAGAATAGAAAAGCAAATCCTTTGATTAATGAAAAACAAATAAAATAGAAAGGCTATGGATATACAGAAATGGTATGGATATTTAAGAGAGGACCTGCTGCTTCATATATAGACAAAATTGATTATAGAGGCTTTTTAAATAAAACATTGAAATACTGTTCAATGAACTGTAAAATTACAAAGTTTGATTCTTTTTAAAGTACGCAAGAGGGCTTCCCTGGTGGCTCAATGGTAAAGAGTCCGCCTCCCAAAGCAAGAGACATGAGCTTGATCCCTGGTCCAGGAAGATCCCATATACTGAGGAGCAACTAAGCCCATAAACCGCAACCACTGAGCCTGTGTTCCAGAGCTCAGGAACCACAATTAGTGAGCCACATGCCACAGCTACTGAAGCTTGTGTGCTCTGCAGTCTCTGCGCCACAGTGAGAGAAGTTACTGCAATGAGAAGCCCATGCACTACAATCAGTGGGTAGCTCCTGCTCACCAGAACTAGAGAAAAGCCCATGCAGCAACACAGACCCAGCAGAGTCAAAAATTAATAAATCAAATTTTAAAATGAAAGAAAGTATGGAAGAAAATAAGATCAGTAAAAAGATTTGAAAGTAATTGTTTTTTCACTTCACCTTTGAAATTTAATCATGATTTCTTTTTGGTACTGATGAAAACAAAGATTTACAAGTAGGGATATTCTAGTGCCAAAGTACACTAGAGTAAGATAATTAAGCATGACTAATTTCAGGAAAACATTGAAAATAACTTCCAAATAGTGGTTTTTCACTATGACTTTTATTAGCCACGCCACTATATAAATGTCCTGTAAATATACTATTAAAAAGGACATTCCAGTGATTTAATAAATGAAGAGAAGAAGACCAAAACAAAAAAAAGAGATAAAGATTAAACAGCAGGTCTGTCTGTTTAGGAAAAACAGGGATTGAAAGAAACCAAAAGGGCAAGGAAAAGAGATATTTGTAAAACCTACAATCAACTGTAAACGATATGCATCTACAATCCCACCACCACCATTTTTTATTATATTTTTTCAAATTTTAGATACTTATGAAGTAAATCTACTGATCCGTTTTCCCAGAAATTCACCGTGAAACAAGCAATTAGAATAGAAAAGCAAATCCTTTGATTAATGAAAAACAAATAAAATAGAAAGGCTATGGATATACAGAAATGGTATGGATATTTAAGAGAGGACCTGCTGCTTCATATATAGACAAAATTGATTATAGAGGCTTTTTAAATAAAACATTGAAATACTGTTCAATGAACTGTAAAATTACAAAGTTTGATTCTTTTTAAAGTACGCAAGAGGGCTTCCCTGGTGGCTCAATGGTAAAGAGTCCGCCTCCCAAAGCAAGAGACATGAGCTTGATCCCTGGTCCAGGAAGATCCCATATACTGAGGAGCAACTAAGCCCATAAACCGCAACCACTGAGCCTGTGTTCCAGAGCTCAGGAACCACAATTAGTGAGCCACATGCCACAGCTACTGAAGCTTGTGTGCTCTGCAGTCTCTGCGCCACAGTGAGAGAAGTTACTGCAATGAGAAGCCCATGCACTACAATCAGTGGGTAGCTCCTGCTCACCAGAACTAGAGAAAAGCCCATGCAGCAACACAGACCCAGCAGAGTCAAAAATTAATAAATCAAATTTTAAAATGAAAGAAAGTATGGAAGAAAATAAGATCAGTAAAAAGATTTGAAAGTAATTGTTTTTTCACTTCACCTTTGAAATTTAATCATGATTTCTTTTTGGTACTGATGAAAACAAAGATTTACAAGTAGGGATATTCTAGTGCCAAAGTACACTAGAGTAAGATAATTAAGCATGACTAATTTCAGGAAAACATTGAAAATAACTTCCAAATAGTGGTTTTTCACTATGACTTTTATTAGCCACGCCACTATATAAATGTCCTGTAAATATACTATTAAAAAGGACATTCCAGTGATTTAATAAATGAAGAGAAGAAGACCAAAACAAAAAAAAGAGATAAAGATTAAACAGCAGGTCTGTCTGTTTAGGAAAAACAGGGATTGAAAGAAACCAAGCTCTCAAAGGGCAAGGAGGTATTTTGTACCACCTTTAGAAGGATCTATTTTAAGGATGCGCTCTGATGAAGAGCCATTCTAACCCTAACAGAGCTCTTGAGCTATCTCCAAATCTCCTGTAAACTAGCTGGCTGTCAAATTTCTGGAAATAAGAAAAGACCATCCCAGTGCACCTGAGAAGCAACTGCAGTACTCCTCTGTAATGTAGACAACAAAGCCTGGGAACAAAAACAGACGTTTTCTTCCAAAGAGGCATAAAGAAGTCCACTCTTAAAAAAGGCTGGATGTCTCTTCTCCAACTCTGGGCAAATCTCAGCAAAAATGTGCCTATTCAGTTCCTCAATGAGACAATCTCATTAGATTTACCTTCTAAACACTTCCAAAACCTGACTCACGATTTTTAACAGGGTCATTTTAGTCTGAGCCACCATCAACCCTGCCTGGATCAGGGCAACAGCCTCCTGCAGAGTCTCCCTGCTTCTTGTCCCTGCAACAGTATGCATTCTCCACACAGGAACAGGAGCGACCTTTCCCAAACAACCCAAATCCGGTCATTCCTATGTTCAAAATCTACCCATCTCATTCAGTACTAAATCCACGGGTTGGCAATGTTTCACGGGTTCCACCTGCTACCTCTCTTACTTCATCTCCTACAATTCCTTCTCTCAGATCACTTTTTGTGTAACTACATGGAGCCCTGTTTTTGCACAAACACACCAAGCACTCTCTCCTCATGGCCTTTTGCCCCAAATTTTAGATAAAGGCATTCACCTTTGAAATTTAATCATGATTTCTTTGGTACTGATGAAAACAAAGATTTACAAGTAGGGATATTCTAGTGCCAAAGTACACTAGAGTAAGATAATTAAGCATGACTAATTTCAGGAAAACATTGAAAATAACTTCCAAATAGTGGTTTTTCACTATGACTTTTATTAGCCACGCCACTATATAAATGTCCTGTAAATATACTATTAAAAAGGACATTCCAGTGATTTAATAAATGAAGAGAAGAAGACCAAAACAAAAAAAAGAGATAAAGATTAAACAGCAGGTCTGTCTGTTTAGGAAAAACAGGGATTGAAAGAAACCAAGCTCTCAAAGGGCAAGGAGGTATTTTGTACCACCTTTAGAAGGATCTATTTTAAGGATGCGCTCTGATGAAGAGCCATTCTAACCCTAACAGAGCTCTTGAGCTATCTCCAAATCTCCTGTAAACTAGCTGGCTGTCAAATTTCTGGAAATAAGAAAAGACCATCCCAGTGCACCTGAGAAGCAACTGCAGTACTCCTCTGTAATGTAGACAACAAAGCCTGGGAACAAAAACAGACGTTTTCTTCCAAAGAGGCATAAAGAAGTCCACTCTTAAAAAAGGCTGGATGTCTCTTCTCCAACTCTGGGCAAATCTCAGCAAAAATGTGCCTATTCAGTTCCTCAATGAGACAATCTCATTAGATTTACCTTCTAAACACTTCCAAAACCTGACTCACGATTTTTAACAGGGTCATTTTAGTCTGAGCCACCATCAACCCTGCCTGGATCAGGGCAACAGCCTCCTGCAGAGTCTCCCTGCTTCTTGTCCCTGCAACAGTATGCATTCTCCACACAGGAACAGGAGCGACCTTTCCCAAACAACCCAAATCCGGTCATTCCTATGTTCAAAATCTACCCATCTCATTCAGTACTAAATCCACGGGTTGGCAATGTTTCACGGGTTCCACCTGCTACCTCTCTTACTTCATCTCCTACAATTCCTTCTCTCAGATCACTTTTTGTGTAACTACATGGAGCCCTGTTTTTGCACAAACACACCAAGCACACTCTCTCCTCATGGCCTTGCCACTTGCTCTTTCCTCTTCATAAAATGTTCCCTCAGATATCTGAAGGGCCTGTGCCCCTTAATTTTCTTCAGGTCCCTCTTTCAGATGTCATATTATGGAGGGATATTTACAATCTGGTTATTTTTGGCCGAATATACTGAAAGCTCCATGAAAACAAGGGAGTAGTCTATTTTGTTGAATGTTTTGTTTGTTGCCTAGAACAATGCCTGACACACACTAGGCACTAATAAATGTGGAAGAAATAAAAGTATAAAGTAGAAATAATATAATCAGTTTAATCAAAATGGGGCTGAAACTGGTCCCTACTTACTAGATGAGCATCCTTCTTTACTCAATAATCCAAATCAAAATTCTAAAATAAACAAATAGTTGTTTGAAAATTCTAGTGAGAAGCAGTTAAGACTGGAAATGACTACAAACTGGTCAAGTAACACACCCCAAAGAGCAAAAATTATTTTAAAAGCTATAGAGAAACCTAAATCTCATTAGGCTTGGTATCTACACAACGCACAGACATTAAATACCACTGCTTTGAAATGAACTCATCACATGTCCTATGAAAAATCACTTTGCATTCACTATAGTACAGCTAAAGTACATTGTTTCAAAATGAACTCTAAATGAAAACTGTTCCCAGAAGTTTCATACTCAGTATGATGTTAAGAAATTCACAAATGTGGTTAAAAATGCAGTGATTCTCTTAAGTTTGCTAACATATCATTCATCTTCCCTTAACCAATCAGTTACTGACTGCATTAATTATTACCTTGGCAATATTTCTAATTTTACCCTGGATAAAATCCTGCAGAGTCTCCCTGCTTCTTGTCCCTGCAACAGTATGCATTCTCCACACAGGAACAGGAGCGACCTTTCCCAAACAACCCAAATCCGGTCATTCCTATGTTCAAAATCTACCCATCTCATTCAGTACTAAATCCACGGGTTGGCAATGTTTCACGGGTTCCACCTGCTACCTCTCTTACTTCATCTCCTACAATTCCTTCTCTCAGATCACTTTTTGTGTAACTACATGGAGCCCTGTTTTTGCACAAACACACCAAGCACACTCTCTCCTCATGGCCTTGCCACTTGCTCTTTCCTCTTCATAAAATGTTCCCTCAGATATCTGAAGGGCCTGTGCCCCTTAATTTTCTTCAGGTCCCTCTTTCAGATGTCATATTATGGAGGGATATTTACAATCTGGTTATTTTTGGCCGAATATACTGAAAGCTCCATGAAAACAAGGGAGTAGTCTATTTTGTTGAATGTTTTGTTTGTTGCCTAGAACAATGCCTGACACACACTAGGCACTAATAAATGTGGAAGAAATAAAAGTATAAAGTAGAAATAATATAATCAGTTTAATCAAAATGGGGCTGAAACTGGTCCCTACTTACTAGATGAGCATCCTTCTTTACTCAATAATCCAAATCAAAATTCTAAAATAAACAAATAGTTGTTTGAAAATTCTAGTGAGAAGCAGTTAAGACTGGAAATGACTACAAACTGGTCAAGTAACACACCCCAAAGAGCAAAAATTATTTTAAAAGCTATAGAGAAACCTAAATCTCATTAGGCTTGGTATCTACACAACGCACAGACATTAAATACCACTGCTTTGAAATGAACTCATCACATGTCCTATGAAAAATCACTTTGCATTCACTATAGTACAGCTAAAGTACATTGTTTCAAAATGAACTCTAAATGAAAACTGTTCCCAGAAGTTTCATACTCAGTATGATGTTAAGAAATTCACAAATGTGGTTAAAAATGCAGTGATTCTCTTAAGTTTGCTAACATATCATTCATCTTCCCTTAACCAATCAGTTACTGACTGCATTAATTATTACCTTGGCAATATTTCAAGTAACTATCTCTTGCCCTCCTCACATATACAGTGCTCAGGTTCAGGTTCTGTGTACTGTTTATTTTCCATTATGTTCCATTCCAATCCACAGTTAACACTGCCAGCACACTTACCTTGCCATAAACAGACGCTGGATCACGTCCATTCACTTTTCAAATATGATCCTCCATTGCCTCAGGAATAACACTCATCCTACTGGGTGTGCCATACTTCAAGATGGTTTCAATCTACTTTTTCAGATTCAGTACGTACTACGTCCCTCAGAAAACTCAATCCTCCAACCTCATCAAAACAGTAATCACTCTCAAACATGCCAAGTCTTGCCACACATTCATACTCCACTCCTACTGTCTTCTACTCCAAGAAGACCCATCCTTACCCCCAAAGTCTGAGTTTCTAATTCTAAATAAGTCTAAGATCAAAGGTCCCCTCCTCTGATAAGTGTTCTCTAACAACTAAATCAAAATTAATCACACTTCTTCAGAAAATAGTTTCTACTTATTTTGTCTTCAACATTGATTGCTGTTTTTCATGAATATCCTACCAATAAAAATTTATCACAGGAACATACCTGCTCATCTCTGTGTACTTGTGGTACTTTGCAGAAGTGTTGCAATTTGCATTCAAATGTTTACTAAGTGGTTAAGGAACATATAAAATCAATTCATAAGAAGTCCTGTCATGAGAATTTAGTTAACTAAAGATAGGTTAAAAAACTTTCAATATAAGCCTCCCTAACTTCAGACTCTACTACAAAGCAACAGTTATCAAGACAGTATGGTACTGGCACAAAAACAGAACTATAGATCAATGGAACAAGATTGAGAACCCAGAGATCAACCCACGCACCTATGGGTACCTTACTTTTGACAAAGGAGGAGAAACTATAAAATGGGACAAAGACAGCCTCTTTAACAAGTGGTGCTGGGAGAATTGGACAGCTACATGCAAAAAAATGAAATTGGAACATTCCCTGACACCATACACTAAGATCAACTCAAAATGGATTAAAGACCTAAATGTAAGACCAGAAACCATCAAACTCTTAGAGGAGAATATAGGCAAAACCCTCAAGGACATCAATCAAAGCAAGATCTTCTCTGACCCACCTACTAAAATAGCAGAACTGAAAAGAAAAATGAACATATGGGACCTTATGAAACTTAAAAGCTTTTGTACAGCAAAAGAAATTACAAAAAAGTTCAACAGACACCCCACAGAGTGGGAGAAAATCATAGCAAATGAAACAACAGACAAAGAATTAATCTCCAAAATCTACAAGCAACTCAGACAACCTGTGCTGACAGGGAAAATGAGCAGCCCAATCAAAAAATGGGAAAAAGATCCAAAGAGACGCCTCTCCAAAGAGGACATACAAATGGCCCAAAAATACATGAAACGATGCTCTACCTCGCTTATTATCAGAGAAATGCAAATTAAAACCACAATGAGATACCACCTCACACAAATCGACAGACAACAAATGCTGGAGAGGGTGTGGAGAAAAGGGAACCCTCTTGCATTGCTGGTGGGAATGTAAATTAATACAGCCTCTATGGAAGACAATATGGAGATTCCTTAAAAAACTAAAAATAGAAGCACCCTATGACCCAGCAATCCCACTATTAGGCCTATATCCTGATGAAATCAAAAATGAAAGAGGCACCTGTACCCCACTGTTCATTGCAGCTCTCTATACAATAGCCAGAACATGGAAGCAACCTAGATGTCCATCGAGCTCTAATAAAACACTTCTTCAGAAAATAGTTTCTACTTATTTTGTCTTCAACATTGATTGCTGTTTTTCATGAATATCCTACCAATAAAAATTTATCACAGGAACATACCTGCTCATCTCTGTGTACTTGTGGTACTTTGCAGAAGTGTTGCAATTTGCATTCAAATGTTTACTAAGTGGTTAAGGAACATATAAAATCAATTCATAAGAAGTCCTGTCATGAGAATTTAGTTAACTAAAGATAGGTTAAAAAACTTTCAATATAAGCCTCCCTAACTTCAGACTCTACTACAAAGCAACAGTTATCAAGACAGTATGGTACTGGCACAAAAACAGAACTATAGATCAATGGAACAAGATTGAGAACCCAGAGATCAACCCACGCACCTATGGGTACCTTACTTTTGACAAAGGAGGAGAAACTATAAAATGGGACAAAGACAGCCTCTTTAACAAGTGGTGCTGGGAGAATTGGACAGCTACATGCAAAAAAATGAAATTGGAACATTCCCTGACACCATACACTAAGATCAACTCAAAATGGATTAAAGACCTAAATGTAAGACCAGAAACCATCAAACTCTTAGAGGAGAATATAGGCAAAACCCTCAAGGACATCAATCAAAGCAAGATCTTCTCTGACCCACCTACTAAAATAGCAGAACTGAAAAGAAAAATGAACATATGGGACCTTATGAAACTTAAAAGCTTTTGTACAGCAAAAGAAATTACAAAAAAGTTCAACAGACACCCCACAGAGTGGGAGAAAATCATAGCAAATGAAACAACAGACAAAGAATTAATCTCCAAAATCTACAAGCAACTCAGACAACCTGTGCTGACAGGGAAAATGAGCAGCCCAATCAAAAAATGGGAAAAAGATCCAAAGAGACGCCTCTCCAAAGAGGACATACAAATGGCCCAAAAATACATGAAACGATGCTCTACCTCGCTTATTATCAGAGAAATGCAAATTAAAACCACAATGAGATACCACCTCACACAAATCGACAGACAACAAATGCTGGAGAGGGTGTGGAGAAAAGGGAACCCTCTTGCATTGCTGGTGGGAATGTAAATTAATACAGCCTCTATGGAAGACAATATGGAGATTCCTTAAAAAACTAAAAATAGAAGCACCCTATGACCCAGCAATCCCACTATTAGGCCTATATCCTGATGAAATCAAAAATGAAAGAGGCACCTGTACCCCAATGTTCATTGCAGCTCTCTATACAATAGCCAGAACATGGAAGCAACCTAGATGTCCATCGACAAATGAATGGATTCAGAAGCTCTGGTACATAAATACAATGGAATACTACTCAGCTGTTAAAAGAAATGCAGAAGACTCAGTCCTCATGAGGTGGCTGGCTCTAGAACCTATCATAAAAAGTGAAGTAAGTCAAAAAGAGAAAGACAAGTATAGTATACTAACTCATATATATGGGATCTAGTAAGATGGTCATGATAACACACGCAGTGAACTCATGAAAAAACAGAGAATAGACATAAAGACATTATGGAGACCGAACAGTGGGAGGGAGTAACATGGAAACCTATACTGTCATGTGTAGAAAAGATAGCTATTGTCATTGTGCTAGGGGAATAGGAGTACCTACAACCACTTGGAGCGATGGTCTGGAGGGATGGGAGGGGGGGAACTGGGTGGGGGCAGGGTCCAGGGATATGCATATGATTGATCTGGGAACATACATGTACAAAAATAAATAAATAAATAAAAATTTCAATATAGAAGAGGAATCTGTAGCAATTTAAACAGCTCTTCAAGAGTTAGTAAAATAATAATAATCATTAAAATTTTATTAGTAGTAAAATTGTTACAATAAAATATTTTATTAGGATTAGTACAATAATCATATTAATTAGTAAAATTTTTATTATTAGTTAGTAAAATACTATTATTTTACAAGGTTTACCTCGTAGCTCAGCTGGTAAAGAATCCACCTGCGATAACAGGAGACCCCGGTTTGATTCCTGGGTAGGGAGGATCCCCTGGAAAAGAAATAGTCTACCCACTCCAGTATTCTTGGGCTTCTATGGTGGTTCAGATGGTAAAGAATTTGCCTTAAATGCAGGACACCTGAGTTCTAACACTGGATTGGGAAGATACCCTAGAGAAGGGAAAGGCTACCGACTCCAGTATTCTTGCCTGGAGAATTCCACAGCTTGTCCATGGGTCACAAAGAGTCAGAAACAGCTGAGAGACTTTCACTTTCATTATTATTTTAAAATATTACTTTTAAAAGCAAACTGCAAGATATGCTACAGAAGTGAAAGCTGGGATCTTTCCAACCCAAGGAATGAAATCTCAAAACTGAAGCAGCTTCCAACATGATACACTAAGCTCCTACAGATAGCTACTATAAATTCTCAGAAAAAATATAAAGATAGAAACAAACTACCTAAAGGCTCCACCTCAAGAGTAAACTTGACAGGTCTACCAAGAGAACAAAAGGAAAAGAAGACAGAGCAGGAAAACCACAATCACCAGGAAGTAAGGACAGAATCCCTAAATCCCTAATGGCAGAAAGGTGCAAATTCAGGGCACATCTCTGGTCAGGCACACGTGAAAAACAGAGAATAGACATAAGCATTATGGAGACCGAACAGTGGGAGGGTAACATGTTGTCAGAAAAGATAGCTATTGTCATTGTGCTAGGGGAATAGGAGTACCTACAACCACTTGGAGCGATGGTCTGGAGGGATGGGAGGGGAACTGGGTGGGGCAGGGTCCAGGGATATGCATATGATTGATCTGGGAACATACATGTACAAAAATAAATAAATAAATAAAAATTTCAATATAGAAGAGGAATCTGTAGCAATTTAAACAGCTCTTCAAGAGTTAGTAAAATAATAATAATCATTAAAATTTTATTAGTAGTAAAATTGTTACAATAAAATATTTTATTAGGATTAGTACAATAATCATATTAATTAGTAAAATTTTTATTATTAGTTAGTAAAATACTATTATTTTACAAGGTTTACCTCGTAGCTCAGCTGGTAAAGAATCCACCTGCGATAACAGGAGACCCCGGTTTGATTCCTGGGTAGGGAGGATCCCCTGGAAAAGAAATAGTCTACCCACTCCAGTATTCTTGGGCTTCTATGGTGGTTCAGATGGTAAAGAATTTGCCTTAAATGCAGGACACCTGAGTTCTAACACTGGATTGGGAAGATACCCTAGAGAAGGGAAAGGCTACCGACTCCAGTATTCTTGCCTGGAGAATTCCACAGCTTGTCCATGGGTCACAAAGAGTCAGAAACAGCTGAGAGACTTTCACTTTCATTATTATTTTAAAATATTACTTTTAAAAGCAAACTGCAAGATATGCTACAGAAGTGAAAGCTGGGATCTTTCCAACCCAAGGAATGAAATCTCAAAACTGAAGCAGCTTCCAACATGATACACTAAGCTCCTACAGATAGCTACTATAAATTCTCAGAAAAAATATAAAGATAGAAACAAACTACCTAAAGGCTCCACCTCAAGAGTAAACTTGACAGGTCTACCAAGAGAACAAAAGGAAAAGAAGACAGAGCAGGAAAACCACAATCACCAGGAAGTAAGGACAGAATCCCTAAATCCCTAATGGCAGAAAGGTGCAAATTCAGGGCACATCTCTGGTCACGTCTTCGGTTGAGTCCTCATGTACATATTCACAGAGCAGTTTACAGCTGAGGCTAAACGAATCAAGCCAATCTGAGATTTGAGCAGCTGCCAATCCCAGGCAAGATAACATGAGAGTCTGATCCAAGTAATGGCTCACTAAAACAAAGAAATCAAAACTCTTTGGAGTAATGTGAAAGAAACCAACATTTCCACAGATAACATTCATAATATCTACAATACAAGCCAAAATTTCTCAAAAATGACATGTGACCCATTCTCAAAGAAAAAGATAATCAACAGAGGCCAGCTTCAAGATGACCCAGATACTGAAATTTTCAGACAAGGATACTAAATCAAATACCTTAACTATATACCCAGTGAAGTAAAGGATATAATCCTCATAATGAGTGAAAACATTGAAAATATCACCAAAAAACCCAAAATTTAAAAAATTAAGATATCTGAAATCTTTCAAAAAAATTCTTGGATCTGTCTGAGAAAGGAGTGGAGATGACAGCGTGAACAGACCTGATGATAGATCAATAAAAATAATTCAATTTGACAAAAATAGAAAAATTGAAAGAAAATGAACTGGGTTTATAGGCATAATGAGAGAACAAAGAGAAAAGGGTAGAAAATATTTTGAAGAAATAATGGCCAAAAATCCACAAATGTGGTAAGAGACACATATTTACCAATTAAGGAAATTCAGTTAGCCAACAGAGGATAAATATTAAGAAAATCATAAGCAGGCATACCATAATCAATTTTTTTGGACTCTTTTCAGTTTATTGTATGAAGGAGTTACACTAGTCCAAGTTAAAAGCAGACCCCAAATGGTCACATTATACAAGTTGTGAGGTTTTTAAACTTGTGACAAGGGACAGAAGGGAAATTCTACTCATTGCAAGGGAATCCTCACTTAAGCTTCAGTGAGCCAAAATGCACTTAAAACCCATGGACTGGGCTTCCCTGGTGGTCCAGTGGGTAAAGACACTGCCTTGCAGTGCAAGGGGCGCCGGTTCCATCCCTGGCCTGGGAAGATCCCAAGTGCCGCGGAGCGGCTGCACCGATGTGCCCAATTACCCAGCCGGAGCTCTGGCGCGCGTGTGCCCAGAGCCGGTGCTCTGCGACAACAGAAGCCTCCGCGATGGGAGCCCCACAGGAGCCAAAGAACAAAGATAGATGGAAATAGAGAAATGAAAGACCAATAGAAGTGGCCCGCCCATCCCCCTCCCTCCCCACCCCACCCTCCAAAAGATAAATAAATAAAATTTTTAAAAAAACTTAAAAAAAATAAAAACCAAACCAAACCAAACCAAAACAAAAAAACCCATGGACCTTCAGCTGGTCGTCCTTAGCCAGTCCAATCTCTATGAGGAACTGGCATATGTTCGTGAGCTGGTCACCCTGTAGCTGAATTACTTCTCCATATTCTGGATGCTCAACTACAGTACCACTGCAGGCAAGTTTCTTCTTAAACACCTTCACTAGTTTCCTTTTATCATAATCATCAGTGATCCCTTGGACAGTAGTAAGGGTCTTCCTGCCATTTCTCTGCTGAATTCTTACATGGATATAATCCTCAGTGCCAGCAGGAAGCAGATCATCACCCTTACTTGCAAAGGGGTCGAAAGAGTGGAGGTTCTAGATAGCAGACACACGATATGATTCCGTTTCCTCAGTGGAAACGGCCTGCAGAAGGCGGCGGCGGGAGAAGGCGGGCAGGTGGTACGGAGCATCGGGAAGCAAAGGGGCTCAAGGGGGAGGCTGCGGAGTCCTCGGCAGTGGCTCAGTGACTGGAGTTAATCAAATTTTTGACAACCAAAAATACAAAGAACACCTTTAAAGTGGACAGGAAAAGACACACACATTAGATACACAAGAATAGTAATTCTAATGCAGCAGACGTGTCTTGAGAAACTATGAATGCCAGCATATGTGGGAAACCATCTTGAAAGTATTGGAGCATAGGAATCCTAGTCAGAATAAAAATATGATTGCATGGCCACCACTTAAAAATCTAGAAACAATAAATGCTGCAGAGAAAGTGGAGAAAAGAGAACCCTCTTGCACTATTGGTGGGAATATAAACTGACACAGCTACTATGGAGAACAGTATGGAGATTCTGTAAAAAACTAGGAAAAGAACTACCATATGACGTAACAATTCTACTACTAGGACTATATACCGAGAACATCACAGCTGAAAGAGCCACCTCTACCCAATGTTCACTGTGGCACGTTTTACAATAGCTATGACAGGGAAGCAACCGAGATGCCCATTAAAAGATGAATGGATACAGAAGGTGTGGTACCTAAACATGATGGAATATTACTGAGCTATAGAAAAGAACACATTTGAGTCAGTCCTAATGAGGTAGATGAATCTAGAGCCTATTGTACAGAGTGAAGTAAGTCAGAAAGACAACTATTATATATTAACACATGTGTATAGAACCTAGAAAGATGGTACTGAGGAACCTACCTGCAGGGCAGCAATGGAGACATAGACAAGAGACCTGTGGACACAGTGAGGGAAGGAGAGGGTGGGACACATTGAGTGAGGAGCGTGGAAACATATACATAACTGTATGTAAGACAGAAAACCAGAATTTGCTGTGTGACCCAAGGAGCTCAACTCAGTGCTCTGTGGCAACCAAGGGGAATGGGATGGGGTGGGAAATGGGAGGGAGGTCCAAGCAGGAAAAGAAATTTGTGACTGATTCATCTTGATGTATAGCAGAAACCAGCATAATATTGTAAAGCAATTATAGTCCAATTAAAAAAAAAAATTTAAATCATTCAAGAACAAAAATGGGGACTTACGTAGTGGTCCACTGACTAAGATCCTACGCTCCCAATACAAGAGATTCAGGTTAAATCCCTGTTCTGGCAACTAGATCCTACATGTCATAACTAAAGACCCTGCATCTACAACTAAGACACAATACAGTCAAATAAATAAAAATAGTATTTAAAAAAGAACTGGGATGAAATACATTTTAAATAAAATAAAATTAAGAATTTGTCACCAGCAAAACTTCAGTGTAATAAATACTGAAACAAGTTCTTCAAAACTGAAGGAAACGGGACTTCCCTGGTGGTCCGGTGGGTAAGGACACTGCCTTGCAGTATAAGGAGCGCAGGTTCGATCCCAGGCCTGGGAAGATCCCATGTGCTGTGGAGCGGCTGGACCGATGTGTCCAACTACAGAGCTGGACCTCAGAAAAGAGTGCGACCAGAGCCTGTGCTCTGTGAGGAGAGAGGCCACTGTGATGGGAGGCCCACACAGGACAGAGAACTAAGATGGAAGAAAATAAATAAATGAAAGACAAACAAACAAACAAACAAAACTTAAAAAAAAACTGAAGGAAATGTCATCAAGAGAGAAACTTGGATCTTGAGGAAGGAAAAAAGAACATCAGAAACGTTAAATATAAAACTTGTTTTTTCTTATTAACTTCTTTGAAATTATTTATATACAAATTGTAATAGTCTCTCATAGGAGTTACAGTGCATTTAGCTGTAACACATAACAAACAGCATAAAAGAGGCAGGGTGAGGGTGAAAAGACCTACAGAGCCACTAGATCTCTACATTTTTTTGTGAAATGGTATAACAGACTCTAAATAGACTGAGAGAAGTTCAGTAACAAATACAACCTGAGAGAAAATACCAAACGGAGGATGGGGAGGAAACAGAGCCATCAGTAAAAAACCAACCAATAAATTAAAATAGAGTCCTAAGAAAAAGTCAAATTCAAAAGAAACAAATACAGTTGAATAAAATACAGGAAGAAAAAAATCTCAAACAAATTAGTAGACTTTAATCTAACCATACAATAAAGCATTCCATCTTAGTCTGGGGAAAAAGACAAGCAGAGAAGCAATCAGACACTACTCCTTTTGATGAGAACACACCGCATTGCTCTGTGAGCTCATAAAGTTCATGCTGTTGCTCTTCAACAAGACGATTATATTTGGGTTTGGTGTGAGAAAAGGTAGATGAAAATATTACACTGCCCTTGCTCATTAAACAACAAAAAAACATACAGTATCACAGCACTGTGAAAACTGCATACGGAGGTTTTTAGTTTGTTGGTTTGCTTTAATAGTACCCATTAGGATCATAAGTCGGTACCAATAAAACAGCTTCTGCATAACTATCAAGTACATTTTGGTGGATTTTTGCTGAGTATCTAACACAATTTGCTATTTAAAAACAGCTGTGTGAGCAATTACTATTCTTAACTTAATTCCACAAACAATTCTATTCATTTCCTGTAATGAGGCCTGTGTACTCCCTGTGTTCAAGTTTTAGACCATTAATTCCTGTAATGGCAACCCACTCTGCCTCTCGCAAAGGAACTCTGTAAGAATATTTCTCCATTTCCTCATATTTTAAAATCCCTTCTTCATACACTTTTCAAACTCCTCATACACTTTTCAAACTATTTCTTTCTAAATTCACAAAACAAAAACTTATATTGACTACCTTTGCTCCTTTTGATTTATGCACTTACTCATTAATGAATCTCTTGCTATTTATCTAGTCTCTTCATAAACTACACAAGCAAAGACAAATGCCAGTCACAAAGAAGGCTCTCAGTAACATGTGTTTACAGGATAAAATGAAACTCTTTCATGTCATCAAAGATTATTCTAATTATAAAGCATAAAGCCCCTTCTTAGTCATTTCTTAGATCTCTATTGCAGACATCCACAAACTTCTCCTGTAAAGTGCCAGACCAATGCGGGTAAACAAATACAACCTGAGAGAAAATACCAAACGGAGGATGGGGAGGAAACAGAGCCATCAGTAAAAAACCAACCAATAAATTAAAATAGAGTCCTAAGAAAAAGTCAAATTCAAAAGAAACAAATACAGTTGAATAAAATACAGGAAGAAAAAAATCTCAAACAAATTAGTAGACTTTAATCTAACCATACAATAAAGCATTCCATCTTAGTCTGGGGAAAAAGACAAGCAGAGAAGCAATCAGACACTACTCCTTTTGATGAGAACACACCGCATTGCTCTGTGAGCTCATAAAGTTCATGCTGTTGCTCTTCAACAAGACGATTATATTTGGGTTTGGTGTGAGAAAAGGTAGATGAAAATATTACACTGCCCTTGCTCATTAAACAACAAAAAAACATACAGTATCACAGCACTGTGAAAACTGCATACGGAGGTTTTTAGTTTGTTGGTTTGCTTTAATAGTACCCATTAGGATCATAAGTCGGTACCAATAAAACAGCTTCTGCATAACTATCAAGTACATTTTGGTGGATTTTTGCTGAGTATCTAACACAATTTGCTATTTAAAAACAGCTGTGTGAGCAATTACTATTCTTAACTTAATTCCACAAACAATTCTATTCATTTCCTGTAATGAGGCCTGTGTACTCCCTGTGTTCAAGTTTTAGACCATTAATTCCTGTAATGGCAACCCACTCTGCCTCTCGCAAAGGAACTCTGTAAGAATATTTCTCCATTTCCTCATATTTTAAAATCCCTTCTTCATACACTTTTCAAACTCCTCATACACTTTTCAAACTATTTCTTTCTAAATTCACAAAACAAAAACTTATATTGACTACCTTTGCTCCTTTTGATTTATGCACTTACTCATTAATGAATCTCTTGCTATTTATCTAGTCTCTTCATAAACTACACAAGCAAAGACAAATGCCAGTCACAAAGAAGGCTCTCAGTAACATGTGTTTACAGGATAAAATGAAACTCTTTCATGTCATCAAAGATTATTCTAATTATAAAGCATAAAGCCCCTTCTTAGTCATTTCTTAGATCTCTATTGCAGACATCCACAAACTTCTCCTGTAAAGTGCCAGACAGTAAATATTTTACATTTGTGGGTCATACACTCTCTTTACCAACTATTCAACTCCTCTACTATAGCACAAAAAAGGCACAGGAGGTATGTAAATAAATACAGAGTAACTGTGTTACAATAAAACTTTATTTACAAAGACAGGTGATGAAACATAGGCCATATTTTGTCTACTCCATGGCTTCCAATCCTTTCAACCACCTTGCACTCTGGAATTTGCTGACGTTAACCTTTGGGCCCCTACGTCTGTATAAACACTTCCCCTTTTCTGTGAAAAACTGCAAGTACCTGCTGTTCACTCCAAATCCTATTTTTATTATTTTATTTTAGCTCTACCTCTTCAATTACTCTCTCAGTCTAATGTTTTTTTACTATCTCATCTGAATAATCAGTTTCCAAATGCACAGGCAGAACTATAATATTGCAGCTCAACTGGACTTGGAAACTGGCATTGTCTCTGATTCTCCCCTCCCTCTCACTATCCCTAACACTGAGTGTTCCTTATGAATGTCTCCTGAAGTAGCTCTTCGACTTCGACTACCACCTTTTTATTCTGAGTTTTCATGATATCCGAATTAAATGTTTTTGCTAGAGTCCCTCTGAATCTCCCTAAAACACTACTTCAAAACATTTAACCTGTTTATAATCTCTTGCCAGTGTAATCTCCTAAAACAATCCTTCAAAACACATTACCCCCAGCTTTCAAAAGTAAATGCAATCACAAAGACATCAAGAAATTCAGTAGCTTTTAACTTTACTGAAACATCATTTACTTAAATTAATTGAGAACACTTAGTTTCTCCGAAGAACACATACAAAAGGCCAACAAGTATATGAAAAAGGTTCTCAGGATCATTAATCATCATGGAAATGCAAATCAAATTACAATCGGATATTACTTCACACCTGTTAGGATGGCCATTATAGAAACAAACAGAAAATAAGTATCAGCAAGGATATGAGGAAACTGGAACCACGTGCAATGTTGGCGGGAATTTAAGAATATAGAAGAAAACAGTACGGAGGTTTGTCAAAATATTTAAGATAGACCTATCGTATTATCCAACAATCCTATTTTTCCAGGTATACAAAAGAACTGGAAGACAGAATCTCAGAGATATCCGCACTTTCAAGTTGACTTCAGTATTATTACACCATCCATGAATGAATGGATAAAGAAACTTCAGTATATTTGTACAATGGAATATTATTCAGACTTTAAAAAGGGAAATCCTGTCATATACTACAACACAAACCTTGAGAAGATTTTGTTAAAGTGAAATAAATTGGTCAAAGAAGGACAAATACTGCCTGATTCCACTTACATGAGACACCTAAACAGGAAGTCAGAATGATGGTTGCCAGAGATAGGGGAAGGGAAAAATAAGGTACTGTTCAATGGATACAGTCCCAGTCATGAAAGATTAAAGTGTTGTAGAGATTTGGTGTCCCACAAAGTGCACAGTTAACAATACTGTACCTTACACTTAACATGGTTAAGAGGACATAGTAATGTGTTCCTACAATGCTTAAATAAAACACTTAACATTTCCTAAGAAAAAAATTTTACATGTAAATAATATCATCCAATGAAGGAGGGGAAATCACTGTTTCTTTAAACATATAAATGATGTCCACTTCTTATATCTTATCTCTGTAAGAATGACCTGTTCTCATTTCTTTATCCTCAGTGAAACTCTCCTACTTTTGCTTCCCTTCACCCACGGCCATCTGATAAGCCACAACTGAGTCATACCCACAACTAGCTAGGCATTCATTTCATTTTATTCCTTGCCATAAAATTAGGTAAAAGGCATTTTTGTAATTAAATCCAGTAAATCTCTGGTTTAAAGTGAGAAATAAAACAAGGAAGGACCACAAAATAATAATAATAATAATAAATCCAGTAAATGCCACACACGCGAAGGCTGTAAAATGGCAATTGTATTCACAATATAAAATATGCTGCAAATATATCAAGAAAGGATTCTAATTATGAGCCCCAATCCAAGACTTTTTTCAAAAATGTGTTCAGTAAACTTTTAATGTAATGGTCATGTCTTCTTATGTCACCTAAAATAACTTTCATGAATATGAAGAAAAACAGTACACTAGTAATGGGATTAAGTGACAATAAATGGATTTTAACAAAAGTGAAAGGCAGCATCCTTCATACAAACTAAAGGGCTACTATAAATTTTGAAAGACTATTTTCTTAACAAACAAACAAAAAAACCCTCAATTACTTTTGCTTTCATGTGTAACTGATGTCTTCTGTATTTTAACTCCAGCGGTTGCCAAAATAAGCACATTTACATGTGATGCCTGTCAACTAGCAAACTTACATTTGGATTTTGTTGGCTTTGGACCCTACATTCTGTTCTCTTCTTTGTGCCACTGTTGTTCTCAGGTTTGGCAGTAACTCTGGATCTTTGTTTAACTTAGCTCCTTTGTCTAACTTCTGCAGTATACACACATTATAAAATTAGCATGAAACAACATCTTAGCTTTCTTGGCCACAATTAATTCCCACTGTGGCAAAGGTATGTTTACAAGGGACCTAAAAGGAAAAAAAACAAAGAACACAGCACCTAATTTCTCCATTTGATGATTTAAACAAAAAAAGAACACAGTGCTTAAATAAAACACTTAACATTTCCTAAGAAAAAAATTTTACATGTAAATAATATCATCCAATGAAGGAGGGGAAATCACTGTTTCTTTAAACATATAAATGATGTCCACTTCTTATATCTTATCTCTGTAAGAATGACCTGTTCTCATTTCTTTATCCTCAGTGAAACTCTCCTACTTTTGCTTCCCTTCACCCACGGCCATCTGATAAGCCACAACTGAGTCATACCCACAACTAGCTAGGCATTCATTTCATTTTATTCCTTGCCATAAAATTAGGTAAAAGGCATTTTTGTAATTAAATCCAGTAAATCTCTGGTTTAAAGTGAGAAATAAAACAAGGAAGGACCACAAAATAATAATAATAATAATAAATCCAGTAAATGCCACACACGCGAAGGCTGTAAAATGGCAATTGTATTCACAATATAAAATATGCTGCAAATATATCAAGAAAGGATTCTAATTATGAGCCCCAATCCAAGACTTTTTCAAAAATGTGTTCAGTAAACTTTTAATGTAATGGTCATGTCTTCTTATGTCACCTAAAATAACTTTCATGAATATGAAGAAAAACAGTACACTAGTAATGGGATTAAGTGACAATAAATGGATTTTAACAAAAGTGAAAGGCAGCATCCTTCATACAAACTAAAGGGCTACTATAAATTTTGAAAGACTATTTTCTTAACAAACAAACAAAAAAACCCTCAATTACTTTTGCTTTCATGTGTAACTGATGTCTTCTGTATTTTAACTCCAGCGGTTGCCAAAATAAGCACATTTACATGTGATGCCTGTCAACTAGCAAACTTACATTTGGATTTTGTTGGCTTTGGACCCTACATTCTGTTCTCTTCTTTGTGCCACTGTTGTTCTCAGGTTTGGCAGTAACTCTGGATCTTTGTTTAACTTAGCTCCTTTGTCTAACTTCTGCAGTATACACACATTATAAAATTAGCATGAAACAACATCTTAGCTTTCTTGGCCACAATTAATTCCCACTGTGGCAAAGGTATGTTTACAAGGGACCTAAAAGGAAAAAAAACAAAGAACACAGCACCTAATTTCTCCATTTGATGATTTAAACAGTAATTAAGAAAAAGAATTATCTGGTTCAATATTATGCACAGAAGATTCATCATGAAGATCATATTTAATTTTAATGTATTAAAGGCTGAGTCATCAGAGATTACCTCTGCAGTCATAGTTAACTTGATTTGGCTGTCAAAATTGCAATCTTTCTCTTCAACTTTATGTCCTTCCAATATATTTTTACTTTTACCTAATATTTGACATCAGGTAGAGTCTCTTGCCTGAAATTCTTCCTGTAATTGTGAAAACGACAGCTTAATTTGGTAAAGACCTGAAAGCCTTCTTATTGACTCACCTTGAGTTGATCAAGTAATGGATCAATAGTTTTTTGTTTTAAGTTTTGGTCTCTTTTATTGATTTTTTATTTCTTTTCATCCATCTTTATTCTTCGGCCTATGTGGGCCTCCTATCACAGTGGCCTCTCTCGTTGAAGAGCACTGGCTCTGGGCACATGCGCTCCAGAGCACTGACTTGTAATTGGACACACTGGTCCAGCCTCTCCAATGCACGTGCCTTCCCGGGCCAGGGAATGAACCGGTGACCTTTGAACTGCAAGGAGGACTCTTCACCCACTGGACCATGAGGGAAGCCCTGGATCGACAGTTTTAAAGGGATTTATACAGTATTGTAACTTTGAACTTCAACATTCATGGTGAAACTTAAAAATGTGCATGGGTACCCTACGTGCACATAAAGCACAGAATGTGACTATAATAATTTCACAATTTTCATTTTCAAATCATGAATAAACTCAGCTGCCTTTATATTGATATTATAAGTAAGCCAATCACACTACGTGCAATTTTTCACCCTAATCAAGGCAGCAATGTTATTAGAAAAATTACGAAGAATTTTACTGGCTCTGAGCTGTCTTCTTCTTGCCTTGATATTTACATCTGATCCTGAGATATCCTCAATGTTCTAAGAAATCACAATCCTTCAAAATAAATGAATAATAAGGCTAGAACTTTATCTGAAGAGCTTTTAATCTCTTCCTACTAAATATCAGCCTGTTTACAAGGGACCTAAAAGGAAAAAAAACAAAGAACACAGCACCTAATTTCTCCATTTGATGATTTAAACAGTAATTAAGAAAAAGAATTATCTGGTTCAATATTATGCACAGAAGATTCATCATGAAGATCATATTTAATTTTAATGTATTAAAGGCTGAGTCATCAGAGATTACCTCTGCAGTCATAGTTAACTTGATTTGGCTGTCAAAATTGCAATCTTTCTCTTCAACTTTATGTCCTTCCAATATATTTTTACTTTTACCTAATATTTGACATCAGGTAGAGTCTCTTGCCTGAAATTCTTCCTGTAATTGTGAAAACGACAGCTTAATTTGGTAAAGACCTGAAAGCCTTCTTATTGACTCACCTTGAGTTGATCAAGTAATGGATCAATAGTTTTTTGTTTTAAGTTTTGGTCTCTTTTATTGATTTTTTATTTCTTTTCATCCATCTTTATTCTTCGGCCTATGTGGGCCTCCTATCACAGTGGCCTCTCTCGTTGAAGAGCACTGGCTCTGGGCACATGCGCTCCAGAGCACTGACTTGTAATTGGACACACTGGTCCAGCCTCTCCAATGCACGTGCCTTCCCGGGCCAGGGAATGAACCGGTGACCTTTGAACTGCAAGGAGGACTCTTCACCCACTGGACCATGAGGGAAGCCCTGGATCGACAGTTTTAAAGGGATTTATACAGTATTGTAACTTTGAACTTCAACATTCATGGTGAAACTTAAAAATGTGCATGGGTACCCTACGTGCACATAAAGCACAGAATGTGACTATAATAATTTCACAATTTTCATTTTCAAATCATGAATAAACTCAGCTGCCTTTATATTGATATTATAAGTAAGCCAATCACACTACGTGCAATTTTTCACCCTAATCAAGGCAGCAATGTTATTAGAAAAATTACGAAGAATTTTACTGGCTCTGAGCTGTCTTCTTCTTGCCTTGATATTTACATCTGATCCTGAGATATCCTCAATGTTCTAAGAAATCACAATCCTTCAAAAATAAATGAATAATAAGGCTAGAACTTTATCTGAAGAGCTTTTAATCTCTTCCTACTAAATATCAGCCTAAAAACAGCTGTTCCTTCGTTTGAAGGTTGAGTTCTTCTTCATATTACTCTTGGAGGAAAGGAAAGCCAGTAAAGCTATTTTTTCGGTAAGTCAAACCCCTACTATTGAGCCAGTTCTTATGGAACTCCTTTCCACCTGTTCTCTGACATTTCAGTCAGGTTATGCACTTGCCAAACAACTTTCTTTAGATACCAAATCTACTGGTGAAGACAAATTCAGAAAGAATCAATTTGTTACTAAATATCACTAATTTAAAATATGAACAGCCATCATGCATTAATGTCAATACAGACCTACAAACAAATACGCAGTCCATTTTACAAATTAATGCAGGGATCTATACTGAAAAAGAAATTAATGGTTCAAAATATTTTGCTACTTTGTTACATTAAAATTTTATTCTATGAGGGAAAACTAGTAAGAACCAATACAATTATGTTTTCAAGAAGAGAAGAAAGCTGCTTAAAAGAAAATCATACCACTGAAAAGGGATTTGGGAACTATTCTGCAAGTAAAAAGTATTTAAATAATAAAAGCTCTTATTTAGGGAATAAGGTGAAAATAAATACTCATAAATTCCATGATTTATGTATCCCTATGACTGATTCATGCTGATGTTGGCAGAAAACAACAATATTCTGTAAAGCAATTATCCTTCAATTAAAAATTTAAGAATTCCATGATTCAGTATTTATTGGAGAAATGGATCAAGAAAGATGTAAACTTCTGAACCGGAAGTTACAAATATTAGATCAAAGAGCAGTAAAGATAATTGATACAATGAAATTCTAGGTTTGGATGACAACCAATCATAATTTTTGACAATCTCAAAGAAATGGGACTGCTAGGTGATTAGACTACTGTGTGAGATGACAGATTTATTAACTCTACTTGTTCTTAAGGACATCTAGAAGAGAGCTGAAACTGTACAGATAAATTGGTCTCATTACTCTTTTTAAAGAGGTGATCTGAAAAAAGTAGGTCTAATGACTCAGTCCCCAGAGAGCTGAGGTGGGTGTGCAGGGGAATGACACAAGACTTCCTCTTCAGAGAAGGTGGAAGGATAATGTCAAATATAACACTTGGGTATAATTCTTCTCTTTTTCTTTTGAAATGTTTATTTAGGAATATACCATAGGCAGAATGTATCCATCTCAGAAGGTAAGAACAGCCTCTTAGATAAAATTTATTTATACTTTTTAAAATTTAAAAGGGTTTCCCAGGTGGCACTAGTGGTAGAGAACCTGCCTGCCAATGCAGAAGACATGAGACCTGGATTCAATCTGGGGTCAGGAAGATCCCCTGGAGGAGAAATGGCAACCCACTGCAGTATTCTTGCTTGGAGAATCCCATCGACAACAGAGTCTGGCGGGCTTTGCAGATCACAAAGAGTCAGACACAACTCAAGTGACTTAGCAAGCATGCCAAGTTTAAATGATTTTGTAATATGGACTATTAAACAAACAGTAAAGATGATATGTCCTCAGGATGTTTTGTCCTCAGGATACGTTTTTGCCCAAAGCCCTAAGTTAGATGAAATAAAGGATATCTTTTTGTCCTCCTTAAAAGTTTCAAAGAAACATTCTCTCCAAAGACATACAGATGGCCAAAAAATGCATAAAAAGATGTTCGACGTCACTGGTTATTAGAGAAATGCAAATCAAAACTACAGTAAGACACCACCTCACACCAGTCAGAATGGCCATCATCAAAAAATCTGCAGATAATAAATGCTGCAGGGAGTGCAGAGGAAAGGGTACACACTCTTGCACTGTTGGTGGGAATGTAAATTGATACAACCACTATAGAAGATAGTACGGAAATTCCTCAAAAAGCTAAGAATAAAAGCATCATATGACCCAGCAATCCCAAGACACCTGTACCCCAATGTTTACTGCAGCACTCTACACAATAGCTAGACCATGGAAGCAACCTAGATGTCCATCAAATGAATGGATAAAGAAGCTCTGGTACATATACACAATGGAATATTTCTCAGCTGCAAAAAGAAATGCAGAAGAATCAGTCCTAATGAGGTGGAAGAATCTAGAACCTATTATACAAAGTGAAATAAGTCAAAAAGGGAAGGACAAGTACAGTAAACTAACACATATATAGGGAATCTAGTAAGATTGTACTGATAAATACACACTCAGGGCATCAGTGGAAAATCAGTCACAGAGAACAGACTTATGGACATTGGAGAGAGGGAAGAGTGGGTGAGAGATATGGAAAGAGTGACATGAAGCCTTATACAATCATATGTAAAAGAGATAACTATCATCAATGCGCTGTGGGTTAAGAGATCTTATACAGGAGCTATGAGATGGCCTGGAGGGGTGGGATGGGGTCGGAGGATGGGATACACATCTGACTAATCTGGGATTATACATATCTGTAAACAACAAAACTCTGCAAAAGCAACAAAGGACTGACACAGGAGAAGTACAAGTGCATTCCACAAATGATCAAAAAAGGTATATAATCCAGATGGGGAAACCAAGCTAAATGGTTGCGCATACAAATGCCTATAAAGTAATTCTGACTAACAAAATGCTAAGATTGCTATTGGAAGTGTGTGTGTGTGTGTGCTTAATTGCTCAATCATATCCAACTCTTTGTGACCTGCTGAACTATAGCCCACCCAACTCCCCTGCCTATGGGATTTTTCAGGCAAGAATATTGGAGTGGATGCCATTTCCTTCTCCAGAGGATCTTCCCTATTCAGGGATCAAAGGTGAGTCACCTGGGTCTCCTACATTGCAGGCGGGTTCTTTATCTGCTCAGCCATTGGGGAATATTTCAGAGGCGCTCATAAATGGGAGAGCGTAGCAGATGAGTTTCAATATGGGCAAAAAAACACCCAAGGCCTGTTTAGATAACATTACTTATTACTGAACTCTTGATGAAATCATTAGCTACCCAAAAAGTGAAATAAACTGGTCCTCACGCAACCCTAAGATTCTGGAAGTAGAAGACACTCTACAGTGTACTTTGACACATACTGGTTAAAATAAAAGATAAAAAAGTAGTGGAAGGCTTGAGATAAATTTCTGTGAAGAAAAGATCCAGAATGCATTAAGAGCATGCCAAAGCAGCCTGGTCCAAATACTTCAGTCCTAATGAGGTGGAAGAATCTAGAACCTATTATACAAAGTGAAATAAGTCAAAAAGGGAAGGACAAGTACAGTAAACTAACACATATATAGGGAATCTAGTAAGATTGTACTGATAAATACACACTCAGGGCATCAGTGGAAAATCAGTCACAGAGAACAGACTTATGGACATTGGAGAGAGGGAAGAGTGGGTGAGAGATATGGAAAGAGTGACATGAAGCCTTATACAATCATATGTAAAAGAGATAACTATCATCAATGCGCTGTGGGTTAAGAGATCTTATACAGGAGCTATGAGATGGCCTGGAGGGGTGGGATGGGGTCGGAGGATGGGATACACATCTGACTAATCTGGGATTATACATATCTGTAAACAACAAAACTCTGCAAAAGCAACAAAGGACTGACACAGGAGAAGTACAAGTGCATTCCACAAATGATCAAAAAAGGTATATAATCCAGATGGGGAAACCAAGCTAAATGGTTGCGCATACAAATGCCTATAAAGTAATTCTGACTAACAAAATGCTAAGATTGCTATTGGAAGTGTGTGTGTGTGTGTGCTTAATTGCTCAATCATATCCAACTCTTTGTGACCTGCTGAACTATAGCCCACCCAACTCCCCTGCCTATGGGATTTTTCAGGCAAGAATATTGGAGTGGATGCCATTTCCTTCTCCAGAGGATCTTCCCTATTCAGGGATCAAAGGTGAGTCACCTGGGTCTCCTACATTGCAGGCGGGTTCTTTATCTGCTCAGCCATTGGGGAATATTTCAGAGGCGCTCATAAATGGGAGAGCGTAGCAGATGAGTTTCAATATGGGCAAAAAAACACCCAAGGCCTGTTTAGATAACATTACTTATTACTGAACTCTTGATGAAATCATTAGCTACCCAAAAAGTGAAATAAACTGGTCCTCACGCAACCCTAAGATTCTGGAAGTAGAAGACACTCTACAGTGTACTTTGACACATACTGGTTAAAATAAAAGATAAAAAAGTAGTGGAAGGCTTGAGATAAATTTCTGTGAAGAAAAGATCCAGAATGCATTAAGAGCATGCCAAAGCAGCCTGGTCCAAATACTTAAGCTAGATATGTGTGTGTCAGGAGCACAGGAGGTACAGGAGAGGCAATCACTTGGCAAGCAAGAGCTAGGCAAGGTACTTCACCATAGAATCATGGAACTTTTCCCCTTCCCTCATTTACATGCAAAAAAAAAAAAAAATGCCCAAAAGGCTCTATCACTTATCTAACATCCCAACTTTCAACCAGTTACAGTACACAGGAAATGTACACCCTTGCATGTGCCCACGGAACCACTGTGCTTCAATATAATTTCAAATTTAACCTCTATGTCTTCAATATACTTGAACAAGGACTAAAAAATACAGATCCTTCCAATCTTCCCCTTCCCTGTTCCTAAACTGATGTTTCCTGTTAAATATGAAGTATTTTAGACAAACTCCATGGCTTCTCTTTTTATTTCCATACAAATTATACTTCAATTGCCCTTTTCTGATTAAAGGAAAGCCATGCTTCCCCAAGAATGCAGACATAAGTAGATTTTCATGCAAGTGACTTACCTTTGGAAACCTGAAACAGCAGATCTCAAAAACTACATCTGTGAGTAGTACAAAACAGTGCCCAAACACTTTTCTATTACTGACAACTTTCCCTAGGCTCAACTTCCTAGTCAAACATTAGGAGTCAATACCTATTCTAACCTCTTTCCAGAAAAACTGAAAGAGAAATTTTTCACTTCATTTTTACTTTGCTCAAATACATAAGAAATACTAGCTCAAAGACTATTTCATTTTGTATATAAAATTCCATTCTCTAGAAAAATCCATCCAGTTTGGGGATTTTCAGAGGCGCTCATAAATGGGAGGCGTGCAGATGAGTTTCAATATGGGCAAAAAAACACCCAAGGCCTGTTTAGATAACATTACTTATTACTGAACTCTTGATGAAATCATTAGCTACCCAAAAAGTGAAATAAACTGGTCCTCACGCAACCCTAAGATTCTGGAAGTAGAAGACACTCTACAGTGTACTTTGACACATACTGGTTAAAATAAAAGATAAAAAAGTAGTGGAAGGCTTGAGATAAATTTCTGTGAAGAAAAGATCCAGAATGCATTAAGAGCATGCCAAAGCAGCCTGGTCCAAATACTTAAGCTAGATATGTGTGTGTCAGGAGCACAGGAGGTACAGGAGAGGCAATCACTTGGCAAGCAAGAGCTAGGCAAGGTACTTCACCATAGAATCATGGAACTTTTCCCCTTCCCTCATTTACATGCAAAAAAAAAAAATGCCCAAAAGGCTCTATCACTTATCTAACATCCCAACTTTCAACCAGTTACAGTACACAGGAAATGTACACCCTTGCATGTGCCCACGGAACCACTGTGCTTCAATATAATTTCAAATTTAACCTCTATGTCTTCAATATACTTGAACAAGGACTAAAAAATACAGATCCTTCCAATCTTCCCCTTCCCTGTTCCTAAACTGATGTTTCCTGTTAAATATGAAGTATTTTAGACAAACTCCATGGCTTCTCTTTTTATTTCCATACAAATTATACTTCAATTGCCCTTTTCTGATTAAAGGAAAGCCATGCTTCCCCAAGAATGCAGACATAAGTAGATTTTCATGCAAGTGACTTACCTTTGGAAACCTGAAACAGCAGATCTCAAAAACTACATCTGTGAGTAGTACAAAACAGTGCCCAAACACTTTTCTATTACTGACAACTTTCCCTAGGCTCAACTTCCTAGTCAAACATTAGGAGTCAATACCTATTCTAACCTCTTTCCAGAAAAACTGAAAGAGAAATTTTTCACTTCATTTTTACTTTGCTCAAATACATAAGAAATACTAGCTCAAAGACTATTTCATTTTGTATATAAAATTCCATTCTCTAGAAAAATCCATCCAGTCGTTTTAAACATTATTTATATCATATTACAGTGTTGACTATGATACAGCATTTAATTTGGGTTACACATGTTAAACACTAAAAAGTATTTCCTGAACAATAATGATTTTGTGCCTTGTCTAATTAAAGTGTGTGTGTGTATATACAATCAACTATATATTCATAAGAACAGGGTGGGGTAGAAATTAGGACTAAAATGGATTCCACATTTTAGTTAATCTGTCCATTAAAAGCAAGGGTACCTCGTAACATCAGAGAATCAAAGAAATGAAACATATAACACAGAAAATGAACAATTTTCCAAGGTAGTCAAAATTGCTACCAGTAGTCATGATTATAAGGAAATGTCAGCCAACAATGCTTCTTTTTCTCTCTCATCTGCTCTCTATTTTCTAGATCCCTTGACCCTTCTTATTATCCACCAACCTCACCTTATAGTTTGAAACTTTCACTATTTCTAAAAAATCTGTACAGGAAGTAATTTCCCACACTATCTTGGTTTAACTACTTGTATTTTATTATCTCACAACCATCAATTTTAGGAAATGACTCTTTTTAAAATTTTTATTTCTTCTTCTAGGGAAAACCACTGACCACTCCTTTTAATTAATTGACCTCCCCACCTTAACTGAATAAGCACATCATCCCAACATGCTAGTCACTGTAGCTGCCCAAATTCTGACACTGTAAGCCTCAAAAAGTTCCTTTCAGAGGAAGCAATAACATAGAGCTTGCTTCTTTCTTTACTCTGCTCTATTTAAAATTCTCTCAGGGCTTCCCCTGGTGGTCCAGTGGGTAAGGACACCGCCTTGCAGTGCAAGGGGCGCCGGTTCGATCCCTGGCCTGGGAAGATCCCATGTGCCGTGGAGCGGCTGCACCGATGTGTCCAACTACCGAGCCGGAGCTCTGGCGCACATGCGCCCAGAGCAGGTGCTCTGCAGCGACAGAGGCCACCACGATGGGAGGCCCACAGGAGCCAAAGAACAAGGACGGATGAAAATGGAGAAGTGAAAGACCAATGGAAGTGGCCCGCCCGCTCCCCTCCCTCCCCAACCTGACTCCCGCCCAAAATAAATAAATAAATAAATCTTTTAAAAAAAAAAATTTTTTTTTCTCATACATAGTAACAAGAATATAAGCAATAAAATAAAAAGTAGGTAACACAGACATCATGGAAACTGAAAAGACAACAGAATCATGTGTCAGATAAAGGACCTATATTTAGAATATATAAAGGACTGACAATGTGGTCATAAAAAAGTGGCAAACATCATGGACAGTTATCTAAAGGAAATATGCAAACAGTCAAAAAGCAAGAGAAAAAATGTTCAACATCATTAGTCATCAGAGACATCCAAAGCAAGACCAAAGACACCACCTCAGAACTACCAGAAAGTCAGATAATCCCAATTGACTGGCCAGGATTTGGAAAAACTGGAACCCTCAGACACTCCTGATGATAATGTGAAATGGGAATTTTGGAAAGCAGTTTGTCAGGTTCACAAAATATCAAACATGGATTCACACCTTATAGTTTGAAACTTTCACTATTTCTAAAAAATCTGTACAGGAAGTAATTTCCCACACTATCTTGGTTTAACTACTTGTATTTTATTATCTCACAACCATCAATTTTAGGAAATGACTCTTTTTAAAATTTTTATTTCTTCTTCTAGGGAAAACCACTGACCACTCCTTTTAATTAATTGACCTCCCCACCTTAACTGAATAAGCACATCATCCCAACATGCTAGTCACTGTAGCTGCCCAAATTCTGACACTGTAAGCCTCAAAAAGTTCCTTTCAGAGGAAGCAATAACATAGAGCTTGCTTCTTTCTTTACTCTGCTCTATTTAAAATTCTCTCAGGGCTTCCCCTGGTGGTCCAGTGGGTAAGGACACCGCCTTGCAGTGCAAGGGGCGCCGGTTCGATCCCTGGCCTGGGAAGATCCCATGTGCCGTGGAGCGGCTGCACCGATGTGTCCAACTACCGAGCCGGAGCTCTGGCGCACATGCGCCCAGAGCAGGTGCTCTGCAGCGACAGAGGCCACCACGATGGGAGGCCCACAGGAGCCAAAGAACAAGGACGGATGAAAATGGAGAAGTGAAAGACCAATGGAAGTGGCCCGCCCGCTCCCCTCCCTCCCCAACCTGACTCCCGCCCAAAATAAATAAATAAATAAATCTTTTAAAAAAAAAATTTTTTTTTTCTCATACATAGTAACAAGAATATAAGCAATAAAATAAAAAGTAGGTAACACAGACATCATGGAAACTGAAAAGACAACAGAATCATGTGTCAGATAAAGGACCTATATTTAGAATATATAAAGGACTGACAATGTGGTCATAAAAAAGTGGCAAACATCATGGACAGTTATCTAAAGGAAATATGCAAACAGTCAAAAAGCAAGAGAAAAAATGTTCAACATCATTAGTCATCAGAGACATCCAAAGCAAGACCAAAGACACCACCTCAGAACTACCAGAAAGTCAGATAATCCCAATTGACTGGCCAGGATTTGGAAAAACTGGAACCCTCAGACACTCCTGATGATAATGTGAAATGGGAATTTTGGAAAGCAGTTTGTCAGGTTCACAAAATATCAAACATGGATTCACACCTTATAACTCAGCAATTCCACAACCAGGTATACACCAGGACGAAGTAAAACGTCAAATTGCAAAATACAGCCTAGCTGCTATAACCTGCAGAAATAATCGTGAAAAAAAATTAAGTGACAACATCCCTTTTTCAAATAGTAACTTAAAGCTTCTCACTACTTTTGAAAAGGCAATACTATTGTTGAGTGGAATAACACTGCTGGGAGTCAATGTTCTAGATTGTTTGAGTAACAATCCCACTGTGTACTGACTGTATGATTTTGGGGAAACCATCTAAATTCTCTGTCTTAGTCCCTTATATGTAAAATAAAGAAAACAGCAAGATTAAACTAACTGCCTGTGATGGTTAGTTATCCCTGTCTGAAAGTCTCGACTGAGGGAAAACAATATCGGAAACAGACACACAAAGTGATCGTGATACAGCTGGGGAAAGTTCCCAAGCACCAGGCAGACGGAAAAATACAACATCACCTGAAGCCCAGTTCTTGGAGGCCCAACCAGGAACGTCATCTCAGTGTACCTCAGGGAGACTGAGACTTCAGATTCAGACCACTGCAATGAAGCCAACACTGCAGTAAAGAACAGTTCTCCCCTTGTTGAACTGTGTCATTTTTTTAAAATCTCTTGGTTTTAAGTGAAATAATTAAGCTATAAATTCTAGTAGGTCAGAAAGTCTTACTCATCTTGGTACTCTGGCTACCTGAAGATTGCTTTGCCCCTAAGAATATAAGCAATAAAATAAAAAGTAGGTAACACAGACATCAGAAATGACAACAGAATCATGTGTCAGATAAAGGACCTATATTTAGAATATATAAAGGACTGACAATGTGGTCATAAAAAAGTGGCAAACATCATGGACAGTTATCTAAAGGAAATATGCAAACAGTCAAAAAGCAAGAGAAAAAATGTTCAACATCATTAGTCATCAGAGACATCCAAAGCAAGACCAAAGACACCACCTCAGAACTACCAGAAAGTCAGATAATCCCAATTGACTGGCCAGGATTTGGAAAAACTGGAACCCTCAGACACTCCTGATGATAATGTGAAATGGGAATTTTGGAAAGCAGTTTGTCAGGTTCACAAAATATCAAACATGGATTCACACCTTATAACTCAGCAATTCCACAACCAGGTATACACCAGGACAAGAAAAAGCGTCAAATTGCAAAATACAGCCTAGCTGCTATAACCTGCAGAAATAATCGTAAAAAAAATTTAAAGTGACAACATCCCTTTTTCAAATAGTAACTTAAAGCTTCTCACTACTTTTGAAAAGGCAATACTATTGTTGAGTGGAATAACACTGCTGGGAGTCAATGTTCTAGATTGTTTGAGTAACAATCCCACTGTGTACTGACTGTATGATTTTGGGGAAACCATCTAAATTCTCTGTCTTAGTCCCTTATATGTAAAATAAAGAAAACAGCAAGATTAAACTAACTGCCTGTGATGGTTAGTTATCCCTGTCTGAAAGTCTCGACTGAGGGAAAACAATATCGGAAACAGACACACAAAGTGATCGTGATACAGCTGGGGAAAGTTCCCAAGCACCAGGCAGACGGAAAAATACAACATCACCTGAAGCCCAGTTCTTGGAGGCCCAACCAGGAACGTCATCTCAGTGTACCTCAGGGAGACTGAGACTTCAGATTCAGACCACTGCAATGAAGCCAACACTGCAGTAAAGAACAGTTCTCCCCTTGTTGAACTGTGTCATTTTTTTAAAATCTCTTGGTTTTAAGTGAAATAATTAAGCTATAAATTCTAGTAGGTCAGAAAGTCTTACTCATCTTGGTACTCTGGCTACCTGAAGATTGCTTTGCCCCTTAGAAGCTGAACTTCATGCCTATGGATAAGACCTTTTTCCATTTTAATAACGTTCTTTTTAAAATGAATTTGCTCTCCTGTGCATGTTTATGAGCTCTTTGGGTGGGGAAAAAAGAACTTCCAAGAATTTTAACTTTGTAATGGAAGCAATTTTTAAAAATAAAGTTTTAAATATTCTTAAAAAGATAAATAAATAAAAAATAAATTAAAAAAAGACTAAACTACTGTATGAAGTGAAAGAGGAAATGCTTTGTTAACTATTTACATATCCTTATAAATAATACATGAATATGTATCTAAAAGCTTATTAAATGTCCTCTACTTAGTTTTCATAACTTATGAAGCTATTCAGTCATAAGGAACAGAGAAAGACATACTGAAAGCCGTGATCTTAATTAAAGTCTCTCCGTGATCAATTCTACTTCTGCCTCTCCACATAACAATCCCTTCACAACTGACGACATTTTACTGAGTTAACTCCAAAATCTTTTCCTGTTCACCTAGAAATGGTCAACTGTACTGAAAAAACATATAGCAAAAGAAGAAAAAAGGCAATAAATAAGGGTAACTAGTAAATTAACTTGTTCATCTTGAATTTCAGTAGCACATAGTTCAAGTCCACTAATCATATATAGCTAAGAAGAAAAACAGAATACTACTTTACCAGTTTACTCAACAGCAACAATAACAACAAAAAACAGCATTAGACTCAAGTAAAACGTAAAACTTTCATCAATCTCAGTGCATATCACTTAGCCAAGCATATTCAAAAAAAAAACAAAAGAGCAGTCATCTGTTTAAAGAACAGGTGAAAACTGAAAGAACTGGTAATTGTATAGAAATCCAAACGGGAGTTACCAAAACTAACATGATGATCAATGATGCAAAGTAGCTAACTAATAAAATGCAAACTGAAATACACATTATGTATGCCCCAACTTCATAACCAACTTATCACTTAAAAACACTGGAGAATGAATAGCTTAGTTAAGCACTCTCTAAATTTTAGAGGGTAAAGAACATTTAAATGGATTCCTATGTGTCAAATCATGTCATCCAAATCTGAACCATATCCATTTCTTTCTCCTTTAATAAATGATGCTTACTTTCCTTCTAAACCTGTACAATTCCTGCCAAAAGACTACAGAACTGTGAAATTAGACATATTTAGTTAATGGCACATTTTTAGAATTAAACAAGCAAAGCTGTGACTTTTTACTAGCATTCCACAAAATTCTCTAAGTAGAAAAATAAGAATCTACTTTCTTTCTCAGGGCTGTTCACATCTTTCCCATTCCTTATAACTAGGAAAGTTCTATAATTTATAAAGAAGATATAAGAAGCCAAACTATCATGTACATTAAGACTTTCTCGAAAAAGAAAAACTAAACATCTTGTCATATCTTGCCATAACTCACACCAAACTATTAATCACTTCTAATAAGGCAGAAAAGGAAGGTAAAAGACCAAAACTTTCCCCATCACCAACTGTGAAACCAGTCATTCCAAAGCTCAAGAGTCCAGGAATTATGACTGCTAAATAAAAATTTCACATTATCACAATATGATGCCACTCACTTTCAAATTTATTTTAAATTCTCACAAAGTAAAATGAAAATTTTTTCCTTTTGGTGTACAGCACTATGAATTTTAACACAATAGCAACTTTCATCAAGTATTTCTTAAAACGTGCTTTTCTGCATCACTATTTCTCCTCTCCTTCTGGGAGGGGAACTCTTAGCCCTTATGTTACTGGCCCACTGTTCTCCAAAACTATGATCACCTTTTCAACCATTTTTCTTTACTGTTCAGATGAGAAAACTTCTCCCTATGAATTTCACTGAGTATCCTCATTCCTCTTCATTCTGCCACAGAATCTAATTTACTCAGAGAATTTTTTAGGACAATTATTTGCATTTCTCTAATAACAAGCGATGTTGAGCATTGTTTCACGTGTTTTCTGGCCATCTATAGGTCTTTCAAGAGACGTCTGTTTAGGTCTTTTTCCAATTTTTTGATTGGGTTGTTTGTTTCTTCGGTGTTGAGCTGACTGAGCTGCTTGTATGTTTTAGAAATTAATTCTTTGTCACTTATTTCATTTGCTATGATTTTCTCCCATTCTATGGCTTGTCTGTTCACCTTGTTTGTAGTTCCTTTTGCTGTACAAAAGCTTTTAAGTTTCATTAGGTCCCACTTGTTTATTTCGGTTTTTATTTGTTATTCTAGCGGGCGGGTCATAGAAGATCTTGCTTTGATTTATGTCCTTGAGTGTTTTGCCTATATTATTCTCTAAGAGTTCTAAGGTTACTGGTCTTACATTTAGGTCTTTACTCCATTTTGAGCTGATCTTTGTGTATGGTGTCAGGGAATGTTCCAACTTCATTTTTTTGCATGTAGCTGTTCAGTTTTCCCAGCATCATTTGCTGAAGAGGCTGTCCTTTTCGCCTCCTTTGTCAAAAATAAAGTACCCATAGGTGTGTGGGTTTATCTCTGGGTTCTCTATCTTGTTTCATTGGTCTATAGTTCTGTTTTGTTCCAGTACCATACTCTCTTGATGACTGTTGCTTTGTAGTATAGTCTGAAGTTAGGGCAGCTGATCCCTCCAGCTCCATTCTTTCTCAGGATTGCTTTGGCTATCCGGGATCCTTTGTGTTTCCATATGAACTGTGCTATTCTTTGGTCTAGTTCTGTGAAGAATGTCATTGGTAATTTAACAGGGTTTGCGTTGATTCTGTAGATGATATTTGGTAGTATGGTCATTTTCCCAATATTGATTCTTCTGACCCAGGAACACGGAGTATCTCTCCATCTGTTTAAGTCATATTAGTGTCTTATAATTTTCTGTGTACAGTTCTTTTGTTTCTTTAGATAGGTTTATTCCTAGATATATTTTTTCTTTTAGATAGTGAATGGGATTGCATCCTTGATTTCTCTTTTTGATTTTTCACTGTTAGTGTATAGGAATGCAAGTGATTTCTGTGTATTGGTTTTGTATCCTGCGACTGCAGAATTCATTGATTTCTCTAATAACAAGCGATGTTGAGCATTGTTTCACGTGTTTTCTGGCCATCTATAGGTCTTTCAAGAGACGTCTGTTTAGGTCTTTTTCCAATTTTTTGATTGGGTTGTTTGTTTCTTCGGTGTTGAGCTGACTGAGCTGCTTGTATGTTTTAGAAATTAATTCTTTGTCACTTATTTCATTTGCTATGATTTTCTCCCATTCTATGGCTTGTCTGTTCACCTTGTTTGTAGTTCCTTTTGCTGTACAAAAGCTTTTAAGTTTCATTAGGTCCCACTTGTTTATTTCGGTTTTTATTTGTTATTCTAGCGGGCGGGTCATAGAAGATCTTGCTTTGATTTATGTCCTTGAGTGTTTTGCCTATATTATTCTCTAAGAGTTCTAAGGTTACTGGTCTTACATTTAGGTCTTTACTCCATTTTGAGCTGATCTTTGTGTATGGTGTCAGGGAATGTTCCAACTTCATTTTTTTGCATGTAGCTGTTCAGTTTTCCCAGCATCATTTGCTGAAGAGGCTGTCCTTTTCGCCTCCTTTGTCAAAAATAAAGTACCCATAGGTGTGTGGGTTTATCTCTGGGTTCTCTATCTTGTTTCATTGGTCTATAGTTCTGTTTTGTTCCAGTACCATACTCTCTTGATGACTGTTGCTTTGTAGTATAGTCTGAAGTTAGGGCAGCTGATCCCTCCAGCTCCATTCTTTCTCAGGATTGCTTTGGCTATCCGGGATCCTTTGTGTTTCCATATGAACTGTGCTATTCTTTGGTCTAGTTCTGTGAAGAATGTCATTGGTAATTTAACAGGGTTTGCGTTGATTCTGTAGATGATATTTGGTAGTATGGTCATTTTCCCAATATTGATTCTTCTGACCCAGGAACACGGAGTATCTCTCCATCTGTTTAAGTCATATTAGTGTCTTATAATTTTCTGTGTACAGTTCTTTTGTTTCTTTAGATAGGTTTATTCCTAGATATATTTTTTCTTTTAGATAGTGAATGGGATTGCATCCTTGATTTCTCTTTTTGATTTTTCACTGTTAGTGTATAGGAATGCAAGTGATTTCTGTGTATTGGTTTTGTATCCTGCGACTGCAGAATTCATTGATTAGTTCTAGTAGTTTTCTAATACTGTCTTTGTATTGCTATAAACTTCCCTCTTAGAACTGCTATTGCGATATCCCATAGGTTTTGCGTTGTCATGTTTTCACTGTTGTTTTATTCTAGGAATTTTTTTTATTTCTCTTTTGATTTATTCAGTAATCTGTTTGTTTTTTAGGTATGCATCGTTTCATCTCCATGTGTTTGTGTTTTTAGTGGGTTTTTTTTTTTCTTGTAATTGATATCTAGTCTCACACTATTGTGGTTGAAAAGTTGCTTGATATAATTTCAATTCTTTTGAATTTACTGAGGCTTGACTTGTGGCCTAAGATGTGATCTATCTGGGAGAATGTTCCATGTGTGCTTGAGAAGAAAGTGTATTCTTCTGTTTTGGGGTGGAAGGTCCTAAAGATTTGATTTTCTGTTTTGCTGAACTGTCCACTGGTGTAAAAGGGGTGTTAAAGTCTCCTATCATTATTGTGTTACTGTCAATTTCTTCTCTTATGTCTGAAAAATGTTTGCCTTATGTATTGGGGTGCTCCTATGTTGGCTGCATAGATATTTATAATTGTTTATGTCTTCCTCTTGGACTGATTCCTTTATCATTATACAGTGTCCTGTCTTGTCTCTTGTAATCCTCTTTATTTAAAGTCTGTTTTTATCTGATATGAGGATTGCTACTTCAGCTTTAAAAAAAAAAAAAAAAAACTTTTATTTTACTTTTAACTTTTACAGAGTTTTGTTTACAGGTATGTATGTTCCCAGACTACTAACATGTATATACCCCCCATTCAGCTTTCTTTTGATTTCAATTTGCATGGAATATAGTTTTCCATCTTCTCACTTTCCATCTATGAGTGTCTTTAGGTCTGAATTGAGTTTCTTATGGGTAGCATATGTATGGGTCTTGTTTCTATATCCATTCAGCCAGTCTGTGCCTTTTGGTTAGGGCATTTAGTCCATTTACATTCAAAGTAATTATTGATACAAATGATCCTATTGTCATCTTCTTAGATGTTATGATGGTTTTGTTTTGTAGATCTTTTTCTTTTTCTCTTGTACTTGTTGTCTATATAAGTCCATTTAACACGTGTAAGGCTAGTTTGGTATTACTAAATTCTCTTAATTTTTCTTTATCTGTAAAGCTTTTGATTTCTCCATCAATTTTGAATGAGATCCTCATATTATTTTGTTTCAAAGCTTTAAATGTGTCCTGCCATTCCCTTCTGGCCTGCAGAGTTTCTGCTGTAAGATTAGCTGTTAAACGTATGGGGTTTCTCTTGTATGTCACTAGTTACTTTTCCCTTGCTGCTTTCAGTATTCTGTCTTTGTGTTTAATTTGTGTTAGTTTAATTAATATGTGTCTTGGTGTGTCTCTTCTCAGGTTTATCCTGTATGGGACTCTTTGTGCTTCTTTGACTTGACTTTTTTTTTTTCTCATATTGGGGAAATTTTCAACTATAATCTCTTCAAAAATTTTCTCATACCCTTTCTTCTGCTTTTAGAACCCCTATAATTCAAATATTGGTGCGTCTGATATTATCCCAGAGGTCTCTGAAACTATCCTCTGCTCTTTTCATTTTTTGAGATTTATTCTGTTCTTCAGCAGTTACTTCCACCGTTCTATCTTTCAGCTCACTTATCGGGCATTCTGTCTCAGACACTCTGCTCTTGATTCCTTCTAGAGTATTTTTAAGTTCAGCAATTGAGTTGTTTGTCTCTATTTGTTGTTTTTTAAGTTCAGCAACTGAGTTGTCTCTGCTTGATGTTGTTTAAGTTCTTGTATTTCTTTGTTCAGTGTGTTAGTTGATTCTTGCATTTTCTCTAATATTCTATTTTCGACGTTTTGGATTAACGTTACTACCATTCTTGTGAATTCTCTTTCAGAAAGTTTGTCTAATTCCTCTTTATTTCTTAGGACTTGTGTGTTTGTAGATTGTTTCCTCATTTGTATGGCATTTCTCTGTCTTTTCACTATTATTATTAATTCTTTAACTATATTTGAGGTTTCCTTTTCTCAGACTGTATTAGGTCTGTGGATGACTGGCTTTGTATTTTTAAAAGTCTTGTTTGTCGTTTGGATGAGGCATCTTATTCAGGGTGCTGCTGTTGGTTGGGTGATGCCAGGACTTCCACACAAGTGCTTTGCCTTTGTGGGAGTTCTCACCGTTTAGTGCTCTCTAGTGTTAGGCATTCTCTGATGTAGTGTCTTGGAGTCCGGGTGGTCCTGTTGCAGCTTGTCCTTTCTTCTTGGATGTGGGGTGTCTTTTTGTGGTCCAATCCAACCTCCTCCTGTCGATGGTTTTTCAGAAGCTTGTTGCAATTGTAGCGTTTTCTACACTGAAATTTTTATTGTGTTTGGGTTTCAGCAGACACACCGGGGGCAGTTATTTTCCCCAGTTTTACTTCCTGCCCCCACTTTCTAAAATTACTCTAATGAACATAATTATTAAATAATAAACATTTATTAAAAATAAACCAAGCTGCACACAATTACTATATGACCTAGAAATCCTACTCCTGGGTATTTACTCTACAGAAATGATAACTTCAATCACAGAAAAACTGATATAAACATGCTCACAGCCATTCTAATCATATTATCCAAAACCCATAAACAACATAAAGGTAGTTTAAAATGTATAAACAAACTCTGGTACATACACATAATGCAATATTACTACTCAGCATCAAAAAGGAACAAACTCCTGATACATTCAACTACATAAATGAATCTCAAAGATAACATACATAGTGAAAGGAGGCAGTTTCAAAATGCTATGTACTGTTATTATTACGATCATATGAAGTTAGGTAAAGAAAAGGGAAACAGCATGAACCAATTTGGGGAAGCAATAAAATTATCTTGTATGTTGATTATGGTAGAATCACAGAAACTACATATGTTAAAATTCACGAAACCAAACACCAAAAGAAGCCATTTTTCCTATATGTTAATTGCAAAAATAAAATATAAAAGCACTCTATTGAACAATGCATATAGAATGACACAGAATACATTTTTCTTCAAACAACAAAGACTGCTGAGTAACAAAATTAAAGCAAGGATAAAATCAGTAATTCCAATAAAATTTCTAGCAAGCTTACCTGGAATAATGTATATAGAAATGCAAAAGTCCAGAATACGCACAAAAACTTTTTGTTCATTTTTTTTATTATGGTATATTTGTTTTACAATGTTGCATTACCTTCAGGTGTTCAGTGAAGTTACTGTTATATGTTTTTACAGAGTTTTCTTGTTTATAAGAAAGTGGTATACATAATCCCCAAAGAGTCACAGGTATATCCCTGACCCTTCCCGTCTGAGCCCTCCCTCCCTTCACTCCCTCCCATTCACCAGACTGATGCTTAGTCCACATATAGGTTTTTAGTCTTACAGCTTAATCACAGTGATTATCTTTGTTACATATGATAGTGCAGGTTTCCTTGTTACTCTTTCCGTTATCTTTCACCTGATCTTCCCTGCCCGCAATGTCCATAGGTCTGTTCTCTAAGTCTGTTTTTCCATCGCTGCCCTGCATGTGCATTTATCAGTACCACCTTATAACTTTTAATAAGAGAAACAAATTGGATTGACTTACATAAGTATCCACCTCAAATTTACATAAACATGCTCACAGCCATTCTAATCATATTATCCAAAACCCATAAACAACATAAAGGTAGTTTAAAATGTATAAACAAACTCTGGTACATACACATAATGCAATATTACTACTCAGCATCAAAAAGGAACAAACTCCTGATACATTCAACTACATAAATGAATCTCAAAGATAACATACATAGTGAAAGGAGGCAGTTTCAAAATGCTATGTACTGTTATTATTACGATCATATGAAGTTAGGTAAAGAAAAGGAAACAGCATAAACCCAAATTTTGGGGGAAGCAATAAAATTATCTTGTATGTTGATTATGGTAGAATCACAGAAACTACATATGTTAAAATTCACGAAACCAAACACCAAAAGAAGCCATTTTTCCTATATGTTAATTGCAAAAATAAAATATAAAAGCACTCTATTGAACAATGCATATAGAATGACACAGAATACATTTTTCTTCAAACAACAAAGACTGCTGAGTAACAAAATTAAAGCAAGGATAAAATCAGTAATTCCAATAAAATTTCTAGCAAGCTTACCTGGAATAATGTATATAGAAATGCAAAAGTCCAGAATACGCACAAAAACTTTTTGTTCATTTTTTTTATTATGGTATATTTGTTTTACAATGTTGCATTACCTTCAGGTGTTCAGTGAAGTTACTGTTATATGTTTTTACAGAGTTTTCTTGTTTATAAGAAAGTGGTATACATAATCCCCAAAGAGTCACAGGTATATCCCTGACCCTTCCCATCTGAGCCCTCCCTCCCTTCACTCCCTCCCATTCACCAGACTGATGCTTAGTCCACATATAGGTTTTTAGTCTTACAGCTTAATCACAGTGATTATCTTTGTTACATATGATAGTGCAGGTTTCCTTGTTACTCTTTCCGTTATCTTTCACCTGATCTTCCCTGCCCGCAATGTCCATAGGTCTGTTCTCTAAGTCTGTTTTTCCATCGCTGCCCTGCATGTGCATTTATCAGTACCACCTTATAACTTTTAATAAGAGAAACAAATTGGATTGACTTACATAAGTATCCACTCTCAAGATTTACCATAAACCTACAGCAATCAAGATGAGAATTGATGTTTCTGAATTGTGGTGCTGGAGAAGACTCTTAAAGAGTCCCTAGTACTACAAGGAGATCAAACCAGTCAATTCTAAAGGGAATAAACCCTGAATATTCATAGGAGGGACTAATGAAGCTCTAATACTCTGGCCACCTGATGTGAAGAGTAGGCTCACTGGAAAAGACCCTGGCGCTGGGAATGATTGAAGACAGTGGGTAAGGACACCGCCTTGCAGTGCAAGGGGCGCTGGTTCGATCCCTGGCCTGGGAAGATCCCACGTGCCGCAGAGCGGCTGAACCGATATGTCCAATTACCAAGCTGGAGCTCTGGAGCGCGTGCGCCCTGAGCCAGCGCTCTGCAACAACAGAGGCCACCGGAATGGGAGGCCCACACAGGCCAAAGAGCAAAGATGGATGAAACTAGACAAGTGAAAGACCAGTGGAAGTGGCCCGCCCAACCCCCTCCCTCCCCACCCCCGCCAAAATAAATAAATAAATAAATGTTTAAAAAAAAAAATTAAGTAACACTTTAAAAAAAAAAAAAAGACTGAACAGAAAAAGCTTTAATCCTCAAGAGAAAATTTTATATGATTTCAACAAAAGTAAAAATCTCATGTCCTCCAAAAGACTTAAGAGAATGAAAAGACAAGACACACAGTGGGAGAAAATATTCAAAATACAGCTGATCCATGAACAGAGGATTAATCTGAGTGGTATACATAATCCCCAAAGAGTCACAGGTATATCCCTGACCCTTCCCATCTGAGCCCTCCCTCCCTTCACTCCCTCCCATTCACCAGACTGATGCTTAGTCCACATATAGGTTTTTAGTCTTACAGCTTAATCACAGTGATTATCTTTGTTACATATGATAGTGCAGGTTTCCTTGTTACTCTTTCCGTTATCTTTCACCTGATCTTCCCTGCCCGCAATGTCCATAGGTCTGTTCTCTAAGTCTGTTTTTCCATCGCTGCCCTGCATGTGCATTTATCAGTACCACCTTATAACTTTTAATAAGAGAAACAAATTGGATTGACTTACATAAGTATCCACTCTCAAGATTTACCATAAACCTACAGCAATCAAGATGAGAATTGATGTTTCTGAATTGTGGTGCTGGAGAAGACTCTTAAAGAGTCCCTAGTACTACAAGGAGATCAAACCAGTCAATTCTAAAGGGAATAAACCCTGAATATTCATAGGAGGGACTAATGTTGAAGCTCTAATACTCTGGCCACCTGATGTGAAGAGTAGGCTCACTGGAAAAGACCCTGGCGCTGGGAATGATTGAAGACAGTGGGTAAGGACACCGCCTTGCAGTGCAAGGGGCGCTGGTTCGATCCCTGGCCTGGGAAGATCCCACGTGCCGCAGAGCGGCTGAACCGATATGTCCAATTACCAAGCTGGAGCTCTGGAGCGCGTGCGCCCTGAGCCAGCGCTCTGCAACAACAGAGGCCACCGGAATGGGAGGCCCACACAGGCCAAAGAGCAAAGATGGATGAAACTAGACAAGTGAAAGACCAGTGGAAGTGGCCCGCCCAACCCCCTCCCTCCCCACCCCCGCCAAAATAAATAAATAAATAAATGTTTAAAAAAAAAAATTAAGTAACACTTTAAAAAAAAAAAAAAGACTGAACAGAAAAAGCTTTAATCCTCAAGAGAAAATTTTATATGATTTCAACAAAAGTAAAAATCTCATGTCCTCCAAAAGACTTAAGAGAATGAAAAGACAAGACACACAGTGGGAGAAAATATTCAAAATACAGCTGATCCATGAACAGAGGATTAATCTGAGTATAACTTATAGTTATGTCTCTGTATCTATGGATTCAACAATTACAGACCATGCACTATTGTAGTATTTACTAAAGAAAAATATCCACATTAAGTCATCACATTTAAGTTCAAAGCCTTAAGTGTTTAAAGGTCAACTGTACATATATCTGACAAAGATCTTATATACAAAATTATGAGGTATCCTTTAAACTCAAAAAGTTCACACCTCAACTTAAAAATGGGCAAAAAGATACCTCAAAGGACATTAAATAAGTACATAAAGACAGTCAAAACCATCAATCATCAGGAAAACACAAAGCAACCATAATGAGATACTACCACATATCCACATAAAAAAGAGACTGACAACAGCAAATGTTACAGAGGAGTTAGAGAGGATGCTAAGAACTGAACACTCCTGTGTTGCTTGTGGGAATGTAAAAGCTTTGAAAAGCAGTTTCGCAGAATCTTAACCATACTCTTATAACATGACCCAGAAACTTTACTCATAGGTATTTACTCAAGAATATGAGAATAAAATCAAATGTCCTTAAAAAGACCTGTATAGTAACATACATACATAACATGGTATATGTGTACATATACTATATGAGTAATTTACTATATAAAATAAAATATACCTTATATTTTATTATCTGTAGTAAAATGCATACACACAATGAATAAAATTAAATAATGAATTACATTCAATAAAATTAAACTTAGCAAACTCATAGGAAGCAAAGCTTAATACAGACTTATTTCTGAACAAATTTTTTTCAAATAACTGGCTTCCCAGGTGGCTCAGTGGCAAAGAATCTGCCTGCCAATGCAAGGGACACAGAAGATACAAGTCTGATTTCCGGGTCAGGAAGATCTCCTGGAAATGGCAACCTGCTCCAGTATTTTTGCCTGGAAAATCTGATAGACAGAGGAGCCTGGCAGGCTACAGTCTAGAGAGTCACAGAGTCCAACATGACTGAGCAACTGAGAACACAAAGATGCTCCAGTGACTAAATCAGAGAACTTTTAGAACCACATGGAAAACTGATGGGGAAAAATTGGCAGAAGTCTTAGTAGTCATCTGGTCTGCCTATCTATTTAGGGTCAAAGTCCTACCAATAGCACACTAAACTGATGGCTAAAATATATCACCAATGGGGGGCTCAGACTTGTTGAGATAATCTTTTGCACTGGGGAAACACAGAATCTCTTGGAAAATTCTCTTAAATTCACTTGAAAACTGTGCTCCGCTGGAGCAGTTGTCGTCCTGCAGGTGAAATCTAGCCTACTCTCTGTTTTTATACATAAAGCTTTGTCGGAATACAGTCATGTCTAGCCGTTTACCACAAAGTATCTATTGTTGCTTTCATGTTACAATGGCAGAGCTGAATGACTGCAACACAAAATATTTATCTGGCCCTTTACAAACATAGTTCTTCTACCAGCAACATGCTGCAGTCCATACGGTTGCAGAGTTGGACACTAATGAGTGACTGAACCAAAATGACCACCACAGAAGTCTAGACTCTCTTTTACATGTCAATAGTCAAAACCTGGGGCGTATTAGTCCCTTTTGTTCTTAGTCTTTCCACCCCATTTATTAGCTACTACTCCTCTGCCACAGTAGCTCAACTCCTAAACATGCCCTTCAAGACACTAGAGTTGATGACTATCCTTCCTTTTTTTTTTTTTAAACATTTATTTATTTATTGGGGGGTGAGGTGGGGAGGTGGGGGCTGGTCTTTCATTTGTCTGTTTTTTCATCCATCCTTGTCCTTTGGCCCGACTATCCTTCTTAAAGTATAAAAATGAATTTATCACCTGAACAAAGATGACAGAGGAACAATTAACATCTGTGATTTTGATACCACATTTCTATCAAAGTAGGACTTATTTCTGAACAAATTTTTTTCAAATAACTGGCTTCCCAGGTGGCTCAGTGGCAAAGAATCTGCCTGCCAATGCAAGGGACACAGAAGATACAAGTCTGATTTCCGGGTCAGGAAGATCTCCTGGAAATGGCAACCTGCTCCAGTATTTTTGCCTGGAAAATCTGATAGACAGAGGAGCCTGGCAGGCTACAGTCTAGAGAGTCACAGAGTCCAACATGACTGAGCAACTGAGAACACAAAGATGCTCCAGTGACTAAATCAGAGAACTTTTAGAACCACATGGAAAACTGATGGGGAAAAATTGGCAGAAGTCTTAGTAGTCATCTGGTCTGCCTATCTATTTAGGGTCAAAGTCCTACCAATAGCACACTAAACTGATGGCTAAAATATATCACCAATGGGGGGCTCAGACTTGTTGAGATAATCTTTTGCACTGGGGAAACACAGAATCTCTTGGAAAATTCTCTTAAATTCACTTGAAAACTGTGCTCCGCTGGAGCAGTTGTCGTCCTGCAGGTGAAATCTAGCCTACTCTCTGTTTTTATACATAAAGCTTTGTCGGAATACAGTCATGTCTAGCCGTTTACCACAAAGTATCTATTGTTGCTTTCATGTTACAATGGCAGAGCTGAATGACTGCAACACAAAATATTTATCTGGCCCTTTACAAACATAGTTCTTCTACCAGCAACATGCTGCAGTCCATACGGTTGCAGAGTTGGACACTAATGAGTGACTGAACCAAAATGACCACCACAGAAGTCTAGACTCTCTTTTACATGTCAATAGTCAAAAACCTGGGGCGTATTAGTCCCTTTTGTTCTTAGTCTTTCCACCCCATTTATTAGCTACTACTCCTCTGCCACAGTAGCTCAACTCCTAAACATGCCCTTCAAGACACTAGAGTTGATGACTATCCTTCCTTTTTTTTTTTTTAAACATTTATTTATTTATTGGGGGGTGAGGTGGGGAGGTGGGGGCTGGTCTTTCATTTGTCTGTTTTTTCATCCATCCTTGTCCTTTGGCCCGACTATCCTTCTTAAAGTATAAAAATGAATTTATCACCTGAACAAAGATGACAGAGGAACAATTAACATCTGTGATTTTGATACCACATTTCTATCAAAGTAGGAATTTACTTTTTATGCTCCGTCACATTTTTCACAGAAACAACTTTTAAAAATGTGCATGCATTACTTTTTTTTTTTTAAGATTTATTTATTTATTTTATTTTGGGCAGGGGTCGGGTTGGGGAGGGAGGGGAGTGGGCGGGCCACTTCGTTCCTCTATGTTCATCCGTCTTTGTTCTTTGGCTCGTGTGGGCCTCCCATTGCGGTGGCGTCTGTCGTTGCAGAGTGCCGGCTCTGGGCGCATGCGCTCCAGAGCTCCGGCTCAGTAACTGGACACATCAGTCCAGCCCCTCCGCGGCACGTGGGATCTTCCCAGGCCAGGGATCGAACCGGCGCCCCTTGCACTGCAAGGCGGTGTCCTTACCCACTGGACCACCAGGGGAAGCCCCATGCATTACTTTTACAAACAAAAATACTTTACAAGAATTAGGCACAAACACTTCCATATAATTTGTATCTGAAGACCAGATAGAGTAATTTAAGCTTAAGGTGAGTGTTTTCTCTTTGTCTTCACTTACTGTAGGCAACAATCCTATTCAGTTATTTGAGACAAGCTTTTCAGCTGGAGAACTATTCTGAATGAAACAAAATAGGCTCTATAAGTCAAAGTCCCCTGGGGAAATTTTAAGAAACCAGTGCACCAATAAAGAGAGCAGACAGAGAAGAAAGAAAGCAAGAAGGTGCCCACAGAAACCTCAACAAGTATGAGTGAATGAAAATAACCAAAGGTTTATCAAGCAGAGAGAACTAGGCTTGATTTAGGCTCTGTTTCTTTTTAGCTATATAATATACAATCGTAATTTCAAAAGCAGATTAAAGTGAAGGTATAGGGGCTTCCCCTGGTGGTCCAGTGGGTAAGGATACCGCCTTGCAGTGCAAGGGGCGCCGGTTCGATCCCTGGCCTGGGAAGATCCCACGTGCCGCGGAGGGGCTGGACTGATGTGTCCAGTTACTGAGCCGGAGCTCTGGAGCGCATGCGCCCAGAGCCGGCACTCTGCAACGACAGACGCCACCGCGATGGGAGGCCCACACGAGCCAAAGAACAAAGACAGATGAACATAGAGGAATGAAAGACCAATAGAAGTGGCCCGCCTGCTCCCCTCCCTCCCCAACCCGATCCCCGCCCAAAATAAATAAATATTTTAAAAATATAAAAATAAAAATAAAGTGAAGGTATAATCAATGAGCCAAGCATTACCTTAAATACTTTTTAAACATAAGACATCCAATATTTTGATATAGGCATCACCTTCACCTAGTTTCAAGCATCTTTCTGGAAGAATTTCCTTCCTTCCCTAAACTATTCCAAAGAAGAGTAAATTCCTGACTAGTCTGCACAATTCTTGAACATGTGGGACTAATATTACACAAAGCTGCTAATACCAGTGATTGGCAGGTCTTCTTATTCTTCCAATCAGGTCTTGGAATGGTATAAGGCAGAAATTCTGGGTATTTTCTTATAGGGTTGGCAAGCCCATCTGGCAGCAGCAGATCTAAAACCATGAACTCTATTAATTGTATAATTAATAAAACTGACATCTTAATCTTCATATGTCATTCTCTTGTGTCTTATTTTCATTTGGTTCCAAACTCATGGTCAGGACTCTCTTTCTGAGGCTGGGTCCTCTAATTAGAGTTCTGTATTGGTGCCCTTCTTTCATGAAGTCATAGTACTAGTGCATTCTCCACAATGTTGTTTGTTTCGTTAAAGTACAGTAAAAACTAATGCATCTGCAAAGAAATAAATTCAGAATCTTCCAGAACTTCCCTCTAATTTATATAGAATAACAAGTATTTTATAGCTACTTGTTCATTCTAAGTATTCACCTCAGCTTTCATAAAACAACGTTCTTTATGAATCCATTGCCTTAATTTTAAGTAAGTATTAACAGGTTTGGGAATGATATAGTTGATTCCCTACAAGGATACAACTCATGTGGCTGGAGCAGAAGTACAGAAGCATACCAGAGCATAACTGGTTAGGCATAAGTGACTAATGGAACCATTGTCATGAGTTAGTATTTTCCAGGGAGAATAAAAGGACTCATTCATTAATCTGGTCGGTGAAGAGAGCACTGATATCCTCAGCTTTAGAACAGGGATAACACTATCATTTTCTTAAGGTTCTCAGGTGTATTAAATAAAGTATTAGTTAAAAAAAATATCTAGGGCAGTACCTGGCGCACGCTAGGTGCTCAATAAACACACACGTGAAGCCAGCAATGGACAGAACCAAGCCCCATGTCTATACAGAATCTCTATTAACGCAAGTCAATCTTGTCTGAATAATCTACTTGAGAATTGGGAATGCTGCTGGAGATCCTTTATCATAACCCCAGCTAATCTTTCAGTACAGAAACCAAAATTTTTAAATTCCCTAATAGCACAAATGACACTTAATATCTTTATATAACAATAGAAAGAAAAAAGCATTAACATCCTAAAAGACAAGGAAAACCAGCTGGCACTGTGCAGATTATTTATTCCTCTCCCACTTGTGTGAACCACCTATAGTAATTAATTCTCCTTTCAGTTCAGAAAGTCCATAACATCATGATACTACTACTTCCATCTACCAGTCTCATATAGCCTGACAAAAGAGGACCAGTACAAAAAATATGATTACCAGGGTCTAAGATTATTAAAAGAAAGAAAGAAATTTTAAACTATTCGGAACCACTTCCTACCATTAAAAGCTGATACTCTGGGGCTTCCCTGGTGGTCCAGTGGGTAAGGACACCGCCTTGCAGTGCAAGGGGCGCCGGTTTGATCCCTGGTCTGGGAAGATCCCACGTGCCATGCAGCAGCTGGACCGATGTGTCCAATCACCGACACAGAGCTCTGGAGCGCATGCGCCCAGAGCCGGTGTTCTGCAACGACAGAGGCTGCCACGATGGGAGGCCCACAGAGGCCAAAGAACAAAGATGGATGAAAATAGAGAAATGAAAGACCAATAAAAGTGGCCTGCTCGCCCCCTTCCCTCCCCAACCCGCTCCACCCAAAAAAGCTGATACTCCACTCCAAATATAGTATACTAAATATGAGAGCTCATATATGCTAAGTTTCAGTCACTGCATTAAGTCATGTAAGGGCCAAACTCACTTCATTACCTGATTCCAATCCTATATAATTCTGTTATTACAAATTCTGAGCCACAGATTTCATTCTGAGCAGCATTCTCAGAGTATTTTCTGTATAAAAGACACTGCTGGGTTACCCTGGTGGTCCAGTGGGTAAGGACACCGCCTTGCAGTGCAAGGGGCGCCGGTTTGATCCCTGGTCTGGGAAGATCCCACGTGCCATGCAGCAGCTGGACCGATGTGTCCAATCACCGACACAGAGCTCTGGAGCGCATGCGCCCAGAGCCGGTGTTCTGCAACGACAGAGGCTGCCACGATGGGAGGCCCACAGAGGCCAAAGAACAAAGATGGATGAAAATAGAGAAATGAAAGACCAATAAAAGTGGCCTGCTCGCCCCCTTCCCTCCCCAACCCGCTCCACCCAAAAAAGCTGATACTCCACTCCAAATATAGTATACTAAATATGAGAGCTCATATATGCTAAGTTTCAGTCACTGCATTAAGTCATGTAAGGGCCAAACTCACTTCATTACCTGATTCCAATCCTATATAATTCTGTTATTACAAATTCTGAGCCACAGATTTCATTCTGAGCAGCATTCTCAGAGTATTTTCTGTATAAAAGACACTGCTGGGTTACCCTGGTGGTCCAGTGGGTAAAGAGTCTGCCTTGCAGTGCAGGGGGCATTGGTTTGATCCCTGGCCCGGGAAGATCCCACATGCCACAGAGCAGCTGGACTGGTATGTCCAATTATGAGCCAGCGCTCTGGAGTGCATTTGCCCAGAGCCAGTTCTCTTCAACGAGAGAGGCCACTGCAGTGACAGGCCCACACAGGCCAAAGAACAAAGATGGATGAAAATAAATTAAAAAAGCAATAAAAGAGGCCAAAATTAAAAAAAAAAAAAAAAGACACTGTTGACACCAATACTTGGTATCTCACCATTCATCTAATTCATCTAACCTGCTACTAAGCCTGTCTCCCAATTTTAGCAGGACACTGACTTCAGCTTGCTCCTCAGAGCTACAAATACTCTAAAGGTTCTGCCCCCGCTCTTGGTCCCAAGTCCTCTCTTTACGCACATTCTTCCCAAGTGCTAATAAAAGTTTTAAGCTTTCCATATTTGAAATCTTAAGTTTTCTTTAATTTTTTTCTATGTGGGGCAAAAAATAAATAAATAAATAAATAAATAAATAAATAAGTAGAAAAATAATTCCCACCCTCAGAACACTCTTAACCTAATTAGACAAAACAAATGGAAAGGAGTAAACATAAAATCAGTAGAACACTACTTCAAGTCAAAAAAAGTAAAATCCATCCATCTCATACAATACAAAAAGTCAGGCTTGCTATCCTTAATTTGAAAAATGATAGATTATTCCTCTTGGTTTTAAAGCTCTTCATAAAGACAGCCACACCACCCTCAGCATCTTATCCATACTTACTCATCCTCTCTCATGAAGCCTTCCCTGATTAAAAGAAAGCTCTGCATTGTTCCACCTACACACAGTCCCCCAAATCTGCCACCTGAAATAACATGCTTTCCTAACTGGCCATATAGAAAATAAACCACTTAAACAATCCATTTATTTAATTGCATACATTTCTCAAGTGATCTTATTCAGCTAGTTGGTTTACATTAGCTTTGAAAAAGGCATAATGATTGTCCATACTGTTTTGTCTACCTAAGTTGCTTGTATATTTGGAAATGTAATGTGCTAGGGCAAAAAATTTATATATGTTAGGCAACAAATAGATCCTTGCCTCACTACTTCTACATTTTCTTGAAGGGAGATAAAAGCACTTTTTAAAAAGACAGCCTTACTAATGTGTCAAGCATTGCATGTAAAATATTCCGCACTTGAAGAAATACAAACACAAGGAAAAACTTTTCAAAGAGAGAGGCCACTGCAATGGCAGGCCCACACAGGCCAAAGAACAAAGATGGATGAAAATAAATTAAAAAAGCAATAAAAGAGGCCAAAATTAAAAAAAAAAAAAAAAGACACTGTTGACACCAATACTTGGTATCTCACCATTCATCTAATTCATCTAACCTGCTACTAAGCCTGTCTCCCAATTTTAGCAGGACACTGACTTCAGCTTGCTCCTCAGAGCTACAAATACTCTAAAGGTTCTGCCCCCGCTCTTGGTCCCAAGTCCTCTCTTTACGCACATTCTTCCCAAGTGCTAATAAAAGTTTTAAGCTTTCCATATTTGAAATCTTAAGTTTTCTTTAATTTTTTTCTATGTGGGGCAAAAAATAAATAAATAAATAAATAAATAAATAAATAAGTAGAAAAATAATTCCCACCCTCAGAATACTCTTAACCTAATTAGACAAAACAAATGGAAAGGAGTAAACATAAAATCAGTAGAACACTACTTCAAGTCAAAAAAAGTAAAATCCATCCATCTCATACAATACAAAAAGTCAGGCTTGCTATCCTTAATTTGAAAAATGATAGATTATTCCTCTTGGTTTTAAAGCTCTTCATAAAGACAGCCACACCACCCTCAGCATCTTATCCATACTTACTCATCCTCTCTCATGAAGCCTTCCCTGATTAAAAGAAAGCTCTGCATTGTTCCACCTACACACAGTCCCCCAAATCTGCCACCTGAAATAACATGCTTTCCTAACTGGCCATATAGAAAATAAACCACTTAAACAATCCATTTATTTAATTGCATACATTTCTCAAGTGATCTTATTCAGCTAGTTGGTTTACATTAGCTTTGAAAAAGGCATAATGATTGTCCATACTGTTTTGTCTACCTAAGTTGCTTGTATATTTGGAAATGTAATGTGCTAGGGCAAAAAAAATTTATATATGTTAGGCAACAAATAGATCCTTGCCTCACTACTTCTACATTTTCTTCGAAGGGAGATAAAAGCACTTTTTAAAAAAGACAGCCTTACTAATGTGTCAAGCATTGCATGTAAAATATTCCGCACTTGAAGAAATACAAACACAAGGTTCACAACACACTGAACTCTTGCAAAAGACCTCAAAAGGCACTCAATATTTGCCTCTGCTCCTACCTCTGTTATGGACAGCTTCATCATTTTTTTTCCTGATCACACTCTGGAATACTGGGCTACACACCTATGTCACACATCTCCTAGACTCTTAAGGAAAATCCTTATTTCATACACCCTTTCTTCCACTGAGGATATTAAATGTACAATTAAACACAACTGAATTTGTCTAAGTCTTTAAGACTGTAAATAAAAATAATTTTAATTCCTTTGTCTAACCAAAGGATCACTTTTGATCACTAAAAAACTATATTTTGGTCAACGCTGACCACCACGCATGAGAACTTTGCCTTCTTTCTCCTGAGATTCTTAATATTCAAGTCCCTCCTAGACTATCAACACTTCCCCTTCTTAACAGGCTACCAAACTCCAAAAACATTTTGGTCTTATTTCCTCGTAAAGGCTCATTTTAAAAGTCAATTTAATTATCTCCTACACCTCAGTCAGTATAAGCCTTCCAGTCATTTAAGTTTTCTTTCCTCACACTTGAGCACACAGAGGGTCTGAAGCCCCCACCATATCTCAATTGAAAGGAATCAGTACCTAGTGTTCAGCAACAACAAAAACAATACCTTAGTTGTTGCTATTGTTTTTCCAATCTGTTTCATTTGGTTTTTACTTTGTTTTCCCCAAACTTTCTGAAAGGTTTTCAAAGATTTTTAGACTAAAATAAACAGCAATATCTAGCCTCTTATTGGGTGATCTTCACACTCCCTGGAGCTCACCTATGCAGAGGCTTGCCAAACTAATCTGGTGTCCCTTACCTTCTTCTCCTGAATTGCATTATCTGACAAATCCTTATTCTGAGTGATGAAAACTACACACACAAAAAAAACTGCGTTTCACGTACACTGAAGTTTCAATGTGTAATGTGGTGCCTCACAATCACTGGGGAGAGTTCAGTCAAAGGGATGATTGGTAAAAAAAAAAAAAAAAAAAAAAATAGAAATTTATAGAAAAACTCAATGTTCAGGCAATAAATCTAGACCTCATAATATCAGAAGCTATTAGCTTTGCTATTCTTGCTTTTACAATCATAAACAACAATGTATATTTTTGTACATCTATCTTGACACATTTTTTCAAGTATATTTAAAGGAATTAATGTTGGGCTAGAGTGCTAAAGGCACGGCTCTATAAACTTTTTCTAAAACGGATAGATAATTATTTTAGACTTTGTAGGCCACATGGTTTCTGTTCCAACTACCCAACTTTGCCTCCAGTGCGAAAGTGATCATAGACAATACCAATGCAGGCAAGTGTGGCTACATTAAAATAAAACTTTATCTGCAAGAAACAGGCAGTGAGCCAGATTTGGCTCCAAGGCTAGGGTAGTAGCTGTGGTGCTGTACATTTAAACATTAAGCAGCATTAATAGGCTGAAAGTTGTATGTTTCTGACCTTTTACTGTTGCTGTTGAGTCACTAAGTGGTGTTCAACTGCTTGCAATTCCATGGACTACATCACACAAGGCTCAAATTCATGTCCACTGAGTCAGTGCTGCTATCTAATCATCTCATCCTCTGCCACCCACTTCTCCTTCTGCCTTCAATCTTTCCTTTTTCCCCTTCAATCTTCCCCAATGAGTCTGCTCTTTGTATCAGGTGGTCAAAGTACTGGAGCCTCACCAACAGTTCTTCCAATGAATATTCAGGATTGATTTTCTTTAAGACTGACTGATTTAATCTCCTTGCAGTCCAAGGGACTCTCAGGGGTCTTTTCAGCACCACAGTTTGAAAGCATCAGTTCTTCAGTGGTCAGCCTTTTTTATGATCTAACTCTCACACCTCTATATGACTACTGTAAAAACCACAGCTCTGACTATATGGAAGATGTCTCTGGTTTTTTAATACCCTAGGTGTGTCATAGCTTTCCTCCCAAGGTACACATGTCTTTTAATTTGACCTTTACTGATATTCAAATAGATCATATTTTAAAAAACACGGGGCCCTAAAATGAACATTCCAGAGACAACATTCATGATCTCTTTGTCAAGAACTGTGACAGGTCTGAGATTTTGCCCTATTTGTGAAGTAACAAGATAGACTGTCACAGTTCTGTGGATGAACACAGAAAATATGAACATCCCAAGTCAGAGATGAACTATTTATGAGTCACATCCCAGCAGCCAGCATGAGCAACAGCATATATGTATTAGTCTCCCTTACCCAGTATCCCATGGCAGCAATGTGGATGAGCCCAAATCGGTATCTCCAGTATCTACAGTGAGTCCACAGGAAAAGGAAGTCTGCATTTAGGGAGCCCACATCTTCTAATGCATCTTTTAATGTCTGACCTTAGCTCTGAAGAGAGATGTTATCCCTATTACACTGAACAGTAAATATACTTGCCCTTTGCTCCAGAGAGAGGCACTCTATTTTCCAAGGCTGTTTACCATATAGTATCCTTGAAAGGACAGTCTAAAACAAAGGTAGTCAGTGCCTCTGCTTGTAAAACATGCGGAAATACAGGAGGCCCTTAGAAAATTACCTTCAGCACTAGGTATTTATTGTTCTACATGGTCTTGGACTCTGGAAAATTTTTCCAAATGATTCTACTGTATCAAACGAGATGATTAATCTGAAGGACAAAGGAAGGGCCAAATTTATCTGTCTTGTGCATTGTGTAACTAAGGATAGATACTATCAACAGGACTCAAGCAACAAGATGAGGCCAACCTATAGTACTGAACTCTACCAGTTCCTTCAGAGGCCTGAGCTAACTCAGGGCCATAAACAGTCAGGGTCAACCTTAGAAATTCAAAAAGCTTTCTCTTTTCTGTTTCTAAAATGATCTTTTCACTCAGACCATTAATCTAGAAATAGGAATGTATATTAGCCACCACAGAGATTCTGCCTTATAATCCTTGTAGCTCCCAAGGAAATCTAAGGCAATGCTATCACCCATGGTAGCCCTAAGCAGTGACCTGAGGCTAAACTGAATACTTCCTAGAGCTGAACTGGTGTCACTGATTCCTTCAGTTAAAGTCAAGGACCCATTTCATAACACCTACCCTAACTTCATCCTAGCGATAACTGCCTACAGGGTATATGTTAAGTAAGGAATGAGCTGTCCCTCCAAAAAGTTCTCCTAACTTATCAAGGTTAATAATATTGCTTAATTAATACAAGTTAATAATACAAGGTTAATTAATAATACTAATACTGGAGAAAACTGTAGAATCATCTAAAGATTACATGATGTTTCATTAAACACCTGATGGTCTTTTACTGCTCTCCATGTGAAGGAAGTCATTCCAAGGAGGCAAGTTAATGCCTGGCTTCCAAACAAGAAATATAATGCGGGGACCCCTGGAAAGAGTTGTTGACAGCTGTTCAAGGTCCACAAGAGAGACTTAAATCATAAATCAGTCAGGGGGCACAGACAACAAGTATGGTTTCTTTGTCTAATGTATATCAAATGTGGTCTTTTAACATGAAGATTGGTGTGCCTTAGACTTCCCAATTTAGTCTGAATAACTTAGTCCAGTCCTTAATTTTAAGAAAATCCAGTCTAACCTGTTTGTCCAAACATTAGCCAGATGGCATTCAGCCATTTCACGGAATGACTGAGCGATGGCTACCAGAACTGGGGCACCTGGAGGTGTTGGCAGGTGTTTTGAGTGGGAAGTACAGGAATCAGCCCGCCTTGCTATTTCCTATAGACCTCTTAGTGAGGTTAAGAGGAAAAGTATTAGTTGCTCAGTAATTTCTAACTCTTTGGGACTCATGGACTACAGTAATTCTAGACTCAGGTAAAAGTCAGTCAACCTTAGAAATTCAAAAGTTCCTTCAGAGGCCTGAGCTAACTCAGGGCCATAAACAGTCAGGGTCAACCTTAGAAATTCAAAAAGCTTTCTCTTTTCTGTTTCTAAAATGATCTTTTCACTCAGACCATTAATCTAGAAATAGGAATGTATATTAGCCACCACAGAGATTCTGCCTTATAATCCTTGTAGCTCCCAAGGAAATCTAAGGCAATGCTATCACCCATGGTAGCCCTAAGCAGTGACCTGAGGCTAAACTGAATACTTCCTAGAGCTGAACTGGTGTCACTGATTCCTTCAGTTAAAGTCAAGGACCCATTTCATAACACCTACCCTAACTTCATCCTAGCGATAACTGCCTACAGGGTATATGTTAAGTAAGGAATGAGCTGTCCCTCCAAAAAGTTCTCCTAACTTATCAAGGTTAATAATATTGCTTAATTAATACAAGTTAATAATACAAGGTTAATTAATAATACTAATACTGGAGAAAACTGTAGAATCATCTAAAGATTACATGATGTTTCATTAAACACCTGATGGTCTTTTACTGCTCTCCATGTGAAGGAAGTCATTCCAAGGAGGCAAGTTAATGCCTGGCTTCCAAACAAGAAATATAATGCGGGGACCCCTGGAAAGAGTTGTTGACAGCTGTTCAAGGTCCACAAGAGAGACTTAAATCATAAATCAGTCAGGGGGCACAGACAACAAGTATGGTTTCTTTGTCTAATGTATATCAAATGTGGTCTTTTAACATGAAGATTGGTGTGCCTTAGACTTCCCAATTTAGTCTGAATAACTTAGTCCAGTCCTTAATTTTAAGAAAATCCAGTCTAACCTGTTTGTCCAAACATTAGCCAGATGGCATTCAGCCATTTCACGGAATGACTGAGCGATGGCTACCAGAACTGGGGCACCTGGAGGTGTTGGCAGGTGTTTTGAGTGGGAAGTACAGGAATCAGCCCGCCTTGCTATTTCCTATAGACCTCTTAGTGAGGTTAAGAGGAAAAGTATTAGTTGCTCAGTAATTTCTAACTCTTTGGGAGCTCATGGACTACAGTCCACCAGGTTCCTCTGTTCATGGAATTCTCCAGGCAAGAATATTGGAGTGGATTGCCATTTCCTTCTCCAGGAGGTCTTCCTAACCCAGGGATCGAACCCGGTCTCTCACATTACAGGCAGATTCTTTACCATCTGAGTCACCAGGAAAGTCCCAGGTTAGGGGAAAGAGCCACCTGAAGATGAACAGCAGCCTCAGCATGCGTTTAAATTTAAGGCACTTGCAGCAGTTTGGGAGAGCCGCACTAGATTATTTCCCTTCAGGAGGAAATTTCTGCAGGTAGCTCTGAAAGATAAAGATCACTAATAATGCCACTCCACCCCTGCCTACTTTCCACAGCTAACATATCCCCAAACCTAGGAGCCAGGAAAAAACAAGTCCTCCCATTTCTATACATCATAAATCTAACTTTAATAATTTTCTCCTCAGATCCAGACTGATCATCTGAAACCGACAAGTGCCAGATAAATAAGCATTTTTTTAAAAAAATTGAATTTCCGGAGAAAATGTCCTCCCACATTGACCCCTATGAGCCACCAGAGGAGGACTTAATAATCCATTTATTTGACAAACAGTCATTATCCTTATAATCTAGGACCCTAGAATAAAACAAAGGAATCTAGGTAGCTGAATGAGAATTAAGTTTGAACCATCTAAGACCTATCTGGATATGCTGCCACCTGGAGGGTATGCCAACCAGGCTGTCCTGCGACTACTTTTAGGTTATTTTTTTTAAAAGAAAAAAATTCATCATGCCCAGGAACTTTCTAGATGGATTTGAGTAACCCCCTATCCCCTTCATCATTATACAGAAAGCAGGCAAAAGAAGGTGATTCCTTTCTGACATACCCCTATTCAGTGACCACACCATTTACTAAGTTATGTGAACCAGGAGAAAATGAGAGGAAGTCAGAAATGTTGAGGTTTTTTTTGGAAAGTCCACTGGATACTTAAGACTATCATGCCAACTTTTATTTTGGAGATTAAAGGCAAATCATAGTCAAGATGCACACGGTCTGACAAGCTAAACATACAATAAGAGTAGTTTCAAGGGCCACAATGATGTGGTCGGACTTGACTGAGCAAAACTGCCGTGACAATACTGTACTCTGAACAAGGGTCAACAGCACTGAGGTTCTACCAACAGTTCCGAGAGGAAGTCAAAGGTGTACTGTCAATCTGTCAGAAACAGGCAGGGACAGAGGCTCACATAAGGTAGCTTCTGTCACTGTGAGGCAATTAGATCAATTTCTGGAAGTAGCCACAGTCCAGAATACAGGAGAAATTTCTGCAGGTAGCTCTGAAAAAGGCATTTGCAGCAGTTTGGGAGAGCCGCACTAGATTATTTCCCTTCAGGAGGAAATTTCTGCAGGTAGCTCTGAAAGATAAAGATCACTAATAATGCCACTCCACCCCTGCCTACTTTCCACAGCTAACATATCCCCAAACCTAGGAGCCAGGAAAAAACAAGTCCTCCCATTTCTATACATCATAAATCTAACTTTAATAATTTTCTCCTCAGATCCAGACTGATCATCTGAAACCGACAAGTGCCAGATAAATAAGCATTTTTTTAAAAAAATTGAATTTCCGGAGAAAATGTCCTCCCACATTGACCCCTATGAGCCACCAGAGGAGGACTTAATAATCCATTTATTTGACAAACAGTCATTATCCTTATAATCTAGGACCCTAGAATAAAACAAAGGAATCTAGGTAGCTGAATGAGAATTAAGTTTGAACCATCTAAGACCTATCTGGATATGCTGCCACCTGGAGGGTATGCCAACCAGGCTGTCCTGCGACTACTTTTAGGTTATTTTTTTTAAAAAAAGAAAAAGATTCATCATGCCCAGGAACTTTCTAGATGGATTTGAGTAACCCCCTATCCCCTTCATCATTATACAGAAAGCAGGCAAAAGAAGGTGATTCCTTTCTGACATACCCCTATTCAGTGACCACACCATTTACTAAGTTATGTGAACCAGGAGAAAATGAGAGGAAGTCAGAAATGTTGAGGTTTTTTTTGGAAAGTCCACTGGATACTTAAGACTATCATGCCAACTTTTATTTTGGAGATTAAAGGCAAATCATAGTCAAGATGCACACGGTCTGACAAGCTAAACATACAATAAGAGTAGTTTCAAGGGCCACAATGATGTGGTCGGACTTGACTGAGCAAAACTGCCGTGACAATACTGTACTCTGAACAAGGGTCAACAGCACTGAGGTTCTACCAACAGTTCCGAGAGGAAGTCAAAGGTGTACTGTCAATCTGTCAGAAACAGGCAGGGACAGAGGCTCACATAAGGTAGCTTCTGTCACTGTGAGGCAATTAGATCAATTTCTGGAAGTAGCCACAGTCCAGAATACAGCAGTAATGTATACATTAGAAACATAGTGTGCTGCACTTTGTGCCCAACACCGATCTCCTTCTTTTAATTATTTTTTAAGAGATGGTGGCAGGTTTCAAATTGCTAAGGCATTAAGGTCCCGCTGAATACATTTGAAAGAGAAATATAACTAATTTATTTCTAAATGTGAATATCAAACACCCAAATTATATACTTTGTAATTATAAACTTATAATTTAAAATTTTGGATGTCAACTTCAAAATGTACAGTTTCTTCATATCAAAAGAGAAGTGTGTGGCTTCCCTAGTGGCCCAGTGGATAGGGGGTCCACTTTGCAGTGGAAGGGGCACAGGTTTGATCCCTGGCCTGGGAAGACCACGTGTCGCAGAGTGGCTTGATTGGTGTGTCCAATTACGAGCCAGCACACTGGAGCACATGTGCCCAGAATCGGTGCTCTGCAAAGAGGGAGGACACTGTAATGGGAGGCCCACACAGGCCAAAGAGTAAAGATGGATGAAAATAAATAAATTAAAAAAAAAAAACAATAGGGGGCTTCCACTGGTGGTCCAGTGGGTAAGGACACCGCCTTGCAATGCAAGGGGCACCGGTTCCACCCCTGGCCTGGGAAGATCCCACGTGCTGCAGAGCGGCTGGACCCATGTGTCCAATTACCGAGCCGGAGCTCTGGAGCATGTGCGCCCAGAGCCGGCGCTCTGCAACGACAGACGCCACCGCGATGGGAGGCCCACAGGAGCCAAAGAACAAAGACGGATGAAAACAGAGAAATGAAAGACCAATAGAAGTGGCCCGCCCCCCCCCTCCCTCCCCAACCCGACCCCCGCCCAAAATAAATTTAAAAAAAAAAAGCAGCCAAAATTAAAAAAAAAAAAAAATGAAAGACAAGTTCAAAGACGCTTTCTGTATTATGGTTTCTTTTCTATACTACAGAAGAAACCCATCTTCTGGCTTCATTCTTGGCAAAACACAGGACTTTAGAAATGTCTCATCTTGATGAAAATGTCTCATCATTAAGCCCATTTTCTTGATGCAATATTCTATTATCATCAAAGTCTATGACAGTGCCTGCTACCTGGTAGGCACTTAATATTATTTACTGAATAAACTATAATCAGAAGCCAATTTTTTAAAATATTTTCTGCCTTTCTAATACAGTTCATCCTCATCTCACCCTAGGCAGATTAAATACCTTAAGACAACCAGGAAGAAGATCATGTACACAGAAATACAAGAGAAAAATACATTCATTTTCTATTTATTTGTAATATTACAGTTTCACAAAGAAACAAGTCTGTTATGCCTTATTATATAATTATCTCAAGGCATCTTTTGGAAGTATTCATTCTTAGAAACTCTCAATAAATTCTTTAAAGCAGTTAAAAGTCACTCAAGCCTCTTACCCTTGTTCAGAGGAGAAAAAAAAGTGATATACTTATTTCAGAAGCACAAAGGAAATTACAAAGAAAAACAAGCCAAAAAGGAAACGACACCAGATTCAACAAAAATACGTCCATGAAGAATACTGCAATTTGACTCCTAATCACTTTTTTTTTTTCTTTAATGTCTGGCCTCTTTTGTTGTTTTTTTAAATTTATTTATTTTCATCCATCTTTGTTCTTTGGCCTGTGTGGGCCTCCCATTGCAGTGGCCTCTCTAGTTGCAGAGCGTCAGCTCTGGGCGCATGCGCTCCAGAGCTCTGGCTTGGTAATTGGACACACCAGTCCGGCCGCTCCGCAGCACATGTGGTCTTCCCAGGCCAGGGATCGAACTGGTGTCCCTTGCACTGCAAGGCGGACTCCACCCACTGGACCACCAGGGAAGCCCCTAATCTCTCTTAATGAAGGACTCAATGTCCCAGCTTTGGGGAGTACCTATGTTATAATGGAAACAGTTGACAAAGTTTATTTTCCTGGGCTCCAAAATCACTGCAGACGATGACTACAGTCATGAAATTAAAAGATACTTGCTCCCTGGAAGAAAAGCTATGACAAATCTAGACAATGTATTAAAAAGCAGACACACCACTTTGCCAACAAAGGGCTGTATACTCAAAGCTACGGTTCTCCCAGTAGTCACGTACGGATGTGAGAATTGGACCATGAAGAAGGCTGAGCACCCAAGAACTGATGCCTTCAAACTGTGGTGCTGGAGAAGACTCTTGAGAATCCCGTGGAGAGCAAGGATATCAAACCAGTCAATCCTCAAGAAAATCAACCCTGAATATTTATTGGAAGAATAATGCTGAAGCTGAAGCTCCAGTATTTTGGCCACCTGATGTAAAGAGACAACTCACTTGGGAAGATCCTGATACTGGAAAAAATAGCAGGCAGGAGAAAGGGACAACAGAATGTGATATGGTAGGATGGAATCACAGACTCAAATAGATATGAGTTGTGAGCAAGCTCCAGTAGATGGTGAAGGACAGGGAAGCCTGGTGTGCTGCAGTCCATGAAGTTGCAAAGAGTCAAACATGACTGAACTATCCTACAGAGATCAGCTTTGCCCAACACTGTGCCCCTCCTGGGCAGCCCACATCACTGACAGATCCATTCAAAGCTAAAAGCCTGCCAATCTTGGCCCAACTAAGGACAACTCTGAAAGGACACGCTAACAACTGAATACACAGTCAGGTTCCTCAAGGACGTCACTGCGCCGTAATAACTCAACTTCTCCCTCTGTCCAATGCTACTTTTTTCCTTTCCTTTTCAGATACACTAAACTCCATCTCAGGCTTCCCATGGAATCTCATCTGCAGGAGTCACACTTGTAGAACCGTAGAGCACACAAGACTTACAATACCTATGACAGTTTCCATTTGCATACTGTAATAGCTGGAAAAGCAATACTATAAAATGGAAAGGTCACCATTCTTTCTCTGAACCAAATTCACTGCAAGTTATCAACATGTTAAAGATCTTAAAGATCTTAAACCCATTAGCACTGTTTTCCAAGCAAGAACAATATTTCTCTCCTTTTAAACCCAAATGACCATAATTGCACATATTAACTTGGTGTATTAAACATCTAGTTATAATCATAATCTTACATTTTATGCTATTTTCATATTTTCATTCTAACTATAATACAAATTTCCAATGTTAAGTATTCTATTTTCTCTAAGCAAATTAAAATTCAAAAAAATATTCCTCCTGTTAATAAAACCCTACTTAAGAGGAAGGAAATAGCTTTCTGAAAAGTAACAGCAGCATGCAAACATTTAGAAATAATTTAAACACCATAATATCATTTCATATAATCTCCTACTAGGAAGCAACATTGCAACACTTTGTAATTTGGATTAATCCCATGAAGAAAAACAGGAAAAGACTCTGTAGGTCCACATTCAGAGTTGGCTCTGAAAACTCAATCACATCTCTCAGAAGTCCATGAAATCATAAAATTCTTTAAAAACAGAAAACCTTCAGACTCTTTTTAAGTATCTGAAATGAAAATTAATTTTTTTCAATACAAAAAAACAAGGAAATGTGGGTAACGGGAAGAAAAGCATTCCTTAGAAAATACAGTTGAGTCCTTGTTTCTTTCAAAATTAATCATTTCTAAAAGTCAAAATGACTATTATGAACAAAAATTTTATTAAACATTTTATACAGCATCTATAATGACGGAATCAAGCTGAGTCCAACAGAAAGCCAACACAAACCCAAAGGCCATCCCCATTTACTTTAGGAAGGATCTTAGGCATTTTCTGATTCATAAAATCTTTAAAAATCACCAGTTCATGGCTCTACCTGCCCAGTTCTCAGACTCACAGCACTATGACTAAATAAAAATGAAGCCACAAAACTGCCAGAAATTCTATTGTAGGAAACAACAGCTGTAACATCTTAGGACTTATCACCCAGAAGAATGCCTGTTAACCCTTCACCAAAATTAAGGTCTCCAAACTCCTAGAACTAGACTAACCACATCTGCCCTCTTCCATACACCCCAAGCATCCAGGTGGTTGTCTTTTGTCCTGGGGTTGTTTTTAGATAATCAGTAAATTAAACAATAACTATTTTCCTTACTTTTGCTTTAGAGAAGCCAGCAGGCTTTCCTTATAAAAGAGATCAGTTTTGACCAGCTATGAGTTAAAAATTCTACAAATCAGAGTGAATTGATTCTACTGTGTTTTTCCTTCCTTATTCTTTTCTCCTATCAATGTTAATATGGACCTGATTTAAATTTCTGCTTTTATGAAGAATTCACTAAAGAATTTTCATTTTTTTAAACTAAGTTAGGTTATATATTTTGTATTTAAATCTTAGAGTTGAGGAATTAAGCTATCTCTCATTAGCCTATCTCTGTTTCCCCACAGGCAAATAAAATGAACATTACCAATGTTCTCTACAAGGGCCCAACTTTTAGATTTTGCACCTTTCCCGGCCTTCACTTAGTGTTAAGGAGTTCACCAAAAGTGAGTCTCGGGGGGTGAGCAGGAGGAATAACAAAGTAAAATGTACTGCATGCAAAAGGAAATAACATCATATATGCAAAGGAGTCAAACTTACTGATACATTTATTTCAAATACATAAATCCACATTAGGTAAAGAAACCTTGTGATTTATTTCCCACAACAGGCTACTTGCTAATACATCTACCTTCAAATATATATCACCAAATATCTCATTTCATCCAAAAAAAAAAAAAACCCCAAATACCAAAACCGAAAAATGATTTTATATACAAACATATGGGGCTCATTTTATTTTCCAATTGTATATGGAAAATTACATGGAAGTGTTTAATTTTAACTTGGACTAAGTATATGAGCCAGGCAGGATGAAAAGGACATGTCCTTTGGGAGGGTGAACCTCATATAGCACAGAATAAACCTGAGTTGAGAAATTCAGATGTCCCACATGAGCTTAATCTTTTACTTATCTACAGCCCTGACATATTTATGTGTTTTTTCTACTCTTTCTCTCTGCAAAGCAATCAACTTAATACAGGCTTCCTTGGTGGCTCAGTGGTAAAGAATCTGCCTACCAATGCAGGAGCTGCAGGAGATGTTAGGAAGATCCCCTGGAGAAGGAAATGGCAACCCACTCCAGTATTTTTGCCTGGAAAACTCCATGGATAGAGGAGCCTGGTGGGCTACAGTTCATGAAGTCACAGAGTCAGACACAACTTAGCAACTGAACAGCAGCAATAACAAACCCTGAAGTATTTACCAGTGTTTACTCTGCTGTCTCTCTGGGAAAAACAATCAACTTAATACACTTATAACACACAACAAGCAGAAAGAGATACTCAATAAATGCTTTGTAACAGTGATATCAAAACTGGTGCTCCATACTAAGAAAGTCATCATTCTCATCTCTGGTTACAGAGCTATAGAATTTTCTAAAGATAAATGGTGCTCAACAAAAAATTCACCTAATCAACCCATGTAAAAACAGGTGAAAAAAACTTTTAGAAGTGAAAAAAGACCTTACAATTTAAATTTCTAAATGAGAAGTATTTTATACATAATTTATTTCATTTTATTTCACAGGATTCAGACTGTTTATCATAAGCATGTGCTAATTCCAAGAATGAACAAAACAACAAGAAGGAGGTCACCATTTAACTGACACAGTACAACAAACAACATCCTCTACTTCTCAGCTGATTTTCAGAATAGTGACTAAACAAAGGGAACTTTTCCACAAAGGCTTCTCTTAATTCTTTGATTTCTAAGTCACTCTTCACTGAAACACCTATTGAGTCATTGTCTTGGCAAATCTCTCCCCTTCAATTGTTAACTAACTTATTTATGTCAGAAACTCAACCTAAACATGTCTCTGCATATAAATGGAACTGTTCTCCAAAGGTCCTTTCATGAACGTCATGAAATATTGCACTTTTTGCATTATCTACCATTTTTCTCTATGCTCAGCCTGTAGTGCATTTTCACTAGAAAGTAACCAATGAACATTCTGACCCAACTGACATGGCTAGATAGTCAAGCTGGGGAATATGTCTGAATGGAGATGATTTTAATGAATATCCTTGGCCACAAAAACTTTCACTTCCTTATGCAGTTTCCATCTGTGGAGATCTAGGGTTATGAATACTTGTATAACAAGCCTTCAACATAAAACTGAAAACTGAGGGATTTAAGACAACTTAAAAAAATAAGCTTTCATTAATCAAGAAGAATAAGTAGGTAGGTAAAAACAGTTAATGTGACAGTTACCATGTATATCATAAATAATGTAATAAAATTTTAAAAATAAGAAACATTCAAAATATTTTTAAAGAATATTAATTTAGTTACAGCAATTCTTCAATAATTCAAAAGATATATTCCAAATCTGTCAATACTTTAGATTTATTTTTATATCAGTTGGTTACCATTACATATAAAAATCACAAAATTTTAGAGCTCGAAAGGACCGAGGAGATGATCTAATACTGCCTCCTCATTTTACAAAGGAAACAACCTAGGTCTAGAAAGATAAAGACATGTAGATTAACAGTTAAGGGCAGAGCACAGGATCATCACTCTTCCTCTTAGTGTATCATTCTTCCTGTTACCACAAAGTGGAGAATATTCAGTATAATCAGGAAAACTCTTTTGAACAAGTCTCTCAATGCACATGTTTACTCTATTGTTTCCTTCGAAAGAGTGGACCATGGTGGCAAGGACAGTAAATTACATGTCAGATGGAGTAAGTGACCTTGGTTTGCTAAGAATGCCTTCCTGCAAATAACTGTGGAGAAAGACAGTAAATACTGACCTATACTTACCTTTCTGAATGGAATGTTGGAAGATCATGAAAAAGTAGCCAATTTTGACCTATAAGTTCACTGCTTCTTGCAGAAAAAAGTCTAGTTGCATACCAGATACTTAATTTTTTAGAAACAAATTCAAAGTGATGCTTTACATAATTATATGATGTAAATACCTATACTTTACACAGACTCTAAAAGAAAAGCAAAAACTTTCAGAAATTTCATTAACCTCGCTATGACACACCACTATGGAGTAATTACCAAAAGTATTGATTTGAACATTCTGACCCAACTGACATGGCTAGATAGTCAAGCTGGGGAATATGTCTGAATGGAGATGATTTTAATGAATATCCTTGGCCACAAAAACTTTCACTTCCTTATGCAGTTTCCATCTGTGGAGATCTAGGGTTATGAATACTTGTATAACAAGCCTTCAACATAAAACTGAAAACTGAGGGATTTAAGACAACTTAAAAAAATAAGCTTTCATTAATCAAGAAGAATAAGTAGGTAGGTAAAAACAGTTAATGTGACAGTTACCATGTATATCATAAATAATGTAATAAAATTTTAAAAATAAGAAACATTCAAAATATTTTTAAAGAATATTAATTTAGTTACAGCAATTCTTCAATAATTCAAAAGATATATTCCAAATCTGTCAATACTTTAGATTTATTTTTATATCAGTTGGTTACCATTACATATAAAAATCACAAAATTTTAGAGCTCGAAAGGACCGAGGAGATGATCTAATACTGCCTCCTCATTTTACAAAGGAAACAACCTAGGTCTAGAAAGATAAAGACATGTAGATTAACAGTTAAGGGCAGAGCACAGGATCATCACTCTTCCTCTTAGTGTATCATTCTTCCTGTTACCACAAAGTGGAGAATATTCAGTATAATCAGGAAAACTCTTTTGAACAAGTCTCTCAATGCACATGTTTACTCTATTGTTTCCTTCGAAAGAGTGGACCATGGTGGCAAGGACAGTAAATTACATGTCAGATGGAGTAAGTGACCTTGGTTTGCTAAGAATGCCTTCCTGCAAATAACTGTGGAGAAAGACAGTAAATACTGACCTATACTTACCTTTCTGAATGGAATGTTGGAAGATCATGAAAAAGTAGCCAATTTTGACCTATAAGTTCACTGCTTCTTGCAGAAAAAAGTCTAGTTGCATACCAGATACTTAATTTTTTTTAGAAACAAATTCAAAGTGATGCTTTACATAATTATATGATGTAAATACCTATACTTTACACAGACTCTAAAAGAAAAGCAAAAACTTTCAGAAATTTCATTAACCTCGCTATGACACACCACTATGGAGTAATTACCAAAAGTATTGATTTACATAGGAAAAAACCTAATGAACATGATGCTAAATATGCCTCATCCAGCTTGTTAACTGCTATAATCTGATTTTGCTTCTCAGGTTTTTTTCCGTTAAAGCATTTTAAATAGCAATCTGAAATCGAGTACTGGCAAAACTGTAATTTTTGACATGGAGAGTATTTTTTATAAGAGTAAAAACCTTATCTGATCTCACTGCAAAATACCAAACATCTAATGCATCACTAATTTCCTTATACTTATTGTAGATACAGAGTAATAATTAAAATGACAATATGATTCATTTCAATTCGCTAAGTATTATGCAGTACATGTGTAATACTGTGCTAAACAACGCAACCAATAAATTTTTTAAAAAGGCATTCCTTGTCATTTTAACCTCATAGTCTAACAAAGGTGATACCAGTATGTCCAATAAAATATCACAGGTTTGGTAAGAGGTCTAGAAATAAGAGCATCATTTGGAATCCAAGAAATGTTTTCCTGGTGGTCGAATGGGTAAAGAGTCTGCCTTGCAGTGCAAGAGGCACCAGTTCAAACCCTGACCCAGGAAGATCCCACGTGCTGTGAGTGGCTGGACCGGTGTGTCCAATTATGAGTCAGTGCTCTGGAGTGCATGCACCTGGAGCCGGTGCTCAGTGACAAGAGAGGCCACTGCAATGGGAGGCCCACACAGGCCAAAGAATAAAGATGGATGAAAATAAATAAACAGAATACATATATGTTTAAAAAAATGTTTTTAAAGAATCCAAGAAAAGAGGCATTTCAACTTGTAAAATAAAAAGTTCAGGGTAACAGCTTCTTTAAAATAGTAAAAGGGCTGTTATATATTGAAGAGGAAAAAATTCATTGCAGATAAATTAGTCTAGTTGCATACCAGATACTTAATTTTTTAGAAACAAATTCAAAGTGATGCTTTACATAATTATATGATGTAAATACCTATACTTTACACAGACTCTAAAAGAAAAGCAAAAACTTTCAGAAATTTCATTAACCTCGCTATGACACACCACTATGGAGTAATTACCAAAAGTATTGATTTACATAGGAAAAAACCTAATGAACATGATGCTAAATATGCCTCATCCAGCTTGTTAACTGCTATAATCTGATTTTGCTTCTCAGGTTTTTTTCCGTTAAAGCATTTTAAATAGCAATCTGAAATCGAGTACTGGCAAAACTGTAATTTTTGACATGGAGAGTATTTTTTATAAGAGTAAAAACCTTATCTGATCTCACTGCAAAATACCAAACATCTAATGCATCACTAATTTCCTTATACTTATTGTAGATACAGAGTAATAATTAAAATGACAATATGATTCATTTCAATTCGCTAAGTATTATGCAGTACATGTGTAATACTGTGCTAAACAACGCAACCAATAAATTTTTTAAAAAGGCATTCCTTGTCATTTTAACCTCATAGTCTAACAAAGGTGATACCAGTATGTCCAATAAAATATCACAGGTTTGGTAAGAGGTCTAGAAATAAGAGCATCATTTGGAATCCAAGAAATGTTTTCCTGGTGGTCGAATGGGTAAAGAGTCTGCCTTGCAGTGCAAGAGGCACCAGTTCAAACCCTGACCCAGGAAGATCCCACGTGCTGTGAGTGGCTGGACCGGTGTGTCCAATTATGAGTCAGTGCTCTGGAGTGCATGCACCTGGAGCCGGTGCTCAGTGACAAGAGAGGCCACTGCAATGGGAGGCCCACACAGGCCAAAGAATAAAGATGGATGAAAATAAATAAACAGAATACATATATGTTTAAAAAAATGTTTTTAAAGAATCCAAGAAAAGAGGCATTTCAACTTGTAAAATAAAAAGTTCAGGGTAACAGCTTCTTTAAAATAGTAAAAGGGCTGTTATATATTGAAGAGGAAAAAAAATTCATTTTGTTTTGCTACAAGAGCAGAAATAAGATCTACGGGAGGGAGTTGTACAGAGGTTTATCAAAACCAGCATTTTCCCCAAGTTTATTTCATAGACCATTAATCCCTCAAGCTACCTCTTACAAAGAATTCCATGTTCATATAAATTTAGTGAACATATGCAGGATATATATATGTAGTACACATACCACTAGAGTTCCTCTGGAGGATAAAAAAGTACATGAACACTAAGAAGTCTGTACTAAGAAAGTGTATTTAACTTTGTATAATTAAAGTGTTCTCCAAATATTTCATCATGAGTTTTGCTGTTGTTTTTGTCCCCCAAAATACTGAGAAGTGTTAATATAATAATGCTTTTCTAAGGATGTCGTACTGATCACAAATCTTAGAAGGATGAATTTCCTAAAAAATCGTAGAGTGATAGTGATATTTATATTATTTACCTGGAATTTATCTTGTAGGTACAAAAATAAGCATAAAACATTTTCAATAAACAAGATAAATAGTCCTCTGGAATAAAACATATGATAGAAAATACCTTTAGGACTGAAATGAATTTCTAAATTTTGCTGAAATGTTAAGAGAACTGAGTATAAACTCACAATATGCAACTTTTAAAAAATGAACAAACAAGCTTGGGAAAAATAAGTAAATGTTAAGTCCTATGTTTAGGTTTTAGTTGGATTTTTAATTATCAATATTCTAAGGAGAGAATGGAAAAAACTATGTAACTGTATAAAGTCAGAATTTTAGTTTATTATATATTGAAGCAAGAGTCAATCCTTATAGGAATTTCATCACTGATAACAGAAGTTATTTTCCTTAAGAAAGGTCAAGAGCCCATCGAAGCCTTAGAATGAAGGCAGACTGATGTATTACCACACGAGCACCCTGAGTCAACAAGCCTGTATCAAATGGAACCTCATGAAAAATTGTTTGACTATGAGTTTGCTTCTAAGACCAGCCAAGTAAGGAGAGAAGAGGAAGCTGCAAGCACAAGAGAAGCAACATATTTAGCTTCCTTCCTCTCTCTGCAAAGGTATCCAAGAACCATAGGATTCTGCTGATTCTCATTACTCATGGATTCTGTATTTGCAAATCTGACTACTCACTTATTTGTATACTGGCTGGTCTTCCCAGTCATTCACAGACACGTGCAAACAAGCAAAAATTGGGAATAACCAACAAGCACATTCCCAGATAAGGGCAAACAGGGCCTTCTTGTCTCAGCTCTCAAGTATCCTTCTTGCAGACTATTTAAGTGCCATGCTTATTGGATTTTTGTCCTTTAAATGGTGATTTCACTGTCAAAAATGGGTCCCGGCACTTCCCTGGTGGTTCAGTGGGTAAAGAACCTGCCTGCAATACCAGAGACCAGGATTCGATTTCTGGGTCAGGAAGATTCCCCCAGAGAAGAAAATGGCAACCCACTCTAGTATTCTTGCTGTTCAATCCCACAGACAGAAGAGGCTGACTGGCTACACACCACAAGGTTGCAAAGAGTAGGCCACATCTGAGCAGCTAAACCACCAGCAACTAGTGGTATACTCTGAAAAAAGCACATTACTTTTCGATGAATTCTAACCATACCAATCCAATTCAAAATCCAATTCAAAAACTGATCCTCGGGGCTTCCCTGGTGGCCCAGTGGGTAAGGACACCGCCTTGCAGTGCAAGGGGCGCCGGTTTGATCCCTGGCCTGGGAAGTTCCCATGTGCCATGGGGTGGCTGGACCAATGTATCCAACTATCGAGCCGGAGCTCTGGAGCGCATACGCCCAGAGCCGGTGCTCTGCGACAACAGAGGCCACTGCGATGGGAGGCGGGCCAAAGAACAAAGCTGGATGAAAACAGATAAATGAAAGACCAATAGAAGTGGCCCGCCCATCCCCTACTTCCCCAACCTGTCCCCCTCCCCCCAAAAAAACTGATCCTCTTTTCTCAGATGCAGAGTTCATGTTCTCTGTTGATTTCCAAGATGTGGACATAAAATATTAATTTGAATCAATTCACTACCCACAGAGTGGGTATTATTAAATAGTACAGTATTATGTTAAACAGTATAGCATGAGAAGATGCACAGTCATGCTAGCTTTATTTTATCTGTTCATACTTGAAGCTTCTTTTTATTTCATACTTGAAGATTTTATAGTGACCTATCGAATGGAAATTGTGTTTCCCTTTAGACTGACAGTCGTCAGTCAAAAGAAAAGCTTTTTAGGAACTTTTCTCAAATCAGTTTTCTTTTCAGATTGGGATATACCTGGCAATTGTCTTATGCTGGTCAAGTACTCTCTGTGTCAAAAAATACATGACAGAGCCAAGTAACTACAGGCAATCAATACTGGTGGATGTCTACATGTAAAGAAATACTAGGTTTATAAATACAAAATATACAGATTTTAGGTGGATTATATTTTCCTTCAGATGGTTACACTAGGGATGTTATAAAACTTTCTATACCTGGACCCACTTTTTACTCTTATGACTGTCAAGGGACAACAGGATTCGATTTCTGGGTCAGGAAGATTCCCCCAGAGAAGAAAATGGCAACCCACTCTAGTATTCTTGCTGTTCAATCCCACAGACAGAAGAGGCTGACTGGCTACACACCACAAGGTTGCAAAGAGTAGGCCACATCTGAGCAGCTAAACCACCAGCAACTAGTGGTATACTCTGAAAAAAGCACATTACTTTTCGATGAATTCTAACCATACCAATCCAATTCAAAATCCAATTCAAAAACTGATCCTCGGGGCTTCCCTGGTGGCCCAGTGGGTAAGGACACCGCCTTGCAGTGCAAGGGGCGCCGGTTTGATCCCTGGCCTGGGAAGTTCCCATGTGCCATGGGGTGGCTGGACCAATGTATCCAACTATCGAGCCGGAGCTCTGGAGCGCATACGCCCAGAGCCGGTGCTCTGCGACAACAGAGGCCACTGCGATGGGAGGCGGGCCAAAGAACAAAGCTGGATGAAAACAGATAAATGAAAGACCAATAGAAGTGGCCCGCCCATCCCCCTCCTTCCCCAACCTGTCCCCCTCCCCCCAAAAAAACTGATCCTCTTTTCTCAGATGCAGAGTTCATGTTCTCTGTTGATTTCCAAGATGTGGACATAAAATATTAATTTGAATCAATTCACTACCCACAGAGTGGGTATTATTAAATAGTACAGTATTATGTTAAACAGTATAGCATGAGAAGATGCACAGTCATGCTAGCTTTATTTTATCTGTTCATACTTGAAGCTTCTTTTTATTTCATACTTGAAGATTTTATAGTGACCTATCGAATGGAAATTGTGTTTCCCTTTAGACTGACAGTCGTCAGTCAAAAGAAAAGCTTTTTAGGAACTTTTCTCAAATCAGTTTTCTTTTCAGATTGGGATATACCTGGCAATTGTCTTATGCTGGTCAAGTACTCTCTGTGTCAAAAAATACATGACAGAGCCAAGTAACTACAGGCAATCAATACTGGTGGATGTCTACATGTAAAGAAATACTAGGTTTATAAATACAAAATATACAGATTTTAGGTGGATTATATTTTCCTTCAGATGGTTACACTAGGGATGTTATAAAACTTTCTATACCTGGACCCACTTTTTACTCTTATGACTGTCAAGGGACAACAGCATTCCATCCCTTCTATCTTTCCCCCTGAAACCTTAAGACAGACAACTCTCAGAACAAATTATGGGAATGGTTTAAATTCAAAACCACTCACTTAATAATAGGTGCCTGGCGTACTGCAGTCCATAGGGTTGATGTCACAGAGCAAATGAACAACAACAAAAGAAAACTTAACTACATAGAGTAAAGAAAATTTATCCTTTCGTTGGAAAAGACTGTGATGCTGAGAAAGATTGAAGGTAGGAACAGAAGTGGAAGACAGAGGACAAGATGGTTAGACAGTATCACCAGCACAATGGATATGAGTCTGTGCAAACTCCAGGGGATGGTGAAGGACAGGGGAGCCTGGCATACTCTAGTCCACTGGGTCATAAAGAGTCAGACACGACTAAGCAACTGAACAACAACATATACTAAAAGTAACTTTTTATTTAATATTGAGCTATAGGAGTAATATATAAATACAAAATACTCTGAACAGTCAAAGCAACCTGGAGAAAGAAAAATGGAGGAATCAGGGCTTCCCTGGTGGTCCAGTGGGTAGGGACACCACCTTGCAGTGCAAGGGGCGCCAGTTCGATCCCTGGCCTGGGAAGATCCCACGTGCCGCGGAGCTGCTGGACCGATGTGTCCAACTACCGATCCGGAGCTCTGGAGCGCATGCGCCCAGAGCCGGCGCTCTGCGACAACAGAGGCCACTGCAGTGGGAGGCCCACACAGGCCAAAGAACAAAGACGGAAATAAATGAAAGACCAATGGAAGTGGCCAAAAAAAAGTCTTTGAATAAAAAAAAAGAATATACATGGAGAAAAGACAATCTCTTCAGTAAGTGGTGCTGGGAAAACTGGAGAGCTGCACGTAAAAGAATGAAATTTGACTGTTCACTAATACCATACACAAAAAATAAACACAAAATAAATTAAGGACCTAAATGGAAGACTGAATACTATGAAACTCTGGGAGGAAAACACAGGTAGGACACTCTATCACATAAACTGCATCAATATCTTTTTGCATCCATCTTCTACAGTAACGGAAATAAAAATGAGGGCTTCTCTGGTAGCTCAGTGGTAAAGATATTGCCTGCCAATGCAGGAGACACAGGTTTGATTCCTGAACCGGGAAGATCCCATGTGCTGTGGAGCAACTAACCCTGTGAGCCTTAACTACTGAACCTGTGCTCTAGACCCTCGGAGCCACAACTACTGAGCCCATGTGCTGCAACTACTGAAGCCCACGTGCCCTAGAGCCCGAGTTCTACAACAAGAAAAGACACCGCAACAAAAAGCCTGCTCATCTCAACTAGAGAGTAGCCCCCACGCCCTGCAACTAGAGAAGAACCTGCAGCAGCAGTGAAAATCTGGAATTGTCAAAAATAAAAAAAAACAAAACAAAATAAAATAAATATATATATAGCTTTGCTATCAAAAAAAAAAAAAAGAGACCTAATTAAACTTAAAAGCTTTTGTACATCAAAGGAAACCATAAACAAGACAAAAAGGCAACTGACAGAGTGGGAGAAAATATTTGCAAGAATGCAACCAACAAGGGATCAATCTCCAGAATACACAAAGAGCTCATATAGCATGATATAAAACAAACAACCCAATCAAAAAATGGGCAGAAGATCTGAACAGACATTATTCAAAAGAAGACGTACAAATGCCCAAAAGGCACATGAAAAGATGCTCAACACTGCTAATTATTAGTGATTCAGTTACACACACACACACTTTGCTGTACACCTGAAATAAGCACACTGTGTATCAACCATATTTCAATTTAAGAACTGTTTTGATAAAATTTAATTTTAACAAATTTAAATACAAGTATCCCCCACTTTGTTTTGCTTTACACCATTTACACCACGTCACTTTTTACAAAAGACCTATATTACTAGTACCTGTTTTCACAAGCCAAGAAAAAATCTTTATTTTCATTTTATGAAAAAGATACCATTTCTCTTCAGTAAGTGGTGCTGGGAAAACTGACCAAAAAAATTTGACTGTTCACTAATACCATACACAAAAAATAAACACAAAATAAATTAAGGACCTAAATGGAAGACTGAATACTATGAAACTCTGGGAGGAAAACACAGGTAGGACACTCTATCACATAAACTGCATCAATATCTTTTTGCATCCATCTTCTACAGTAACGGAAATAAAAATGAGGGCTTCTCTGGTAGCTCAGTGGTAAAGATATTGCCTGCCAATGCAGGAGACACAGGTTTGATTCCTGAACCGGGAAGATCCCATGTGCTGTGGAGCAACTAACCCTGTGAGCCTTAACTACTGAACCTGTGCTCTAGACCCTCGGAGCCACAACTACTGAGCCCATGTGCTGCAACTACTGAAGCCCACGTGCCCTAGAGCCCGAGTTCTACAACAAGAAAAGACACCGCAACAAAAAGCCTGCTCATCTCAACTAGAGAGTAGCCCCCACGCCCTGCAACTAGAGAAGAACCTGCAGCAGCAGTGAAAATCTGGAATTGTCAAAAATAAAAAAAAACAAAACAAAATAAAATAAATATATATATAGCTTTGCTATCAAAAAAAAAAAAAAGAGACCTAATTAAACTTAAAAGCTTTTGTACATCAAAGGAAACCATAAACAAGACAAAAAGGCAACTGACAGAGTGGGAGAAAATATTTGCAAGAATGCAACCAACAAGGGATCAATCTCCAGAATACACAAAGAGCTCATATAGCATGATATAAAACAAACAACCCAATCAAAAAATGGGCAGAAGATCTGAACAGACATTATTCAAAAGAAGACGTACAAATGCCCAAAAGGCACATGAAAAGATGCTCAACACTGCTAATTATTAGTGATTCAGTTACACACACACACACTTTGCTGTACACCTGAAATAAGCACACTGTGTATCAACCATATTTCAATTTAAGAACTGTTTTGATAAAATTTAATTTTAACAAATTTAAATACAAGTATCCCCCACTTTGTTTTGCTTTACACCATTTACACCACGTCACTTTTTACAAAAGACCTATATTACTAGTACCTGTTTTCACAAGCCAAGAAAAAAAAAATCTTTATTTTCATTTTTATGAAAAAAGATAATTGCTTCTTTGATTCAGGCCATTTCCCCTTGCAAAAGGTTTCACAAAACACTCTGATTTTGCATGGCAGGGAACTCTGTAATATCATTTCTTCCTTAAGTGTTTGCAACAATTCAACAGCAGAAAACATCTGGGTCCAGAAATTCTCTTTTTAGAAAGTTTTAAACTATGAATTAAATTTCTGTAACAGTTTTAAGACTAGTCATAATAATCCTTTCTTCTTGGGTGAGTTATGTACTCTGCTAAGAAATTAGTCTATTTCTAAGAACTGGCCTACTTCACTTATGTGCAATACAGTTGTTCTTAGTATTTCTACTGTTCCTTGGATTCTTGTAGGGTCTGTAGTGATATATCCTCTTTTTCATTACTGACACTGGTTCCACATGTTTTCACTTTTCATTTTGTCAATTTTGCAATAAACTATCAATTTTGTCATTTTTTCAATTTATTGACTTTAGATGTCTTCCTGTTTTAAATTTTATTCAGTTCTCCTTTTATTTGGGATTTATTTTGTTCTCTTTTGTCTAGTTTTTTAGAGAGAAACACACAGATTTGTGGGCTTTCTTTTTTTCCTTTTCCCTAATGTAAGCAATAAATGTACTAAATTTTTCTTGTAAACACTGTCTGGACTGCATAAATTCTGACATGATATATTTTCGGTTTCATTCATTTCAAAATATTTTTTAATTTCCTCCGAGGCTGCTGCTTCTAGCCAACAGATCATTCAGAACTCTGCTAATTTAATTTTCTTGCAGCGTGGAGATTTTCCTTTTATCTCTCTGTTATTGAATTCTCAGTTCATTTCCATTATAGTCTGAAAACATACTTTTAAGTTCAATTCTTTTGAACTTAAGATTTTTATTATGACAAAGGTACATTTTACCTTGGTAATATCCATACATACTTGAAAAGTGTACACTCTGCTGTTGTTGCATATTCTTGTACATATCAATCAGATTTAGTTGGTAGATAGTATTGTTTAGTCAGTCTGTACCCTTAATGATTTCTGTCCTCTAGTTCTATCTATGCTTAAGAAAGGCATTTTGAAATCTTCCACTGTAATTAAGCTCTCTGCTTCTCCTTTAAGTTATGTCAAATCTTGCTTCATCTATTTTTACGTATGCACACATTTAAGATTGGTAAATTAGTTCCTTTGTCAATATATATATCATTTGTTTGTATTTTGGGTTTTTTTTTGCCTCTAAATCATCATTTATTTTTCAACCATCTTTATTCTTTGGCCTATGTGGGCCTCCCATCGCAGTGGCCTCTCTCGCTGCAGAGCACTGGCTCTGGGTGCATGCGCTCCACAGCACTGGCTCTTGACTGGACACACCGGTCCAGCTGATCCTCGGCACGTAGGATCATCCCAGGCCTGGGATCGAACTGGTGTCCTTGCACTGCAAGGCAGACGTTTACCCAAGGGACCCCCAGGGAAGCCCTATATATCATTCTTTCTCCTAGGTTACTTTAAAATTTATTTTGATTGCTTAATATAACCACTTGTTTTCTTTGGGTTGGTCTTTGCAGGATATATCTTTTTCTATCTTTTCACTTTTAACCTACCTATATTATTTTATTTGAGGCAAGTTTCTAATAGCAAATAATGGGCTCATTTTTTGTTTGTTTGTTTGTTTTAAAGATTCGTTTATTTATTTATTTTGGGCGGGGGTCGGGTTGGGGAGGGAGGAGAGTGGGCGGGCCACTTCTATTGGTCTTCCATTTCTCTATTTTCATTCGTCTTCGTTCTTTGGTCCATGTGGGCCTCCCATCGCAGTGGCCTCTCTCGCTGCAGAGCACTGGCTCTGGGTGCATGCGCTCCACAGCACTGGCTCTTGACTGGACACACCGGTCCAGCTGATCCTCGGCACGTAGGATCATCCCAGGCCTGGGATCGAACTGGTGTCCTTGCACTGCAAGGCAGACGTTTACCCAAGGGACCCCCAGGGAAGCCCTATATATCATTCTTTCTCCTAGGTTACTTTAAAATTTATTTTGATTGCTTAATATAACCACTTGTTTTCTTTGGGTTGGTCTTTGCAGGATATATCTTTTTCTATCTTTTCACTTTTAACCTACCTATATTATTTTATTTGAGGCAAGTTTCTAATAGCAAATAATGGGCTCATTTTTTGTTTGTTTGTTTGTTTTAAAGATTCGTTTATTTATTTATTTTGGGCGGGGGTCGGGTTGGGGAGGGAGGAGAGTGGGCGGGCCACTTCTATTGGTCTTCCATTTCTCTATTTTCATTCGTCTTCGTTCTTTGGCTCCTGCGAGCCTCCCATTGCGGTGGCGTCTGTCATTGCAGAGCGCCAGCTCTAGGTACATGCGCTCCAGAGCTCCGGCTCAGTGATTGGACACATCAGTCCAGCCGCTCCGCGGCATGTGGGATCTTCCCAGGCCAGGGCTCGAACCGGCGCCCCTTGCACTGCAAGGCGGTGTTCTTACCCACTGGACCACCAGGGGAAGCCCCAATAGGCTCATTTTTTAATGGACTCTAATAGTCTCTTTTAATTGCTGTGTTTAAAGCATTTAAAATTTTCAAGTAATTACTAATACATGAAATTTTACATCTACCATTTTATTGTTTGTTTTCTGCTTATTCCCTTTGTTTTTCCTCTTCTGTTTTCTTTTGTATTTAGAGTTTTTAAAATTCCGCTTTATTCATTGTGATTCTAACATCTTAATTTGTAAACAGTGGTTGCAGGAACAACAACATACACATTATTATCGCACTTTTCAGAATCTACTCAGAATCAATATTTTACCACTTAATAGATGTATTACACAATATTCACTGAAAACCACATCAATGTTGTAATTTTTGCTTTCAACTATCAAATATACATTGGGGGGGGCCACTTCTATTGGTTTTTCATTTATTTATTTTCATCCATCTTTGTTCTTTGGCCTGTGTAAGCCTCCAATCACAGTGGCCTCTCTCGCTGCAGAACTCCGGCTTAGTAGCTGGACACATCAGTCCAGCTGCTCCGCAGCACATGGGATCTTCCCAGGCCAGGGATCGAACTGGCACCCCTTGCACTGCAAGGAGGGGTCCCTACCCACTGGACCACCAGGGAAACCCTATTAAATATATTTTAAAGAACTCAGTCTATTTTACACAGATATTGACCATTCCTGTTGATCTTCTTTTATTTCTGATGTCTAAGTTTCCTTCTGGTATCATTTTCCTTTCTGGCTTAAGAATATTCTTCAGGGCTTCCCTGGTGGTCCAGTGGATAAGGACACCGCCTAGCAGTGCAAGGGGCGCCAGTTCAATCCCTGGCCTGGGAAGATCCCACGTGCCGTGGAGCCACTAGACTGATGTGTCCAATTACCGAGCCGGAGCTCTGGAGCGCACGCGCCCAGAGTCAGCGCTATGCAACGACAGACGCCACCGCGATGGGAGGCCCACAGGAACCAAAGAACAAAGACGGATGAAAACAGAGAAATGAAAGACCAATAGAAGTGGCCCGCCTGCTCCCCTCCCTCCCCACCCCATCCACCCCCAAAATAAATAAATAAATCTTAAAAAAAAAAAAGAACATTCTTCAGCAAACCTTAGATATGGTCTTCTAGCAATGACCACTCGTCAGTTTTCCTTCATGTGAATATGTTCTTATGTCCAAAAATTTTCTTTTACACTTTTTCTAAGCACTTAAAGAATATATTTTGCCTCTTTTAATTGCTGTGTTTAAAGCATTTAAAATTTTCAAGTAATTACTAATACATGAAATTTTACATCTACCATTTTATTGTTTGTTTTCTGCTTATTCCCTTTGTTTTTCCTCTTCTGTTTTCTTTTGTATTTAGAGTTTTTAAAATTCCGCTTTATTCATTGTGATTCTAACATCTTAATTTGTAAACAGTGGTTGCAGGAACAACAACATACACATTATTATCGCACTTTTCAGAATCTACTCAGAATCAATATTTTACCACTTAATAGATGTATTACACAATATTCACTGAAAACCACATCAATGTTGTAATTTTTGCTTTCAACTATCAAATATACATTGGGGGGGGCCACTTCTATTGGTTTTTCATTTATTTATTTTCATCCATCTTTGTTCTTTGGCCTGTGTAAGCCTCCAATCACAGTGGCCTCTCTCGCTGCAGAACTCCGGCTTAGTAGCTGGACACATCAGTCCAGCTGCTCCGCAGCACATGGGATCTTCCCAGGCCAGGGATCGAACTGGCACCCCTTGCACTGCAAGGAGGGGTCCCTACCCACTGGACCACCAGGGAAACCCTATTAAATATATTTTAAAGAACTCAGTCTATTTTACACAGATATTGACCATTCCTGTTGATCTTCTTTTATTTCTGATGTCTAAGTTTCCTTCTGGTATCATTTTCCTTTCTGGCTTAAGAATATTCTTCAGGGCTTCCCTGGTGGTCCAGTGGATAAGGACACCGCCTAGCAGTGCAAGGGGCGCCAGTTCAATCCCTGGCCTGGGAAGATCCCACGTGCCGTGGAGCCACTAGACTGATGTGTCCAATTACCGAGCCGGAGCTCTGGAGCGCACGCGCCCAGAGTCAGCGCTCTGCAACGACAGACGCCACCGCGATGGGAGGCCCACAGGAACCAAAGAACAAAGACGGATGAAAACAGAGAAATGAAAGACCAATAGAAGTGGCCCGCCTGCTCCCCTCCCTCCCCACCCCATCCACCCCCAAAATAAATAAATAAATCTTAAAAAAAAAAAAGAACATTCTTCAGCAAACCTTAGATATGGTCTTCTAGCAATGACCACTCGTCAGTTTTCCTTCATGTGAATATGTTCTTATGTCACTCTCATCCCTAAAAAATACTTTTGCTGGTTATGGACAGTTCTTTTCTCTAAGCACTTAAAGAATATATTTTGCCTCTTTCTTCTTGCCTCTATGGTTTCTGATGAGAATTCCTCAATCACGGTTCCCTCAGAGGTAGTATGTCATTTTTCTCTGGTTGCTTTCAAGAGTTTTTCCTTAATTTTTTTCTCCCTTGAGGCTCTGTTCAATTTTTTTAAATTTCTTCCCCCTTTCTGTTGAGTCATCCAGTGAGTTTTTCCCACTTATTGCAGTTTTCACTTCTAATAATGTATTATCTTTTTATTATATTAACTTTCTCTGCTAAGACTTTCTGCTTTTCCATTTATTTCAACAGTATCCACAATAGCTCACTGGAACCTCTGTAAAATAGCTGCAATAAAAAGTCTGTCAGGGCTTCCCTGGTGGTCCACTGGGTAAGGGCACCGCCTTTGTGATCCAGTCATTTTAAAAACTATGTTATAAAATTCTAGTTATTGTTTAAATTCAGTGGATAATGTTAATATTTTTGTTTTAACATGGCTTCTATGGGTATGGTTCCATTATCAGTTCAATTTTCATAGCCTCTGTTGTGCTATTTGAATCTGCACCACTCTGTAATATCCAATCATCACTCTAGTATACAGCTGAGAGGCAAGCACAGTAATGCATAAAAAACTTAAAGGTATTGTTTTCCCAAGTTTCTCCCGTTACATGATCCAGACCTATCAAATTCCACTAAGCATCCCTTTTCTTCGGTCAGAACTTGGGACTTCAGATAATCTGCCTGGTGACACAGCTCTGCTATTACACTTGCTCTAGAGCAAGCGGAAGCAGTGGAAGGACAGAAAGAGTGGAAGGAAAGTACTGGAGGTTTGTTAGTTAGAGAGGCAGTTTCTCAGCCTTCAGTGTTTGGGTTGCAGGCTACTGCCACCAGCACAGGGCTACTTAGGACCAGAAAAAAAGGCGCAAAAAGAGACAGAATTTTCACATTCACAATGAGCATTCTCTTTCCCACTTCCTGAGCCAGAACTGGGGGGCTCTTTTTTGGTGCTCTCTGTCCATACCTAAATGCACACGTGTAGCCTTCAGACTTTGTTAAACTCAGCTTCAGGAATACCAGAAGGAAACAAATGGTAAACTAAGAGTCAACTGGATAATACTTTAGAGTCTAGTCTTCTTCCCCAATACAATACGTTATTATTTATTCTTCAGAGTCCTTGACTAGCTGTTCCATCCATTCTGTCCAGGTTTTATAAATGCATTCAGAGGGAGAAATAAGATGTGTGTGCTTCACTTATCACAGCTGAAAAATGAAACTATCCTCTTAACTTGTATTCTGAGTTACTCAATGCTAGCATATAGACTCCACAAATACCCTTATCAGAATGTATCAGTAATCTAAAATATAAAAAACAGTCCTGTGAGTTCTCCTTCCATTTACAAAAGAAATATCTAATTCTCACAATAAGTAAGTTATGAAAAGATAGTCATAACACTACTAAAAAGTTTTTATGATTATAGACTATCACTGCAAGTTTCAAAACTTAATAGAGGGCTTCCCCTGGTGGTCCAGTGGATAAGGACACCACCTTGCAGTGCAAGGGGCACCGGTTCCATCCCCGGCCTGGGAAGATCCCATGTGCCGCGGAGTGGCTGGGCCCATGTGTCCAATTACCGAGCCGGAGCTCTGGAGCGCATGCGCCCAGAGCCAGCGCTCTGCAACAACAGACGCCACTGCGATGGGAGGCCCACAGGAGCCAAAGAACAAAGACAGATGAAAACAGAGAAATGGAAGACCAATAGAAGTGGCCCGCCCGCTCTCCTCCCTCCCCAACCCGACCCCCGCGCAAAAATAAATAAATAAATCTTTAAAAAAAAAAAAAAAGAAAAACTTTATAGAGCACTATTAGAAAAAAGGGGACTCCATTTAAGACACAAATAATAATAAAGAAATTCTTTGTTTATGGACTGAAAGAATACTGTTAAAATTGAATCCACAGACTCAATACAATTACTATCAAGAATCCAATGGCATTCTTTTTTAACAGGAAAAGAAAAAAATAAGTAAACTTATATGGAACTACAAAAGAGCAAAATATTCACAAAGCAAGTATCTAATAAGGCATTAACATAAAAAATATACTAAAAAACGCATATGCTTAATAGCAAAAAAAAAAAAAAATCCAATTTAAGCTGGGTAAAGGACCTAAATGGACATTTTCTCAAAGAAGATATCAAAATGGCTAACAGGTACATGAGAAGGTACTCAAAATCACTATTCATTAGGAAACTGTAAGTCAAAACCAAAATGAGGTATCACCCCATTCCTGTTAGAATAGTTACCATCAAAGGACAAAAAATAATAAATGCTGGCAAGGATGTCAAAAAAGGGAACCTCTGTGCATAACTGAAATCGTGAACTGATAGAGCTGCTATGGAAAACAGTATGGATAATACCCAGAGAAATTAAAAATAGAACCAACATATGATGTATCAATTCCACTTGTGAGTATACACCTGAAGGAAACAAAATCACCATGTTCAAGAGTCATTTCTTGAACATGACTCACTGCATGTAAGGCCGCATGCTCACTGCAGCCTTATTTACAACAGTCAAAACATGAAAACAACCTACACAACTATCAGATAAACAGAAAAAGAAAATGTAGTATGTGTACACAAAGACTACTATTCAGTATAAAAAATGAAGGAAATCCTGCCATTTGCAACAACACACACAGACCTTGAAGGTCGTAAGCTAAGTGAAGTCAGAGAACAAGTACTATAATCTCACTTACATTATAATCTAAAAAACTAACAAACAAATTCACAGAAAAAGAGATCAAATCTGTGATTAACAGAGGTAGGAGGGGATAGAATGAAGGTGGTAAAAAGGCCAAAACTTAAAGATACATAAATAAGCACTGAAGATGTGATGTACAGCATGATAGCTATAGTTAGCATTGCCTATGGCATATTTCTTAAAGTTGCTAAGGGCATAAATCCAAAAGGTCTCATCACAAGGAAAAAAATATTTTTCTTTTATCATGTAAATACATGAGATAATGGATAGTAATAAAATTTACAGTGGTAATCATTCACATTACATGCAAATCAAGTCATTATAATGTGTATCTTAGGGTTTCCCCTGGTGGTCCAGTGGGTAAGGACACCGCCTTGCAGTGCAAGGGGCGCCGGTTCCATCCCTGGCCTGGGAAGATCCCACGTGCCGCGGAGCAGCTGGACTGATGTGTCCAATCACCGAGCCGTGGCTCTGGAGCGCATGCGTCCAGAGCCGGCGCTCTGCAACGACAGACGCCAGACGCCACCGCGATGGGAGGCCCACAGGAGCCAAAGAACAAAGATGGATGAAAACAGAGAAATGAAAGACAAATTGAAGCGGCCCACCTGCTCTCCTCCCTCCCCAACCCCCGCCCAAAATAAATAAATAAATAAATCTTTAATGTTTATCTTAAAACACAGAGCTGTACAATGGCATTAAATGTCAATAATACCTCAACAAAACCTAAAGAAAAACAATGTTAATAAAAAATTTTAAAATGTTAATGACATGGAGTCTGTCATTATTAAATATAATTAGACTGTATTTAATTATAAAATAATTAAAATTATAAAACCATAATGTTATATTTATAATTAAATCTAAGTAATACTGCTTATCCAACTTCGTATCTTACTACATTCTTCCCTCTCAAGGGGATTTTTTTCAAAATAAAATATTTTAAAATATAAAAAAAGGACTCTGTTTCCTTAATCTTTACAGAAACCACAATAATATGATGGGCAGATCACCAGGTATTTATGTAGGTGATTCATTTATAGCTGATTACTTAAGATTCATCATTCAAGAAAATGTTAAATAACTTACAGCTAAATAAATTTCACACTCAAATTAAAATCATTAAGTTCATATTTTCTTTCAAGAGAGTGATCCTTAAACTCTTCCAAAACAGCTCTTGACTGAGAAATAAAAATTCTGAAATTTAAGCTTTAAAAAACAAAAAAGGTCAAAAGCACAACAAATATAGCAACAAACTTTCAATGGGCTTGGATCTGAAGTAAGGCTCAAAGTCTAAGGAGGTCAAAAAAAATTTTTTTTTAAATCAAGGAATTCACACAATAAAGGTGTCTTTTCAATACTACTCTAAAAACTTCTTTGTTGACCTGTTTTTAACCAATTTACTTCTTCTCTACTCTGAGTATTATAAGACCTTTCACTCTTGTACATGTATTAGTCAAAAATCGTAAATTTTAAAAGGACACTATAATACATTATTTATTTATATGAGATTCAATTTTGTGGTTCTGGCAAGAGAATTTCAAAGGAATAGTGGTATACAAAAATTAGTACTGCTCTTCATTTCTTTAAAAAACATTCAATGCTTTGCCATAAAAACTTATTAACTTTAAATGTGTCTTAAATTTTTACACCATCATCATTAAAGTAGTAGGCAGATCTCTATATCCACAGACTAAAGACATTTTTCATAATGCATCCTAATGAGATTTTATTTCCTCCAAACTTTATTTAAATCAGCCCATACTTTATTGTTAATCAATTAAAATTTTGAATTGAATAAGACGTTGTAATGTAGCAATTAAAATCACATGGAAGATACCATAAGGTCACAAGTTCAATCCATTTCTATATGAATTTAATACTCAACTTTTTTCCTATGCCCCTAGATCTAGAAGACCATTTAACTTTGTCCAGTGTGAGACACTACTTACTGGACGTGGGAAAGGAGGATTGATGAGGACTGAAGAGAGAAAAAAGGCAAAAGACTTAGGGAAAGATGGACACATTAAGCCAGGAAAAATCCTTTACCATTAGTGAAAAACAATTTAGTGATTCAATATTTTTAAACTGCTGGTTAGAAGGGTAAATAAAACCTCAAGCACCCTGTACCTCTAAATGTTCCTGCCAAATATACAAACATAATAAAGAAAAATCATCTTAATCTGCTTGCTTTCAATAAGCTTCATTTATAATTGTCTGAGTTGGTAAGTAACTTTGTAAACAAGTTCCAAGAACAGAGGCATAACACTGCCTTTTGTATCATATCATTAGGGATAAGCTTGAACTTATTTTAAGCTTTAAAAACAAAAAGGTCAAAAGCACAACAAATATAGCAACAAACTTTCAATGGGCTTGGATCTGAAGTAAGGCTCAAAGTCTAAGGAGGTCAAAAAAAATTTTTTTTTAAATCAAGGAATTCACACAATAAAGGTGTCTTTTCAATACTACTCTAAAAACTTCTTTGTTGACCTGTTTTTAACCAATTTACTTCTTCTCTACTCTGAGTATTATAAGACCTTTCACTCTTGTACATGTATTAGTCAAAAATCGTAAATTTTAAAAGGACACTATAATACATTATTTATTTATATGAGATTCAATTTTGTGGTTCTGGCAAGAGAATTTCAAAGGAATAGTGGTATACAAAAATTAGTACTGCTCTTCATTTCTTTAAAAAACATTCAATGCTTTGCCATAAAAACTTATTAACTTTAAATGTGTCTTAAATTTTTACACCATCATCATTAAAGTAGTAGGCAGATCTCTATATCCACAGACTAAAGACATTTTTCATAATGCATCCTAATGAGATTTTATTTCCTCCAAACTTTATTTAAATCAGCCCATACTTTATTGTTAATCAATTAAAATTTTGAATTGAATAAGACGTTGTAATGTAGCAATTAAAATCACATGGAAGATACCATAAGGTCACAAGTTCAATCCATTTCTATATGAATTTAATACTCAACTTTTTTCCTATGCCCCTAGATCTAGAAGACCATTTAACTTTGTCCAGTGTGAGACACTACTTACTGGACGTGGGAAAGGAGGATTGATGAGGACTGAAGAGAGAAAAAAGGCAAAAGACTTAGGGAAAGATGGACACATTAAGCCAGGAAAAATCCTTTACCATTAGTGAAAAAACAATTTAGTGATTCAATATTTTTAAACTGCTGGTTAGAAGGGTAAATAAAAACTCAAGCACCCTGTACCTCTAAATGTTCCTGCCAAATATACAAACATAATAAAGAAAAATCATCTTAATACGAAGCTTGCTTTCAATAAGCTTCATTTATAATTGTCTGAGTTGGTAAGTAACTTTGTAAACAAGTTCCAAGAACAGAGGCATAACACTGCCTTTTGTATCATATCATTAGGGATACAGCTTGACATAACAGCACACAATCTTATTTTAAATCTAATGTTTTGTTCCAAACACATTTTCTTTCACGGAAGATATCATAAACAACAACACACAAACAAGAGTTAACTCAAAAAGCTTTGTACAAGGCTTCCCTGGTGGTCCAGTGGGTAAGGACATCGCCTTGCAGTGCAAGGGGTGCCGGTTCGATCCCTGGCCTGGGAAGATCCCATGTGCCGCGGAGTGGCTGGGCCCATGTGTCCAATTACCAAGCTGGAGCTCTGGAGCGCATGCGCCCAGAGCCAGTGCTCTGCGACAAGAGAAGCAACTGCGATGGGAGGCCCACAGGAGCCAAAGAACAAAGATGGATGAAGATAGATAAATGAAAGACCAATAGAAGTGGCCTGCCCGCCCCCTCCCTCCCCAACTCGCCCCCACCAAAGAAAAAGTGCCAAAAAAAAAAAAAAAAAAAGAAGCTTTGTACATAAATTGAAAACAGAAACTATAATATTTATGTACATGCACGAAAACTATACTTAATAAATAGTACCATAAAATGAAAACAGAAACTATAACATTTATGTAAATGCACGAAAACTATACTTAACAAAAAGTACCAGTGCAATACCAACAACAGTTTTACCCTTCTGGATACATTTTAAGACTCAATCTTATCTTAGGATAAGACAAGAAAAATACTTTACTGACATACTTTAGTGTCTTTTTTTCCCTACTTTCCTTCACATGAAAACTGGTCACAAGTTCAATCCATTTCTATATGAATTTAATACTCAACTTTTTCCTATGCCTACATCTAGAAGACGTTTTAAGTTTGTCCAGGGTGAGACACTACTTACTGGACGTGGGAAAGGAGGATTGATGAGGACTGAAGAGAGAAAAAAGGCAAAAGACTTAGGGAAAGATGGACACATTAAGCCAGGAAAAATCCTTTACCATTAGTGAAAAAACAATTTAGTGATTCAATATTTTTAAACTGCTGGTTAGAAGGGTAAATAAAAACTCAAGCACCCTGTACCTCTAAATGTTCCTGCCAAATATACAAACATAATAAAGAAAAATCATCTTAATACGAAGCTTGCTTTCAATAAGCTTCATTTATAATTGTCTGAGTTGGTAAGTAACTTTGTAAACAAGTTCCAAGAACAGAGGCATAACACTGCCTTTTGTATCATATCATTAGGGATACAGCTTGACATAACAGCACACAATCTTATTTTAAATCTAATGTTTTGTTCCAAACACATTTTCTTTCACGGAAGATATCATAAACAACAACACACAAACAAGAGTTAACTCAAAAAGCTTTGTACAAGGCTTCCCTGGTGGTCCAGTGGGTAAGGACATCGCCTTGCAGTGCAAGGGGTGCCGGTTCGATCCCTGGCCTGGGAAGATCCCATGTGCCGCGGAGTGGCTGGGCCCATGTGTCCAATTACCAAGCTGGAGCTCTGGAGCGCATGCGCCCAGAGCCAGTGCTCTGCGACAAGAGAAGCAACTGCGATGGGAGGCCCACAGGAGCCAAAGAACAAAGATGGATGAAGATAGATAAATGAAAGACCAATAGAAGTGGCCTGCCCGCCCCCTCCCTCCCCAACTCGCCCCCACCAAAGAAAAAGTGCCAAAAAAAAAAAAAAAAAAAGAAGCTTTGTACATAAATTGAAAACAGAAACTATAATATTTATGTACATGCACGAAAACTATACTTAATAAATAGTACCATAAAATGAAAACAGAAACTATAACATTTATGTAAATGCACGAAAACTATACTTAACAAAAAGTACCAGTGCAATACCAACAACAGTTTTACCCTTCTGGATACATTTTAAGACTCAATCTTATCTTAGGATAAGACAAGAAAAATACTTTACTGACATACTTTAGTGTCTTTTTTTCCCTATCTTTTCCGTCTTTTCCCCTTTACATACATGTATGATAATAATATAACATTCATATAACATCCATATATAATAATTTAGCTCTGTTTCTGAAGTTAGAAAAATGGACACTAAAAAGAAAACACAGCCAGGTCATGGAAAACTAGATTTGGGAGGGCAGCCTTGATATTTTAAGGCTAAGTAACACCTCCAGGTAGGTCTAACACCTCGTACATAACATCCTCATCTCCTGGAATCAGACCCAAAACACTTTCCTATTTCCTATAAAGGTTGAACTATGTTCATTGCTGAGCTCAGCCAGTTCTTCTGCTACAGAGACAGAAAACACCGTATGTTACAAAATGAAGGTCAGCACTCCCTCTAGGAATCAGCAGACTGATTCCTGCAGCAATAAGACTAAAATTACAATCTGGGTCCTTGCCTTTTAACACAGAGGCCAGCTCCGTGCCTTTGAGGTAGGAATGTCAAGAACTGTTAAATAAAGATTAAGACTTGCATTGTAGGGCTTCCCCTGGTGGTCCAGTGGGTAAAGACACCTCTTTGCAGTGCAAGGGGCGCCAGTTCTATCCCTGGCCTGGGAAGATCCCACGTGCCATGGAGTGGCTGGGCCGATGTGTCCAATTACCGAGCCCGAGCTCTGGAACGACAGACGCCACTGCGATAGGAGGCCCACAGGAGCAAAAGAACAAAGACAGATGAAAATAGAGAAATGAAAGACCAATAGAAGTGGCCCGCCCATCCTCCTCCATCCCCACCCCACCCTCAAAAAAGAGAAATAAAAAAAAAAAGAAAAAAAAAAAAAAGACTTGCATTGTAAAATAGAAATAAAATAAAAGCAAGTAAGCTTTCTAAAGCACATACAGCAAAATATTAATACGTCTGATGGGCCAAATCCAGCCAGCTATCTTTTTTTTAAGTCTTACAAGTTTAAAATGGCGTTTACGTTTTTTCATGGTTACAGTTTAAATGGTTATGAGAATTTATATTCTTATCCTGAATTTTACTCTTCTCCTGCAAAACCTTAATAGTTTACTATCTGGCCCTTTCCAGAAAAACTTCGTCAACTTTTTCTCTAAAGCAAAAACTGCTGTCCTATAAATTCTAGCTACAGCATGTAAATATGACTATAAAAAACCAATATTCCCAATGCTAAAATCTAATACCACTGAAACAGCAGCAAGATCTCAATGTATATGTTAGTTTAAACATGTATAATCTATTACACATACACATGAAAAACAACAGGAAGAAAATCAACATCAAAACGTCACAATACCGTTAACACAACTTGGTAAATGGTATTTTCACTTTTTCTGTACTTTCCAAATCTTCATCAACAAACATATCTTTATTACCAGCAGGAAAAGGTTTGTAAAGACTATAGGTACTTGTATAAGAACATGAAGAACAAAAATATCAGTAATCTGAACAGTAGTCATCTGGTTACTTATATCCAAGTTTAGTAACACTTTGATGTTCACCAATATCTATATAGCAAGCTCTTAAGAATGATGTTTTTATATCTTTCACAATACATAAAAAAGAGAAGCTCCTCTGTTTTGCTTATCACAAAGTTAGAATTCTTGATCTGAACTCAGTTACTACTTTTTAATTAAGAGTCAGGCACACTACAAAATTCTTAATACAATTTAAGGTCCAATTCAAATATTACTATATTCATGTTAGCTTTAATGCAGCTTTCAAAACATTTTTAAAATAGTGATTAAAACCCAAGTATACATCTGTACCCCAATGTTCATTGCAGCTCTCTATACAAGAGCCAGAATATGGAAGCAACCTAGATATTCATCGACGAATGAATGGATAAAGAAGCTCTGGTACATATATATGATGGAATACTACTCAGCTGTTAAAAGAAATGCAGAAGAATCAGTCCTAATGAGGTGGTTGGATCTAGAACCTATCATAAAAGTGATAAGCTTTCTAAAGCACATACAGCAAAATATTAATACGCTGATGGGCCAAATCCAGCCAGCTATCTTTTTTAAGTCTTACAAGTTTAAAATGGCGTTTACGTTTTTTCATGGTTACAGTTTAAATGGTTATGAGAATTTATATTCTTATCCTGAATTTTACTCTTCTCCTGCAAAACCTTAATAGTTTACTATCTGGCCCTTTCCAGAAAAACTTCGTCAACTTTTTCTCTAAAGCAAAAACTGCTGTCCTATAAATTCTAGCTACAGCATGTAAATATGACTATAAAAAACCAATATTCCCAATGCTAAAATCTAATACCACTGAAACAGCAGCAAGATCTCAATGTATATGTTAGTTTAAACATGTATAATCTATTACACATACACATGAAAAACAACAGGAAGAAAATCAACATCAAAACGTCACAATACCGTTAACACAACTTGGTAAATGGTATTTTCACTTTTTCTGTACTTTCCAAATCTTCATCAACAAACATATCTTTATTACCAGCAGGAAAAGGTTTGTAAAGACTATAGGTACTTGTATAAGAACATGAAGAACAAAAATATCAGTAATCTGAACAGTAGTCATCTGGTTACTTATATCCAAGTTTAGTAACACTTTGATGTTCACCAATATCTATATAGCAAGCTCTTAAGAATGATGTTTTTATATCTTTCACAATACATAAAAAAGAGAAGCTCCTCTGTTTTGCTTATCACAAAGTTAGAATTCTTGATCTGAACTCAGTTACTACTTTTTAATTAAGAGTCAGGCACACTACAAAATTCTTAATACAATTTAAGGTCCAATTCAAATATTACTATATTCATGTTAGCTTTAATGCAGCTTTCAAAACATTTTTAAAATAGTGATTAAAACCCAAGTATACATCTGTACCCCAATGTTCATTGCAGCTCTCTATACAAGAGCCAGAATATGGAAGCAACCTAGATATTCATCGACGAATGAATGGATAAAGAAGCTCTGGTACATATATATGATGGAATACTACTCAGCTGTTAAAAGAAATGCAGAAGAATCAGTCCTAATGAGGTGGTTGGATCTAGAACCTATCATTAAAAGTGAAGTAAGTCAAAAAGAGAAAGACAAGTACAGCATACTAACACATACACATGGAATCTAGTAAAAGGGTAATGATAATACACACAGTGAACCCATGGAAAAACAGAGAATAGACATATGGACATTGTGGGGAATGAATAGTGGGTGAGAGACACAGAGGGAGTAACATGGAAACCTATACTATCATATGTGAAAAAGATAGCTATTGTCATTGAGCTAAGGGAATAGGAGTTCCTACAAGGGCTTGGTGTGACAGCCTGGAGGGGTGGGATGGGGAGACCTGGAAGAGGGGAGGGAACCAGGGATATGCATATGACTAATTTGGGAACATACACATCTGTGAACAACAAAACTCTGTAAAGACTTAAAAAATATATATATATATACATATATATATATATATATGTATATATATATATATATATATATATATATATAAAACCCAAGTATATTCTATGCACATTCCACACATGCTTTATAACTACAGCATTAACATTTAAAATCATACTGGATCATGTAATTTTTAACAGTTAAAACAAAATGCATTTTTACTGACAGAAAATAAATTTGACTATTAAAATATTCTGTTAACAATGAGGTACAATGAAACAATCTTGACTATATTCATGCATTGTATTTTTATTTTCTTGTTCGATAATTATGATTTCTATGCTTTAGCTTATTATACCGAAGCTCATTATTAACTTTATAAACATAAGTGAAATTAATATATATATATGGTATGTCATTATTACCAATTTAATTTTGACTTGATAAATTAAAGGTTTACTTTGACTGATTAGAAGGCACTTTAAAAGTTAAATCTTCACTGTGTTCTGAAACAAAAATCAATCTTCACTTTATGGTTTACATCCTAGGTTTTTCTTGAAAATGCACCTAAGTTTTACTTCTGAATGATATCAAAGTCCAAATTTAATTCTCTCAAAGCATAAATTTAAGTTAGAGTACCACATTATCAGACTACCAACAACAGCTCTGGTACATATATATGATGGAATACTACTCAGCTGTTAAAAGAAATGCAGAAGAATCAGTCCTAATGAGGTGGTTGGATCTAGAACCTATCATTAAAAGTGAAGTAAGTCAAAAAGAGAAAGACAAGTACAGCATACTAACACATACACATGGAATCTAGTAAAAGGGTAATGATAATACACACAGTGAACCCATGGAAAAACAGAGAATAGACATATGGACATTGTGGGGAATGAATAGTGGGTGAGAGACACAGAGGGAGTAACATGGAAACCTATACTATCATATGTGAAAAAGATAGCTATTGTCATTGAGCTAAGGGAATAGGAGTTCCTACAAGGGCTTGGTGTGACAGCCTGGAGGGGTGGGATGGGGAGACCTGGAAGAGGGGAGGGAACCAGGGATATGCATATGACTAATTTGGGAACATACACATCTGTGAACAACAAAACTCTGTAAAGACTTAAAAAATATATATATATATACATATATATATATATATATGTATATATATATATATATATATATATATATATATATATAAAAACCCAAGTATATTCTATGCACATTCCACACATGCTTTATAACTACAGCATTAACATTTAAAATCATACTGGATCATGTAATTTTTAACAGTTAAAACAAAATGCATTTTTACTGACAGAAAATAAATTTGACTATTAAAATATTCTGTTAACAATGAGGTACAATGAAACAATCTTGACTATATTCATGCATTGTATTTTTATTTTCTTGTTCGATAATTATGATTTCTATGCTTTAGCTTATTATACCGAAGCTCATTATTAACTTTATAAACATAAGTGAAATTAATATATATATATGGTATGTCATTATTACCAATTTAATTTTGACTTGATAAATTAAAGGTTTACTTTGACTGATTAGAAGGCACTTTAAAAGTTAAATCTTCACTGTGTTCTGAAACAAAAATCAATCTTCACTTTATGGTTTACATCCTAGGTTTTTCTTGAAAATGCACCTAAGTTTTACTTCTGAATGATATCAAAGTCCAAATTTAATTCTCTCAAAGCATAAATTTAAGTTAGAGTACCACATTATCAGACTACCAACAACAGCTTTTCTTTCCAAGTGTCACTCACGTTTCTATTTTCTTTTTTAAAAAATGGATTTATTCAGATTCAGAGAAAGCACACTCCACAGACAAGAGTGTGGGCCATCACAGCACGAATCCAGTGGCCCCGAAAACATGTTTCTCTTTTCCTTATGTGAAAGTGTTAGTGGCTCAGTTGTGTCCAACTCTGCAATCCCACGGACTGTAGTCCACTAGGCTCCTCTGTCCATGGAATTATCCAAGCAAGAATACTGGGGTGGACTGAAATTTCCTTCTACAGAGTATCTTCCCAATCCAAGGATCGAATCCAGGTCTCCTGCCTTGCAGGCGGATTTTTTACCCTCTGAGCCACCAGGGAAGCCCATTTCCTTTTCAGTACAAGGTTAAATGGTTTAAAAAAATAAAGAAAGAAAAACTAACCTCATTAAAATGTAAAAATACCAGCTTTCTGAAAGTGAAAATTATCGACCATGCCATGCACCAAGACTACTATACATAATAAGGATTCCATGGAAGCTACTTAACACTGACTGGAGTCTAAACTTTGTATGAAACAGTAGCTACATTCTCTTGTTGACAGATGCAAGCATTGAACAAGAAACTTAAAACATCTATTCAGAAGACAAAACCACACCCTACTGCCCCTATTAGAATACTTTAAAGGCAAAGGCTTAGTCTCAGTATTGAATTATGGCACTTTGTAACCAAACATTGGCCAAATCTCAAAAACTTATCTTAGGTAGACTAATACTACAAAGTCTGATTCTTTTTTCTGTTATCAAGGGTAGTCAAATACCCTCAGAAAATCCAAAGATAAGCTACTCACTTAACAGAAAACATATGTTGTAAGACTTCATTTCATCCAAAATTAGCCTATCCTGCTAATTACTGCATATAAACAAATTTTGTCAGAATTATATTTAATTGTTTCACAGGTTGACATCATCTCTCCCAGGTATATTAAACAGAGAAAATTTTGTCACTTACTCTAGGCTATAGCACCCTTTTTTGAAAAAATTGTGGACATTTATTTACTAAATCAAGTAAAAAGGACCTTTTGTGTACAAGCACATACACGAGTGATTCAGTTCTATAGTCAACAAACTCTTTTAAAACTAACTTATTCTAAAAGATACGCAGAAACTCAATAGATTATAAAATTGTTGGTAGATTTCTATTTCTGGTTTCTGCCATAATAAAAACCAGGGGGTTTTAAACTGAACTGCTTCTTTTACTTAAAACATTTTTCCACAGTCAGCAACTTACAACAGGACAGACTGTAATACCAAAATGGAAACTACTTAATCAACATTTCCTCATGGAAACACAGATCACACATAACAGTCTATAAGGGCAAAGTTTTATTTTTAAAAGTAGTACTTAAATTTTATTTAGCAACGTAAGTTCAATTTTTTCCTGTGGTTCTGTCAACAACCCATCTAGTCACTTTTTAGGCAACAGTGATAATACACACATCAAAAGGGGAAAAATAAGCAGTAATGTAAAGCATATAAGGCAATTTTTTGTAATGCTGAATAAAATCAGACTTTCATCTTCTTAGAATACAGGTCACTGTTTTTCAAGTCCTACAGAATAAATATGATCCTGCCTTCATGTTATACGATGTAAAACTATTTCAATGAAGAATTTAAGCCACACGGAAAAACCAACTGTATGTGAATCAGCCAATCCACGAATCTTTCAGATGCAAGCATTGAACAAGAAACTTAAAACATCTATTCAGAAGACAAAACCACACCCTACTGCCCCTATTAGAATACTTTAAAGGCAAAGGCTTAGTCTCAGTATTGAATTATGGCACTTTGTAACCAAACATTGGCCAAATCTCAAAAACTTATCTTAGGTAGACTAATACTACAAAGTCTGATTCTTTTTTCTGTTATCAAGGGTAGTCAAATACCCTCAGAAAATCCAAAGATAAGCTACTCACTTAACAGAAAACATATGTTGTAAGACTTCATTTCATCCAAAATTAGCCTATCCTGCTAATTACTGCATATAAACAAATTTTGTCAGAATTATATTTAATTGTTTCACAGGTTGACATCATCTCTCCCAGGTATATTAAACAGAGAAAATTTTGTCACTTACTCTAGGCTATAGCACCCTTTTTTGAAAAAATTGTGGACATTTATTTACTAAATCAAGTAAAAAGGACCTTTTGTGTACAAGCACATACACGAGTGATTCAGTTCTATAGTCAACAAACTCTTTTAAAACTAACTTATTCTAAAAGATACGCAGAAACTCAATAGATTATAAAATTGTTGGTAGATTTCTATTTCTGGTTTCTGCCATAATAAAAACCAGGGGTTTAAGCTGAACTGCTTCTTTTACTTAAAACATTTTTCCACAGTCAGCAACTTACAACAGGACAGACTGTAATACCAAAATGGAAACTACTTAATCAACATTTCCTCATGGAAACACAGATCACACATAACAGTCTATAAGGGCAAAGTTTTATTTTTAAAAGTAGTACTTAAATTTTATTTAGCAACGTAAGTTCAATTTTTTCCTGTGGTTCTGTCAACAACCCATCTAGTCACTTTTTAGGCAACAGTGATAATACACACATCAAAAGGGAAACATAAGCAGTAATGTAAAGCATATAAGGCAATTTTTTGTAATGCTGAATAAAATCAGACTTTCATCTTCTTAGAATACAGGTCACTGTTTTTCAAGTCCTACAGAATAAATATGATCCTGCCTTCATGTTATACGTATGTAAAACTATTTCAATGAAGAATTTAAGCCACACGGAAAAACCAACTGTATGTGAATCAGCCAATCCACGAATCTTTCAGATTTCAAGTTTCAAATTACAGTCATCTATAGCATCACAAAAAGCTGACAAAATATTAAAAACTGTAGGACACAATTTCGAAATGTTCCTCTTCCCTTTCTGTCCACTCTCCAAAAATGCAGTTTAAATTAATAAACAATAAAAACCTCGTAACCAAAATTCCCTCAACCTCGTAGTTGGTCTAGTCAGTTTTACCACATAACTTCTAAATTCTGTCATTTGAAAAACACTGCAAGAAAAAACTTCTTTGGTCATTGAGCTCATTTAAATATGCTAAGTAATTTATCAGAGTTAAACAGGTTATAGTAGAATTCATAAGGCTTTGTATCCTAAAAGGAATCATAAAAAAGTAGATTTCAGGTAACTAGACATCATGGGGTAAATAGAGATACACTATAGGTCAAACTTTCTTCACTAAGTGACATCTATTTTGTAACCTTAAATTACATGGCTTCAGTTTATTAGTACATTTTTTTATGAAAATAAGAACTACAGTTATAAGCGCATGTATTTAGCTTTGGGGTATGAAAAAGAAGAGAATGAGGTAATGCCAATTTGCTACTATCCACGTATCTGGATAAACAAGTCAGGTAAGCCAAAATAAATCATGATATACATATGAAGACTGGGAGACCCAAGGGAAGTAATATTAATTTGGTTCCTGACTCACACTTTTAAATAATCTTTTGCAATACTTCTCTTTCAATTGCCTCATTCTTTGTGCTTCCTCTTCATAACTAAGCTCACTTCCTAAGAGCGCTGGTCTTGCAGAAATCAGCATTTATTGACCTCACAAAGTACAGACAATCGCTGTGGTCAGCAAAGAACACAGGGATTAAAGAAAAGGCATCACAGAACTATTGGAAGGATATGAAAGTTTATCTTCTCATATAGCAATGTTGGTAAGGGCTGATAAAGGTCTTAAATTTAAGATGTACTAAAGATTTTTTTTTTTTTAAGACTTTGATATTTAAAAAGAAATACAGCATTTCAACCTAAGCGTTCATTTCATCTGACGGATTAGGGACCTAAAATCAGTAGTCCTACACTGAGTAGAAAGGTAATGTCTACCACATTTACTGGTAAGCAATATTAGGGTTTGAGTATTTTTCAAAGTGTCTTAGAACAATCTTACAAAGGTTTTCACGAACAAAAGTACAAGCCTCTGGATATTACCTGAGATCTCATGAAACTGAAAAAAGGACACAATTTGAAATGTTCCTCTTCCCTTTCTGTCCACTCTCCAAAATGCAGTTTAAATTAATAAACAATAAAAACCTCAGAACCAAAATTCCTCAACCTCGTAGTTGGTCTAGTCAGTTTTACCACATAACTTCTAAATTCTGTCATTTGAAAAACACTGCAAGAAAAAACTTCTTTGGTCATTGAGCTCATTTAAATATGCTAAGTAATTTATCAGAGTTAAACAGGTTATAGTAGAATTCATAAGGCTTTGTATCCTAAAAGGAATCATAAAAAAGTAGATTTCAGGTAACTAGACATCATGGGGTAAATAGAGATACACTATAGGTCAAACTTTCTTCACTAAGTGACATCTATTTTGTAACCTTAAATTACATGGCTTCAGTTTATTAGTACATTTTTTTATGAAAATAAGAACTACAGTTATAAGCGCATGTATTTAGCTTTGGGGTATGAAAAAGAAGAGAATGAGGTAATGCCAATTTGCTACTATCCACGTATCTGGATAAACAAGTCAGGTAAGCCAAAATAAATCATGATATACATATGAAGACTGGGAGACCCAAGGGAAGTAATATTAATTTGGTTCCTGACTCACACTTTTAAATAATCTTTTGCAATACTTCTCTTTCAATTGCCTCATTCTTTGTGCTTCCTCTTCATAACTAAGCTCACTTCCTAAGAGCGCTGGTCTTGCAGAAATCAGCATTTATTGACCTCACAAAGTACAGACAATCGCTGTGGTCAGCAAAGAACACAGGGATTAAAGAAAAGGCATCACAGAACTATTGGAAGGATATGAAAGTTTATCTTCTCATATAGCAATGTTGGTAAGGGCTGATAAAGGTCTTAAATTTAAGATGTACTAAAGATTTTTTTTTTTTTAAGACTTTGATATTTAAAAAGAAATACAGCATTTCAACCTAAGCGTTCATTTCATCTGACGGATTAGGGACCTAAAATCAGTAGTCCTACACTGAGTAGAAAGGTAATGTCTACCACATTTACTGGTAAGCAATATTAGGGTTTGAGTATTTTTCAAAGTGTCTTAGAACAATCTTACAAAGGTTTTCACGAACAAAAGTACAAGCCTCTGGATATTACCTGAGATCTCATGAGACTTTTCATAATGGGATGGTGTTAATCCCCAATGCCCTGGAATATTTCCAATTGGGATCATTAATTTCTGCTTATCTAAATTACTATTACCACTGCAACTGGCTCAGGCATTCTGCGCTTCCTGTGTTGAACCATAGTCCACAAACTAATTATTAAATAAGCAAAGTGAAACTGCTTCTCTGGGTAACTATACTGCATAAATTTTTTATAATATACCCCAAAACCTTTCATACTCCTTGAGGATTACTAAAGACAGTAGTTTTAAGACATGGTTTGTTCTGATTGTTAAGTTTTTTTTTTTTTTACTATTATATTGTGTGGCACACACTGTTCTGATTGTAATTTTGCAGATACTATAATTTTACAAAGAATTTCTAGGTGTATCTCTAGCAAGAGAATTTGTTAGTGATGAGTGTAAGTGCTAACAAAGCTGTGAAACTGAAAGTAAGGTTTTATTTCACACCGTGTTAGCAATCAAACCTGAGTGAGCACAAAGGTGAAACAGCTACACAGACCACATCACCATTCCCTGTCCCCCACCCCTAGCCAGCCCTACCATCCACACTCACTCACTTCTCTCCCTCTCCCTGCACCCTCTGTGACACACACAAATACAGCATGCACATTTTTATATATGTATATGTACACATAAGAATACTGCATAAATTTTTTATAATATACCATCTCAGACATACATATGGTTCATAAAGATTAAAATATAAAGACCTTCCTCTCTGCACAGGAACAGGTTCTACAGATCTTTGAGAACATTAAAACAAAGAGGGAGAGATCCATAATCCCTGGTTGAAAAAAATTCTAAAATCCAAATCATTCTGAAACCCAAAGTTTTATGTAACCTGCTGTTGTTCAGTCGCCCAGTGGTGTCCAACTCTTTGTGGACCCATGGACTGTAGCATGCCAGGTCTCCCTATCCCTCATTCTCTCCTGGAGGTTGCCCAAGTTCATGTCCACAGCATCAGTGATGCCCTCCAGACATCTCATTCTCTAATCGCTTTCCCAGCTAGGAATGTCTACCACATTTACTGGTAAGCAATATTAGGGTTTGAGTATTTTTCAAAGTGTCTTAGAACAATCTTACAAAGGTTTTCACGAACAAAAGTACAAGCCTCTGGATATTACCTGAGATCTCATGAGACTTTTCATAATGGGATGGTGTTAATCCCCAATGCCCTGGAATATTTCCAATTGGGATCATTAATTTCTGCTTATCTAAATTACTATTACCACTGCAACTGGCTCAGGCATTCTGCGCTTCCTGTGTTGAACCATAGTCCACAAACTAATTATTAAATAAGCAAAGTGAAACTGCTTCTCTGGGTAACTATACTGCATAAATTTTTTATAATATACCCCAAAACCTTTCATACTCCTTGAGGATTACTAAAGACAGTAGTTTTTAAGACATGGTTTGTTCTGATTGTTAAGTTTTTTTTTTTTTTTACTATTATATTGTGTGGCGCACACACTGTTCTGATTGTAATTTTGCAGATACTATAATTTTACAAAGAATTTCTAGGTGTATCTCTAGCAAGAGAATTTGTTAGTGATGAGTGTAAGTGCTAACAAAGCTGTGAAACTGAAAGTAAGGTTTTATTTCACACCGTGTTAGCAATCAAACCTGAGTGAGCACAAAGGTGAAACAGCTACACAGACCACATCACCATTCCCTGTCCCCCACCCCTAGCCAGCCCTACCATCCACACTCACTCACTTCTCTCCCTCTCCCTGCACCCTCTGTGACACACACAAATACAGCATGCACATTTTTATATATGTATATGTACACATAAGAATACTGCATAAATTTTTTATAATATACCATCTCAGACATACATATGGTTCATAAAGATTAAAATATAAAGACCTTCCTCTCTGCACAGGAACAGGTTCTACAGATCTTTGAGAACATTAAAACAAAGAGGGAGAGATCCATAATCCCTGGTTGAAAAAAATTCTAAAATCCAAATCATTCTGAAACCCAAAGTTTTATGTAACCTGCTGTTGTTCAGTCGCCCAGTGGTGTCCAACTCTTTGTGGACCCATGGACTGTAGCATGCCAGGTCTCCCTATCCCTCATTCTCTCCTGGAGGTTGCCCAAGTTCATGTCCACAGCATCAGTGATGCCCTCCAGACATCTCATTCTCTAACGCCCTCTTCTCCTTCTGCCCTCGATCTTTCCCAGCATTAGGGACTTTCCCAATGAGTCGTCTGTTCGCATCAGGTGACCAAAACACTGGAGCTTCAACATAAATCCTTCCAAGGAGTATTCGAGGTTGATTTCCCTTAAGATTAACTGATTTCATCTTCCTGCTGTCCCAGGGACTCTCAGGAGTATTCTCCAGCACCACAGTTCAAAGGCATCAATTCCTTGGCCTTTTTTACAGTCCAGCTCTCTCTCACAACTGTACAAGGCCACTGGGAAGACCATAGCCTTGACTATATGGACCTTTGTCAGCAGAGTAATGTTTCTGCCTTTCAACACACTAAAATCCCAATCATTCTGAAATACAAAGTTTCACATAACTTACTTGATAGTAAAACCTGACCTTGACTGAAACAAGGATAGTCCCTTTTAATCCCACTCAATGTGCATATTAGTACGCTTCAAATCAAAAATACTGCTGTGTATGATTACAGGGTTCCTGCACTGATTCCAGTAGGCAATGTTACACAATACGCAGTACATACCACTAATTCAGTTTTTAAAATTCAACAAACTGTGAATTCTAAAACAAATCCAAACTCAAGATCTGGAGCTAAGAAACGATGGAGTAAAATGTTGTATTAAAAGTTTATATAATTAGCTGCTTGCTCTCTACAGTTTTCACTAACTTCAGTCTTGTCTAAGAAAGAAGACTGGGAGGGAGAGAGGTAGGGAGGAGCATCAACAATAATGGTCATGTCTTTAACTCCTCTGTTTAATGATTATTACTCTCTCTTTTGCTAAGAAAAGCTTAGATTCGAGTATTAGCAGCATTAACAGCCAAAAAGTGACTAGAGGAGACAGATATAACAACTGGGATTCGTTATATATTACAGTTCACATCTCTAATAACAGCATTCCATTAGGACAATGTTTTTTATTTTTTCAAGTTTGCTTTCAAATATATTATTTAACTGTCATATTTCATACATTTACTCACTTTATATAATAGCTTATTTGCAGAGTTGCTACATATTTTAACCCCCAACTATCTTAACATGTATAACATACCTATTGCATAACCCAAAGATCATTCAAAATGCACATATGTAAGAAACTCAGATAATGTATCATCAAAAAGAATGCACTATCTTATAGACTAGAATGTAAATAACCTTTCAGTTCGCCGTTACTTTTTGGATTAGAAGAGCACTGTTTACCCCTTCAAATTTTGATTTGAACTAAATCATTTTAAGCCACAAATCAACAAGGTTCCATTTCATGTGTTTTCTAGAGAATACATTTGTCTTCCTTGAAACATTAAACTAAGTTCTACATAATCAAGATGTAGAATCAGGATTTTTTTCCTTTAAAACTGTAATATATTATTTAAAAAACAATTTTGTTGTTGTTGCTGCTAGAAATTACAAAAAAGCTGAACAGACAACCCACAGAATAGGAGAAAATCATAGCAAATGAAACAACAGACAAAGAATTAATCTCTAAAATCTACAAGCAACTCAGAAAACTCAGCACTGGAAAAACGAACAACCCAATCAAAAAATGGGAAAAAGACCTAAACAGACACATCTCCAAAGACAACATACAGATGGCCCAAAAACACACGAAACGATGCTCAACTTCGCCTGTTATTAGAGAAATGCAAATCAAAACTACAGTGAGGTATCACCTCACACCCGTCAGAATGGCCATCATCCACAAATCGACAGATAATAAATACTGGAGAGGGTGCAGAGAAAAGGGAACCCTCTTGCATTGCTGGTGGGAATGTAAATTGATACAGCCTCTATGGAAGACAGTCTGGAGATTTCTTAAAAAAATAACAATAGAAGCACTATACAACCCAGCAATCCCACTCTTAGGCTTATACCCTGATGAAATTAAATCCAAAAGAAGCACCTGTACCCCAATGTTCACTGCAGCTCTCTAAACAATAGCTAGAACATGGAAGAAACCTAGATGCCCATCGACAAACGAAAGGATCCAAAAGCTCTGGTACATATATGCAATGGAATACTACACAGCTGTAAAAAGAAATGCAGAAGAATCAGTCCTAATGAGGTGGCTGGATCTAGAACCTATCATAAAAAGTGAAGTTAGTCAGAAAAAGAAGGACAAGTACAATATACTAACACATATATATGGAATCTAGTAGGATGGTGATGATGGCACATGCAGTGAAGCGACAGAAAGACAGACATGGACAGTGGACATATGGACATTGTGGGGAAGGAAAAGTGTGTGAGAGGCGTAAAGGAAGTAGCATGAAGGCCTGTACTATCATATGTGAAGAAAACAGCTATAGTCATTGCTCTGTGAGAAAAGGAGATCCTTCAGGGGTGCTGTATGTCAGTCTGGAGTGGTGGGATGGCGGGGATATACATATGACTAATCTGAGAACATACATATCTGTAAACAACAAAACTCTGTAAATGTTAAAAGTAAATTAAAAGTTTTAAAAAAAGGTTTTTTTTTTTTGAAGAGAATTGGTTTTTTTTGGCTACTTCCATTGATATTTCATTTATTTATCTTTGTTCTTTGGCCTGTGTGGGCCTCCCATCACAGCAGCCTCTCGGCTCAGAGCACCGGCTCTGGGCGCACGCACACAGAGCTCCGGCTCAGTAGTTGTATACATCAGTCCATCCACCGCTGCACGCGAGATCTTCTCAGGCCAGGAGTTGTCAGCACTGGAAAACGAACAACCCAATCAAAAATGGGAAAAGACCTAAACAGACACATCTCCAAAGACAACATACAGATGGCCCAAAAACACACGAAACGATGCTCAACTTCGCCTGTTATTAGAGAAATGCAAATCAAAACTACAGTGAGGTATCACCTCACACCCGTCAGAATGGCCATCATCCACAAATCGACAGATAATAAATACTGGAGAGGGTGCAGAGAAAAGGGAACCCTCTTGCATTGCTGGTGGGAATGTAAATTGATACAGCCTCTATGGAAGACAGTCTGGAGATTTCTTAAAAAAATAACAATAGAAGCACTATACAACCCAGCAATCCCACTCTTAGGCTTATACCCTGATGAAATTAAATCCAAAAGAAGCACCTGTACCCCAATGTTCACTGCAGCTCTCTAAACAATAGCTAGAACATGGAAGAAACCTAGATGCCCATCGACAAACGAAAGGATCCAAAAGCTCTGGTACATATATGCAATGGAATACTACACAGCTGTAAAAAGAAATGCAGAAGAATCAGTCCTAATGAGGTGGCTGGATCTAGAACCTATCATAAAAAGTGAAGTTAGTCAGAAAAAGAAGGACAAGTACAATATACTAACACATATATATGGAATCTAGTAGGATGGTGATGATGGCACACGCAGTGAAGCAACGGAAAGACAGACATGGACAGTGGACATATGGACATTGTGGGGAAGGAACAGTGTGTGAGAGGCGTAAAGGAAGTAGCATGAAGGCCTGTACTATCATATGTGAAGAAAACAGCTATAGTCATTGCTCTGTGAGAAAAGGAGATCCTTCACAGGTGCTGTATGACGGTCTGGAGGGGTGGGAAGGGGATATACATATGACTAATCTGAGAACATACATATCTATAAACAACAAAACTCTGTAAATGTTAAAAGTAAATTAAAAGTTTTAAAAAAAGGTTTTTTTTTTTTGAAGAGAATTGGTTTTTTTTGGCTACTTCCATTGATATTTCATTTATTTATCTTTGTTCTTTGGCCTGTGTGGGCCTCCCATCACAGCAGCCTCCCTCGGCTCAGAGCACCGGCTCTGGGCGCACGCACCACAGAGCTCCGGCTCAGTAGTTGTATACATCAGTCCATCCACCCCGCGGCACGCGAGATCTTCTCAGGCCAGGAGTTGAATCAGCGCCCCTTGCACTGCTAGGCAGTGTCCTTACCCACTGGACCACCAGAGAAGGCCTCAAAAACAATGTATTCTAGTATTTACTAAAATTAACTTTGAAGGTTTATTTGAAACAGAAATAAACCTGTTGTTGTTTTATTTACAAAGTAAATGAAGCAGATAGTTATTAAGTCACTGCAAGGTGAACCAGCTCCTTTCAAAATGCTAATTATAGATTTTCTGAAAACACATAATTACATCTGCATTAGATGTAATCACCATCAAAATCAATACACTTCAAAATGATTCTAAACTTTCTGCATAACACTTTAACTGAATTAGATATATAAAATGTGACTATCTAAACTTAATTTGCTATACCAAAGTTTAAATTTATGAATTATTCAGCATAGTCACTCTTTATCTTTATTCTTTTTATTTATTTTTTATTTTTTGTTGGGGGGGAGCCGGTTGGGGAGGAAAGGGGGCGGGTGGGCCACTTCTATTGGTCATTCATTTATTCAGTTTCATCCGTCTTTGTTCTTTGGCTCCTGTGGGCGTCCCATCGCAGTGGCCTCTGTTGTCGCAGAGCACCGGCTCTGAGCACACGCGCTCCGGAGTTCTGGCTCGGTAATTGGACACATCAGTCCAATGGCTCCCCGGCACACGGGATCTTCCCAGGCCAGGGTTGGAACCCGCGCCCCTTGCACTGCAAGGCGGTGTCCTTACCCACTGGACCACCAGGGAAGCCCCTTCTTTTTATTATTAAATAAAGCACCATGAACTTATATGCTTCTTATTCACCACTCTTATCTCCAAATCCTACCTCAGCACCAAGAGTTCAGTAGACATTTAATAAGTACTTGTTGAATGAATGAATTAAAAAATTATGTCTCATCTTAAAATTAGTAAAAACTTGGGGCTTCCCTGGTGGTCCAGTGGGTAAGGACACCGCCTTGCAGTGCAAGGGGCGCTGGTTTGATCCCTGGCCTGGGAAGATCCCACGTGCCGCGGAGCGGCTAGACCGATGTGTCCAATTACTGAGCCTGAGCTCTGGAGCGCATGTGCCTAGAGCCGGTGCTCTGCGACAACAGAGGCCACTGCAATGGAGGCCCACACGGGCCACAGAACAAAGATGGATGAAAATGGACAAATGAAAGACCCACAGAAGTGGCCCGCATGCTCCCCTCCCTCCCCACCCCACCCCCCCCACCAAAATAAATATTAAAAAAAAAAAGAAATCTACTGTTTAGGGTGGTCCAGTGGGTAAGGACATCGCCTTGCAGTGCATGGGGTGCCGGTTCGATCCCTGGCCTGGGAAGATCCCGTGTGCTGTGGAGCGGCTGGACCAATGTGTCCAACTTTCGAGCTGCAGCTCTGGAGCACACGAGCCCAGAGTCGGTGCTTTGCAACCAGAGAGACCACTGCGATGGGAGGCCCACACAGGCCAAAAGAACAAAGATAGATAAATGAAAGATCAATAGAAGTGGCCAAAAAAAAAAAAAGAAGTACAGATCTTACCACAGATATGCCAAAAAAAAAAAAAAATCTACTGTTTATAGGCTAATATTTCAATAGTTTAGTCTTATAAGACTAAATAAGCTCGACTTTTTAAAGCTCATGTTGTTAAATGAATCACCATTAGCCCTGAGTTTTTTTATTACTGAAAACATGAAAGATGAAGACTTACAGCTCTAAATCTACATATGTCTATGAAAGTGAAGACCATATAACTTAACCTTCTACAAATGTCAAAAACCAATCACTACTTCTGAGTATTAAGAATTCAGGCAATTCAATAATTTATTCAATAATTATCTACTATGTGCCAACATTATTCTAGCCATCCCAAATACGTATGTAAAAAATATCTATCCTCAAGTAAAGCACCAGTATGAGAAAGGAAAGTCACATGACTGAACAACCATACATGACTGGCAGGATGAACAAAATCTTAAAGGAAAACAAAAGACGACTGAACTTGGGATATCACGTTCACAGATGAAATGACAAGGGATCTGGTTGTACAGGATGCAGGGGCTGGGAGGGTGTTAGGTCCACGTGGTCAGAGAAAGGCATCATGAGCAGAGGGAACAGCATGAGCAAAGATACATGCAAGCACAAGGGACATATACCAAAACTTCTATTTTTTAAATGAAGTAACAATTTTGTGATGGACATCCCCTTTTTATAAAACATTTTTACAGAATAATTTTAAAGAAAGATTATTCTCTTAGGAACCTAAAATAATAGAGCTCACATAAATTTATGAAGTAGTCCCAGAAACGTAATTAAATTTGCTATAATCTAAATAAGCAGAACAAACCTTACATCACTGCCTTTAATATTTCAGTTCAAGTCAAAACCACATAATTAAATTTCATTATTACCTCTTTGATGTACTTCATGTCAGTTATTCTAAAAATTCTGAATTTAAATTCTTTCATAGCTATTAACCTTGTCTCTTCAAAAAGGACCATAAATTTCCTTTAGGGCAAATTCGTTATCTTAATAGTCTTTGAAGGTCCCCACAGAAATCTAGAAATATAGCCAATATTTAATTATACATTTATTGAGACTTGGAATTTCTACCTTTTTATAAGTAAACACTATTGCTTCTCAGCTGTGAGGCTAAAATCAACTGTAAAACCATATGCTACCCTAAAATATACTTGATATTGCATCATTTTGTAGTTTTTCATTCTAAGAAAACTTTGATAATGAAGTTGATAAGAAAATCAGAAAAATGGCTAGGAATTATTCTTTGGAGGAGTGTTAATTTGCACCCTGCCATCATAACGCAGCATCAGGTCTGATTACAACCTTTGTCCTTCAGAGGTAGTTTTATTAGTCAACCATCTCATTTACAGGAACCACGGGAGAAACACTGAGGATAATATTTGCAGCTCTTGAGTTTATACACTAAGCTAACATTCTAAATAAAATAATGCAATCAAAGTTTAAATGTTTTCAGACTTCATAATTTTCATACCACCATGAAAAACTAAAAAGCATATTAAAGGATTACTTTTTTCTGTAATAAGGCACAAACAGAAGACATGCCAAAATATTTATTGAAGAAGTAAAATAAGTATTACTAGAATTAAAATGCACTGGTTGTACAGGATGCAGGGGCGGGGGTGTTAGGTCCAGGAGAAAGGCATCATGAGCAGAGGGAACAGCATGAGCAAAGATACATGCAAGCACAAGGGACATATACCAAAACTTCTATTTTTAAATGAAGTAACAATTTTGTGATGGACATCCCCTTTTATAAAACATTTATACAGCATTATTTTAAAGGAAGATTATTCTCTTAGGAACCTAAAATAATAGAGCTCACATAAATTTATGAAGTAGTCCCAGAAACGTAATTAAATTTGCTATAATCTAAATAAGCAGAACAAACCTTACATCACTGCCTTTAATATTTCAGTTCAAGTCAAAACCACATAATTAAATTTCATTATTACCTCTTTGATGTACTTCATGTCAGTTATTCTAAAAATTCTGAATTTAAATTCTTTCATAGCTATTAACCTTGTCTCTTCAAAAAGGACCATAAATTTCCTTTAGGGCAAATTCGTTATCTTAATAGTCTTTGAAGGTCCCCACAGAAATCTAGAAATATAGCCAATATTTAATTATACATTTATTGACACTTCGAATTTCTACCTTTTATAAGTAAACACTATTGCTTCTCAGCTGTGAGGCTAAAATCAACTGTAAAACCATATGCTACCCTAAAATATACTTGATATTGCATCATTTTGTAGTTTTTCATTCTAAGAAAACTTTGATAATGAAGTTGATAAGAAAATCAGAAAAATGGCTAGGAATTATTCTTTGGAGGAGTGTTAATTTGCACCCTGCCATCATAACGCAGCATCAGGTCTGATTACAACCTTTGTCCTTCAGAGGTAGTTTTATTAGTCAACCATCTCATTTACAGGAACCACGGGAGAAACACTGAGGATAATATTTGCAGCTCTTGAGTTTATACACTAAGCTAACATTCTAAATAAAATAATGCAATCAAAGTTTAAATGTTTTCAGACTTCATAATTTTCATACCACCATGAAAAACTAAAAAGCATATTAAAGGATTACTTTTTTCTGTAATAAGGCACAAACAGAAGACATGCCAAAATATTTATTGAAGAAGTAAAATAAGTATTACTAGAATTAAAAATGCACTGAGGCAACGCTGACGGTAAGTGATCACGTTAAAAGCATGGGTGGGGGCTTCCCTTGTGGCTCAGAGGATAAGAACCCGTCTGCCAATGCAGAAGACACAGGTTCGATCCCTGATCCGGGAAGATCCCACATATCGCAGAGCAGCTAAAACCCACACATCAACAAAGACCCAGCACAGCCAAAAACAAATAAATACAAAAAGTTAAAAAAAAAAAAAAAAAAACATATGGGTGGGGCTTCCCCTGGTGGTCCAGTGGGTAAGGACACTGCTTTGCAGTGCAAGGGGCGCCGGTTCGATCCCTGGCCTGGGAAGATCCCACATGCCGCGGAGCGGCTGGACTGATGTGTCCAATTACCGAGCCGGAGCTCTGGAGCACATGCGCCCAGAGCCGGTGCTCTGCAACGACAGAGGCCACTGCGATGGGAGGCCCACACGGGCCAAAGAACAAAGATGGATGAAAATGAACAAACAAAAGACCAACAGAAGTGACCTGCCGTCCCCCTCCCTCCCTACCACACCCCCAAAAAAGATAAATAAATAAAATTTTTTAAATGTTTTTTTAAAAAAAACATATGGGTGGAAAAAAAAAACATATGGGTGGAGGAAAAAGAACACTTGATGAGTTTTCCCAGTAAGGAACTATTCTTTCTATGACTGAAGGATAAATATACAATTAAAAGGGTGATTACGTTTACAACACTGGGCAGTAGTCTATGAATATATTTGAGTATTTAAAGAAGAAACAGTTTGAGGTAAACATTAGTTAAGAATATATGTGAAATAGGGCTTCCCTGGTGGTCCAGTGGGTAGGGACAATGCAGTGCAAGGGATGCGGGTTCCATCCCTGGCCTGGGAAGATCCCACGTGCCGCGGAGCAGCTGGACCCACGTGTCCAATTACCGAGCAGGAGCTCTGGAGCGCATGCGCCCAGAGCTGGCGCTCTGCGACAAGAGAGGCCACTGCAATGGGAGGCCCACACAGGCCAAAGAACAAAGATGGACGCAAATAGATAAATGAAAGACCAACAGAAGTGGCCCGCTCGTCCCCCTCCCACCCCAACCTGCATCCCCCCAAAAAAAGAATATATGTGAAATAACTTAAAAATATGAAACTAAGGTTATTTCCCATATGAGAAAGAAAATGAATTCATGTATTAAAAAGCTTTGATTATATACACCTTGCTTTCAGAAATAAAAATATTCCTGGAAGGTGCCTAAATAGTGATTTTAATTGAAAAAGTAATACTCATTAATTTTTCTTGCCCTCCCCACCCCCCATTAATCTCTAATACGAATTTTTAAGAATTACAAGATTTAAAAGAGAATGCAAACAATAAAATATTGCAAACAACAAAATCCATGATGAAACTATTAAAGAAAGAAGACATTCTATGAAAATGGAATATTTTTTAAATGGAAGTTTTCTACTGATTATTTAGGTTTGTAATCTTGGTGTGTATTATAAGAATTTCATATTAATCCTTTCATTTTACTGAGGACTCTAACCAAAGACATTCTTTAGAAAAAAAAATATCAAGGCTTCCCTGGTGGTCCAGTGGGTAAACAGTCCACCTTGCAGCGCAGGAGGCACCAGTTCCATCCCTGGCCTGGGAAGATCCCACGTGCCGCGGAGCAGCTGGACCCACGTGTCCAATTACCGAGCAGGAGCTCTGGAGCGCATGCGCCCAGAGCTGGCGCTCTGCGACAAGAGAGGCCACTGCAATGGGAGGCCCACACAGGCCAAAGAACAAAGATGGACGCAAATAGATAAATGAAAGACCAACAGAAGTGGCCCGCTCGTCCCCCTCCCACCCCAACCTGCATCCCCCCAAAAAAAGAATATATGTGAAATAACTTAAAAATATGAAACTAAGGTTATTTCCCATATGAGAAAGAAAATGAATTCATGTATTAAAAAGCTTTGATTATATACACCTTGCTTTCAGAAATAAAAATATTCCTGGAAGGTGCCTAAATAGTGATTTTAATTGAAAAAGTAATACTCATTAATTTTTTCTTGCCCTCCCCACCCCCCATTAATCTCTAATACGAATTTTTAAGAATTACAAGATTTAAAAGAGAATGCAAACAATAAAATATTGCAAACAACAAAATCCATGATGAAACTATTAAAGAAAGAAGACATTCTATGAAAATGGAATATTTTTTAAATGGAAGTTTTCTACTGATTATTTAGGTTTGTAATCTTGGTGTGTATTATAAGAATTTCATATTAATCCTTTCATTTTACTGAGGACTCTAACCAAAGACATTCTTTAGAAAAAAAAATATCAAGGCTTCCCTGGTGGTCCAGTGGGTAAACAGTCCACCTTGCAGCGCAGGAGGCACCAGTTTGATCCCTGACCTGCGAAGATCCCACGTGCCACTGAGTGGTTGGAACGGTAATGTCCAATCAGGAGCCAGTGCTCTGGAACACATGCACCCAGTGCTCCACAACGACAGACACCACTGCAATGGGAGGCCCATACGGGCCAAAGAATAAAGATGGATGAAAATAAGTAAATAAAAAAACAGTAAGATAGGCCAAAATTTAAAAAAAAAAAAAAAAATCAATTCTACATACAGTTACTCATTTCATGTAAAATGGAAAAGGACAGGGCCTCACTCTTGACAATATCCCTAAACTGAACTAAAAAAAAAAAAATCAAACTTCTAGTTTTTGAGTTTATTTCAACTAATTATTTATACCACAGTCCTGTCAATGGCTGGCTGAACTTGAAGTCTGATTTGCTTTGTCTTTGTTGTTTTGTTATCCTTTGAAAACTCTTAATAATAAAGAAACTAGGGCTCATTATTACCTGAGTAAAAGGGAAGCACCCTCAAAGAGGAATTATATACTTCACATAATAATATAATCATGAGGTTCTGAAAATACCTACAAGTAGTGGCCCCACCCAGTCTATTTCCACTCAATCATCTATCTACAAAGGGAATATCCTACAGGTAAATAAAACTGACCTGGGACTATTCAGCTAGCTTTTTCTTCCCTTTCATTTTCCAAAAAGCCAGATTGTTGTATAATTACTATCTCAAAAGCCATAAAGACTGCTTTCTTATTTTTTATTTTTTTTGGAGTCACCATCTCATGAACACTAGAAGCTTCAATTTTCTTTTAGGTTTTATAGCATGTATAATATCTTACTTTAAATGCATGAATGAAGTTTTACTTTTATTTATCATCCTCTGATCTCTCCACATTGTTACACCTGAGATGTCAACAAATCTCAAAATGTTTGACTTAAATAGTGATTTAAAGACAGAAAAGTCAGTCTGATACTGAAAACTGAACCAAGAGTTCTATACTTCATCATGGAATCATGAGCTGCAACCAACAGCTGTTCCACTCATCAGCTATTTTAAACCATTTAATATGATCTGCAGCAAGACTTAATTCTTTTCTAAATAAGCATGTCAACACTTCAACCAAAACTATGTTGTTCTTCAAAATTGTCTCCTTGAAAAGTCTAGTACTTTATGTTGACTGCCACTTTACAAATCATCTCTGAACTTTCTTTTCAGGTAACTCCATCGTAAATTTACTAACCACATAAAGAAATCACTCTCCTTGGGCTTCCCCTGGTGGTCCAGTGGGTAAGAACACCGCCTTGCAGTGCAAGGGGCGCCAGTTCGATCCCTGGCCTGGGAAGATCCCACGTGCTGCGGAGCGGCTGGACCCATGTGTCCAATTACCGAGCCGGAGCTCTGGAGCACATGCGCCCAGAGCCGGCGCTCTGCAGCGACAGACGCCACCGCGATGGGAGGCCCACAGGAGCCAAAGAACAAAGACGGATGAAAATAGAGAAATGAAAGACCAATAGAAGTGGCCCGCCCGCTCCCCTCCCTCCCCAACCCCCGCCCAAAATAAATAAATAAATAAATATTTAAAAAAAAAAAAAAGAAATCTCTCTCCTTATTGTGTAAACTCTTGGCCTGGCCTTTTCAACTTTCCTTCCCACCAGCCCCTCTATTCTCACATTCCCTTAAATCTAACCCCTGCTTTTTTCTTTCTTCCAGTTTTTGAAATCAGCACATTGAGATTTTAAAGAGTGGGAATGAACATTGAAACAACCCTGGAAAATGGATGGGGAAACAAAAGAAATACATCTGGAAGTGGACAATCATTTCTACGCTTTTTACTTGTATCTCATGGGGAAAAAAAATGCTGATGGCCATGAATGAGTAACTTTTTAAGGTTTTCTTTTTATTATGTTATCCATATTTTCTCTTGAAAGAAGTATCTTCCAAGCTTCCAAGGATATGCGTATGACTTATCTGGGATTATACATATCTGTAAACAACAACACTCTATGAAAGCAAAAAATAAAATAAAAATAATTATTGAAAAAAAGAAAAAGAAAATGAGTTAGCTAAAGACTGTTTATATGTATGTATATGTCTTGTACACATGTGTGTATACCTATACGACAAAAAAGATGACTAAGCAAATGTAGAGGTTTTTGTAATTCAAGCTCAGCAAGAAAATTAAAATCCGGCATTAGAAACAGGATTCCTTTTTTAAAAGCCAAAACCTATGTTGTTCTTCAAAATTGTCTCCTTGAAAAGTCTAGTACTTTATGTTGACTGCCACTTTACAAATCATCTCTGAACTTTCTTTTCAGGTAACTCCATCGTAAATTTACTAACCACATAAAGAAATCACTCTCCTTGGGCTTCCCCTGGTGGTCCAGTGGGTAAGAACACCGCCTTGCAGTGCAAGGGGCGCCAGTTTGATCCCTGGCCTGGGAAGATCCCACGTGCTGCGGAGCGGCTGGACCCATGTGTCCAATTACCGAGCCGGAGCTCTGGAGCACATGCGCCCAGAGCCGGCGCTCTGCAGCGACAGACGCCACTGCAATGGGAGACCCACAGGAGCCAAAGAACAAAGATGGATGAAAATAGAGAAATGAAAGACCAATAGAAGTGGCCCACCCGCTACACTCCCTCCCTCAACCCAACCCCTGCCCAAAATAAATAAATAAATAAATATTTAAAAAAAAAAAAAAGAAATCTCTCTCCTTATTGTGTAAACTCTTGGCCTGGCCTTTTCAACTTTCCTTCCCACCAGCCCCTCTATTCTCACATTCCCTTAAATCTAACCCCTGCTTTTTTCTTTCTTCCAGTTTTTGAAATCAGCACATTGAGATTTTAAAGAGTGGGAATGAACATTGAAACAACCCTGGAAAATGGATGGGGAAACAAAAGAAATACATCTGGAAGTGGACAATCATTTCTACGCTTTTTACTTGTATCTCATGGGGAAAAAAAATGCTGATGGCCATGAATGAGTAACTTTTTAAGGTTTTCTTTTTATTATGTTATCCATATTTTCTCTTGAAAGAAGTATCTTCCAAGCTTCCAAGGATATGCGTATGACTTATCTGGGATTATACATATCTGTAAACAACAACACTCTATGAAAGCAAAAAATAAAATAAAAATAATTATTGAAAAAAAGAAAAAGAAAATGAGTTAGCTAAAGACTGTTTATATGTATGTATATGTCTTGTACACATGTGTGTATACCTATACGACAAAAAAGATGACTAAGCAAATGTAGAGGTTTTTGTAATTCAAGCTCAGCAAGAAAATTAAAATCCGGCATTAGAAACAGGATTCCTACATATGATGTGGAAGGGAATTTAGATTTAGGAAAGGATACCCTGATCCAAGTCAGATAGCTCAGCCTTGCTCATGCTTTAGGTTTCAAAGAGCATAGCAAAGAATCAGAAATAATCACTGAGTAAGGGAAGATTTTCCAAAGCTTTTCCTTTGCTCATACAACTGTCTCTGGGTCCATAAAGAGAAATGAGCAGGCATCCATTACTCTTAAGTCATAAAATCAGAAAGGTAGAAAACACTTAAAGAAAGACATAAACTACTCAATTTGCATAAGAGACAAATGAATATAACCACTCCACTGAAACTCTGGAGGAAGGAGTCCATATTTTCAATATTAAGAGTCAATTAACAGAAATTCACTGTATAATGCTCATATAGTTTAAAATATGCAAACCCTTCATAAATTCTTTATTTAAAGTTTACTGTCTTGGGTTAATAAATATAAAATATATATAAGAGTTCATCTTTGTTAGCAATTCTAGCTGCACAAACCTGTTTTCCCCAAAGTCAAATTCCACAACACTAAAATCACTAATGGGATTTTCAGAAAATGTAAGTTTTAAGGTTCATACTTCATCCATTCACATTTCCAAGTATCAGTAGCCTGTAGATTTTAAGATTTGGTATGATAGAGTCTATCAGCACTTTACTAATTATTAATACAAAGGAAATTAAGAAGCAGTGAAATTCAAGTAAGTAATGGACCGAAATGCCAAAATCTCTCCGGAATCTATTTTCTTAATCATTAAAATGTTCTCTACTATGCAACATGCATTTCCCAAAACCGAAACACACAGTGATGTAAATTTTAAGAACTGACTGTTCAGTTAACTTTCTAATTTAATCAACAATGGTCATCTTAATAATAAGGTAAGGTATGCAAATGGTTCAGAAATGTACCAACTTCATATCATTTTTCTTTATAAAGAAAATATTACTTTGTTTTGTTAAGTATTTTTAAAGAAAATCCTTAAGATAAATTAATACTCAAATAGATTACCACCACAAGCTAGAGATAATAATGGCTTTCCAGGTGGCACTAGTGGTAAAAGACGGGCCTGCCAGTTTAGGGGTTTTAAGAGACATAGGTTCAATCCCTGCAGAAGGACATGACAACTCACTCCCATATTCTTGCCTAGAGAATCCCATGGACAGAGGAGCCTGGAAGGTTACAGTCCACAGAGTCACAAAGAGTTAGACACAACTGAAGTGACTTAGCACACGGAGATATTTGTGGACATTAGTGAATCTAGATTTCCTTTGTATTAGTTTATCTTAAATTAAGAAATGTGGTGGTCCAGTGGGTAAGGACACCACCTTGCAGTGCAAGGGGCGCCAGTTTGATCCCTGGCCTGGGAAGATCCCGCGTGCTGTGGAGCGGCTGGACCTATGCGTCCAACTACCGAGCCGGAGCTCTGGACTGTATGTGCCCAGGGCCGGTGCTCTGCAGCAAGAGACGCCACTGAGATGGAAGGCCCACACACGCCAAAGATCAAAGATAGATGAAAGACCAATAGAAGTGGCCAAAAAAGAAAAAAGAAATGTGTACATAGGCAATTCAAGAAAACTCATCTTTTCTAGTCTTTGAACAAAAAGGAAGATGAAGACAAAAATCATTCAATATTTATACTTACCATACTGATCTTTCACTATTCACTTTCACACTGATCTGCTTGAAAGATTATTGAGAAGGGGAGTTTATATTTTAACTAAATTTAAAACGATGCACTTACTTAAATACAAGAACTTCCCTGGTGGCACAGTGGTTAAGAATCCGCCTGCCAATGCAGGGAACATAGCTTTGAATCCTAGTCTGGGAAGATTCCGCATGCCATGGAACAACTAAGCCCCTGCACCACAACTACTGAGCCTGTGCTCTAGAGCCCATGATCAGCAACTACTGAGCCCATGTGCAACAACTACTGAACCCCGTGCACTCTACAGTCCATGCTCCGCAACGAGAAGCCACTGAAATGAGAAACCCATGCACCGTGACAAGGAGTAGCACCCACTGTCTGCAAAAAGGGAAAGCCCGTGCAAAAGCAACAAAGACCCAGTGCAGCCCCAAAGATAAATAAAATAAAAGATACAGAGAGCTGAGGGAAAAAAGATACAAGATATAGAGGAATAACCTAAACAATAGCAATAGGAAATAACCAAACAGGCCACCTCACCCACACATCCGCCCCCAACAAAACAGACATATCTATCAAATGGCAATGGCCAATCAAAAAGTCAGTACCAAGAAAAAGGTGTGTGTGTGTGGTGGTGGGGGTAGAGCTGTGCTAGACTTCAAAGACCTAAGGGGCAATAACTACCAAACACAGTGAGTCATCTTGCTTTGGATCTGGTTTGAACAAATCAACTGCAATAATAGTTTTGAGAAAAACTAAAAAATTTGAGTAGGGATTAGACAAGATAAAAATCTGCTGATATGGAAAAGCAGAAATTTCTCACTTAAAAAAACACATACTAAAATAACATAAACAATAATATATTACTAGTAAAAAAATACAAGTGCACATACATACATATATATATATATATATATATATATGGAAAAACACCTAGGAAAACACTGAAGTATTAGCTATGTCATCTCTAGGTGACAGGAATATGGTGTTTTTATGTTCTTATTTTTGCTAATTTTTTTTTCACTTTCTGTATGTATGTACGTATGTGCGTGTATTACTTTTGCAACATGGAAATATAATTTGTAAAGAAAATATATCTGCTTTCTTTCATATCACTGAATGCTACTGTTTAAATTCTAGACCCCATAACTATAGTGTATTACTCATTACACAAGATATATACAGTCAATAAATATTATATATTTACCAGTCACCTTTAAAGCAACTTGATAGAAATAATATATATAAAGAAAGCTTATGCATAAAAATATAGCTTCAAATATTAGTATCAAAATTAAAAGGTAAAATTCAAAGAGAAAAGTGAAAACACAGCAAGGCAAAAGAATATACAAGAGTCTAACAAAATGGCAAAGAATCTATCAGAAGATCTAAGAGATCAACAAGTAATATGAAAAGAGCAATACATTAAAAATCACAACAAAATTTATGTCCACATGGGAAAGAAAGCAAAAGTCAAGTCTCAAAAAGATGATATAAAAGAAAAAAATTAGTCTTTCAAAAATTACAAAAGTTTATTCAGTCTTTCAAAAATTACTAGATCACACTAAAACTGACGATAATGAAATAGTTCAATGAAACAACTGTAGCATTTGTTACACTTTCATGTTCATTATCTGGGATGACACGATGAAGCTGTACATCACTCTCTTTTTAAAGCCTGGTACTCTGATATTTTAAGAAACTTACTCAAGGCCACAATGTTCATCTCTGGGCCAGAAATCCGCTCTGCATTCTCATTTGATATGACTGATGGGTCGTCTACTTTCAGTAGCTGCCTGCTTCTCACCACTGTGTGACATCACCGCCACTCCCACGCTCTGAGGCCCATTAAGACTAACTCCTTTGGGGCAGGGGTTATACCTGTCTTCAGCCATCTTTGTAGTACGATCACCTGTCACAGTATATCTTTATAAGTGCTTAAAAAAATACCTGTTGGGAGCTTCCCCTGGTGGTCCAGTGGGTAAGGACACCGCCTTGCAGTGCAAGGGGCGCCGGTTCCACCCCTGGCCTGGGAAGATCCCACGTGCCGCGGAGCGGCTGGACCCATGTGCCCAATCACCGAGCCAGAGCTCTGGAGCGCATGCGCCCAGAGCTGGTGCTCTGCAACGACAGACGCCACCGTGATGGGAGGCCCAAAGAACAAAGACGGATGAAAATAGAGAAATGCAAGACCAATAGAAGTGGCCCACCCGCTCCCCTCCCTCCCCAACCCCCGCCCAAATAAATAAATAAATAAATGAATAAAACTTTAAAAAACAAAAACATTGTCCTATGCTTAAAAAAAAAAAATACCTGTTAATGAACAAGCATAAAAGCAATCAAAGAAACCTAACACATGGAGAACTCATTTAATCACTTTTACAATATACATATCACAATTTCCACTCGGTTAAATGGGCAGCCCAGGCAGCCATACCAGTTAACAATCACATTCCCTAATCCCAACTACGTAGATGAGACAGGGGTGACTAATCTGAGACTACTCAATGCATTGGCTTCTTAATAATCGAATGTTCTCTCTTGTTAATTGGACTCATGAGGCAGTGCTTAAGTTGCAGATCTTACAAATCTGTGCAAAGTGATAAATAAGTAAATGGAGTTGGTTTGTAAAAGGAACAAGAGCAGAAAGCAGACATCCACCTGGGGAATCTCAATCAAGAGATGTTATTGGCTCCTAAAGGACCCAGAAATTAGACTCACTTCTAAGCACTTCATGACAGGTTTCAGACATTTGGAAAACACCTATTACTGTAATAAGCTCTCAACCAAGGATGAAGAACAAAAAAGGAACATAAGGAATAAAGTGTATTATTAAATACGTAAAACCAATAACCATTATCTAGATAGCACGAAGATATGAAAATCATTTAGGGAAGTTTCATACAGATGAACTCATAGTACACAGTGTTTTACCTCAACTGGCTTAATGCTTTTGAGATACAACCACGTACACAGTTATCAGTATTTTACTCCTTTGGTTGTTGAGTACTTTTCTCTATGTAGACGTGAGCTATCTGTATTGTGGCATAATTTTTAAAATCTATCCACCATTTAAATATTGCAGTGCAAGGGGCGCCGGTTCCACCCCTGGCCTGGGAAGATCCCACGTGCCGCGGAGCGGCTGGACCCATGTGCCCAATCACCGAGCCAGAGCTCTGGAGCGCATGCGCCCAGAGCTGGTGCTCTGCAACGACAGACGCCACCGTGATGGGAGGCCCAAAGAACAAAGACGGATGAAAATAGAGAAATGCAAGACCAATAGAAGTGGCCCACCCGCTCCCCTCCCTCCCCAACCCCCGCCCAAATAAATAAATAAATAAATGAATAAAACTTTAAAAAACAAAAACATTGTCCTATGCTTAAAAAAAAAAAATACCTGTTAATGAACAAGCATAAAAGCAATCAAAGAAACCTAACACATGGAGAACTCATTTAATCACTTTTACAATATACATATCACAATTTCCACTCGGTTAAATGGGCAGCCCAGGCAGCCATACCAGTTAACAATCACATTCCCTAATCCCAACTACGTAGATGAGACAGGGGTGACTAATCTGAGACTACTCAATGCATTGGCTTCTTAATAATCGAATGTTCTCTCTTGTTAATTGGACTCATGAGGCAGTGCTTAAGTTGCAGATCTTACAAATCTGTGCAAAGTGATAAATAAGTAAATGGAGTTGGTTTGTAAAAGGAACAAGAGCAGAAAGCAGACATCCACCTGGGGAATCTCAATCAAGAGATGTTATTGGCTCCTAAAGGACCCAGAAATTAGACTCACTTCTAAGCACTTCATGACAGGTTTCAGACATTTGGAAAACACCTATTACTGTAATAAGCTCTCAACCAAGGATGAAGAACAAAAATGGAACATAAGGAATAAAGTGTATTATTAAATACGTAAAACCAATAACCATTATCTAGATAGCACGAAGATATGAAAATCATTTAGGGAAGTTTCATACAGATGAACTCATAGTACACAGTGTTTTACCTCAACTGGCTTAATGCTTTTGAGATACAACCACGTACACAGTTATCAGTATTTTACTCCTTTGGTTGTTGAGTACTTTTCTCTATGTAGACGTGAGCTATCTGTATTGTGGCATAATTTTTAAAATCTATCCACCATTTGATAAATATTTGGGCTGTTTTCCATTTGGTTTTATTATGAATAAGGCTTCTATGATGATTCTCCAAAAGAAATATATACATACATTTCATTTCTCTTGGGTAAATTAAAAAGTGTGGAAATGCTGGGTTATATGGTAAGCATAAGTTGACTTTGTAACAAAGTGTCAAGCTGCTTTCCTAGGTAGCTAGGTTATTTTTCATTTTCATCTGAAATGAAATGAGAATTCCAGTTGCTCCACAGACTCAGCCATATTCAGTATTATGATTTATGGTTAGTGCTTTAATCATTCTAATCGGAATGCAGTGTGACTCACTGTGGTTTTAATTTGCATTTCTCTGATAACAATGTTAATAATATTGAGCATGTTTACAACTGGATCTTTGATAGAGTGTATTTTTAGACAATTTTGCCTAATTTAAAAAAAAAAAAACTGATTTGTCAAAAGAATTCAATTGTCAGTTTTTTGGTTATAAGTTCTTTATATATTACAAGTACAATCCTTTGGAAAATTCTTAAAAATCACATTTATATAGAGACGCTGTTAAGAATTTTTATGTACAGTCTCCATTAACAAAACATTACAGTCTATTACAGCCTCAAATAACGAAATAACAAAGTAAAAATATATAAACATTTTTGTTTTGATCTCTTCTCCGTCATATACTTTCTTACTCTCATTCCTCCAGTATATGACTATTCAGTGTGTTCCTCTCAAGCACATTCTGCTTTCTAAAAATAGTTCCAAATGTGCTCATATCATAAGTCAGAATCTACTTCCTCATTCAGGAAAACACCTATTACTGTAATAAGCTCTCAACCAAGGATGAAGAACAAATGGAACATAAGGAATAAAGTGTATTATTAAATACGTAAACCAATAACCACTATCTAGATAGCACGAAGATATGAAAATCATTTAGGGAAGTTTCATACAGATGAACTCATAGTACACAGTGTTTTACCTCAACTGGCTTAATGCTTTTGAGATACAACCACGTACACAGTTATCAGTATTTTACTCCTTTGGTTGTTGAGTACTTTTCTCTATGTAGACGTGAGCTATCTGTATTGTGGCATAATTTTTAAAATCTATCCACCATTTGATAAATATTTGGGCTGTTTTCCATTTGGTTTTATTATGAATAAGGCTTCTATGATGATTCTCCAAAAGAAATATATACATACATTTCATTTCTCTTGGGTAAATTAAAAAGTGTGGAAATGCTGGGTTATATGGTAAGCATAAGTTGACTTTGTAACAAAGTGTCAAGCTGCTTTCCTAGGTAGCTAGGTTATTTTCATTTTCATCTGAAATGAAATGAGAATTCCAGTTGCTCCACAGACTCAGCCATATTCAGTATTATGATTTATGGTTAGTGCTTTAATCATTCTAATCGGAATGCAGTGTGACTCACTGTGGTTTTAATTTGCATTTCTCTGATAACAATGTTAATAATATTGAGCATGTTTACAACTGGATCTTTGATAGAGTGTTTTTTTAGACAAATTTGCTTAATTTAAAAAAAAAAAAACTGATTTGTCAAAAGAATTCAATTGTCAGTTTTTTGGTTATAAGTTCTTTATATATTACAAGTACAATCCTTTGGAAAATTCTTAAAAATCACATTTATATAGAGACGCTGTTAAGAATTTTTATGTACAGTCTCCATTAACAAAACATTACAGTCTATTACAGCCTCAAATAACGAAATAACAAAGTAAAAATATATAAACATTTTTGTTTTGATCTCTTCTCCGTCATATACTTTCTTACTCTCATTCCTCCAGTATATGACTATTCAGTGTGTTCCTCTCAAGCACATTCTGCTTTCTAAAAATAGTTCCAAATGTGCTCATATCATAAGTCAGAATCTATTTCCTCTATCATTCTCCACTTTTCAAGAATGCATGGTTCACAGCAAATAATAATTGTTGAATGACTCAAGTTACAATGTCAAAAGAATTTTGTTTGGGCCTCAGAAAAGTCAACAGGATTAATATTTCAAGAAGAATATCAAGAAAAAAAATCAGGTAATAAAATTCTGACATTAAAAATAATTATCTATGAATATTTTAAAAATCATTATAACTAATAAAATACTATGTTTTCAATAAACTTCAGTCCAGTAGCTTCTGACCCTCAAGACTCAATTTTAAGAATATAAGGCACGAGAGAAGTAAATCAAACTGCTACCACTGAATACAAGAAACAGAAGTAGGAGTCAAAGCGCACAAGATAACAGACAAAAATCACTGACCCAAGAAAAATGTCAGCAAACCAAACACTGAATATTCTATAGGCCAATTATTAACATAATAATCAAGGCCTAAACCATGTTCTAAACTGCCTATAGCTGCAATAATATAGTAGACATCAGTCACATGTGCCTATTTAAATACAAATGTTAAAAAAGGCAGTATTTATATCATATAAGTAAGGTAAAAACACAAATAATGGAGCATAAGTGCTCTCCCTTGGGAGTTAACTACAATACTGAATTTAGTTTTATCATTTCCTTGCCTTTTTTTTCTTTTTGCCTCTAAGTAATCATTTTATTTTTCATCCATCTTTGTTCTTTGGCCTGTGTGCGCCTTCCATCACAGTGGCCTCTCTCATTGCAGAGCACTGTCTCTGGGCATATGCGCTCCACAGCACTGGCTCGTAAGTGGACACACCAGCCCAGCCATTCCTTGGCCTGTGGGGTCTTCCTGGGCCAGGGATCTCACCAGAGCCCCCTGCAGTACAAGGCAGACTCTTGACCCACTAGACCACCAGGAAGCCCTGCCTGCTTTTTAAAATAACTGTAACAAATATGTTTTGATCTCTTCTCCGTCATATACTTTCTTACTCTCATTCCTCCAGTATATGACTATTCAGTGTGTTCCTCTCAAGCACATTCTGCTTTCTAAAAATAGTTCCAAATGTGCTCATATCATAAGTCAGAATCTATTTCCTCTATCATTCTCCACTTTTCAAGAATGCATGGTTCACAGCAAATAATAATTGTTGAATGACTCAAGTTACAATGTCAAAAGAATTTTGTTTGGGCCTCAGAAAAGTCAACAGGATTAATATTTCAAGAAGAATATCAAGAAAAAAAATCAGGTAATAAAATTCTGACATTAAAAATAATTATCTATGAATATTTTAAAAATCATTATAACTAATAAAATACTATGTTTTCAATAAACTTCAGTCCAGTAGCTTCTGACCCTCAAGACTCAATTTTAAGAATATAAGGCACGAGAGAAGTAAATCAAACTGCTACCACTGAATACAAGAAACAGAAGTAGGAGTCAAAGCGCACAAGATAACAGACAAAATCACTGACCCAAGAAAAATGTCAGCAAACCAAACACTGAATATTCTATAGGCCAATTATTAACATAATAATCAAGGCCTAAACCATGTTCTAAACTGCCTATAGCTGCAATAATATAGTAGACATCAGTCACATGTGCCTATTTAAATACAAATGTTAAAAAAGGCAGTATTTATATCATATAAGTAAGGTAAAAACACAAATAATGGAGCATAAGTGCTCTCCCTTGGGAGTTAACTACAATACTGAATTTAGTTTTATCATTTCCTTGCCTTTTTTTTCTTTTTGCCTCTAAGTAATCATTTTATTTTTCATCCATCTTTGTTCTTTGGCCTGTGTGCGCCTTCCATCACAGTGGCCTCTCTCATTGCAGAGCACTGTCTCTGGGCATATGCGCTCCACAGCACTGGCTCGTAAGTGGACACACCAGCCCAGCCATTCCTTGGCCTGTGGGGTCTTCCTGGGCCAGGGATCTCACCAGAGCCCCCTGCAGTACAAGGCAGACTCTTGACCCACTAGACCACCAGGGAAGCCCTGCCTGCTTTTTAAAATAACTGTAACAAATATGTTTCCCTAAAAGTACAGTGTTTTGTTATGTCTGCTTAATTTTTATTAGTAGAATCATACTTTTTCTTTATATCACTTATTCTATTTCCACTGTGAAGTCATTCTCATCCACCTAAATAACATAGCATCAGTATTATCTACAAAAAGCTCATTTTCGCAGACTTGTGGTTGTCCAGGAGGAGAGGATTAGGGAAGGGATGGAAGAAGAGGCTGAGGTTCGCAGATATAAGTTATACACAGAAGGGATAAACAAGATCCTACTGTATAGCACAGAGGATTGTATTCAATATCCTGCAGTAAACCATAATGGAAAAGAGTATTTTAAAAAAATGTATGTGTGTGTATGTACACATACACACATATACATATATGAATCATTTTGCTGAACAGAAATTAATACAACATTGTATTAACAAATCAACTATACTTCAAAAACAATTATTTCAAAACCCAGTTTTGTCCAAAAAAGTTAGGTCTAAGCCAATGAAATCATCATCTACATACCAAAGCTACACAAGTTACAAATGTAAGGCTTAAGTCTCCAAATGATTTTACTAAACTAAAAAAAATGAATGTTCTTTCCTTCATATACTGTATATTCAATTGATCATAACACCCTGTGCATCAAAGACAGGTCTCAGTTGCTATATATACACAAATAAACCTTTTCCTCCTTTCCTTCTCTTTCTCTTCAATGTAGAGTAGCACTTACCTAAGTGCGGTCCCTCAAAACCAGCAGCATCAGATCACAGGGGAACCTGTTAGAAATGCAAAACCTCTGCCCCTAATCCACTGAATGAAAACCCTGGGGATGAGGTCAAGCAGTTATATTATAACAAGTCCTCTAGGTGATTCTGATATGTGCTAAAGTTTAAGAACTCTAATTGCTTTTTTTTTCTTTTTGCCTCTAAGTAATCATTTTATTTTTCATCCATCTTTGTTCTTTGGCCTGTGTGCGCCTTCCATCACAGTGGCCTCTCTCATTGCAGAGCACTGTCTCTGGGCATATGCGCTCCACAGCACTGGCTCGTAAGTGGACACACCAGCCCAGCCATTCCTTGGCCTGTGGGGTCTTCCTGGGCCAGGGATCTCACCAGAGCCCCCTGCAGTACAAGGCAGACTCTTGACCCACTAGACCACCAGGGAAGCCCTGCCTGCTTTTTAAAATAACTGTAACAAATATGTTTCCCTAAAAGTACAGTGTTTTGTTATGTCTGCTTAATTTTTATTAGTAGAATCATACTTTTTCTTTATATCACTTATTCTATTTCCACTGTGAAGTCATTCTCATCCACCTAAATAACATAGCATCAGTATTATCTACAAAAAGCTCATTTTCGCAGACTTGTGGTTGTCCAGGAGGAGAGGATTAGGGAAGGGATGGAAGAAGAGGCTGAGGTTCGCAGATATAAGTTATACACAGAAGGGATAAACAAGATCCTACTGTATAGCACAGAGGATTGTATTCAATATCCTGCAGTAAACCATAATGGAAAAGAGTATTTTAAAAATGTATGTGTGTGTATGTACACATACACACATATACATATATGAATCATTTTGCTGAACAGAAATTAATACAACATTGTATTAACAAATCAACTATACTTCAAAAACAATTATTTCAAAACCCAGTTTTGTCCAAAAAAGTTAGGTCTAAGCCAATGAAATCATCATCTACATACCAAAGCTACACAAGTTACAAATGTAAGGCTTAAGTCTCCAAATGATTTTACTAAACTAAAAAAAATGAATGTTCTTTCCTTCATATACTGTATATTCAATTGATCATAACACCCTGTGCATCAAAGACAGGTCTCAGTTGCTATATATACACAAATAAACCTTTTCCTCCTTTCCTTCTCTTTTCTCTTCAATGTAGAGTAGCACTTACCTAAGTGCGGTCCCTCAAAACCAGCAGCATCAGATCACAGGGGAACCTGTTAGAAATGCAAAACCTCTGCCCCTAATCCACTGAATGAAAAACCCTGGGGATGAGGTCAAGCAGTTATATTATAACAAGTCCTCTAGGTGATTCTGATATGTGCTAAAGTTTAAGAACCTCTAGAGTAGTATGTCAACAATCAGTATACACAAGATGTTAAACATATCTATGAGCAGAAAAATGTAACAGTTAACCAACAAACTCAATAACCAGAAATAGATTAGCCTTTTTCCACTCGTTGAATTTTAGAAACTTCAACTTAACCTTGAAATATTACTTTCAAAACAACCCGATTGGTCAAAATATACACAAAAAACAACAAAGGTACAAATTTAACTTTCTCCATATACATACACAGTTCTCTTCTCTCCCCATATATAGTGATGTCAGATTATATATACTATTGTTTTTTTTAAATCTTAAGAGGGGGTTTCCCTGGTGGCTCAGTGGGTAAGGACACCACCTTGCAGCGCAAGGGGCGCCGGTTCAATCCCTGGCCTGGGAAGATCCCACGTGCCGCGGAGCAGCTGGACCGATGTGTCCAATTACCGAGCCGGAGCTCTGGAGCGCATGCGGCCAGAGCCGGTGCTCTGCAACTACAGAGCCCGCCGGGATGGGAGGCTCACACAGGCCAAAGAACAAAGATGGATGAAAATAGATAAATTAAAGACCAACAGAAGTGGCCCGCCCATCCCCCTCCCTCCCTAACCCGACCCCCCCCCCCAAAAAATCTTAAGAGGGTCTATTTTTTTAACTAACTTTTCTTTCTCTCTCTCTTTAAACCATTTTTCCCATATGCAAGCTGTTCAATTGCCTATATGTATCCATTTTTAATTTTTCTAACAGGGAGGTTTTTTAAGGCTCTCAAACTATTGCTACATAATTTTTCCCCAAATGTCTAATTTCCTTACAAATTTTAAATTACATTTGCAACATGAGAGACAACCAATATGAATGTGCTGTAAGACTAAGGTAACTTACACAGGGGCTATGCAACAACCTGGAGGGGTGGAATGGGTAGGGAGACTCAGTTGCTATATATACACAAATAAACCTTTTCCTCCTTTCCTTCTCTTCTTCAATGTAGAGTAGCACTTACCTAAGTGCGGTCCCTCAAAACCAGCAGCATCAGATCACAGGGGAACCTGTTAGAAATGCAAAACCTCTGCCCCTAATCCACTGAATGAAAAACCCTGGGGATGAGGTCAAGCAGTTATATTATAACAAGTCCTCTAGGTGATTCTGATATGTGCTAAAGTTTAAGAACCTCTAGAGTAGTATGTCAACAATCAGTATACACAAGATGTTAAACATATCTATGAGCAGAAAAATGTAACAGTTAACCAACAAACTCAATAACCAGAAATAGATTAGCCTTTTTCCACTCGTTGAATTTTAGAAACTTCAACTTAACCTTGAAATATTACTTTCAAAACAACCCGATTGGTCAAAATATACACAAAAAACAACAAAGGTACAAATTTAACTTTCTCCATATACATACACAGTTCTCTTCTCTCCCCATATATAGTGATGTCAGATTATATATACTATTGTTTTTTTTAAATCTTAAGAGGGGGTTTCCCTGGTGGCTCAGTGGGTAAGGACACCACCTTGCAGCGCAAGGGGCGCCGGTTCAATCCCTGGCCTGGGAAGATCCCACGTGCCGCGGAGCAGCTGGACCGATGTGTCCAATTACCGAGCCGGAGCTCTGGAGCGCATGCGGCCAGAGCCGGTGCTCTGCAACTACAGAGCCCGCCGGGATGGGAGGCTCACACAGGCCAAAGAACAAAGATGGATGAAAATAGATAAATTAAAGACCAACAGAAGTGGCCCGCCCATCCCCCTCCCTCCCTAACCCGACCCCCCCCCCCAAAAAATCTTAAGAGGGTCTATTTTTTTAACTAACTTTTCTTTCTCTCTCTCTTTAAACCATTTTTCCCATATGCAAGCTGTTCAATTGCCTATATGTATCCATTTTTAATTTTTCTAACAGGGAGGTTTTTTAAGGCTCTCAAACTATTGCTACATAATTTTTCCCCAAATGTCTAATTTCCCTTACAAATTTTAAATTACATTTGCAACATGAGAGACAACCAATATGAATGTGCTGTAAGACTAAGGTAACTTACACAGGGGCTATGCAACAACCTGGAGGGGTGGAATGGGTAGGGAGATGGGAGGAAAGTTCAGGTGGGAGGAGTCAAGGGTATATCTCTGACTGAAACTGGTTTATGTATAGCAATAAACAAAACTCTGTAAAAGTAAAATAAAAATAAATTTTAAAAAAAATTTTGTTACTTTGCCCCCACCCCCACCGCACAAGTAATTAAGTAGTTCTTTCAAAATCAAAGGAGTTCATTTGTTTCTGTTTTAGTCCATTTTTGTTTTGCTTTTCTTCTCTAACTTTATAAATTTTTTACAAACATGTGAAACACTGGCATAGTTCCAAAACTCAGAACCATACAAGTGTACTCAGTAACATCACAACCTCCTCCATTCCTTTACTTCCACTTCCATCCCTCATTCTTTCCACCCTGTTCCTATTTACTGAGCCTGTGGCTTCTGGCTTATCCATCCTGTACTTCATTTGCAGATTTGCTATTCCTTGTGCTGCCTTCTTTCTCACATAAGGTAATATAGTATAGATACCCATTTGTACTTCGCTTGTGGTACTTAACCACATAATCCTAAAAATCAGTAATTCATAGAGGTGTCCTCGTTCTTTATACACAGACATTTTGTTTCCACTATTTTACGACTATAAATAATGCTACAATGAATAATCTTGTCCATATGTACTTCTGTAGTCCTGGAAGCAAAGCTTTGGGGTCGATTTCCAGAAGTGGAATTGCTGGGTTAAAATGTAAATAAGGTTAAGTAGTTCAGTTAGACACTGCCAATGTTCCTTTCAAAAGAGTTGTACCAACTTGCATCCCTGTCAGCAAGGTATATAGGAATGGGTCACACACATTTTAGTGATGGGGAACCAGCTTACTAGTTACTAAGTATAGGTAATTATGTTATAACAACTTTACTAAACCATCCCATATGCAAGCTGTTCAATTGCCTATATGTATCCATTTTTAATTTTTCTAACAGGGAGGTTTTTTAAGGCTCTCAAACTATTGCTACATAATTTTTCCCCAAATGTCTAATTTCCTTACAAATTTTAAATTACATTTGCAACATGAGAGACAACCAATATGAATGTGCTGTAAGACTAAGGTAACTTACACAGGGGCTATGCAACAACCTGGAGGGGTGGAATGGGTAGGGAGATGGGAGGAAAGTTCAGGTGGGAGGAGTCAAGGGTATATCTCTGACTGAAACTGGTTTATGTATAGCAATAAACAAAACTCTGTAAAAGTAAAATAAAAATAAATTTTAAAAAAAATTTTGTTACTTTGCCCCCACTCCTACCGCACAAGTAATTAAGTAGTTCTTTCAAAATCAAAGGAGTTCATTTGTTTCTGTTTTAGTCCATTTTTGTTTTGCTTTTCTTCTCTAACTTTATAAATTTTTTACAAACATGTGAAACACTGGCATAGTTCCAAAACTCAGAACCATACAAGTGTACTCAGTAACATCACAACCTCCTCCATTCCTTTACTTCCACTTCCATCCCTCATTCTTTCCACCCTGTTCCTATTTACTGAGCCTGTGGCTTCTGGCTTATCCATCCTGTACTTCATTTGCAGATTTGCTATTCCTTGTGCTGCCTTCTTTCTCACATAAGGTAATATAGTATAGATACCCATTTGTACTTCGCTTGTGGTACTTAACCACATAATCCTAAAAATCAGTAATTCATAGAGGTGTCCTCGTTCTTTATACACAGACATTTTGTTTCCACTATTTTACGACTATAAATAATGCTACAATGAATAATCTTGTCCATATGTACTTCTGTAGTCCTGGAAGCAAAGCTTTGGGGTCGATTTCCAGAAGTGGAATTGCTGGGTTAAAATGTAAATAAGGTTAAGTAGTTCAGTTAGACACTGCCAATGTTCCTTTCAAAAGAGTTGTACCAACTTGCATCCCTGTCAGCAAGGTATATAGGAATGGGTCACACACATTTTAGTGATGGGGAAAAAGCTTACTAGTTACTAAGTATAGGTAATTATGTTATAACAACTTTACTAAGATATAATTCACATACTTCACAATTCACATTCAAAGTTTACAGTTCAAAAGTTTTCAGTATATTCATAGCTGTGTAATCATTGTAATCATCAAATCACCACAATCACTTTTGCGGGGGGTGGGGGTCGGGTTGGGGAGGGAGGGGGATGGGCGGGCCACTTCTATTGGTCTTTCATTTATCTATTTTCATCCATCTTTGTTCTTTGGCCTGTGTGGGCCTCCCATCGTGGTGGCCTCTCTCTCTGCAGAGCACCGGCTCTGGCCGCATGCGCTCCAGAACAGAGCTCCAGTTCGGTAATTGGACACATTAGTCCAGCTGCTCCCTGGCACGTGGGATCTTCCCAGGCCAGGGATGGAACCGGCGTCTCTTGCACTGCAAGGCGGTGTCCTTACCCAGTGGACCACAAGGGAAGCCCACCATTACCATTTTTAAAACATTTTGTCACACCACACTCCCAAGAAACCCAAATCCATTAGTAGTTCCCACCTTTCCTCCCTCAATCGGCTCTCCTCAAACCTCATGGTCTAGGTAACTACTAATCTACTTTCTATCTTTATAAATTTGCCTATTCTAGACAAATGGATAGAAATGGAAACAGGTAAAATGTGATCTTTCATAACTGGCTTCTTTCATTTATCATGCTTTCCAGGGTCAGCTATGTTGTAGCATGTATCATTATTTCTTTTTTATGGCCGAATTTTTCTCCACTGTATAGGTATACAATACCAGGTATACAATACCTACCTTCAACCAGTCAACAGACTTTTACTTTTTGACACTATAAACAATGCTGATACAAACACTCCAAGTTTTTGAGTAGATATGTTTTCAATTTTCTTGGGTATGCTCTTTGAAACTCTTGTGTCATATGGTAACTATGGGATTAACATGTTGAGGAATGGTCATGCTTATTTTCAAAGCAGCTTGTAGCATTTTATACTCTTCACCAACAGGATAACTCACTGTTTAATCTGACTTATGTTATTACTGGGCTTGCCAGATGGTGCCAGTGGTTAAGAATCTGCCACCAATGAAGCGGATGGAAGAGACATGAGTTCAATCCCTGGGTTGGGAAAATCCTCTGGAATACGAAACAGCAACCCACTCCAGCATTCTTGCCTGGGAAACCCCATGGGCAGAAGAGCCTGGTGGGCTATAGTCCATGAGGGTCACAAAGAGTTGGCACTGAGCACTGATGTTTTTATCAATCACCACATCACTTTCTATTCTGAGTCTAAAAACCTGTGTGTGTGCTCAGTCATCTGTTAGGTCCCCTGCACTGACAGGCAGATTCTTTACCACTGCACCACCTGGGAAGTCCTCTAATAGCTAACGCAAACAAAGTGATTCTAAATGTGGTAACATGTAATATATGACATCTAATACATATATATAATACATGACCTATGCCATAGCAGTTAATGAGGATTATTACATTAATGAAATAATTGTGGCTTTTCCTATTGCTTGGCCTTTGCTCTCATATGCCTGATAGACCCATTTACTGAGAGACAGACCATTTCTTGCTACCAAAGGAACAAAACAAAGCTTGTGAATATTCACTTTCCTACAATCAAAAACATTTCCCATGTTGTAGGTCCCACTACTATCTTGGGGAAGGATTATTTATGTCCTTTAACTTTCCTTTAGAATCTTAAAAGCCAGTCCTAGTGGGATAGATCATGGAACTGTGAGACTCAAAGAAAAGGGAGGTAGGAAATTCCACTTCCTTCTGACCTCAGGGCTTTGTGGAAAGAGGAGGAAAAGGGATCTAGTGAAGTGGTCCAATGTATGTCTTGAAGCACTTTAGATAAAAGATTCTCAGAGCAAGGGAAAGAGGAGTCCTGCAAGAGACTACTCTGCAAGGAAGCCAATTCTTGAGTCATCCTATGCCAACCAAGGGTTCAGTGGTATTAAAATATCAGTTGTATTACCATCAACAAAGTATGAAAATTCCTCTTCCCTCATAGCTAAAAGTGTATTTGATTATACTTTTAAATTTCTGCCAGTCTCACAGGTGAAAACTGGCATCTCAGTGCAAATTTTAACTCTGATTTCTATTATTATATGTGAGAGTGATTATCTTATCATATGTTTAAGGGAAATTTTGATAGTTTTTTGTGAGAACTATCTGTCCATGTCTTTTACCTATTTTCTACAGGTCTCTATTTTATCGTTACATGAGGGATATTAGTTTTTCACTGTGATATATAATGCAAGTATTTTCTCCAAGTTTTGTATCTTTCTGGCTTTGTTGGTTAGTGGGTTTTTTAGCCATGCAGAAGTCTTAGTGTAACTTTTTATAAAATCAGTTTATCAGTCTTTCCTTTGTTGTACCTGGATTTTGAGTCATACAAAATATTTCAGGTTACAAAAGAATCTATCCATGCTTTCTTTTTGTATTAATATATTTCATCCCTTACGTTAAGATCTCTGGTTCATTTGCAACTTATTTTTCTGTATGATGTGAAGTATGAATTCAATTTTATCTTTTTTACAAATGATTAATCATTTCTTAAAAAGTCTACCTTTACCCCTCTCAAGTGCCAAGTTTATCATGTACTCAATTCTCAGGTCTATATCTCAATTTTACTACTCATTCCCACCCTTCTCTCTACAGGACACAAAACAAAACTGAAACTGCAAAAAAGATGCAGTTTAACATTCCTTCCATTCTAACAGTATGGAGGTTCCCCAAAATACTAAAAACAGAGATGCCATATGATTCAGCAATCCCATCCTGGGCATGTATCCAGACAAAAATATAATTCAAAAAGATACATGCTCCCCTGTGTTCACAGCAACACCATTCACAATAGCCAAGACATGAGAGCAACCTAACTGTCCATCAACAGATGAATGGAGTTGCAGGGGCGGGGGGTGTACACATTTTGTGTCTGTGTCTGTTTGTGTGTGTATACAAGTGTATATATAATGGAATATCACTCAGCCATTAAAAAGGATGAAATGGGGGCTTCCCTGGTGGTCCAGTGGGTAAGGACACCACCTTGCAGAGCAAGGGACGCTGGTTCGATCCCCAGCCTGGGAAGATCCCACGTGCCGCAGAGCAGCTGGACGGATGTGTCCAACTACCAGGCCAGAGCTCTGGAGCGCATGCGCCCAGAGCCGGTGTTCTGCAGAGAGAGAGAGGCCACCGCGATGGGAGGTCCACACAGGCCAAAGAACAAAGATGGATGAAAATAAATAAATGAAAGATCAATAGAAGTAGCCAAAAAAAAAAAAAAAGATGAAAGGATGCCACTTGTAGCTACCAGGATTGGCCAAGAGATTATCATACTAAGTCAGAAAGAGAAAGACAAATACCATGGTATCACTCATATGTAAAATATAAAATATGACACAAATGAATGAAGGAGAAACAGGCTCACAGATACAGATAACAAACTTGTTAGGTACCAGAGGATGGGTGGACAGAAGTTTGGATTAGGAGTTTGGGACTAACAGATGTAAACTAATATACAGAGAATGGATAAACAATAAGGTCTTACTATATAGCACAGGGAACTCTATTAAATATTCTGTAATAAGCCATAATGAAAGAATATGAAAAGGAATACATATATTCATTTTGAATCACTAAATCACTTTGGCATACACCAAAAGCTAGCATAATATACTAAAATCACTGTACTTCAAAAAAAAAAAAAAAATTCCTTCCATGCTCTTAAAAAGAAACTTAAACCCATATCCATAGTCAGTCACTAGTAAGTAACCATGCTTAAACAAATTGGCCTAATCATATGCAAATGACAATGATTGTTATGATTTGCTGATTTACAAATGTTACCTTAAAATTTTTGTCCATCAAAAAAAAAAAAAAAAAGACAAAGAATAAGAAATAAAGAACAAAAAAGAAAATAAAAAAAAAATAAACAAACAAAAATTTTTGTCCATCAAATGATAGCTAATAGGGCATCCCCTGGTGGCCAAGTAGGTAAGGACACCGCCTTGCAGTGCAAGGGGCGCCGCTTTGATCCCTGGCCTGGGAAGATCCCACGTGCTGCGGAGCGGCTGGACCCATGTGTCCAATTACCGAGCCGGAGCTCTGGAGTGCATGCGCCCAGAGCCGGCGCTCTGTGACGACAGAGGCCACCGCGATGGGAGGCCCACAGGAGCCAAAGAACAAAGACAGATGAAAATAGAGAAATGAAAGACCAATCGAAGTGGCCCGCCCGCTCCCCTCCCTCCTCAACCCGACCCCTCACCCAAAATAAATAAATAAATCTTTAAAAAAAAAAAATGATAGCTAATAGAACCACCAGATATTGACTAAGTTTGAAGGGCAACATTATTTAATTAAATATATTTCAACAGCTTTCTTAACTCTAAGCATAAACATTTCATAGCTCCTCCACACCTATGAGTATCAATTTTATCAATGATAGTCACAGATTATTAGATTTAATAAAAGTCATAAAGAGAAAAGTAATAAGATAAAGACCATGACAGTATTTCACTCATGTATTTTTAAAATATGAGCCATAGCCTAACATATGTCATTTTCTCTCCTCCTTCTATAAGCTACCCCTTGCTTAGCCAAACCCATTCCTTCTACCTACATACTTGATCCATCTTCCTCTCACCTACTCGGGCAATTTTCCCTCTCTTTATTATCATTAGCTCCTTTTTTTCTATTGACTCATTCTCAAGATCATATAATACACTGTTAGCTCAATAACTGCTTTTGATCCACTTCTCTTCCCCCAACACCACACAGCTACATTCCTTTTCTACCTTTGCCGCAAGAGCAAAGTTCTTGATACTTGCTGTCTCTACTTTCTTTACTTCCCCTTTCCCAAACACCCTCCTACTAGACTTTTCACCCCTCCACTCTACCACGACTGCTTCTTCCGGAGTTGTTAAGTGGTCAACTCTCCATCCTCGTCTTAACTGACTCATCAGCAGCATTTAATACCGTTAGAAGTCCCTCTTTCTTGAAACACCCTCTCTTCATCTGTCTTCCATTATTCCATACTTGCCTGGTTTCCTCCTGTATTTCTGGACATGCCTTCATGCCCTCTTGCTCATCACCCTAACTTCTAAATGCGGAAGTACATACGTAATGAGATCATTTCATCTCTTCTTCATCTACATGCACTCTGATCCCATAGTTTTAAATTCCATTTATACTCATATGTGTATAATTCAATAGTTTTTAGTATCATCACAGCTGTACAACCATTGAATCACCACTACCAATTTTAGAACATTTTCATCACACCACACCACCCAAGAAACCCATATCCTATTACCAGTCACTCCTATTCTCCCCCCAATCTATCACCCCAAAACTCTACCACTAATCTACTTTTCTATCTTCACAAATTTGATTATTTTGAACATTTCATATATGAATTGTTCACCTTAAATGTGTAAACTGTGTGTGATTATATTTCAATGAAGTTGCTATAAAAGAAGTGAATTATCTATACTAGGTGACTAGTAAGCTTTTTTCCCATCACTAAAATGTCTGTGACCGTTACCAAATATCACTGGTAAGGATGCAAGTTGGGCTCAACTCCTTTGGAAGCGACTTTGGCAGTAACTAACAAAACTAGCTATTTATTTGCTTTTTGACATAGAGTTTCCACTTCAGGAAATCTACCTCAAAAATGTGTCCAGCAATACAAGAATACATACAAGCAAGATTATTCACTGCAGAGGGGTGGAGGAGGGAGGGGGCCAGGGATATACATATGACTAACCTGGGATTATACATATCTGTAAACAACAAAACTCTGTAAAAGTAAAAAGTCAAATAAAAATAATTATTTAAAAAAAAAGAAAAAAAAAGATTATTCACTGCAGCATTATTTGTAATTGCAAAATATATAAACAATACAAATATCAATACAGAAAATAGTGACTTCCAAGTTGGTACCTCCAGCTCATATCTCCTCCGGGTCTCCCAAAAATGAATATTCAATTACCTACTAATATCTCCACCTGGACGTCTAATAGGCATTTAGCATGTCTCAAAATGGATTCCCAATCCTATTTCTAAAAAAAAGGGGAGGGGGGGGAGAAGAAAATGGATGTCTTCCTCCTTCAGTCTTCTCATTACCAAGTAATAGTAATTATTCCTTCTGCTGCTGATGCCTAACAGCTATCAGTACTACTCTCAACACACATCTAAAATTTAACCACGTGTTCTATAGCCTCTTAACTGGCCTCTTCTTTCTATACTACTTTCTACACAGCAGCCGAGGAGATACTGTGAAAGCATTAAGTCAGATGTCAAACCCTCCAATCATATGCCATTGTACTCAGAGCAAAAGTCAAAGCCATGTTACTATACTTCCAGATAGTTCCTAATCTATAAAAATTCATCTTAGGTTAGTGCTCTAACAGTAATTATATGAACAGATCAAAAAGAAAATAATGATTGCCAGTTTTTTCAAATGTTTCTAATTAAACCCAAGCCAACGAAATAAGGACCAAAGTATTCTTATTCAGTAAGCAATGAGTAGCTCAAAAACGGATACATATTTTTATCTAGCTAAAAGAGAAGTTTCTCAATTAATTAGCTTAATATGAAACAACACACACTTCTTGGCAATTCCACTATGGTTACTGTGTCCAAATATCCTCCGAAGAGAAGAGTTTCAATGGTTAGATTATCTGCTTGATAACTGACCTCCATTCTTCACCCTAGTGAGGCAGAGCTGAAAAACCTGGGCAAGTGCCCCTATCCAATCCTCAATAATGAACATTCTCTCTGCCTCTATGAATTTTTTTTGAACCCAGAACAAATCTTAATCAGTTGGTTCCCCACCTCCTCTTCTCAGAGCTTAGCCAAATCCCTCATGTATAAAGGTCAACAAAAAGCCAACAGTTCTGCAGTGAAGAGACACATCTGGTGCTCAACAGACAGCTCTGCCTATCCTCTTCAATGAACCAGACAGATTCGAAACACAAAAGAAAAAAAAGAGGAAGTCAGTTAAAGAAAGACTCAAGCAAGAACCATGAGTTTTAGGAACTATACAGAACTCAACAAATTAGTACACTAATTATTAAGAATGCCGGGTCTCCAAAATGAATTCAATTACCTACTAATATCTCCACCTGGACGTCTAATAGGCATTTAGCATGTCTCAAAATGGATTCCCAATCCTATTTCTAAAAAAAAGGGGAGGGGGGGGAGAAGAAAATGGATGTCTTCCTCCTTCAGTCTTCTCATTACCAAGTAATAGTAATTATTCCTTCTGCTGCTGATGCCTAACAGCTATCAGTACTACTCTCAACACACATCTAAAATTTAACCACGTGTTCTATAGCCTCTTAACTGGCCTCTTCTTTCTATACTACTTTCTACACAGCAGCCGAGGAGATACTGTGAAAGCATTAAGTCAGATGTCAAACCCTCCAATCATATGCCATTGTACTCAGAGCAAAAGTCAAAGCCATGTTACTATACTTCCAGATAGTTCCTAATCTATAAAAATTCATCTTAGGTTAGTGCTCTAACAGTAATTATATGAACAGATCAAAAAGAAAATAATGATTGCCAGTTTTTTCAAATGTTTCTAATTAAACCCAAGCCAACGAAATAAGGACCAAAGTATTCTTATTCAGTAAGCAATGAGTAGCTCAAAAACGGATACATATTTTTATCTAGCTAAAAGAGAAGTTTCTCAATTAATTAGCTTAATATGAAACAACACACACTTCTTGGCAATTCCACTATGGTTACTGTGTCCAAATATCCTCCGAAGAGAAGAGTTTCAATGGTTAGATTATCTGCTTGATAACTGACCTCCATTCTTCACCCTAGTGAGGCAGAGCTGAAAAACCTGGGCAAGTGCCCCTATCCAATCCTCAATAATGAACATTCTCTCTGCCTCTATGAATTTTTTTTGAACCCAGAACAAATCTTAATCAGTTGGTTCCCCACCTCCTCTTCTCAGAGCTTAGCCAAATCCCTCATGTATAAAGGTCAACAAAAAGCCAACAGTTCTGCAGTGAAGAGACACATCTGGTGCTCAACAGACAGCTCTGCCTATCCTCTTCAATGAACCAGACAGATTCGAAACACAAAAGAAAAAAAAGAGGAAGTCAGTTAAAGAAAGACTCAAGCAAGAACCATGAGTTTTAGGAACTATACAGAACTCAACAAATTAGTACACTAATTATATGCCATCTGATTTCAAAGAATGCTCCTGACAAGAATGTCTTAGCAAGAGTCCTCACTCTCAATAACCAAAAGGGATGATTTAATTTTTTCCTTACATTTAGAGGAAAGAAAAGGCTTCTTTACATCGAGACTGGCTAGAATATATTCAAAAGGATGTTTCTTATCATTAATGCAGCAATATCATTACCAATAATTATAAATTCCATCAACTTAATCCATTTTATGCCAAAACATTTACATTAATTAATAAGCATCTGATATTCTCTTCAATTCACAAATGGCTGGCTTTTAAGTTCATATTCAAGCATATTTAATATGTATAAACCATTTACTTTGATATTTTCTTCAATAAGTTTTGCTACATGAGAAAAGAGTAAAAATAAGTGCTTAAAAATATTTTAATTTTAGGAGCTTCCCTGGTTGTTCAGTGGCTAAAGTCTGCCTTACAGTGCAAGGGGCGCCAGTTCGATCCCACATGCCACAGAGTGGCTGGACCAGTGTATCCAATTATGGACCAGTGTGTCCAAATACGAGCCAGTACTCTGGGGTTCACACGCCCAGAGCCGGTGCTCTGCAATGAGAGAGGCCACTGCAAAGGGAGACCCACACAGGCTGAAGAATAAAAATGGATGAAAAATAAATAAATACATAAATAGCCAAAAATTTTTTTTTAAATTTAATTTTAGTATTATTTCTCTTGAAGAAGAAATGACAACAGTCCATATACTTGATATTCATTTATCAAGTGATTGCAACAACTATACCCAGAGACAAAGAGAGAAATAACCCAGAAAACAGAGCTTAAACAGAGGGGTGAAAATCACCCCCAAGTCTACTTTCAGTTAGTACACAGTCTCTGATTTTAACAACACTTACCTACCTCATTAACCATAGGCTGGTTTTTAGCAGGTTAGGCTTACAAAAATGAATAAAGATTTAACAAGATAAAAAAGATAAAAATAGGTTAGTCCTGCTAAAAATTCACAAACAAAAAAATAAAACATCACATATAAATGTACAAAGAAATAGAGAAAAAAGAGAATGGGAAAGACTATATATAGATCTCTTTAAGAAAATTGGAGATACCAAGGGAACATTTCATACAAAGATAGGTTCTTTTTAATAAAGAACAAAAACAGCAAGGATCTAACAGAAGCATAAGTGATTAACGTGGCAAGAATGCACAGAAGTGCACAAAAAAGCTCTTAATGATCCAGATAGCCACAATGGTGTGATCACTCACAGAGAGCCAAACATCCTGCAGTGTGAAGTCAAGTGGGCCTTAGGAAGTATTACTATGAACAAAGCTAGAGGATGGAATTCGAGTTGAGCTATTTCCAGTCCTAAAAGATAATGCTGTCAAAATGTTGTACTCATTATGTCAACAAATTTGGAAAACTAACCAGTAACCACAGGACTGGAAAAGGTCAGTTTTCACTCCAATGCAAAGAAAGGCAATGCCAAAGAATGTTCAAATTACTGTACAGTTGTACCCATTTCACATGCTAGCAGGATTATGCTCAAAAGCCTTCAAGCTAGGCTTCAACTGTATATGAACCAAGAAATTCCAGATGTACAAGCTGGATTTGAAAAAGCCAGAGGAACCAGAAACCAAATTGCCAAAAGATGCCGGATCATAGAAAAAAGCAAAGGAATTCCAAAAAATACATCTACTTCTGCTTCATTGATTATGCTAAATAAAGCCTTTGACTATGTGGAACACCACAAACTGGAATATTCTTAAAGAGATGGGAATACAAGAACACCTGAGAAACACCTGTCTCCTGAGAAACCTGTATGCAGGACAAGAATCAACAGTTAGATCTGGACATAAAACAATGGACTGGTTCAAAATTGGAAAAAGAGTACATCAAGGCTGTATATTGTAATCCTACTTATTAAACTGTATGCAGAGTACATCATACAAAATGCCAGGCTAGATGAAGCACAAGTTGGAATCAAGACTGTCAGGAGAAATATCAACAACTTCAGATATGCAGATGATACAACCCTTATGACAGAAAGTGAAGAGGAACTAAAGAAAAGAGCCTCTTGATGAAGGTTAAAAAGAAGAGTGAAAAGGCTGGCTTAAAACTCAACATTAGGGCTTCCCCTGGTGGTCCAGTGGGTAAGGACACCGCCTTGCAGTGCAAGGGGCGCCGGTTCGATCCCTGGCCTGGGAAGATCCCACGTGCCGCGGAGCGGCTGGACCAATGTGTCCAATTACCGAGCTGGAGCTCTGGAGCGCATGCGCCCAGAGTGAGGGCTCTGCAATGACAGACGCCACCGCGATGGGAAGCCCACAGGAGCCAAAGAACAAAGACGGATGAAAATAGAGAAATGAAAGACCAATAGAAGTGGCCCACCAGCTCCCCTCCCTCCCCAACCCTACCCCCGCCCAAAAATAAATAAATACATAAATCTTTAAAAAAAAAAAAAATTAAAAAAAAAAAAGATCATGGCATCTGGTGGTCCTATCACTTCATGACAGATGGGGGAAAAGTGGAAACAGTGTCAGATTTCACTTTCTTGAGCTCCAAAATCACTGTGGATGGTGACTGCAGCCATGAAGTTAAAAACATGCTCGCTTCCTAGAAGAAAAGCTATGACAAACCTAGACAGTGTGTTAAAAGAAGATCTATCACCTTGCCAACAAAGGTCCACACTGTCAAAACTACGGTTTTCCAGTAGTCATGTATGGATGTGAGAGTTGGACCATAAAGAAGGCTGAGTTGCAGAACTAGGGTCATAGAAAAAGCAAAGGAATTCCAAAAAATACATCTACTTCTGCTTCATTGATTATGCTAAATAAAGCCTTTGACTATGTGGAACACCACAAACTGGAATATTCTTAAAGAGATGGGAATACAAGAACACCTGAGAAACACCTGTCTCCTGAGAAACCTGTATGCAGGACAAGAATCAACAGTTAGATCTGGACATAAAACAATGGACTGGTTCAAAATTGGAAAAAGAGTACATCAAGGCTGTATATTGTAATCCTACTTATTAAACTGTATGCAGAGTACATCATACAAAATGCCAGGCTAGATGAAGCACAAGTTGGAATCAAGACTGTCAGGAGAAATATCAACAACTTCAGATATGCAGATGATACAACCCTTATGACAGAAAGTGAAGAGGAACTAAAGAAAAGAGCCTCTTGATGAAGGTTAAAAAGAAGAGTGAAAAGGCTGGCTTAAAACTCAACATTAGGGCTTCCCCTGGTGGTCCAGTGGGTAAGGACACCGCCTTGCAGTGCAAGGGGCGCCGGTTCGATCCCTGGCCTGGGAAGATCCCACGTGCCGCGGAGCGGCTGGACCAATGTGTCCAATTACCGAGCTGGAGCTCTGGAGCGCATGCGCCCAGAGTGAGGGCTCTGCAATGACAGACGCCACCGCGATGGGAAGCCCACAGGAGCCAAAGAACAAAGACGGATGAAAATAGAGAAATGAAAGACCAATAGAAGTGGCCCACCAGCTCCCCTCCCTCCCCAACCCTACCCCCGCCCAAAAATAAATAAATACATAAATCTTTAAAAAAAAAAAAAATTAAAAAAAAAAAAGATCATGGCATCTGGTGGTCCTATCACTTCATGACAGATGGGGGAAAAGTGGAAACAGTGTCAGATTTCACTTTCTTGAGCTCCAAAATCACTGTGGATGGTGACTGCAGCCATGAAGTTAAAAACATGCTCGCTTCCTAGAAGAAAAGCTATGACAAACCTAGACAGTGTGTTAAAAAGAAGATCTATCACCTTGCCAACAAAGGTCCACACTGTCAAAACTACGGTTTTTCCAGTAGTCATGTATGGATGTGAGAGTTGGACCATAAAGAAGGCTGAGTGCTGAAGAACTGATGCCTTTGAACTGCACTGTTGGAGAAGACTCTTTAGAGTCCATAGGACTGCAAGGAGATCAAACCAGTCAATCCTAAAGGAAATCAATCCTGAATATTCATTAGAAGGACTGCTGCTAAAATTGCAGCTCCAATACTTTGGCCACCTGATGTGAAGCGATGACTCAGTGGAAAAGACTCTGATGCTGGTAAAGACTGAGGGCTGGAGAAGCGGGCCACAGAGGATGAGATGGATGGATGACATCACCAATTCAATGGACATGAGTTTGAGCAAATTCAGGGAGATGGTGAGGGACAGGGAAGCCCGGCATGCTGCAGTTCATTGGGTCACAAAGAGTCAGACACAACTTAGCAACTAAACTGCAACAAATCAGGAAAAGATTCACAGAAAATCAAACAACCCTACCAACCTTCATCATAATACACTAGTAATCTGTTAGAGCAAAGGACAACAAATAACCACAACTGTAATTCCAATATAGACAGATATTGGTAAGCTTTAAGAAAATAAAATTTGTGGGGGGAGGGTCAAGGGATATGCATATGAATGATCTGGGAACATATATATACAAAAATAAATTAATTAATTAATTAATTAATTTTAAAAAAAGAAAATAAAATTTGGATTTTATAAAGATTCTGATCAAAACACTTAAAGTATTACTTTCTCAAGAAAATTTAAATATAACTTATGCTATCAGAAACAATGAGAAATTGTATGTAAATCATGAACCCAAATGATTAACTACAAAATTTTCTTTAATCTCGTGCATTGAGGGTAAATTTTAAAGAACCCAAATCAGATTCAAAGGAAGCCGGCACTAAACACAAATTTTCCTATCACGTCATGACAGATGGGGGAAAAGTGGAAACAGTGTCAGATTTCACTTTCTTGAGCTCCAAAATCACTGTGGATGGTGACTGCAGCCATGAAGTTAAAAACATGCTCGCTTCCTAGAAGAAAAGCTATGACAAACCTAGACAGTGTGTTAAAAAGAAGATCTATCACCTTGCCAACAAAGGTCCACACTGTCAAAACTACGGTTTTTCCAGTAGTCATGTATGGATGTGAGAGTTGGACCATAAAGAAGGCTGAGTGCTGAAGAACTGATGCCTTTGAACTGCACTGTTGGAGAAGACTCTTTAGAGTCCATAGGACTGCAAGGAGATCAAACCAGTCAATCCTAAAGGAAATCAATCCTGAATATTCATTAGAAGGACTGCTGCTAAAATTGCAGCTCCAATACTTTGGCCACCTGATGTGAAGCGATGACTCAGTGGAAAAGACTCTGATGCTGGTAAAGACTGAGGGCTGGAGAAGCGGGCCACAGAGGATGAGATGGATGGATGACATCACCAATTCAATGGACATGAGTTTGAGCAAATTCAGGGAGATGGTGAGGGACAGGGAAGCCCGGCATGCTGCAGTTCATTGGGTCACAAAGAGTCAGACACAACTTAGCAACTAAACTGCAACAAATCAGGAAAAGATTCACAGAAAATCAAACAACCCTACCAACCTTCATCATAATACACTAGTAATCTGTTAGAGCAAAGGACAACAAATAACCACAACTGTAATTCCAATATAGACAGATATTGGTAAGCTTTAAGAAAATAAAATTTGTGGGGGGAGGGTCAAGGGATATGCATATGAATGATCTGGGAACATATATATACAAAAATAAATTAATTAATTAATTAATTAATTTTAAAAAAAGAAAATAAAATTTGGATTTTATAAAGATTCTGATCAAAACACTTAAAGTATTACTTTCTCAAGAAAATTTAAATATAACTTATGCTATCAGAAACAATGAGAAATTGTATGTAAATCATGAACCCAAATGATTAACTACAAAATTTTCTTTAATCTACGTGCATTGAGGGACTAATAACTATTCTTTCAATGATGAACAGTCCTAAAGTTTTATCAGATTCAAAGGAAGCCGGCACTCCCCTAAGACTCTAGGCATTTCCCCTAGACCTAGACCTTCTCAATAGAGAAACACAAAGACCTAATGGGAATTACTCACTTAATTATGTACTAAGATACTTCTCCAATTAATAAGCACTTTGAGGGGGGCACTTCTATTGATCTTTCATTTTACTCATTTTCATCCATCTTTGTTCTTTGGCCCGTGTGGGCTTTCCATCGCTGTGGCCTCTTGTCGCAGAGCACTGGCTCTGGGCGCATGCGCCCCAGAACTCCGGCTGGGTAATTGGACACATCAGTCTAGCAGCTCCGCCGGACGTGGGATCCTCCCAGGCCAGGGATCAAACCGGCACCCCTTGCACTGCAAGGCGGTGTCCTTACCCACTGGACCACCGGGGAAGCCCTAATAAGCCTAATAAGTACTTTTTAAAATGAAAGATTTAGTATAATATCTCTAGGTATAAAATGCATGCAAATAACTAATGGATTATTTTCCATATAGGAAAATAAAATAATCCTAAAATATTTGATTCAGCAGCTAGCTTTTTATCTGTTCCCTCTTCAGTCACAGATGAGGGGAAGAAAATATTTAAGAGTTTTTATAATATCAAAAATGTCCCAGGGCTTCCCTGATGGTCCAGTGGGTAAGGACACCGCCTTGCAGTGCAAGGGGTGCCAGTTCGATCCCTTGCCTGGGAAGATCCCACGTGTCACGGAGCGGCTGGACCCATGTGTCCAATTACCAAGCCAGAGCTCTGGAGCGCATGCGCCCAGAGCCGGTGCTCTGCGACAATAGAGGCCACTGCGATGGGAGGCCCACAGGGGTCAAAGAACAAAGATGGATGAAAATAGATAAATGAAAGACCAATAGAAGTGGCCCACTCTTACCCTCCCCTCGCAAAAAAAAAAGTCCCTATTTTACACTAATCTCATCTAAAACATAGGAACTCTTTTGTATCTGAAGACAGTGCTGCTTAAAACTAGGCTATCATATTTCAATAGCTTCTAATAAACGGAAACAGCAAAACTTCCTTCTGGTCCTTAGAATGGATTTCCTTAAAAGTTTTACCAGGATTTATTTCTTTGAAAAAGAAAAGAACAAGAAAAATCACCATATAAAGATTCAAGCTAGTCACTCATGAGGAAACCAACCGTAATATCGAAATGACATATATGCCCCATTCAAAACTGTGGTTCCACATAAAAACTAGTACCTTAAATCATTCACTGAATTGCTAAATTCACTCGCTTTCTAGGCATCAAGGATGATACCAACTATGTATCATCCTTAAAAGAACTGAGAAGTCATTCAAATCATTTTCTGGGTTTTTCAGTTCAGATGAAGAACTGTGGCTGTAAAATCGATTAGTGATTATTAGCCCTGTGAATAAGCATTAAAAGTAACACAGTATCTTCAAGAAAGTACGCTGTTTATGACAACTATATATATAACCTAATAAAAAGCTAAGCACTCTATTATTTGAATATAGTGTCTTATCACTAACATAGTTCAAATTGAAACCATTATTGATTTAGTTTTCACTAAGTCCTAACCATGTGTCTGGTCCTTTATTATAAGACACAAGAGTAGGGGCACAAATTCCAACCACAAAAGCACTAAATATTCACAAAAACAAATATTTGATTCAGCAGCTAGCTTTTTATCTGTTCCTCTTCAGTCACAGATGAGGGAAGAAAATATTTAAGAGTTTTATAATATCAAAATGTCCCAGGGCTTCCCTGATGGTCCAGTGGGTAAGGACACCGCCTTGCAGTGCAAGGGGTGCCAGTTCGATCCCTTGCCTGGGAAGATCCCACGTGTCACGGAGCGGCTGGACCCATGTGTCCAATTACCAAGCCAGAGCTCTGGAGCGCATGCGCCCAGAGCCGGTGCTCTGCGACAATAGAGGCCACTGCGATGGGAGGCCCACAGGGGTCAAAGAACAAAGATGGATGAAAATAGATAAATGAAAGACCAATAGAAGTGGCCCACTCTTACCCTCCCCTCGCAAAAAAAAAAGTCCCTATTTTACACTAATCTCATCTAAAACATAGGAACTCTTTTGTATCTGAAGACAGTGCTGCTTAAAACTAGGCTATCATATTTCAATAGCTTCTAATAAACGGAAACAGCAAAACTTCCTTCTGGTCCTTAGAATGGATTTCCTTAAAAGTTTTACCAGGATTTATTTCTTTGAAAAAGAAAAGAACAAGAAAAATCACCATATAAAGATTCAAGCTAGTCACTCATGAGGAAACCAACCGTAATATCGAAATGACATATATGCCCCATTCAAAACTGTGGTTCCACATAAAAACTAGTACCTTAAATCATTCATTGAATTGCTAAATTCACTCGCTTTAGGCATCAAGGATGATACCAACTATGTATCATCCTTAAAAGAACTGAGAAGTCATTCAAATCATTTTCTGGGTTTTTCAGTTCAGATGAAGAACTGTGGCTGTAAAATCGATTAGTGATTATTAGCCCTGTGAATAAGCATTAAAAGTAACACAGTATCTTCAAGAAAGTACGCTGTTTATGACAACTATATATATAACCTAATAAAAAGCTAAGCACTCTATTATTTGAATATAGTGTCTTATCACTAACATAGTTCAAATTGAAACCATTATTGATTTAGTTTTCACTAAGTCCTAACCATGTGTCTGGTCCTTTATTATAAGACACAAGAGTAGGGGCACAAATTCCAACCACAAAAAGCTTATTACTAAGAAAATCAGTCCAATCAACAGAAAACACAAGAACAAAAAATGAATAAAATACTATTAAGCTGTAAATGATTCAACATGTAAATTCTAAATCAAATGTTTAGGGAAGAAAAGATTCCTGGAGGTTACAGTAGTCAGGGAAAGCTTAATTTAAAAACGAAAATTGACAAGGAAATTCTGAGAATAGTGTTTGGAAAGACAGAAGAATGACAAGGCACACAGGAATGACAGCCCAGAGGCAAGACTGAGCATCCACAAGAGCAAAACCATGATGAAGGATGAGATAACAGTAGAAAAGTTGGTTAGATAAGGATCTTGAAAACAGCATGCAGAGCATGGAGTTTAAGGGTTTATTTTTGGTTTTCACTGGTTCTTAAATAATATCAAATTCTGAACAGAATACCTGGTACTGACTTTCATCTACTCTACCCTTAATATCAGAACCCATTAATACTTGCACGCATTAAACCACAATGTAAACCAAAAACTAAGACAATTTTAGGCCAGCCAAAACATCACAAGCACACGCTTGGAAACTTATGTTCCTCAAACAGTCTACACGTGATAAGAAAATCTCATGTAAATATTTGTTTTGAAGGAAGATTAGCACTGAAGGGGAAACAAAATATATTTGCCCTCAAGTTAAAGCTAAAAGCAAAATGCTTTATTTTCCTTCACTGCTGGCCGACAGTTGTGTGCTTATTTCTAACTGGATTCTTTCCTATCAAAACACCCAGCACTTCAAAAGACCCAACCACTCTGCCAAGATTTCTGTCTTCAAAGAGCTTTTGTTGCCATGGCAATCTCATGTTCTCCAGAAACCAAGTTAGCGGCACCCTACCATACATACATGAACCATGTTCAAACTCGGCTTCCTCCTTAAAATACGGTATATATATTCTGTCACAACTGATTTTCACTTGCTCTAATACAAGGAATCAACAGTACCTGACAGTTCACAGAGAATCAGAGTTAATTTAAAATAAACAGCTGCATCCAGAAAGAAGGAGGGCAGGTTGAGGGTGGGAACCCTCTAATTATAAAGCAGATGTCCTAAAGCATGAAGGCCAATGAAATAGAGTCCAACTCAAATTCAATCAAAGATTTCTCCCCTTTTGAATACCTCAAAACATTTTTCCTAAAAAAAATTTAAGTCAAAGATAAAAACATTACAGGCATAATACTGAGATTAATATTGCCTCCTAACCTGACTGAAGACTTAACACCTTATCAAAACAAAGTCAAATTCTGCCAAGATTAAAGGTTTCCTTAGGAAGAAAGAACAGAAGCTCTAAAACTATTTCCATAGTACACTCTGTCAAAATTTCATAAAAAATACATCTGCTAATAAATGACACATGTGGAAAAACCATAGCCAGAGTTCAAGAGTGTGTTTCTAGGGCTTCCCTTGTGGCTCAGTGGATAAGAACCCGTCTGCCAATGCAGGAGACACAGGTTCGAACCCTGATCTGGGAAGATCCCACATACCACACAGCAGCTAAACCCACACATCAACAAAGACCCAGCACAGCCAAAAATAAAAATAAAAGTTTAAAAAAAAATTAAAAAAAAAAAAGAGTGTGTTTCTAGATGTAAAATATTTCTGACCTAAAGAAACTCGTCTTTTCATCTCTACTCAACTTAAACCACCCCACATTCCCAAATGGAGCAAGCTGTTTTCTATACTCTAGTAGTCCTCAAGTATGGTACAGATGGTATCTTCATATATGTAAGGTAAAGAATTTGCCGGCAATGCAGGAGACGTAGGTTCAATCCCTGGGACAAAAAGATCCTCTGGAGAAGGAAATGGCAACCTACTACAGTCATTTTGCCAGGGAAAGAGGAGCCTGGCAGGCTACAGTCCATGGGGTTACAAGAGCTGGACATGACTGAGCACCTTCACAGTTCTCAAATTTAACAGCAAAGACCATGACAATATCTAAAAATCAAATAGGGTAAAAAGGCAATACAGGCAATGACCTGCTAAGATTCTGAAAATAACCTCATTCTAGTAACTACAGTGTTCCTAGAAAGTAATGAGAACTTAAATGCTGAGCTGTCTTTTGAAATTGATTTTCATTACAATTTCAGAAAAATGATCCTACAGAAGGTAAAAAAAATCAGCTTCAATACAACATTACAAATTAAATTTCCTTCAAAGAAACATTCATATCAAGCAAAGTTCTAAGATACCTTTTCTAATATGCTTGCTTTAATTTTCTCATTAAATTTAAGTCAAAGATAAAAACATTACAGGCATAATACTGAGATTAATATTGCCTCCTAACCTGACTGAAGACTTAACACCTTATCAAAACAAAGTCAAATTCTGCCAAGATTAAAGGTTTCCTTAGGAAGAAAGAACAGAAGCTCTAAAACTATTTCCATAGTACACTCTGTCAAAATTTCATAAAAAATACATCTGCTAATAAATGACACATGTGGAAAAACCATAGCCAGAGTTCAAGAGTGTGTTTCTAGGGCTTCCCTTGTGGCTCAGTGGATAAGAACCCGTCTGCCAATGCAGGAGACACAGGTTCGAACCCTGATCTGGGAAGATCCCACATACCACACAGCAGCTAAACCCACACATCAACAAAGACCCAGCACAGCCAAAAATAAAAATAAAAGTTTAAAAAAAAATTAAAAAAAAAAAAGAGTGTGTTTCTAGATGTAAAATATTTCTGACCTAAAGAAACTCGTCTTTTCATCTCTACTCAACTTAAACCACCCCACATTCCCAAATGGAGCAAGCTGTTTTCTATACTCTAGTAGTCCTCAAGTATGGTACAGATGGTATCTTCATATATGTAAGGTAAAGAATTTGCCGGCAATGCAGGAGACGTAGGTTCAATCCCTGGGACAAAAAGATCCTCTGGAGAAGGAAATGGCAACCTACTACAGTCATTTTGCCAGGGAAAGAGGAGCCTGGCAGGCTACAGTCCATGGGGTTACAAGAGCTGGACATGACTGAGCACCTTCACAGTTCTCAAATTTAACAGCAAAGACCATGACAATATCTAAAAATCAAATAGGGTAAAAAGGCAATACAGGCAATGACCTGCTAAGATTCTGAAAATAACCTCATTCTAGTAACTACAGTGTTCCTAGAAAGTAATGAGAACTTAAATGCTGAGCTGTCTTTTGAAATTGATTTTCATTACAATTTCAGAAAAATGATCCTACAGAAGGTAAAAAAAATCAGCTTCAATACAACATTACAAATTAAATTTCCTTCAAAGAAACATTCATATCAAGCAAAGTTCTAAGATACCTTTTCTAATATGCAGGTTATAAGCATTTAATTTTCTCATATAAACTTTATCAACCAGTATAGACTCTAGTCTTGTAAAGTAATTTTAATGATACATATTAGTGAACACAATTCACTTTCACTTCATTAGGGGTTCTGAATTCCTGGAAGTCAAAAACTGTTTATATTATCATTCCAAATATTTGTTGAATTCCATAGCTGAAGCAGAGGTCATAAAGATGTCTCAAGTGTTCCAAATTTGTATCAGAAAGTAGACTAAGAAATTCAATGATACTAACAATCTCCTCTTTCTTTTCAAAATGAGGCCCAGGTAGGTTACATCATTAACTGGAAGAATTTTCTCCATTTTGATGTGCTTTCTATTTTTGTTTTTATATAATTATATTCTATTTTCTGTCTTTACATTTCTGAATTATTATGGATATATATTCTAGTTTCTCTCTTTACATTTCTGAATTATTATGGATTAATATGGATTAAAATGTCTATGGGCTTCCATGGTGGCTCAGATGGTACAGAATCTGACTGCAGTGCAGGAGACCCAGGTTCAATCCCTGGGGTCGGGAAGGTCCCCTGGAGAAAGGAAATACCCCCTTCAGTATTCTTGTCTGAAGAATTCCATGGACAGACGAGCCTGGTGGGCTACAATCCATGAGAGTCAAAAGGAGTCAGACACAACTGAGTGAATAACACTTTCACTTACTTCACTTTCAAAATGTCTACTGCCATCTGTAAACAAAACTCTGTAAAAGTAAAAAGTCAAATAAAAATTAAAAAAAGGCTATTGAGTCTAATGTCAATAAAGCTGCTTTTTTTCTTTAAAAGTTGTCTAACACAAGTAAAAGGCAATACAGGCAATGACCTGCTAAGATTCTGAAAATAACCTCATTCTAGTAACTACAGTGTTCCTAGAAAGTAATGAGAACTTAAATGCTGAGCTGTCTTTTGAAATTGATTTTCATTACAATTTCAGAAAAATGATCCTACAGAAGGTAAAAAAAATCAGCTTCAATACAACATTACAAATTAAATTTCCTTCAAAGAAACATTCATATCAAGCAAAGTTCTAAGATACCTTTTCTAATATGCAGGTTATAAGCATTTAATTTTCTCATATAAACTTTATCAACCAGTATAGACTCTAGTCTTGTAAAGTAATTTTAATGATACATATTAGTGAACACAATTCACTTTCACTTCATTAGGGGTTCTGAATTCCTGGAAGTCAAAAACTGTTTATATTATCATTCCAAATATTTGTTGAATTCCATAGCTGAAGCAGAGGTCATAAAGATGTCTCAAGTGTTCCAAATTTGTATCAGAAAGTAGACTAAGAAATTCAATGATACTAACAATCTCCTCTTTCTTTTCAAAATGAGGCCCAGGTAGGTTACATCATTAACTGGAAGAATTTTCTCCATTTTGATGTGCTTTCTATTTTTGTTTTTATATAATTATATTCTATTTTCTGTCTTTACATTTCTGAATTATTATGGATATATATTCTAGTTTCTCTCTTTACATTTCTGAATTATTATGGATTAATATGGATTAAAATGTCTATGGGCTTCCATGGTGGCTCAGATGGTACAGAATCTGACTGCAGTGCAGGAGACCCAGGTTCAATCCCTGGGGTCGGGAAGGTCCCCTGGAGAAAGGAAATACCCGCTTCAGTATTCTTGTCTGAAGAATTCCATGGACAGACGAGCCTGGTGGGCTACAATCCATGAGAGTCAAAAGGAGTCAGACACAACTGAGTGAATAACACTTTCACTTACTTCACTTTCAAAATGTCTACTGCCATCTGTAAACAAAACTCTGTAAAAGTAAAAAGTCAAATAAAAATTAAAAAAAAAAAAAAAGGCTATTGAGTCTAATGTCAATAAAGCTGCTTTTTTTTCTTTAAAAGTTGTCTAACACAAGTTAAAGGTCAGCAACCCAAAAGACTAAAGACTATTAGGAACAATAAAAGAAAAAATTTGTAAGATGCTGTGCCTGGAGGGGTGGGATGAGAGGGATATACATATGACTAATCTGGGATCATACATATCTGTAAACAATAAAACTCTGTAAAAGTAAAAAGCAAAATAAAAATTAAACACACACACACACAAAGTTGTAAGAGACCTTTTATCAAATACAGGAAAATCTGGAGTGGAGTTTAAAGCCCAGAATCCCTAGCATTTTGCAAAGCAGCATTAACAAAGACTAAACCCATTACATGAGATATGCAAACCCAATCATTTTCACACCCTGCAAAATAGTAAAGAGAAACTGGCACTTTGAAAACAGCTAAAACTAACTACTAAAGCTGTCTTTCAATTGAAAAAAAACAAAACCCACTATCCACTATTACATACATTTTATAACACCATCTAGTGTACACAAATGCTTATTTAAATAACAAACTAAAATTTTACAAAAATAATCCTCTAAGTACAAATTACTCTCATGGTTTCTGTTCCATTTCTTTGTCATGCTGTGTGAGATCCACTTAAGTGTCCTCTTTTTTTTTTTTTTTAAAGGTTTGCTTTTTATTTATTTGGTGGGGGTAGGGGGAGAGGAGCGGGTTGGGGGGGCAGGCGGGCCACTTCTATTGGTCTTTTTTTTTTTTTTTTAAGATTTATTTATTTATTTACTTTGGGCGGGGGTCGGGTTGGGGAGGGAGAGGAGCAGGCGGGCCACTTCTATTGGTCTTTCATTTATCTGTTTTCATCCATCTTTGTTCTTTGGCCCATGTGGGCCTCCCATCTCAGTGGCCTCTGTTGTAGCAGAGCACTGGCTCTGGGCGCATGCGCTCCAGAGCTCCGACTCGGTAAATGGACACATCGGTCCAGCCGCTCCACAGCACATGGGGTCTTCCCAGGCCAGGGCTCAAACCGGCGCCCCTTGCACTGCAAGGCGGTGTCCTTACCCACTGGACCACCAGGGAAGTCCCTTAAGTGTCCTCTTAACCCACTAGCATGTAATGATCTGCAGTTTCAAAAGTGTAAGTTAGTTACTAATACATGAAGAACAATTTTCATAAGCATTCATTCCCCCTAATATCTATTAGCACTATGTGCACAATACTGTTTGACTACCCTGTGCTACACACTGAACCTTAAGATTAAAAGACTGCTTATACAAATTTAGCTGTAGAATCTTACACATTAGCAGTTTTTATTTTAACAGGAAGGATAGATACCTAAGGGTAAAAACACAGACATGTTAACCCATTTAATCATGAAGAGATTTTTTTTTCAGAGGTTTTTTCCTAAAATATGTCTACAAGTACTCAAAAATGTTTATATTTATGTTGTTATAATTATTAGCAGAGTACACATATTCTCTTGATTAGTAAATGGAGCTACACTGACCATACCCAAAACATCTTTATTATCCTCAAAGTACTTTGCACAGTGCTGAATACACAGTAAGCACTTACTGAACTAATGGTTTTATCTAATCTCAAAGATTAGTTTATATCACACAAAATTAGGATAAGGCACAATAAAACAGCTGTGCATTAACAAAGGTACTTTGGATATAGCTATCAAAATACCTCAAATATCAAAGCAAATCTATAAAAGTCTACATTTTGCTCCTTGCATTTGTTCAGTTCTGCCCCTCAGTCATGTCCGACTCTTTGCAACCCCATGGACTGCTGCACGCCATCCTTGCCTGTCCTTCACCATCTCCAGAGCCTGCTCAAACTCACGTCCATTAAGCCAGTGATGCCATCGAACCATCTCGTCCTGTGTCGTCCCCCTTCTCCTTTTGCCTTCTATTTTTTCCAGCATCAGGGTCGTTTCCAGTGAGTCCACTCTTTGTATCAGGTGGCCAAAGTTCTGGAGCTTCAGTTTCATCATCAGTCCTTCCAAGGAATATTCAGAGTTGATTTCCTTTGACTTGTTTCATCTCCCTGCAGTCCAAGGGACTCTCAAGAGTCTTCTCTGACACCACAGTTCAAAGGCATCAATTCTCAGCCTTCTTTATAGTCCAACTCTCACATCCATATACGACTACTGGAAAAACCATAGCTTTAACTACACAGACCTTTGAAGGCAAAGTAATGTCTCTGTTTTTTAATATGCTGTCTAGGTTTGGCATAGCTTTTCTTCTAAAGAGCAAGTGTCTTTTAATTTTATGGCTGCCGTCACCATCCACATTGATTCTGGAGCTCAAGAAAATAAAAGTCTGTCACTGTTTTCTACTTTTGGCCCATCAATTTGCCACTAAGTGATGGGACCACGCATTTGTAAGACTTCTGAAATTACTTAAAAGAGAACTTACTGCAAAACTGACCCAAACCAAAATTCCACAGGGCTAGTGCTAAATCATTTCAGTCTGACTCTGCAATCCCATGGACCATAGCCCCCCAGGCTCCTCTGTTCATGGGACTCTCCAGGCAAGAATACTGGAGCGGGCTGCCATTTCTTTCCTTAGAGGATCTTCTTGATTCAGAGATCAAACCTGTGTCTCTTGCACTGGCAGCCAGGTTCTTTACCACTAGCACTACCTGGGAAGCCCATTCCACAACACAGTTATTATTAATATATGATATTAGAGAAATGTGTACTAGTTAGGAAATTTTAATCATTTCCTTTTTCTAACAAGTAAATATGCCCAACTCAAATTTTTTTAGATACATCAGAATACAAATAAATCACGTTATCTGACAAATGCATTTTTTTCACAACTCAGATAGTGATTTCATTTGTAAAAGAGATATACATTATACTTTATAGTAGCTATTTCTTTCCATTTTTCAGATTAAGTTAGCTCTGCTATGCCACTCAATGTTTCACCTGCAAGATGGCACCCCTTGAATAATGGCCAGCACATGCCTGTAAGGAAACTACCTAAACGTGAAGAAAGAATAACCCCAAAAGATAAAAGCGCCGGGCACAGGGCCAGTAACAGTATCTGTTCCCAGCAACGAGAATGGAAAACTTCATGAACGTAGGGGCAGAGTACACAAACCAGACTCTCTTAGTACTGAGGTACAATCAACTCAGACTTAGCACTGTTTTAGAGCCACCTAACAAATCCTAAAAGACCAGAAAAGGAACAAAATGTTTCCAAGTAACTTGACTACATCAGGAATAAGGTTCAAAAATATTTTCAGTCATGTAAAAATCGACAGCACCCCGCAAGGTGAAATCACAATGTTTGAAATCTAATTAAAAATTACTAGCCACACATAAAAACAAAAAAGGTACCAAATGTACAAAAATGGAAAAAAATCAATTAACTCCAGTCATAACTGACAGATGTAAACACCAGCAGAACCGGACATTAAATCAGTTACTATAATCTGTTCATTGTGTTCTGAAAATTCAGAGATACGAAGATAATAAGACACAACTCAAGCTTCTAGAGATGAAAACTATAATGTATGAGATGAAAATTACACTGAACAGGGTTAATGGAAGACTGCAAGATTAAACATTGCAGAAGTAAAGATAGTAAACTTGAAGACACAGCAGAAGAAACTATCCTATATGAAGCACAAAGAGAAAAGATAACTTTCATTCATGAAGTGAGCTGTGGCACGACTCCAAGCCCTTCTTCCATATAATTGGAAATTGTGTACATGAGGGGCACAGTAAATTATCTGAAGAACTTGTTTCCTAAATTTGCACAAATTTTATGAAAATTATAAACCAACAAATCAAAGTTCAACAAACATGAAGCAAAAGAAACATGAAGACATGCATATACAAAGTCGTATCATTATCAAATTGCTCAAAGCCAGTAATTTTTTTTAATCTTAAGAGCAAACAGAGAAAAAAAGATACACATTACATAGAATGGAGCAAAAGCAAGAATGATATTAGTGGCCTTCCCTGGTGGTCCAGTGGGTAAGGACACACCGCCTTGCAGTGCAAGGGGCGCCGGTTCGATCCCTGGCCTGGGAAGATCCCACGTGCCACGGAGCGGCTGGACCCATGTGTCCAGTTGCCGAGCCGGAGCTCTGGAGCGCATGCGCCCAGAGCCGGGGCTCAGCGACAACAGAGGGCATCAGGATGGGAGGCCCACACGGGCCAAAGAACAAAGATGGATGAAAACAGATAAACGAAAGACCAATAGAAGTGGCCCGCCCGCCTCTCCCTAACCCGCCCCCCACCCGCCCTCCACAAAAAAGAATGATATTACATTCCTCACTGAAAAGTACGAAAACAAAACACTGGATTAAATCTTGAAAATACTGAAAGAAAAACGTGTCCATGTAGAATTCTATACCTAGCAAAAATAGATTCTTAAAAGCAAGAATTTTGGAGACATACAAAAGCTGAAAGGCATTCACTACCAACAAATCAGCACTACAAGAAATATTAAAGTTCTTCAAGCACAAAGAAAATGATGCCAGATGAAAATGTGGATCTACACTAAGAAATAAAGAGCAATGAGAATGGTAACTTCATTAATAAATGTATAGGGGTTTTCTTATTATTTAAATTTCTTTAAAAGATGATGGACCAAACAAAATCAGTTACTATAATCTGTTCATTGTGTTCTGAAAATTCAGAGATACAAGATAATAAGACACAACTCAAGCTTCTAGAGATGAAAACTATAATGTATGAGATGAAAATTACACTGAACAGGGTTAATGGAAGACTGCAAGATTAAACATTGCAGAAGTAAAGATAGTAAACTTGAAGACACAGCAGAAGAAACTATCCTATATGAAGCACAAAGAGAAAAGATAACTTTCATTCATGAAGTGAGCTGTGGCACGACTCCAAGCCCTTCTTCCATATAATTGGAAATTGTGTACATGAGGGGCACAGTAAATTATCTGAAGAACTTGTTTCCTAAATTTGCACAAATTTTATGAAAATTATAAACCAACAAATCAAAGTTCAACAAACATGAAGCAAAAGAAACATGAAGACATGCATATACAAAGTCGTATCATTATCAAATTGCTCAAAGCCAGTAATTTTTTTTAATCTTAAGAGCAAACAGAGAAAAAAAGATACACATTACATAGAATGGAGCAAAAGCAAGAATGATATTAGTGGCCTTCCCTGGTGGTCCAGTGGGTAAGGACACACCGCCTTGCAGTGCAAGGGGCGCCGGTTCGATCCCTGGCCTGGGAAGATCCCACGTGCCACGGAGCGGCTGGACCCATGTGTCCAGTTGCCGAGCCGGAGCTCTGGAGCGCATGCGCCCAGAGCCGGGGCTCAGCGACAACAGAGGGCATCAGGATGGGAGGCCCACACGGGCCAAAGAACAAAGATGGATGAAAACAGATAAACGAAAGACCAATAGAAGTGGCCCGCCCGCCTCTCCCTAACCCGCCCCCCACCCGCCCTCCACAAAAAAGAATGATATTACATTCCTCACTGAAAAGTACGAAAACAAAACACTGGATTAAATCTTGAAAATACTGAAAGAAAAACGTGTCCATGTAGAATTCTATACCTAGCAAAAATAGATTCTTAAAAGCAAGAATTTTGGAGACATACAAAAGCTGAAAGGCATTCACTACCAACAAATCAGCACTACAAGAAATATTAAAGTTCTTCAAGCACAAAGAAAATGATGCCAGATGAAAATGTGGATCTACACTAAGAAATAAAGAGCAATGAGAATGGTAACTTCATTAATAAATGTATAGGGGTTTTCTTATTATTTAAATTTCTTTAAAAGATGATGGACCAAACAAAAATAACAAGGATCTGGTGTTGAGTTTCTAACATATACAAAAGTAAAATGTATGGCAACTATAACACAAAAGTTGGGAGAGGAGAACTGGATGAAGATTACAGTAAGGTACTTGAACAGTAATACATGAAATGACATAATATCACTTAAGATATGCCAAGTAAGTTGAAAGTATACAGTATAAATTCTAACACAATGACTAAATTAACATAAAAAACATTCTTAATAAGGTGACAGAGAAGACAAAACAGAATCATAAATAAAAATATTTAATTTATTCTAAAGGAGGCAAAAAAAGAAGGAACAAAGAATCATGAGAGGGCTTCCCTGGTGGTCCAGTGGGTAAGGACACTGCCTTGCAGTGCAAGGGGCGCCAGTTCAATTCCTGGCCTGGGAAGATCCCATGTGCTGCAGAAAGGCTGGACCGATGTGTCCAATTATCGAGCCAGAGCTCTGGAGTACATGCGCCCAGAGCCGGTGCTCTGCAACAACAGAGGCCGCTGTGATGGGAGGCCCCCACGGGCTAAAGAACAAAGATGGATGAAAAATAGATAAATGAAAAAGACCAACAGAAGTGGCCTGCCCCCCTCCCTCCTCAACCCGCCCCTCCCTGAAGGAAAAAAAAAAAAAAACTAAAGACTGAACAACAAAACTCTGTAAAAACTTTAAAATAAATAAATAAACAAAATTTAAAAAAAAATAAACTAAAGATTTCAGACTGGATAAAAATACAAAATCCAACTATAAGCTGCCTACAATAAGGGTATTTTTTTTTAACTTTTATTTTACTTTTAACTTGTACAGAGTTTTGTTGTTTACAGATACGTATGTTCTCAGATTAGTCATATGTATATCCCCCCATCCCACCCCTCCAGACCATCACACAGCACCCGTGAAGGACATAATTTCTTAAACTAAAGCCTTTTCAAAGCAAAATGATTGCGGGAAAAAAGAAATTCACTACCAACAAATCAGCACTACAAGAAATATTAAAGTTCTTCAAGCACAAAGAAAATGATGCCAGATGAAAATGTGGATCTACACTAAGAAATAAAGAGCAATGAGAATGGTAACTTCATTAATAAATGTATAGGGGTTTTCTTATTATTTAAATTTCTTTAAAAGATGATGGACCAAACAAAAATAACAAGGATCTGGTGTTGAGTTTCTAACATATACAAAAGTAAAATGTATGGCAACTATAACACAAAAGTTGGGAGAGGAGAACTGGATGAAGATTACAGTAAGGTACTTGAACAGTAATACATGAAATGACATAATATCACTTAAGATATGCCAAGTAAGTTGAAAGTATACAGTATAAATTCTAACACAATGACTAAATTAACATAAAAAACATTCTTAATAAGGTGACAGAGAAGACAAAACAGAATCATAAATAAAAATATTTAATTTATTCTAAAGGAGGCAAAAAAAGAAGGAACAAAGAATCATGAGAGGGCTTCCCTGGTGGTCCAGTGGGTAAGGACACTGCCTTGCAGTGCAAGGGGCGCCAGTTCAATTCCTGGCCTGGGAAGATCCCATGTGCTGCAGAAAAGGCTGGACCGATGTGTCCAATTATCGAGCCAGAGCTCTGGAGTACATGCGCCCAGAGCCGGTGCTCTGCAACAACAGAGGCCGCTGTGATGGGAGGCCCCCACGGGCTAAAGAACAAAGATGGATGAAAAATAGATAAATGAAAAAGACCAACAGAAGTGGCCTGCCCCCCTCCCTCCTCAACCCGCCCCTCCCTGAAGGAAAAAAAAAAAAAAACTAAAGACTGAACAACAAAACTCTGTAAAAACTTTAAAATAAATAAATAAACAAAATTTAAAAAAAAATAAACTAAAGATTTCAGACTGGATAAAAATACAAAATCCAACTATAAGCTGCCTACAATAAGGGTATTTTTTTTTTTAACTTTTATTTTACTTTTAACTTGTACAGAGTTTTGTTGTTTACAGATACGTATGTTCTCAGATTAGTCATATGTATATCCCCCCATCCCACCCCTCCAGACCATCACACAGCACCCGTGAAGGATCTGCTTTTCTCACAGAGCAATGACTATAGCTATTTTCTTCACTTATGATAGTACAGGCCTTCATGCTACTTCCTTTATGCCTCTCACCCACTGTTCCTTAAGGGTACTTTAAATAGAACAAAGTCAAAGCAAAAATAAGGAAAAGGGTTATAATAATAACTCATCAAAAGAAAGCTGAAGTCTATTTATTAATATCAAATAGAGCAAATTTGTAAGCAAAGAATATTACCAGGGATAAAGGGGGTGATTTCATAATGCTAAGACCAGTCAATTAAATTCATCAAGAGAATATAACAGGGGCTTCCCTGGTGGTCCAGTGGTAAGGACATCGCCTTGCAGTCCAAAGGGCGCCAGTTCCATCCCTGGCCTGGGAAGATCCTACGTGCCATGGAGTGGCTTGACTAATGTGTCCAATAACCGAGCCGGAGCTCTGGAGCGCATGTGCCCAGAGCCAGTGCTCTGTGACAACAGACACCACCGCGATGGGAGGCCCACACGGGCCAAAGGAACAAAGATGGATGAGAATAGATGGATGAAAGACCAATGGAAGTGGCCCACCCGTCCTCCGCCCTCCCCAACCCGTCCCCCCGCCAAAAAAAAAAGAGAGAGAGAATATAACAATCCTAGACATTAATGCACATAACAGAGTTTCAAAATACATGAATACAAACTATGCAAGGACAAAGTAAAAATTCACAATTCTAGTCAGATATATCAATTTCCTTCTCTCAAACCTCACAGAAAGTCAGAAAGGATATAAATGACCTAACTGATATTAGAAAAGAACATAGAGGGGCTTCCCCTGGTGTTCCAGTGGGTAAGGACACCGCCTTGCAGTGCAAGGGGCGCCGGTTCCATCCCTGGCCTGGGAAGATCCCACGTGCCGCGAAGCGGCTGAACCAATGTGTTCAATTACCGAACTGGAGCTCTGGAGCGCATGCACCCAGAGCCGGGACTCTACAACAACAGAGGCCACTGCGAAGGGTGGCCCACAGGGGCCAAAGAAAAAAGACGGATGAAAATAGATAAATGAAAGACCAATAGAAGTGGCCCGCCCGCCCCGCTCCCTCCACAACACCCCCCCCAAATTAAAAACAACAACAAAAAAGAATATATTAAAAACAGACAAAGATCAATGCAACACATTATAAAACAGAAAAAGACACAAATAAATGGAAACATTTTTTATAAACATGCAATGGAATTCATTTGAAAATGAATAATCTTTTCAAAAAACGGTGTTTCAACCGTTGGAAATCATACACAAAGAAATGTTTCAAATTCATATATATATATTTTTAATTTTGGCCTCATTTATCGATTTTTTAAATTTACTTATTTTCATCCATCTTTTATTCTTTGGCCTGTGTGGGCCTCCCATCGCAGTGGCCTCTGTTGCTGCAGGGCACTGGCTCTGGGCGCATGCACTCCAGCTCAGTAGTTGGACACATTGGTCCAGCCGCTCCGCGGCACGTGGGATCTTCCCAGGCCAGGGCTCGAACCAGCACCCCTTGCACTGCAAGGTGGTGTCCTTACCCACTGGACCACCAGGGAAGTCCAAAATCCATATTTCTTGCTATATTTAAAAATTAACTCAAAATGGATCACAGACCTATACGTAAAAGTAAATCTTAAAAGCTGCAGAACTAAATACAAGAGAGAACTTTTGTGACCACTGGTTAAGGTTTCTCAGATACAACATTAGAAGCACAGAAAAACAGTAATTTGATAAGCTGAAACTCACCATAATAAAATTTTACCCTTCAAAACATACTCTAAAGAGAATGAAACAAACTATGCAAGGACAAAGTAAAAATTCACAATTCTAGTCAGATATATCAATTTCCTTCTCTCAAACCTCACAGAAAGTCAGAAAGGATATAAATGACCTAACTGATATTAGAAAAGAACATAGAGGGGCTTCCCCTGGTGTTCCAGTGGGTAAGGACACCGCCTTGCAGTGCAAGGGGCGCCGGTTCCATCCCTGGCCTGGGAAGATCCACGTGCGCGGCGGCTGAACCAATGTGTTCAATTACCGAACTGGAGCTCTGGAGCGCATGCACCCAGAGCCGGGACTCTACAACAACAGAGGCCACTGCGAAGGGTGGCCCACAGGGGCCAAAGAAAAAAGACGGATGAAAATAGATAAATGAAAGACCAATAGAAGTGGCCCGCCCGCCCCGCTCCCTCCACAACACCCCCCCCAAATTAAAAACAACAACAAAAAAGAATATATTAAAAACAGACAAAGATCAATGCAACACATTATAAAACAGAAAAAGACACAAATAAATGGAAACATTTTTTATAAACATGCAATGGAATTCATTTGAAAATGAATAATCTTTTCAAAAAACGGTGTTTCAACCGTTGGAAATCATACACAAAGAAATGTTTCAAATTCATATATATATATTTTTAATTTTGGCCTCATTTATCGATTTTTTAAATTTACTTATTTTCATCCATCTTTTATTCTTTGGCCTGTGTGGGCCTCCCATCGCAGTGGCCTCTGTTGCTGCAGGGCACTGGCTCTGGGCGCATGCACTCCAGCTCAGTAGTTGGACACATTGGTCCAGCCGCTCCGCGGCACGTGGGATCTTCCCAGGCCAGGGCTCGAACCAGCACCCCTTGCACTGCAAGGTGGTGTCCTTACCCACTGGACCACCAGGGAAGTCCAAAATCCATATTTCTTGCTATATTTAAAAATTAACTCAAAATGGATCACAGACCTATACGTAAAAGTAAATCTTAAAAGCTGCAGAACTAAATACAAGAGAGAACTTTTGTGACCACTGGTTAAGGTTTCTCAGATACAACATTAGAAGCACAGAAAAACAGTAATTTGATAAGCTGAAACTCACCATAATAAAAATTTTACCCTTCAAAACATACTCTAAAGAGAATGAAGAAAAAAAACTAACAAGGGTGGGTGAAAATATCCACAAATCACATCTCAGAAAGGATTTGTACCCAGATTAATTAAAGCCTCAAAACTCAGTATTAAGAACATAATCAACATAAGAACATAATTCAAAAATAGATAATAGATACAAAATTCCTTCACCAAACAAGATAAAATATAGCAAGCAAGCACATGAGCAGATGTATACATACTATATATTATAGAGTGTAAAATATATATAACTATATTATTTTATATAATTCAAAAATAGATGATAAACATAATACAGTTATATAATTTTATATACTTGGAGTACATGACTCTCACTTCGTTTACATCATCCAAATCAAACCAGTCAAGCCTAAAGGAAATCAACGGTGAATACTCACCAGAAGGGCTGAGGCTAAAGCTGTAGCTCCAATACATTGGCCACATAAAGCAAACAGATGACTCAGTGGAAAAGACCCTGATGCTGGGAAAGACTGAAGGCACAAGGAGGAAGGGGCAACACAGGATGAGATGGTTGGATGGCATCATCCAACTGCTGCTGGTGGAAGGACCTGTGTGGCCCCAGCAGGGAGGGCGGGCTCACTCAGCTGTTTGTGGTCCCTGGGTTGGAAAGGAAAGGAGCTAGAGCAGGGGTATCAGCCTGAGACCAGGGCTTCTCCACAGGACCCCTGCCCCAGCGCCTCAGCCCTTCCCTTTGCCAGGTGCCATTTCTTCTCTGTGAAGGCCACTGCCCAGGCTCCCAGTCCACCCCATCGTGGCCAGAGCCTGGTTAAAGTACCCTAGTGCCTCCTTGTGCACAGACCTTCCTCTGCCCACCCCTACTGCCCCTCAAGTCCCGCTCACCCAGCGGGGCTTCTCAATCCCACCCCAGCCCTTAATTAGTGTAGGACACTCTCCCTCCCTCTTAAGGCTGGTGTAGTATAACCAACAGTGTATAGTGTGGCGTATTTTTCCATGATGGTGAGCGGGCGGCTCCGCCCAGTCATCTGTCCCTGAATCTGCCCGCAGTGGTCAGTGCTGTGTTTTGTGCTGTGTCCACGCGCTGCCCCTCTCCCGCGTACTGACTCCTCTAAGTGCTTCTCTTTGCATAGTCACGTAGCTCTCGACCCCACCCCCTTCCTGTGTCTCATGCAAGTTTTACACTTTCAATAAAAATTATTTATTGTAACTAGTTGCTAGCAAGTTAAATAATCAGTCCTATGTTGCTAGTGGCTACTGTAAAGTACACCTCAAGGTTTTCCCTTGGGGCTTCTCTGGTGGTCCAGTGGGTAGAGAGTCCGCCTGGCAGTGCAAGGGGCACCGGTTCGATCCCTGGCCCAGGAAGATCCCACATGCCACGGAGTGGCTGGACCAGTGTGTCCAGTTGCAAGCCGGTGCTATGGAATGTGCTGAGTCAGTGCTCTGCAGCGAGAGAGGCCACTGCGATGGGAGGCCCACACAGGCCAAAGAATAAAGATGAATGATAATAAATAAATAAAAAACCAATAAAAGAGGCCAAAATTTAAAAAGAAAAAAGCAAACAAAAGGTTTTACCTTTCTCAATCTTCCTCACTTACCATGCTTTCACCGAGAACACTAGCAAAACACTAGCAAAAGACACACCACCTTTCTGGACAGAAGGAGTTGTTTTAACCTCTGCAGGCTCATGACACTTTAATCATTCCTATTAAAGCACCCTCCAGGCTGTGTTATTTACCTGCGCACACAAGTGTCCTTCCCAGCAAATGACCAGACTCACGTCGCCTTCTGTCCCAGACATCAAGCACAGAGCTGGGCACAAAGTCCACACTGAATAAAAGCTGGCTAAATAAAGCATACAACTCAAAACTTTCAAGAATGTTTTTACTAAGTCTTCTTACATTGTTCTCCACACAAACACTGCAACAACTGAAACGTGTATGTGATAAGGGAATAATCAAATCAGCCTTGCTTAAGGACACGCTTTCAATTCGTACCTGAGTGAATTTTAAAGCAAGCGTTTTTGTAGACTGAGCTTCACATCTATAACTTCTCATCCAACAAAATGACTGAATTTCTTTTATGTAACCAACAATTTTTGTATGTACTTAGAATAAATAAAACAAAGTCAAACGAAAGAACTTATGTTCTGGTGAAATAACTAGAAGAGTGAGATTACAATACTTTTTAGGCAGATACTTTTCAAAATTTATCAATAATAAGCATTCATAATAATATTAATATGCAGAAATACACAAATTATATTTAATTAGAGTAAAGGTTGACTCACCTCCACAGTGATAAATAAATCATATGAAATTAAAACCTTGACATCTCCAATGGCCCACTTCACCTCACAGTACAAATTCAATTAAGAGGTCCTATCTCAATGACTAATCAGTGAAGATTCTTAAAATTAAGCTTCTGTTTTTGGCATCCCCCAAATTGGCATGGATTTGGAGAAGATTACTTCCACTGATTTTCTTTTTCCATTTTTTATTTTTAAGAATACTGAAAATTAAAGAGAAGACAACAACGTCCTATCAATGTCAGACCTGAATGTCAATGTCAGACCTGCATGCTCCCACTTGTATCCGGACCGAGCACTGCTGCATGCAGAACTGTCATTCATGCTGTGCACCACACACCTTCGGGGGCATTACTCACAGTGCAGTTTAACACTTGGCCAGACAGATGTGGTTGCCCCAAAGGCTTTCATTCAAGAACCCTGCCTCCAGGCTTCCCCTGGTGGTCCAGTGGATAAGGACATCGCCTTGCAGTGCAAGGGGCGCCGGTTCGATCCCTGGCCTGGGAAGATCCCACATGCCGTGGAGTGGCTGGACCGATGTGTCCAATCGCCGAGCCGGAGCTCTGGAGCGCATGCGCCCAGAGCCGGCACTCTGCAACAACAGACGCCGCCGCGATGCGGGGCCCGCAGGAGCCAAGGAACAAAGACAGATGAAAATAGAGAAATGAAAGACCAATGGAAGTGGCCCACCCGTTCCCCTCCCTCCCCAACCTGACCCCAGCCCAAAATAAATAAATAAATAAATCTTTAAAAAAAAAAAAAGAACCCTGCCTCCGGGCTTCCCCTGGTGGTCCAGTGGATAAGGACATCGCCTTGCAGTGCAAGGGGCGCCGGTTCGATCCCTGGCCTGGGAAGATCCCACATGCCGTGGAGTGGCTGGACCGATGTGTCCAATCGCCGAGCCGGAGCTCTGGAGCGCATGCGCCCAGAGCCGGCACTCTGCAACAACAGACGCCGCCGCGATGCGGGGCCCGCAGGAGCCAAGGAACAAAGACAGATGAAAATAGAGAAATGAAAGACCAATGGAAGTGGCCCACCCGTTCCCCTCCCTCCCCAACCTGACCCCAGCCCAAAATAAATAAATAAATAAATCTTTAAAAAAAAAAAAAGAACCCTGCCTCCGGGCTTCCCCTGGTGGTTCAGTGGGTAAGGACACCACCTTGCAGTGCAAGGGGCGCCGGTTCAATCCCTGGCCTGGGAAGATCCCACGTGCTGCAGAGCGGCTGGACTGATGTGTCCAATTACCGAGACGGAGCTCTGGAGCACATGCGGCCAGAGCCTGTGCTCTGCAGAGAGAGAGGCCACCACGATGGGAGGCCCACAGGAGCCAAAGAACAAAGACGGATGAAAATAGAGAAATGAAAGACCAATAGAAGTGATCTGCCCATCTGCCTCCCTCCCCACCCCACCCACCAAAAAAAAGATAAATAAATAAGAACCCTGCCTCCATCCTATTACACATTTTCCACTAGACTTATTTACCTCCCTAAGAAGGAAAGAGGACTCCTGATTTTATCCATGACGTAATAACTGAGATTGAATTTAACTAAACTCCCACTGCGAACAACTAGAAAACTGGAAAATTCATGCCAAGTGTCTGCTCCCAGATACTGGAAAACAAACACTGTAAGACTATGATCCCAAAGAAAAGGAAAACAAACTACATGAATTCAATTGATACCATTCTCCTGCTTTCCTGCAGTAGAGTCAATCTGCAGATCACTGTGCAGGGAGGGGATCTCAAACAGAGTAGTATCACTGAGTTGTAGGAATAAATTAAGAGTCTGAGAAGGCAACGCCAGGGAATTTATGCGGCATAAATTCTTACGAGATCCAGAGGAGGAAGCTCTGTTGAAAAGAGTTTCAGAAATCTGCATAAGGTCTCCATGAGTATATTACAACAGGAAATCACACAATAGTAAAACTCCACAAAAGCAAGCAAAAACAACCAAGGAGTTTTAAGTTCAGCAACTCCCAGAGCTCAAACTGGACTGGGAGATGTTTTAAACGCTGGAAGCAGTCAGAGAGGAACATAAATATCAAAAACTGAAGGCATTCAATAAATATCCCAGAAGGGTTATGACTTAGTAAAGAGGTAAACCATTCTTGGCACGAAAGTTACTCTATACCCACTCTAACAAAGCTTCAAAACAAGACTTAAAAGAGATTGTGTTGACTTCAAGTAACTCAATCCTTTGACAAAGAAAAAAAAAGGTCCTATATTATTTAAGGCTTCCCATGTGGCTCAGTGGAAAGGAATTTGCCTGCCAGTGCAAGAGATGCAGATTCGATCCCTGAGTCAGGAAGACCCCCTAGAGGACGAAATGGCAACCCACTCCAGTATTCTTGCCTTGGATATACCACGGACAGAGGAGCCTGGCAGTTGACAGGCCATGAACTCACAAAAGAGTTACGCATGGCTTAGAAACTCAACGATAACAAATATTATTTAAAAGAAGACAACAAAATCCACTTGCACATTCATGAAAAGAAAATGAACAGAGTAAATCTCTGTCAAGGTAGTGGACATGGAGAACAAGAAGGAATAACCAGAAGAACTTTTGGTTTTCACCATACTATCTTTCTAAGCTATTTAGTTATTTTTTTAGCTTTGGCTTGTATTTTTATATTTTTTCAAAAATATTTAATAAAACACTTTGAGCACTCACATATAGGCTTTCAAAAATAATGAAAAACTTAACACCCCCCACCCCTGCCAGTGCCAACTAGTTTGTTAGTGAAAACCACTACAAACAGATAAAATACACTTGCTCTGGAAACAATACTTTAAATACCAGCAGCAACAACTTCATTCAAAGGCCAGCAAGCCTTTAAAAGAAGAAACTGGAGGGGAATTAAAATTAATCAGTTCATTTTACAATCTCTGAAGACTCACTCTAGATTTTCCAGAACACTTTTGCAGCATTTATTTACATCTAAACCAGCTGAGCCATACCAAAATACTTCTATGTTACTGGTAGAATACCACAGCAACTTGCTCATCTTATATCAGAGCACTAAATAAATACTTTCCTAGAGATTCCCAAGACGATTTTTACATTTAAACACACTGCTTATGATACACTCTTCTACACCAAGACAATAGTTAAAAACTCCAACCTAGTATACGCTGGAAGCAGTCAGAGGAACATAAATATCAAAAACTGAAGGCATTCAATAAATATCCCAGAAGGGTTATGACTTAGTAAAGAGGTAAACCATTCTTGGCACGAAAGTTACTCTATACCCACTCTAACAAAGCTTCAAAACAAGACTTAAAAGAGATTGTGTTGACTTCAAGTAACTCAATCCTTTGACAAAGAAAAAAAAAGGTCCTATATTATTTAAGGCTTCCCATGTGGCTCAGTGGAAAGGAATTTGCCTGCCAGTGCAAGAGATGCAGATTCGATCCCTGAGTCAGGAAGACCCCCTAGAGGACGAAATGGCAACCCACTCCAGTATTCTTGCCTTGGATATACCACGGACAGAGGAGCCTGGCAGTTGACAGGCCATGAACTCACAAAAGAGTTACGCATGGCTTAGAAACTCAACGATAACAAATATTATTTAAAAGAAGACAACAAAATCCACTTGCACATTCATGAAAAGAAAATGAACAGAGTAAATCTCTGTCAAGGTAGTGGACATGGAGAACAAGAAGGAATAACCAGAAGAACTTTTGGTTTTCACCATACTATCTTTCTAAGCTATTTAGTTATTTTTTTAGCTTTGGCTTGTATTTTTATATTTTTTCAAAAATATTTAATAAAACACTTTGAGCACTCACATATAGGCTTTCAAAAATAATGAAAAACTTAACACCCCCCACCCCTGCCAGTGCCAACTAGTTTGTTAGTGAAAACCACTACAAACAGATAAAATACACTTGCTCTGGAAACAATACTTTAAATACCAGCAGCAACAACTTCATTCAAAGGCCAGCAAGCCTTTAAAAGAAGAAACTGGAGGGGAATTAAAATTAATCAGTTCATTTTACAATCTCTGAAGACTCACTCTAGATTTTCCAGAACACTTTTGCAGCATTTATTTACATCTAAACCAGCTGAGCCATACCAAAATACTTCTATGTTACTGGTAGAATACCACAGCAACTTGCTCATCTTATATCAGAGCACTAAATAAATACTTTCCTAGAGATTCCCAAGACGATTTTTACATTTAAACACACTGCTTATGATACACTCTTCTACACCAAGACAATAGTTAAAAACTCCAACCTAGTATAGGAGTACTGGATACCAAAATAAAATTTTCCTACCACAATCCAGTCTGAGGATTCTTTGCAATACAAAAAGTTCTAAAAATCAGGTACTTACTAAACATCAATGAGATAGTCAAAGAAAACAGTTAGATTATTATTAAATGTTAACAAAAGCTCCTTTTTTCCTGAACTTTCTTGCTATTCAGTGAACATCTTCACCAAAAATCGTCATTTATATTTTTGAAATGTGTTTACAAACACAGCTTTGTTTCACAAAATTCAAAAATACAAAGCTTCCATTCAAATCATAAAAATACCAATTACCTCATCTTAGACTCTTTGAATAAATGCAAACCTGCTCCTTTCACAGGGAGCAAATGGGCACTTTCAGAGACCTGAAAATCAATCTCAAGTCTGTAAAGGTGGCATCTCAGAAATTTGCAGATTTCACAATGACAGTTTCTGTTTGAAATAAAGAAACAGACTATATAAGGCAATATATACTATACATTTCAGAGGTAAGCTATATGAGAACTGAAAATATCACAGCCACTATTTCAGATAAAACTGTCTTCAGTCAGTGAGAAGCTTACTATGGACATTTGTTCTCAGGTGGATTAGTGAGATGAGAATTTTTATCACCTTTATCACAAAGATCACATCTCCAAATTGAGATAGCCCTAGATCTCTCCTAACAAAACTCCTTAACTTTCTATTGATGTTTCCCTCAAAATAAGATTTTCCCAAAGTTCAAACAGATAAAATACACTTGCTCTGGAAACAATACTTTAAATACCAGCAGCAACAACTTCATTCAAAGGCCAGCAAGCCTTTAAAAGAAGAAACTGGGGGGAATTAAAATTAATCAGTTCATTTTACAATCTCTGAAGACTCACTCTAGATTTTCCAGAACACTTTTGCAGCATTTATTTACATCTAAACCAGCTGAGCCATACCAAAATACTTCTATGTTACTGGTAGAATACCACAGCAACTTGCTCATCTTATATCAGAGCACTAAATAAATACTTTCCTAGAGATTCCCAAGACGATTTTTACATTTAAACACACTGCTTATGATACACTCTTCTACACCAAGACAATAGTTAAAAACTCCAACCTAGTATAGGAGTACTGGATACCAAAATAAAATTTTCCTACCACAATCCAGTCTGAGGATTCTTTGCAATACAAAAAGTTCTAAAAATCAGGTACTTACTAAACATCAATGAGATAGTCAAAGAAAACAGTTAGATTATTATTAAATGTTAACAAAAGCTCCTTTTTTCCTGAACTTTCTTGCTATTCAGTGAACATCTTCACCAAAAAGCGTCATTTATATTTTTGAAATGTGTTTACAAACACAGCTTTGTTTCACAAAATTCAAAAATACAAAGCTTCCATTCAAATCATAAAAATACCAATTACCTCATCTTAGACTCTTTGAATAAATGCAAACCTGCTCCTTTCACAGGGAGCAAATGGGCACTTTCAGAGACCTGAAAATCAATCTCAAGTCTGTAAAGGTGGCATCTCAGAAATTTGCAGATTTCACAATGACAGTTTCTGTTTGAAATAAAGAAACAGACTATATAAGGCAATATATACTATACATTTCAGAGGTAAGCTATATGAGAACTGAAAATATCACAGCCACTATTTCAGATAAAACTGTCTTCAGTCAGTGAGAAGCTTACTATGGACATTTGTTCTCAGGTGGATTAGTGAGATGAGAATTTTTATCACCTTTATCACAAAGATCACATCTCCAAATTGAGATAGCCCTAGATCTCTCCTAACAAAACTCCTTAACTTTCTATTGATGTTTCCCTCAAAATAAGATTTTCCCAAAGTTCACACAGAAGGGTAACATTTTAGCTCCAAATTGCATTCGACTGGATAAAAACTAAAATTTCCAAAGACTTCATGTTGAGACTTGGAGCCTAATTTCAAAATACAAATACAACATATCTTCTACAGTCAACAAAAGCAGCTTTTGGCCCAAAAATCTGAGGATGATTTTAGAAGCATTAAATAAAAGATGATGGTCCAGCCTTCCATCACAAACTAAGCAGGTGAATAGAGTTAGTTCTGTTAAATAAAATTACCTTTTTTCTGCTCTTATGTTTCCCTACATCTATTTTAATGCTAGTTCATAAAACCTCTCTTCTGTGATTCAACCGTATTGGTAAAAATGTGGGCTACTGCAGGAAAAGTACGACTTCCAAGGTGTGGGGCACCTAGTGATTTCCAGACTGCGGTAGAAGGAACGGTTCCTATGGCCCTCATACAACAGAGCTCCTCTACCCCATCAAGCCAGTATCGGACAAGACATCCTTCCCACAATATGATGTTACGAAAGAAAAAAAATGACACACCTTGTGAAAAGAAAACACTATGAAAGTATCACTTCTCTTTGGTCTTCAGAGCTAGAGCTGGCTGTGGTTCAGTAGAGGCAGCTGTACTCACAACCTCAATGGCTTTACTACTTGGCCACTTCCTGCTCATCCTTGATGTTTAAATGTGGGGCTGTGGATGAGCTAAGACAGTCTCAGAAGAAATAAGAGAACAGGTAGAATATTCAATAAAGGAACACCATAGGTCTCCAGTCAGCTATTCCACACCAGTTCAGTACTCCGTTAAAACTTCACCATAGGGCTTCCCCTGGTGGTCCAGTGGGTAAGGACACCGCCTTGCAGTGCAAGGGGTGCTGGTTCGATCCCTGGCCTGGGAAGATCCCACGTGCTGCGGAGCAGCTGGACTGATGTGTCCAAACACCGAGCCGAAGCTCTGCGGCGCATGCGCCCAGAGCCGGTGCTCTGCGACGACAGAGGCCACCGCGATTTTCACCTTTATCACAAAGATCACATCTCCAAATTGAGATAGCCTTTCTCCTAACAAAACTCCTTAACTTTCTATTGATGTTTCCCTCAAAATAAGATTTTCCCAAAGTTCACACAGAAGGGTAACATTTTAGCTCCAAATTGCATTCGACTCGATAAACACCAACACTTCCAAAGCCCTCATGTTGAGACTTGGAGCCTAATTTCAAAATACAAATACAACATATCTTCTACAGTCAACAAAAGCAGCTTTTGGCCCAAAAATCTGAGGATGATTTTAGAAGCATTAAATAAAAGATGATGGTCCAGCCTTCCATCACAAACTAAGCAGGTGAATAGAGTTAGTTCTGTTAAATAAAATTACCTTTTTTCTGCTCTTATGTTTCCCTACATCTATTTTAATGCTAGTTCATAAAACCTCTCTTCTGTGATTCAACCGTATTGGTAAAAATGTGGGCTACTGCAGGAAAAGTACGACTTCCAAGGTGTGGGGCACCTAGTGATTTCCAGACTGCGGTAGAAGGAACGGTTCCTATGGCCCTCATACAACAGAGCTCCTCTACCCCATCAAGCCAGTATCGGACAAGACATCCTTCCCACAATATGATGTTACGAAAGAAAAAAAATGACACACCTTGTGAAAAGAAAACACTATGAAAGTATCACTTCTCTTTGGTCTTCAGAGCTAGAGCTGGCTGTGGTTCAGTAGAGGCAGCTGTACTCACAACCTCAATGGCTTTACTACTTGGCCACTTCCTGCTCATCCTTGATGTTTAAATGTGGGGCTGTGGATGAGCTAAGACAGTCTCAGAAGAAATAAGAGAACAGGTAGAATATTCAATAAAGGAACACCATAGGTCTCCAGTCAGCTATTCCACACCAGTTCAGTACTCCGTTAAAACTTCACCATAGGGCTTCCCCTGGTGGTCCAGTGGGTAAGGACACCGCCTTGCAGTGCAAGGGGTGCTGGTTCGATCCCTGGCCTGGGAAGATCCCACGTGCTGCGGAGCAGCTGGACTGATGTGTCCAAACACCGAGCCGAAGCTCTGCGGCGCATGCGCCCAGAGCCGGTGCTCTGCGACGACAGAGGCCACCGCGATGGGAGGCCCACAGGAGCCAAAGAACAAAGACGGATGAAAAATGGAGAAATGAAAGACCAATAGAAGTGGCCCGCCCGTCCCCCCCCCTCCCCACCCCACCTTCCAAAAAAGATAAATAAAAATAAATGTAAAAAAAAAAAAAAAGCTTCACCATGAAGCTGTTATTAGGAAAAATGCAACTTAGGGCAGTTAATCTAAGAAATTTAATTTAGGGAATTCAATCTTTCTTTCTACCATTTAGCATAAATCCTCAAACCAAAAAATTAGTCAATCACCAGGTACTTGACCTTAAAACTGGGTATTTGGCAGAAATCTAAGTGTAAAGCAGTATCTTTGCTCTCAGAAAGCACTATGAGATATATATATATATATATTCTAAAACAAACCCTCTGTCCAATATTCATAAAAGGCAGTCTTCAATCTTCTTTTACATTTACAGGGTTAACCCATTAGCTGACTAACTACAGTAACTGGCTGGACTCAAAAATTCACTGGCCTTAACGGTCTTAATGACTTCAGCTTTGCCTTCAGGAGCAGAAAGAACAAGTACTTAAATATAAGTACTTATATTGTCCCTTAAATATCTGGAAGCCATATTTTAGAAAATTATGACCCAAAATGATTGAAAAAAGATTTCATAAAGGAAAAGGGATTCAAAAGGCACAAAAACAGAAAGCATTTCAGTTTATAAAGACAAAAAATATCCTTGATGGACTTCTACAATGGCTTTACTACTTGGCCACTTCCTGCTCATCCTTGATGTTTAAATGTGGGGCTGTGGATGAGCTAAGACAGTCTCAGAAGAAATAAGAGAACAGGTAGAATATTCAATAAAGGAACACCATAGGTCTCCAGTCAGCTATTCCACACCAGTTCAGTACTCCGTTAAAACTTCACCATAGGGCTTCCCCTGGTGGTCCAGTGGGTAAGGACACCGCCTTGCAGTGCAAGGGGTGCTGGTTCGATCCCTGGCCTGGGAAGATCCCACGTGCTGCGGAGCAGCTGGACTGATGTGTCCAAACACCGAGCCGAAGCTCTGCGGCGCATGCGCCCAGAGCCGGTGCTCTGCGACGACAGAGGCCACCGCGATGGGAGGCCCACAGGAGCCAAAGAACAAAGACGGATGAAAAATGGAGAAATGAAAGACCAATAGAAGTGGCCCGCCCGTCCCCCTCCCTCCCCACCCCACCTTCCAAAAAAGATAAATAAAAATAAATGTAAAAAAAAAAAAAAAGCTTCACCATGAAGCTGTTATTAGGAAAAATGCAACTTAGGGCAGTTAATCTAAGAAATTTAATTTAGGGAATTCAATCTTTCTTTCTACCATTTAGCATAAATCCTCAAACCAAAAAATTAGTCAATCACCAGGTACTTGACCTTAAAACTGGGTATTTGGCAGAAATCTAAGTGTAAAGCAGTATCTTTGCTCTCAGAAAGCACTATGAGATATATATATATATATATTCTAAAACAAACCCTCTGTCCAATATTCATAAAAGGCAGTCTTCAATCTTCTTTTACATTTACAGGGTTAACCCATTAGCTGACTAACTACAGTAACTGGCTGGACTCAAAAATTCACTGGCCTTAACGGTCTTAATGACTTCAGCTTTGCCTTCAGGAGCAGAAAGAACAAGTACTTAAATATAAGTACTTATATTGTCCCTTAAATATCTGGAAGCCATATTTTTAGAAAATTATGACCCAAAATGATTGAAAAAAGATTTCATAAAGGAAAAGGGATTCAAAAGGCACAAAAACAGAAAGCATTTCAGTTTATAAAGACAAAAAAAAGAAAAAAAAAAAAAAACACTAGAGGCAAGAGGTCAATAAAAGACCAGTGCAACCAAACCAATCAATTCGGATTAGGAAGTAGAGAGGGTAAAACTGGCTAAAGTAACTTCCTATCAGATTATTAAAAAACTTAAATGCTTGGGGAAATTGGGGGGGGGGAGAGGGGCACGGGAGGTGCTTCTGTTTAATAGCCAAAAGGGAACAAATTTAAACTCTGAGACAAACTACAGGAGAAGATGTTTTAAAGATTCGATGATTGTGTTTTAGACTAAACATTCGTATTCTGACTTCCACCCCGACTCTATCAATTTATCTACTGAAGCCAGTATTTTGAATGAGGCCTTTGATGGGTTAATTATTAGGATGAAATGAGGTCATGGGGCTGGGGCCCCTGCAGTGGCCTCAGTGCCCTTGTAAGACAACACTGGGCTTCCCGGGTGCCACTAGTGCTAAAGAACCCAACTGCCAAGGCAAGAGACATAATGAGATGCAGGTTCAATCCCCTGGTCAGGAAGATCCCCTGGAGGAGAAAAATAGCAATCCACCCCAGTATTCTTGCCTGGAGAAGACAGAAGAGCCTGGCAGGCTACACTTCACAGGGTCACAAAGTCAGACATGACTGAAGCAACTTAGCACACATGCATGAAGACAACACCAGACAAGTTTTTCTCTCTTGCATTTCCTCTCACACACACACTGAAGCCAGGTTATATGGCCACAAGAAGAAAGTCTGTAAGCCAGAAAGAGTTCCCATCAGAACCTGACAATGTCAGTACCCTGATCTCAGACTTTCAGCTTCCAGAATTGTTGGAAAATAAATTCCCGTTGTTTAAGTCACCCAACCTGTAGTATTTTATTATGGCAGCCTGAACAGACCTGAACAGATTAGAGAACAGAGCAAATGGCAGCAAGGAAACCAAATAAGGAGACTACTACAGTGTCCAGTAGTGGAGTAATAGATTACAGCAGTAGCAGCAAGAATGCAGAAGCATCAATTACCTATGAAAGAAAAAGAAGCTATTTCACTGGCCCCATGGTTCTCAGAAATTATATTTAGGACCCAACTAACCATTCCCAAAGTCCACAGTTTTTCTATTTCACCTACCATCATCCTCTCTCACATTACTGCAATTTAACACCGATCTTTCAAGAGGGCATAGGAATTATTAAAATCAGAAGGCCCCATAAGTTTCTGGACACCAGTCAAAGGACTGACAAATCTTCCTATAACATCTCTCACTTAAACCCAATCATTTCTTATCCTAAAGAACAGTCAGAAAACAGCTCCAATTACGCCCACCAGTCCACAGCCTCCATCAAAATCATCCTAATAGTCATTCTGGCTCTGGGTTCCTGAATTTGCTGATCTGCTTCTTCAAAACAAAGTGAAAAGTTGTAAACAATACAACCTGCTTAACACAAACATTCACGGAGCAAATAAAAATCTCAGTATTTCCCAATGAAAGGTGACCTAGGTATTTTATACGCCCAGACAAGCATTCTTATTAGAAGGGGGAAACACTGGGACCTGGGGAAGACCTCATCTTCCCTAATCACAAAGAACCTGGAAACAACAGCATCAGCACAGAGTCCCAAGCTCTGATTCTTTGTCATTTATGGGTAAGACTAAGTCAATCCTTCCTGCTTCAAGCACAGGCATACAGAAGATACGCATCCCACTTGAATTTCCCAATCTCACCCTTTCACCCTCTCCTCCTCACTCAGGAGTATACCAAGGCAACCACAATCAGTTACTTCAAAATCTTCGAAAGGTTAACTCTGGCTGATACTATTCAGATTACTGCTCATCAAACAAAGCAAAAACTTTCCTAAGAACTATTCATCTGTCACCCTGCTTAAGCCTGGGGTTAACCTTGTCACTACAACAGAATCTCAACAAGCATTTCAAATTAAGCTGAAAATATAGGACTCAAAGTTACTAATTTGGAAACTCTAAAGTTTGAGATATAATTAACAGTTTACTTTAACTTCCCTCACCTAACCAAAAAGAGAATTCTGAGATTCTGAGGGTCCCCTCCTATAGGACAGTTCCTTAAGCTATCATTCTTCTCAATCACCTGAGTTAATCTTCAATAACTGACTGTCAAAAATGTACGAGTTTTACATGAATAGTCAGTCTTTGCACATATACTTATAAGCTTGGAAACCCTTCAAGAGTTGCTATGCCACCTAACATTATAAGACAATTACTATTAGCACAGATGGTGGCTGGATAGCATCACCAATTCAATGGACACGAACTTGGGCAAACTTGGGTAAACTTCGGGACATGGTGAGGGACAGGGAAGCCTAGCATTCTACAGTCCATGGGGCTCTATAATGAGTCGGACATGACTTGGCGACTGAACAACACCAAAAGTTAGTACAGAATCACAAACCTTCACATTTTAGAAATAATTTCCCCAGAAAGTACTTAATTTGATCACTGTCACAACCCATTAGGTCCATCAAAATCACCCCCTTTTTTTGCTTAAAAAAAACAAACATTCCCCGGAGCAAATAAAAATCTCAGTATTTCCCAATGAAAGGTGACCTAGGTATTTTATACGCCCAGACAAGCATTCTTATTAGAAGGGGGAAACACTGGGACCTGGGGAAGACCTCATCTTCCCTAATCACAAAGAACCTGGAAACAACAGCATCAGCACAGAGTCCCAAGCTCTGATTCTTTGTCATTTATGGGTAAGACTAAGTCAATCCTTCCTGCTTCAAGCACAGGCATACAGAAGATACGCATCCCACTTGAATTTCCCAATCTCACCCTTTCACCCTCTCCTCCTCACTCAGGAGTATACCAAGGCAACCACAATCAGTTACTTCAAAATCTTCGAAAGGTTAACTCTGGCTGATACTATTCAGATTACTGCTCATCAAACAAAGCAAAAACTTTCCTAAGAACTATTCATCTGTCACCCTGCTTAAGCCTGGGGTTAACCTTGTCACTACAACAGAATCTCAACAAGCATTTCAAATTAAGCTGAAAATATAGGACTCAAAGTTACTAATTTGGAAACTCTAAAGTTTGAGATATAATTAACAGTTTACTTTAACTTCCCTCACCTAACCAAAAAGAGAATTCTGAGATTCTGAGGGTCCCCTCCTATAGGACAGTTCCTTAAGCTATCATTCTTCTCAATCACCTGAGTTAATCTTCAATAACTGACTGTCAAAAATGTACGAGTTTTACATGAATAGTCAGTCTTTGCACATATACTTATAAGCTTGGAAACCCTTCAAGAGTTGCTATGCCACCTAACATTATAAGACAATTACTATTAGCACAGATGGTGGCTGGATAGCATCACCAATTCAATGGACACGAACTTGGGCAAACTTGGGTAAACTTCGGGACATGGTGAGGGACAGGGAAGCCTAGCATTCTACAGTCCATGGGGCTCTATAATGAGTCGGACATGACTTGGCGACTGAACAACACCAAAAGTTAGTACAGAATCACAAACCTTCACATTTTAGAAATAATTTCCCCAGAAAGTACTTAATTTGATCACTGTCACAACCCATTAGGCAATATTTTATTCTCCTCATTTTAGACATAAGATTAAACAGACTCAGAGAAACTAACATACTGCTGTAGGATCACAAATTTGGTAAATGATAAAGCCAACAATGAACCAAAACTTTGTTGACTCCAAGCCCCCTCCTCTTTCTAGGACACCACAATGTGACTGTCTGTCACCCTAAAATAAACAAACCATTCCACACAGACCAACAAAAAATAACACTGTATTAGTGTGTTCTCTCAAATGCCTACTGATAAACTTCAATAAAATGAAAGCCCAGCCTGCTTTAAATAAATAAAAATACAAAATTCACTAGACTGGCACCCTCTCAAACATATCTTTTCATTTTAATGCTTTGGAAAAAAGTCTGTTGCCAAAATTAAATTTTAATTTCCATTAAAACCTCTTCTATATGTTTAATAATATTTTTAAATGAAGCTTGGAATAACTATTTTTCCATCTGCTTTTACTTAACTTTATAACTAAATAAACACTAAATCTTTGAAAAGGGGGAAGTGAAAATAAAGAATTTTCCATTCTATGAACCAACCATTCTTTTCTATGGCCTCAATTAAATGATAACTGTGAATATTTCAATATATTATAACTATCACATTTTACCTTCTTCCCAAGGCACAAAGTCTGACGACAACTAAACAGTAAGAGGACCACACAGAAAAAGAATTGTAGTCTCCTAAAGACATTTCAGACTGCAGTTGTTTATATTTAATATCTAACAAGGAAAGTTTTATTTTATGGAGGTTTCTTTTTAACAATTAATAAATCCCGAAGCACTTTCTTTTGGTGACTATCAATATGGCACCATTTAAGCCTCCCATTACAACAACAAATTTTCAAGATTTCTAGAGATATTAAATTCCTCCTGACAAACCATACTCTGGTGTAGATTGGTATCAGTGCAGGTGCAACTACAACTGATCAGTTTGCTACTTCTGAGGGGCAATAAGAAACCACAGGCAAATGTATAACACTGTTGATTTCTCTATTTCCTTAGTACAGAATCACAAACCTTCACATTTTAGAAATAATTTCCCCAGAAAGTACTTAATTTGATCACTGTCACAACCCATTAGGCAATATTTTATTCTCCTCATTTTAGACATAAGATTAAACAGACTCAGAGAAACTAACATACTGCTGTAGGATCACAAATTTGGTAAATGATAAAGCCAACAATGAACCAAAACTTTGTTGACTCCAAGCCCCCTCCTCTTTCTAGGACACCACAATGTGACTGTCTGTCACCCTAAAATAAACAAACCATTCCACACAGACCAACAAAAAATAACACTGTATTAGTGTGTTCTCTCAAATGCCTACTGATAAACTTCAATAAAATGAAAGCCCAGCCTGCTTTAAATAAATAAAAATACAAAATTCACTAGACTGGCACCCTCTCAAACATATCTTTTCATTTTAATGCTTTGGAAAAAAGTCTGTTGCCAAAATTAAATTTTAATTTCCATTAAAACCTCTTCTATATGTTTAATAATATTTTTAAATGAAGCTTGGAATAACTATTTTTCCATCTGCTTTTACTTAACTTTATAACTAAATAAACACTAAATCTTTGAAAAGGGGGAAGTGAAAATAAAGAATTTTCCATTCTATGAACCAACCATTCTTTTCTATGGCCTCAATTAAATGATAACTGTGAATATTTCAATATATTATAACTATCACATTTTACCTTCTTCCCAAGGCACAAAGTCTGACGACAACTAAACAGTAAGAGGACCACACAGAAAAAGAATTGTAGTCTCCTAAAGACATTTCAGACTGCAGTTGTTTATATTTAATATCTAACAAGGAAAGTTTTATTTTATGGAGGTTTCTTTTTAACAATTAATAAATCCCGAAGCACTTTCTTTTGGTGACTATCAATATGGCACCATTTAAGCCTCCCATTACAACAACAAATTTTCAAGATTTCTAGAGATATTAAATTCCTCCTGACAAACCATACTCTGGTGTAGATTGGTATCAGTGCAGGTGCAACTACAACTGATCAGTTTGCTACTTCTGAGGGGCAATAAGAAACCACAGGCAAATGTATAACACTGTTGATTTCTCTATTTCCTCTGTAAAATGAACAGTTACCAACTTCCTTCAAGAATTACAAAGTAAATAGTGAATGCGTAAATATTTATGAAGTACATTTATCATTACTGCTTTTCTTTTAAATAAAAAGACTCCTCCCGACCCCTCAGTCATTCACTGGTCAAAGTCCCGCTGCTGTAGCTTGTTCAGCAAGTGGCAGTCTCAGTGTGGCAACACTCTATTCACTCTGGCAACACTCTCACGTTTGACAAGAGATGTTATATAAATATGAAGGCAAGACAGATCTGGGCTCTATGGCCTCTTCTGTGTTCCCAACAGCAGAAAATCTCAAACCTCTACAACGTTTATGTCGATTTAATTATTCAATATTATATAAGGATTCTTCAGACAGTAATGCTGGTAATGTTACAGGAAAAAGGGTTGGAAGGGAACCAGAAAAGTCAGAAAAGCCAAACTGACCTGCCTCTCAAAATAATACATACACAATGACTAGTTTATTACAAACTGATTTCACTGCTACTTTCATAGTTATATTAAATAATAGCACTGAGCCAATGACAGGCTCCTGAGGAAAATTTCATCCACTCATTAAAATCACAGTTTGTTCTTAATGAAGATGTCTTTAACAAATATACTGCAGGAATAAACATGCTACTAACCTATGAAAGCTTTTAACCAATATAAAATGAAAATTATCAAAGACTGGTTTTTTGTCCTTCCTCTATGAAACCAAATCATAGCTCCTTCTTTTTCTTCATGCATATAGCTTGGTGGGATTTTATTCTGTTTGCTCTCTCACAGTTAAATTTGGATATGGGCCAGGGTTGAGGTTTTCTCTTGGACACAATCATATGCTGCTAGTTTTATATATGTATATGTACGTAATTATTTCTTACCTGTTTTTTTTTTCCTTTAATTTTGGCCTCTTTTACTGGCTTTTTATTTATCTATATTCATCCATCTTTACTCTTTGGCCTGTCTGGGCCTCCCATTGCAGTGGCTTTTCTCGCCACAGAGCACCAGCTCCAGGCGCATGCGCTCCAGAGTGCTGGCTCATAATCCGACACACTGGTCCAGCTGCTCCACAGCACGTGGGATCTTCCCGCAATGTATAACACTGTTTGATTTCTCCCTATTTTTCCTTTTCTGTAAAATGAACAGTTACCAACTTCCTTCAAGAATTACAAAGTAAATAGTGAATGCGTAAATATTTATGAAGTACATTTATCATTACTGCTTTTCTTTTAAATAAAAGACTCCTCCCGACCCTCAGTCATTCACTGGTCAAAGTCCCGCTGCTGTAGCTTGTTCAGCAAGTGGCAGTCTCAGTGTGGCAACACTCTATTCACTCTGGCAACACTCTCACGTTTGACAAGAGATGTTATATAAATATGAAGGCAAGACAGATCTGGGCTCTATGGCCTCTTCTGTGTTCCCAACAGCAGAAAATCTCAAACCTCTACAACGTTTATGTCGATTTAATTATTCAATATTATATAAGGATTCTTCAGACAGTAATGCTGGTAATGTTACAGGAAAAAGGGTTGGAAGGGAACCAGAAAAGTCAGAAAAGCCAAACTGACCTGCCTCTCAAAATAATACATACACAATGACTAGTTTATTACAAACTGATTTCACTGCTACTTTCATAGTTATATTAAATAATAGCACTGAGCCAATGACAGGCTCCTGAGGAAAATTTCATCCACTCATTAAAATCACAGTTTGTTCTTAATGAAGATGTCTTTAACAAATATACTGCAGGAATAAACATGCTACTAACCTATGAAAGCTTTTAACCAATATAAAATGAAAATTATCAAAGACTGGTTTTTTGTCCTTCCTCTATGAAACCAAATCATAGCTCCTTCTTTTTCTTCATGCATATAGCTTGGTGGGATTTTATTCTGTTTGCTCTCTCACAGTTAAATTTGGATATGGGCCAGGGTTGAGGTTTTCTCTTGGACACAATCATATGCTGCTAGTTTTATATATGTATATGTACGTAATTATTTCTTACCTGTTTTTTTTTTCCTTTAATTTTGGCCTCTTTTACTGGCTTTTTATTTATCTATATTCATCCATCTTTACTCTTTGGCCTGTCTGGGCCTCCCATTGCAGTGGCTTTTCTCGCCACAGAGCACCAGCTCCAGGCGCATGCGCTCCAGAGTGCTGGCTCATAATCCGACACACTGGTCCAGCTGCTCCACAGCACGTGGGATCTTCCCGGGCTGGGGATCCAACCAGTGCCCCCTACAAGGCAAACTCTGTAACCACTGTACCACCAGGGAAGCCTGTTATGGACACCTGAAGACACATTCATTTCTCACAGAAATTAAGAAAGATATCCGGGCTAAACAGACAATTGTCTCCTCACACTAAGGGTAAGTGTTGCCTGCAAGCCTCGCCTCTCTGAGACCAATACAGGGCACAAAGGTTCTTCCTCTTACTACCTTTTTTTTTTGGAGGGGGGGCGCGGGCTGGGGAGGGAGGGGAGCGGGCGGGCCACTTCTATTGGTCTTTAGTTTCTCTATGTTCATCCCTCTTTGTTCTTTGGTTCCTGATGGGCCACTCGGAGCGCCCTTAGTAACTTAAGAATTATAAGAATGTTTCTCCTCAAGAGCAAAGGTGTTGGTGGGGCAGAAAGGGCTCAGGTGATGACCTCTTTTGCATCTCTAGAGAGACAAAAGGCTTCTTCATGATTATTAATTACCTTGAGATTTCTAGTTGGAAAAAACATAAAAAGGGGTGGGGGAGGATTGTGCATTAGCCTCACCCATGGAGTCGAGACTCTCCAGCTCTGGGGTAAGAACATCTGTTTACATTTGATTGAGTTCTGATTATTTCTGATTGCTTGTGCTTGCCTTTATTTGATGATTAATAAACCCACTCTCAGTTTGACAATACTTGAGACCACAATACTTTATTGTCGAGGTCCGAGGCTCACACCCTGAGGGGACCACTCCATGTTCGTGGAAAAGTCTCTGAGCTATTTAACATAGTTTCTCTTAGCGAGAACTAGTGAGAATAGTAATCAGAGTAAGCTCGGAACACGGTGCCCACGACAAGCCCTTACCTGGTTTTACATACACTATAAATGTAAATACATCTCCTATTAGCACACTGAAAACTTCTATGAAAAATGACCAGGGAAATATCACCATATTCCTTGGCCCAAAAGATAAAAAGCTTATCCTTCTCCAAAATACAAACTGATTCCCCATAACAATATATACGGAAAACCTCTCAAAGCACAAACCTCAGTCCAAAAAGCTTATATTCCAAGAATTTCCTTTAATAACAAGTCCACCACATTTTTTTCTCCGTATTTAAAATAATTAAGTCTCTAGGCTAGCGTTTTAGTCCAAAAAAGGAATTCCTGAGTTGAAAACAACAACGGAGCGGGGCAGGAAGGTTACGTCTCACTCCCACACACAAACACACATGCACACCCACCCACTCGCACACCCACAAACACACAAAGGGAGGTCTCTAACACCTTTCCAGAAATCCATGAGGCCAATTGGTTTTAGAATTCCATTTTTCAGATTTTAGAAAAGAAATACAGTATATATGCTGCATGTTATTCATCCCCAGCACCTGGTAATTACCAATAACTAGGAAAAGTGCTGTTGCTGCTGCTGTTGTTTAGTCACTACAGTTGTGACTCCATGAACTATAGCCTACCAGGTTCCTCTGTCCACGGGGTTTTCCGGGCAGAAAACCATTACATTCTCCAGGGGATCTTCCTGACCCAGGGACAGAACCTGCGTCTCTTGAACTGGCAGGCAGATTCTTTACCAATGAGCCACCAGGGAAACCGCAGCTAGGAAAATAGGGACTGTCAATAACCTCCCTTCAGATAAGATCCTATTTTGCCATTAAAAGTGTTTATGCTGAATTTAAAGGGAAAATTTTGAGTCAGATCTTTTTGGATGTCAAAGTGACAGATCAGTGATTGTGGACCTTTGGCAGATGAAAGGTGGTCTTGACATGCTGTCCTTAAATGGGAATTTCCTCACCCTACCTACCATCATAAAAATCTCATTCTATCCAAAGTAAAATGAAATAATGCCTACCAACAGCTTAGCACAGTACCTAGCATATGATAATAGTTCAATAAACACTGGCTAAACTACTGGCTATAATTCTTACTGTTAGTAATACACGAGCATTACTTAAGAGGGAACCATAGCAAAGGCAGCTACCATTTTTGAGCTACGGTATAGGAGTCAATACACACAGATAATCTTACCTGACCTCCATAAGGATTGTGAAGGTAAGCATTATCATTCACTCTTAAAGATTTACTTATTTATTTTGGGGGGTGGGGTGGGGAGGGAGTGGGCAGGTGGGCCACTTCTGTTGGTCTTTCATTTGTCCATTTTCATCTATCTTTGTTCTTTGGCCTTGTGGGCCTCCCATCGCAGTGACCTCTGTTGTCGCAGAGCACTGGCTCTGGGCACATGCACTCCAGAGCTTCGGCTCAGTAATTGGACACATCGGTCCAGCCACTCCACTGCACGTGGGATCTTCCCAGGCCAGGGATGGAACCGGCGCCCCTTGCACTACAAGGCGGTGTCCTTACTCACTGGACCACCAGGGAGGCCCTCATTCACTCTTTATAAAGGAGAAAAATATGCTCAGATCAGTTAAATGATTTTCCCAGGACCCAGTTATTAGGTTCCTATTCAGTCATCTGGCTCCTGTGCCCATTTCTTCCCACTGCACCACACTGCCTCTCTTATAAGAAGTCAAGAATACAAGGACTCTCTCAAATTTTCTATATTAAATATAACCATCCTGACTTCCCCGATCCCTTACACCCTCAGAGAAAAAAAGTGCGGAACTTTACACAACTTGAAAGACAGACTGCACAGAGAAGTTGCTTTTGCATCCAAGTAACAAAAAACACAGAGACCAAACACGAGACATACTAGAAGTGTATAGAATCCACTTCAACAAGCACAGGTCAAAGAATGACAAGACTTCCTTTCAGTCACTGCACAAAGTATATACAAATACAATTCTGCACCAAATGTCATCAAATACTCCATCCATAAACTAATAAAAATTTGTATGTTTATATTAACTAATCAACAAAAAAGTTTCTAATTTTATATATTTAACTCCATCATTAACATCAATCCTTGACCTGACAATTTATCTTCCTCTGCATTCATTTCCCTATGGTATTCATTCACTCACCTAGCTTTAATTATAACTTACAGGAACAAAAAACAACATCTCCATCTCCTACCCAAAGGAACTGAGATGTATATAAAAATATATGGATATACAAAAAAGTATTCACCACTATATTCTTTATAATACCAAAAAGCAAAGCAACAAAATCTCTAAGCATCAAGCAGTAAGACAACTGATTTGATAAGGTAAGCTGTATCCATATCCATCCCATGTAATAATACCATACAATTTTAAACAGCTTATGAGGAATCTTTAAGAATATGAGATAATGCTCATAACATCAAGTAAACTTTAAAAAGCAGGACATGAAATGAAACGATCAGTAAACTTTCAACTTCACCGACACAGAACAGGAAAAAAAAGAGCACTGGCTCTGGGCACATGCACTCCAGAGCTTCGGCTCAGTAATTGGACACATCGGTCCAGCCACTCCACTGCACGTGGGATCTTCCCAGGCCAGGGATGGAACCGGCGCCCCTTGCACTACAAGGCGGTGTCCTTACTCACTGGACCACCAGGGAGGCCCTCATTCACTCTTTATAAAGGAGAAAAATATGCTCAGATCAGTTAAATGATTTTCCCAGGACCCAGTTATTAGGTTCCTATTCAGTCATCTGGCTCCTGTGCCCATTTCTTCCCACTGCACCACACTGCCTCTCTTATAAGAAGTCAAGAATACAAGGACTCTCTCAAATTTTCTATATTAAATATAACCATCCTGACTTCCCCGATCCCTTACACCCTCAGAGAAAAAAAGTGCGGAACTTTACACAACTTGAAAGACAGACTGCACAGAGAAGTTGCTTTTGCATCCAAGTAACAAAAAACACAGAGACCAAACACGAGACATACTAGAAGTGTATAGAATCCACTTCAACAAGCACAGGTCAAAGAATGACAAGACTTCCTTTCAGTCACTGCACAAAGTATATACAAATACAATTCTGCACCAAATGTCATCAAATACTCCATCCATAAACTAATAAAAATTTGTATGTTTATATTAACTAATCAACAAAAAAGTTTCTAATTTTATATATTTAACTCCATCATTAACATCAATCCTTGACCTGACAATTTATCTTCCTCTGCATTCATTTCCCTATGGTATTCATTCACTCACCTAGCTTTAATTATAACTTACAGGAACAAAAAACAACATCTCCATCTCCTACCCAAAGGAACTGAGATGTATATAAAAATATATGGATATACAAAAAAGTATTCACCACTATATTCTTTATAATACCAAAAAGCAAAGCAACAAAATCTCTAAGCATCAAGCAGTAAGACAACTGATTTGATAAGGTAAGCTGTATCCATATCCATCCCATGTAATAATACCATACAATTTTAAACAGCTTATGAGGAATCTTTAAGAATATGAGATAATGCTCATAACATCAAGTAAACTTTAAAAAGCAGGACATGAAATGAAACGATCAGTAAACTTTCAACTTCACCGACACAGAACAGGAAAAAAAAGACTAAAAGGAAATAAATCAAACTGTAAAAATCTACTCTTTATAGGAAAATAAGAAGTGTCTTTTCACCCCTGTTGCTTTCTCTGTTCTCCAGGTTTTTTCAATGATGATCATATATTGACTTTATAGGAAGAAAAGAATTTTTTTGTTTTTAACCAGAATCTTTAACTCATCTTGCAGCTCTCTTCTTTCATGAATCCCCAAATTAGCCAAGAGTTCCTTCCAGGCCATGCAAAATTTAAAATGCTCATAACATATCAGCATGTTTTTTTTTTTTCCTCCAGCACTACCATCTTCCAATTATGCCAGAACTGCAAAAAAGTCCTTTCTCTTACCTACAGAAATCTAGTCCTTCAAATTCTGCCAATCCTTTTCTTCCGGTATTTTTTTCCTTCACGTTTCCTATACTAGTAATCAGCTCTAACATTTCATCAGAGATTAGCATAACCACCTCCTGAATAAGTAAATGCTTTCCTTATTCTATTGCCTCACCACTAACAATTCATTCCACCACAGTTCACTATGTGCAAGGTACTGTTCCTGGAACTTTAAGTGTATTAACTAGGCTAACATTCATAACAACTCACAAGGAAAGCTACTATTATTAGCTCTATTTTACAGATTAAGAAAAACAGAAGCATAGAGAGGTTAAGAAACGTACCCAGCAAAATAAAATAAATAGTAAAAAAAAAAGAAAAGAAAAAGAAACGTACCCAAGATCATCAGCTCATTTATAGTTGAATTCATGCAGTCTAGCTCTAGAGAACAGTATATAAAGATGAGCTCCTCTAGAGTACCGGAGGGGTAATCCATAAAAATCAGTTTCTCCTTCCCTGAACTTTGTACACACAGGTCCCTAGAGCAAGACTCCAGTCTCGGACTTCCCTGGTGGTCCAGTGGGTAAGGACATCGCCTTGCAGTGCAAGGGGCGCCGGTTCCATCCCTGGCCTGGAAGATCCCACGTGTCACGGAGCGGCTGGACCGATGTGTCCAATTACCGAGCCGGAGCTCTGGAGCGCATGCGCCCAGAGCTGGTGCTCTGCGACAACAGAGGCCACCGCGATGGGAGGCCCACAGGGGCCAAAGAACAAAGATGGATGAAAATGGACAAATGAAAGACCAATAGAAGTGGCCCGCCTGCTCCCCTTCCTCCCCACCCCTCCCCCACCAAAATAAATAAATAAATAAATCTTTAAAAAAAAAAAAAAGACTCCAGTCTCTGTTCATGAGGAGAATATCCAGAACAGTTCTTCTCTTCTCTAATTCATTTTTCATTTCTTCTTTAAAAGTCAACTCTAAATTCAACACTTGAGAGCTTTCCTTAAACCAGTCATTCTTTCACTCCTCAGCACATCCTTATTCTTACTGACTCAATGTAAGCTACACTAGTGTGCAACTGTTGACATTTTTTCTGTTTATCTACCTTGTATTCTTGTGTTTTACCTTCCCATCTAGATAATGCAATGCCTCCATTAAGTCTGTGTCCTTCTCCATTTGCCACCTTCCCAAAAGCCAGAACAGATATACTAAATAAATACGTAGTTAACTAATAAACTGAAGATAAATATGGCTCAACTATTTAACAAATGAGGTCTTTTAAACTGCTGTATTTAAACGTCTGCCTTTTCATTTTATTCCATAAGCACAAAAGCACTAGATCTATAATTTTGAAATTCCCAACCAAAAAATCATATTCAAGCAATAACCAAAAGCAGTTCTATTAAGTGATTTTTTAAAAAAATACTATCCCACACACTGTCCAGAACCTTCTTTTTTTTTTTCAGGAGACCTTTTCTAATAGTGTTAATTTGCTCCCTTGTGGAAAGAATTACCCCAGTCTCTGACAACACTAAACAGGCAGTGATATTCCAGTCATGATTATCAATTGTTCAAGACCAAAAAAGACTATTTGGCTTTAAAAAGAGATTTACTGTATATAGCTCCATTATCTAAAATGTGAGAACAACTGTGGCTATATTTAAAGTTCAGTATCTTCATCTTTGGTGTTCCCTGGTGACTCAGTGGTAAAGAATCTTCCTGCTAATGTAAGAGACATGGGTTTAATCCTTGGGTCAGAAAGATCTCCTAGAGAAGGAAATCCCAGGCATTCTTGCCTGGGAAATCTCATGGGCAGAGGAGCCTAGCAGTTTATAGTTCATAGGGTCGCAAAAGAGTTGGGCAGGACCTAGCAACTAAACAACAACAGCAATCTTCATCTTTATCTTCCAAAAGGAAGAGTTTAAAACTCAAAGAAAAAGATACACCAAAAGAGAGAATAAAAAACAGAAAGTTGAGGGCTTCCCTGGCGGTCCAGTAGGTAAAGAGTCCACCTTGCAGTGCACGGGGCAACAGTTCAATCCCTGGCCTGGGAAGATCCCACGTGCCGCAGAGCGGCTGGACCTATGTGTCCAATTACCGAGCCGGAGCTCTGGGGTGCTCTGCGACGACAGAGGCCACCACGATGGGAGGCCCACAGGAGCCAAAGAACAAAGACGAATGAAAATAGATAAATGAAAGACCAATAGAAGTGGCCTGCCCGTCCCCCTCCCTCACCACCCCTCAAAAAATAAATAAATAAATAAATAAATAAATAAATAAATGGACCGATGTGTCCAACTACCAAGCCGAGCTCTGGAGCGCATGCGCCCAAAGCCAGTACTCTGTAGAGCGAGGCCACTGCGACGGAGGCCCACATGGGCCAAAGAATAAAGATGGATGAAAACAAACGATGACTTAGAGACAAAAAAACAAAAAAAACCAGATAGTTGAATCTGCATTTAAACTGTTAATGAAAACAAAAGCAATAATTAATTAAAGGTATGGCTCACTGTATAAACAAGTCTCTATAAAACACTGTGACCTAATCAAACTGTCTTTCAAATCCATTGTAAGCCATGACTTCTTAAAGTTACGCTATAGGAACCATTCTAAAAAGCACACAATATTCAATCTTGTCTCCAGAACCTTCTTTTTTTTTTCAGGAGACCTTTTCTAATAGTGTTAATTTGCTCCCTTGTGGAAAGAATTACCCCAGTCTCTGACAACACTAAACAGGCAGTGATATTCCAGTCATGATTATCAATTGTTCAAGACCAAAAAAGACTATTTGGCTTTAAAAAGAGATTTACTGTATATAGCTCCATTATCTAAAATGTGAGAACAACTGTGGCTATATTTAAAGTTCAGTATCTTCATCTTTGGTGTTCCCTGGTGACTCAGTGGTAAAGAATCTTCCTGCTAATGTAAGAGACATGGGTTTAATCCTTGGGTCAGAAAGATCTCCTAGAGAAGGAAATCCCAGGCATTCTTGCCTGGGAAATCTCATGGGCAGAGGAGCCTAGCAGTTTATAGTTCATAGGGTCGCAAAAGAGTTGGGCAGGACCTAGCAACTAAACAACAACAGCAATCTTCATCTTTATCTTCCAAAAGGAAGAGTTTAAAACTCAAAGAAAAAGATACACCAAAAGAGAGAATAAAAAACAGAAAGTTGAGGGCTTCCCTGGCGGTCCAGTAGGTAAAGAGTCCACCTTGCAGTGCACGGGGCAACAGTTCAATCCCTGGCCTGGGAAGATCCCACGTGCCGCAGAGCGGCTGGACCTATGTGTCCAATTACCGAGCCGGAGCTCTGGGGTGCTCTGCGACGACAGAGGCCACCACGATGGGAGGCCCACAGGAGCCAAAGAACAAAGACGAATGAAAATAGATAAATGAAAGACCAATAGAAGTGGCCTGCCCGTCCCCCTCCCTCACCACCCCTCAAAAAATAAATAAATAAATAAATAAATAAATAAATAAATGGACCGATGTGTCCAACTACCAAGCCGGAGCTCTGGAGCGCATGCGCCCAAAGCCAGTACTCTGTAACGAGCGAGGCCACTGCGACGGGAGGCCCACATGGGCCAAAGAATAAAGATGGATGAAAACAAACGATGACTTAGAGACAAAAAAACAAAAAAAACCAGATAGTTGAATCTGCATTTAAACTGTTAATGAAAACAAAAGCAATAATTAATTAAAGGTATGGCTCACTGTATAAACAAGTCTCTATAAAACACTGTGACCTAATCAAACTGTCTTTCAAATCCATTGTAAGCCATGACTTCTTAAAGTTACGCTATAGGAACCATTCTAAAAAGCACACAATATTCAATCTTGTCTCTAATTTTTCTGTATTTTCATATACAGATTTCCTCTAGATTCCTTTACTACCTTTTACCTTTAAAATGAGTCACTTAACAGCAGACCATATTTTTCCTAAACTATTGTGTTTTTCCTCACATGACTATTGACTGACTATGCAGTTACTTTTAACTTATCACTACAGTTTGCGAGCAAATGTTTAACGTGGCTCAGTTATCCAAATAACATTATTAAATTTGAGTAAGTCTGTATTGCGTTAGTCGCTCTGTCGTGTCCAACTCTGCATGGACCGTATGTCCGATGGTCCGTCTGTCCATGGGATTCTCCTGGCAAGAATACTGGAGTGGGTTGTCATGCCCTATAGCTAACAAATTTCAACACTGCTAGGTACATAATATGAAACACAGCTTACTCATAACTTTACAGTACCTTAAGTCAAGTCAAACTTAAGTTTCCCTTCTATCTAAACTTACCATTCCTACTTATATTACAGTTAAAAAATACATTGGTAAAATTTTGGTGTTCTTTTTTTTCTTTTTAATTTTGTCCCCTTTTATTGGTCCTTCATTTATTTATTTTCATTCATCTTAATTCTTTGGCCTGTGTGGCCTCCCATCATAGTGGCCTAGAGCTCTCGCTGCAGAGCACCAGCTCTGGGCGCATGTGTGCCACAGCACTGGCTCATAATTGGACTCACCAGTCCAGTCACTCCGCAGCATGTGGGATCTTCCCGTGCTAGGGATCAAACCAGTGCCGCCTGCATTGCAAGGCCAACTCTCTACCCACTGGACCACCAGGGAAGCCCTCTTTTTGATATTTTGAATAACATTGTGGCAATTTGTGAGTAGATATTTACTAATCTTCATCTTTTTAAAAAATTATTTGAGAAATAGATAAAATTATAATACAGAAAAACCAGGAATCTTTGTGACGATGAAACTAGTCTTCTATCTGGATTTTAGCACTATCAAAAACCTGGCTGTGATGTTGTACCACAGTTTTACCAGATGTTACCACTGAGAGAAGTACTGTAAAGGAAAGTGGGATCTCTGTACTGTTTCTTACAACTGCATATGAACCTACAATTATCTCAAAACAAAATGTTTAACTTTAAAAAGCTGAAGAGCAATTTAATTAGAATTCATTTTTCTGACCCTATATCAATATTTTCAAAAAGCCTGTATGTTACAGATGAAAATACTCCTTAAAAATGGAAAACCTATATTCCTTTCAAAAACCAAGACTTAGCAAATAGTTCTTGTAATTCTTTCCAAAAATCTTGAGCAAGAAGAAATCTATAGGGTTATATAAATCTGATTTGAACAAATAAAAGTGAAAGCTTTACTTTAGTGGCAGTTAAGATAACTCTCTAGATAGAAATAAAAAAGACAGACTCAATATGTATAGGTGACTTACAAAGCAAATATATCCCACTTTCTCTGGACATCTCTTATTACTTGGAATCAAAAACTCAGAAAGGAAATCTTTCAGATACCATGTAAATACTTAAACTACCAAAAAGTAACTCCAATATCACAATTTAGTTCTACACACGTAAGACCTAAAGCTGGAGGGCACAGTGGAGTTAAAGACCAGAACTAGAACTATCTCCAGTTTGTCGCCTTTCAACAAGCTTTCCTCTTACGTTTAAAGTCACCTCTTCAGAAGGAAAGTCAGAGGTTTAGCTCCATACACTGTAAATAATTAGGCATTAAAACATATTACATATCCTTTGACATCAGAACAGAAGATGATTAAAGTCTCAAGAACATACATAAATAAAAAAGTACTGCCATACCAATTTCTTTTAAACATTTCCTTTAAGATAAAAAATGGCTATAAGGCCATATCTACCCATATACTTTCATCTAAAATAACTGCTTTGCAATTTCCCCTTCCCCCATCTAAATCCATTCACTGATTAGTAAAGGTCACAGCTTTTTTTAATTACAATTTTTTCCTGAAATTACAACAAACCACACAGAAAAATATTTATGCTCTATTTTTCAACAGATAAAAAAATCTATCAGTTTTAAAACTAAAACTTTCTTGCTCCAAAGAATCAAATAGTATAAACTCCTTTACAATAATGTAGAAAAATAATTTTGTCTTTGTATAATGCATGCTACAAACCCACAACACCTCCAATGACATGCTAGTAATACACATCAAGTTCACTATACTTTTTAAAAATCTTAGCCTATGTAAATCATACCTCAATTTTAAACAGTAAAAAAATACAGTTGTACTTATTCCAAAAACAGAAAGTATTTCTATCAGTAAGTTTCTGAAGTTCATGTCCCTGATATAAACGAAGGCCCCTTACATATATTTTCTACAATTCAAGAAAGAGCCAACACTTTGAAACAGTAATACCTTTACTTATTTCAATGAAACATACTAAGTATCTACTATGTATTAGACAAAGTAAATTTCAAAGTTCCTGATAATGTGTCAGTTGCAAAAACTGACATGTACTCAAAACAGTAGTAAGGAAAGAGAATGCAGCCTTCTTCTATTTTAACTAATAATTTTCTCTTCTCAACCCAAAAAAGGGATGACTTTTCAAATCACTACCGATAAATAGATACAGGTGCGAGAAGAGCTGAGGTTTGGCTGACATTTTATGATACCCTTTTGATTAAGGATAATATTAGTCTTTAGGATATTTAAAATCCAAAATACTTTTATTTTACTCAGGGATGTTAAAACAACATGCTATGTTTTCCCTTTAAGTTGTAATTTCATAATTAAAAAAAAATTTTAGTAAACTCAGGTACTGTTTACTTTAGTAAACTCAGAAGCTTCTTTAATGTAAAGTGGTATAAAGGGTTAAAATGGTTATAAAATTGACCTTTTCAGATGTTGTGCTCTTACAGTTTCTTAAGAAATTAACTATTATTTCATTAGGGGAAGAAAAAAGCAACAGTCAAAAAGGAATTACTTTCATCTAAAATAACTGCTTTGCAATTTCCCCTTCCCCCATCTAAATCCATTCACTGATTAGTAAAGGTCACAGCTTTTTTTAATTACAATTTTTTCCTGAAATTACAACAAACCACACAGAAAAATATTTATGCTCTATTTTTCAACAGATAAAAAAATCTATCAGTTTTAAAACTAAAACTTTCTTGCTCCAAAGAATCAAATAGTATAAACTCCTTTACAATAATGTAGAAAAATAATTTTGTCTTTGTATAATGCATGCTACAAACCCACAACACCTCCAATGACATGCTAGTAATACACATCAAGTTCACTATACTTTTTAAAAATCTTAGCCTATGTAAATCATACCTCAATTTTAAACAGTAAAAAAATACAGTTGTACTTATTCCAAAAACAGAAAGTATTTCTATCAGTAAGTTTCTGAAGTTCATGTCCCTGATATAAACGAAGGCCCCTTACATATATTTTCTACAATTCAAGAAAGAGCCAACACTTTGAAACAGTAATACCTTTACTTATTTCAATGAAACATACTAAGTATCTACTATGTATTAGACAAAGTAAATTTCAAAGTTCCTGATAATGTGTCAGTTGCAAAAACTGACATGTACTCAAAACAGTAGTAAGGAAAGAGAATGCAGCCTTCTTCTATTTTAACTAATAATTTTCTCTTCTCAACCCAAAAAAGGGATGACTTTTCAAATCACTACCGATAAATAGATACAGGTGCGAGAAGAGCTGAGGTTTGGCTGACATTTTATGATACCCTTTTGATTAAGGATAATATTAGTCTTTAGGATATTTAAAATCCAAAATACTTTTATTTTACTCAGGGATGTTAAAACAACATGCTATGTTTTCCCTTTAAGTTGTAATTTCATAATTAAAAAAAAATTTTAGTAAACTCAGGTACTGTTTACTTTAGTAAACTCAGAAGCTTCTTTAATGTAAAGTGGTATAAAGGGTTAAAATGGTTATAAAATTGACCTTTTCAGATGTTGTGCTCTTACAGTTTCTTAAGAAATTAACTATTATTTCATTAGGGGAAGAAAAAAGCAACAGTCAAAAAGGAATTACTGAGTTTCAGTCTAGAGATTTGACAGCTGGTTTTCTCAAGATGAGGCTGTCTTAGCTTTTTTTTTTCATGTCTGAACACTAAGAAATAAATCTAAGTTAAACATAAAATTATAGCTTTTGTACACTAGAATGAACCTTGCTTCTGGAATGTTTTTTTTTTTTTTTTTTAAATCATGAGGATAACTAAGGAAAAATGTATTAAGAAATATGGGATAAATATTAATAATGGAGAAGAGTACTTATAAGTTATACAGAAAGTAAATTTAAAGATGAAAGCACTACCGCAGGACTAGGAATTTCACCTACTGTACACGTTACCCTAATGTAATGTGAACCTAGAACAGAATTCAATCATCTGTGTTTGAAAGTAAATCTAACTTTCTACTTATTTATGTGCAACATTTTAATTAACTGTCCACAAAATTGTTAATTTCCTACAGACTTCCAAAGGAATAGGTTTTTTTTAAAATAAGTCTTACTAATTATTGCTTGACTCAATTTCACCTTTCATAAGCTTTTTTTTTATATGCTTATTTTAAATAATATTATTTTACCAATTCTTTAGATTTCAAAGGTTTAATAATGCTAATGAAATAAAACTTAGAAAAATTTTACAACACACACAGGTATATATAAGCAATTTTAAAAACACCACACATGGACCAAAAAGCATATTCCTCTGGTACTTTTCTAAATTAAGGCATGCTATAATTCCTTGTACTCAAGACAATCTTCAATTTACAAATCTGGAGAAAAGAGAAATATTTTTTTAAATTAATACTGAAATTCTTAAACATCAATGGATCTTTAGATCCACTGACCCACATTTGGGGCTTGTTTGTTTTTGTTGATAGTTTTAACTAGACGCTAAAACGGGCATAATGAAAAATAATAAAATACTACATATTTTTCTACATAAATGTATCATGACACCAACATATGAGTTTTTGATTTTAGATATGATCTTACCTGATCCGCTGAACTGACTGCTTCCCAGTGTCGTTGGTCTGGTTTTCCCACTATTAACAGGTGGAGAAAACATCTGTGAAATAACCCAAACGTTTCTGTTAGTCCTGAAATTCTGCTAGACTCCATGCAAACAGAAGTTCATCACAAGTCATCACTTTAGCTACTGATTTCAAAGAGAAGTTAAAATTGGAAATAAACATTCAGACTCAGAGAGGCAAATACACTTGGTGATGCTATTTCCTCACGCTATTTGTAAAATACCGGTCATCTTCTGTTCTGAAAACCCAGTCACTTGCATGAGAGATTCTAAGATTATTAAGTTTAAATGGTAAGTTTCTGTCAACGATCTTCACTTTGCAAAAGCAATTCATAAAGGAACTCAGCCCATCAGAAATAAGGGCGGTGAGCTCTTTGGTTTCAGACGACTTTAAAGTCACTCTATTTCCCATGTCAAAAAAATTTTAAATATACATACATATATAACCTCTTATGCATATATTTACACACACAAGTAAGAACGTATACATTTATCTTAAGAGGGTTCAATTCAAAAAACTGGATATTCTAGCCCTTGACTAGCTTTCTTGTAACTGACATCTTTCAGGTACCATAAACTATACCACATCTTGGGCAGGGAAATGGTCAGCAGTGGTGAAGAAAAAAAAGAGTTTTCTTTTTTTATAGGAAGTCCAAAATCCCTCGTAACCATCAGGGTCAGAGGGTGATTCAAACCCAAGCTCAAGATTACGTCATTCTCCTTTTAACTGGTTAAATCAAAATGACCCCTCTGGCATTAAAGTTTTAAATCTGCGAGTCTAGACATTACATCAAAGTTCAGGTGTCCAACTTGGGGGAGCTGGACTGCAGCCCTGAGAACTCCTGCTCAGAGCGGATGGAGTTCACGCTGCTGTGCGAGCCTCCACGTCGCTCTCCCCCCTTCTTTCTTGTCTGTAACCTCAGCAGCACCCAAGAGGCCGCGGAACGCTGTCCTACCGCGCTGAAGTCCAGCAGGTCGCTCAGCTCCTTGTCGGTCCCTATAGCGGCCATGCGCTGCTGCTGGGGATTCATCTTCGGCCACTTCTAACAGGTCCTAAGGCAGAGGAGAGCAGCTCAGCCAAAGACCAGCGAGGCCCGAAGTGTGTTCGGGGCCGGAGCGGGGCGGAGAGGAAGAGCAGAGGCGCCGGCTTGACTTGCAGCACCCTCCGCGTCCCCCGCGCCGCGTGGGCAGGGGCCAGGGGAGCCCCGCGCCCGCCCGGCTCCGCGAGTCCACGCGCGGCTCGGCCCGGGAGCGGCGCGGCGGGCCCCCGCCACTCGCCGCCTCTCCCGCAAGTTTCCGAGCCCGCCCCGCCGCCGCCGCCGGAGCCCGGCCTGGGCGGGGGTCCCCAGGGGCGGGGTGAGGGGCGGCTGGCGTCCGGCGAGCGGAGCGGCGGCGCGGGGAGCCGCGAAGTGACTCGCCGGCTCGGCAACAATAGAACGGACAAGTTGGAGGGAAGGCGCCGCTCGCAGGCCCGCCGCCGCCGCCCGGACGTGCCCCGCGGGCCCCGGGGGTCAGAAAGCAGCCCCCGCGCGCCCCGGGGGGCGTCTTTAAAAAGAAAGCAGACACGCCGACAACTCGCCGCGCTCCCGCCCGGAGTCCTCCTCCCCCGGCTCGGCCTCCTCCTACGTGGGCTGCCCTGCCTGCGGCCGGCCGGCCCCGGACCCGCGTAACAATGAGCCCGGCTCGGCAGCCGAGCAGCCCGCGCGCCCGGGAGCGCCAGCCGAGCGCGGAGCTGGGCTCGCAGGCCGAGCGCGCCGCCCGCGGGCCTGGCCGCCCGCGCCTCTCGCCGCCGCCCCCACTCCGCTCCCCAACTTGGAGGGGACCCCGGGTCCGCCTCGTACAAAGGGGCGCGGAGTTGAGGCGCGGGCCGGGGCGCCTCCGCTCCCGCAGCCCCAGCCCCGCCGCCGCGTCCCCCCCCCGCCCGCCAGCCCGCACTTACCCGCCGCCCCGTCTCCGCATCCAACCACCCCGATTAAAGTTCACTTTGGCCGGGAGAGCGGGCTCGGGCTTCCCCTCGCGCCGCCCGGCGGTTCGGGTCACTTTGCCCCGCGCGAGCTCTCGGATCCGGGCCGGGAGGCGGCTTTCGGGCGGTCTCGCGGTCCAAAATTTGCCCCGGGGCAGCATTCATCTTCGGCCACTTCTAACAGGTCCTAAGGCAGAGGAGAGCAGCTCAGCCAAAGACCAGCGAGGCCCGAAGTGTGTTCGGGGCCGGAGCGGGGCGGAGAGGAAGAGCAGAGGCGCCGGCTTGACTTGCAGCACCCTCCGCGTCCCCCGCGCCGCGTGGGCAGGGGCCAGGGAGCCCGCGCCCGCCCGGCTCCGCGAGTCCACGCGCGGCTCGGCCCGGGAGCGGCGCGGCGGGCCCCCGCCACTCGCCGCCTCTCCCGCAAGTTTCCGAGCCCGCCCCGCCGCCGCCGCCGGAGCCCGGCCTGGGCGGGGGTCCCCAGGGGCGGGGTGAGGGGCGGCTGGCGTCCGGCGAGCGGAGCGGCGGCGCGGGGAGCCGCGAAGTGACTCGCCGGCTCGGCAACAATAGAACGGACAAGTTGGAGGGAAGGCGCCGCTCGCAGGCCCGCCGCCGCCGCCCGGACGTGCCCCGCGGGCCCCGGGGGTCAGAAAGCAGCCCCCGCGCGCCCCGGGGGGCGTCTTTAAAAAGAAAGCAGACACGCCGACAACTCGCCGCGCTCCCGCCCGGAGTCCTCCTCCCCCGGCTCGGCCTCCTCCTACGTGGGCTGCCCTGCCTGCGGCCGGCCGGCCCCGGACCCGCGTAACAATGAGCCCGGCTCGGCAGCCGAGCAGCCCGCGCGCCCGGGAGCGCCAGCCGAGCGCGGAGCTGGGCTCGCAGGCCGAGCGCGCCGCCCGCGGGCCTGGCCGCCCGCGCCTCTCGCCGCCGCCCCCACTCCGCTCCCCAACTTGGAGGGGACCCCGGGTCCGCCTCGTACAAAGGGGCGCGGAGTTGAGGCGCGGGCCGGGGCGCCTCCGCTCCCGCAGCCCCCAGCCCCGCCGCCGCGTCCCCCTCCCGCTCGCCAGCCCGCAATTACCTGCCGCCCCGTCTCCGCATCCAACCACCCCGATTAAAGTTCACTTTGGCCGGGAGAGCGGGCTCGGGCTTCCCCTCGCGCCGCCCGGCGGTTCGGGTCACTTTGCCCCGCGCGAGCTCTCGGATCCGGGCCGGGGAGGCGGCTTTCGGGCCTGGCCGCCCCTCGCTCCCGGGGCGGGCTGGCGGTCCCCCCGAATAGAACTTGTGGGTCTCCTCAGGCGGACATTTTTTTCGCTGGGGCGGCCTCAGCACCGCGCTCGGCTCAGCTCCGGATCCCTCCGCGCCGGGAAGAGCTCGGGTTAACCCCTTCGTCGCCGGCTCGCTCCCTCCGCCCGCGCCGAGGAAGTGGGGCCTGCGGAGGGGGCGGGGAGGCGCCGGCGGCGCGGGGAGGGGCCGCGGCGCGGCCGGCGGACAAAGCCCGCAGCGGGGCGCGGCGGGCCGGGCCGGCGAGGAGGGGCGGGAGGCACGCGCAGGCACCCCGCGAGGCAGGGCCGGGCCGCCGGCGAGGACGCCTGGCCGGGCCCTCGGGAGAGGGGCGGCCGCCGCCGAGGCGCCTCCCCCAGCTCCTCCAGCCCAAGCCTCGCGTCCCGAAGCGGAGCGGTGGAGACGCGGGTGTGCGGCGCATCTGGATCCGCTGCCCAGGCCGCCTAGCCTGAGGCCGCAGAATCCTGGAAGACTTTGGTTCCAAATCTAGCCGCGCTGGACGCCGGACACCGGACGCCACGCTCGGCCTGGCCCGGAGACTTCGGCCCGCGCAGGCTGCGCAGAGCTCGACTCGGAACATGCGAGCGTGGGGAAGGGAGACCGACCCGTCTGGGTGGGCTCTCCAAGTAGGTGCGGCTGGTCAGACTCGGTGCTGGGCGGAATGCAGAAGAGGCAAGACCTCCCTCAAGCCCCACGCAGCAAGGGGGGCTTCCAGACACTCACGCAAGCTCCCACGTCTACAGGCCTCTCTTCCCATCCGAACTCCAGCCAAGACCACTGGATCGCACCACAAGTTCTTGATCCCTTTACAAGAGACGTTTATGAGGGAGGTTCGGTCGCGCAGCCGCCGCTTTAGCCCAACTACTGAATTTGACCAGAAGAACCCCAAAGGGAACAGAAAGAAGACTGACTAAACCTGAATTTCTTTCTTTCGGCTATCCAACCACCCCGATTAAAGTTCACTTTGGCCGGGAGAGCGGGCTCGGGCTTCCCCTCGCGCCGCCCGGCGGTTCGGGTCACTTTGCCCCGCGCGAGCTCTCGGATCCGGGCCGGGGAGGCGGCTTTCGGGCCTGGCCGCCCCTCGCTCCCGGGCGGGCTGGCGGTCCCCCCGAATAGAACTTGTGGGTCTCCTCAGGCGGACATTTTTTTCGCTGGGGCGGCCTCAGCACCGCGCTCGGCTCAGCTCCGGATCCCTCCGCGCCGGGAAGAGCTCGGGTTAACCCCTTCGTCGCCGGCTCGCTCCCTCCGCCCGCGCCGAGGAAGTGGGGCCTGCGGAGGGGGCGGGGAGGCGCCGGCGGCGCGGGGAGGGGCCGCGGCGCGGCCGGCGGACAAAGCCCGCAGCGGGGCGCGGCGGGCCGGGCCGGCGAGGAGGGGCGGGAGGCACGCGCAGGCACCCCGCGAGGCAGGGCCGGGCCGCCGGCGAGGACGCCTGGCCGGGCCCTCGGGAGAGGGGCGGCCGCCGCCGAGGCGCCTCCCCCAGCTCCTCCAGCCCAAGCCTCGCGTCCCGAAGCGGAGCGGTGGAGACGCGGGTGTGCGGGCGCATCTGGATCCGCTGCCCAGGCCGCCTAGCCTGAGGCCGCAGAATCCTGGAAGACTTTGGTTCCAAATCTAGCCGCGCTGGACGCCGGACACCGGACGCCACGCTCGGCCTGGCCCGGAGACTTCGGCCCGCGCAGGCTGCGCAGAGCTCGACTCGGAACATGCGAGCGTGGGGAAGGGAGACCGACCCGTCTGGGTGGGCTCTCCAAGTAGGTGCGGCTGGTCAGACTCGGTGCTGGGCGGAATGCAGAAGAGGCAAGACCTCCCTCAAGCCCCACGCAGCAAGGGGGGCTTCCAGACACTCACGCAAGCTCCCACGTCTACAGGCCTCTCTTCCCATCCGAACTCCAGCCAAGACCACTGGATCGCACCACAAGTTCTTGATCCCTTTACAAGAGACGTTTATGAGGGAGGTTCGGTCGCGCAGCCGCCGCTTTAGCCCAACTACTGAATTTGACCAGAAGAACCCCAAAGGGAACAGAAAGAAGACTGACTAAACCTGAATTTCTTTCTTTTCGGCTATCCAAGTAAGGCTTTCTCCAGTAGCAGCCAGGGTTTGACCCTTTGGGGTCAGTGAGTGCAGTAAAGACCAGTAAGACCCCAGCAGAAGAAACACTGAGGAAAGAAGACACGTCCGCAGTGACAAATTGAAAAACGCAGCCAACACCTTGAAGGCAAGAAGGAACCCTTGAATCCCAGATTGGTTTGGAAACAAGGAGATGAACTTAGCTGCAAATACGCGATTACTGTACTTTATTACAAACAGAGCTGTCCGGCCCAGGAAGGCAGTTGTAGCTTGGGGATGAGGGTTTGGTCGTCATCGGCTACACTCTGTACTTGTGCCAGATTCTGTAGCCTCCCCTGTATCTGCTCCCCCTTATCGAGGTAAACAGCCACCCTCCTTCTTAGGCTCACGTCCCTGGCCTGGCTGCTTACTGGAGAATGTGGCTCCAGTGTAAGCAAATCAGCAAAATTCCCACCTAAATAAAGCAGCATAGTTCCATTCCCTGTTGCAGTTATTGGTTGGCAGTGTGCACGACCCAATTTGGGCCAATGCTGGACGCTCTTGGGAGAGTTTTTATTTGTTTGTTTCATATTGCAAAAGCGCTTCGGAGACAACCTCTTCTTTTTTTCATGCACTCAAGGTATTCAGAAGCATAAAAGCAACCCCGAAAATGGGAAGGAATATGACCAGCGTATTTTATAGGAAAAAAAATCAACTTTGGGCAACCATCTTCCAACCACCAGGTCCAACCAGGTGACCATAAAGAAGACGTAGAGAAAGCATAAACAGAAAAACAAAAAGATACGCTTTGGTGATGTTTTGAGTCTCTGATCACAGCTTCTGAACACAGGTCTACCGTCATGGATGGAACCAGCAGGGTTAGAGTATTCTGCTGTTTCAAATCTAATGTGTTCTAAGCCATATAGGCCCAATGGCCATTTTTTGTAGCAAAGACCTAAACATCAAGATGAGAAGTCTAACTAGAACTTCTCATTAGGCCTCATTCTATCAGAAATATTCTCAGCACTAAAACCAAAGTGAAATCTTTAGGGAAGGAGAAAGCACGTAACCCCACTCAAGGATTTATGCTGTTTTCAAGAGAAAAGGAGAGCCCGTTTCTTCTCCTCCTTCTCATACAACTAATTCAGAGGAGAAAATCACTTGTCTGCTCAAGCCCTCAGTCGTGGAGGCTCTTTCCCTCCTTTCAGAGACTGACTGATGAAGTTTTTCATATCTATTATGGAATGTATTGTTGTACACTTTATTTTCCTCATTAGATGAAACTCTCCTTAAAGGTTGGGACTGCCATGCATCTGTCTGTGCACCTAGCATGGTGCCAGGTGTATATAGTACACCAAAAAAGGAGACTGAAATGAAATTGAAATCTATCAATCATTTGCCATTATTTTTCATCCTTGTAGTACAGTCTTTTCATGTATCATTTCTACTAGGGGAATGTCTTCTCCACAAATAAATTTTGTATAATTCTCTGAGCATATTTTGAAGACCAAAACAAAACTGGCATTTTGTTGTTTCTGACCTTGCCAGATAAAGCCAGAAGGCTTTATCAAATAGTTGAGCAGCCAGTGACCAAATTCACTGGTAATTAATAGTACTGTTTCTATAGTGTAATCACTCTCAATAAATAAACATTGAAATATATTTAATGAATACTTCTTATATGCAATGCGTGGTACTAAATGCTGTTTAGGAACTGAAGTATCAAACCCACCCTGTCCTCATTGAAGAATAGTACTTAGATAGACTTTAGTTTGCTGCCCGTTCACCTTAACCGGCAGATACAGGAATTCTTCCAAAGAGCCCCCCAACTCTACACTTGAAAATACACACACAAGCAATTTTATTAGGGAGATCTTAATTGCCCAAAGAAACTTTTCAGTCAAAAGGAAAAGCAGCTAAAACAATGGGCTGTGCTCCCTTGGAAGTATGACCTGGTCTTGGCCTCTTATTCAGAATGCAAGAATTCTAGAAAACTCAGAGAAGGAGGAGGAAATAGAGCCAGTCAAGTCAAGTGCCCAGTTGCTATCTAGATGAAACGACTGGCCTGCTAATATTTTCCCCTTAGAACCAAAGATGATGACCAGTAGGCTCCCTTGTAGCTCCCTGCGCTATAGGAGAGAGACTAGGAATTTGTGCTTTCTTTTCTGCAGCTGTCCCCTTGAGACTAAAAGGAATAATATGATGTAACAATTAGTATAATAAGTATAATTATTAGTATAAAAAGAAGTATTCCCTTCAGTTCATGGCACTTCATCAAATATGAATTAAAAGCCAACATTTTCCATTTTTGTCCTAAGCCAGATTCTACTAGTCATCAATAAGCAGCTCTCATTCTCTTCTATCAGCCAGCAAGAACGCCTCACCTTTGCAGAATTTCCTGGTACAGATTTCACCTTTCTTCTCTGGTCATAGCTAAAAAAAAATTTCTCTACTCCTTAATAGTGTCATTTATTATTCAAGCCATTAAGTGGCTTTACTGCAAACCTGTTCTCTGCAGAAGGTAAAACAGGAGATCTCTAGAAGCTAGGCAGATTAAGTGAACATTGGTATATTGGATACTGAGGCTCCCAGGTATTTTTACCAATTCAGCTCCCAGATTTCAGCCTTCAAACCTGATTAACCCAAGAGGAAAGACAGGAAGATACTGACATGGGAGGTTCCCCGCCAATTAGCCCAAACAAATCACACTATAGTGATGTTCATAGCTGACAACCCCCCACCCAGTCACTCAGTTTCCAACCAGCATTTTCTTAAATATGAGCAGAAAACCAAAGATGATCAGACATTTAAGGGAAGCCACTCTCATGTGAGACATTTGAAGTTAACAACAGGAGAGTTTGGGGGAAGATTGATAAAAGAAAAAGTTTAAGGAAATTTCTTAGGAAGTAGAGTGGATCAGTTGAAAATCCAAATAACAATGACTCCAAAAACAGAGATAATAGGGGAAAATGGTAAAAGTCATCAATGAAATAATCTAAGAAAAAATTCCCAGAGCTAAAGTACATGAGTTACCAAATTAAGTGGGTCCACGAAGTGCCTAGCAAAATTAATAAAAAGCATGTGATCAGGAGATATGAGCCTATACCAAAGATAAGACTTTCAAGCTTCCAAAAGAACACAAAACAGGATATACATCGTCGACAACACTAGAAACTAAAGAGCAATGAATCAAGGCCTTGAAACAGTCTTAAAAAACCAGTAGCATTAGGAGAGAGACTAGGAATTTGTGCTTTCTTTTCTGCAGCTGTCCCCTTGAGACTAAAAGGAATAATATGATGTAACAATTAGTATAATAAGTATAATTATTAGTATAAAAAGAAGTATTCCCTTCAGTTCATGGCACTTCATCAAATATGAATTAAAAGCCAACATTTTCCATTTTTGTCCTAAGCCAGATTCTACTAGTCATCAATAAGCAGCTCTCATTCTCTTCTATCAGCCAGCAAGAACGCCTCACCTTTGCAGAATTTCCTGGTACAGATTTCACCTTTCTTCTCTGGTCATAGCTAAAAAAAAATTTCTCTACTCCTTAATAGTGTCATTTATTATTCAAGCCATTAAGTGGCTTTACTGCAAACCTGTTCTCTGCAGAAGGTAAAACAGGAGATCTCTAGAAGCTAGGCAGATTAAGTGAACATTGGTATATTGGATACTGAGGCTCCCAGGTATTTTTACCAATTCAGCTCCCAGATTTCAGCCTTCAAACCTGATTAACCCAAGAGGAAAGACAGGAAGATACTGACATGGGAGGTTCCCCGCCAATTAGCCCAAACAAATCACACTATAGTGATGTTCATAGCTGACAACCCCCCACCCAGTCACTCAGTTTCCAACCAGCATTTTCTTAAATATGAGCAGAAAACCAAAGATGATCAGACATTTAAGGGAAGCCACTCTCATGTGAGACATTTGAAGTTAACAACAGGAGAGTTTGGGGGAAGATTGATAAAAGAAAAAGTTTAAGGAAATTTCTTAGGAAGTAGAGTGGATCAGTTGAAAATCCAAATAACAATGACTCCAAAAACAGAGATAATAGGGGAAAATGGTAAAAGTCATCAATGAAATAATCTAAGAAAAAATTCCCAGAGCTAAAGTACATGAGTTACCAAATTAAGTGGGTCCACGAAGTGCCTAGCAAAATTAATAAAAAGCATGTGATCAGGAGATATGAGCCTATACCAAAGATAAGACTTTCAAGCTTCCAAAAAGAACACAAAACAGGATATACATCGTTCGACAACACTAGAAACTAAAGAGCAATGAATCAAGGCCTTGAAACAGTCTTAAAGAAAAAAAGCTGCTAAATGAAATAATGGTTCAGAAGTATTTTTTAAAAATAACTCTATATGTCATATCATTATTAAAACAAATATTACTTTCCTCTGGTCAATGTGACTTTATCAATGTGACTAATTCAGTATGACTTAGGGATAGAAATACACCCAGCTGAATCCCAGATAGAACACACAGTGGCATCACCTGCAAATACGCATACAGTTCTTGCTCTCTATTTTCTTGGCAACTCTAAAGAATTTTTAAAATATTAAATTTTGGTAAGCAAAGAATCCTCTTATTTAATTATTATATTCTCTTGGGAATAGTCACACTTATTTCTTGTAGTCAGATTTCAATTATTCGTGGCAATGAGGGCATTTTGGTTTTATTTGTTTGGGCCACAACACCTGCTTTCAGGGTCCTAGTTCCCCGACCAGGGATCAAACCCAGGCCCTCTACAGTGGAAGCACAGAGTCCTAACCACTGCCCAGGGTGGTGGCAATTCCTTGGTAGTAAAGGAATTCCCAGTATTTTTAATATATCAAAATTAAAAATATTTTTACCAGATTTTTAAATTATCTGTATCATGTATTTTGAAAAGACAAGTGCCTAGGAACTAAACCAACTAGTAGAATCATCTAGGAAAAGCTTTCAGACAGCTTTTCAGACTATTGACTCTGCTCTAACCATTTAATCTGTCCTTGTCTGGAACAAAACTTTGAAAATTAATGTGATGTATCAACGAGGACTGAAGACCTCCCACTGGAAGGTGAGCTCCACAGAGACAGAAGCTTTTTTTCTTTTTTGCACCTCAGTGTATTCCAAACACCTAGAAGACAGTGCCAAATATATAATATAAGTATAGTAAATATTTGGGGAGCTTAGGAAAAACTGAAAGAATAAAGAAATGACAATGCAATTTAGTCTTGAAAATAACAACTGAATGTCTAAGTAGCTGGGCTTTTGAAAACGGAAATTAAATTTGCATCTGTAACTTCCTTGTGACAACCATTAAGATGAAACCAGCACAAGAATGATAGTGGACATTTGTCATAGTCACGAATGTCTATCATCTTTTGAAAAGCCTTTCTGTATTAAGGAACATTCCCCTTATCTAACTCCTGCCTCCCAAGATCCTTTGTAGTCAGAACACAAATTTGTGATGGAGGCACCTGCTCTTGGAAATAGACTATGGTTGGACCTGCCATTTTGTCATTTGATTGTTAGTCTTTTCTTTATTGATATGTGGAGCTCTTAACGTACTATCAGAAACTAACTGTGATGTTAGTTGTAAATATGTTCACCTGTAATTTGTCTTTATTTTTTAACATGCAAAATTTTTTACTGTTTTGTATAGTCCAGTTTGTTCCTCCTGTATCCTGAGTTGTCTGTCATACTTAAGAAGGTTTATCTTCCTTAGAGATTATAAAAACATTCAGTCATAATTTTTTCTAAAACTTTGGTAGTTTGATTTCTTGTGTGTTTAAATCTTCAACCTCCCTGGAATTTATTTTGGTATAGGAGTCAGGTAGGGATTCAACTCATTTTTTCCAGTTATCTATATAATTATCGCTAATCATTTATTGACTGCAGTGTTCTGAATCAGATATCTATACTAAATTACTTAATTATTAGATTCAATTCACCATATTAAAAAAAGTTGTGTTCAATTATCAACAAAGAGGGAGATGAAAGAAAATGAAGATAATCAAGAGAGTCTGAAGTTTAGAGGCTGAAGTTTTATGAGAACCTTGCTATTTTCAGTGATCAGCACATTTCTTTATCCCCTGGAAAGACAACCTGGTATCTGAAATTGACAACACTCCTAACAATTATTTTAAGTGCTATCCCTTTCCTTCTGTTTATTTACCAGCCTTCTAGTATTTCAGTGTATTGAATTTTTCTTTTGTTGAAGAAGAACTAATTATATGTGATTTAATATGGTGTGAATCTTCTGTTTCTGTTTTTAAAGTTAATTTTTATTGAAGTATAGTTGATTTACAATGTTATATTAGTTTCTGATGTACAACAAAGCAAATCACTTATACATATACATACATCCACTCTTTTTAGAGTCTATTCCCATATAGGTCATCATGGAGTACTGAGTAAAGTTCCCTGTGCTATGTAATGTAGTGTGTGTGTGTGTGTGTGTGTGTGTGTGTGTGTGTGTGGTGTGCTCAATCGTGTCCTACTCTTTTGCAGCTCTTTGGACTGTAGCCTGCCAGGCTCCTCTGTCCATGAGATTTCCCAGGCAAGAATACTCGAGGGGGTTGCCATTTCCTCCTCCAGGGGATCTCCCCAATCCAGGGATCAAACCCACATCTCCAGCATCTCCTGTGATGGCAGGAGGATTCTTTACTACTGAACCACCTGGGAAGCCGTGCTATACAGCAGGTTTTATTAATTATCTATTTTATATAGATTAGTGTGTATATGTCAATCCTAGTCTCCTAATTTATCCCTCTTCCCTTTTTCCCCCCTGCTGAGTGAGTCATTTCAGTCATGTATGACTCAAACTGTGACCTATGGACTATAGCCCACTAGGTTCTTCTGTCCATGGGATTCTCCAGTCAAGAAAACTGTAATGAGTTGCCATTTCATGTAAGTGAAACAATGTCTTTTTCTTTCTCTGTCTGACTTAATTCGGTCAGTATGACAATCTCTAGATTCATCTCTGTTCTGTATTTTATCTTGTTATCTATTTTGGAAATAATTAATCCTTCATCTGTGAGCATAGCCTATACATCTCTCTAAATAGACAAGCTGACTTCTATCATACTATTATGAGCACCATTATATGTGTCAGGAGCTATCTACCTTATTAAGACACTCAATACCAGAAGCCTCCAGAAAGGAAAAAATAAGACTTAAATACATGAACAGACAGAGGTAGGCCTGAGATTTTCATAGAAGTAAGAAAACTCTTTCTTGACTTCCACAACTCCTCTTATGACTTCACCTCTCTTAATTCTGAAAAGAAGCAGATGGATAATCGCTTAGAAAAGTAGTTCTCGAAGTGTGGTCCTTGGACCAGTAGTGTGACTGTTACCTGGTAACCAATTGGAAATGTAAATTCTTTGGCTGCATTTACTCTGTGAGTGGAGCTCCATCTCAGAAATTCTGAGGGTGGGGCTTGTTTAGTTGTTAAGTCATGTCAGACTCTTTTGCTACCCTGTGGACTGTAGCCCATCACACTTCTCTGTCCATGGGATTTCCCACATAAGAATACTGGAGTAGGTTGCCATTTCCTTCTCCAGGGATCTTTCCGATCCAGGGATTGAACCCGTGTCTCCTGTGTTGGCAGGCAGTTTCTTTACCACTGAGCCACCTGGGAAGCCCGAGGGTGGAGCTGCCATCTTATTTTTTAACAAATCCTCCCTGTGATTCAGATGCATAGTAAAGTTTGAGAAACAGTGCCTTAGTATGGTGTCCCTATGTGACCCATAGTGCCTTAGAAAGATAAAGTTGAACATGACGTGGGCTGCTAGAGTATAGTTACCTTGAATAGGTAAAAACCACTGGAGAAATGTAGTGAACAAGGTAGAGCAATGCTGAAAGGAATAAATAACAATTTAAATTCAATAAATTAGCCATTTATAAGTGATTGCTGCAAGCAAAAGTTCTTCCTGGTGAAAAGTCCAGAAAAAGAATGCTAAATTCAGCTCTCACATGTCAGATCTTATAAATCTTTTCTTATAATCATTGGTATCTTTGACAATTTTGATCTAGGACTATTTATTATTTGAACATTTATGAAAAATCAGCAGAATACATGGTCAGTATTTAAAACTCTTAGGTTCATATTCTCAGTTTCAACTAGGAGCTCTTAAGAAAAGGATGTATTTTCTTTTTCTTTTTGTTAATATTTTTATTTGTTTATTTATTATTTATTTGGCTGCACCACGACTTAGATGCAGCATGTGGGATCTAGTTCCCTGACCAGGGACATAACCTGGGTCACCTACACAGAATCTTAGCCATTGGACCACCAGGGAAGTCCCTGTATTTTTTTTTTTTCTTATGAATACCTGTATCCTGTCTGTAACCCCAAATAATCCCTCAGTAATTGTTTAATTAATTAAATGAGAATTTGTGTTTTCAGTGAAAGTTGCCTAGTCTTGAACTCATTCCCCTGGGTGATTTGATAAAATGAACTGACTTGGATTGGATGATTTAGATTGCACTTAATTATTCACACTTTCATTTGAGAGGAGTTAGGAAGCAATTGTTCTCGTATACTGTGGAAATATTTTATTTGGGGACCATCTGTTGAATTTCTGATTTCACTGCACCAGCATTTTTATGCAGTTACACATTAAGTTTTGGTGATTGACACATTCTTCTCTAATCCAAATATCTTGCTACTAATTCCCTGTTTCATTTGCATTATAAACCTACAGGATTTTTCTTTATTGTTTCTAGCCTTTAAGCATATCACCTTAAGCTTTCAAATTATATTCAGTAGCTTGAGAAAAGGATTACATTGAATATTTTAAGTATCTCTTACTTCATCTGAAATTGGGAATGAAACCTGAGAAAAATAATAGATGAGACTGACTCATCCTTTTCCGGGTTTTCAACTACCTCTTCTACCTATATTTCCAATGGTCTGACAGTGTTCCATCTTAATTTTACTCTATTTTTTTTGTCCTTTTTCATTATTATTTTTTTCATTTTTTTATTTTCATCCATCTCATTCTTTGGCCCGTATGGGCCTCCCATTGAAGTGGCCTATCTCCTTGGAGAGCTCCAGGCGCATGTATTCCAGAACGCTGGTTTCTAATTGGGCACATCCACAGCACGTGGGATTTTTATTATTTGATACATTTATGGACTATTTATATTTGAAATTATGATCAGCAGAATACATGGTCAGTATTTAAAACTCTTAGGTTCATATTCTCAGTTTCAACTAGGAGCTCTTAAGAAAAGGATGTATTTTCTTTTTCTTTTTGTTAATATTTTTATTTGTTTATTTATTATTTATTTGGCTGCACCACGACTTAGATGCAGCATGTGGGATCTAGTTCCCTGACCAGGGACATAACCTGGGTCACCTACACAGAATCTTAGCCATTGGACCACCAGGGAAGTCCCTGTATTTTTTTTTTTTCTTATGAATACCTGTATCCTGTCTGTAACCCCAAATAATCCCTCAGTAATTGTTTAATTAATTAAATGAGAATTTGTGTTTTCAGTGAAAGTTGCCTAGTCTTGAACTCATTCCCCTGGGTGATTTGATAAAATGAACTGACTTGGATTGGATGATTTAGATTGCACTTAATTATTCACACTTTCATTTGAGAGGAGTTAGGAAGCAATTGTTCTCGTATACTGTGGAAATATTTTATTTGGGGACCATCTGTTGAATTTCTGATTTCACTGCACCAGCATTTTTATGCAGTTACACATTAAGTTTTGGTGATTGACACATTCTTCTCTAATCCAAATATCTTGCTACTAATTCCCTGTTTCATTTGCATTATAAACCTACAGGATTTTTCTTTATTGTTTCTAGCCTTTAAGCATATCACCTTAAGCTTTCAAATTATATTCAGTAGCTTGAGAAAAGGATTACATTGAATATTTTAAGTATCTCTTACTTCATCTGAAATTGGGAATGAAACCTGAGAAAAATAATAGATGAGACTGACTCATCCTTTTCCGGGTTTTCAACTACCTCTTCTACCTATATTTCCAATGGTCTGACAGTGTTCCATCTTAATTTTACTCTATTTTTTTTGTCCTTTTTCATTATTATTTTTTTCATTTTTTTATTTTCATCCATCTCATTCTTTGGCCCGTATGGGCCTCCCATTGAAGTGGCCTATCTCCTTGGAGAGCTCCAGGCGCATGTATTCCAGAACGCTGGTTTCTAATTGGGCACACCAGTCCAGCCGCTCCACAGCACGTGGGATCTTCCCCGGGCCAGGGATCAAACTGGTGCCCCCAGCACTGCAAGGTGGACTCTTTACCCCGGACCACTAGGGAAGCCCCTTATTTTACTCTTATTTTTTATAAAGTGTGTTTGATGGGATTAAAACTGTCAAAAGATGTAAAAATGCATTGCTTTCTAAGTCTGTAAGGTTGCTTTAGACTGTGGCTATGAGTCGATCCAGGATTAAAGAAAGAGAAAATGAAAGCATTAATAATCATCTAGAATATAGTCCACTGATTTTTTTATTTGAACAGTGATTTAGAATTTTATTTCTGTTCTAGCCTAGTAATGACGTTTTCTTTGAAATACAACTTCATTATACTCATTTGCTGAATCAGAAGTACCCTGATTTGTTTTCCTGTTGCGCTCCGTAAGAACAGAAGCACTAATTTATAAGGGGGAAAAAGAGAAAAACCTTTCTGACTTGGCTCTCCCAAAGTGCTCCTGTATTGACTTGTGTGACTGTCAGTCACACTTGAATGGAGCTCAGAATACTAATGAGATCAAAATCATAGGCTTATCCCCAAAGGATCCGTTGACTTCTCTGAAAGAAGCAGGGGTCTCTTCACTACAGATCAGTCTTCTATTCCTGACCATCTCGAAAAGTATTGGTCCCAGAAGGACAGAGCGCAAGAATGCAACTGACCCATCAATAACGCCATCTGTGTGTTGCCCTTTTTTTTGTTCCATCAATGGAATTGAATGGATTTAGCGATAGGTTACACATAGAAATTAAAGAAAAGAACTATTTAAAATACTAAGATGGGGCTTCCCTGGTGGTCCAGTGGGTAAGGACACCGCCTTGCAGTGCAAGGGGCTCCGGTTCGATCCCTGACCTGGGAAGATCCCACGTGCCACGGAGCGGCTGGACGGATGTGTCCAATTGCCTAGCCGGAGCTCTGGAGCGCATGCGCCCAGAGCCGGTGCTCTGCGACTACAGAGGCCACTGCGATGGGAGGCCCACAAGAGCCAAAGAACAAAGACGAACGAAAATAGACAAATGAAAGACCAATAGAAGTGGCCCGCCTGCCCCCCTCCCTCCCCAACCCACCCCCAAATAAATAAATGTTTATTTAAAAAAAAAAAAGATGCCCCCATTTAAAAAAAAAAACTACTAAGATGATGGGAGTAATTGGTAGGAAATTGAGGGTTGAGGGAGGACTGATGCTCAAGTGAAAGCTAATTCTCTGCATTTATATTACAAATTTAAAATTGAGATTATACTCTAAACACAATTTTAAAACCTAACAATTTTATTAAAAACTTAAAACACATACAGAAGTAGAAAGAACAGTACAATGAATGCCCTTGAACCAATCACTTAGCTTCAACAATTATTCAAGCATTCTCACCTTCATATTAATTTGAAGTAAACATCAAATCATTTCATCAATGAATAGGTCAGCATTTATATATAAAAGATAGGATGTTTCTAAAAATTATAATGACAATATCATTGTCACATTACAGTGTTTATAAAAATGCTTTAATATCAAATATTCAGAAAGTAACTGAATGTAGATGCATACTTGAATAACACTGCAATGAACATGGAATGCTGATATTTCTTCAAGACAAATCTTTTATTCACAATGAACATGAGAGAAAATTTAAATGAAATGAAATTTAAATCAAACTTCCCCAAATCGTTTCACAGATTTTTTAAAATTACAGTTGACTTGTTTAAATTAAAGACAACAAATTGTCTGATATGTAAGTATGTTAATCCATGGCTTCTCTCTCCTTGCAATTGATTTGTTCGGCAGAACTGTGTTCTTTGTTATGTAGGACTTCCCATAGTCTGGAATTGAATGGATTTAGCGATAGGTTACACATAGAAATTAAAGAAAAGAACTATTTAAAATACTAAGATGGGGCTTCCCTGGTGGTCCAGTGGGTAAGGACACCGCCTTGCAGTGCAAGGGGCTCCGGTTCGATCCCTGACCTGGGAAGATCCCACGTGCCACGGAGCGGCTGGACGGATGTGTCCAATTGCCTAGCCGGAGCTCTGGAGCGCATGCGCCCAGAGCCGGTGCTCTGCGACTACAGAGGCCACTGCGATGGGAGGCCCACAAGAGCCAAAGAACAAAGACGAACGAAAATAGACAAATGAAAGACCAATAGAAGTGGCCCGCCTGCCCCCCTCCCTCCCCAACCCACCCCCAAATAAATAAATGTTTATTTAAAAAAAAAAAAGATGCCCCCATTTAAAAAAAAAACTACTAAGATGATGGGAGTAATTGGTAGGAAATTGAGGGTTGAGGGAGGACTGATGCTCAAGTGAAAGCTAATTCTCTGCATTTATATTACAAATTTAAAATTGAGATTATACTCTAAACACAATTTTAAAACCTAACAATTTTATTAAAAACTTAAAACACATACAGAAGTAGAAAGAACAGTACAATGAATGCCCTTGAACCAATCACTTAGCTTCAACAATTATTCAAGCATTCTCACCTTCATATTAATTTGAAGTAAACATCAAATCATTTCATCAATGAATAGGTCAGCATTTATATATAAAAGATAGGATGTTTCTAAAAATTATAATGACAATATCATTGTCACATTACAGTGTTTATAAAAATGCTTTAATATCAAATATTCAGAAAGTAACTGAATGTAGATGCATACTTGAATAACACTGCAATGAACATGGAATGCTGATATTTCTTCAAGACAAATCTTTTATTCACAATGAACATGAGAGAAAATTTAAATGAAATGAAATTTAAATCAAACTTCCCCAAATCGTTTCACAGATTTTTTAAAATTACAGTTGACTTGTTTAAATTAAAGACAACAAATTGTCTGATATGTAAGTATGTTAATCCATGGCTTCTCTCTCCTCTTGCAATTGATTTGTTCGGCAGAACTGTGTTCTTTGTTATGTAGGACTTCCCATAGTCTGGAATTTCTAATTGTAACTCTGCTGGCATCATTTAATATGCTCTTTTATCATCTGTATTTTCTGTAAATTGCTGTTTACATATATATATATGTATATATATATATATGTATATATATATATATATGTATATATATATATATTTGATCAAATTCTAGTTTGATGTCTTGGCAAGAATGCTCCATATGTGATGATACATACAGAAGGCAAGTAATGTCTGCTGTCTTTTCTGTTAAGTTAGCCATCATTGATAAACATTTCCTACTTGCATCATTTCATTATGATTTACAATATGATGATATTCTATCATTTCTGCACCTATTATTAGCTGAAATATTCTGTAAAGAGAAATGTCTTCTTTTCAATGATTAGGTTACAATCTGTGTATGAGAAGTGACATAGCTGCTTGGTTCATTCCTGTTATTTACCAGTTTTCAAAATGAGTTGGTTCCTTAGCATTTTCCAAGGGCACAATGGAGTTTTTTGCTCTAGAGAATCAATCTGAATTAATAGATTGAAACCCATATCATTACAGTTATCCTGATTCACCTCAGACGGTCTCCTCTTTGACCAACGGGAGCACCTGCAAGTTGATTCCTGTGTCCCTTTGACATGATCCAGGAATCTTTGACACTCACCTTCTGACAAGATGCTCCAGGATCACCTTGTGATTTCCTGCTCCAGTCCTAAATTCAGCCCTTTTCCCAAGGAACCCTGGAAAAGATTTGCCATGGCTGCATCCTGTGCATATAGCAGTATTTATTTAACTAGTCCACTAAGGAAGAGTATTTAGGTAGTTTCTAACTATCCTCTATTAAAAATTAAGTACTTAGCCATTTTATAGCAATAGTGACCGATGGTGTACTTATAATTTCTCTATTATTTAATATTTAAAGAAAGGTTAGTTAATTTGCCCTTTATGGCCATGCATAAAAAAAACCAAAATACTGACTTTTGTTTGAAAAATTTAAAGAAAAAAAAAAAACAAACTTCCCAAATCGTTTCACAGATTTTTTAAAATTACAGTTGACTTGTTTAAATTAAAGACAACAAATTGTCTGATATGTAAGTATGTTAATCCATGGCTTCTCTCTCCTCTTGCAATTGATTTGTTCGGCAGAACTGTGTTCTTTGTTATGTAGGACTTCCCATAGTCTGGAATTTCTAATTGTAACTCTGCTGGCATCATTTAATATGCTCTTTTATCATCTGTATTTTCTGTAAATTGCTGTTTACATATATATATATGTATATATATATATATGTATATATATATATAGTATATATATATATATTTGATCAAATTCTAGTTTGATGTCTTGGCAAGAATGCTCCATATGTGATGATACATACAGAAGGCAAGTAATGTCTGCTGTCTTTTCTGTTAAGTTAGCCATCATTGATAAACATTTCCTACTTGCATCATTTCATTATGATTTACAATATGATGATATTCTATCATTTCTGCACCTATTATTAGCTGAAATATTCTGTAAAGAGAAATGTCTTCTTTTCAATGATTAGGTTACAATCTGTGTATGAGAAGTGACATAGCTGCTTGGTTCATTCCTGTTATTTACCAGTTTTCAAAATGAGTTGGTTCCTTAGCATTTTCCAAGGGCACAATGGAGTTTTTTGCTCTAGAGAATCAATCTGAATTAATAGATTGAAACCCATATCATTACAGTTATCCTGATTCACCTCAGACGGTCTCCTCTTTGACCAACGGGAGCACCTGCAAGTTGATTCCTGTGTCCCTTTGACATGATCCAGGAATCTTTGACACTCACCTTCTGACAAGATGCTCCAGGATCACCTTGTGATTTCCTGCTCCAGTCCTAAATTCAGCCCTTTTCCCAAGGAACCCTGGAAAAGATTTGCCATGGCTGCATCCTGTGCATATAGCAGTATTTATTTAACTAGTCCACTAAGGAAGAGTATTTAGGTAGTTTCTAACTATCCTCTATTAAAAATTAAGTACTTAGCCATTTTATAGCAATAGTGACCGATGGTGTACTTATAATTTTCTCTATTATTTAATATTTAAAGAAAGGTTAGTTAATTTGCCCCTTTATGGCCATGCATATAAACCAGAGTACATCATGCACCTATTAAAGTCATCTGTAGTAGGGGAGAGCTTCCGAATAGTTAATTAAAAGCTGACAGCAAACATAAAACCTCTGGTGGGATGGAGATTATGGATATTTACTTAGTCTCTAACACTCATCAGCCCTTAAGGATATTATACTTGGAATTGCAGTCCTTCTCATAGCCCCTAGACATTTTACTGCCAGCCAAGAGGACAAGACTTAGTGGAAGTATGATAAATGGAATATTTTTATTGATAAACTGTACTGGAAGTGGTCCACTGATAACTCTGCAAAAGATTACAGAAGGAAATTTGCAATCTCTCAACCACCCAGAATTCCCTACTTTGCTGACTGAATATATTCTGACTAAAATGTTAAAGTGAATTAAACTATCTTACAAATAAATGTGATTGGTATCTGTAATCCAGTAGACTCTGCATTACAAAGACTCTGCATTACAAAGAGTCAGGGATTGCAAAGAGTCAGACACAACTGTGACTAACACACAAGCGAAGTTTCCTCTGCTTTTTGAATGCCATGCTCCTGATTGCAATTTATATATCATACAATCTGCCATTTTCACAAACAGAATTTTTTTTTAAGGTTTAATGAATTTATTTATTATTTTTGTCTCTGTAGGGTCTTCGTTGATGCATGGGGCTTTCTCTAATTGCCGTGGAAGTGATGAATTCTCTCACTGCTGATCACAGACCTCACAGGGCTCTAGGGCATGTGGGCTTCAGTAGTTGTGGCTTGCAGGCTCTAGTGTGTGGCCCTCAGTACAACTGGAAAAGATTGCACTGATCCTGATTCAGTAATTGTATTGGGACATGATCCAGGAATCTTTGACACTCACCTTCTGACAAGATGCTCCAGGATCACCTTGTGATTTCCTGCTCCAGTCCTAAATTCAGCCCTTTTCCCAAGGAACCCTGGAAAAGATTTGCCATGGCTGCATCCTGTGCATATAGCAGTATTTATTTAACTAGTCCACTAAGGAAGAGTATTTAGGTAGTTTCTAACTATCCTCTATTAAAAATTAAGTACTTAGCCATTTTATAGCAATAGTGACCGATGGTGTACTTATAATTTTCTCTATTATTTAATATTTAAAGAAAGGTTAGTTAATTTGCCCCTTTATGGCCATGCATATAAACCAGAGTACATCATGCACCTATTAAAGTCATCTGTAGTAGGGGAGAGCTTCCGAATAGTTAATTAAAAGCTGACAGCAAACATAAAACCTCTGGTGGGATGGAGATTATGGATATTTACTTAGTCTCTAACACTCATCAGCCCTTAAGGATATTATACTTGGAATTGCAGTCCTTCTCATAGCCCCTAGACATTTTACTGCCAGCCAAGAGGACAAGACTTAGTGGAAGTATGATAAATGGAATATTTTTATTGATAAACTGTACTGGAAGTGGTCCACTGATAACTCTGCAAAAGATTACAGAAGGAAATTTGCAATCTCTCAACCACCCAGAATTCCCTACTTTGCTGACTGAATATATTCTGACTAAAATGTTAAAGTGAATTAAACTATCTTACAAATAAATGTGATTGGTATCTGTAATCCAGTAGACTCTGCATTACAAAGACTCTGCATTACAAAGAGTCAGGGATTGCAAAGAGTCAGACACAACTGTGACTAACACACAAGCGAAGTTTCCTCTGCTTTTTGAATGCCATGCTCCTGATTGCAATTTATATATCATACAATCTGCCATTTTCACAAACAGAATTTTTTTTTAAGGTTTAATGAATTTATTTATTATTTTTGTCTCTGTAGGGTCTTCGTTGATGCATGGGGCTTTCTCTAATTGCCGTGGGAAGTGATGAATTCTCTCACTGCTGATCACAGCCCTCACAGGGCTCTAGGGCATGTGGGCTTCAGTAGTTGTGGCTTGCAGGCTCTAGTGTGTGGGCTCAACTGGCCTGGGGCTTAGTTACAAAGCAGATTCTTAACCACCAAGCCACAAGGGAAGCCCCTAAACAGACTGTTTGAAAGCTATTTTTTCTAAAACTCCTGGGCATAGGCTGCAACCCTTTCCTTTAGGAAGAAAATCAGAGTAATAGCGTCCAGAGGGAGGCCAACAGTGACTATTGTCACTTATTTTCTCTATTTACTTACTTCATGTGGTCAGGTTCTGTGGTATAAAGATGATATTGGTCAAAACTCATTAAAGAAGTTATTTCATAGGTATTTTTAAAAAATTAATTCATCCTACAGAACAGTTTTCACTTAGGGTTAACAGAGTCTTTATCTTTCATATTATTAGGGGACCTCAGGTATTAAATACTTAAGCAGAATTCAGAGTGGACTTGAGCTGTGTAGTCTCCATGTTCTGATTTCAGTACTTACAATCTACCATGCCCAAATAGAAAACTGGTGTGAATACTTTCCTGTAGACCATCACTGTTTTGGTTCACTTCCATTTATTGTGGAGAGAGAAGTTTTTGGATGAGTATGTTTGCCAGATAAAATACTGAATACCCAGTTAAATTCGAATTTCAGATACACAAGTAATGTTTTTTAGTATAAGTATATCCCAAATATTTCATGGAACATATTCATTCTAAAAATGATTTGTTCTTGATTTAAGATTCAAATTTAATTGGGTATCCTACACTAAATCTGGCAACTCTATAGGTTAATAAAACCTAGTGGTCATTGACCTTTAAAAATTAAAAAAACTCAAAAAGCAAAATAGAAATAATTAAGTGAAAAAAATTAGGGCTTCCCTGGTGGTCCGGTGGGTAAGGACACCGCCTTGCAGGCGCCGGTTCGATCCCTGGCCTGAGAAGATCTCACGTGCCGCAGAGCAGCTGGACTGATGTGTCCAACCACCGAGCCGGAGCTCTGGAGTGCATGCGCCCAGAGCTGGTACTCTGCAGCGAGAGAGGCCACTGCGATGGGAGGCCCACACTGGCCAAAGAACAAAGATGTACGAAAATAAATAAATGAAAGACAAATAGAAGTGACCAAAAAAAAACCCACACAAAAAATTAAAAAGAACTATATGTTATATAAAGTAAAGCAATACTTCTAAAATGTTAAAGTTTATACAGATTACCTCAGCTACTTGTTAGAAAGCAGATCTGGACTAGGATCCGAGATTCTGTATCTTTAACAAACTCCTGCTTGATGTTGATACTGATTCACCATAAGCCACCATTTGTGCAAAGCTGTGATGGACATCTTTTTGTGTTTTGCTAGTGTTGATTGGGTTTTTGTCCTATTTGTCTACTCAAGGCCATGCAGGTGCTTCTTAATGGCTGAGGGCAGACCATGAACCTGAATCTAAGGTGGAAGGAAGAACAGTAAAGTATTTGACAACTTCTACCAGGTTATTAGTAACACAAAGAAGGGGCTTTCCTGGTGGCTCAGTGATAAAGAATCTGCCTGCCAGTGCAGGAGATATGGGTTGGGAAGATCTTCTAAAGAAGGAAACATCAGTGATTCCCTGGTGGTTCAGTGGGTTAGGACACAGCCTTTCAGTGCAAGGGGTGCCAGTTTGATTCCTGGCCTGGGACGATCCCACGGGCCACGAAGTCACTAGACAGATGTGTCCAACTACCAAGCCGAACCTCTGGAGTGCATGTGCCCAGAGCTGGTGCTCTGCAGCGAGAGAGGCCACTGCAATGGAAGGCCCACACAAGCCAAAGAACAAAGATGGAGGAAAATAGATAAATGAAAGACCAACAGAAGTGCTCCCCACAAAGAAAATTTTATATCATAAAAAAAAGAAGGAAGCATCAGCTCACTTCAGTATTCTTGCCTGGAAAACCTCATGGACAGAAGAGCCTGGCAGGCTACAGTCTATGGGGTAGCATGAGAATCAGACATGACTTAGCACTGGAACACCACCACCACAAAGAAGGAAGAATAGTAGTCACTTCTCTCTCTTGCAACATTGCAGTTGCCAAGTTAAGTTTCCAGGGAAGGATGGTGGCAGAGGAAAAGGGTAGAGTCCAGATGCTGAGCAGCATCAGTAAGAGCTGTATTTTCCTGGGCTGTTTCTGCAATATGATTTAGGACATTTCTGAGCTTGGTTTTCAACCCTAATAATGATTGAATCGTGTACTTTGCTATTGAATCAGTCAGAATTGATATTTGTTACTTGAAACTAAGAACTCTGATGAAACCAAAGCATCCACCAGAAGCTAGCTGGTACCACCTATCAGCTGGAAGTATGTGTATGAGTGTCTCCTAGGTCACAACGCAGGATGATCTCTGCCTCACAGGGTTAGGACAATTCTGAGACAGGTAAAACCTCTCCTTGATGGAAGGATGTCTATTTCCTGGCATGCATCTCTCTGCCTTCTCTGTCAGTGAGGTTTCTGACAATGACCAGCCTTGGCTTGATAGGACTAGATTTATACGCTAACCCTGTTTTAGTTGTATGACTTTGGGGATAATCACTGTGTCTGTGAGTTCCATTTAGATCACATGTTTATTATTATATTCGTTTATGCTATATCATATAATTATTTGGATAAATATTTATAATAGATAACTGGACATTTCATATAAATAGAATCACGCATCCATAATTATTTGCTACACAAGTTTTTTTCTGCTATAGATTGACTTTCCAAGAGGCCTAAATCTAATTAAGCTGTTTGTTTGCAATGTATAGCACCGTGTTTATACATAGTAACTACTCAAGATAATTAGAGAGACACTGATGAATATCTTATGATACTGTTGTTGGAAGGATTAAATGAGTCCATCAGACTCTTGCTACTCCAAGTGTGGTCCCTAAACTAGCAGTATCAGCATCACCTGGGCGCTGGCTGGAACTGTAGTCTTGGGCCCCATCTCAGATTTCAAACCTGCATGTTCCTAAGATCCTCAGGTGATTCATTTTCTCACTGAAGTTTGAGCAACATTGCTCTGGACTATACGTTCAGTGAGGACAGAAGTATGTGTGGCATACAGGAAGCACTCAGTACTGTGTGCTGTAAGAGTAAGTGAAGACTGATACATAGGGAAGCATTTTGTAAACAGCATTAAGCTCTATGTTACAGGATCGGCACAGAACAAAAATAGTAGTCACTTCTCTCTCTTGCAACATTGCAGTTGCCAAGTTAAGTTTCCAGGGAAGGATGGTGGCAGAGGAAAAGGGTAGAGTCCAGATGCTGAGCAGCATCAGTAAGAGCTGTATTTTCCTGGGCTGTTTCTGCAATATGATTTAGGACATTTCTGAGCTTGGTTTTCAACCCTAATAATGATTGAATCGTGTACTTTGCTATTGAATCAGTCAGAATTGATATTTGTTACTTGAAACTAAGAACTCTGATGAAACCAAAGCATCCACCAGAAGCTAGCTGGTACCACCTATCAGCTGGAAGTATGTGTATGAGTGTCTCCTAGGTCACAACGCAGGATGATCTCTGCCTCACAGGGTTAGGACAATTCTGAGACAGGTAAAACCTCTCCTTGATGGAAGGATGTCTATTTCCTGGCATGCATCTCTCTGCCTTCTCTGTCAGTGAGGTTTCTGACAATGACCAGCCTTGGCTTGATAGGACTAGATTTATACGCTAACCCTGTTTTAGTTGTATGACTTTGGGGATAATCACTGTGTCTGTGAGTTCCATTTAGATCACATGTTTATTATTATATTCGTTTATGCTATATCATATAATTATTTGGATAAATATTTATAATAGATAACTGGACATTTCATATAAATAGAATCACGCATCCATAATTATTTGCTACACAAGTTTTTTTCTGCTATAGATTGACTTTCCAAGAGGCCTAAATCTAATTAAGCTGTTTGTTTGCAATGTATAGCACCGTGTTTATACATAGTAACTACTCAAGATAATTAGAGAGACACTGATGAATATCTTATGATACTGTTGTTGGAAGGATTAAATGAGTCCATCAGACTCTTGCTACTCCAAGTGTGGTCCCTAAACTAGCAGTATCAGCATCACCTGGGCGCTGGCTGGAACTGTAGTCTTGGGCCCCATCTCAGATTTCAAACCTGCATGTTCCTAAGATCCTCAGGTGATTCATTTTCTCACTGAAGTTTGAGCAACATTGCTCTGGACTATACGTTCAGTGAGGACAGAAGTATGTGTGGCATACAGGAAGCACTCAGTACTGTGTGCTGTAAGAGTAAGTGAAGACTGATACATAGGGAAGCATTTTGTAAACAGCATTAAGCTCTATGTTACAGGATCGGCACAGAACAAAAATATGTTTTGGGGAGATGTCACTAAACCTTTTCTAGAGAAATAGTTTGAGCTGACACTTTATAATGCCAGTTTATGTACTAAAGCTCGTATATTTATTTTTCTTACAGTTGAGTGACAATTGCATGAAAAAACTCAGTTTTAGATTTAAAAACCAGTCATCCCTTAACTGAAACTGACTTTATACTGAGTTTATTAGCCTGACAGCTAATTATAGAACTTCTTCTAAAGAATGAAGAGAAATTATTGAAACTATTGAAATTATTGAAACAAAGAGAATTTATTGTAGTTTTATTTCTTATGAGATAACGCCTTGATCAAGAGCAAAGGTGCTAGGGCTTTGCTGGTGGTCCTGTGGGTAAAGAAACTGCCCTGCAGTCCAAGGGGTGCCAGTTCGATCCCTGGCCTGAGATCCCACGTGCGGCGGAGCGACTGGACCGGTGTGTCCAACTACTGAGCTGGAGCTCTGAAGTGTATGTGCCCAGAGCCGGTGTTTTGCAGCGAGAGAGGCCACTGCGATGGGAGGCCCACACAGGCCAAAGGGCAGAGATAAATAAATGAAAGATCAATAGAAGTGGCCAAAAAAAAAAAAAAAAGCAAAGGTGCTAATGTTAGACTCTTAAGAGACAGGACTGGTAGATGTTGTAGAGTTAATGTCAACCTCTAACAAAACTCATCCAGTTTCTCACTTAAAATCTATATGAAAGTCTTTATTCATTTAATCATTCTTCAAATCATCAAACATTTATCAAATCTGTCACTATTTGACACGTTCTGTGCTAGGGCTTCCTGATGGATTGCTAGGTACAATATTCTTGAGGAGTTTCATATCAATACAACGATGATAACTTTTTAACTACATAGGCTAACAAAAAACTTTTTAAGATTTATAAATTCATGAATGTGAAAGTCTTGAAATGCTCTGGAGATGAAACCACATTAGTTATATATTTAACAAATGTATTAGAAATGGTAAAAGTATTATTTTCCTGGTAAATCCAGGTTATAGCCTTCTATATGGTTAACACATATTGAATTGTTTAATTAGGGTTGCTCTAAAGAATATAACAGAGGATTCAGTTCTCCACATAGGGAAGCATTTTGTAAACAGCATTAAGCTCTATGTTTTGTTTGGGAGATGTCACTAAACCTTTTCTAGAGAAATAGTTTGAGCTGACACTTTATAATGCCAGTTTATGTACTAAAGCTCGTATATTTATTTTTCTTACAGTTGAGTGACAATTGCATGAAAAAACTCAGTTTTAGATTTAAAAACCAGTCATCCCTTAACTGAAACTGACTTTATACTGAGTTTATTAGCCTGACAGCTAATTATAGAACTTCTTCTAAAGAATGAAGAGAAATTATTGAAACTATTGAAATTATTGAAACAAAGAGAATTTATTGTAGTTTTATTTCTTATGAGATAACGCCTTGATCAAGAGCAAAGGTGCTAGGGCTTTGCTGGTGGTCCTGTGGGTAAAGAAACTGCCCTGCAGTCCAAGGGGTGCCAGTTCGATCCCTGGCCTGAGATCCCACGTGCGGCGGAGCGACTGGACCGGTGTGTCCAACTACTGAGCTGGAGCTCTGAAGTGTATGTGCCCAGAGCCGGTGTTTTGCAGCGAGAGAGGCCACTGCGATGGGAGGCCCACACAGGCCAAAGGGCAGAGATAAATAAATGAAAGATCAATAGAAGTGGCCAAAAAAAAAAAAAAAAGCAAAGGTGCTAATGTTAGACTCTTAAGAGACAGGACTGGTAGATGTTGTAGAGTTAATGTCAACCTCTAACAAAACTCATCCAGTTTCTCACTTAAAATCTATATGAAAGTCTTTATTCATTTAATCATTCTTCAAATCATCAAACATTTATCAAATCTGTCACTATTTGACACGTTCTGTGCTAGGGCTTCCTGATGGATTGCTAGGTACAATATTCTTGAGGAGTTTCATATCAATACAACGATGATAACTTTTTAACTACATAGGCTAACAAAAAACTTTTTAAGATTTATAAATTCATGAATGTGAAAGTCTTGAAATGCTCTGGAGATGAAACCACATTAGTTATATATTTAACAAATGTATTAGAAATGGTAAAAGTATTATTTTCCTGGTAAATCCAGGTTATAGCCTTCTATATGGTTAACACATATTGAATTGTTTTTAATTAGGGTTGCTCTAAAGAATATAACAGAGATGTCCTGGTTGTTTCATTCAGTTCTCCAGATGCGTTTTTCTGTTTTGCATCCTATTTGCTTTGCTCTCTATTGGAGGTTGACTTCTACAGACTGTACTATCCAAGTCCTCTAGCTTCTGGTTGGGTTGGGCCAATGGGAAAGAGTAGGAGAAAAAGAGGACAAGTGTTTATTTCCCATTCCTTTGCTGGGCCACATTTGGCAGTGGCTACATTTCTCTATTTATAGTCACAGCTTTTATCAGGCATCCCCTTCCAAGCTACAGCTCTTCCTGGGTTCCATTAAAAGCTGACTTCCCCCGCTCTTTCGCCTTCTCATTGTTACCAGTCCTTAATTGCTTTACCATAGTTGGTTCCCTTAACCCTTCCTCCTATGTATTTACCTCTGTAAATCATCCCTTTATTAAGTTCTTTTCACCCGTTTAAATGTCACGAGGCAATCAATCAGTCAGTGTCTAAGGCCTGCCTGCTGGGCTAGCACTGTTGAGACATATAATACATGGTCCTGCTTGGGAGGCACTTACAGTCCAGTGAAGGAGATAAAGCCAACGCATGTGAAGCAATTAGGAAACACCACACATTGGTATCAGAGAGACATTTGGGGTTTTGCCACTCAGCCTCAATTCACTCTTCTGATAACTACACCCTGATTTTCCTCTTCTATCACTCTCAGTCAATGTCTTCTAGGTGGAGTAAACTCCACTTTCCACAACATGAGTAATCATTCCTCTGGCCACATATCCTAATCAAAGCCAATAAAATATAAGGAGATTATTTCTGGCACTTCTGGGAAAGAGGTAGGCACTCTTCCACTGAGATTGCTAACAGTAAGGATTATGTGAACTGGAGCTGCCAGGAACCACCATATGGAGCCTGAGAAAGAAGCCAACACAGAACTCAGAGCCAAGAGATGAAGTGGAATAGAATTCTAATGACATTGCTTAAGCCCTTGGATCAAGCTATGCCTTAAGCTAAATATATTTAACAAATGTATTAGAAATGGTAAAAGTATTATTTTCCTGGTAAATCCAGGTTATAGCCTTCTATATGGTTAACACATATTGAATTGTTTTAATTAGGGTTGCTCTAAAGAATATAACAGAGATGTCCTGGTTGTTTCATTCAGTTCTCCAGATGCGTTTTTCTGTTTTGCATCCTATTTGCTTTGCTCTCTATTGGAGGTTGACTTCTACAGACTGTACTATCCAAGTCCTCTAGCTTCTGGTTGGGTTGGGCCAATGGGAAAGAGTAGGAGAAAAAGAGGACAAGTGTTTATTTCCCATTCCTTTGCTGGGCCACATTTGGCAGTGGCTACATTTCTCTATTTATAGTCACAGCTTTTATCAGGCATCCCGTCCAAGCTACAGCTCTTCCTGGGTTCCATTAAAAGCTGACTTCCCCCGCTCTTTCGCCTTCTCATTGTTACCAGTCCTTAATTGCTTTACCATAGTTGGTTCCCTTAACCCTTCCTCCTATGTATTTACCTCTGTAAATCATCCCTTTATTAAGTTCTTTTCACCCGTTTAAATGTCACGAGGCAATCAATCAGTCAGTGTCTAAGGCCTGCCTGCTGGGCTAGCACTGTTGAGACATATAATACATGGTCCTGCTTGGGAGGCACTTACAGTCCAGTGAAGGAGATAAAGCCAACGCATGTGAAGCAATTAGGAAACACCACACATTGGTATCAGAGAGACATTTGGGGTTTTGCCACTCAGCCTCAATTCACTCTTCTGATAACTACACCCTGATTTTCCTCTTCTATCACTCTCAGTCAATGTCTTCTAGGTGGAGTAAACTCCACTTTCCACAACATGAGTAATCATTCCTCTGGCCACATATCCTAATCAAAGCCAATAAAATATAAGGAGATTATTTCTGGCACTTCTGGGAAAGAGGTAGGCACTCTTCCACTGAGATTGCTAACAGTAAGGATTATGTGAACTGGAGCTGCCAGGAACCACCATATGGAGCCTGAGAAAGAAGCCAACACAGAACTCAGAGCCAAGAGATGAAGTGGAATAGAATTCTAATGACATTGCTTAAGCCCTTGGATCAAGCTATGCCTTAAGCTAAATATATCACTACTTCTTTAGTTATATGAGCCAATAGCCAAAATATTCTTTTTTTGCATAAGTCAGTTTGCGTTGTTTTTTATTTTGTCACCTGCAACTAAAATAGTTCTAACAATTCATAAATTGGTACTGCAAGTGGAGATTAGTAAAAGAAAGCTCTTAAAGTGTTGAATCAGTTGATTCAGAGGAGGCTGCATCTATACTGGGCTGGGAATTCAGAAGCAAAGTTGTAGGTTGAACTGGCACCTGTTGTATACTACGATTCAGAAAAATGTGCCTATCAAGTATGAAACAAAAAAGGGCCAGTTATTAGAGTGCAGATACTAAAGTACATCAGCTCTTACGTGCTGACTTTTAGTTAGGTCCTGTGAGAAAGACTCAAGTTTAGGATTGAAGTTTATCTAAGGCAGAAAGGCAAAAATAATATTTTGCTGTAAATAATTCTTTTTTTTCACCATACCTCACAGCATGCACGATCTTAGTTTCCCGATCCTAGTCTGCCAAGCTCCTCTGGCCATGGGATTCTCCAGAATACTGGAGTGGGTTGTCATGTCCTCCTGCAGGGGATCTTCCTGACCCAGGGATCGAACGTGCATCTCCTAAGTGTCCTGTATTGGTAGGTGGGTTCTTTACCACGAACGCCATCTAGGAAGCCTTCCCAAACCCTCATCGCCAGGCAAATCCCTAAATGATCATTTTTTCTTATAGGCTGCAATCAGATATGACAGAAACTTCAGTAATCTGGAGCCATTATGGGTAGGAAAAGCCCGCAGAGAATGTTAATACCAATGGAAGCAAGATATGGAAAAGACTGGAACTTGGGAGAAGTCTGACCACTCCTAGGCCTCTCTCAAACAATTCCTGCCTGCTTGGAAAGGTAGGAATTATTCCCTCTGCTCCTGTAGTAGCACCATGCCATTCCACCTGCATGCCTCGTCCCGCTCCAGCCCCTGTACAAAGCCAGAGATTGCTAACAGTAAGGATTATGTGAACTGGAGCTGCCAGGAACCACCATATGGAGCCTGAGAAAGAAGCCAACACAGAACTCAGAGCCAAGAGATGAAGTGGAATAGAATTCTAATGACATTGCTTAAGCCCTTGGATCAAGCTATGCCTTAAGCTAAATATATCACTACTTCTTTAGTTATATGAGCCAATAGCCAAAATATTCTTTTTTTGCATAAGTCAGTTTGCGTTGTTTTTTATTTTGTCACCTGCAACTAAAATAGTTCTAACAATTCATAAATTGGTACTGCAAGTGGAGATTAGTAAAAGAAAGCTCTTAAAGTGTTGAATCAGTTGATTCAGAGGAGGCTGCATCTATACTGGGCTGGGAATTCAGAAGCAAAGTTGTAGGTTGAACTGGCACCTGTTGTATACTACGATTCAGAAAAATGTGCCTATCAAGTATGAAACAAAAAAGGGCCAGTTATTAGAGTGCAGATACTAAAGTACATCAGCTCTTACGTGCTGACTTTTAGTTAGGTCCTGTGAGAAAGACTCAAGTTTAGGATTGAAGTTTATCTAAGGCAGAAAGGCAAAAATAATATTTTGCTGTAAATAATTCTTTTTTTTCACCATACCTCACAGCATGCACGATCTTAGTTTCCCGATCCTAGTCTGCCAAGCTCCTCTGGCCATGGGATTCTCCAGAATACTGGAGTGGGTTGTCATGTCCTCCTGCAGGGGATCTTCCTGACCCAGGGATCGAACGTGCATCTCCTAAGTGTCCTGTATTGGTAGGTGGGTTCTTTACCACGAACGCCATCTAGGAAGCCTTCCCAAACCCTCATCGCCAGGCAAATCCCTAAATGATCATTTTTTCTTATAGGCTGCAATCAGATATGACAGAAACTTCAGTAATCTGGAGCCATTATGGGTAGGAAAAGCCCGCAGAGAATGTTAATACCAATGGAAGCAAGATATGGAAAAGACTGGAACTTGGGAGAAGTCTGACCACTCCTAGGCCTCTCTCAAACAATTCCTGCCTGCTTGGAAAGGTAGGAATTATTCCCCTCTGCTCCTGTAGTAGCACCATGCCATTCCACCTGCATGCCCCTCGTCCCCGCTCCAGCCCCTGTACAAAGCCAGTGGCTGTTTCAGATTGTTCTCAGGGGGAAACCAAAATGGGAGAATACCAAGGCCTATTACCAAAATACAAGAATAGCCATACAGGAACCTAACTGCAAAGACTGCAGGGGTGTTGTTTGTTTGTTTATTTATTGGCTATTCTGGGTTTTCACTGCTGCCATAGGCTCTCCTCTAGTTACAGGGAGTGGGGGCTACTCTCTAGTGTAGGTGAGCAGGCTTCTTGTGGCTACTTCTCTTGCTGTGGAACTCAAACTCTAGGGCACATGGGCTTCAGTAGTTGCGGCCCATGGGCTCAATAGTTGCGGCTCCAAGGTTCTAGAGCACATAGTTGTGGCTCCCGGACTCAAGTTGCTCCACAGCATGTGGGATCTTCCCGGATCAGGGATCAAACTCATGTCTCCTGCATTGACAGGCAAACTTTTTACCACTGAACTGCCAGGGAAGCCCCAAGATTGCACTTTAAAATGACCTCTGGCTTTGGAGTTTTTTCTTCCACAGAATTGGCCACATACAGATAGAATGGAAGTTGACTAAGAAGTAAAGGAAATTTTGTTGTAAAAGAAACCCAAGTTTTAAGGACAAAACTTAGGTTACTTACTGCTATAAAGGTAATGCATAAGCCTGAGTAGCTTAACACAGTCAGATATTTATTTGCACTTTTGTAGAGTCCAATATGAGTATTTCTGATTGGTGGGTGGTCTTCTACAAGGTCATTCGGTTACCCAGATGCCTTCCATCTCATGGCTCTCGTGTATTCTCCAGGGACTTGGAATTCTTTCAGTACAGCCACAGGAGGAAAAAGAGAGCAAGGAAGGCTTACCTGGTTCTGAACTGCATCGTTAAGTGATTCAGATCATTTCTACTCATAGTCCAACGAGACAGACAAAAGACTTTACTAAGATTAACAGAAAAACTGGGAATGTAGTCTCTGTGTAGCTACTTCCTGCAACAACTCTACACAACAGAAGAGGATCCTAGCTATTTGCTGGTTAAAGCTAGTTATCTCTACCGTAGCAAGTGATTTTTCAGCCCTCACTGTATCAAGAAGCTGAATGCCAAAGAGGCATAGTCCCTAGAAAGATTATCCTTCCTCAACGTCTATTACAGATCGGCATAGAAGAACAATGGATGAGAAATTCTCCAAGAGCAGAACATATGGCAGCCAGATGGGTTGATCAAAGAGCTTCCTCTTCTTCTCTCATGGTAGGAAGCTATTCCTGTCCAGCAAGATACAATATATCTTATGCACTGGAGACCAGTTTGTTTGCCATAATCATTTTTCTAAATATAAGATTTCATTGCAGGTGTTCTTTTCTTTTCCTCTCCTTATAAATTAAGTATCTTGTAACTGATTTTACCATATAGCCTTAGGTTGCTAGACCACGAAGAACTATATTGCTATAAGCTGGAGAAACGCTTTTTTCTGGTATCTTGGAATTGACATTATCAGCAGTAATTGGATGATCTTTAGCTCATTTCTCTTTGGGGAGGAAATGAGTGCATATGTGTTGGTAAAAAATATTGTTGAATTGAGTAGGCATAAACATTTTAAAAGGCATATGTAGAAGAGGAATGTTTGGGGACATCAACAGAATAATGGGGATAAATTGTATGTCTGTTGTTTCCATTGCCCAGGACACACATCCACCCTTCCTCTCATAAGCATACTTCCATTTGCCAAAGTGGAATCACCTTCTTGTGCTATTCATGTGTCATTAATAGACTCACTGGGCATAAGCCTGAGTAGCTTAACACAGTCAGATATTTATTTGCACTTTTGTAGAGTCCAATATGAGTATTTCTGATTGGTGGGTGGTCTTCTACAAGGTCATTCGGTTACCCAGATGCCTTCCATCTCATGGCCCCGTGTATTCTCCAGGGACTTGGAATTCTTTCAGTACAGCCACAGGAGGAAAAGAGAGCAAGGAAGGCTTACCTGGTTCTGAACTGCATCGTTAAGTGATTCAGATCATTTCTACTCATAGTCCAACGAGACAGACAAAAGACTTTACTAAGATTAACAGAAAAACTGGGAATGTAGTCTCTGTGTAGCTACTTCCTGCAACAACTCTACACAACAGAAGAGGATCCTAGCTATTTGCTGGTTAAAGCTAGTTATCTCTACCGTAGCAAGTGATTTTTCAGCCCTCACTGTATCAAGAAGCTGAATGCCAAAGAGGCATAGTCCCTAGAAAGATTATCCTTCCTCAACGTCTATTACAGATACGGCATAGAAGAACAATGGATGAGAAATTCTCCAAGAGCAGAACATATGGCAGCCAGATGGGTTGATCAAAGAGCTTCCTCTTCTTCTCTCATGGTAGGAAGCTATTCCTGTCCAGCAAGATACAATATATCTTATGCACTGGAGACCAGTTTGTTTGCCATAATCATTTTTCTAAATATAAGATTTCATTGCAGGTGTTCTTTTCTTTTCCTCTCCTTATAAATTAAGTATCTTGTAACTGATTTTACCATATAGCCTTAGGTTGCTAGACCACGAAGAACTATATTGCTATAAGCTGGAGAAACGCTTTTTTCTGGTATCTTGGAATTGACATTATCAGCAGTAATTGGATGATCTTTAGCTCATTTCTCTTTGGGGAGGAAATGAGTGCATATGTGTTGGTAAAAAATATTGTTGAATTGAGTAGGCATAAACATTTTAAAAGGCATATGTAGAAGAGGAATGTTTGGGGACATCAACAGAATAATGGGGATAAATTGTATGTCTGTTGTTTCCATTGCCCAGGACACACATCCACCCTTCCTCTCATAAGCATACTTCCATTTGCCAAAGTGGAATCACCTTCTTGTGCTATTCATGTGTCATTAATAGACTCAGCTTCTGGGATGGGCTTCTGATTCAGACCAGGCCACTCTGAGTATATTTTTCTCTGGGCAACAGTGGCTGGTTGAGGAATGACACAAGTTTTGTGTTTTTCTCCCCTCATCATGCCTCTTTTATTTATATTTCTTTTCATCCATCTTTTTTATTCTTTGGCCTGTGTGGGCCTCCCATCACAGTGGCCTCTCTCACTGCAGAGCATCGCCTCTGGGTGCATGCGTTCCAGGGTGCTGGCTCGTCATTGGCCACACCGTGGACACCAGTTTTGCTGATGGTGAGGATAGTGTGAGCCTAGAGCTTCTGGCTGCTGATTTGTAGTTTGAGAATGAAACCAAGGACAGAGGAAACACCCAACATTTCAGAGACCATCCACATCTTGATGATATAATTTGAATTTTTCATCCAAGCCATGTTTAACAAAACTATCTTGAGCGTTTTTTCAGTTATGTGAGCCAATAAATTCTCTTCCCTATTTGAGCCAATCTGAGTTGGACTTTATGTCACTTGCAACTGCGGAGCCTTATGGACTCAATACCAAGTTGTGTGGGGTTGACCGAAACACATTGAGTTGGCCAAAAAGTCCATTCGTGGTTTTCTGTATGCTTTTTGGCCAACCTAAAACAAAGGAATAAGTGAATATGAATATAACCGAGGGGCAGACCCAACTAAAACTGAAGGGGTAGATTGAGTAGTGGTTTATAGCATAAGAGGGAACTTTGGATGGGGACAGGAAAAAAATCAGTCAGAAGAGTAAATTCAATGTACTATAAAAACTATATTGCTATAAGCTGGAGGCTTTTTCTGGTATCTTGGAATTGACATTATCAGCAGTAATTGGATGATCTTTAGCTCATTTCTCTTTGGGGAGGAAATGAGTGCATATGTGTTGGTAAAAAATATTGTTGAATTGAGTAGGCATAAACATTTTAAAAGGCATATGTAGAAGAGGAATGTTTGGGGACATCAACAGAATAATGGGGATAAATTGTATGTCTGTTGTTTCCATTGCCCAGGACACACATCCACCCTTCCTCTCATAAGCATACTTCCATTTGCCAAAGTGGAATCACCTTCTTGTGCTATTCATGTGTCATTAATAGACTCAGCTTCTGGGATGGGCTTCTGATTCAGACCAGGCCACTCTGAGTATATTTTTCTCTGGGCAACAGTGGCTGGTTGAGGAATGACACAAGTTTTGTGTTTTTCTCCCCTCATCATGCCTCTTTTATTTATATTTCTTTTCATCCATCTTTTTTATTCTTTGGCCTGTGTGGGCCTCCCATCACAGTGGCCTCTCTCACTGCAGAGCATCGCCTCTGGGTGCATGCGTTCCAGGGTGCTGGCTCGTCATTGGCCACACCGTGGACACCAGTTTTGCTGATGGTGAGGATAGTGTGAGCCTAGAGCTTCTGGCTGCTGATTTGTAGTTTGAGAATGAAACCAAGGACAGAGGAAACACCCAACATTTCAGAGACCATCCACATCTTGATGATATAATTTGAATTTTTCATCCAAGCCATGTTTAACAAAACTATCTTGAGCGTTTTTTCAGTTATGTGAGCCAATAAATTCTCTTCCCTATTTGAGCCAATCTGAGTTGGACTTTATGTCACTTGCAACTGCGGAGCCTTATGGACTCAATACCAAGTTGTGTGGGGTTGACCGAAACACATTGAGTTGGCCAAAAAGTCCATTCGTGGTTTTCTGTATGCTTTTTGGCCAACCTAAAACAAAGGAATAAGTGAATATGAATATAACCGAGGGGCAGACCCAACTAAAACTGAAGGGGTAGATTGAGTAGTGGTTTATAGCATAAGAGGGAACTTTGGATGGGGACAGGAAAAAAATCAGTCAGAAGAGTAAATTCAATGTACTATAAAAATATAGCCATGAAATTATTGAAGCATGAAGAGCTATGCCAAAAGTAAAGATTTAGAATGATTATTCTGACATGTGATTGATGCAGAGCTAGAAGGAAGTCAGAAATACCATCTCCGGCTGTTCTTTCTGCTCTTAGCACAGCATTCACACTGGTCTCCTTGCTTCCTACTAATTCAAACTCCTCCACTGCCCTGCCTTTGAATTTCTGCACTTGCTCTTGTCTCTGCATGGAAAGTTCTTTGCCCAGAATTTTGCTTGGCTTTCTCCTTCATTTCATTTAGATCACTAAACGTAACTTCATCAAAGAGGCCCTTCTACATCAACGTCGCTAAAATACAAACTACTTCCACCTGCATCCTTTCAGTCTTTCTGCTCCACTTGGTCTTCACAGCACTTATCACCACATGCTATTATATTGTATATCTATTTGTTTGTAAACGTATTGTCTATCTCTCCACTGGAGGAATTGCAAAGAGACTCCGTTTAAGTGCAGGTTCTTGTTTTACGCACTGACGTATCCTTGGTAATCTGGGTCTTTCACATAAAAGTTCCCAATGAAAGCTTGTTTGATGATGAATGAATGAGTGCAATGCAGTAAAGGATATACAAAAAAAATCACCAAGGGCTGTGCTAGTCTCTTAAATGCCTTGAACATTCCTATAATTTCAGGCAAAAATTCTGCTTAAAGTTCCCACTTTGCTCCGCCTCCGCAAGGAAAAGGGATTCAGGGAAGTTTCCTACTGCTAAAGCGAGGGCTTAAGATATTCTTCTTTCCCAGACGATTCTGGTGAAGGGTGTTGTTTTCTCCTGACTTGAGCGTTTTTCAGTTATGTGAGCCAATAAATTCTCTTCCCTATTTGAGCCAATCTGAGTTGGACTTTATGTCACTTGCAACTGCGGAGCCTTATGGACTCAATACCAAGTTGTGTGGGGTTGACCGAAACACATTGAGTTGGCCAAAAAGTCCATTCGTGGTTTTCTGTATGCTTTTTGGCCAACCTAAAACAAAGGAATAAGTGAATATGAATATAACCGAGGGGCAGACCCAACTAAAACTGAAGGGGTAGATTGAGTAGTGGTTTATAGCATAAGAGGGAACTTTGGATGGGGACAGGAAAAAAATCAGTCAGAAGAGTAAATTCAATGTACTATAAAAATATAGCCATGAAATTATTGAAGCATGAAGAGCTATGCCAAAAGTAAAGATTTAGAATGATTATTCTGACATGTGATTGATGCAGAGCTAGAAGGAAGTCAGAAATACCATCTCCGGCTGTTCTTTCTGCTCTTAGCACAGCATTCACACTGGTCTCCTTGCTTCCTACTAATTCAAACTCCTCCACTGCCCTGCCTTTGAATTTCTGCACTTGCTCTTGTCTCTGCATGGAAAGTTCTTTGCCCAGAATTTTGCTTGGCTTTCTCCTTCATTTCATTTAGATCACTAAACGTAACTTCATCAAAGAGGCCCTTCTACATCAACGTCGCTAAAATACAAACTACTTCCACCTGCATCCTTTCAGTCTTTCTGCTCCACTTGGTCTTCACAGCACTTATCACCACATGCTATTATATTGTATATCTATTTGTTTGTAAACGTATTGTCTATCTCTCCACTGGAGGAATTGCAAAGAGACTCCGTTTAAGTGCAGGTTCTTGTTTTACGCACTGACGTATCCTTGGTAAGTACGGGTCTTTCACATAAAAGTTCCCAATGAAAGCTTGTTTGATGATGAATGAATGAGTGCAATGCAGTAAAGGATATACAAAAAAAATCACCAAGGGCTGTGCTAGTCTCTTAAATGCCTTGAACATTCCTATAATTTCAGGCAAAAATTCTGCTTAAAGTTCCCACTTTTGCTCCGCCTCCGCAAGGAAAAGGGATTCAGGGAAGTTTCCTACTGCTAAAGCGAGGGCTTAAGATATTCTTCTTTCCCAGACGATTCTGGTGAAGGGTGTTGTTTTCTCCTGACTTACGCCATTAAGAAAAGACATCTCCAAGTTCAGACCCAGACCCGACTATACGGGGGTTCTTTCTCCATCTCAGCTCCAAACAGAGCTCAAAGAAACACGAAGGAGAGGTGGCTGCCACTCTCAAAGCTTACAAAATGACTTCTCTTCCCGGGGATCGGCAACCAGGTGAATTTCAGAACGACGAGCACTTGGAGAGGGAAGGATTCCCACGCCAGGTGGAAAAGGGCTCGGGGAGGGGAGCAGTCTTCCCTGATGCCTCGCGACCACTCAGCTTACTGGCGCGGCCTGCCCCGAACCACGAACGCCGACCCTTCAGGGCAAAGCTGGGCTTTCAACCAAGTTTGCCTCCCCGGCGGATTCTGCCCGCTCGCCCCTCCCACGGCAAGCCCAGCCTCCGATTTCCGCTGCTCCCGGCCGGAGAGCGCCAGGAATCCAATGACTGTTCCCGAGGGAGCGCCGTGCACCCGGGCGGGCGTTAGGAGGGCGGGGCCGAGGAGCCGCGGCGGCCGCCCCTCCCCCGCCGCGCGGGCCAGGGCGGGGCGGACGGGCTCCGAGGGGCGCGCGGCGCGGCCGCCGGGACTATTTGTCCTTCCGCGCGGGGCGCTGCGGCCCGGCGCCGACGTCGGCCCGGCTGAGTGGCAGGAGATTAGCCGAGGGTTTCCCCCGCCGCGCGCCCCCGGCCAATCGGCGCCGCGCTGGCGTGCTGCGGCGCCGCGCACACGCACGTTCCGGAGTCCCCGCCTCCCACCGACACCCTTACCCTGCCCACCGCGCCCTCCCGGCGCCACGCGCGCGGTTCCCCCGGCCTTCTCCAGCCACTGGGCCCCTCGGTGCTGTGCTCCAAAGTGAAAGTGAAATAAGGAGAGACTGGGGCTGTAGGAGAAGCGTAATTAGCATCTGTGTCAAGGTTAACACCAAACCTACGCCGCCCTCGGGCTCGCCGGACCGACTGGAGTGAAGCTGTCGTTGAGGAGCAAGAAAGAGGACAGCCCTCTCAATGCTTTAGAGATTGGGTGGAGAACTCTTCCCATATCCTTGCCTGTTCTCTACTCAGGGACCTGCTGGATTTCTTACTTGGTGTTCAGTTGTGGTCAGAACACTTGATAGATCCTTGCTCCCTCTGGGGGGAAAGAAACCATCTCCTGTACACATTGTCAGACTCAGTAGGCCACGACTGATGTACATCCTGGAAGGAGACAGTGCTCTGTGAGGCCTTGTTTTCTCTGTTGAGTTACATCCTCCTGAGACGGTGGCTGACCCTAGGCCCGTGGCTGAGATTCCTGGATGTGATTGACATGCGTGATTAGCAGACTAGTGAGAGAGAACCAGGGAAATTGCTGTCAGAACAATTACATACAGGGACGTCAGAACAATGGCTTGAGAGCCCCAAGGGACTTACAGGCCATCCTAGCGCTGTCACGATGCCCTCTGGGACCGTGGCCAAGTCACATCTCTTTGTGTCTTCCTTTCTTTCTGGTAAGTTAAAAAAAAAAAAAACAAAAAAACTATTCTTATTGCTCCCAATCTCAAAGTTTAAAAATAAACTTAGATAAGGAGGTGAAAACATTGAAGGTTTTGTTTGGGAGGGAGAAGGGGGTGGTTGTAGTTGACCCACGGTCTCTGGAGGGAAGAATCTGTAAAAAGAAGCAGTTTGACCTTCAGCGGACAAACCCCTCATTTAAGTTAAATGTGGTGCACTTGTATTGAGGCTTGACTCTAGATGCAGCGTTCTAAGGTTGGTGCTGTGTGGTCTTCGTAAGAGTTCTTTACATTTAGTGAAAAGAAAACCACAGATAAGTGGACCTGCTCGGTTCAAACCTGTGTTGTTCAAAAGTCCATGCAAGGGGCTTCCCTGGTGGTCCAGTGGGTAAGGACACCGCCTTGCAGTGCAAGGGGTGCCGATTCGATCCCTGGCCTGGGAAGATCCCACGTGCCGCGGAGCGGCTGGACCGATGTGTCTTAACTACTGAGCGGGAGCTCTGGAGTGCATGCGCCCAGAGCCGGTGCTCTGCGACAATAGAGGCCACTGCAATGGGAGGCCCACATGGGCCAAAAGAACAAAGATGGATGAAAATAGATAAATGAAAGACCAATAGAAGTGACCCGCCCACCGCACTTCCTCCCCAACCAGCAGCCCCTCCAAAAAAAAAAAAAGTCCATGCAAAACCCTGCATTCCAGATCCTACCCCATGCCTGTGCCAGTTCAGATCAGTAAATCTTGGCAATTTTCATTCTCTAATTCCTTTTTGAGAACCACAAAGCCGTGCTAGACATTGGTACAGAAAGGTCCTGTGCTTGTTGATCCCCGCTTGAGCCTATGCTGTGGCTTGGGGTTCAGCCACAAATAGATATGTGGAACTGATGGAGCATGGTACCAGAAGCCTGTTTACTGGAGTGAATGAAGAGCTTCTTGAGACAGAGCATGTCCTCAGGGAAAGAGTCAGACTCAGTGAGCTTGAGATAGAAACAGAGACTTGAGTCTTGAGAAGGGAGAAATCCCTTAGCATCAAGTCCTATATCTGGTCCTTGTCTGAGTGAGGAAGGGAAAAGAAGGAGGAGGCAATGGGTGAAAGCAGAAGTTTCTGCTTCAGATTTTTCAAGTCCTGCATTTCTCATTCATAACACACAGTCTCACCTTTACTAGAAAAGTCAAGCTATCAACACAAGTGCAAGCAATAGAAAACCAGGCTAGAGGTGACTTTTGAAAAATAGAATGGATTATCCTATCACATAAGAAGTTTGGAGAAAGGTGGTTCATTTATTGGTTAATTGAATAACTCAAGTATGTCACTGAGGACCCAAGTAGATTTCTTTCTACTCTGGCATCTTCAGACGGGATAGTTTCTTCTGTCATCTCCTTTCAGGGCAGCATCATACCTTCAGCATTTCTTGACATAAAATGCAGTCAAGGGCATCCAAGGAATGTTGTCTCCCACTTCTTTATAACCTGTCTGTCTCTTTCTTAATGAAGGTTAACTCTTCCTACAGATCTCTAGTATAACTGAGTCCTATTGTGCAGACTTAGGTCAAACACACATCCTAAACTAATTACTTATAAGAAGAATGATGCCAAACATAATCTACCCCACATGCCAAGGAGAGAAATCACCTTCCATGTGCATGTAGGGGGGTATAATTCAAACACCATCAAATTTTGTAAGAAAAAAAATTAGTAAAAGTGGTTGTGGCTTAGGTCTCAAAAGTTTCCTTTATTGTTCCTTTTCTCTACTTCAAAATGTGTTTGTATCTACTTTTCATTCATCACTTCTAAATTTCAGAATCTTCCTTTATAGTCTGTCTGTACTAGTACAATGGAGAGGTGATCCACCTCCATTTCAAAACTTGACTGTCAGTCTGCCTAAGACCTTGCTCTTGGCCTAAACGTTCACAGTGGTCTGTAATCCACAAGCCATATCTTGTAGGCTGTTGGATCTAACACACCATTAGTGAGTAGCAGAGATCCAAAGCCCTTTTTTGTCGTTTCAGGAGAATCCATGTTGAAATATGCAAGAACTAGTCTAAATCTTATTCAGTGAGCATGGAGAGGTAAGGACCATGAGCAAGCTTTTTCTTTCCTAGCAGGGTTCTGTACCCAAAACTTTTCTGTCTGGCTCAGTAATGGGTGAGTGCCACGTGGTATCCTCAGCTACTTGGTTTTTGACTGCTTCCCTTTCAGCCTTTTCCTCCCCACTAATAGCCATCTCCTGCAGATTGGGTCCCACTCTGTTTTTCCAAGTTGCAACCTGCAGGAACTCTGATAACGGCTTGAACATAAAACTTGTTCCATTTCTTTTCTATATTCATATTCACTGTTTTTTTTTCATCAAGCAAATATTCAGTATTGATTCTCTTCCAAGTATTTTTATGCGCTGGGGAGACACTGATGACTACCTGCCTTCAATGAGTTTACATTCTTGTAGGGGAACTTTGTCTAACAGGGCTTGGCATGAAATTCCTCATTGTCTGGCAAAAACCAGAATGGAAGTAAAACTTAAAAACAAGGCTGAGTCATTAACTCTGCTTCATAACCCATGTTTTAATCCTTCACAAACAGCTACCATTAGTAGTCTATAAATTATTTTGCTCTTTACACAGCTCATATCACATCTTTTCAAAGAAGCCATTGTTTCAGAAAATTATAGTTTCCAACAATAATAACACCATGTAGGGCAAGGCACTTGTGGTACAGTAGGCTTTATTAATAACATGCTTTGTCAGCTTGAACAGGCCAGGCTATAGATGGATGATTACAGCAAAAATGGAGGCTCTATCTGATACAAGTTTATGTATCATCAGAATTGTTACACCCTATCTCTGTTCACAGTCAGGAACCTGCCAGATCTTATTCATCAGAATGGTTTGTAGATACACTGTGAGAGATATACATATTTACTGTTACCTACGTTTCTGTGGCTATGCTTGCCTGAGGATGTATAGTAAAGTCAAAATTTTTTAGATGCTTTCAAAATTCACTCAGGATTGTTATTCTAACTTTATTTATAGTAAGAAATAGTTTCTGTAAAAAAGTGCTACACTATGTTGAAAGTAAACCTGTTTACATATTTTCTACTAGAGCAGCTTCTACTTCAGATGGTGTCATGAACCCTTAGTGTCTAATTTATCTTGACAGAGTCTGAAGTGGACGTAAACCGATTCAGACGGCAGTGCCTGAAATATGAGTCAGAGAAGTGAAATGAGAGCATTTAAATGAAATATGAACTCTAGTCAATCTGAATGAATTCCCATAGCACCTCAGTCCATGAAAAAAATCTGTAATGGTTTTAATCCTTACTCAACTCATGACAAAGTGCATGACCCAAAATGAGGCAGTTAATTAATTTCTGTGTCTTGGTGTGCCCCATTTTTACAACAGAGTTAATCAGACATGTAGTGCACCTGTACTTGGAGTTCAGAAGAAATAAGAATTGCCCTCTTTCTGAAATGTAGCTGATAATTGTCAGTATTGATTCTCTTCCAAGTATTTTTATGCGCTGGGAGACACTGATGACTACCTGCCTTCAATGAGTTTACATTCTTGTAGGGGAACTTTGTCTAACAGGGCTTGGCATGAAATTCCTCATTGTCTGGCAAAAACCAGAATGGAAGTAAAACTTAAAAACAAGGCTGAGTCATTAACTCTGCTTCATAACCCATGTTTTAATCCTTCACAAACAGCTACCATTAGTAGTCTATAAATTATTTTGCTCTTTACACAGCTCATATCACATCTTTTCAAAGAAGCCATTGTTTCAGAAAATTATAGTTTCCAACAATAATAACACCATGTAGGGCAAGGCACTTGTGGTACAGTAGGCTTTATTAATAACATGCTTTGTCAGCTTGAACAGGCCAGGCTATAGATGGATGATTACAGCAAAAATGGAGGCTCTATCTGATACAAGTTTATGTATCATCAGAATTGTTACACCCTATCTCTGTTCACAGTCAGGAACCTGCCAGATCTTATTCATCAGAATGGTTTGTAGATACACTGTGAGAGATATACATATTTACTGTTACCTACGTTTCTGTGGCTATGCTTGCCTGAGGATGTATAGTAAAGTCAAAATTTTTTAGATGCTTTCAAAATTCACTCAGGATTGTTATTCTAACTTTATTTATAGTAAGAAATAGTTTCTGTAAAAAAGTGCTACACTATGTTGAAAGTAAACCTGTTTACATATTTTCTACTAGAGCAGCTTCTACTTCAGATGGTGTCATGAACCCTTAGTGTCTAATTTATCTTGACAGAGTCTGAAGTGGACGTAAACCGATTCAGACGGCAGTGCCTGAAATATGAGTCAGAGAAGTGAAATGAGAGCATTTAAATGAAATATGAACTCTAGTCAATCTGAATGAATTCCCATAGCACCTCAGTCCATGAAAAAAATCTGTAATGGTTTTAATCCTTACTCAACTCATGACAAAGTGCATGACCCAAAATGAGGCAGTTAATTAATTTCTGTGTCTTGGTGTGCCCCATTTTTACAACAGAGTTAATCAGACATGTAGTGCACCTGTACTTGGAGTTCAGAAGAAATAAGAATTGCCCTCTTTCTGAAATGTAGCTGATAATTGTCAGTTATCAACAGGAATTAACTGATCTCTGTATCTACCCATCATTATGCATCCAGGATCTAGCATGTATCTTACACATACATGCTAAAGAAATCTTTGTTGCATGAATGAATGAGAAAATGAGCCAATGAGCCATGAACTGCAGCATGCCAGGTTTTTTGCTATGCAAGACTCAGGATGTATCCTGCCCTTAAGGAACTAACCTTCTAGTGAAATTAGACATACACAGAGAAAAATGTACTTAATAATTACGGTAGGAAATGCCAGGAACTGTTGTAACCCATTATCTTCAACCTAGAATTTCTAGATTCATAGCTTCATTATGAATTCTTCCCTAAATCTAACCTGCTTAAGAATATGCTTCGAGGGCTTCCTTGGTGGTCGAGTGGATAAGGGCACCACCTTGCAGTCCAAGGGGTGCCAGTTTGATCCCTGGCCTGGGAAGATCCCATGTGCTGTGGAGCGGCTGCTCCGATGTGTGCAATACCAAGCCAGCACCCTGGAGTGCATGCGCCCAGAGCCGGTGCTCTGCAGTGAGAGAGGCCACTGTGATGGGAGGCCCACACAGGCCAAAGAATTAAGATGGATGAAAATAAATAAATGAAAGACCAGTAAAAGAGGCCAAAATTAAAAAAAAAGAATATACTTAGAAATATTGTATAGAAATATTAAAGGATGTTTAATAAAAGACTTTGAAGTATAGCAATATGTTTCATTAGGATGATATTCTCTAAGTGGAATTGAAGTATAAATTCAAGGAGGGATAGAAAGACATAGAACTAGTTTAAAAATTTGTTTATATTACTTTTTGTATTTTTATTGAAGTATAACATCTATACAGTAATATACACAGTGTGTGTGCGCTAAGTTGCTTCAGTCGTATCTGACCCTCTCCTGTGGACTGTAGTCCTTCAGGCTCCTCTGACCATGGGATTCTCCGGGCCAGAATACTGGAGTGGGTTGCCATGCCCTCCTCCAGGGGATCTTCTTGATTCAGGGATCAAATCCACAGTTCTTATGTCTCCTGCATAGGCTGACGAGTTCCTTGCCACTAGCACTACCTGGGAAGCCCACCATACACAGACCACCACCTAAATCCAGATATAGGTGATGCCTCCCCATTATAACTCTCCGTAGAGTTAGCCATTATTTTGACTTCATATGCTGGAGAGTACTGTAGCTTTTTCTTGGAAGTTATGTAAGTGGAATGATATGGTATGTTCTCTTTTGTCCCAGGCTTCTTTTCAACATTATGTCTGTATGATACATCCATTGTTACATACATCAGAGTCCTTTCTTTTTAATTATTGCAAAATAGCTGTTCCCAAAGTGTGATCTGATAATTCTTGAGGGGGTACCTGACAGTTTTCAAGAGAGTCCGTGTGTCAAAATTATTTTTTTTTAATTCTTTTTTTTTTAAATTTTTTTGGGGGCTCACTTCTATTGGTCTTTCATTTATTTATTTTTCATCCATTTTTGTTCTTTGGCCTGTGTGGGCCTCCCATCACAGTGGCCTCTCTCACTGCAGAGCACCAGCTCTGGGCGCATGCGCTCCAGAGCTCCGGCTCGGTAGTTGGACACATCGGTGCAGCCGCTCCACGGCATGTGGGATCTTACCAGGCCAGGGATCAAACCGCGCCCCTTGGACTGCAAGGCAGTGTCTTTACCTACTGGACGACCAGGGAAGCCCTCAAAATTATTTTTATAATCATCTAGGGTTTTATTTATTAGCCTTTTTCAGTGTATTGGTGTTACTGTTGATGGTGAAAAAGCAATGATGGTTAAATCTTCTGGTAACTTGGCATAACTGTTTTCCCTTATAGTCATATCTTTACATCTCTTTGAAATATCTTTGCCAAACCCAAGGGCACAGATATTGTCTATGATACTCTTTTTTATAAATTTTATGATTTTAGGTCTTACATGAAACACTATGATCCAGTTTGAGCTAATTTTGGCATATGGTATGATGTTAGGATTGATAGTCCCTCCTGCTTTTTTGAAAAATATGGAGACTCAATATCCAGTTGTTATAGTATGAGTTATTGGAAAGACTATTCTTTCTCCCTTTCTCCACTGAATTAGCTTGGGACCTTTGTCAAAACACTTCTCTGTTTCTTTCTTTCCTACACACACACACACACACACACACACACACAGAGCATCTATTTCTGACTGTATAATCCATTTCATTGATCTAAATGTGTGTCCTTTCACCAGTACCACAGATTGGGGAGAGTTGTTATGTTATGCTTTTGTCTGACTCCTCTGATATATGAACGTTGTATCTCTCTCTTTTATTTAGATATTCTTTAATTTCTTTTAAACTGTGTTTTGCCATTTCCAATATAAAGACCTTCTGTTATACTTATTCATCATTTTTGATACTATTGTAAATGGATTGGCTTTTTAAATTTCATTTTCCAAGTTTGCTGTTGGTATATAAAGATATATCCTTAATGTTAACTTTTAGCAGATTCCTGTATATGAAGCCTGTATCTTGTGGCCTTGCTAAATTTACTTATGGGTTCTAGATACTGTTTTTATTAATAGATTCTTTGAGATATTTAACATTAATAATCATATAATTTGCAAATAGAAACAGTTTGCTTCTTTTTTATCTTAATGCAATGTATTTCCTTTTCTTTCCTTCTCACAATGACTAGGACCTCTAGTACAATGCTGAGTAGTTGTAAGGGTGTATTTGCCTTGATCCCATTGTAAGGGAAACAATTCTGTCTTTCACCGTTAGTTATGCTATAGATGCCATATATTTGTTTGGGGAAGTTCCATGCTATTTTTGGTTTGGAAGTTTTTGTCAGGAATAAGTGCTGGATTTGGTCAAATGCTTTTTCTGTAATTATGGAAACAATCATAAAGGTTTCCTTCTTTTGTTTTTTACTGTAGTGGATTAACAGTTAATTTTAAAATCTTAAACTAATCTCACATTACTGGGATAAATCCTACGTAGTTTTGAAGATTTATTCTTTAAAAATTTTTTGTTTGTATTTTTAATTAAACAACAATCATTCCACAATATTGTGATGGCCTCTGCCATATACCAGCATGAATCAGCCACAAGCATACATATTATTCCTCTCCTCCTGAACCTCCTCTGCCACCCTCTAGAATGTCACAAAACACAGGCTGTAGAGTCCCTATATCATATAGCAAATTCTTACCAGCCATCTACTGTTTTTTTTTTAAATTTTATTCATTTTATTATTTATTTTTGGCTATTCTGGGTTTTCACTGCTGCCACAGGCTCTTCTCTAGCTTCAGGGAGTGGGGGCTACTCTCTACTGGAGGTGAGCAGGCTTCTTGTTGCAGTGACTTCTCTTGTTGTGGAACTTGGGCTCTGGGGCACGCGGGTTTCAGTAGTTGCGGCTCATGGGCTCCATAGTTGTGGCTCCCAGGCTTAGTTGCTCCGCAGCATGTGGGATCTTCCCAGATCAGGGATCAAATCGGTGTCTCCTGCATTGGCAGGCGAACTTTTCACCACTGAGCCACCAGGGAAGCCCCCAGCTATTTCTGTTTACACATGGTAATGTATGTTTCAATGCTAGTCTCAAATCATCCCACTGTCTCCTTCCCAATGTGTCCAAAAGTCTGTTCTTTTTGTCTACCTCCTTTGCTACCCTGCATAAAGGATTCTTGGTATTATCTTTCTAGATTCCATATATATGCATAAACAACAGCAATTTCTTTTCTTACAGTTGCAGAGGCTGGAAGTCCAAGATCAAGTTGTGGGCAGGTGCACTTTTGACTTGTGGGTGGCTGCTTTCATGTGCTGTGCTCAGATGGTCTTTTCTCTGAGCAAACACATGCCCCTGGTGCGCCTCCCTCTTATTTAGGAGCAACAGTAGTCTTAAATTAGAACCCTACACTAACAGTGTCGCTTTACATTAATCACCTCTATGCGGACCTTATTTCCAAATAAGAGTTATATTCTGAAGTACTGAGAGTTGGGACTGCAATGTATTAATTTTCTGAGGGACCCAACTTAGTGCATAATACTTGGCCTCATAAAATGAGACAAATAGTATTCTTTCCTCTCTTTTCTGAAATACATCTGTATATTAAAACTTAGGTATTTTCACCATTGAAATTATCTGGAACTGGAATTTTCTTTTGGGGAAAGTTGTTTCATAATAAATTTAGTGTGTTTATTAGATGTAGGCGTATTAGATTTTCTACTTTTCCTTGTGTATGTTTTGATACAGTATTTTAAGAAATTTGTCTTGTTTATTTATGGTGTTGAATTTGTTGGCATAATGTTGTTCAAGGTGTTCTCTTTTCTCTTAAAGTCTAGAATCCATGGCCCAGTCATGCCTATTTTAAAGAACTTAAGAAGAAAAGATAAAAAGCCACATGGTTATTATGGATGCTTGGCTTTTCTATATATAATTTAGAGTTAGTTTATCATTTTCTAAAAAAAAGGCTGGGCTTTTGATTGGGAGCATATTAAATCTATGAACTTGTTTGGGAAAAATTGCCACCTTAACAATATTAAGTCTTTACATCCATGAGCATGGTATCCCTCTCTGTTTATTAGTATCTTCTTAAATTTCTTTCATGAGTATATTGCAGTTTTCAGGATATAAATTCTGCACAAATTTTGTTGGGTTTAAGTGTTTTATGTTTCTGAAAATGGTACTGTTATTTACAACTTTCAGTTGTTGCATATATTTTCATATACTAGCATGATACCCTATGAACCTGGTAATGTATGTTTCAATGCTAGTCTCAAATCATCCCACTGTCTCCTTCCCAATGTGTCCAAAAGTCTGTTCTTTTTGTCTACCTCCTTTGCTACCCTGCATAAAGGATTCTTGGTATTATCTTTCTAGATTCCATATATATGCATAAACAACAGCAATTTCTTTTCTTACAGTTGCAGAGGCTGGAAGTCCAAGATCAAGTTGTGGGCAGGTGCACTTTTGACTTGTGGGTGGCTGCTTTCATGTGCTGTGCTCAGATGGTCTTTTCTCTGAGCAAACACATGCCCCTGGTGCGCCTCCTCTTATTTAGGAGCAACAGTAGTCTTAAATTAGAACCCTACACTAACAGTGTCGCTTTACATTAATCACCTCTATGCGGACCTTATTTCCAAATAAGAGTTATATTCTGAAGTACTGAGAGTTGGGACTGCAATGTATTAATTTTCTGAGGGACCCAACTTAGTGCATAATACTTGGCCTCATAAAATGAGACAAATAGTATTCTTTCCTCTCTTTTCTGAAATACATCTGTATATTAAAACTTAGGTATTTTCACCATTGAAATTATCTGGAACTGGAATTTTCTTTTGGGGAAAGTTGTTTCATAATAAATTTAGTGTGTTTATTAGATGTAGGCGTATTAGATTTTCTACTTTTCCTTGTGTATGTTTTGATACAGTATTTTAAGAAATTTGTCTTGTTTATTTATGGTGTTGAATTTGTTGGCATAATGTTGTTCAAGGTGTTCTCTTTTCTCTTAAAGTCTAGAATCCATGGCCCAGTCATGCCTATTTTAAAGAACTTAAGAAGAAAAGATAAAAAGCCACATGGTTATTATGGATGCTTGGCTTTTCTATATATAATTTAGAGTTAGTTTATCATTTTCTAAAAAAAAGGCTGGGCTTTTGATTGGGAGCATATTAAATCTATGAACTTGTTTGGGAAAAATTGCCACCTTAACAATATTAAGTCTTTACATCCATGAGCATGGTATCCCTCTCTGTTTATTAGTATCTTCTTAAATTTCTTTCATGAGTATATTGCAGTTTTCAGGATATAAATTCTGCACAAATTTTGTTGGGTTTAAGTGTTTTATGTTTCTGAAAATGGTACTGTTATTTACAACTTTCAGTTGTTGCATATATTTTCATATACTAGCATGATACCCTATGAACCTGTTAAACCCACTTATTAATTCTAGCAGTTTTGTCATAGATATTCTGAAATATTTTAGTGCAAATAATTATCAACCATGAATAAATTGAGGTTTTTTTTCTCTCCAAATTCATATACTTTTTTTCCTTTTCCTTCTCTTACTACACAGTCTATATTCTTGAGTACAGTATTGAGTAGAAGCAATGAAAACAGATATCCTTGCTTTCAGTTTTTGGAGGGAAAACATTTAATCTTTTATTATTAATTATGATATTAGAAATAAGTGTTTACTAGTTTTTATGTTCCTTTTTTTTTTTCTTTTTTGGCCACTTCTGTTGGTCTTTCATTTATCTGTTTTCATCCGTCTTTGTTCTTTGGCCTGTGTGGACCTCCCATTGCAGTGGCCTCTGTTGCTGCAGAGCACTGGGTCTGAGCACATGCGCTCCAGAGCTCTGGCTTGGTAGTTGGACACATCGGTGCAGCCGCTCTGCAGCATGTGGGATCTTCCCAGGCCAGGGATCAAACTGAAGCCCCTTGGACTGCAAGGCGGTGTCCTTACCCACTGGACCACCAGAGAAGCCCCTTATGTTCCTTTTTGTTCCTAGGCTGTTGAGATTAGTATATGTCTTCTTAATATTCTTTGTGATTAAATGGGAAATACACATAAAGTACTTCCACATATATATGTATGGTGACTGTCTCAAGAGAAAGCACTTACACAATTGAAATAGTTGCTTTTTCCATAGAACACCATTTTTACTTTAAAGGACCAATATCAGATTCTGATTACTCAGATTGGGGTATTTGGCAGGTATTTTGTCAAAAAAATTGTCATGAATCTGTCACTGCAAGGCTGTATCTGTTGACATTGATAAAATTTACATTTTCAAACAAAACTTAGAATTTTGGGAAAAATTGCCACCTTAACAATATTAAGTCTTTACATCCATGAGCATGGTATCCCTCTCTGTTTATTAGTATCTTCTTAAATTTCTTTCATGAGTATATTGCAGTTTTCAGGATATAAATTCTGCACAAATTTTGTTGGGTTTAAGTGTTTTATGTTTCTGAAAATGGTACTGTTATTTACAACTTTCAGTTGTTGCATATATTTTCATATACTAGCATGATACCCTATGAACCTGTTAAACCCACTTATTAATTCTAGCAGTTTTGTCATAGATATTCTGAAATATTTTAGTGCAAATAATTATCAACCATGAATAAATTGAGGTTTTTTTTCCCCAAATTCATATACTTTTTTTCCTTTTCCTTCTCTTACTACACAGTCTATATTCTTGAGTACAGTATTGAGTAGAAGCAATGAAAACAGATATCCTTGCTTTCAGTTTTTGGAGGGAAAACATTTAATCTTTTATTATTAATTATGATATTAGAAATAAGTGTTTACTAGTTTTTATGTTCCTTTTTTTTTTTCTATTTTGGCCACTTCTGTTGGTCTTTCATTTATCTGTTTTCATCCGTCTTTGTTCTTTGGCCTGTGTGGACCTCCCATTGCAGTGGCCTCTGTTGCTGCAGAGCACTGGGTCTGAGCACATGCGCTCCAGAGCTCTGGCTTGGTAGTTGGACACATCGGTGCAGCCGCTCTGCAGCATGTGGGATCTTCCCAGGCCAGGGATCAAACTGAAGCCCCTTGGACTGCAAGGCGGTGTCCTTACCCACTGGACCACCAGAGAAGCCCCTTATGTTCCTTTTTGTTCCTAGGCTGTTGAGATTAGTATATGTCTTCTTAATATTCTTTGTGATTAAATGGGAAATACACATAAAGTACTTCCACATATATATGTATGGTGACTGTCTCAAGAGAAAGCACTTACACAATTGAAATAGTTGCTTTTTCCATAGAACACCATTTTTACTTTAAAGGACCAATATCAGATTCTGATTACTCAGATTGGGGTATTTGGCAGGTATTTTGTCAAAAAAATTGTCATGAATCTGTCACTGCAAGGCTGTATCTGTTGACATTGATAAAATTTACATTTTCAAACAAAACTTAGAATTTTGAAATGTTTATATTTGCTTAACACATGCCCGGTACTTCTCTGTTGGAATTGGTGGTGATATTAACAAGTGTGACTTTTCTGCTGTACAGTAAATTGCAATATTTGGAATATATCTGTACAATATATATATACATATATGTATACATTGTATAAACATATATGCATATATATATATGTATCTGAAATATTTGGAATATATTTTTAATATTTGGAATATTTTGTCAATCCAGTATTTTAAGAAACTACCATTTATCAAGTTTCAATATGGTATTAAAGAAGACTGTTTACAGTTTTCTGAAAAGACTATTAGAATAATCCTTTATTTTTTTGAGGCTCAATTTTCTTCATATACTTTGACTAAAACAACATATTGTCACTGATGGAAAACAGAAACAGATATTAGAATCCAGCTGTCTTTTACTAAGCCAAACTTGAAAGAGATTTGCAAAATCTAAAGTAATGCCACTTCTTAGTAATATTTTTGTTTAGAAAATATAGTCATCATAGAAATATGTACATTAACATGTAATGGATTTATTATGGATTGTTACATTTTAATTGTGGTAAAATCTACATAACATAAAATTTACCATTTTAACCATTTTTGGTGTATAGTTAAATGACCTTAAGTACATTCACATATTGGGCAACCATCACCACCATTCTTTTCTAGGACTTTTAAATACTCTCAAACTGAAACATTTCTAATTGTGGAAATATCTTACTAACTGCAAGGCGGTGTCCTTACCCACTGGACCACCAGAGAAGCCCCTTATGTTCCTTTTTGTTCCTAGGCTGTTGAGATTAGTATATGTCTTCTTAATATTCTTTGTGATTAAATGGGAAATACACATAAAGTACTTCCACATATATATGTATGGTGACTGTCTCAAGAGAAAGCACTTACACAATTGAAATAGTTGCTTTTTCCATAGAACACCATTTTTACTTTAAAGGACCAATATCAGATTCTGATTACTCAGATTGGGGTATTTGGCAGGTATTTTGTCAAAAAAATTGTCATGAATCTGTCACTGCAAGGCTGTATCTGTTGACATTGATAAAATTTACATTTTCAAACAAAACTTAGAATTTTGAAATGTTTATATTTGCTTAACACATGCCCGGTACTTCTCTGTTGGAATTGGTGGTGATATTAACAAGTGTGACTTTTCTGCTGTACAGTAAATTGCAATATTTGGAATATATCTGTACAATATATATATACATATATGTATACATTGTATAAACATATATGCATATATATATATGTATCTGAAATATTTGGAATATATTTTTAATATTTGGAATATTTTGTCAATCCAGTATTTTAAGAAACTACCATTTATCAAGTTTCAATATGGTATTAAAGAAGACTGTTTACAGTTTTCTGAAAAGACTATTAGAATAATCCTTTATTTTTTTGAGGCTCAATTTTCTTCATATACTTTGACTAAAACAACATATTGTCACTGATGGAAAACAGAAACAGATATTAGAATCCAGCTGTCTTTTACTAAGCCAAACTTGAAAGAGATTTGCAAAATCTAAAGTAATGCCACTTCTTAGTAATATTTTTGTTTAGAAAATATAGTCATCATAGAAATATGTACATTAACATGTAATGGATTTATTATGGATTGTTACATTTTAATTGTGGTAAAATCTACATAACATAAAATTTACCATTTTAACCATTTTTTGGTGTATAGTTAAATGACCTTAAGTACATTCACATATTGGGCAACCATCACCACCATTCTTTTCTAGGACTTTTAAAAATACTCTCAAACTGAAACTCTTTGATATTAAACCAAAGCTCTGCATTTACCTCTCCCCACTGCCTATGGCAAGGCCATTTTATTTTCTATTTCTATGAATTTGACACTCTAGATACCTTCTATATGTATATTTTTCATTTTGTGTCTGAATTGTCTCCCTACCATAAAGTTTTCAAGATTTATCCATGTTACTGTTCTTGAAAGTGTTAGTTGCTCAGTTGTGTCCAACTCTTTGTGACCCCGTGGGGTAGCCCACAAGGCTTCACTGTCCATGGGCTGTAGCCCACAAGGCTTCTCTGTCCATGGGATTCTCCAGGCAAGAATACTGGAGTGGGTTGCCGTTGCCTTCTCCAGGGAGTCTTTCTAACCCAGGAATTGAACCCAGGTCTCCTCCATTGCAGGCAGATTCTTTACTATCTGAGCCACCAGGGAAGCCAATTTTAAAAATAAACACAAAATGTAAAAATGTCTACATCTTATTTTTTTAATATGACAGATATTGATAGAAACACTCAAATAGACAAAAACAGTTGAGTGTCCTCAATTAAGTTTTGAGAGCATAAAGAGGTCCTGACATCAAAAACTTTGAGAACCGCTGCTATACTATATTCCAGGGTATGTATGTTCATATGTACCATAATTTATTTAGCTATTCTACAGCTGAGGAACAGTTTTTCTTAAGGTTTCGATTATTGTTGATAAAGTTGTTATGAATATTCTTGTACATATCCTGTGGAGGACCTCTATACTACTTCCCTCTGACATCTAGGAGTGCAGACCTGTATGTCTGAAATCTTTTCTTCTTAAAATGGATGGTGGTATTACATGGATGAAAAAGTAATTGTGGTTTCAGGCTGTGAATTTTAAATCATTGTAACCAAACTCAGGCACATCTTAATTAGAAGAAGAACCATTACAATCAACATATTTTGCCAAAGAGAAATAAGTTTGTTTATTCCTGTAGTATAAAAACACTTGCTTTGAGGAAGTCTTTAGAAAGAATTATGTTTAAATTTTTTCAAAAACATTAACATGTAATGGATTTATTATGGATTGTTACATTTTAATTGTGGTAAAATCTACATAACATAAAATTTACCATTTTAACCATTTTTTGGTGTATAGTTAAATGACCTTAAGTACATTCACATATTGGGCAACCATCACCACCATTCTTTTCTAGGACTTTTAAAAATACTCTCAAACTGAAACTCTTTGATATTAAACCAAAGCTCTGCATTTACCTCTCCCCACTGCCTATGGCAAGGCCATTTTATTTTCTATTTCTATGAATTTGACACTCTAGATACCTTCTATATGTATATTTTTCATTTTGTGTCTGAATTGTCTCCCTACCATAAAGTTTTCAAGATTTATCCATGTTACTGTTCTTGAAAGTGTTAGTTGCTCAGTTGTGTCCAACTCTTTGTGACCCCGTGGGGTAGCCCACAAGGCTTCACTGTCCATGGGCTGTAGCCCACAAGGCTTCTCTGTCCATGGGATTCTCCAGGCAAGAATACTGGAGTGGGTTGCCGTTGCCTTCTCCAGGGAGTCTTTCTAACCCAGGAATTGAACCCAGGTCTCCTCCATTGCAGGCAGATTCTTTACTATCTGAGCCACCAGGGAAGCCAATTTTAAAATAAACACAAAATGTAAAAATGTCTACATCTTATTTTTTTAATATGACAGATATTGATAGAAACACTCAAATAGACAAAAACAGTTGAGTGTCCTCAATTAAGTTTTGAGAGCATAAAGAGGTCCTGACATCAAAAACTTTGAGAACCGCTGCTATACTATATTCCAGGGTATGTATGTTCATATGTACCATAATTTATTTAGCTATTCTACAGCTGAGGAACAGTTTTTCTTAAGGTTTCGATTATTGTTGATAAAGTTGTTATGAATATTCTTGTACATATCCTGTGGAGGACCTCTATACTACTTCCCTCTGACATCTAGGAGTGCAGACCTGTATGTCTGAAATCTTTTTCTTCTTAAAATGGATGGTGGTATTACATGGATGAAAAAGTAATTGTGGTTTCAGGCTGTGAATTTTAAATCATTGTAACCAAACTCAGGCACATCTTAATTAGAAGAAGAACCATTACAATCAACATATTTTTGCCAAAGAGAAATAAGTTTGTTTATTCCTGTAGTATAAAAACACTTGCTTTGAGGAAGTCTTTAGAAAGCATTTTCTGCCTCCTGCAGGTTGTGGAAACATTTTCCCTGCAAAAAGTTATCGAGATGCTTGAAGAAGTGGCAGTCGGTTGGTGGGAGGCCAGGTAAATATGGCAGATGAGGCAAAACTTTGTATCCCAGTTCATTCAGCTTTTGAAGTATTGGTTGTGTGAAATATGGTTAGGTGTTGTGGAGAAAACTTCAGCCCTTTCTCTTCACAAGTGCTGACTGCAGGCCTTGATGTGCATCTCATCGATTTGCTGGGCAAACTTCTCAGATGTCATGGTTTTGCCAGGATTCAGAAAGCTATAGTGGATCAGACTGACAGCAGACCATCAGACAGTGACCTTGACCCTTTTTTGCTGCAAGTTTGGCTTTGGGAAGTGCTTTGGAGCTTTTCTTCAGTCCAAACATTGAGCTGGCCATTGCCGGTTACTGCATAAAACCCACTTTTCATCACACATCACAATCCAATTGAGAAATGGATCATTGTTGTTGTATAGAATAGATCTCTTCAGGAAAATTAGAGATACCAAGGGAACATTTCATGCAAAGATGGGCACAGTAAAGTACAAAAATGGTATGGAACTAACAAAAGCAGAAACTATTAAGAAGAGGTGGCAAGAATACGCAGAAAAATATACAAAAAAGATCTTAATGACCCAGATAACCACAATGATGTGATCACTCACCTAGAGCCAGACATCCTAGAGTATGAAGTCAAGTGGACCTTACGAAGCATCACTACAAACAAAGCTGGTGGAGGTGATGGAATTCCAACAGAGCTATTTCAGATTCTAAAAGATAATGCTGTCAGTGCTGCACTCAGTACACCAGCAAATTTGGAAAACTCTGCATTGGCCACAGGACTGGAAAAAGGTCAGTTTTCATTCCAATTTCAATTGGAGATCAAATTGCCAACATCTAGTGAATCATAGAAAAAGCTAGAGAGTTACAGAAAAACATCTGCTTCTGCTTCATTGATTGCTGTAAAGTTTTTGACTGTGTAAATCACAACAAACTGGAAAATTCTTAAAAAGATGCAATATACTGGATCACTTTACCTGCCTCCTGAAAAACCTGTATGCAGTTCAAGAAGCAACAGTTAGAACTGGACATGGAAAAATAGACTGGTTCCAAATTGGGAAAGGAATACATCAAGGCTGTATATTTTCACCCTGCTTATTTAATTTAAATGCAGATTGCATCATGCAAAATGCAAGGCTGGATGAAGCACAAGCTGGAATCAAGATTGAGGGAGAAATATAAATAACCTCAGATATGCAGGTGACACCACTCTTATTGCAGAAAGTGAAAAGGATTTAAAGAGCCTCTTGATTATCGAGATATAAGAGGAGAGTGAAAAATCTGGCTTAAAACTCAACATTCAGGTCTTCCCTAGTAGCTCCGTGGTAGAGTTTGCCTGCATTGGCAGGAGACACTGATTTGATCCCTGATCTGGGAAGATCTCACATGCTACGGAGCAACTAAGCCTGGGAGCCACAACTGTTGAGCCTGTGCTCCAGAGCCTCGGAGCTGCAACTATGGAGCCCATGAGCCGCAACTACTGAAGCCTGTGTGCCTAGAGCCCGAATTCCACAACAAGAGAAGTCACTGCAACAAGAAGCCTGCTCACCTCCAGTAGAGAGTAGCCCCCACTCCCTGAAGCTAGAGAAGAGCCTGTGGCAGCAGTGAAAACCCAGAATAGCCACAAATAAATAAATAAAAGTTTAAAAAAACCTCAGCGTTCAAAAAATGAAGATCATGGCATCTGATCCCATCACTTCATGGTAAATAGATGGGGAAACAGTGTCAGACTTCATTTTATTGGGCTCCAAAATCACTGTGAATAGTGACTGCAGCTGTAAATTAAAAGACACTTTCTCCTTGGAAGAAAGGCTATGACAAATCTGGACAGAGTATTAAAAAGCAGAGACATTGCTTTGCCTACAAAGTCAGTATAGTAAAAGTCATGACTTTTCCAGTGGTCATGTGCAGATGTGAGGGCTGGACAATAAAAAGAACTGTCACTTCCCAAAGCCAAACTTGCAGTGAAGAAAGGTCAAGGTCACTGTTTGATGGTCTGCTGTCAGTCTGATCCACTATAGCTTTCTGAATCCTGGCAAAACCGTGACATCTGATGTCTTTGAACTATGGTGCTGGAGAAGACTCTTGAGAGTCCCTTAGACAGCAGGAGATCAAACCAGTCAAAGGAATGCACCCACTATAGCCCTTCTGATTAGAACTGGACATGGAAAAATAGACTGGTTCCAAATTGGGAAAGGAATACATCAAGGCTGTATATTTTCACCCTGCTTATTTAATTTAAATGCAGATTGCATCATGCAAAATGCAAGGCTGGATGAAGCACAAGCTGGAATCAAGATTGAGGGAGAAATATAAATAACCTCAGATATGCAGGTGACACCACTCTTATTGCAGAAAGTGAAAAGGATTTAAAGAGCCTCTTGATTATCGAGATATAAGAGGAGAGTGAAAAATCTGGCTTAAAACTCAACATTCAGGTCTTCCCTAGTAGCTCCGTGGTAGAGTTTGCCTGCATTGGCAGGAGACACTGATTTGATCCCTGATCTGGGAAGATCTCACATGCTACGGAGCAACTAAGCCTGGGAGCCACAACTGTTGAGCCTGTGCTCCAGAGCCTCGGAGCTGCAACTATGGAGCCCATGAGCCGCAACTACTGAAGCCTGTGTGCCTAGAGCCCGAATTCCACAACAAGAGAAGTCACTGCAACAAGAAGCCTGCTCACCTCCAGTAGAGAGTAGCCCCCACTCCCTGAAGCTAGAGAAGAGCCTGTGGCAGCAGTGAAAACCCAGAATAGCCACAAATAAATAAATAAAAGTTTAAAAAAACCTCAGCGTTCAAAAAATGAAGATCATGGCATCTGATCCCATCACTTCATGGTAAATAGATGGGGAAACAGTGTCAGACTTCATTTTATTGGGCTCCAAAATCACTGTGAATAGTGACTGCAGCTGTAAATTAAAAGACACTTTCTCCTTGGAAGAAAGGCTATGACAAATCTGGACAGAGTATTAAAAAGCAGAGACATTGCTTTGCCTACAAAGTCAGTATAGTAAAAGTCATGACTTTTCCAGTGGTCATGTGCAGATGTGAGGGCTGGACAATAAAAAGAACTGTCACTTCCCAAAGCCAAACTTGCAGTGAAGAAAGGTCAAGGTCACTGTTTGATGGTCTGCTGTCAGTCTGATCCACTATAGCTTTCTGAATCCTGGCAAAACCGTGACATCTGATGTCTTTGAACTATGGTGCTGGAGAAGACTCTTGAGAGTCCCTTAGACAGCAGGGAGATCAAACCAGTCAAAGGAATGCACCCCTGAATACTGGAAGGACTAAGGGTGAAACTGAAGCTCCAATACTTTGACCACCTGATGTGAAGAGCCGACTCATCAGAAAAGATGTTATGCTGGGAAAGATTGAAACCAGAGGAGAAGGAGCCAACAGGGGGTGAAATGGCTGGATGGCATCACTAACTCCATGAACATGAGTTTGAGCACATTCCAGGAAATAGTGAAGGACTGGGAAGCCTGGCTGGCTGCAGTTCATAGGGTCACAGAGTTAAACATGACTGAGTGATTGAAGAACAGCAAGAATAAGAGAAGGCGATACTTCCAAATGAAGATTTTTTAAAATTTTAGATCAGCTCATGAGGCACCCACTTATCAAGCTTTTTCACCTTTCCAGTTTGCTTCAAATACCAAATAAAGGGTTAATGTTGAGTTCTTTGGTGACTTCTCGGGTAGTTGTAAGAGGATTGCGCTCAGTTGATGGCTGTCACCTTCTAGTGCCTGACCACTGTGCTCCTCTTCTTCAAGGCTCTCACCTCCTTTGCAAAATTTCTTGAGCTACCACTGCACTGTATGTTCATTAGCAGTTTCTGGGCCAAATGCATTGTTGATACTCTGTTGTCTCTGCTGCTTTATGACGATTTTGAACTTAAATTAAAAAAAAAAAATCACTCGAATTCACTTTTAGTCTAACATCATTTCTGTAGTCTAAAACACATAAAATAGACAGCGAGTAATAAGTCATTAGCAAAAAAACCCCATAAATCAAGAAATGCGCATTAAAATGAGGGATAACATAACCACCTTTATTTAAGAATGTATTTCGATATCAAATGGCAAATTTCAGTAATTCAGAACCACAATTACTTTTGCATCAACCTAGTAGATATGAAATCTCTGTTGTATTTAGTGGTCAGGGGAGGCTGGACAATAAAAAGAACTGTCACTTCCCAAAGCCAAACTTGCAGTGAAGAAAGGTCAAGGTCACTGTTTGATGGTCTGCTGTCAGTCTGATCCACTATAGCTTTCTGAATCCTGGCAAAACCGTGACATCTGATGTCTTTGAACTATGGTGCTGGAGAAGACTCTTGAGAGTCCCTTAGACAGCAGGGAGATCAAACCAGTCAAAGGAATGCACCCCTGAATACTGGAAGGACTAAGGGTGAAACTGAAGCTCCAATACTTTGACCACCTGATGTGAAGAGCCGACTCATCAGAAAAGATGTTATGCTGGGAAAGATTGAAACCAGAGGAGAAGGAGCCAACAGGGGGTGAAATGGCTGGATGGCATCACTAACTCCATGAACATGAGTTTGAGCACATTCCAGGAAATAGTGAAGGACTGGGAAGCCTGGCTGGCTGCAGTTCATAGGGTCACAGAGTTAAACATGACTGAGTGATTGAAGAACAGCAAGAATAAGAGAAGGCGATACTTCCAAATGAAGATTTTTTAAAATTTTAGATCAGCTCATGAGGCACCCACTTATCAAGCTTTTTCACCTTTCCAGTTTGCTTCAAATACCAAATAAAGGGTTAATGTTGAGTTCTTTGGTGACTTCTCGGGTAGTTGTAAGAGGATTGCGCTCAGTTGATGGCTGTCACCTTCTAGTGCCTGACCACTGTGCTCCTCTTCTTCAAGGCTCTCACCTCCTTTGCAAAATTTCTTGAGCTACCACTGCACTGTATGTTCATTAGCAGTTTCTGGGCCAAATGCATTGTTGATACTCTGTTGTCTCTGCTGCTTTATGACGATTTTGAACTTAAATTAAAAAAAAAAAATCACTCGAATTCACTTTTAGTCTAACATCATTTCTGTAGTCTAAAACACATAAAATAGACAGCGAGTAATAAGTCATTAGCAAAAAAACCCCATAAATCAAGAAATGCGCATTAAAATGAGGGATAACATAACCACCTTTATTTAAGAATGTATTTCGATATCAAATGGCAAATTTCAGTAATTCAGAACCACAATTACTTTTGCATCAACCTAGTAGATATGAAATCTCTGTTGTATTTAGGTCCTAATGGATACATTTCAAGAATATTGGGTAACAGATTTATTTTAAATGTGATTATTTGCAACATAAAGGGTGTTTACCCTTTCCATTTGCGTAAACTTATGACAACAAATTATAAATATTGATTTAAACATGTGTGAGGTGGTATATCATTTAAATACATTATTTTAGGAGGTAAATGAGAAAAGTATTTTGAAGACTATTAGATAGTAGACCCTTAGGAATTCAAAAGAAGAGCAAAATAACTACAGGTTGAAAACTGTCTTTGTCTCTCTCTCCTTCCCTCTTCCTTTGCTCTCTTCTTTCTTGTTTTCTCTGTTATCTGACAAATATTTACTCCACAGCTATTATACACCAGTCACTCTACTAGGCCTTGAGGATATGGCTGTGGACAAGATAGACAAGGGTCTAGTGAGGAAAACAATGCACATGAAAACAAGCAACTGTAATGATAAAAAACTGTGTTAAATATTACATATGAAAGGAACTAATCTTATGATAGAGAATAGTGTGGCATTGGCTATTATATTGGGTGGTGGCCTTGTGTTGGAAGAGCTAAAGGTGCCTAAGAGCCAAGAGAAGAGCATTCCAAGCAGAGTTTCATACATACTAAGAGCATTAACAAGACTTTGAAGAAGTGAAAACTTGAAATGTTTCCAAAATTAAAAGCAGGCCACTATGATGCAATCACAGTCAGACTTTGAGTCTTTATGCAAAGAAGTTACGTAGTTGAGCCTAGAAGATATCTGTACACAAAAATATGGTTTATATAAACTATATAATGAAGTAATGATAAATAATTCATAAATTTAGAAGATATATTGATGTTCATCTTTGAGAAATGATAGAAGTGAACAAGCCTCTACTTTCCTCTGAGAACAGAAGGCAAAGAAGGAAGGTTCAGGAAAAAAGAAAGTTTTTCTGTTTGCATCAGTACTAGCACTGTCTTCCTCCAGGCAAGAGACTCGGCCTTTTTGAGAGAAAGACTGTGTCTTGTTAATATTTGTCTCCAGTGTCCAACACTGTGCTTGATCTATAAGTAGGTGCTTAATCCATGTGTCGTAAGGGAGGGAGAGATAGGAGCTGACATTTTTATTTAGTTCCAACCTTTATCTTGGAGTCAGCTAAACAAATTTAAAAGACAAATTGAATACAGGAGGAAATGCAGCATCTGCAACAAACAATAAGTTGATGTGCTTAATAGACTTTAAAAATTGGCGCAGGTACGCAGGCTGAGTTTAGAGCTGAGAGGGCATAAATTGATGACTGGCACAAAATCTTTCAAAATGATAAACAAATCTCAGCTATCTTCAGAAATCACCACAATATAAGACTTACTATTATCTTCTTTCTGGGATTATTCATATGTGTGGGACTGGAAATTAAATTTAGAATGTTCAATTTCCATGTCTTTGTTCCCAGTCTTATGTGGAGTCCCTTCTTTGAACATCACTGATACAATTAATAGCAAAAAATTTAACAAGATTTGCCAGAAATGGGAAAAAGATGCTTAGGTGACAAATATCTGAACCCCGAAGTCACATATAACAAGTGCTGAGAGAGCAGTGCTTGATGGTTAGATAAATTAATGAAGTGCTTTTTTTTCAAACTGATACTCTCCCAAGGATAAGAATCTATACACTTTCCTGTGTGAATCCCTCTCTAAGAGCAGAACTAGTGTATGAGCCCAGATTAGTTCATCACAATAGACACCTAACAAAAACCCAAGTCTCTAAGGATTATGCTAGAGGATCATTAGGTTTGAGGGAAGATTTAGGACAGGAGGTGTTATGGACTGGATATTTGTGTCCCTCCAAAATTCACATGCTGAAGTCCCACGTCCCAGTGTGTCTGTGTTTAGAGATGGGGCCCCTAAGGAAGTAATTATGGTTAAAGGAGGCCATGAGAGTGGGACTGTGATCTGATAGGATTAGTGTCCACCTAGAGAAATACCAGAGACCTGCTTTCCATCCTCCACCCACACCCCATGCAGGCACCAAAGAAGGGCCATATGAACACACTGCAACCCAGGGAGAGCTCTCGAAAACCCCTGCTGGCATCTTGAGCTTAGACTTTCAGGCTTCAGAACTGTGAGAAAATAAATTTCTGTTGTTTAAGCCAGCCAGGCCATGGTATTTTGCGATGACAGCCCTATCACACTCACACAGGAAATAAGAGTAAAAGGCGCTATCTGGAAGAGGTGAGCTGGAGGCAGGGCTAGGGTGCCAGAAATAGGCAAGGAGCAGCATGAGTTTTCAGGACACTTGTATATTTGAGGGGTAGGGGAAGGAACATGGTAAAAAGAGGAAAGTGGAAGAATAGCAAAAAGAAATCCTTTCAAAACTGGCCTGTTTAATCAGTGAAGGGTAATGGGATCGGGATATTCACAAAACATATCAACACCCTCACATTTTTCTTCTTGGCTTTATAATTATTCTTTTTTACTTTCTTCTGAATATAAGTCTGTAGTAGTTTTTAATAATTATTTATTGTTATAGTTACAATATTATATAAATTTCAGGTGTATAACATAGTGACTCACAATTTATAAAGGTTATTCTCCATTTTTAGGCTTCCCTGGTGGCTCAGACGGTAAAGAATCTGCCTGCATTGCAGAGTACCTGGTTTCGAAGCCTGGGTTGGGAAGATCCCCTGGAGAAGGGAATGGCTACATTTACAGTTCTTATAAAATACTGGCTGTATTCCCTGGCAATATATACTTATAGCTTATTTATTTTGTACATAGTAGTTTGTACCTCTTAACTTCCTAACCCTGTCTTGCCCCTCCACCTTTTCTCTCTCCTCTGGTAACCACTAGCTTGTTCTCTATATCTCAGAATTTGTTTCTTTTTTGTTATATTCAGTAGTTTGTATTTGTATTATTTTTTAGATTTATAGCAGTTTTCAAAGTACATATCATAAAGGCTTAATTCAGAAGTTAAGAAACCAGTTTTCATTCTGTGCAGAGTAAAAGCTCTAAGACCAACTTCCATCCATTAAGCTTCTGTATAGAAATGGAACCTCAATTGCCCACTTGACTCTTAGTAAAGAAGAAGGTGGAAAATTATTTGCATTTGAAAGGACTTCTTTACAGAAAAACTCAACACGGGATGTGGAAATATCCTTGAGGTTATGAATTAGGTGATTTAGACATAGATGCTAAATAATATTCTGATACAGAGCCAGCAGATGCTCACTGAAGCACTGAAGTATAAAGTGGTAAAAATAAGCTTTGCCCCAGATCGTCTCTTTTTTCCATTTAGTTTTACCAGAAACATCCTCATAGTACCTTACATCTTCATGAAGCGATGGCCAGCTCCATAACACATATTTTCCCTCCTTTACTGCCTCCTTTGCTTATTTCCTCACTCTCAGTGTCCTCAGACTACAAATCTCTCAGTGAAAAGCTAGTCCTCAAATTTGCTCCGACCCCGTTTCCTAGATAATTCTTGCTGAGAAAGTACTCAAAACAGTAATCAAAATGAGTGCTTAAGAAGATATTTTATAAATAAATTCATAGTCAAATTTGATGCAGTTAACAGAAATGTGAATAATTATCCTTTGTTAAAACTAAGGATTCTTGGCAATTAAAGGTCCTAAAATTGAGATTAAAAATAAACTTCAGCATGCATGATGTTTATGACATTGACATAAATTGACATTGGCATAAATAATTACTTGGAGAATACTTTTTATATAGCGTTTTCATTATTTGGGATTTATCTGATGTTTCTTCATGACTAGATTCAAATCATATATATCTGTCCAGAATATTACCTAGTGATATTTTGTCTTTCACAGAGTGTTGTATCCAGAGGTACATGGTGTCCATAATATCATTGTATTAGTGGCATTAAATTGTGATCATCTGGTCAGGGTTATACTTTATATATATAAATATATGTATATATGTATATATATATGTGTATGTGTGTATATTTTGGCCACTTCTATTGGTCTTTCATTTATCTTATTTTCATCTATCTTTGTTCTTTGGCCTGTGTGGGCCTCCCATCGTAGTGACCTCTCTTGCTGCAAGGCACTGGCTGTGGGCGCACGTGCTCCAGAGCTCAGGCGCCATAGTTGGACACATCGGTTCAGCCGCTCCGCGGCAAATGGGATCTTCCCAGGCCAGGGATCGAACTGGTGCCCCCTGCACTGCAAGGTGGTGTCCTTACCCACTGGACCACCAGGGAAGCCCTGTACTTTTTTAAAGCATGCTTTTAAATGTCTCTGTTTTTTCCGTTTATATTGTCCTAACTTGACAGTGCTCCAGCACTGTAGCAGGCATCATTATTGTCTTATGTCCCCTCCCAACTGCCGCTAAAACGTAAGCACCACAGAGGCAAGGATTATTACCTCTTTTATTCACTGATACAAAATTTTCAAGCACATGGTACAGTATCTAGCATATATTTACTGAATGAATGAATAAGAAGATAGTTTTGATTAGTAAAATATGTCAATGTCACATACTGCTATAAAGAATTCTTTATGACAAAACATTATTACAGCCGTGCTCATTCAGCAGTTCATGACTATAGGATGTAAGAACAGGCTAGAAAATATGTGATTAAGGAAAATTTAGACCCTCCCCCGTTTTAGCCCCTATATTAAACCAAAACTGTCAGTTATGAAACTGATTTAGGATGCATTAAAAATTCTCCTTATGACTCTTTGGAAGTAATACTAATACATGAAATGGTGAAAATGTGAGTTGAGGGAGGAGGTATGAAAAGGAGAGAGTGAATGTTTATGACATTGACATAAATTGACATTGGCATAAATAATTACTTGGAGAATACTTTTTATATAGCGTTTTCATTATTTGGGATTTATCTGATGTTTCTTCATGACTAGATTCAAATCATATATATCTGTCCAGAATATTACCTAGTGATATTTTGTCTTTCACAGAGTGTTGTATCCAGAGGTACATGGTGTCCATAATATCATTGTATTAGTGGCATTAAATTGTGATCATCTGGTCAGGGTTATACTTTATATATATAAATATATGTATATATGTATATATATATGTGTATGTGTGTATATTTTGGCCACTTCTATTGGTCTTTCATTTATCTTATTTTCATCTATCTTTGTTCTTTGGCCTGTGTGGGCCTCCCATCGTAGTGACCTCTCTTGCTGCAAGGCACTGGCTGTGGGCGCACGTGCTCCAGAGCTCAGGCGCCATAGTTGGACACATCGGTTCAGCCGCTCCGCGGCAAATGGGATCTTCCCAGGCCAGGGATCGAACTGGTGCCCCCTGCACTGCAAGGTGGTGTCCTTACCCACTGGACCACCAGGGAAGCCCTGTACTTTTTTAAAGCATGCTTTTAAATGTCTCTGTTTTTTCCGTTTATATTGTCCTAACTTGACAGTGCTCCAGCACTGTAGCAGGCATCATTATTGTCTTATGTCCCCTCCCAACTGCCGCTAAAACGTAAGCACCACAGAGGCAAGGATTATTACCTCTTTTATTCACTGATACAAAAATTTTCAAGCACATGGTACAGTATCTAGCATATATTTACTGAATGAATGAATAAGAAGATAGTTTTGATTAGTAAAATATGTCAATGTCACATACTGCTATAAAGAATTCTTTATGACAAAACATTATTACAGCCGTGCTCATTCAGCAGTTCATGACTATAGGATGTAAGAACAGGCTAGAAAATATGTGATTAAGGAAAATTTAGACCCTCCCCCGTTTTAGCCCCTATATTAAACCAAAACTGTCAGTTATGAAACTGATTTAGGATGCATTAAAAATTCTCCTTATGACTCTTTGGAAGTAATACTAATACATGAAATGGTGAAAATGTGAGTTGAGGGAGGAGGTATGAAAAGGAGAGAGTGAATGTTGCATGGACACAGCCAGATATTACTCACCACTGTTGAACTGAATCGTAGAAAGACAAGCCTCACTTTGCATAGTTCTGACATGCACGATTTCCTGTTGCCATGGTTCAGTTAAATAATCCAGTCCTCCAACGTCACAGTTCACATTTCAGTTACCATGGTTCTGTTCAGTCCAGTAATTACATAAAGTACAAACTTTGCTGTTAGCTCTTCAGCCCATCAAGCAGTAGGTAAATAACAAATGCACACGTCACTTCCTTCAGCCTTGTCAGCATTTGGTCACTCTGCATCTGTTGTTCATTTCACAGATAGAGCAAAAGTATGTGGTTGTGTGGTCTTGTCTCCCAGTGATCAGTCCATGGGACATTTCACAGAAAAGGACAACTGAAAGAGAGAATTGGCCAACAGAGATGAATGTACAGTAGATAACCCAGAGTGACATTGCTGGTGAATTTTGTCTCAAACACAAATGAAATCACAGAATGAATAGCTGACAGTGGAATTTGGACAGTGTGACCATTTGATGGAGTCTAGATGTGCTGCCAGAGGAACTTAGTGAATGCACATTTATCAACATAAAGAGGGAAAGTAGTTGTGACAAAAAGGATCAAGATGTCCCAAAAGTAATATAGGGCCCAAGTCCTCCACATTAAGGGAACTTCTGGAGAAATTTCACAATTTGATGTGCAAAGGATAAAATGTTTAAAGTTGATCCAAACTTAGGAAGGAGAAGTTCACTAGGGACAGACAAAAGATCTTCACTCCCCATTCAGTAAGTTATCAATAAGGAGAAGGCAGGCAGTGTTCAAAATACTCAATACATTTTTAACAAATAAAATACTTTAGTTCTCAATGTTTCTAATGTCTTAAATTCCAATGTACTGGGTAAATAATAGCTTTACTATTTTTTCTGTTCTCTGTACACGTATAACTAAGAAAGTGAAAGTTTTAAAATTTGACCAAATTTTAAAGATCGTGAAGCAATCATAATTTTTCCATTGATTATTGAATCACTTTGCATGATTTCAGCTTGCATGCTCATTTGTATGTTTCTGCATTGCCATGCAAAATAAAGATTGCCTTTATCGACTCAAGGTAAAGAGCAAGTTAAACGCCCAGAAATGAAAAATAGAAAGTTCTTACCATAATCATGAAAATTAAAAACCACTGACTGGAAATGATAAGCTGTAGATATTAACCTCCCACAGGGATCAATTCCTAATCTGTATCCCTAGCTTGGGTTTCCGAGTGTTCCTGGGTGTTCCACCTCACATACAACAACACATCATCAAAAGGTGAACTTCTTAACTCTTACACCTACCAAACACCCCAAGTATCTTGATTCTCTATACTGGAGTATCAGTCCAGATTAGTTTTGATGGCTTGCGACACAAACCTGAAATAATAGTGGCTGAAATAGATAAAGATTTATTTTTCTATCAAAACTTCAGAATTGAGCAACCCAGGACTAACATGGTGACTCACCAGTTACCAGGAATCCATCTTTTTCTTCTACAATCTTTATCATGTGTCTATCTTAAGGTTACCTCATGGTCACAGACTGGCTGTTGGTGCTCCAACCATCATAGCCCAGGCAGAAATAAGAAAGGTAAAGAGAAAGTGCTGCCACCCTGCTGAGTCGGTGTACCCTAGAGAGTTTTCATGAATGCTCCTTGCAGGGATATCTACTTATTTTTTGTGTTATTATGCCTTATTAGATGAAATTGGTAGAGTGGATATTAGATAAGCAATTACTGGTCTTTATCAGACACCATTAATGATTCAGTCGTTCATCTGGTTATCAAGCCAAAAATCTAAGGGTTGTCTGAAACTCTTCTATTTCTCTCACTGCCCATATCCAAGGTCAGTTTATTATGCTTCCTAAATTCTTTAAAATTTGAAACTACATTTTTCTTCCAATGTGCCACTGCCTAAAATGGTGTACAATGCACACTGTTATGTTTATGAATATTTGTGGAATGCTCATTCAGTGACTGCTTTTTATACAACTCAGGGAAGTTATCTCAATGAACTTTAAATTGGGTCTCCAATGACTTTCAAAGATTATTCCTATCATATAATGAAACATAATTCCTGGACTTAAGTCATAAAGTAATTTACTATTCTGTTACGTTAGTAAGATTTGTGTTAGTTATTCAGCTTTAATTTTTAAAAGTATGGAGTGTAGGTAAGCACACTCCCTTCTGTAGTATTTAATTTTTCCTAATTGTATTATTTTGTTAAAAATGACTGTCTTTTGTACTCTCTCCTCCAAGTGACCTCTATGAGATGTTCCTCAGCATCCCCACAGCACACTGTATACTCATACACACACACACACACACAGACACACACACATACACACACAAACACACAAGTGATGGCCTCAAAATCTTGTTCCTTAGCAAGTCAAATGTCAGACATTTCAGTGACAAGTATGAAAAGCAGTAAGCCTGTCCCTGCTGAGCCACCTGCTGAATATTCCATGGCTTGCGACACAAACCTGAAATAATAGTGGCTGAAATAGATAAAGATTTATTTTTCTAAAACAATGGTGGACTCACCAGTTACCAGGAATCCATCTTTTTCTTCTACAATCTTTATCATGTGTCTATCTTAAGGTTACCTCATGGTCACAGACTGGCTGTTGGTGCTCCAACCATCATAGCCCAGGCAGAAATAAGAAAGGTAAAGAGAAAGTGCTGCCACCCTGCTGAGTCGGTGTACCCTAGAGAGTTTTCATGAATGCTCCTTGCAGGGATATCTACTTATTTTTTGTGTTATTATGCCTTATTAGATGAAATTGGTAGAGTGGATATTAGATAAGCAATTACTGGTCTTTATCAGACACCATTAATGATTCAGTCGTTCATCTGGTTATCAAGCCAAAAATCTAAGGGTTGTCTGAAACTCTTCTATTTCTCTCACTGCCCATATCCAAGGTCAGTTTATTATGCTTCCTAAATTCTTTAAAATTTGAAACTACATTTTTCTTCCAATGTGCCACTGCCTAAAATGGTGTACAATGCACACTGTTATGTTTATGAATATTTGTGGAATGCTCATTCAGTGACTGTTTTTTATACAACTCAGGGAAGTTATCTCAATGAACTTTAAATTGGGTCTCCAATGACTTTCAAAGATTATTCCTATCATATAATGAAACATAATTCCTGGACTTAAGTCATAAAGTAATTTACTATTCTGTTACGTTAGTAAGATTTGTGTTAGTTATTCAGCTTTAATTTTTAAAAGTATGGAGTGTAGGTAAGCACACTCCCTTCTGTAGTATTTAATTTTTCCTAATTGTATTATTTTGTTAAAAATGACTGTCTTTTGTACTCTCTCCTCCAAGTGACCTCTATGAGATGTTCCTCAGCATCCCCACAGCACACTGTATACTCATACACACACACACACACACAGACACACACACATACACACACAAACACACAAGTGATGGCCTCAAAATCTTGTTCCTTAGCAAGTCAAATGTCAGACATTTCAGTGACAAGTATGAAAAGCAGTAAGCCTGTCCCTGCTGAGCCACCTGCTGAATATTCCATATGCCAGGTGCTAATTTTAGGAGAAAGAAAGGAAAGTTTTAAAATGTGTTCTCTTCTCACTGCTCCACAAGAGCCTTCTTTCCTTTTCTTCTGAAGCAGCTGCAGCAAAAGCTTACATGAATGCAAAATACAAGCAGTACTAGAAATAAGGCATAATTTAGAAGAATTCACTAGGTGACTTACACAAATGAACCTCTTGGGTTAAGCTTATTGTTCTCTAGAGAATAAACAGTGGGACTGGCCTTGGATTGATGGAATTCACTGGAATAAAGCAGGACTGACAAATTGGGATAAAATATTTGGCAATTTTTCTTTATCTTGGGGCAAATGACCAACAAACTTAAATTCATTTCCTGCAGCTGGTGAGTGGGTGGCCAGGTCTGCATCCTACGCGTTGTAGCCAAATAGCATTTCTTGATGTTGACAGGTTGGCCCCATTCGATTAGATTTTCCAGAAAACAATGTATATTGTAGATCATTTTCAAAATATTTCGTTTCTCCAATTCCTGACGTTCTGGTATAATTGAAGACCTCGGCAAGCTCTGAACGTGTTTGGAAAATGGGTTGTTTTAACAAGCTGGAGAATAGACTATTTGCCAGCAATCTGAGGTCAGAGTTTTAATAGTGGTCGTATTGCAAATGCTGTTTTATCTTCACCTATAAAATTTTCCTTTGTAGCTCTATTGCTCAAATGACTTATTTTAACACAACAGCACTGGGATGGGACAATGGAAGCAAATGCACAGAGATAGTTGTTGCAATATTTTATTACATTTGAAGTCATAATTTCATCAAGTTAGATTTCCAGATTAAAATTTCACACCAAGTTGAAGTTGTGTCAAGATAAATATGATTCTGTTAGTAAATTGGATGTGCAGAAATTCAAATAGTCAGAATTTATGAAACAAGGAATCAATTAACTCTACAAAGGCTAATGACTCACTTTAGACCTACTTTAGGCCTCTTGCTGTGAATTAGTAAATCTGCCCCGTGACTCTTCCTTTTTTTTTACCCAAAGTCAGTGCTTCTGTGATGTTTCCCCATCTCCCCTAACGTTTTTATTTATTCATGCTAAAAGCCAGAAGTTTTCACAGAATGCTAGCGGATCATTTAAAATATTGTTTATCCCTTTAGAATTTATGCTGACTATAGATGCACCATAGGCATTTTTATTTCAATTTGCGGGTTTATTTTGGAGAACAATTATTATTTTGTCAGAATTATATCTGGATCTTACTTATTTCTTTATTATTAAATCTGACTTTATGATTAAAGACAGAAGGTCTTCTTAAAGGATTGCTTTCCCCATAACAATATTTATTTTAGCAAGAGCAAATAAAGATTTGGATGAGAAGAGCCTCCAGTTGACCTTCCACTGATAGTCACAATTTTGCAAATCAGAAGATTCAGTTAGCTCTCACTGTTTCACTTCACATGTTCCACCCTAACTGTGTGGTGTTGGGCTAGTTATTTAACAGCTCTGGGCCTCAATTCCTTTATCTGTGAAATGTGGCTTCCCTGGTGGCTAAGAAGGTAAAGAATCTGCCTGCAAGGGAGGAGACACAGGTTAGATCCCTGGGTTGGGGAAATCGCCTGGAGAAGGGAATGGCAGCAACCCACTCCAGTATTCTTGCCTGGAGAATCCCATGGACAGAGGAACCTGGTGGGCTACAGTCCATGAGGTGGCAAAGACTCAGATATGACTGAGCGACCAACACCTAATAGTACCTACTCCTACAGTGACTGTGAGGATTAAAAGAATTAATATGTTCAAAGTCCCATGAACCACACCGACTGTATAGTAAATGTTCAGATAATTTTAGCAATTGCTGTTATATCACTATTACCTCTTTATAGGTACTTTTTTCTGTTCTTTCTACTTTTCTTTCTCCTTCCCATATTAGGCCTCTTAGCTTTAAAAAGTGAATTTAGTAAATATGATTCTGTTAGTAAATTGGATGTGCAGAAATTCAAATAGTCAGAATTTATGAAACAAGGAATCAATTAACTCTACAAAGGCTAATGACTCACTTTAGACCTACTTTAGGCCTCTTGCTGTGAATTAGTAAATCTGCCCCGTGACTCTTCCCATTTTTTTACCCAAAGTCAGTGCTTCTGTGATGTTTCCCCATCTCCCCTAACGTTTTTATTTATTCATGCTAAAAGCCAGAAGTTTTCACAGAATGCTAGCGGATCATTTAAAATATTGTTTATCCCTTTAGAATTTATGCTGACTATAGATGCACCATAGGCATTTTTATTTCAATTTGCGGGTTTATTTTGGAGAACAATTATTATTTTGTCAGAATTATATCTGGATCTTACTTATTTCTTTATTATTAAATCTGACTTTATGATTAAAGACAGAAGGTCTTCTTAAAGGATTGCTTTCCCCATAACAATATTTATTTTAGCAAGAGCAAATAAAGATTTGGATGAGAAGAGCCTCCAGTTGACCTTCCACTGATAGTCACAATTTTGCAAATCAGAAGATTCAGTTAGCTCTCACTGTTTCACTTCACATGTTCCACCCTAACTGTGTGGTGTTGGGCTAGTTATTTAACAGCTCTGGGCCTCAATTCCTTTATCTGTGAAATGTGGCTTCCCTGGTGGCTAAGAAGGTAAAGAATCTGCCTGCAAGGGAGGAGACACAGGTTAGATCCCTGGGTTGGGGAAATCGCCTGGAGAAGGGAATGGCAGCAACCCACTCCAGTATTCTTGCCTGGAGAATCCCATGGACAGAGGAACCTGGTGGGCTACAGTCCATGAGGTGGCAAAGACTCAGATATGACTGAGCGACCAACACCTAATAGTACCTACTCCTACAGTGACTGTGAGGATTAAAAGAATTAATATGTTCAAAGTCCCATGAACCACACCGACTGTATAGTAAATGTTCAGATAATTTTAGCAATTGCTGTTATATCACTATTACCTCTTTATAGGTACTTTTTTCTGTTCTTTCTACTTTTCTTTCTCCTTCCCATATTCCCTTGTAAGGGAACAAGTTTTTTCCAGCCATGCTAGGAAATTAAGAAGTCTGATCTGGAGCTGTAGTTACAGTCTAGTTCCTTTTGTAAACTGAAATGTTTAAATTTCAAAAAAGGAAATTCACCAACACTGCCATAGTGCACAGCTCCCTGGTGGGGAAGATGCCAGAAAATGCCATCCACCTTGTTGTCAGAGTAACTCCTGTCCCATGGTTAAGGATCCAGGCAGCCATACATAGTAGCTCTGAAGCCCACTATGCAGCCACTTTAATTTTTTTTCTTTTCCTCACTTTTTGTATTGTTTACTTTTTCATATATATGTAATTATGTACACTTACTAGATGACATAAACACATTAAAACTTTATACACTGGTTTCCCTATATGTCTTTTATTTTCTTTCATTTCAAAGGTTTTGACATTCAAATGGGAGTTGTATGTATTTGTGTGCATAGAATCTTATATTCATATCTAATGTGAAGTATTAATAGTGATAAAAATATAAGTAAGAATATAAAGAATAAATTATATTTACTAGTATTAAAAATACTCATATACAAGATTGCCTTTTCTAACTTTTACAAGTTGATTACAGCTGGATTAAAGCAAAGGATTTAAATAGTACTAAAGCAAATTAATTGACCACTAAGAGACAGGGGCCCAGAGTGGATTTCCTACCACTAAATGAGAGATATAGGCAACAGCATAAACCTGACTCATCAAATCTTTCAATGACAGCTCTGGGCCTCAATTCCTTTATCTGTGAAATGTGGCTTCCTGGTGGCTAAGAAGGTAAAGAATCTGCCTGCAAGGGAGGAGACACAGGTTAGATCCCTGGGTTGGGGAAATCGCCTGGAGAAGGGAATGGCAGCAACCCACTCCAGTATTCTTGCCTGGAGAATCCCATGGACAGAGGAACCTGGTGGGCTACAGTCCATGAGGTGGCAAAGACTCAGATATGACTGAGCGACCAACACCTAATAGTACCTACTCCTACAGTGACTGTGAGGATTAAAAGAATTAATATGTTCAAAGTCCCATGAACCACACCGACTGTATAGTAAATGTTCAGATAATTTTAGCAATTGCTGTTATATCACTATTACCTCTTTATAGGTACTTTTTTCTGTTCTTTCTACTTTTCTTTCTCCTTCCCATATTCCCTTGTAAGGGAACAAGTTTTTTCCAGCCATGCTAGGAAATTAAGAAGTCTGATCTGGAGCTGTAGTTACAGTCTAGTTCCTTTTGTAAACTGAAATGTTTAAATTTCAAAAAAGGAAATTCACCAACACTGCCATAGTGCACAGCTCCCTGGTGGGGAAGATGCCAGAAAATGCCATCCACCTTGTTGTCAGAGTAACTCCTGTCCCATGGTTAAGGATCCAGGCAGCCATACATAGTAGCTCTGAAGCCCACTATGCAGCCACTTTAATTTTTTTTCTTTTCCTCACTTTTTGTATTGTTTACTTTTTCATATATATGTAATTATGTACACTTACTAGATGACATAAACACATTAAAACTTTATACACTGGTTTCCCTATATGTCTTTTATTTTCTTTCATTTCAAAGGTTTTGACATTCAAATGGGAGTTGTATGTATTTGTGTGCATAGAATCTTATATTCATATCTAATGTGAAGTATTAATAGTGATAAAAATATAAGTAAGAATATAAAGAATAAATTATATTTACTAGTATTAAAAATACTCATATACAAGATTGCCTTTTCTAACTTTTACAAGTTGATTACAGCTGGATTAAAGCAAAGGATTTAAATAGTACTAAAGCAAATTAATTGACCACTAAGAGACAGGGGCCCAGAGTGGATTTCCTACCACTAAATGAGAGATATAGGCACACTAGCATAAACCTGACTCATCAAATCTTTCAATGATGTCAACATCCGCTTTCTGTTGTGTCTGTAGACAGTGCCAGTGATTTGAATTAGTGTATCATTTTTTATTATTATAAATAAATGCTTCATTTAGTTATTTCTTTGGTAGATCTGAAGAAAAATTGTTCCCTGATGAACTACTTCAAGAAATATCCTTTGAATTTTGAATACTGTGACAGTTTTATTTTAATACAATATATGACCAGGAATAGAACTACATACAGGTGGTATTGGATTTCTATGCATTCCTTACTGCCATGTAAACATCACAGATACTTCCTTTATTCGTAATGAGTTAATCCTGCTGCTGTTCACGCACAAGGAAAGGAGAAGGCACTCAGAGGTCTACATAGCTTGAGGGAGTAGAAGAAGCAAAAAGCCTAACTAATCTACAAATTTGATAGTTCACCCTTGAGTAATTGAAAGTTTGATATATTTGCATTAAAAGTGTGAATCACAAGCACTAAGGTTCAACACATTCTGTGCTAAAATTGAAACAGCACTCTGATGGGCTGAACCATGTTTTATGATGTGCTTTTTTTCAGTCTCTGGTATAGAATTTCCCTACTTATAGAGAAATAGAGACTGAAAAGAAATTAAAACTGTAACCTTACCTCTAGAGCTGAATGTTCTGCACGCAATGATCTCTTCCTTTTCAAAATTACCCTTCAGTTCACTTCAACAGTCATCTATTAAACATCATATGTTGCTATTTCTGAGAATTTAAAGATAAATAAAACATGGTCTCTGTTCTTTAGTAGTTGTGTGGAAGGGTGTAGGGGCAATATTTGGGACTTATTCTTTACAGCAGTTCATTTAAAAATCACTGACAAATTGTGCTGTCTGCTCTTACTATATCCTAAGTTTTGATTAATATTAAAAAAAAAACTAGTATTAAAAATACTCATATACAAGATTGCCTTTTCTAACTTTTACAAGTTGATTACAGCTGGATTAAAGCAAAGGATTTAAATAGTACTAAAGCAAATTAATTGACCACTAAGAGACAGGGGCCCAGAGTGGATTTCCTACCACTAAATGAGAGATATAGGCACACTAGCATAAACCTGACTCATCAAATCTTTCAATGATGTCAACATCCGCTTTCTGTTGTGTCTGTAGACAGTGCCAGTGATTTGAATTAGTGTATCATTTTTTATTATTATAAATAAATGCTTCATTTAGTTATTTCTTTGGTAGATCTGAAGAAAAATTGTTCCCTGATGAACTACTTCAAGAAATATCCTTTGAATTTTGAATACTGTGACAGTTTTATTTTAATACAATATATGACCAGGAATAGAACTACATACAGGTGGTATTGGATTTCTATGCATTCCTTACTGCCATGTAAACATCACAGATACTTCCTTTATTCGTAATGAGTTAATCCTGCTGCTGTTCACGCACAAGGAAAGGAGAAGGCACTCAGAGGTCTACATAGCTTGAGGGAGTAGAAGAAGCAAAAAGCCTAACTAATCTACAAATTTGATAGTTCACCCTTGAGTAATTGAAAGTTTGATATATTTGCATTAAAAGTGTGAATCACAAGCACTAAGGTTCAACACATTCTGTGCTAAAATTGAAACAGCACTCTGATGGGCTGAACCATGTTTTATGATGTGCTTTTTTTCAGTCTCTGGTATAGAATTTCCCTACTTATAGAGAAATAGAGACTGAAAAGAAATTAAAACTGTAACCTTACCTCTAGAGCTGAATGTTCTGCACGCAATGATCTCTTCCTTTTCAAAATTACCCTTCAGTTCACTTCAACAGTCATCTATTAAACATCATATGTTGCTATTTCTGAGAATTTAAAGATAAATAAAACATGGTCTCTGTTCTTTAGTAGTTGTGTGGAAGGGTGTAGGGGCAATATTTGGGACTTATTCTTTACAGCAGTTCATTTAAAAATCACTGACAAATTGTGCTGTCTGCTCTTAGTATTGCCAATGTTTCTTGGTTTTGTGTATAAGATATTAATATGATAAATGTGTATGGTGAATTCTTTTGTACAGGTTACTTTTGGGGTGCTATCACAGGCACAAAGTGCCTGTCCTCCTGCAGCTCACAATATTACTGATTGAGAATAGAGTTATATGAAAAACTAATTCAAAAGTCAAATGATGCTTAATATAACCATAAAATTGTGGATAGCATATAGTTAGAACATTGTGAAGTCAGGGTTTTGCATAGAGAATCAGGATCTCATCAAGATTACACCACTGGGGACTTCTGTGTTGGTACAGTACTTAAGAATCCACCTTCCAAGGCAGAGGATGTGGGTTTGATCCCTGATCAGGGAACTGAGATCCCACATGCTGCATAGCCACTAAGCCTGCATGTCCCAACTACTGAAGCCCGAGTGCTCTGGAGCCTGCTTGCCACAAGTAGAGAATCTGTGTGCTGCAGCGTAATATCCCTCACGATGCAATGAAGATGCTGCATGCTGCAAGTAGGACCTGACAAATAAATAAATAAATACTACTTTTTTTTTATTTTAGGCCTCTTTTTTAAATTGATTTTTGGTCTGTTTATTTTTCATCCATCTTTATTCTTTGGCATGTGTGGGTCTCCCATCGTGGTGGCCTCTGTCATTGCAGAGCACCGGCTCTGGGTGCATGTGCTTCAGAGTGCTGACTTGTAATTAGACACACTGGTCCAGCCGCTCCATGTTGGATCTTCCTGGGCTAAGGATCGAACTGGTGCCCCTTGCACTGCAAAGTGGACTGTTTACCCACTGGACCACCAGAGAAGCCCTTAAAATTTTTTACAAAAGATCGTATCAGTGGTAAGCAGCACATCTGGAATTTGAGATCAAGTTTTTCCGTCTCCAAGCCCAGAGTTCTTCCTACTGCAACACAAAAAGTTGTAAACTTCAGGACCTATCACAGGAATAAGCGATGTTAAAATTGTTTTCAGCATTTCTGAGAATTTAAAGATAAATAAAACATGGTCTCTGTTCTTTAGTAGTTGTGTGGAAGGGTGTAGGGGCAATATTTGGGACTTATTCTTTACAGCAGTTCATTTAAAAATCACTGACAAATTGTGCTGTCTGCTCTTAGTATTGCCAATGTTTCTTGGTTTTGTGTATAAGATATTAATATGATAAATGTGTATGGTGAATTCTTTTGTACAGGTTACTTTTGGGGTGCTATCACAGGCACAAAGTGCCTGTCCTCCTGCAGCTCACAATATTACTGATTGAGAATAGAGTTATATGAAAAACTAATTCAAAAGTCAAATGATGCTTAATATAACCATAAAATTGTGGATAGCATATAGTTAGAACATTGTGAAGTCAGGGTTTTGCATAGAGAATCAGGATCTCATCAAGATTACACCACTGGGGACTTCTGTGTTGGTACAGTACTTAAGAATCCACCTTCCAAGGCAGAGGATGTGGGTTTGATCCCTGATCAGGGAACTGAGATCCCACATGCTGCATAGCCACTAAGCCTGCATGTCCCAACTACTGAAGCCCGAGTGCTCTGGAGCCTGCTTGCCACAAGTAGAGAATCTGTGTGCTGCAGCGTAATATCCCTCACGATGCAATGAAGATGCTGCATGCTGCAAGTAGGACCTGACAAATAAATAAATAAATATTACTTTTTTTTTTTAATTTTTGGCCTCTTTTTTAAATTGATTTTTGGTCTGTTTATTTTTCATCCATCTTTATTCTTTGGCATGTGTGGGTCTCCCATCGTGGTGGCCTCTGTCATTGCAGAGCACCGGCTCTGGGTGCATGTGCTTCAGAGTGCTGACTTGTAATTAGACACACTGGTCCAGCCGCTCCATGTTGGATCTTCCTGGGCTAAGGATCGAACTGGTGCCCCTTGCACTGCAAAGTGGACTGTTTACCCACTGGACCACCAGAGAAGCCCTTAAAATTTTTTACAAAAGATCGTATCAGTGGTAAGCAGCACATCTGGAATTTGAGATCAAGTTTTTCCGTCTCCAAGCCCAGAGTTCTTCCTACTGCAACACAAAAAGTTGTAAACTTCAGGACCTATCACAGGAATAAGCGATGTTAAAATTGTTTTCAGCATTTCATATGGAACTTCTACTAATTATAATTTTAATCAATTGGATGTCCTTCAGTGCCTTTTTCATACTTTGATTTGCAAATGAGCAGGGGAAAATTCATTGATTTTTACATAATACAGTGGAGAAAATAAGAATACTGAACTATTTTGTAACTTAGGTTCTCTGAGCTTCAGTTTTCTTGTCTATAATAACCTTGTAGTGCTGTGGTAGAGATGAAATTAAACAGTTAATGTAAAGTCCATGGCATAGTGTTTGTCACTTCTTCAGCCACTTCAGAAAGGTGAGGCATCTTCCCTTAAGTTAAGAGAAATATGCCTTTAAGCCAATCTGAGGAGCTGTATTAGAGTTGGCAAGGACTGAGGGAGTATATAGTTTCGTTTCCTTGTTGCCCAGAGTGTGCATGGAGACCCAGAATATTAACAGGTTTTTCTGAAGGTTGTATGTTGTTGTTGTTCAGTTGTGCAGTTGTGTCCGACTCTTTGTGACCTCATGGACTGTGGCACGCCAGGCTTTCTTGTCCTTCACTATCTCCTGGAGTTTGCTCAAACTCATGTCCATGAATGGATGACTCCATCCAACCGTCTCATCCTCTGTCTTTGCTTTCTCCTCCTGCCTTCAATCTTTCCCAGCATCAAGGTCTTTTCCAGTGAGTTGGATCTTCGCATCAGGTGACCAAAGTGTGGAGCTTCAACATCAGTCATTCCAGTGAGTATTCAGGGTTGATTTCCTTTAGGATGGACTGGCTTGATCTTCTTGCAGTTCAGGGTTTTTAAATTGATTTTTGGTCTGTTTATTTTTCATCCATCTTTATTCTTTGGCATGTGTGGGTCTCCCATCGTGGTGGCCTCTGTCATTGCAGAGCACCGGCTCTGGGTGCATGTGCTTCAGAGTGCTGACTTGTAATTAGACACACTGGTCCAGCCGCTCCATGTTGGATCTTCCTGGGCTAAGGATCGAACTGGTGCCCCTTGCACTGCAAAGTGGACTGTTTACCCACTGGACCACCAGAGAAGCCCTTAAAATTTTTTACAAAAGATCGTATCAGTGGTAAGCAGCACATCTGGAATTTGAGATCAAGTTTTTCCGTCTCCAAGCCCAGAGTTCTTCCTACTGCAACACAAAAAGTTGTAAACTTCAGGACCTATCACAGGAATAAGCGATGTTAAAATTGTTTTCAGCATTTCATATGGAACTTCTACTAATTATAATTTTAATCAATTGGATGTCCTTCAGTGCCTTTTTCATACTTTGATTTGCAAATGAGCAGGGGAAAATTCATTGATTTTTACATAATACAGTGGAGAAAATAAGAATACTGAACTATTTTGTAACTTAGGTTCTCTGAGCTTCAGTTTTCTTGTCTATAATAACCTTGTAGTGCTGTGGTAGAGATGAAATTAAACAGTTAATGTAAAGTCCATGGCATAGTGTTTGTCACTTCTTCAGCCACTTCAGAAAGGTGAGGCATCTTCCCTTAAGTTAAGAGAAATATGCCTTTAAGCCAATCTGAGGAGCTGTATTAGAGTTGGCAAGGACTGAGGGAGTATATAGTTTCGTTTCCTTGTTGCCCAGAGTGTGCATGGAGACCCAGAATATTAACAGGTTTTTCTGAAGGTTGTATGTTGTTGTTGTTCAGTTGTGCAGTTGTGTCCGACTCTTTGTGACCTCATGGACTGTGGCACGCCAGGCTTTCTTGTCCTTCACTATCTCCTGGAGTTTGCTCAAACTCATGTCCATGAATGGATGACTCCATCCAACCGTCTCATCCTCTGTCTTTGCTTTCTCCTCCTGCCTTCAATCTTTCCCAGCATCAAGGTCTTTTCCAGTGAGTTGGATCTTCGCATCAGGTGACCAAAGTGTGGAGCTTCAACATCAGTCATTCCAGTGAGTATTCAGGGTTGATTTCCTTTAGGATGGACTGGCTTGATCTTCTTGCAGTTCAGGGAACTCTCAGGTTTCTTCTTTATCACAAAAGTCATATATACAAATGTGAACAGAATAATTTTTATGCTGTTTCAGTTACCTTTCTGTGCCCAGAGATGGGACACTTCACTTCTGAGAGCACACTGGAGAACTGGCCTGGATTTGGGGACTGTCATCAGTCTTTTATAGGGTTAGTGATAAGATTATGGGAGAAATAATGTGTTTCTTTAATTGTTGTTGTTGTTGTTCAGTCACTAAGTTGTGTCTTTGCAACCACCATGGACTGCAGCAAGCCAGCCTTCCCTGCCCTTCAATATCTCCTGGAACTTGCTCAAACTCATGTCCACTGAGTTGGTGAAGCCATCCAACCATCTCATCCTCTGTTATCCCCTTCTCCTCCTGCCTTATATTTTTCCCAGTATTAGGGTCTTTTCCAGTGAGTTGTCTCTTTGCATCAGGTGGCCAAAGTGTTGGCGCTTCAGCTTCAGCATCTGTCCTATCAATGAACATTCAGGGTTGATTTCTTTAGGATTGTCTGATTTGATCTCCTTACTACCCAGAAGACTCTCAAAGAGTCTTCTCCCACAATACAATTCAGAAGTGTCTGTTCTTCAGCCCTCAACTGTCTGTAAATGTTAATGATGTTGAACAACTTCTTTTTTTATTTATTTTTTCCCAACATTATTGAGATATAACTGACATATATGGTTGATACAATTGTGTAAGTTTAGGATGTATAGTGTAGTAATTTTATATATGTATATATGTAAAATGATTACTATAATAAAGTTAGTTAACATACCCATCACTTCACATAGCTACAATTTGTTTTGTAGTAAGAACTTCAAAAATCTACTCTTTTAGCAACTTTCAAATACACAGTACAGTATTATTATCTGAAGTCACCATGTTGTATGTTACATCCCAGAACTTATCTTGTAACTGAAATTTTCCTTTTCCAGCTTCACTCATTTCCCTTACCCCGCCCCACCTCCCAAGCCACCCCTTGCAGCCACTAATCCATATTCTGTTCATGTGCCTTTTGAAACTCTAACTCAAGATAATATTTTTTTCTCCCATGTCCTGTCCTCGTTTGTTGAAAGCAGTGTCCTTTCTCCTGTGAATTACATCTGCCCATTGTATAAAAATCAGTTGTTGGGCTTCCCTGGTGGTCCAGTGGGTAAGGACACCGCCTTGCAGTGCAAGGGGCGCCGGTTCGATCCCTGGCCTGGGAAGATCCCACGTGCCGCGGAGCGGCTGGACTGATGTGTCCAATTACCGAGCCGGAGCTCTGGAGCGCATGTGCCCAGAGCCGGTGCTCTGCAGCGAGAGAGGCTGCTGCAATGGGAGGCCCACACAGGCCAAAGAACAAAGATGGATGATAAAAATGAAAGACCAATAGAAGTGGCCAAAAAAAAAATCTGTTGTTTATACATATATATGTATGATTTTATCACTGGACTCTGTTACGTTCCAATGATTTCTTTGTCATCTTTGCCTCACTGTCACACTAGTAGATGATTATACTACTGTAATAAGTGTTGAAGTCAGGTAGTGTCAGTTTTTCAAATTTATTCTTCATCTCTCTTTTTAAAGTTTATTTCTCTACTTTTGGCTGTCCTGGGTCTTCATTACTTCATGCGGGCTTTCTTTGTTCAGCAGTCACTTGAACATTCAGGGTTGATTTCTTTAGGATTGTCTGATTTGATCTCCTTACTACCCAGAAGACTCTCAAAGAGTCTTCTCCCACAATTCAGAAGTGTCTGTTCTTCAGCCCTCAACTGTCTGTAAATGTTAATGATGTTGAACAACTTCTTTTTTTATTTATTTTTTCCCAACATTATTGAGATATAACTGACATATATGGTTGATACAATTGTGTAAGTTTAGGATGTATAGTGTAGTAATTTTATATATGTATATATGTAAAATGATTACTATAATAAAGTTAGTTAACATACCCATCACTTCACATAGCTACAATTTGTTTTGTAGTAAGAACTTCAAAAATCTACTCTTTTAGCAACTTTCAAATACACAGTACAGTATTATTATCTGAAGTCACCATGTTGTATGTTACATCCCAGAACTTATCTTGTAACTGAAATTTTCCTTTTCCAGCTTCACTCATTTCCCTTACTCTCGCCCCACCTCCCAAGCCACCCCTTGCAGCCACTAATCCATATTCTGTTCATGTGCCTTTTGAAACTCTAACTCAAGATAATATTTTTTTCTCCCATGTCCTGTCCTCGTTTGTTGAAAGCAGTGTCCTTTCTCCTGTGAATTACATCTGCCCATTGTATAAAAATCAGTTGTTGGGCTTCCCTGGTGGTCCAGTGGGTAAGGACACCGCCTTGCAGTGCAAGGGGCGCCGGTTCGATCCCTGGCCTGGGAAGATCCCACGTGCCGCGGAGCGGCTGGACTGATGTGTCCAATTACCGAGCCGGAGCTCTGGAGCGCATGTGCCCAGAGCCGGTGCTCTGCAGCGAGAGAGGCTGCTGCAATGGGAGGCCCACACAGGCCAAAGAACAAAGATGGATGATAAAAATGAAAGACCAATAGAAGTGGCCAAAAAAAAAAAAAAATCTGTTGTTTATACATATATATGTATGATTTTATCACTGGACTCTGTTACGTTCCAATGATTTCTTTGTCATCTTTGCCTCACTGTCACACTAGTAGATGATTATACTACTGTAATAAGTGTTGAAGTCAGGTAGTGTCAGTTTTTCAAATTTATTCTTCATCTCTCTTTTTAAAGTTTATTTCTCTACTTTTGGCTGTCCTGGGTCTTCATTACTTCATGCGGGCTTTCTTTAGTTCCAGCAGGCAGGGGCTACTCTTCGTTGCAGTGCTCGGGCTTCTCATTGCAGGCGCTTCTCATTGTGGTAGCTTCTTTTGTTGTGGGCTTCAGTAGTGGCAGCACAAGGCTTAGTAGTTGTGGTGCATAGGCTTAGTTGTCCCATGGCATGTGGAATCTTCCTGGACCAGGGATTGAACCTGTGTCCCCTGCATTGGCAAGTGGATTTATACTCACTGGGTCACCAGGGAAGTCACAGATACGCTCTTTTCTTTTTTTTTTTTTTAATTGTTTTGGCTGTTGTAGGTCTTAATTAATTTCATACAAACTTTAAAATTCTTCCCAAAAAAGTCTACTAGTATTTCATGATTCTGTATAGCTCAAATTTGGGAGAATTGTAATCTTCAGAATATTAAGCTTTCTGAAACATGAACTGAGTATGAATCATCACTCATTCATATTTCTTTCTTTTAAAAAAGATTTATTTATTTCACTTTTTTGCTGTGATGGGTTTTTGTTGCTATGTATGGGCTTTCTGTAGTTGTGACAAGTTGGGGGGCTTTTTGTTGTGATGGATGTGCTTCTAACTGCGATGAGTTCTCTTTGAATCTGGTGGCTATAGGTGCTTGGCTTTCAGTAGTAGCAGCACGTGGGCTCAGTAGTTGTGACTTGTGGGCTTTAGAGCACAGGCTTAGTAGTTGTGGTGCTTGGGCTTAGTTGTCCCATGGCATGTGGAATCTTCCTGGACCAGGGATTGAACCTGTGTCCCCTGCATTGGCAAGTGGATTTATACTCACTGGGTCACCAGGGAAGTCACAGATACGCTCTTTTCTTTTTTTTTTTTTAATTGTTTTGGCTGTTGTAGGTCTTAATTAATTTCATACAAACTTTAAAATTCTTCCCAAAAAAGTCTACTAGTATTTCATGATTCTGTATAGCTCAAATTTGGGAGAATTGTAATCTTCAGAATATTAAGCTTTCTGAAACATGAACTGAGTATGAATCATCACTCATTCATATTTCTTTCTTTTAAAAAAGATTTATTTATTTCACTTTTTTGCTGTGATGGGTTTTTGTTGCTATGTATGGGCTTTCTGTAGTTGTGACAAGTTGGGGGGCTTTTTGTTGTGATGGATGTGCTTCTAACTGCGATGAGTTCTCTTTGAATCTGGTGGCTATAGGTGCTTGGCTTTCAGTAGTAGCAGCACGTGGGCTCAGTAGTTGTGACTTGTGGGCTTTAGAGCACAGGCTTAGTAGTTGTGGCGCACAGGCTTAGTTGCTCCAAGGTATATGGCATCTTCCCTTGTATTGCAAGGCAGATTCTTAATCATTGGACCACCAGGGAAGCCTTTATATTTTCTTTAATTACACTCAACAATGTTTTGAAGTTTCCAGTGTATGAATCTCTCATATCTTTTGTCAGATTTATCCCTAGATGTTTCATATTTTATGCCACTATAAGTAATTATTTTATTATTTTCTAATTGTTCATTGACGGAATACAGAAATACAATTGATTTTTTTTTTAAATTTTTATTTATTTATTTATTTATTTGGGGCGGGGATCGGGTTGGGGAGGGAGGGGAGCAGGCGGGCCACTTCTATTGGTCTTTCGTTTCTCTATGTTCATCCGTCTTTGCTCTTTGGCTCCTGTGGGCCTCCCATCGCGGTGGCCTCTGTCGTCGCAGAGCGCGGCTCAGGGCGCATGCGCTCCAGAGCTCCGGCTCGGTAATTGGACACATCAGTCCAGCCGCTCCGGGCACGTGGGATCTTCCCAGGCCAGGGCTCGAACTGGCGTCCCTTGCCCTGCAAGGCGGTGTCCTTACCCACTGGACCACCAGGGGAAGCCCACAATTGATTTTTATATATTAACCTTGTACCTGAAAGTTTGCTAATCACAAATTCACTTATAGTTTCAGTATCTTTTTCCTTAGTGTTTTCTATATAGACAATCATGTCACGCAAATAATGAGTTGTAATTACTCCTTTCCAATTGGGTTGGTGCTGTTCTCTTTTGCTTGCCTTACTGCATTACCTAAAACCTCCGATAAAATGTTTAATAGAGATGCTGAGAGCAGTCATCCCAGTCTTTTTCCCAATCTTTTTTTTTTGCATGGACAGATGAACCTTTATTTAAAAAAATAGCACTTCAAATAAATTAAAAGGGACAATTGTCAAGTGTTCAAATTGTGAAGAAATAGTTGGAAAACCTAGAGAGACTGCAAGCTGCAGAGTACTAACCTCATTCTTTGTCCAATGGAAACCCCCACACATCTCAGTACTCCCACTCAATTTTTGCCCTACTGAGATGAGGGAAGCAATTGCAGACCAGACGGAGGAGAAAGCTGCATCTGACTAGAATGAACATTGCCATGTACTTGCTAATACGGGTTTCACTTTATGACCAAATGTATTCTTCCAAAAATAAAAAAGGGGGGAGGGAAGCTGCATGTTTTTAAAAATTGAAATTATTTAGGGATAAAACACTAACTCTAGTGCCTTTAACGGGCAATAGCAACTTTTTTCCTCCAAAGTCAAACACCATCCCCAGCCGAGCCTTTGTGCTACAAGCTTTTCAGGAGATGTTACCTAAACTTTATTAAAAGAAAAGAACAAGTTTAAATATAGACACTGGACTAGCCCAGTCTGTATTTTCAAGTCCACATTCTTCATCTGAAGCACTGCATCAGGGACCCCTCCTGAGTCTGCATGTTTTCAAGTTCACAGTACATGGAACCAGTTTTTCTCTTTATTTTTTCCCTCACTCAGAGCAGCCACAATGCAGTGGCCGTTGACGCCAGAACCTCGGGTGGGGCCTTTTCCTACGAGGCCTGGCCAGAGCTGCCCGAGGTTTCTCCTCAATGAGAATCGATGCTGTCATGCTCTATGGATGGGAAAAAAGCAAGAAAATAAAAGCACCTGGTACAGGTTTCATGAGATCCATTTGGATTCGCTATGTTCCAAACCTGCTGCGGACCGCCGCTCGTCCACGCTATGTGTGTCCAACAGTCTCTGGCTGGGAGTGGGTCTCAATTCGAAGAACTGTTATTGGACGCCCCCGAGGTTGATGCAATAGCAGCTCCCGCAGGGCTACTCATGGAGACCGACTTTTGGATGTGAGGAAGCAAGTAGGGGTCACAGGCCAGCTGCTGGATGTCGATTCGGTCCTCCTTTCGGTAGGCCAAGCATCGTCGAATAAACGCCTTTGCTTCAGGTGTTACTACTGGTTTTGGTGGGAACTGCACTTCAGTAGCTTTGAGGATAGTATTTTCTTGTAGAATGTCTTGCTGGGATTGGTTATGGCCAAAAGGCTTCCTTCCATAAAGACCCTGGTAGAAGATCACACCCACTGACCAGACGTCGACTTTATTTGAGATCTTTGGTGGTTCTTTCTCAACCACAAAACACTCTGGTGGTAAATACCAATAAGTACCAGCACCTTGTGATGTTAGCTCCATGCCATCCACTGAATTGTAGCTATCATCATCCATGATCTTGGAAAGACCAAAATTTGTGATTTTTATCTCTCCACACGCGGTACCATTTACTAAAAGAATATTACCTGGTTTGAGGTCATAGTGTATGATGGGAGGTTTTATTTCATTTAAGTACTTTAAAGCATTTACAATCTGCATGATGATGGATCAGGCTTCTTTTTCCGACATTAATTTGTGCTGTTTCAGGTAGAAGTCCAGATCATTTCCCTCACAGTATTCTAATACTGTACAAAACGAGTCAGTGTCCAGTGAAAAGTAATCATACAGCTTAACTATTCTGGGATGATCCAATTCTTTGTGAATCCGGTATTCTCTACATGCATGCTTGTGGTAATTCTCCTTTTTCTCATCTCTCCAGTTTTTATTTAACTGGTGAATTTTCACAGCTACATATCTTTGTTCTGTTAGATCAAATGCCTTGTAAACTTCACTGAAACCTCCTCTACCCAAAAGATGTAACAACAAATATCTGTCGTTTAGCGTTGGATGATCTTTAAATTGTGAATTATCTTCATTATGTATCCTTTTTAGTTCCCTGATATGTAGATTTCTAACCCTTTCTAGCCTTTCCACCTCTGCCTGGATCTCTGCTTCCTCCTTTTAAAGATGACCTAATCTGAGTTTGAAGATTTCTTCTTGTTCATGGTATTCTGCTAATGTTAACGTTTCGTTCTCAGCTCCATTGGTCTTGCTTTTCCGCTGTTTCTGCTCATTGGTTGCTGGGGGGCCTGTCCCATGGCAGGAGGTTTCCGCTTTGCTAACATTTTTCGTTGTCTTTCTATCTCTTCCCTCTGTGAATTTATCCTTTCTTGTTGCTTGATGAGGTTCTGGAAAGCGTAACGTCTGTCTACTGTGTGAACGAGGCCCGTGTCGGATTTGCTTCAGGTGTTACTACTGGTTTTGGTGGGAACTGCACTTCAGTAGCTTTGAGGATAGTATTTTCTTGTAGAATGTCTTGCTGGGATTGGTTATGGCCAAAAGGCTTCCTTCCATAAAGACCCTGGTAGAAGATCACACCCACTGACCAGACGTCGACTTTATTTGAGATCTTTGGTGGTTCTTTCTCAACCACAAAACACTCTGGTGGTAAATACCAATAAGTACCAGCACCTTGTGATGTTAGCTCCATGCCATCCACTGAATTGTAGCTATCATCATCCATGATCTTGGAAAGACCAAAATTTGTGATTTTTATCTCTCCACACGCGGTACCATTTACTAAAAGAATATTACCTGGTTTGAGGTCATAGTGTATGATGGGAGGTTTTATTTCATTTAAGTACTTTAAAGCATTTACAATCTGCATGATGATGGATCAGGCTTCTTTTTCCGACATTAATTTGTGCTGTTTCAGGTAGAAGTCCAGATCATTTCCCTCACAGTATTCTAATACTGTACAAAACGAGTCAGTGTCCAGTGAAAAGTAATCATACAGCTTAACTATTCTGGGATGATCCAATTCTTTGTGAATCCGGTATTCTCTACATGCATGCTTGTGGTAATTCTCCTTTTTCTCATCTCTCCAGTTTTTATTTAACTGGTGAATTTTCACAGCTACATATCTTTGTTCTGTTAGATCAAATGCCTTGTAAACTTCACTGAAACCTCCTCTACCCAAAAGATGTAACAACAAATATCTGTCGTTTAGCGTTGGATGATCTTTAAATTGTGAATTATCTTCATTATGTATCCTTTTTAGTTCCCTGATATGTAGATTTCTAACCCTTTCTAGCCTTTCCACCTCTGCCTGGATCTCTGCTTCCTCCTTTTAAAGATGACCTAATCTGAGTTTGAAGATTTCTTCTTGTTCATGGTATTCTGCTAATGTTAACGTTTCGTTCTCAGCTCCATTGGTCTTGCTTTTCCGCTGTTTCTGCTCATTGGTTGCTGGGGGGCCTGTCCCATGGCAGGAGGTTTCCGCTTTGCTAACATTTTTCGTTGTCTTTCTATCTCTTCCCTCTGTGAATTTATCCTTTCTTGTTGCTTGATGAGGTTCTGGAAAGCGTAACCGTCTGTCTACTGTTCAGTGAACGAGGCCCCGTGTCGGACAGTGGTGAAGTGGCCCAGTCTCAAGCGATCTTGCATGCTTTTGTCTCTACATGCCATCTTCTCCTGTTTTGACTTTTCTTTTTTTTTTTATATATATATTTTTAAAAAGATTTATTTATTTATTTATTTGAGGAGGGCAGGGTAGGGAGGGAGGGGAGTAGGCGGGCCACTTCTATTGGTCTTTCATTTGTCCATTTTCATCCATCCTTGTTCTTTGGCCCGTGTGGGCCTCCCATCGCGGTGGCCTCTGTTGTCACAGAGCACCAGCTCTGGGCGCATGCGCTCCAGAGCTCCGGCTCGGTAATTGGGCACATGGGTCCAGCCGCTCCGCGGCACGTGGGATCTTCCCAGGCCAGGGATCGAACCGGCGCCCCTTGCACTGCAAGGTGGTGTCCTTACCCACTGGACCACCAGGGAAGCCCTATTTGCTTCTTCTTGAATCAACTTTGGTAGTTCACATCTTTCATAGATTTTCTTTTTTTTTTTTTTTTTAAATTTTGGGGGGGGGGGGGGTTGGGGAGGGAGGGGAGCAGGTGGGCCACTTCTATTGGTCTTTCATTTGTCCATTTTCATTCATCTTTGTTCTCTGGCCTGTGCGGGCTCCCCATCGCGGCGGCCCCTGTTGTCACAGAGCACCCGCTCCAGGCGCTCCAGAGCTCTGGCTCGGTAATTGGACACATCAGTCCAGCCGCTCCGCGGCACATGGGATCCTCCCAGGCCAGGGATCAAACCGGCGCCCCTTGCACTGCAAGGCGGTGTCCTTACCCACTGGACCACCAGGGAAGCCCCCATAGATTTTCATTTAAATTGTCAAATTTGCTGGTGTAAGTTGTTCATAATGTTCTCTTATTGCTCATTTGATATCTGTGGAATCTATACTGATGTCAGTTATTAGTTCCTGATATTGATAATTTGTGTTTTCTCTTCTTTTTTTCCTGATTGGGTGAGAGATTTATCAATTTTGTTAGTCTTTTCAAAGCACTAGCTCTTAGTTCACTGATTATGTCTGTAATTTCTCAGGTTTTTAATTCTTTGATTCCTGCTTTTGTCTTTATTTCTTTTCTTTTGTTTATTTTGAATTTAACTTGCCCATTTTTTCTAGTTTCTTGAGGTAGAAGCTGAAATCAGTTTAAGATCTTTCTTCTTTTCTAATATCTTTAGTGCTATAAATTTCTCTCATGTGCTGCATTAGTAAATATTACAAAGTTTTACGTGTTTGCTTTTACTTTCATTCAGTGCAAAATTATTTGTGTTTTTCTTGGAATTACTGCTTTAATCCGTGTGTTACTCGTTTGTGTTTTATTTTATTATTTTTAACGAAATGCAGTTTATTCATTTTTGGCTATTCTGGGCTTTCACTGCTGCTGTAGCCTCTTCTCTAGTTGCAGAGAGTGAGGGCTACTCTCTAGTTGAGGTGAGCAGGCTTCTCATTGCGGTGACTTCTCTTGTTGTGAAACTCGGGCTGTAGGGCACATGGGCTTCCGTAGTTGCAGCACATGGGCTCAGTAGTTGTGGCTCCGAGGCTCTAGAGCACAGGCTCCATAGTTGTGGCTCACGGGCTTAGTTGCTCTGTAGCATGCACTTATCTTCCTGTATCAGGGATCAAACTCGTGTCTCCTGCATTGGCAGATGAACTCTTCACCACTGAGCTACCAGGGAAGCCCCTATATGTTTTATTTGATATCCAAATATTTGGGGATTTTACAGAAATCTTCCTTAATTGATTTGTAATTTAATTTCTCTATAGTCTAAAAACATACTATATATGATTTTTTGTTGTCGTTGATCAGTCAGTCAGTCAGTCATGTCTGACTCTTTGTGACTCCATGAACTGCAGCACACCAGGCTTCCCAGTCCTTCACTATTTCACAGAGTTTTCTCATCTCACATCCATTAAGTCAGTCATGCCATCCAACCATCTCATCCTCTGTTGTCCCCTTCTCCTTCTTCCTTCAGTCTTTCTAGTATTAGGGTGTTTTCCAGTGAGTCATCTCTTCGCATCAGGTGACCGAAGTATTGGCGCTTCAGATTCAATACTAATCCTTACAATGAATATTCAGAGTTGATTTCCTTTGGGATTGACTGGTTTGATCTCTTTGCTGTTTAAGGGACTCTCAAGAGTCTTATCCAGCACCACAGTTCTAAGGCATCAGTTCTTTGGTGCTCAGCCTTTTTTATTGTCTAGCTCTCACATATGTACATGACTACTAGAAAAATCACAGTTTTAACTATGTGGAACTTTGTCAAAAAGTAATATTTCTGCTTTTTAATACACTGTTTAGGTTTGTCATAACCTTTCTTCCAAGGAACATGCATTTTTTAATTTCATGGCTTCAGTCATCATCTGTAGTGGTTTTGGAAGCCAAGGAAATAAAGTCTGTCACTGTTTCCATAGTTTCCCCATCTATTCACCATGAAGTGATTGGACCAGATGCCAGGATCTTAGTTTTTTGAATGCTGAATTTTGTTTTTGTTTTGTTTTTTCTTTTTTTTAAAAAAAAACAAGAAGGTTCTTCAAACAACAAGACACTTGACTTGAAGGGAAAACTATCTAGGATTCATTTCTTTTAGAGTAATTTTTCCCTACTTAAAGACAGATTGCCCTACATGTAACAGCTATGAACAAATAAGTTATAAAATTGTCCTTGGTTTTACAATGATAAATGAAAAACATTAAAATTCTCAAATCAAACAAGGCATGCAAGAATTTTTATGCTGTTTTTTTTTTGTTGTTGTTAAACAGTGAGAGCAAAAGAACTTACTGGAATATAAAGATAAGAGCTGATGAGCATGCCACTAATGGAGGAAAGGGGGTATTTTCACAGAATCAGTATTTTTCCCCGTTCCATCTCCATTTGATGTCACTCGAAACATACCATTGGCCATTTAGTTAAAAAAAATGCAATATGCTTGTGCATGTATACCAGTTACTTTATGTACAATAAAGGAATGGGGATGGAGAAAATGAAAGAATAGAGAAACTATACTGTAGTAGTCAGGACGTGGTGGAACCAAATTGTGGTTTTCTAATTGAGAATGTCTTCTTGGTCTGGAGGAAGAGAATTCTGTAGTAAAGTAGCAGGTTCCCTTTTTAGTAGACCTACCTCCTGTCTGCTGCTGGAATACATCAATTGTATCTTCATCTTCCATCGCCAACTGTGCAGATGTGTCTGTTTTGTTGATTGGCTGCCCATCAAATGGAATCTGATCTGCCTCATTGACAACCCTGTCATTCACAATAGGCTTTCATTAGTTTACTAAGTGTTGTTTGCCTCTTAATCTTAGACTGCACCACAGAACCATCCTGCCCCACTACCTTCAAATTAATAGGATTGTTGTTCTCAGTCTTGACTCCTTCCTTGGACTTTTCGTTTCCCATGGCGAGTGCCAGAGACTCCACAGCTGCCCGTTTGCATGGAATGAGCACACAAGTGGCACCTGGAGCGGCGAAAGAAGGAGGCAGCAGCGATGGAGGAGGGAGAGCTGAATGCTGAGTTTTAAGCTAAATTTTTCATTCTCTTCTTTCACCTTCATCAAGGGGCTCTTTAATTCTTCTTTGTTTTCTGCCATTAGGGTGGTGTCATCTGCTTATCTGAAGTATTGATATTTCTCCCTGAAATCTTGATTCCACCTTGTGCTTTATCCAGCTTGGCATTTTGCATGATGTACTCTGCATCTAAGTTAAATAAGCACGGTGACAATATACAGTCTTGACGACCTCCTTTCACAGTTTTGAACCACCCCATTGTTTCATGTCCAGTTCTAACTGTTGCTTCTTGACTTGCATACAGGTTTTGCAGGAGACAGGTAAGGTGTGCTATTCCCATCTCTTTAAGAATTTTCCTCAATTTGTTGTGATCCACACAATAAAAGGCTTTAGCATAATTAATGGAACCAGAAGTAGATGTTTTTCTGGAATTCTCTTGCTTTTTCTGTGATCCAGCATATGTTGGCAATTTGATCTCTGGTGGCTCTACCTTTTTATTTTTTTAACTTTTTTTTTTTTCTTCCCCATCATGCTTTTTATTTATATTTATTTTCATCCATCTTTTTATTCTTTGGCATGTGTGGGCCTCCCATTGCTGTGGCCTCTCTCACTGCAGAGCACCGGCTCTGGGCACATGCGCTCCAGAGTGCTGGCTCGTAACTGGACACATGGGTCCCAGCATCTCTGTGGCATGTGGGAACTTCCCGGACCAGGGATCAAACCAGTGCCCCCTGCATTGCAAGGCAGACTCTTTACCCACTGGACCACCGGGGAAGCCCACTCTACCTTTTTTAAATCCTGCTTGTACATCTTGAAGTTGTCAGTTTAAATATTGTTGAAGCCTTGCTTGAACGATTTTGAGCATTACCTTGCTAGTATGTGAAATTAGTGCAATTTTCAGTAGTTTGAACATTCTTTGGCATTGCTTTTCTTTGGGATGGGAATGAAAACTGACCTTTTCCAGTTCTGGCCACTGCTGAATTTTCCAAATTTGCTGGCTTATTGAGTGCAGCACTTTAACAGCATCATCTTGTATGATTTGAAATAGGATTTCATCACCTCCACTGGCTTTGTAGCAATGCTCCCTAGGCCCACTTGGCTTCACACTCCAAGATGTCTGGCTCCAGGTGTGTGATCACATCATTGTGGTTTTCTGGGTCATTAAAACCATTTTTGTATAGTTTTTGTGTTCTTGTCACTTCTTAGTATCTTCTGCTTCTATTAAGTCCAACCTAGTTGATAGTGTTACTGATTTTCTACTACATTATTACTGGTTTTCTGTTCACTTGTGCTATTAATTATTGAAAAAGTGTTACTGAAGTCATATGGATTTTCTCTTTCTGCTTGTAATTAATATTCACTTCATGTGTTTTATAGCACTTTTATTAGGTGAATAAATGTCTTCAGATTGTTAAATTCTTCTGATTAGTTGACTCCTTATCATTTATAAAAGAAAGTTTCTGATTCACTTTTTTTTTTTTATTTAATAATTAATGGAACCAGAAGTAGATGTTTTTCTGGAATTCTCTTGCTTTTTCTGTGATCCAGCATATGTTGGCAATTTGATCTCTGGTGGCTCTACCTTTTTATTTTTTTAACTTTTTTTTTTTTCTTCCCCATCATGCTTTTTATTTATATTTATTTTCATCCATCTTTTTATTCTTTGGCATGTGTGGGCCTCCCATTGCTGTGGCCTCTCTCACTGCAGAGCACCGGCTCTGGGCACATGCGCTCCAGAGTGCTGGCTCGTAACTGGACACATGGGTCCCAGCATCTCTGTGGCATGTGGGAACTTCCCGGACCAGGGATCAAACTAGTGCCCCCTGCATTGCAAGGCAGACTCTTTACCCACTGGACCACCGGGGAAGCCCACTCTACCTTTTTAAGTCCTGCTTGTACATCTTGAAGTTGTCAGTTTAAATATTGTTGAAGCCTTGCTTGAACGATTTTGAGCATTACCTTGCTAGTATGTGAAATTAGTGCAATTTTCAGTAGTTTGAACATTCTTTGGCATTGCTTTTCTTTGGGATGGGAATGAAAACTGACCTTTTCCAGTTCTGGCCACTGCTGAATTTTCCAAATTTGCTGGCTTATTGAGTGCAGCACTTTAACAGCATCATCTTGTATGATTTGAAATAGGATTTCATCACCTCCACTGGCTTTGTAGCAATGCTCCCTAGGCCCACTTGGCTTCACACTCCAAGATGTCTGGCTCCAGGTGTGTGATCACATCATTGTGGTTTTCTGGGTCATTAAAACCATTTTTGTATAGTTTTTGTGTTCTTGTCACTTCTTAGTATCTTCTGCTTCTATTAAGTCCAACCTAGTTGATAGTGTTACTGATTTTCTACTACATTATTACTGGTTTTCTGTTCACTTGTGCTATTAATTATTGAAAAAGTGTTACTGAAGTCATATGGATTTTCTCTTTCTGCTTGTAATTAATATTCACTTCATGTGTTTTATAGCACTTTTATTAGGTGAATAAATGTCTTCAGATTGTTAAATTCTTCTGATTAGTTGACTCCTTATCATTTATAAAAATGACCTTTTAAAATCTCTGAAACATTTTTTGCTCTGTAATCTTCTTTACTGTTAATGTTAATATGTATCTTATTAATATTAACATTATATATTTTCAGCTCTTTTACTTTTAACATTGATGTTTTATCTTTAAAGTATATTTCTTATAGACAGCATATAATTATCTAGCCTTTTCACCCAATCTGACAATTTCTGTCTTTTGATTGGGTGTGTTTAGACCATTTATATTTAGTATTATTTTAGGCTAGAACTATTTTTCTGTTTTTTAATGCTTAGGGTTTATAATATCCATTTAAAATTCCTTCTGTTATGGTGTGCTATGCCACCTCATTTATAGGATAAGAACCTGTGTGTATATTAATATTGTTGCCATATGTTTACATACATTACAATCCCACAATATATTATTATTATTCTTGTTTAAGTATATTTTAAAGAGATTTAAAATTTGAATTTGTATGCATTTATCCAAGAAATTATGATTTGCATTGCTCTGCATTTCTTTGTGTAGGTATCTATTTCTATTTGGTATTATTTTTCTTCTGCCTTAAGGACCTCCTTTAAAATTTGTTATAGTGAAGGTCTACTCATAAAGATTGTTTTCAGGTTTTGGATACCTGGGAAAGCTTGTGTTTAATGTTAATTTTTCATTTTTAAAAAATTCATTTATTTAGTTTTGACCCTTCTGGGTCTTGGTTGTTGTGCATGGGCTTTCTTTAGTTGCTCTGAGATGGGGCTACTCTTCATTGTGATGTGAGAGCTTCTTATTGCAGTGGCTTCTCTTGTTTTGAAGCATGGGCTCTGAAGTGTGTGGGTTTCAATAGTTGATGACTCACAGGCTCTCGAGTGTAAGCTCAGTAGTTGTGGTGCACGTACTCTGTGGGAACCAAGGACTGGAAAAAGTCAGATTTCATTCCAATCCCAAGGAAGGGCACTGCCAAGGAATGTTCAAACTACTGTATAGTTATGCTTATTTCACATGCTAGCAAGGTCATGCTCAAAATCCTTCATGCCAGGCTTCAGTAGTACATGAACTGAGAACTTGCGGATGTAGAGCTTTTGAAGAGGTAGAGGAACCAAAGATCAAATTTCCAACATTTGTTGGATCATAGAGAAAGCAAGGGAGCTCCAAAAAAAATATCTACTTCTGCTTCATTGAGTATGCTAAAGCCTTTGACTATGTGGATCGCAACAAACTTAAAATTCTTAAAGAGGTGGGAATACTAGACCACCTTACCTGTCTCCTGAGAAACCTGGATGCAGGTCAGGAAGCAACAGTTAGAACTGGACATGGAACAGCTGACTGGTTCAAAATTGGGAAAGGAGTACAATAAGGCTATATATATTGTCAACTTGCTTATTTAACTTTTATGCAGAGTACATCATGTGAAATGCCAGACTGGATGAATCACAACTGGGATCAAGATTTACAAGAGAAATGTCGCAACCTCAGATACGCAGATGATACCTACTCAAATGACAGAAACTATGGAAAGGAAACTAAAGAACTTTTTGATGAGGTCCAATAAGGAGAGTGAAAAAACTGACTTGAAACTCAGCATTCAAAAAACTAAGTTCCTGGCATCTGGTCCTATCACTTCATGGCAAAATAGAATGGGAAATAGTGGGAGCAGTGTCAGATTTCATTTTTTTAGGCTCCAAAATCACTGTGGACAGTGACAGCAGCTGTAAATTAAGTCTCTTCCTCCTTGGAAGGAAAGCTATGAAAATCCTAGATAGCATACTAAAACGGAGAGACATCACTTTGCTGACAAACGTCCAAATAATCAAAGCTATGATTTTTTTCAGTAGTTATGTAGGAATGTGAGAGTTGGACTGTATTGAAGGCTGAGTGATGAAGAAGTGATGCCTTCTAACTGTGGTGCTGGAGAAGACTCTTGTGAGTCCTTTGGGCAACAAAGAGATGAAACCAGTCAGTCCTAAAGGAAATCAACCCTGAATATTCATTGGAAGGACTGGTGCTGAAGCTGAAGCTCCCATACTTTGACCACCTGATGCAAAGAGATGACTCATGGGAAAAGATCCTGATGTTGGAAAAGACTGAAGGCTGGAAAAGGGGATAGCAGAGGATGAGATGTTCAGATAACATCACTGACACAATGAACATGAATTTGAGTGAACTCTGGAAGATAGTGGAGGGCAGAGGAGCCTGGCATGCTGCACTCCATGGAGTAGCAAAGAGTCAGACACTGCTTAGTGACTGAACAACAGTGTTAACAACAATGTGGGATCTTCCTGGACCGCGAATGGAACCCCTGTCTCCTGCATTGGCAGGTGATTTCTTAATCACTTTGCCACCAAGGAATTTTATAGCTTTTGTTTATGAAAAATGTTTTTGTTAGATATAGAATTCTAGGTTGACAGGTTTTACTTTTACTGCTTCAGCAGTGCTTTATCACTGGCTTTTCTATTGCATAGTCTGGAGGAAAAAACCTTTTATTATCCTTATCTATATTCCTTTCTATATAATGTGTCTTTCTTCCACTGTGACTGCTTTTTATACTTTCTTGCTTTTACTGTTTTTGAGCAATTTGAGCAATTTGATATGCCTTGGTGTAGTGGTTTTTTTTTTTTTTTGGCCACTTCTATTGGTCTTTCGTTTATTTGCGTCCATCTTTGTTCTTTTTTGGCCTGTGTGGGTCTCTTATCACAGTGGCCTCTCTCGTTGCAGAGCACTGTCTCTGGGTGCATGTGCTCCAGAGCTCTGGCTTGGTAGTTGGACACATTGGTCCAGCCACTCTGCAGCACGTGGGATCTTCCCAGGCCAGGGATCGAACCGGCACACCTTCCACTGCAAGGCGGTGTCCTTACCCACGGGACCACCAGGGAAGCCCTTGGTGTAGCTTTTAATCATGTTTCTTATGCTGATATTAGTTATGTTTCTTGAATATGTGAGTTTATAATTTTCATCAAGTTTGAACACTTTTAGACTTTTATTTCTTCAAATATTTTCCTGTCTCCCTCTATTTTCCTCTCTTTTGAGTACTCTAGTTACAAATGTATTAAGTCCTTGGAGTTATTCTGTGGGTGATTTATGCTCTGCTCACTTTTATAATTATCTTTTTATCTTTAGATTTGGGTAGTTTCTATTGCTAAATGTGCATGCTCATTATTTTTTTTTCTACGATGTCAAATATGCTGTTAATATAATCCAATATACTTTTCATTTTATCCAGTTAGTTTTCTTCTCTGTGAGTTTTAGTTCTCTTTTGTATCTCCCATATCCTGATTAAAAGTTGAACTTGTGGCATACAGTTTTAATGAATTTGTCTACTAACTCACCTCTGTCAATTATGGATTGGTTTCTATTGATTGACTTTTTCGTCATTATGGACCATTTTCTCTCCTGCTGTTATGCATGTGTGATAAGTTCTGATTGGAGCCTGGTCATTGGGACTTCTGCTTTATTGGATGCTGGACATTTCTGTATACCTACAAATATTCTTGCATTTTGTCCTTGGACACAGTTAAGTCACTGTGAAATAGTTTTATTGTTTCTAGTCTTGGTTTTAAGATGTTAGGCAGGATTGAAGTAAAGTTTAATTTGTACCTATTTATTCCCTACTTTATAGGCATGATCCTCTGTGTAGTCTATCTAATGCCTGTGATTCATAAATTTTCCGTTGTGGCTGATGGGATACTCTTTCATGTTGGTCTTTATTTAGTATTATTCCCGTAAAGGTCTTATCCGTTTTGTTTCATGTGCCATAATTTATTGTTTATTTATTGATGTTTAACATTCCAGTGCATGAATAAACTGTAACTTATTAACCAGTTTTACTACTGATGAAATTTAGGGCTTTTGTTATTATGAATAAAATTTCTGTGAATTGTTTGACAGGTGCTGTCACAGACCTATGTACTAGATATTGTGACATCACAAATGGGTATTTCTGGAAAAAGTGAATCTTGATATGAGCTTTTTTTAAAAATTTTTGGCCTCTTTTATTGGTTGGTTGGTTGTTTATTTTCATTCATCTTTTCATTCTTTGGCCTGTGTGGGCCTCCCATTGCAGTGGTCTCTCTCCTCACAGTGTACCTGCTCTGGGCACATGCATTCCAGAGTGCTGGCTCCTGATTAGACACACTGGTCCAGTGGCTCCACGGCATGTGGGATCTTCCTGGGCCAAGGATCAAACAGGTGCCCTTTGCACTGAAAGGCAGACTTTTTACCCTCTGGACCACCAGGGAAGCCCTGATCTGAGCTTTTAGGAGAGAAAGAAATGACTGGATGAGAAACCATAGGAAAAATTTCTAGACATAAGGAAACAGTTGGAAAGAGAATCAGCAAGAAATTATAGAGAAATGGGCAGAGGCGAAATCTAAGTAATAGGTATACATTGCTATGATAAATTAAAAGATCCAAACACGGGCTTCCCTGGTGGTCCAGTGGGTAAGGACACTGCCTTGCAGTACAAGGACCGCCGGTTTGATCCCTGGCCTGGGAGGATCCCACATGCTGCAGAGCAGCTGGATCGATGTGTCCAACTACTGAGCCGGAGCTCTGGAGCGCGTGCGCCCAGAGCCAGTGCTCTGCGGCGAGAGTGGCTTCTGCGATGGGAGGCCCACACACGCCAAAGAACAAAGATAAATAAATGAAAGACCAATAGAAGTGGCCAAAAAAAAAAAAGATCCAAACACCACTCTAAAGACTTTCAAATATGTAGTCACATAATAAAAAAATTTTTTTTCAAAGAAAAGTATGTCTGATCACATTGTGATGAATGGATGGAATGAGGATCAGACTGGAGACTGGGAAACATGGTGACATGGTGGGAGGTGGTTGCAGTAGATCAGTTTGTGCCTGAACTAAGGCAATCACTGTGGGAACAGTGAAAAGAGAAAAGCTTTGAGCATTTAAAGAGATACTGTACCGGGGAGAGAGAAAGATAATTTGACATGATAGTCCATTCACAGCATTTTGAAAAAGAAGAGAAGGAAAAAAAAAGAAGAGAAGCAGTTTTCATTGAAATAAGGAGAATTGGTAATGCAAAAAGTGAAGATATTTTTTAAAAAGAGTGATGAAAATGTGCTTGCCATACCAGATAGCAAAATATTATGTTATAAGCTATAGCAGCTAAGTCTCCATATTAATTACTCTTAACATAAAAGAGCATTTCTGATTTTGAAATTCATGTATGGTAAAGATATGATAAACAGTGTTAAGGAACAAATAACAAATTATGGAGAAAATATTTCAAAATATTTAGTAGAAAAAAGGCAACTAAAGGCAATAATTCCTTCAGATAAATAAGGAAACAACCAAAAAACTAGTAAGAAAATAGGTAAGGCATATAAAGGACAATATACAGATTAAATACATACGGCCAGTGATTGTAAAAACTGTTCAACCACTGTCTGAGTGGTTATGCCTAAAATTCAAATAATGAGATAAAAGTTAAACACCTCATTATGGCAAAGGTGAAACTGTTTAGGATATGAAATAATGGTTGGAGAACAGGAAACATTCACATGTTGAAGAGAGTGTAAATTGTTGCCATCTTTTGGGAAGCAATTTGGCACATATGTTTTGACCTTGAATCTGTTATAGGACTTTATCTCCCAGAAATATTTGCACTACAAAACAAAGATATACTTCCAAGGATACTCATTTCACTCATACTTAAAATAGCGAAAAATCAGGATCATATAACTTGCGCGGGGCGGCGGAGGTGGGTGGGGGAGGAGTAAATTATGTTACAGCTGTACAGTAGCATACTATTTGTATTTTTAAAGTTGAAGTATATACATATATATATACACACACATACACACACACACACAAAGAATAGGAAGATATTTACAGTTTATTGTAGGAAAAGGTCAAGTTCCAGAAAATAATGTCAGCTATGGTTTCATTTTTACAAATAAATATGTATTAAAGGCAGTATGTATGAGGAACTGGGCCATTAACCAGGAATTCAGCAAAGAACAAGATAAAACCCCTGTAGTTGTGGAAATGAAAAGGTTGTTAACAGTGATTACCAGTAGGGAATGAGATAGTATCAGTTGGGAATCTGGTAGGAAGGATGTTTACTTTTGACATGTTTGAATGTTAAGTGTTTGCCAGAAAGAAACTTTTGGTCATGTAACTTAACAACTAAACTTTAAGAGAAGAAATTATACAATTTTAAATTATATTTTCAAATGTTTAAAACAGTGTTAAGGAACAAATAACAAATTATGGAGAAAATATTTCAAAATATTTAGTAGAAAAAAGGCAACTAAAGGCAATAATTCCTTCAGATAAATAAGGAAACAACCAAAAAACTAGTAAGAAAATAGGTAAGGCATATAAAGGACAATATACAGATTAAATACATACGGCCAGTGATTGTAAAAACTGTTCAACCACTGTCTGAGTGGTTATGCCTAAAATTCAAATAATGAGATAAAAGTTAAACACCTCATTATGGCAAAGGTGAAACTGTTTAGGATATGAAATAATGGTTGGAGAACAGGAAACATTCACATGTTGAAGAGAGTGTAAATTGTTGCCATCTTTTGGGAAGCAATTTGGCACATATGTTTTGACCTTGAATCTGTTATAGGACTTTATCTCCCAGAAATATTTGCACTACAAAACAAAGATATACTTCCAAGGATACTCATTTCACTCATACTTAAAATAGCGAAAAATCAGGATCATATAACTTGCGCGGGGCGGCGGAGGTGGGTGGGGGAGGAGTAAATTATGTTACAGCTGTACAGTAGCATACTATTTGTATTTTTAAAGTTGAAGTATATACATATATATATACACACACATACACACACACACACAAAGAATAGGAAGATATTTACAGTTTATTGTAGGAAAAGGTCAAGTTCCAGAAAATAATGTCAGCTATGGTTTCATTTTTACAAATAAATATGTATTAAAGGCAGTATGTATGAGGAACTGGGCCATTAACCAGGAATTCAGCAAAGAACAAGATAAAACCCCTGTAGTTGTGGAAATGAAAAGGTTGTTAACAGTGATTACCAGTAGGGAATGAGATAGTATCAGTTGGGAATCTGGTAGGAAGGATGTTTACTTTTGACATGTTTGAATGTTAAGTGTTTGCCAGAAAGAAACTTTTGGTCATGTAACTTAACAACTAAACTTTAAGAGAAGAAATTATACAATTTTAAATTATATTTTCAAATGTTTAAAACAGTGGCAAACTAATCAATGTTTTTGAGAGTGTGAAGAAATGAATAATCTCATATTCTCCTAGTGAGAGCATGTATTTGATTAAACATTTTGGAGGATACTTTGAGAATGTGTATTTTTTTTTTAATACACAAGTTTGCTTTGATACCCAAATACTATTTCTAAGAATTTATCTTAAAGAAAAATTAAGAAATATGAAAAAGCTACAAGTATGTTCATTGTGGCCTTCTGTATACCAATGTAAAATTAGCAACAACATAAATTGCCTTCTACATGGATTCTTTTTCTTTTAATTGTAAGATAGTTGCCCACAACACTGTGTTGATTTCTGCCGTGCCAGCGTGAATCAGCCACAGGTATACAGGTGTCTCTTCCCTTTGAACCCCCGCTAATCCCCACCTCCATCCCACCGTTCTAGGTTGTCACGGAGCACTCGGTTGAGCTCCTTGTGTCACATGGCAAATTCCCAGTGACTATCTGTTTTACATACGGTCATACATATATTTCCATGCTGCTCGCTCTATTCGTCTAACCCTCTCCTTCCCACAAGTCTGTTCTCTGTGTGTGCTTTTCCATTGCTGCCCTGCAAGTGGGTTCATCAGTACCATCTTTCTAGATTATATATGCATACATTAATATACAGTATTTGTCTTTTCTCTTTCTGACTTACTTCACTCTCTATAATAGACTCTAGGTTCATCCACCTCATTAGGACTGACTTGAATGTGTTCTTTTTTATATATTCCATTGTATATGTGTACTACAGTTTCTGTACCCATTCATCTGTCTGTGGACATCGAGGTTGCTTCTCATGTGGATTTCTTTTTTTTCTTTTTCCCCATCATACCTCTTTTTTATTTATATTTATTTTCATCCATCTTTATTCTTTGGCATGTGTGGACCTCCCATTGCAGTGGCCTCTCTCATTGCAGTGACCTCTCTCACTGCAGAGCACCGGCTCTGGGTGCATGCACTCAAGAGTGCTGACTTTTTTTTTTTTTTCTTTTTTTTTTTTGTTAGAGTGCTGGCTTGTAATTGGACACACCAGTCCAGCCGCTCCATAGCATGTAGGATCTTCCAGGGCCAGGGATTGAACCGGTGCCCCTTGCACTGCAAGGTGGACTCTCTACCCACTGGACCACCAGGGAAGCCCACTTCTCACATGGATTTCTTAATTAAATCATGGTGTATAAATACATAAAATTTTAAATGGCCATTAGTGTCATGTTGGATGCTAAATTTTGAGAAGAAATTATACAATTTTAAATTATATTTTCAAATGTTTAAAACAGTGGCAAACTAATCAATGTTTTTGAGAGTGTGAAGAAATGAATAATCTCATATTCTCCTAGTGAGAGCATGTATTTGATTAAACATTTTGGAGGATACTTTGAGAATGTGTATTTTTTTTTTAATACACAAGTTTGCTTTGATACCCAAATACTATTTCTAAGAATTTATCTTAAAGAAAAATTAAGAAATATGAAAAAGCTACAAGTATGTTCATTGTGGCCTTCTGTATACCAATGTAAAATTAGCAACAACATAAATTGCCTTCTACATGGATTCTTTTTCTTTTAATTGTAAGATAGTTGCCCACAACACTGTGTTGATTTCTGCCGTGCCAGCGTGAATCAGCCACAGGTATACAGGTGTCTCTTCCCTTTGAACCCCCGCTAATCCCCACCTCCATCCCACCGTTCTAGGTTGTCACGGAGCACTCGGTTGAGCTCCTTGTGTCACATGGCAAATTCCCAGTGACTATCTGTTTTACATACGGTCATACATATATTTCCATGCTGCTCGCTCTATTCGTCTAACCCTCTCCTTCCCACAAGTCTGTTCTCTGTGTGTGCTTTTCCATTGCTGCCCTGCAAGTGGGTTCATCAGTACCATCTTTCTAGATTATATATGCATACATTAATATACAGTATTTGTCTTTTCTCTTTCTGACTTACTTCACTCTCTATAATAGACTCTAGGTTCATCCACCTCATTAGGACTGACTTGAATGTGTTCTTTTTTATATATTCCATTGTATATGTGTACTACAGTTTCTGTACCCATTCATCTGTCTGTGGACATCGAGGTTGCTTCTCATGTGGATTTCTTTTTTTTCTTTTTCCCCATCATACCTCTTTTTTATTTATATTTATTTTCATCCATCTTTATTCTTTGGCATGTGTGGACCTCCCATTGCAGTGGCCTCTCTCATTGCAGTGACCTCTCTCACTGCAGAGCACCGGCTCTGGGTGCATGCACTCAAGAGTGCTGACTTTTTTTTTTTTTCTTTTTTTTTTTGTTAGAGTGCTGGCTTGTAATTGGACACACCAGTCCAGCCGCTCCATAGCATGTAGGATCTTCCAGGGCCAGGGATTGAACCGGTGCCCCTTGCACTGCAAGGTGGACTCTCTACCCACTGGACCACCAGGGAAGCCCACTTCTCACATGGATTTCTTAATTAAATCATGGTGTATAAATACATAAAATTTTAAATGGCCATTAGTGTCATGTTGGATGCTACCCCAACAGTCATTTTCTTCTTCTTCATTACTGATGGAATTGCCTTTTTTTCCAGCTGTTAAATGTTAGTAGATCAGGTAAGGAGGGCGTGGTCAAGAGCGAATTGTGAGGAATTGTAATGATGATGCTTGTGTGTGCATGTGTGAACTCGCCTCAGTCATGTCTGACTCTGCAACCCTGTAACCTACCAGGCTCTTTTGTCCATGGGATTCTCCAGGCAAGAATACTGGAGTGGGTTGCTGTCCACAAAGATCCCCTGAAGGAGAGCAATGGATCAAGCCTGGATCTGTTATGTTTCCTGCTGACAGGAGGGTTCTTCACCACTCATGCCACTAGTTCCAAGACATTTTCATCACCTGCAAAGAAAACCCTTCATACGTTTAGCGGTTATTCCCCATTCTACCCTCCCTCCAGTCCCTGGCAACCATAACTCACTTTCTGTCTCTATGAGTTTATCTACTATATGTTTCTCATTAAAATGGAGTCATACTACTGGCATTTGTGACTTCACTTAGCATGTTTTTGAAGTTCAACCGTATTACAGCAGGATTCAGTACTTTGTTCCTTTTTATGTCCAAGTAATATTCTATTCTATACATAATTATATACATATATAGCTATATATGTATATATGATATGCTTATAATTATATATATATATTAAGTATATATCACATTTTGTTTGTCCATTCATCTCTCTTTTTTTTTTAAAGATTTATTTATTTATTTATATGGGGTGGGTGTCAGGTTGGGGAGGGAGGGGAGCAGGTAGGCCACTTCCATTGGTCTTTCATTTCCTATTTTCATCCGTCTTTGTTCTTTGGCCTATGTGGGCCTCCCATTGCGGTGGCGTCTGTCGTTGCAGAGTGCTGGCTCTGGACGCATGCGCTCCAGAGCTCCGGCTCGGTAATTGGACACATGGGTCCAGCTGCTCCGCAGCACGTGGGATCTTCCCAGGCCAGGGATCGAACCGGCGCCCCTTGCACTGCAAGGTGGTGTCCTTACCCACTGGACCACCAGGGAAAGCCCTGTCCATTCATCTCTTGATGGACTTTGAACAGTTGCCACTTTTTGACTGTTGTGAATAATGCTGTAGTGAATGTTGGCACCAACAGTCTCTGAGTCCTTGTTTTCAGTTCTTTTGGGATTAGAATTGCTGGGTTGTATGGTAATTGTGTTTTTTTTTTCTTTTTAATAATTACTTTTTTTTAACTTTTTACTTTTTTTTTTTTTTAAAGATTTATTTATTTATTTTGGGCGGGGGGGGGTTGGGTAGGGAGGGGAGCAGGTAGGCCACTTCCATTGGTCTTTCATTTCCTATTTTCATCCGTCTTTGTTCTTTGGCCTATGTGGGCCTCCCATTGCGGTGGCGTCTGTCGTTGCAGAGTGCTGGCTCTGGACGCATGCGCTCCAGAGCTCCGGCTCGGTAATTGGACACATGGGTCCAGCTGCTCCGCAGCACGTGGGATCTTCCCAGGCCAGGGATCGAACCGGCGCCCCTTGCACTGCAAGGTGGTGTCCTTACCCACTGGACCACCAGGGAAAGCCCTGTCCATTCATCTCTTGATGGACTTTGAACAGTTGCCACTTTTTGACTGTTGTGAATAATGCTGTAGTGAATGTTGGCACCAACAGTCTCTGAGTCCTTGTTTTCAGTTCTTTTGGGATTAGAATTGCTGGGTTGTATGGTAATTGTGTTTTTTTTTTCTTTTTAATAATTACTTTTTTTTAACTTTTTACTTTTTTTTTTTTTTAAAGATTTATTTATTTATTTTGGGCGGGGGTGGGTTGGGAAGGGAGGGGAGCGGGCGGGCCACTTCTATTGGTCTTTCATTTCTCTATTTTCATCTGTCTTTGTTCTTTGGCTCCTATGGGCCTCCCATCGTGGTGGCCTCTGTTGTTGCAGAGCATTGGCTCTGGGCGAATGCACTCCAGAGCTCCAGAGCTCTGGCTCGGTAATTGGACACATCGGTCCAGCCGCTCCGCGGCACGTGGGATCTTCCCAGGCCAGGGATCGAACCGGGCCCCTTGCACTGCAAGGCGGTGTCCTTACCCACTGGACCACCAGGGGAAGCCCTACTTTTTACTTTTATAGAGTTCTGTTGTTCACAGATATGTTTAATCCTAGAGCAGTTGTTTATTTGCCTGTTTTGGAATTGCCAAACATTTTCCACAGTGGATTCATCATTTTACATTTCCACTGGCATTCATAGGATTTCCAGTTTCTCCACCTCCTCACCAACAGTTACTTTCTGTTTTTGTTTTATTATTATAATTATCCTCAGGGGTGTGCAGTGTTCTCATTGTGGTTTTGATCTGCATTTCTCTGGCAACTAATGAGGCAGAGCAGTTTTTCAGATACTTTTTTGCCATTTGTATATTCTTCCTAAGAGAAATATCTATTCAAGTCCTTCGTCCATTTTTTTTAAACATTTTTTTTGGCCTCTTTTATTGCTTTTTTTTATTTCTTAATTTATTTATTTTCATCCATCTTTATTCTTTGGCCTTTGGCCTCTCATTGCAATGGCCTCTCTCACCACAGAGCACTGGCCCTTGGCACATGTGCTCCACAGTGCTGGCTCATAATTGGACACACTGGTTCAGCTAGTCCACGGCACATGGGATCCTCCCGGGCCAGGGACTGAACTGGTCCCCCCTGCACTGAAAGGCAGACTCTTTACCAATTGGACTGTCAGGGAAGCCCTTGTCCATTTTTAAATTTGGTTGTTTGTCTTTTTGTTGTCAGGTTATAAGATTTGTTATATATTTGGGACACTAAACCCTTATCAGCTATAATTTGCAAATAGTTTTTCCATTTTGACATTGTCTTTTTATTCGATAATGATCTTTGATGTACAGAAGTTCTTAATTTTGCTTGTCAAATTTATCTATTTTTTCTTCTGTTGTTTATGCTTCTGTTGACTAATTTGGGTCGGTGCGTAGCAGTCAACAACAAAAGACAGTAAAAAGAAAATAATAATAACAAAATTTGTATGGAATAAAAAAGGATTCATTGTCCAAGTACATGAAGTTTTACTTCTAACACTTCTCTTATAAATATGTTTTCTTCTAAGAGTTTTATAGTTTTAGTTCTTGAATTAAGTCTTTGACCCATTTTGAGTTAATTTTTCTCATGTGTTGTAAAAAACCAACTTCATTCTTTTGCATGTGACTATCCATTCATTGAAAAGATTGTTCTTCCTCCTATCAAATAATTTTGGCATCCTTGTTGAAATTAATTAGGGTACTTCTCTGGTGGTCCAGTAGTTAAGACTCTCCCAGTGTGGGGCACCTGCGTTTGATTCCTTGTCAGGGAGTTAGATCCTGCATGCCACAACTGAAAGGGGGCATAGCAGCTCTTCTTTGTAGAAACACCAAATGGCGGATGACACTCTATTTTTTAATTATTTCTGTTTTGTTTTATTATTATAATTATCCTCAGGGGTGCAGTGTTCTCATTGTGGTTTTGATCTGCATTTCTCTGGCAACTAATGAGGCAGAGCAGTTTTCAGATACTTTTTGCCATTTGTATATTCTTCCTAAGTGAAATATCTATTCAAGTCCTTCGTCCATTTTTTTAAACATTTTTTGGCCTCTTTTATTGATTTTTTATTTCTTAATTTATTTATTTTCATCCATCTTTATTCTTTGGCCTTTGGCCTCTCATTGCAATGGCCTCTCTCACCACAGAGCACTGGCCCTTGGCACATGTGCTCCACAGTGCTGGCTCATAATTGGACACACTGGTTCAGCTAGTCCACGGCACATGGGATCCTCCCGGGCCAGGGACTGAACTGGTCCCCCCTGCACTGAAAGGCAGACTCTTTACCAATTGGACTGTCAGGGAAGCCCTTGTCCATTTTTAAATTTGGTTGTTTGTCTTTTTGTTGTCAGGTTATAAGATTTGTTATATATTTGGGACACTAAACCCTTATCAGCTATAATTTGCAAATAGTTTTTCCATTTTGACATTGTCTTTTTATTCGATAATGATCTTTGATGTACAGAAGTTCTTAATTTTGCTTGTCAAATTTATCTATTTTTTCTTCTGTTGTTTATGCTTCTGTTGACTAATTTGGGTCGGTGCGTAGCAGTCAACAACAAAAGACAGTAAAAAGAAAATAATAATAACAAAATTTGTATGGAATAAAAAAAAGGATTCATTGTCCAAGTACATGAAGTTTTACTACTAAAACTTCTCTTATAAATATGTTTTCTTCTAAGAGTTTTATAGTTTTAGTTCTTGAATTAAGTCTTTGACCCATTTTGAGTTAATTTTTCTCATGTGTTGTAAAAATCCAACTTCATTCTTTTGCATGTGACTATCCATTCATTGAAAAGATTGTTCTTCCTCCTATCAAATAATTTTGGCATCCTTGTTGAAATTAATTAGGGTACTTCTCTGGTGGTCCAGTAGTTAAGACTCTCCCAGTGTGGGGCACCTGCGTTTGATTCCTTGTCAGGGAGTTAGATCCTGCATGCCACAACTGAAAGGGGGCATAGCAGCTCTTCTTTGTAGAAACACCAAATGGCGGATGATGCCGGTGCTTCGGAAGGCCCCGGAGGCCCCGGAGGCCCCGGAGGCCCCGGAGGCCCCGGGGGCCCTGGAATTGGAGGCCGCGGTGGTTTCCGCGGAGGCTTCAGCAGTGGCGTCCGGGGCCGGGGGCGCGGCTGCGGCCGGGGTCGGGGCCGGGGCAGAGGCCGCGGAGCTCGCGGAGGCAAGGCCAAGGACAAGGAGTGGCTTCCCGTTACCAAGCTGGGCCACCTGGTCAAAGACATGAAGATCAAGTCCCTGGAGGAGATTTATCTCTTCTCTCTGCCCATCAAGGAATCCGAGATCATTGACTTTTCCCTTGGAGCATCCCTCAAGGATGAGGTCTTGAAGATTATGCCTGTGCAAAAGCAGACTCGTGCCGGCCAGCGGACCAGATTCAAGGCATTTGTCGCCATTGGAGATTACAACGGACACGTCGGCTTGGGCGTGAAGTGCTCTAAGGAGGTAGCCACCGCCATCTGAGGGGCCATCATCCTGGCCAAGCTCTCCATCGTCCCCGTGCGCAGAGGCTACTGGGGGAACAAGATCGGCAAGCCCCACACCATCCCGTGCAAAGTGACCGGTCGCTGCGGCTCGGTGCTGGTGAGCCTCATCCCTGCCCCCAGGGGCACCGGCATTGTCTCGGCTTCCGTGTCCAAGAAGCTCCTGATGATGGCTGGCATCGATGACTGCTACACCTCCGCCAGAGGCTGCACCGTCACCCTGGGCAACTTTGCCAAGGCCACTTTCGATGCCATTTCCAAGACCTACAGTTATCTCACCCCTGATCTCTGGAAAGAGACCGTGTTCACCAAGTCTCCTTATCAGGAATTCACTGATCATCTTGTGAAGACTCACACCAGAGTCTCGGTGCAGAGGACCCAGGCTCCAGCTGTAGCCACCACATAATTTTATATGAGAAAAATAAAGTGAATGACGCTGGAAAAAAAAAGAAAAAGAAAGAGGGCATAGCAAAAGAGAAAAGAAAAAAAAAAAATTTAAAAAAGAAGTAAGAGTTCATACTAAAAAACTAAAGAAAATCGATTAGTCACAGATGTATGGGTCTGTTTCTGGACCCTCAGTTTCATTCCACGGATCTAAGGCCTATCCTCACGCCAGCACTGTCCTATTTTCATTACTGTGCATCTATAGTAATTTTCTAATCAGGAAGTATGAGGCCTTCAACCTAGTCTTTCTTTTTCAAGATTATACTGATTGTTTGGGGCCTCTTACTGTTCCATATGAGTTTGAGTGTTGACTTTTCTATTTTTTGCAAAAAAAGTCATTGAAATTTTGATAGAAATTCCTATGAATCTGTGGATAACTTTAGATAGTATGCCATCTAACGAAATTGTTTTCCAATCCATGAACACAGGGCATATTTACATTTTTTTAGCTCTTGACTTTCTTTCAGCAATTTTTTTTCTTTTCCTCATCATGCCTCTTTTGTTTTTATATTTATTTTCATCCTTTTTTTTTTTTTTTTTTTTTCAATTCTTTGGCATGTGTGTGTCTCCCATTGCAGTGGCCTCTCTTACTGCAGGGCACTGGCTCTGACTGCATGTGCTCCAGAATGCTAGCTCGTAATTGGACACACTGGTCCAGCTGCTCTGCAGCACATGGTATCTTCCTGGGCCAGAGATCGAACTGGTGCCGCTTGCACTGCAAGGCAGACTTTTTAACCACTGGACCACCAGGGAAATGCTCTTTTAGCCATTTTTTATTCTTCTCAGTGTATAAATCTTTTACGTCTTTGCTTAAATTTCTCCTGAGCTAATTATGTTTTTGGATGCTATTGTAAATGGCATTGTTTTCTTAATTTCCTTTTCAGAATGTTTACTGCTGGTATTAGCAACCCAATTGATTTTTCAGTGTTTGTTTACCTGCAGTTTGCTGAATTGCTTCTATTAGTTTTAATTACTTCTATTAGTTTTTAAAAATTTTTGAGGGGGATTTTCTATGAAGAGTATCATATTATTTGTAAGTAGAAATAGTTTTATTTCTTCTTTCCAATTTGTATATCTTAATTTATCTTTTCCTTGGCTGATTGGTCTGGCTATAAATTTCATTATAGTGTTGAATAGCGATGGTGAGAGTGAGCATCCTTATTTTTGTCCTGATTTTAGAGGGAAAACTTTTAGTTTTTCACAATTGTGGACAATGTTAACTGCTTTCCAGTGGTGGTTTAAGTCTAGATTTTTTTAAAAATTTTATTATTTGCAATATATTATAGGTCTTCTTGAATCCAAAAATTCATATCTTTAATCGTTTTAGAAATATTATTAGCTCTCCATTTTCATTTTCCTGTTTATCTTGCAGTATTTTCTTGTTATACCCAGTATTACAAGTATATATTTGTTAGACCTCACACTGTACTATTTGTTTATCTTTATCACATATATTCTATCTCTTTGGCTTTCTCTGTTATATTTTGGGTAAATTCTTCAGCTCTATTTTTTAATTTACTAATTATTTCTTCAGCTGTGTCTGCTTTGCTATTTAATCCACACAGTGTGATAGTTTTTATTTTAAAAAATTCATTAACTATATTCTGCATTCAAAGAGCACACTGACAGGATGCTGGCAGCCAGAGTTCATGGCACCAGGAGGGCTCTGGGGCCATGGGAAGGGCAGACTCAATAGAGGAATATTTCATTGAGGCCACTGTGCTCAGGCTTGTCTGAGTGCTGGGGTCCTGGGAAAATCAGATAGTCTTGGCCCTGTCAGGCCCATGGCTGAGGGGGAGACATCCAGATAAACATCTATAAGAACAATGTAGGTTGGAGTGAAGTGACTGTCCTCAATCAGATGTTTTTTTTATAGGCTCATTCTTTGGCTATATTTTCATCTGTTTCATTAAGTACATTAGATTATTTGTATCCTACATCAGCAATTTTCATAACTGATATTTTGTGAGTCTTGTCATGAAATTTTTATGATGCTATTTATTCACAATAACTTGCTTTTCATGTCTCATCATGTTTTAGTATGAGTTTATGTTTCTTGAAATTTTTTTGTGGTTTAAATTGAAGTTGAATTTCTTGACAGAGGTTTGTTTTACATTTTGCTAAATGTCTGAGGCACCACCAGCCTAGGACTAATTTGAATGAAAATGTGTGCTATCACCAAACCCATGTAAGAGTGGGCTTGTAGTCTTGAATAATCAAGAAAGACTTATTTTTTGCCTCCATTTATGGCCGAGACTGAGACAGAAAACTTTCTTTAGCATCTTCCTCCGTGAGATGAATTGTTTTCTAGTTTACTCACCAAGGCCTTTTGGGAGATCCTTGCTTTATGCAGTGTCCACTAAATATCCTACCTTCCTTGGGCCCACATTGTCTCTTGTCTGCCATGCCGCTGTTACTTAGCCATTCAGTTGTGTCTGACTCTGTGTGATCCCATGGACTGTAGTCCACCAGGCTCTCTGTCCATGAGATTCTCCAGGCAAGAATACTGGAGTGAGTTGCCATGCCCTCCTCCAGGGGATCCTCCCAACCTAGGGATCAAACTCAGGTCTCCTGCATTGTAAGTGGATTCCCTACCACTGAGCCACTAGGGAAGCCCCTATATACCTATTTGTGACCCCATGGACTGTAGCCTACCAGGCTGTTCTGTTCATGGGATTCTCCAGGCAAGAATACCAGAGTAGGTTGCCATTTCTTTCTCCACTTGTCTGCCATACTTATCTTTTTTTTTTTTTTTTGCCACTTCTATTGGTCTTTCATTTATTTCCATCTTTGTTCTTTGGCCTGTGTGGGCCTCCCATCGCAGTGGTCTCTCTCACTGCGGAGCACTGGCTCTGGGCACATGCGCTCCAGAGCTCCGACTGGATAGTTGGGCACATGGGTCCAGCTGCTCCGCGGCATGTGGAATCTTCCCAGGCCAGGGATCGAACCAGCGCCCCTTGGACAGCAAGGCGGTGTCCTTACCCACTGGACGGCCGGGGAAGCCCCACTCATCATCTTTTAACTAAAGCTATAGACTACCAAAGGTTGACAGAGCCAAAGGTAGGACCTGGCTTTGGATCTCTTGTATCTCTCTGGCTTCATGATTCCTTTCTCACTGCTATTTTTTTTTGGCTGGCGAAGATCCCTTTTGCATTCTTGATAAATCAGTCATGCATCTACATCTTTTTAAAAAATTTAACCAGCAGTTTAAAGATGTCTTCCACTGAGCATTTAAACAATTTTTTGATAGCTAGTCTGCCAAGAGCTGTTATATTATTTCTGAGTAAGGATAATCTGTACCATATTTGTCATAATTGTTTCCCTGCTCTTAAATGGTTTTGTTACTTTAGTTTTTCTTTATTAAGTATAAAAGTGAGTTGATCATCTTTGTCCTTTGTTTATTTGTTGCTTTATTAATATATTTAGATTATCTCCTCAGAATAGTTTTTTGAGTAGAATTTCTGGATCAAAAAAAATGGCAGTTGATTTGAAGGAAGTTTAGGAAGTAGAATCAATAAATCTTACATGCAGGAGAGGAAACAGAGGAAGGAGTGTAGTATGAGACTTAAATTTTTGGCTTACACAACTAGGTAGATGATGATGTCATTAACTACGATTGGGAATACAGGTCAAGGTGGGTGTGTGCGTGGGGAATGATAACAGTACATGTAGGCAGAGAAATTTTTATTAGGCAGTTGGCAATACAGGGCAGAGGCCCAGGAGATGGTCTGGGTCTATAGATACAAAATGGAGATTCACTGTATTAGAGTTCCTGGATTCCTAGATTCCATCAAATGTATTTTCAAAGGTCAGTGTGTTCACTATACTTTCATTTCAACAAATCTGGATCATCTGGATGACCATCTTATGAGCAGTATTAGCAACAGTGTCTGCATTTGTATTTATGTTTATAATCTTGCTGATGCCAAGTATCACAGAGCCAGGCTTACTATGTAAATGATGCAATCAGGTCAGGTGAAGCTAAATTGGTGTCATCATGTGCTTGTCCCTATGAATGAAGGTTTCACAGTAGTTTGAATAGGGAAAAGTGGTGGGAGAATCTAGTAACCACATGATAAGCAGTTCTATCTAAGTTAAGAGGAACCCTGTGTTTTAGCAGTCAGCCCCATTTTCACATTTTGAGTTGGCATTAAGTTTCAAGAATATACAACCATCCACATATTAGTGTTTATTTTAGTTTTGGGATGTTCAGTTTAATTTGAATTCATTTTATAAAGTGCTTGGTTGTGACTTGTGTAAGAACTATAAACATAAGGAAGTTGTATTTAGTTTTATATTTAAGTGAGTAAATATTATAATAAAAATAATTTCAGTCAACCTTAAAAACTTAGAATTTTTTCCTGTACATCATACAGATTTGTGCATCAGAGCTGAGCCGTGGACTTCTCCAGAGAAAGTAAAGAATGAGAAAGAAAAAGATGTTGAGAACAGAATCCTAAAAAGTGAGAGTAATTAACAAATGAATGAAAGGAAAGAGAAAAAACTTAGAAATCCAGTGTTAAGAGGAGAATAAACAAGTCCAAGAAAAGCGAGTTCTTAAAAGGAGGGAATTGAAATGGCCTTAAAAGGCCCTGATGGTCTTTGCAGAAGTATTTTCAGTTGAAGCATAGTATCAGCAGTCATATTTTTGAAAGTAAAGGAGTGAATAGGAAGCCAGATTGTAGGGACTGTGAGAGGAGACTTCTTAAAAGAAGCTTGATTATGATGAAAAGAAAAGAGCGTTTCTGGAATGGGACATAAAGTCACTGTAAATAAATATTTTGGTACTAAAAAGAAGGGGACAATGAAGATAGAGTTCTCATACACTGGAGCAAAAATAATTAAGAGAAAAAAAAATCTCAAAGGAGATTGGACTCGATAGGGAACATAACAAATGGCAGAATTACCTGTTAAACAGTAATCATGATGTTCTTTGAGATGGGATATATGAAGAAGTTTTAAATTGTAACTGGAATCATGCTTGATGGCTTTTAATTTTCTGTGGAGTAAGGGCTAGAGTGAGGGGTGAGGTGACCATCTTATTAGCAGTATTAGCTACAGTGTCTGCATTTGTATTTATGTTTATAATCTTGCTGATGCCAAGTATCACAGAGCCAGGCTTACTATGTAAATGATGCAATCAGGTCAGGTGAAGCTAAATTGGTGTCATCATGTGCTTGTCCCTATGAATGAAGGTTTCACAGTAGTTTGAATAGGGAAAAGTGGTGGGAGAATCTAGTAACCACATGATAAGCAGTTCTATCTAAGTTAAGAGGAACCCTGTGTTTTAGCAGTCAGCCCCATTTTCACATTTTGAGTTGGCATTAAGTTTCAAGAATATACAACCATCCACATATTAGTGTTTATTTTAGTTTTGGGATGTTCAGTTTAATTTGAATTCATTTTATAAAGTGCTTGGTTGTGACTTGTGTAAGAACTATAAACATAAGGAAGTTGTATTTAGTTTTATATTTAAGTGAGTAAATATTATAATAAAAATAATTTCAGTCAACCTTAAAAACTTAGAATTTTTTCCTGTACATCATACAGATTTGTGCATCAGAGCTGAGCCGTGGACTTCTCCAGAGAAAGTAAAGAATGAGAAAGAAAAAGATGTTGAGAACAGAATCCTAAAAAGTGAGAGTAATTAACAAATGAATGAAAGGAAAGAGAAAAAACTTAGAAATCCAGTGTTAAGAGGAGAATAAACAAGTCCAAGAAAAGCGAGTTCTTAAAAGGAGGGAATTGAAATGGCCTTAAAAGGCCCTGATGGTCTTTGCAGAAGTATTTTCAGTTGAAGCATAGTATCAGCAGTCATATTTTTGAAAGTAAAGGAGTGAATAGGAAGCCAGATTGTAGGGACTGTGAGAGGAGACTTCTTAAAAGAAGCTTGATTATGATGAAAAGAAAAGAGCGTTTCTGGAATGGGACATAAAGTCACTGTAAATAAATATTTTGGTACTAAAAAGAAGGGGACAATGAAGATAGAGTTCTCATACACTGGAGCAAAAATAATTAAGAGAAAAAAAAATCTCAAAGGAGATTGGACTCGATAGGGAACATAACAAATGGCAGAATTACCTGTTAAACAGTAATCATGATGTTCTTTGAGATGGGATATATGAAGAAGTTTTAAATTGTAACTGGAATCATGCTTGATGGCTTTTAATTTTCTGTGGAGTAAGGGCTAGAGTGAGGGGGTGAGGATGGTAGTACAAGGTTTATGAAAACTCTGGTGAAGATATGTAATAGCTATTATGAGAGAAAAAAAATGATCTGGCATCTTATATCAGCAATACTGAAAACCTTGCTGAGACCTGGACACTAGTTTTGGCTTTGTCTCTTACTAACTTTACGAAGTGGGCAAGTAATTTAACCTGTCTGAACATTTGTAGAATGAGTGATTGTACTAGATAAATTCTAAGGGGCTTTCTAGTCCCTAGATGATTTAATTTAGAAGTCAAGCACTGAATCCCTTATAATAAATAATCTGATACAAAAATATTTACCCCTTTCCTTGGGAGCTAAAAAAAAAAAGGAAAAAAAAAAACACACACATAGTCTGTTTTAGACTATGATTAATTAAAAAGCCAGTTAGAATAGGAAAGAGAAAGGAATGAAAGGGCTTTTTTTTTCTCCTTTTCAAACATACCAATAATCCACTGAAGCCAAACAACTCTCATGGAAAGATGCAAGAACTAGGATAAGAGGAAAAAGGTGAAAGAAATTGTTGTTAGTATCTTTTTAGCCTCCAGGTCTTAAGAATTTGTAAGTGAATTCCAGCTCTGGGTTAAGTTATTGTGAAATTCCAGTGAGGAACTGAGGAAAATGAGACAGCCTGGAGGAATTTCTTGTAACAGAATCCACTCTGAAGACTTAGCTGCTGGGAATCTTAAAGGAAGGAGTGGCTCTGAATAAACAGGGCCTTCACAATGACTGAAAATGTAAATTTAGAGCATACTCTCTCCAGGCCCTTGAGAATTTTGTTCATAATTAAACTTTAAAATTAAATTAAATTTGCAATTTGGAATATGAATTTTTTAAAAAGTAACTTCCTGGAGATTATATCTGGCCTTGTAAAAGGAGTTAAAACTGTATTCATCAGCCTTGGGATACCTAATTCTTTATATTTTCCATGAGAAAGTTCTTTGCATAAAAAAGACCAAAGCAGTCTGAGTTGTACTTGCAGTGCCAGAAAATCCAGGACTACATGATTCCCGGAGCACCTTAGTCTGGAATGCTCAGGAGCTGCTTTTATGGAGATGTGTACACTTATCCCATTCATTGTTTCCAGCTCTAGGATAAAAGTGTCTCTGAGGAATAGACCTCCTGTGAAAGGAAGGCTTCGAGTCCTGCCAACTCTTAAACTGTTTACACTTCTTCTCTCACCAGAATGTGAATTCCTGGAGGGCAGAAAAATTGTCTAATTCATCTTTTTCTTTAACCAGTGTTTTTGTAACTTTTTTTTTTTTAAGTTTCTTTTTATTTCCAACCTGCTAAATATCAATGAGTGTAACACATATAAGTACAAGCTGTTTGGGATCCTCAATATATATGTTTTTTTAATTTTGGCCTCTTTATTTATTTCTTTTCATCCATCTTTATTCTTTGGCCTGTGTGGGCTTCCCATTACAGTGGCTTCTCTCGTTGCAGAGCACCGGCTCTGGGAGCATATGCTCCAGAGCTCTGGCTAACTGGACACATCGGTTCAGCTGCTCCATGAGATCTTCCCAGGCCAGGGATCAAACCGGTGTCCTTTGCATTGCAAGGTGGGACTCTTTGCCCAGTGGACCACCAGGGAAGCCCTAATTCGTCTTTTTATCCCTAGAGATTGTAACAGTTACTTACACATAGCAATTTTCTACTGTGTACTTATTGGATAAATGGATGATGTAAATCTACAATTTCATTTCAGTTCATTTCAGTTCAGTCGTGTCCTACTCTGTGTGATCCCATGGACTACAGCATGCCAGATTTTAGCATCTCCTGAAGCTTGCTCAAACTCATGTCCATTGAGTCAGTGATGCCATCCAACCATCTCATCCTGTCGTCCCCTTCTCCTTCTGCCTTCTGTTTTCCCAGTATCAGGGTTTATTGTTCTAAATAATTAAACTTATCAGGTTTTTCCTGGAGATTATATCTGGCCTTGTAAAGGAGTTAAAACTGTATTCATCAGCCTTGGGATACCTAATTCTTTATATTTTCCATGAGAAAGTTCTTTGCATAAAAAAGACCAAAGCAGTCTGAGTTGTACTTGCAGTGCCAGAAAATCCAGGACTACATGATTCCCGGAGCACCTTAGTCTGGAATGCTCAGGAGCTGCTTTTATGGAGATGTGTACACTTATCCCATTCATTGTTTCCAGCTCTAGGATAAAAGTGTCTCTGAGGAATAGACCTCCTGTGAAAGGAAGGCTTCGAGTCCTGCCAACTCTTAAACTGTTTACACTTCTTCTCTCACCAGAATGTGAATTCCTGGAGGGCAGAAAAATTGTCTAATTCATCTTTTTCTTTAACCAGTGTTTTTGTAACTTTTTTTTTTTTAAGTTTCTTTTTATTTCCAACCTGCTAAATATCAATGAGTGTAACACATATAAGTACAAGCTGTTTGGGATCCTCAATATATATGTTTTTTTAATTTTGGCCTCTTTATTTATTTCTTTTCATCCATCTTTATTCTTTGGCCTGTGTGGGCTTCCCATTACAGTGGCTTCTCTCGTTGCAGAGCACCGGCTCTGGGAGCATATGCTCCAGAGCTCTGGCTAACTGGACACATCGGTTCAGCTGCTCCATGAGATCTTCCCAGGCCAGGGATCAAACCGGTGTCCTTTGCATTGCAAGGTGGGACTCTTTGCCCAGTGGACCACCAGGGAAGCCCTAATTCGTCTTTTTATCCCTAGAGATTGTAACAGTTACTTACACATAGCAATTTTCTACTGTGTACTTATTGGATAAATGGATGATGTAAATCTACAATTTCATTTCAGTTCATTTCAGTTCAGTCGTGTCCTACTCTGTGTGATCCCATGGACTACAGCATGCCAGATTTTAGCATCTCCTGAAGCTTGCTCAAACTCATGTCCATTGAGTCAGTGATGCCATCCAACCATCTCATCCTGTCGTCCCCTTCTCCTTCTGCCTTCTGTTTTTCCCAGTATCAGGGTTTATTGTTCTAAATAATTAAAGGCAGAGTATGTATATAATTTTCAAACATTCTTAAGGTATAGGCAATAGGGGTTCTTCTCAATTGTTTTAACACCAAATGAGATGGTATCTGGCATCTTTGAAAAATAAGGAGACTATATAAACATACATGGGCTTTCCCTGATGGCCCATCGGGTTAAAAATCTGCCTGCAATGCAGAAGAGGCAAGAGATGCGGGTTCAATCCCTGGGTCAGGAAGATCCCCTGGAGGAGGAAATGGCAACCCACTCCAATATTCTTGCCTGGAGAATCCCATGGACAGAGGAGTCTGGCAGGCTGCAGTCCATGGGATCACAAAGAGTTGTACATGAGTACTGAGTGGCTAAGCACATAAACATACATATGGATATATATATTCCTGAATGCATGTATGAGCAAATGTTGTCTTGATTATTTCCACACATCTCTTGTCAGGCACACTTTTCTAGAACACCATCTTTATTTTGTTATTCCCTTTATTAAAGACCCGTGATGGCTTCTAGTTGCGTGATGTATTGGTTTGGAGTCTTAGAACAATCTAATGAAAAGCAGTTTTCAATTAAGTCCAAGATTTCATCTGCATTGTGTAATGGAAATTATATAGAATTATGTTATGTGGGCATAATTATTAACCAGTACTATTTGAATGTAAGGAGCAGAAATTCAACTTAGATTAATTTAAGAGAAAAAAAAGAAAAAGAGAGGAAGGAAGAAAGAAGGTATTTCTTTGAGTAAACAGAAACTCCAGAAGATTGTATCTAGTTATAAGGCATGGCTGTTTCCAGAGGTTCAAACAATGTTGTCAGGACTCTGTCCCTTTATCTCCCAGGTTTCTTTCTTTCTTTTTGGCTTCATTCTTCAGTAGGAATTCTCTATAGAGGCAGCTTGGCCCTCTGGCTGCCTTGGGTTCACATTCTTCAAGTTTAACAATTTCTGAAGGAGGGGAAATCTTCTCAGTCAACTCTAGAGGAGAAGTCATGGGGAGGACTATGCTTGGAGCTATGCACCCATTTCTCAACCAGTTATTCTGGTGAAAGAATGGACTGCGTTGACTGGCTGAATCTGGATCACATGCTCCAGCCTGGTGGTCGTGGGAACATGGTGCTACATGATGGTTGTTTCCTTCAAGATCTACTTGAATAGAGTAGGGCCTTTCTCCAAAGGAAAACATGTGACTATTACCAGATGGCAAATATATGGACAAAAGTATCTGAACAGTCCACTACAGCAGAGTTGAGTTGTAGCCTGTATGTGCAGGTTGGATGAACTGACTGGCATCCATCCAGATAGCTCTGGGTTTCATTTTGAATGGCTAGTTACATGCTGTACCATTGTTAACTATATTGAATATCATCTCTGTATGACAGCATTTCACCACTTACAAGTTAAAAATAACATGTAATGCAATATGAGAACTGTTGAACACATAAAAAGTCATTTATCTTTATGGAACAAAAATTACTTTGCACTTAAAAAATTTTTGGCAGGGTGGTTTTCAGAGCCTGATTAGCTTTTTCCACAGGGAAAGAGAACTGGTAAAACCAAGTGAATACCCTTTGTTTCTTCTTAAGACAAAAAGTAATGATCTGTATATATAGTCCTTCCTGAAGTATTTATATCATTTTATAACTCTCCCCAATATCTGAAAGGGTTTGACTTTCTGATAACAAGATTGAATACTTCTGTCAGTAGGGAGCTTAAGGAAACATCCACCAAAGCAAAGCTAAGTCCCAAGTCCCTAAGATGCCCTTCAAAAGCAGTCATCCATTTAATTTGATCTGTTAAACAAACTTAGCAGTTGGGATGCCCACACAGTGAGAAAAGATGCTTAGAGATGGAATTTTGGCTTTAATTGGACTCTTCTGTCCTTTATTAGACAACCATAAGCTTCCAATTATACACATCATCTTCATTTCAAATATGGATTTATAAAATCTTATGCATTTTTATTCTTAACAACAGATTTGGGAATAAAAACAAGTTCCTGCCATGAACAAATAATGAAAGGTTTCTTTTCTCTTTCTCACCTTCCTTTTTTTTTCCATATCCCCAAAAGTCATTGATAATTGACCAAATACCCACTGTGTATCCAGAGCTGTGTGAGCTACTTGAAGCTATTAAAAGGATATTTGAAAAATAATCCCTGTTCTTGAAGAATTTGGGTAACACATCTGAGGAATAAAAATTAACCTACCCAGAGCCACCAGGTAATACTTAAACGGCCACTTTGCGGTTTCCAGTGATAATGTAATGACTTTCATTTCAGTCTGTTGAAATTTTACCCAGTCTTCAAAGTCTGTCTCTAGAACTTTCCTTTATTTAGCTTTACTTGATTGTTTCAGTGCAAGGTGGGGTTTCATTGAACCACTCACTTAAGATTTCTTCAGTAGCTCCTTGTGATCTGCAGGATGCAGTCCAGCCTCTGTGGCCTGGCTACTTCTGTTGCTTTATCTCCCCTTTCTCTTCTATTTGTGCACAGCTTAAAAAGGAAACTTCCCCCAAGTAGAAAACTCCTTGTTGATTTTTGCAAAAAAGATTGATAAACTCCCACTCATTGATGAACTTGCTCAGATATTAATTTATGGTTTTCAGACTTCTTTTCCACAGGGAAAGAGAACTGGTAAAACCAAGTGAATCCTTTGTTTCTTCTTAAGACAAAAAGTAATGATCTGTATATATAGTCCTTCCTGAAGTATTTATATCATTTTATAACTCTCCCCAATATCTGAAAGGGTTTGACTTTCTGATAACAAGATTGAATACTTCTGTCAGTAGGGAGCTTAAGGAAACATCCACCAAAGCAAAGCTAAGTCCCAAGTCCCTAAGATGCCCTTCAAAAGCAGTCATCCATTTAATTTGATCTGTTAAACAAACTTAGCAGTTGGGATGCCCACACAGTGAGAAAAGATGCTTAGAGATGGAATTTTGGCTTTAATTGGACTCTTCTGTCCTTTATTAGACAACCATAAGCTTCCAATTATACACATCATCTTCATTTCAAATATGGATTTATAAAATCTTATGCATTTTTATTCTTAACAACAGATTTGGGAATAAAAACAAGTTCCTGCCATGAACAAATAATGAAAGGTTTCTTTTCTCTTTCTCACCTTCCTTTTTTTTTCCATATCCCCAAAAGTCATTGATAATTGACCAAATACCCACTGTGTATCCAGAGCTGTGTGAGCTACTTGAAGCTATTAAAAGGATATTTGAAAAATAATCCCTGTTCTTGAAGAATTTGGGTAACACATCTGAGGAATAAAAATTAACCTACCCAGAGCCACCAGGTAATACTTAAACGGCCACTTTGCGGTTTCCAGTGATAATGTAATGACTTTCATTTCAGTCTGTTGAAATTTTACCCAGTCTTCAAAGTCTGTCTCTAGAACTTTCCTTTATTTAGCTTTACTTGATTGTTTCAGTGCAAGGTGGGGTTTCATTGAACCACTCACTTAAGATTTCTTCAGTAGCTCCTTGTGATCTGCAGGATGCAGTCCAGCCTCTGTGGCCTGGCTACTTCTGTTGCTTTATCTCCCCTTTCTCTTCTATTTGTGCACAGCTTAAAAAGGAAACCAAATGTTGGTACCACACCCAAACCTGGCTTAGTAAACAAAACAGAAGTTACCAAATACTGTGGATTTCCGTATCCTATCTTCTCTGCTTAAAATAGCCCTTTATTCCAATTTAGATCTGATAAACTCCCACTCATTGATGAACTTGCTCAGATATTAATTAGTCTCTTAATGAGCTCTCCTCCTTTTCTGTCCTCTAGTCTGTGCTGTCTTTTTATTGACTAAACAACAACAACTTATTGTTAAGATTCTAGGTGGTAGTGGTTTGTTCTAATGTCTGCATTCCCTTTCTAGACTCTTAGCACCTTAAGGGCAGCCAGTACCTTATTAATTTTGGAATCCTGAGTGCCCAGTAAGAGTGCCTGGCAGTCAGCAGGTTCTTCATAAAATTGAATTGAGATGAATTGGATTGTATTGAATTAAGTGGGAGTGTAGAGAGGACCTGAAAATCTTAGGATTTTCTGTCAGTGAAACCTGGGTTTTTTGTCACTGTTGAAAAGGCGGGGTGGGGGGTGGGGTGGAGGACCTAGAGAAGGCAGAAAGAATAGGAGCAATAGGTCATAGGTGAGAGTGAACCTGGAGTAAGATGGGGACTGTGCATTGTCTTGTGTTTGCTGGAATGGAGGTTGTAGAGTGTGTAGGGTTGGGAAATAAGGTCAGAAAGGCCAGGCAGGGCCATGTTATGGGAGACTTTGAATGTCAGTCAGAGGAGATGAAATATGATGCAATAAATACAGCAATTCAAAAAAAGAAAAATCTAGAAGAATTTCAAGTATCTGTGTACAAAATGAGCTTACCACTTTTTAAAACAAATATATTATTATTATTTATTTATTTATTTGACTGTGCTGGGTCCTAGTTGTGGCATGTGGGATCTAGTTCCCTGACCAGGGGTTGAACCCAAGCCCCCTGCATTGGAAACACAGTCTTAACCACTGGACAACCAGGGAAATCCCAGGCTTACCACTGTTGTATTTCTGTTTTAGTATTCATCATATTGTTACTGTTGCTCTGTCAGTCGTCCCAACTGGTCTTGAGTCATCTAAACATAATAGAGTGCTGGTTTGAAGCACAGTGTGATGTGCTGGGAGTCAGAAACCCTAGAGTTGAATTTCCGCTCTGGTACCAATTTGTTACCTGATATGGTGAAATCACTTTATCTCTCTAATCCCCAGTGTTCTTATCTGGAAAATGAAGGCAGATGGTGGGTGGCATGATTCATGAGGTCCCTTTGATCTTTAGGAGTCTGTATGTAGCAAGGTAAGTAATTCTTAGCTAATTTATTAATCTGTCTCTGCCTTTCGGTTTTGCTTGTTTTTGTACCTGTCTTCTGGGTATCAGAGTTGCTTCATTAGACTGGTCTCTGATAGTCCTACAGTTCTGCCCCCCCTCTTAAGGGCAGCCAGTACCTTATTAATTTTGGAATCCTGAGTGCCCAGTAAGAGTGCCTGGCAGTCAGCAGGTTCTTCATAAAATTGAATTGAGATGAATTGGATTGTATTGAATTAAGTGGGAGTGTAGAGAGGACCTGAAAATCTTAGGATTTTCTGTCAGTGAAACCTGGGTTTTTTGTCACTGTTGAAAAGGCGGGGTGGGGGGTGGGGTGGAGGACCTAGAGAAGGCAGAAAGAATAGGAGCAATAGGTCATAGGTGAGAGTGAACCTGGAGTAAGATGGGGACTGTGCATTGTCTTGTGTTTGCTGGAATGGAGGTTGTAGAGTGTGTAGGGTTGGGAAATAAGGTCAGAAAGGCCAGGCAGGGCCATGTTATGGGAGACTTTGAATGTCAGTCAGAGGAGATGAAATATGATGCAATAAATACAGCAATTCAAAAAAAGAAAAATCTAGAAGAATTTCAAGTATCTGTGTACAAAATGAGCTTACCACTTTTTAAAACAAATATATTATTATTATTTATTTATTTATTTGACTGTGCTGGGTCCTAGTTGTGGCATGTGGGATCTAGTTCCCTGACCAGGGGTTGAACCCAAGCCCCCTGCATTGGAAACACAGTCTTAACCACTGGACAACCAGGGAAATCCCAGGCTTACCACTGTTGTATTTCTGTTTTAGTATTCATCATATTGTTACTGTTGCTCTGTCAGTCGTCCCAACTGGTCTTGAGTCATCTAAACATAATAGAGTGCTGGTTTGAAGCACAGTGTGATGTGCTGGGAGTCAGAAACCCTAGAGTTGAATTTCCGCTCTGGTACCAATTTGTTACCTGATATGGTGAAATCACTTTATCTCTCTAATCCCCAGTGTTCTTATCTGGAAAATGAAGGCAGATGGTGGGTGGCATGATTCATGAGGTCCCTTTGATCTTTAGGAGTCTGTATGTAGCAAGGTAAGTAATTCTTAGCTAATTTATTAATCTGTCTCTGCCTTTCGGTTTTGCTTGTTTTTGTACCTGTCTTCTGGGTATCAGAGTTGCTTCATTAGACTGGTCTCTGATAGTCCCACAGTCTGCTCTGCTGAGAGCAGCCTCTGAGGTCTCAACCATCTGGTCACACCTAGAAAACCCTTCCCAACCCCTTGTGTGTGTGTACATGCAAAATTACATTAGTTGTGTCTGACTCTTTGTGACCCTCTGGCCTGCCAGGCTTCTCTGTCCATGGGGTTCTCTATGCAAGAATACTGGAATGGGTTGCCATGCCCGCCTCCAGGGGGAACTTCCCAATCCAGGGATCAAACCCATGTCTCTTATGTCTTCTTCATTGTCAGGTGGGTTCTTTACCACCTGAGAAGTGCCACTAGTGCCTCCTGGGAAGCCCTTCCAACCTCTCACACTTCCTTAAAAATGCTGCTCCAGTCCAACCTCTGTCTTAAAGCTTTTCCTAACTTCTCTGCGTGTCTGGTATTTACCCCTTGCTCTTTTTTTCGAATATTTATTCATTATTTATTTTTGGCTATGTCAGGTTTTAGTTGAGGCAGGTGGGCTCTCTCGATGTGGCTTGTAGGCTTACTTGCCCTGTGGCATGTGGGATCTTAGCTCCCCGAGCAGGAATCGAACCTGCATCCCCTGCATTGCAAGGCAGATTCTGAACCACTGGACCACAAGGGAAGTCCCCTTGCTTTTGGCTTTTAAATAATTTTTTTTCTTGAGTTATTATTTGTTTTATATTGATTTTTCTCTATCCAATTAGTCTGTAAACTTTTCAAATTTATTGATCTCCTCTAACCAGCTCCACTCCCTCTATCATTTTGATTTTCCTATCAATTAGCTAAACATAATAGAGTGCGGGAGCATTGGGCGGAGTCAGAAACCCTAGAGTTGAATTTCCGCTCTGGTACCAATTTGTTACCTGATATGGTGAAATCACTTTATCTCTCTAATCCCCAGTGTTCTTATCTGGAAAATGAAGGCAGATGGTGGGTGGCATGATTCATGAGGTCCCTTTGATCTTTAGGAGTCTGTATGTAGCAAGGTAAGTAATTCTTAGCTAATTTATTAATCTGTCTCTGCCTTTCGGTTTTGCTTGTTTTTGTACCTGTCTTCTGGGTATCAGAGTTGCTTCATTAGACTGGTCTCTGATAGTCCCACAGTCTGCTCTGCTGAGAGCAGCCTCTGAGGTCTCAACCATCTGGTCACACCTAGAAAACCCTTCCCAACCCCTTGTGTGTGTGTACATGCAAAATTACATTAGTTGTGTCTGACTCTTTGTGACCCTCTGGCCTGCCAGGCTTCTCTGTCCATGGGGTTCTCTATGCAAGAATACTGGAATGGGTTGCCATGCCCGCCTCCAGGGGGAACTTCCCAATCCAGGGATCAAACCCATGTCTCTTATGTCTTCTTCATTGTCAGGTGGGTTCTTTACCACCTGAGAAGTGCCACTAGTGCCTCCTGGGAAGCCCTTCCAACCTCTCACACTTCCTTAAAAATGCTGCTCCAGTCCAACCTCTGTCTTAAAGCTTTTCCTAACTTCTCTGCGTGTCTGGTATTTACCCCTTGCTCTTTTTTTCGAATATTTATTCATTATTTATTTTTGGCTATGTCAGGTTTTAGTTGAGGCAGGTGGGCTCTCTCGATGTGGCTTGTAGGCTTACTTGCCCTGTGGCATGTGGGATCTTAGCTCCCCGAGCAGGAATCGAACCTGCATCCCCTGCATTGCAAGGCAGATTCTGAACCACTGGACCACAAGGGAAGTCCCCTTGCTTTTGGCTTTTAAATAATTTTTTTTCTTGAGTTATTATTTGTTTTATATTGATTTTTCTCTATCCAATTAGTCTGTAAACTTTTCAAATTTATTGATCTCCTCTAACCAGCTCCACTCCAGGACAAAACTAAGCATAAAATATTCATTTGATAAGATTCTTGAATATTGAACTGAGGGATGTCCAGGAATATTACTAAAAATAGAAAAAACAGAAACATCAAAAATACGTCTATAGGGCCTGAAATTGAGGTAATGCAGCATATTAGTGATTTTGTAGGTGGCATTTTCTACCCAGCAAATACTAGGGGTTCTTTTGTTTGTTTTTGGTTTTCTTTTTAAATTAATTTTTATTGGAGTATAGTTGCTCTATAATGCTGCATTAGCTTCTACTGTACAGCACGGTGAATCAGCCTATACATATACATATATCCCCTTGCTTTGGACTTCTTTCACATTCAGGTCACTGCAGTGCACCAAGTAGAGTTCCCTGTGCTATACAGTATGTTCTCGTTAGTTATCTATTTTATATGTAGCAACAATATGTGTCAGTGCCAATCCTAATCTCTCAAATCCTCCCATCCCCCCTTCCCTTGGTATCTATATATTTGTTATCTCTGTCTGTGCCTCTGTTTCTGCTTTGCAAATAAGATCATCTATACCATTTTTCTGGATTCCACATACATGCGATAGTATATGATGTTTATAAAAAATTGTTTTAAAACAGGATGAACTGTGAAGTTTCTGGTCTGTAGGCTTGTCTTGAATTAAAGAGTGAGCGATACTAGGGCGTAGAGAGACTCCAGCCAACTCAAGGAAAAGAAAAAACAGAACTGTTGACTGAGTGACTTTGCTGTTGGGCATGTCCCAACTGCAGCTTGAGAACACCGGGCAGAGTTACCACCCTGCTGCCACAACCTCTGCCAACTTGGATAAGAAGCAGTGGAGTTGACCTGTCTTTTGGCTCTGAAATGAGGCGACGGAACTCACCAGCAGGCATGGGAAGGAAGGAGTTGTGAAATGAAAGACATCCAAAAAAGACTGACTGATCCTCTCTTCTCTTTTCCCCTATTACCCTGGGTCTCTCTGCTGTCTCCTTGACACCTGTAACGTGATAAAAACCAGATCCTTGAACTTTGCACCGTGGTGGGCGCAGGATCCTAGGGAGGGGTCTAGCTTGCAGCAATGGAAGACAGTGCGAATCAGTCGTTTGGGGTTGTTTGTTTCCTACAGTGATCCTACACAAAAGGTTTGACTCCAGACAAACTAAGCATAAAATATTCATTTGATAAGATTCTTGAATATTGAACTGAGGGATGTCCAGGAATATTACTAAAAATAGAAAAAACAGAAACATCAAAAATACGTCTATAGGGCCTGAAATTGAGGTAATGCAGCATATTAGTGATTTTGTAGGTGGCATTTTCTACCCAGCAAATACTAGGGGTTCTTTTGTTTGTTTTTGGTTTTCTTTTTAAATTAATTTTTATTGGAGTATAGTTGCTCTATAATGCTGCATTAGCTTCTACTGTACAGCACGGTGAATCAGCCTATACATATACATATATCCCCTTGCTTTGGACTTCTTTCACATTCAGGTCACTGCAGTGCACCAAGTAGAGTTCCCTGTGCTATACAGTATGTTCTCGTTAGTTATCTATTTTATATGTAGCAACAATATGTGTCAGTGCCAATCCTAATCTCTCAAATCCTCCCATCCCCCCTTCCCTTGGTATCTATATATTTGTTATCTCTGTCTGTGCCTCTGTTTCTGCTTTGCAAATAAGATCATCTATACCATTTTTCTGGATTCCACATACATGCGATAGTATATGATGTTTATAAAAAATTGTTTTAAAACAGGATGAACTGTGAAGTTTCTGGTCTGTAGGCTTGTCTTGAATTAAAGAGTGAGCGATACTAGGGCGTAGAGAGACTCCAGCCAACTCAAGGAAAAGAAAAAACAGAACTGTTGACTGAGTGACTTTGCTGTTGGGCATGTCCCAACTGCAGCTTGAGAACACCGGGCAGAGTTACCACCCTGCTGCCACAACCTCTGCCAACTTGGATAAGAAGCAGTGGAGTTGACCTGTCTTTGGCTCTGAAATGAGGCGACGGAACTCACCAGCAGGCATGGGAAGGAAGGAGTTGTGAAATGAAAGACATCCAAAAAAGACTGACTGATCCTCTCTTCTCTTTTCCCCTATTACCCTGGGTCTCTCTGCTGTCTCCTTGACACCTGTAACGTGATAAAAACCAGATCCTTGAACTTTGCACCGTGGTGGGCGCAGGATCCTAGGGAGGGGTCTAGCTTGCAGCAATGGAAGACAGTGCGAATCAGTCGTTTGGGGTTGTTTGTTTCCTACAGTGATCCTACACAAAAAGGTTTGAAAATCTCTACTTAGGTAATTAGCTTTTAAACAACCCAACGCTTTTAAAACTCAGTGCTAAATATAAAAGGAAAGATCACTGAAGTAGTTGAATTCTAGATCTGGCAGTGTCAGGCTCTCTTGATTGTAAATTAGCTCGTGGAAAGAAAACATCTGAGGTTAGGAACTCCAAATCCTGTTTTTGCTCTCTGATTGCCTCGGGCTGGCTCTTGTAGGAAAGTCTAGAACTGTGGATTCATCCTCCGCCACTCCCATTCCCCATCTTTCTGACATATCCCAAAGCTGTTAGTGTTTGTAACAGGCAAAATCAGTGTTGCTTTCATTTGTCTTACTGTATACAGAAAATGTAGGAAGAACTCCCACGTGTCATCAGCTATTTAGTCAGTGCTCAGTTCCTTAGCAGGGGAAATGGTAAGATTTATTAAGGAAAGTTTCCGTCATCCCATATAAATAGATGCACAGTTAAAGCAGATGCAGAAGGCAGGGTGTATGTTTCTGTGTGACTGCTCATAAGGAACTTACTATTAAGAACGCTTCAGAAATATAGGTCTTTTGTGAAGATGGCAAACATGATAACACACAGGTTTTTATGCAGAATAGTCCTCAAGACGGTAATTTTGACTTCAAGTGCATTATTGAGGGTAGGAATCATTGTATTTAAAAGCTTTTTTTTTTTTTTTGCTTAAGTTTTTTACTTTTGAGAAAATATATGCAAGTGATTAAAGTAGCCCAGTAGTAGGAAAAGGTACATAAAGTGGGATTCTTCCACTACTAACCCCGGTTTCATGTCTCCTTCCCGCATAGGCCATTAGTGTTGGCAGTTTATTTGTATTGCTCAGAAACATTCGACACAAACCAGCTGATCCTCCCTTTTAGCTTGCACACACATGGCAATCCACTCTCCGTATTCTTCTGCAGCTTACTTTTTCCTTAACAATATACCCTGAAAATCATTTCTTATCAGTCTTTTCCTTGCACCGTGGTGGGCGAGGATCCTAGGGAGGGTCTAGCTTGCAGCAATGGAAGACAGTGCGAATCAGTCGTTTGGGGTTGTTTGTTTCCTACAGTGATCCTACACAAAAAGGTTTGAAAATCTCTACTTAGGTAATTAGCTTTTAAACAACCCAACGCTTTTAAAACTCAGTGCTAAATATAAAAGGAAAGATCACTGAAGTAGTTGAATTCTAGATCTGGCAGTGTCAGGCTCTCTTGATTGTAAATTAGCTCGTGGAAAGAAAACATCTGAGGTTAGGAACTCCAAATCCTGTTTTTGCTCTCTGATTGCCTCGGGCTGGCTCTTGTAGGAAAGTCTAGAACTGTGGATTCATCCTCCGCCACTCCCATTCCCCATCTTTCTGACATATCCCAAAGCTGTTAGTGTTTGTAACAGGCAAAATCAGTGTTGCTTTCATTTGTCTTACTGTATACAGAAAATGTAGGAAGAACTCCCACGTGTCATCAGCTATTTAGTCAGTGCTCAGTTCCTTAGCAGGGGAAATGGTAAGATTTATTAAGGAAAGTTTCCGTCATCCCATATAAATAGATGCACAGTTAAAGCAGATGCAGAAGGCAGGGTGTATGTTTCTGTGTGACTGCTCATAAGGAACTTACTATTAAGAACGCTTCAGAAATATAGGTCTTTTGTGAAGATGGCAAACATGATAACACACAGGTTTTTATGCAGAATAGTCCTCAAGACGGTAATTTTGACTTCAAGTGCATTATTGAGGGTAGGAATCATTGTATTTAAAAGCTTTTTTTTTTTTTTTGCTTAAGTTTTTTACTTTTGAGAAAATATATGCAAGTGATTAAAGTAGCCCAGTAGTAGGAAAAGGTACATAAAGTGGGATTCTTCCACTACTAACCCCGGTTTCATGTCTCCTTCCCGCATAGGCCATTAGTGTTGGCAGTTTATTTGTATTGCTCAGAAACATTCGACACAAACCAGCTGATCCTCCCTTTTAGCTTGCACACACATGGCAATCCACTCTCCGTATTCTTCTGCAGCTTACTTTTTCCTTAACAATATACCCTGAAAATCATTTCTTATCAGACTGCACATATGGGCCAGGCTCATTGTTTTTAACAGATTTAACTGATGTTGACATCTTGCCATAATGGTTTTAGGGGGTTGTGTTTTGTTTCAGCTTTACAGATAGACTTTCACCACACCCCGACTGCCCAGTTCCATTGTTCTCTGTCCAAAGGTAATCACTGTATTGAAATTAGCAGGTATCCTTTCTGTCTTGTTTTTACACATTTAGTGCATATATATTTAAAATTTCATTATTATGTCTCTGGCACCATTTATTTATGCACAATTCTTTTCTTGAACACTTAGGTTGTTCCCAGTTTTTTTACTGTTAAAAACAATGCTACAGGTTAACATTTTGTTTCATGCCTCCTCGGGCACATAGATGTGCATTTTTTTAGGGTATATTCCCACAAGTTGAGTTGCTAGGTCCTAGGATCTGTGCTCACCAACTTTTTGATTCTGGGACATTGCTCTTAATACTGTTTTTAACAATAGAACACATTATACCAACTATGTTTCGAAGTATCCTCCCTTTTTTTCTACATTCTTACCAACATTTGGGCTTCTCAGACTTCTATAATGCCAGTCTGATAAGTGTGAAATAGTACCTCATTTTTGGTTTCAATTTGTATTCATTACTTAAAGTATCTTTTCTTATTATTTATTTATTTTTGGCTGTTTAGTTCCCTCTAATAACCTTAGACAATTTTTCTATCACATTACTTATTTTTCCTTATTGACTGATACAGATCTTTTTAGATTCTGGGTACTATTACTGTACCCAATAATATGAATTCTAAATAACTTCTCCAAGTCTGTGACTTGGATTTTTCCTACTTACATTATCTTTTGTCTAATGGAATTTTTATATTTTAATGTATTCAAATTTTCATTGTTACCATTTGTGTCTTGATGTTTTAAGAAACACAAAGAAAGGTAATGGAGACATTCTTTTATACTTTCTAACTTTTATGATTTTCCCCCACATTTAAGTTTTTAATCCATGTGGAATATATTTATTCTGGCATGAAGATTTGTATTTTTTCCCTTGTATATATACTGGCTATGGCCAGTTGTCTTAGCACCATTTATCTAACGGTTGTGACTCCCCCCTGACATGTACAGCTGTGTCTGTCCCATATCATATACGTATGTGTCAGTTATCAACTTATTTTGTTCCCTTGGCCTATTTTTATATCATTGTTCCAATACCACACTATTTAAATAGCTACAGCCTTATAATTAGCCTCATAGGGCAATTCCAGTTCTTAGTTTTCTGTTTCAAGAGTTTCTGTTAGTTTTGTCTCTTTAATCTTTCATATGAACTTTCGGATAGGATTATTAAATTCCTTGAAAAGTCTTGTTGGGGGAATTCCCTGGTGGTCCAGTGGTTAAGACTCTGTGCTCCCAGTGCAGGGGGCCCGGGTTTGATCCCTGGTCAGGGAACTAGAGCCCACATGCTGCAACTGAGACCCAGTGCAGCCAAATAAATAAAAAAAAAAGTCTTGTTGGAATTCTGTTTAGAGTTATGAGGATTCATAGATCTATTATAAACTCATGGAGGGAACTAGCGGAGTTACACAATTATATCTTTAATCCCTCTATGTCTCATCACTTATCCAGTGCATCTTTTTTTTTTTTTAAACATTTATTTATTTATTTATTTTTTGAGGGGTGGGATGGGGAGAGGGAGGTGGATGGGCCGCTTCTGTTGGTCTTTCATTTGTCCATTTTTCATCCATCTTTGTTCCCCGGCCTGTGTGGGCCTCCCATCGCGGTGGCCTCTGTTGTCGCAGAGCACTGGCTCTGGGGCGCATGCGCTCCAGAGTCCGGCTCGGTAATTGGACACATGGGTCCAGCCGCTCCGCGGCACGTGGGATCTTCCCAGGCCAGGGATGGAACCGGCGCCCCTTGCACTGCAAGGCGGTGTCCTCACCCACTGGACCACCAGGGAAGCCCCCAGTGCATCTTTTATGTAATGTTTCATAATGTTCTCCAAATAGGTCTTGCATGTCTTTTATTCAAATTTTGCCTGGGTGTCTACTGTAAATTAGACATACATACATATATATATGTATACATATATAATCACACACACACACATATATAATACACCATACACACACACACACACACATGCACACACACACACACACACATCCTGAACATGGACCCAGAATGCAGAATTCTCTTATTTGAATTATTTGCCCAAAAATTCTCTTGCAGTTTTCTATGTAAATAATCTTATAGTTTGCAAATAAGAACAGTTTTCTTCTTTCTAATTTTTGATCTTTTTGAAAGTGTTGTGCTGGCCAGGACACTATACGATAGAGAATTGACAGAAGCTGTGACATTGGAACTCTTGACTGGTTCCTGGCTCTTAAAAGCACACTTCCAACATTTTACCACTAAGTATTCCTAAAACATGAAAGTTTATGGGAGATACCTTCATAGACTGATAGCTCCCCTACTGCACCCCAGATTAATTCTCCCTTTTTTTCCTTGGTAGAATCTTTGCATTTTTATCTAGAGACATGAATGTCAAAAAATGCTTGCATTTCCCAGCTACCTCCAACTAGGTAAGGGCACATAACTTAGAAGTCGTATATACAAATTCCAGTCTTATCCCTAAAGGAGAAACATAACAACTTTCCTCTTTTCTCCTTCCTGCCACCTGGAATGCAGATGTGATGACTAGAATTGGAACAATCATATTGGACTTGAAGTGATCTTAAGGAATAAAGGTCAGACAAAACATAACAAAATGACAGTGAAAACTTGGCTCTGGCCTACCAAGCTAGTATTTTACATGCAAGAGAAATAAATTAAAAAAAAAAATTCTAGCAAGTTCAGAGTTTGGGCCACTTATAGCCAAGTCCAGTCTTACAACACTCTTTATCAAGGTAATAAGTGATAAACTCCCAGTTTGCTAATAGTTTTTCTTTCCTTCATAAATTATGTTTTTATAAATTGCTGATCTGTATTAAAGAGATGAGTTATATTGATAGACTTTCAGTGTTCAGCCATCCTTGGAATTCTGTCATGATATATTCTTAGAGTTTGCAGATGTCCAAGATTTTATTTGTTTTTCCCAAGTTTTAATAGGAAAAGATTTAAACATACATAAAAGTTGATCTGTACAGTGAATACTCATGTATCCACTGCCCAGATTCTACAATTAACATTTTATTGTATTTTCCTTGTGTCTTATCTATTATGATGTATTAATTCATTTAGCTAATGGTTTCAAGTATTTGTATTTATGTGTTCAAAGGTGAGACTAGCCAGTATTTTCTTTTCTTATAGTTTGCAAATAAGAACAGTTTTCTTCTTTCTAATTTTTGATCTTTTTGAAAGTGTTGTGCTGGCCAGGACACTATACGATAGAGAATTGACAGAAGCTGTGACATTGGAACTCTTGACTGGTTCCTGGCTCTTAAAAGCACACTTCCAACATTTTACCACTAAGTATTCCTAAAACATGAAAGTTTATGGGAGATACCTTCATAGACTGATAGCTCCCCTACTGCACCCCAGATTAATTCTCCCTTTTTTTCCTTGGTAGAATCTTTGCATTTTTATCTAGAGACATGAATGTCAAAAAATGCTTGCATTTCCCAGCTACCTCCAACTAGGTAAGGGCACATAACTTAGAAGTCGTATATACAAATTCCAGTCTTATCCCTAAAGGAGAAACATAACAACTTTCCTCTTTTCTCCTTCCTGCCACCTGGAATGCAGATGTGATGACTAGAATTGGAACAATCATATTGGACTTGAAGTGATCTTAAGGAATAAAGGTCAGACAAAACATAACAAAATGACAGTGAAAACTTGGCTCTGGCCTACCAAGCTAGTATTTTACATGCAAGAGAAATAAATTAAAAAAAAAAATTCTAGCAAGTTCAGAGTTTGGGCCACTTATAGCCAAGTCCAGTCTTACAACACTCTTTATCAAGGTAATAAGTGATAAACTCCCAGTTTGCTAATAGTTTTTCTTTCCTTCATAAATTATGTTTTTATAAATTGCTGATCTGTATTAAAGAGATGAGTTATATTGATAGACTTTCAGTGTTCAGCCATCCTTGGAATTCTGTCATGATATATTCTTAGAGTTTGCAGATGTCCAAGATTTTATTTGTTTTTCCCAAGTTTTAATAGGAAAAGATTTAAACATACATAAAAGTTGATCTGTACAGTGAATACTCATGTATCCACTGCCCAGATTCTACAATTAACATTTTATTGTATTTTCCTTGTGTCTTATCTATTATGATGTATTAATTCATTTAGCTAATGGTTTCAAGTATTTGTATTTATGTGTTCAAAGGTGAGACTAGCCAGTATTTTCTTTTCTTATACCATCTTTAGTTTGGGTATCACAAATATACTTATTAAAGTGAAATCAGGAGCTCTTCTATTTTTGTCTTCGTTGAAAATGTCTCACCAATACAGGACGTAATCTTTGAAGATTTGCTAAGACTCACCTTGTTGAGTAATATTTGTCTGGCATGGTGCTTTTTCAATGGCTGTAATTTTTTAAAATTACACATTCAGTTCATTTAATGGTTATATGTGAATATATAGATAGGGCCTTCTTTTTCAAGTTAGTCTTAGTGACTTATTTAATTCTAGAGAACTATTTCATTAAAATGTCAAATTTATTAGTGTAATGAATGTCATTGTGTTCTCTAGTGCTTTTAAAAATCTTACTTATATTTATAGTTATGTCATTTTCCTACTTTTCTCTTTTACTCCCAGTCAGTTTTACTAGGTTTGTCTATTTTAATTAGTCTTCTGAAAAAAACCAGCTTTGGGATCTATTGAATCCTTACTGATTTCTTCCCCCTTCCATCTAGTTCTCTTATTGCTATTCTTTCCTTCTGCTTTCTCTGTGCTGGTTGGCTTGCCTCTATATGCTCTCTTCTTTTCTCCTATATGCTTTTGAAGCTCTACAAGTCATTCTAAACATAATTTGGATTGCATACCACACATTTTAGTACTGGTGTTTTCATTGTCTGAGCAGTGCTAAGCATTTGGTAATTTCTATTAGTTTTTCTATCTTTATAATTATTTAGAAGTTTCTGAAATGTATAGGGCAGTATACTTATTATGTTGGTTTCTAATTTTATTATATTATTGTTTGAGAACATATTCTGTGTGGTTTTTTTTTTTTTGGCCACTTCTATTGGTTTTTCATTTATGTATTTTCATTCATCTTTGTTCTTCACCCTACGTGGGCCTCACATCACAGTGGCCTCTGTTGCTGCAGAGCACCAGCTCTGGGTGCATGCGCTCCAGAGCTCTGGCTCGGTAATTGGACACATGGGTCCAGCTGCTCCGCAGCACATGGGATCTTCCCAGGCCAGGGATCGAACCGGCACCCCTTGCACTGCAAGGCGGTGTCCTTACCCACTGGACCACCAGGGAAGCCCTCTGTGTGATTTTTGAGTCATTGATATTTGTTTGAAATTTGCATTTTGATAGTTTTTTTTTTAAAGGCAATTCAATTGATAGTCTTACCCTTTTTATGTTTTACTAAAATATAGTTGATTTACAATGTTGTGTTAGTTTCAAGGTATATAGCAAAGTGATTGAGTTATACAGCAAAGTGATTCAGTTATACATATATATATGTGTGTATATATATATATATTTTAGATTCATTTCCATTATAGATTATTATAAGATATTTAGTATAGTTTCCTCTGTTGTATAGTGGGTTCTTGCTGTTCATCTATCTTATATTTAGTGTATGTTTTAATTCCAGATTCCCAATTTATCCCCTTCTCTCCTTTTTTCCACTTTGGTAATGGCATAGTCAGTTTTTAAAAAATATTTCATTTGTGATAGAATGAATATATTTCTTGTAATTCAGAGTATAGGATTTCTTACATTATTTACATCTTCTACAAATGTGATTATAGGTTAATACACACATACACATATATATGAGATGTAAAATTGCTGTTTTCTTCAGGTGAATTATTCTGCTTATCTTCATGTTCTGTTTGCTTTGAAGTTTTAAAAATTTGATAGATATCAATATTGTTATATCAGTTTAATTTTTATTAATATTTTTCTAGTACATTTTGTCCATCTGTTTATATAATGATCTCTCTGTCATCGTGTTTTAGGCTTGTCTCTTATCAGCAGTACATTGTTGAATTTTTTGATATCCTTCTGAGAATCTCTGTCTTTTAGTAGGCAAGTTCAAGACATTAATACTTATATGTACTTTTTTTTATCAACCTATTTGGGCTTATTTCTAGCATTTAAATTGTGTTTTCTGTTTACCATTATTTAACTTGGATTGTTTTCTTCCTCTCCACTTTATATTAGGTTGATGTAGTTTTAAAAATTTACTGCTGCTTTTCTTCTCTCTGAAAAGATTGCTATCCATCTAAGGTTAGATTTAAAATTAAAACATTCCCTTTGGGCTTCCTTGGTGGTTCAGTGGGTGGAGAGTCCGCCTTGCAGTGCAAGGGGCACTGGTTTGATCCCTGGCCCGGGAAGATCCCACGTGTCGCAAAGGCGCTGGACCGGTGTTTCCAATTGCTAGACAGCACTCTGGGGCCCATGTGCCCAGAGCCCATGCTCTGCAGCAAGAGGGGCTACTGCATTGGGAGGCCCACACAGGCCGAAGAATAAAGATGGATGAAAAATAAATAAATAAAAAATCAATAAAAAGAGGCCAAAAATTAACAAAACAAACCAGAACATTCCCTATGAGAATTTACAGCTCCGGGTTTGGCACTTCCCCGATGATCCAGTGATTAAGAAGCTGCCTTCTATTGCAGGGGACACAAGTGTGATCCCCCATCAGGGAACTAAAACCCCACGTGCCATGGGGCAACTAAGCTCATGCGCCACAACTAGAGAAGCACGCATGCCACAGTGAAGACCTCGCACAGTCAAAACATTAAAGAGTTAAAAGAATAAAATAAAGCCCCAGACTTTCATACTGCCTTCCCCAGCTTGGAGGTTAGACTTCTCTTTTCATAGCAAGGATAGCTTTTCAAGGGTCTTCCTCCCAGGACATCTCTTGGATCCCCAGAATCTGCCTCAGGGAGCTCAGGGTGATCCTTTATACAGCTTCTGAACTTGAATCTCAAGGAAAGTGGCCAAGAGCCTGGGCTGGGCCCAGGGCCAGGCCTTCTCTTCCCAAAGCTAGGGGTATATATGAGAGACTAGGGCACCTGAAGGAAACTCTGAACAAGAGCTATTTGGACCATCAAATGAATCAGAGAGTCAACTGAGACTAAACTCGTGGCTTTGTTTTCTATCTTTACTCTGTAGTCTCTTTTTTCCATTTGAATTTTGCTATTTATTAAAAAATTATTTTATTGCATATTAAATAGCATTTCCGCGTGTAGGAACCAACCTGCTACACTCTAAAATACTGGGGGGGCTAATTTACTTATCTTACAGAATATCTTCATGTTCCAAGCCTCATCTTCCACACTGGATCCTTTTGTTTTTAATCTGTTTTCCTCAGTTTCTGTTTAGCCAACGTACAAGTAGATTCTTTTTTTCCATCTTGCTCCATGGCATTGATGATTCATTTTAAAGTTCTGAATGGCTATTGTTCTGGCCTGCCCTCATATCACCTGTCTCTCAGACTGAGGAAGTACCCACGTGCGTACGACAGCACTCTGGGGCCCATGTGCCCAGAGCCCATGCTCTGCAGCAAGAGGGGCTACTGCATTGGGAGGCCCACACAGGCCGAAGAATAAAGATGGATGAAAAATAAATAAATAAAAAATCAATAAAAAGAGGCCAAAAATTAACAAAACAAACCAGAACATTCCCTATGAGAATTTACAGCTCCGGGTTTGGCACTTCCCCGATGATCCAGTGATTAAGAAGCTGCCTTCTATTGCAGGGGACACAAGTGTGATCCCCCATCAGGGAACTAAAACCCCACGTGCCATGGGGCAACTAAGCTCATGCGCCACAACTAGAGAAGCACGCATGCCACAGTGAAGACCTCGCACAGTCAAAACATTAAAGAGTTAAAAGAATAAAATAAAGCCCCAGACTTTCATACTGCCTTCCCCAGCTTGGAGGTTAGACTTCTCTTTTCATAGCAAGGATAGCTTTTCAAGGGTCTTCCTCCCAGGACATCTCTTGGATCCCCAGAATCTGCCTCGGGGAGCTCAGGGTGATCCTTTATACAGCTTCTGAACTTGAATCTCAAGGAAAGTGGCCAAGAGCCTGGGCTGGGCCCAGGGCCAGGCCTTCTCTTCCCAAAGCTAGGGGTATATATGAGAGACTAGGGCACCTGAAGGAAACTCTGAACAAGAGCTATTTGGACCATCAAATGAATCAGAGAGTCAACTGAGACTAAACTCGTGGCTTTGTTTTCTATCTTTACTCTGTAGTCTCTTTTTTCCATTTGAATTTTGCTATTTATTAAAAAATTATTTTATTGCATATTAAATAGCATTTCCGCGTGTAGGAACCAACCTGCTACACTCTAAAATACTGGGGGGGCTAATTTACTTATCTTACAGAATATCTTCATGTTCCAAGCCTCATCTTCCACACTGGATCCTTTTGTTTTTAATCTGTTTTCCTCAGTTTCTGTTTAGCCAACGTACAAGTAGATTCTTTTTTTCCATCTTGCTCCATGGCATTGATGATTCATTTTAAAGTTCTGAATGGCTATTGTTCTGGCCTGCCCTCATATCACCTGTCTCTCAGACTGAGGAAGTATGCCCTCCCCCGTGCACAAGCTCCTAGATACTGAGCTCTGTTTATGTCCACACTCCAGGTAGGAAAACTGGACATACTTTGCTGTGATGCAGTTCCTGGGTGCACTGCCTTTCCCTGGTCTGCCAGCAGTTTCTGAAATGATGGCCTGGCAGCTCTCAGCGTTCCTGGCTGGGCACGCTCCTAGCTTTGATGGAAACATACCTAACTGGAAGCAGCTGGCATGCCCAGGCCTTCCAGCATTGAGCTATCCAATACAACTTGTAGGGGCCCTTATTTCCTGACACTTCTTTTTGGCTAGGTGGCTCCCTCCGGCCATAGGCAGTCCCTGGGCAGTTGTCTGAGTTAACATCTGAGCTTGGCCAGCACCAACGTAGCTGTGGGGTTTGGCATCACCACTCACAGTGACTCCTCCAGGGAGCCCACAGACTTTTCTTGACTTCTCTTTCAGGTATGATTATCTTGGAACAAAGCTGGCTTCATAGGTGTGAGACTTATGCAGTTACCTTGGGCCCCACACTCAGAAAGGTCAGTACTCAGATTCATACTCTGCTATCGCTGTCTTGAAATTTTAAATACATTTTGAATAAAGTTTCAAAATTTTAATTTTCCACTAGGCTCTACAAACCACGTAGCCTCTCCTTAGTAAAAACAGAAAATTACTGAGCCTTAGAGAAGTGGATAGGACTTGTTGACTAATCTATCCTCTTAGAAGTCCAGGGCAACAACCATTAGGAATAATTGTTTTAAAATATTTTTTTAGACATAGTTTTATATCCTATAAAACTTACGGGACACTTCATATTTAAGGGCTTCAGGAAAGAGAAAGAGTACAGTTCTAGAAGAGTTATCTAATAAAACTTTCTGCATATGCTAATGTTCTTTATCTTTGCTGTCCAATCTAGTGGCCACCAGTCACATGTGGCTATTGAGAAGTTGAAATGTAGCAGATATGACTGAGGATCTGAATTTCTAAATTTTTAAATTTTTTTTAAACTTTTTATTTTTTGCCTCTATGCCATCATTTATTTTTCATACATCTTTATTCTTTAGCATGTGTGGGCTTCCCATCACAGTGGCCTCTCTTGTTGTACAGCACTGGCTCTGGATGCACACGCTGCAGAGTGCTGGCTTGTAATTGGACGCACCGGCCCAGCTGTTCCTTGTCATGTGGGATCTTCCTGGGCCAGGGATTGAACCAGTGTCACATGCACTGCAAGGCAAACTCTTTACCCACTGGACCACCATGGAAGCCTAAATTTTAACATAAAATTTAAAATTAAATAGCCACGTGTGACCATAGGCTACCATACTGGACAGTGTAGATCTGGAACACAAAGTAATTTCTGACCCTTGGTGCTTTGATTATATTTTGCTTTGATTCTATGTCAAGAATTAAGGTTAGGCTTTGTCCAGAAAGGATTTTCTAAATTTAAATTTAAGGCAAATCTAGAATTAGATGAGGTAACTGAGATCAATGTTTTTTCATAAGTATAGAGAGGATATCCTTTCCACCTATGAAAGCTAGGCCATGAGGCTCATTACTCTAACCTACAACGGAGTTACTATGTGAACAAATAAATCACCTAAAGATTGCCCCTTCCAGTTCTAAGGGACTATGGAAGAAATAAGGAAGACAAAGAAAAGGCAAAGAGGTTAGGGGCCAGAGTCTTGGCAAGGAGTGTTGAGGAGGAGGTATAGTAGGAGGTGAGTTGATTGATGAACTTGAGCCATCCCTCCTGGGCCTGCATGACCTGGGTGTACAAGTGACCCAACAAGTCCCGTGTGTTCTGATGAGACACGGAGGTCTTGAGAACACAGAGATACATCAGAGGACTCTAATTAAAACAAAGACTGCATATGACATTTGAGAAGGCTAGAACTACAGATTTCAGAACAGATAGTACTTCATCTAAAAAGTCACACTAGAAAAACTGTACGTAAATGGTCACCAGTCCAGAGAACAGAAAGTCCAGTCACTCAGTGTCCACCAATGAAGACCTGGGTAACACTACCCTTGTTGCCATGGGTCATCTAAACTCTTTATAGACCCCAAAATGAAGGAGAATAAAGAGAAGGAAAGAAAATTAGAAAGTCTTAACATTTTCCCTAAAGAAACTAAAGAGAGTTAACATAAAGGGATTATTTGAACTGTTGAACCGAACCAAGTTTAACTGAATGGGATAAGTGGAGGGCTCATTTCCTAGTTTTCTGTGGATGAGCAGATGAGTTATGGAGAAATAAAGAAACTGCATTTTCTTTGTGTATCGAAGTGCACAGTGAATGAATTTGTGACCCCACTACAAATATGTTTGGCTTCCTGCCCAGCCAGTTTGAACAGAAGTCCTATTCATAAGCTTTCACAGAGGTGCAATACGTGACAGAAGTTGGGGTGGGGATGGTAACCTGCTGTGTTGAGCCTCGGAGCCAGCATCATGACAGAATTGGCCACTTAACTTGTAGATGGCCTTTCTTCAAAAGCACTAGCAGCCTCACATGGGAAGGTCATTTGGGGCTTATCTGGAAGGCAGTTTTTCTCTTATCACCTGCCTGGACATGAAGGAGGTTGTAGCTACTCCAGCCTACTGGTCAAGAGCTTTGAGATCAATGGGAGAGGGCCAGTCTGGCAAATTACAGTGTCATTTTGCCTCGGCAGTTCCCTACTGCTCTTGTACTTAATAAATCACATCTGGGATTGAGGAGGCCAGACCTCCTTGGACAAAATCCTAATACATTATCTGGGTCTGGCATCCCATCATTCCCTTGTCAGTACAGCCCTCTTTGGGCTGCAACACCACCTGCAGGCCAACTCTGAAAAGTACATGTTCAGAAAAATGGAGGGGTACTTGGGACTTTATTCTGTAAAGCTGATACCTACATTATGCTCTAAGTGCTTCTAGGCATAGAGTTAGAACTTACCCCATGGCTCAGCATATATAGTTAGCAATTCCTTGGATTTGCCACAACATTCATTACACTTTTCTTCTCTTTGGGTGTTATAAACACTAACATTTTCCAAAGAAGAGAAAATTTTTTTGTTTTCTTTTTTTGGTGCTCAGAGACAGATGCTACCTTCTAATAACCTTCCAATAACTGCTTAATGTTTTACAACTTACCTCTGACCTACCAGACCTAGCCCAACCTACATCAATGTCTCCAACCATACAGATGACAAACATTAGACCTGAGGAGGACTCAGGCTCCGCTCTTGTGCCTCCACATCTTGGGTTTCCTTCTTTGGGAAACTGGCTTTTGGGAAAATTCAATTGCTTGTGCTTTTTAGAAATAAGAATTATTTGTCAAAGAGGCTAGAGTGGTTCAGGTTCAGAAGCTCAGTTTGTGCCAGGGCCACCTTTTTCAAACACTGTGGGTTTACCATTTCACAGCCAATCCTGGAGGCCATAGAACCCGAGGGAAGATGTATGCCAGTCCTGGAAATCATCTGGCTGAGAGTCCTGAGGACATTCAGTCCTAGCTATCACCAGTAGACATAGATAGCACCTGTACAAATGGCCTTTTATTATATCTAAGCATAAAGAAGAATGAAATGGTTTAAGTTTATATTCTGAGCTACTATCGTGTCTTAGTCCATTCTGGCTACTCTAATATCACAGACTGGGTATCTTATGCAAAATAATGTTGTATTTTTGGGGGGTGGGGGCTTGGGGAGGGAGCGGGGCAGACGGGCCACTTCTATTGGCCTTTTTCATTTATCTGTTTTCATCCATCTTTGTTCTTTGGCCCGTGTGGGCCGCCCCTCGTGGTGGCTTCTGTTGTCACAGAGCACCGGCTCTGGGCGCATGTGCTCCAGAGCTCTGGCTCGGTAGTTGGACACATTGGTCCAGCATCTCCGCGGCACGTGGAATTTTCCCAGGCCAGGGATCGAACCAGCGCCCCTTGCACTGCAAGGCGGTGTCCTTACCCACTGGACCACCAGGGAAGCCCTCTTATGCAAAATAGAAACTCACTGTCACAATTCTGGACCCTGAAACTCTGAGATCATGTTACTAGCATGATCACTTTCTGATGAGGGCCTCTTTCTAATTCATAGCCAGCCAGCGTCTTCTCACTGTATCCTCGTGTGGTAGAAGAGGTTAGGAATTCCTTTGACCCTCTTTTATGAAGGCACTAAACCCATTCATGTGTGTTCTGTCCTCAAGACCTAAATACCTCCTACCAGGCCACACTTGCTAATACCATCACCTTTGGGGTTTAGAATTTTACCTATAAGAACAAGTTCTGCTTTAAAATGTTCAACTCGAAATGTTTATTAGACATCTAATGGACCTGTCTGATAGGTGACTGGATGTTTGTTAAGTCTGGAGCTCAAGGGAAAATTCAATTGCTTGTGCTTTTTAGAAATAAGAATTATTTGTCAAAGAGGCTAGAGTGGTTCAGGTTCAGAAGCTCAGTTTGTGCCAGGGCCACCTTTTTCAAACACTGTGGGTTTACCATTTCACAGCCAATCCTGGAGGCCATAGAACCCGAGGGAAGATGTATGCCAGTCCTGGAAATCATCTGGCTGAGAGTCCTGAGGACATTCAGTCCTAGCTATCACCAGTAGACATAGATAGCACCTGTACAAATGGCCTTTTATTATATCTAAGCATAAAGAAGAATGAAATGGTTTAAGTTTATATTCTGAGCTACTATCGTGTCTTAGTCCATTCTGGCTACTCTAATATCACAGACTGGGTATCTTATGCAAAATAATGTTGTATTTTTGGGGGGTGGGGGCTTGGGGAGGGAGCGGGGCAGACGGGCCACTTCTATTGGCCTTTTTCATTTATCTGTTTTCATCCATCTTTGTTCTTTGGCCCGTGTGGGCCGCCCCTCGTGGTGGCTTCTGTTGTCACAGAGCACCGGCTCTGGGCGCATGTGCTCCAGAGCTCTGGCTCGGTAGTTGGACACATTGGTCCAGCATCTCCGCGGCACGTGGAATTTTCCCAGGCCAGGGATCGAACCAGCGCCCCTTGCACTGCAAGGCGGTGTCCTTACCCACTGGACCACCAGGGAAGCCCTCTTATGCAAAATAGAAACTCACTGTCACAATTCTGGACCCTGAAACTCTGAGATCATGTTACTAGCATGATCACTTTCTGATGAGGGCCTCTTTCTAATTCATAGCCAGCCAGCGTCTTCTCACTGTATCCTCGTGTGGTAGAAGAGGTTAGGAATTCCTTTGACCCTCTTTTATGAAGGCACTAAACCCATTCATGTGTGTTCTGTCCTCAAGACCTAAATACCTCCTACCAGGCCACACTTGCTAATACCATCACCTTTGGGGTTTAGAATTTTACCTATAAGAACAAGTTCTGCTTTAAAATGTTCAACTCGAAATGTTTATTAGACATCTAATGGACCTGTCTGATAGGTGACTGGATGTTTGTTAAGTCTGGAGCTCAAGGGAAATGTCAGGGCTAAAGAATGTGTAGATTTGAGAGTTGTAGACAGAGAGATTTCAATATAGCCATGTGACTGGAAAAGGTCTCCTCCAAAGTGAGTGAATATATTTAAGAGCAGAAGTGGTTTAAACAGATTTAAAATTTGGGAATAAGAGGAAGAAGCCAGTCAGGGATGTAGGGAGAAGACCAAGATGGAATTCCTTTAAAAGATTTTTATTTATTTTAATTGGAGGATATTACTTTACAATATTGTGATGGTTTTTGACATACATCAACATGAACTGGCCACAAGTATTCATGTGTCCCCCTCCAACCTCCATCCTGAACTGCCTCCAACCTCCCTTCCCACCCTATCCCTCTGGGTTTGTTGACTGATAAATTAAGTGGTTGACTGAGCCAAATGCTCCTGAGAGGTCAAATGAGAAGGGACTGGGGATTGTTTAGAGGATTTGGAAAAGTGAAGCTGATTGGTGATCTTGAGAAGAATGACTTCACTAAAGTTGTAGCAGAAAAACCATGATTGGGGAAGACTACAAAGAGGCCATGGAGTGAGAAAGTGGACACCTTGAGTAATGGCAGCTCATTTTAGAAACGATGATGCAAGTGAGCCTGAGAAGCAGGGTTGAGTGTTTGGAGGAGGGTATAGATCTTAGGGAGAACAGATCTATTTTAAGAAAGGAGCTATTATAGTATGTATATATGCTGGTGGGGATGTTCTGATAAATAAATAAATAAATAAATATTTTTTAAACGAATTATTTTAAAGAAGTTAAGTATAAAATCTATGTTACACGTTCATACATTTGAGGGTGTGAGGACCACCTTGCCCAAAAAGCTGGAACCAGGGAGGGAGGAGAAATGGTAACTAATGTCATCATAAACTGTCATTGGTTAGTCAAAGCAGTAGGAGCAGCAATAGTAGAGCTTTCTGATTAAGATTTTGCCTTTTAATCTTTTTTATCCATCTTTAGCTCTAAAGGAAAAAAGCTTTCTAAAGAAACAACACACCCAGATGAATAAGAGTTTAGAGAAGATGAGGGATAAGGAAGGTTGCTTCCCCGCTGAAGACCACACACACACAAACACACACTTTGGTTATTCCTACACATAGTAACTATATTTACTGTAGCTTACAGATGAATGAATAGCAAATTTATTTATTTATTGGCCACTTCTGTTGATCTTTCATTCATTTATCTCTGTTCTTTTGACCTGTGTGGGCCTCCTATCACAGTGGCCTCTCTCGTTGCAGAGCACCGGCTCTGGGTGTATGCGCTCCAGAGCTCCGGCTCTGTAGTTGGATACATTGGTCCAGCCACCCCATGGCACATGGGATCTTCCCAGGCCAGGGATCAAACCGGCGCCCCTTGCACTGCAAGACAGTGTCCTTACCCACTGGACTATCAGGGAAGCTCGAATCGCAAATTTGAATGTCTTTTTTTTTTTTTTTTACCAGTAAGCACTTTGTACCAAAACAAAGAGGTATATTAATATAAAAAAGAAAACATACACAATTGTACACAGTTATCTTAATTTTGTAAACAAGCATTAGTAGCAATGTGTTTGGACCTTGTAGTTAAGGTATCTAAGTAAATGTGAAAGGGAAAGTTGCTCAGTTGTGTCTGATTCTTGGTGACCCATGGACTGTAGCTTACTCATGAACTGTAGCCTGCCAGGCCCTCCGTGAGATTCTCCAGGCAATAATACTGGAGTGGGTAGCATTTCCTTTCTCCAGGGAATCTTCCCAACCTAGAGATCAAACTCAGGTCTCCTGCATTGCAAGTAAACTCTTTACTAGCTGAGCTATCATATTTCTAGCTAAATAAGTCAGTATAAATATTTATTTTCTCACATAATACATGACTAAATAAATTAGGCCTCCTTTTTTTTTAACAACTCAAATTGAAAGATAGATACCTACTTCATCATGTGCCATGACTCAAAATGATGTGAGAATTTCTCATTTGAAGATACCTTTTGAGTTCTATGTACACATAGGGTGACCAACCATCTCTGTTTGTCCAGGATTGTAGGGTTTTGCAAAGTGTGGGACTTTCAGTTTAAAAACTGAGACAGCCGTGGGTAAACTTTCCTGATTTACCTGAAACTGAGGGATATTTTTAGTCCTAAAACAGATTGTGCCAGGCTAAAATGGGTTGACTTTGATCACTTCTATAAACTACGCAAGAATTACCAGCTCATTGATTTATAGTCGTAACTATATTGTTCAATTGGATTGATTCTCTCCTTATTTCTAAGACTTGGCCCAAAATATCTTTTGGTTGTTTCAGAAGCTCAATTTTACTCCCCCACATCCCCAAACAATTATGTGGCAGCACTCAGGGTAGTCTGAGTTTGCAGGCGATTTTACAGACCTGTCCCTTTCCATTCTTACTTTTTCATATCCTGGTCACACAACATGTTAAAGTATGTAATATGTGATAGGCTTTCTCCTTGACCAAACTGGAGTCAGGGTCCTCTGAGCCCTTTCTCTATTAGGTTTCAACCTTGACCCTTACCTGGTCTTTAGTCTATCTCGCCCAGTTTTAGCAAGAGTCCTTCTAAGTCAGCTTAGCAAGAATCCCACTACTTTTGATACCTGCATACTTTCAATATCTGATCAATTTTCTTCTTTTCTACTCTTGGTATCTGATTTATTGTTGTTCAGTTGCTAAGCTGTGCCCAGCTCTTTAAGACCATATAGATTGCAGCATACCAGTCTCCTCTGTCCTCCACTGTCTCCTGGAATTTGCTTAAATTCATGTCCATTGAATTGGTGATGCTATCTAACCATCTTGCCACCCTCTCCTCCTTTTGCCGTCATCTTTCCCAGCATCAGGATCTTTTCCAATGAGTTGCTCTTAGCATCGGATGACCAGAGTTTTGGAGCTTCAACTTCAGCATCAGTACTGCCAATGAATATTCAGGGTTGATTTCCTTTAGAAATGACTGCCTTGATCTCTTTGCAGTCCAGGAGACTCTCAAGAGTCTTCTCCAGCACAACAATTCCAAAGCATCAGTTCTTTGGTGCTCAGCCTTCTTTATGGTTCAACTCTCACATCTGTGCACGACTGCTGGAAAAACCATAGCTTTGACTATATGGACCTTTGCTGGCAAAGTGATGTCTCTGCAATGTTTCAGTTTAAAAACTGAGACAGCCGTGGGTAAACTTTCCTGATTTACCTGAAACTGAGGGATATTTTTAGTCCTAAAACAGATTGTGCCAGGCTAAAATGGGTTGACTTTGATCACTTCTATAAACTACGCAAGAATTACCAGCTCATTGATTTATAGTCGTAACTATATTGTTCAATTGGATTGATTCTCTCCTTATTTCTAAGACTTGGCCCAAAATATCTTTTGGTTGTTTCAGAAGCTCAATTTTACTCCCCCACATCCCCAAACAATTATGTGGCAGCACTCAGGGTAGTCTGAGTTTGCAGGCGATTTTACAGACCTGTCCCTTTCCATTCTTACTTTTTCATATCCTGGTCACACAACATGTTAAAGTATGTAATATGTGATAGGCTTTCTCCTTGACCAAACTGGAGTCAGGGTCCTCTGAGCCCTTTCTCTATTAGGTTTCAACCTTGACCCTTACCTGGTCTTTAGTCTATCTCGCCCAGTTTTAGCAAGAGTCCTTCTAAGTCAGCTTAGCAAGAATCCCACTACTTTTGATACCTGCATACTTTCAATATCTGATCAATTTTCTTCTTTTCTACTCTTGGTATCTGATTTATTGTTGTTCAGTTGCTAAGCTGTGCCCAGCTCTTTAAGACCATATAGATTGCAGCATACCAGTCTCCTCTGTCCTCCACTGTCTCCTGGAATTTGCTTAAATTCATGTCCATTGAATTGGTGATGCTATCTAACCATCTTGCCACCCTCTCCTCCTTTTGCCGTCATCTTTCCCAGCATCAGGATCTTTTCCAATGAGTTGCTCTTAGCATCGGATGACCAGAGTTTTGGAGCTTCAACTTCAGCATCAGTACTGCCAATGAATATTCAGGGTTGATTTCCTTTAGAAATGACTGCCTTGATCTCTTTGCAGTCCAGGAGACTCTCAAGAGTCTTCTCCAGCACAACAATTCCAAAGCATCAGTTCTTTGGTGCTCAGCCTTCTTTATGGTTCAACTCTCACATCTGTGCACGACTGCTGGAAAAACCATAGCTTTGACTATATGGACCTTTGCTGGCAAAGTGATGTCTCTGCTTTTTAATACACTGTCTAGATTTATCATAGCTTTCCTTCCAAGGAATGAACATCTTTAACTTCATGGCTGCAGTCTCTGTTCACAGTGGTATTGGAGCCCAAGAAAATAAAAGTCTGTCACTGCTTTCACTTTTTTTCCCTTTTGTTTGCTGTGAAGTGATGGAACCGGATGCCAGGATCTTAGTTTTGTGAATGTCGAGTTTCCAACCAGAGTTTTCACTCTCCTCTTTCATCCTTATCAAGAGGCTCTTAGTTTCTCTTCACTTTCTGCCATTGGAGTGGTATCATGTGCATAACTGAGGTTGTTGATATTTTTTCTGGCAGTCTTGATTCTGGCTTGTGATTCATCCAGCCCAGCATTTCGCATGATGTACTCTGCATAGAAGTTAAGTATGCAAGGTGACAATATACAGTCTTGACGTACTCTTTTCCCAGTTTGGAACCAGTGCATTGTTCCATGTCCAATTCTAACTGTTGCCTCTTGACCTGAATGCAGGTTGCTCAGAAGGCAAGTAAGGTGGTCTGGTATTCCCATCTCTAATAGTTTTACAGTTTCTTGTGATTCACAGTCAAAGGCTTTAACATGCTCAATGAGTCAGAAGTAGATGTTTTCCTGGAATCCTCTTGCTTTCACTATGGTCCAACGAATGTTGGCAATTTCGTCTCTGTTTCCTCTGCCTTTTGTAAATCCAGCTTGTAAATCTAGAAGTTCTCATTTCACATACTTCTGAAGCCCTGCTTGAAGGAGTTCTCATTCAGTCACTGCCACCCTCTCCGCCTTTTGCCGTCATCTTTCCCAGCATCAGGATCTTTTCCAATGAGTTGCTCTTAGCATCGGATGACCAGAGTTTTGGAGCTTCAACTTCAGCATCAGTACTGCCAATGAATATTCAGGGTTGATTTCCTTTAGAAATGACTGCCTTGATCTCTTTGCAGTCCAGGAGACTCTCAAGAGTCTTCTCCAGCACAACAATTCCAAAGCATCAGTTCTTTGGTGCTCAGCCTTCTTTATGGTTCAACTCTCACATCTGTGCACGACTGCTGGAAAAACCATAGCTTTGACTATATGGACCTTTGCTGGCAAAGTGATGTCTCTGCTTTTTAATACACTGTCTAGATTTATCATAGCTTTCCTTCCAAGGAATGAACATCTTTAACTTCATGGCTGCAGTCTCTGTTCACAGTGGTATTGGAGCCCAAGAAAATAAAAGTCTGTCACTGCTTTCACTTTTTTTCCTTCTGTTTGCTGTGAAGTGATGGAACCGGATGCCAGGATCTTAGTTTTGTGAATGTCGAGTTTCCAACCAGAGTTTTCACTCTCCTCTTTCATCCTTATCAAGAGGCTCTTAGTTTCTCTTCACTTTCTGCCATTGGAGTGGTATCATGTGCATAACTGAGGTTGTTGATATTTTTTCTGGCAGTCTTGATTCTGGCTTGTGATTCATCCAGCCCAGCATTTCGCATGATGTACTCTGCATAGAAGTTAAGTATGCAAGGTGACAATATACAGTCTTGACGTACTCTTTTCCCAGTTTGGAACCAGTGCATTGTTCCATGTCCAATTCTAACTGTTGCCTCTTGACCTGAATGCAGGTTGCTCAGAAGGCAAGTAAGGTGGTCTGGTATTCCCATCTCTAATAGTTTTACAGTTTCTTGTGATTCACAGTCAAAGGCTTTAACATGCTCAATGAGTCAGAAGTAGATGTTTTCCTGGAATCCTCTTGCTTTCACTATGGTCCAACGAATGTTGGCAATTTCGTCTCTGTTTCCTCTGCCTTTTGTAAATCCAGCTTGTAAATCTAGAAGTTCTCATTTCACATACTTCTGAAGCCCTGCTTGAAGGATTTTGAACATCACCCTCCTAGCATGTGAAATGAACGATTATACAGTGGTTTGAACATTCTTTGGCACTGCCCTTCTTTTGGATTGGAATGAAAACTGACTTTTCCAGTTCTGTGCCCACTGCTGAGTTTTCCAAATTTCCTGACATACTGAGTGCAGCACTTAAATGGCATTGCCTTTTAGGACTGAAATTGCTCAGCTGGAATTCCATCACCTCTACTAGCTTTGTTTGCCATAATGCTTCCTAAGGAGCCCTCTTGGCGTCACACTCCAGGATTTCTGGCTCTACGTGAGTGAACACATCATTGTGATTATTCAGGTCATTAAGATCTTTTTTGTATAGTTCTTCTGTGTATTCTTGTCACCTCTTCTTAATCTGTTCTGCTTCTATTAGGTCTTTACTGTTTCTATCCTTTATTCTGCCCATCCTTGCATGAAATGTTCCCTTGATATCTCCAGTTTTCTTGAAGAGATCTCTAGTCTTTCCCATTCTGTTGTTTTCCTCTGTTTCTTTGCTTTGTCCCTTTTTTTAAAAATTAGCTTCTATAATATTTTTTTAAAGATTATTTATTTATTTATTTATTTTGGGGGGCTGGGGTGGGGGGGGAGGGGAGCAGGCGGGTCTTTCATTTGTCTATTTTTCATCCATCTTTGTTCTTTTGGCCCATGTGGGCCTCCCATCGCAGTGGCCTCTGTTGTCGCAGAGCACCAGCTCTGGGCACATGCGCTCCAGAGCTCCGGCTCGGTAATTGGACACATTGGTCCAGCTGCTCCGTAGCACGTGGGATCCTCCCAGGCCAGGGATTGAACCGGCGCCCCTTGCACTGCAAGGCAGTGTCCTTACCCACTGGGCCACCAGGGAAGCCCTGCTTTGTCCCTTTTAAAGGTCTTCATATCTCTCTTTGCTATTCTCTGGAACTCTGTGTTTGGTTGGCACTGTCTTTCCCTTTTCCCCTTGCCTTTTGCTTCTCTTCTTTTCTCAGGTATTTGTAAAGCCTTCTGAGACAACCACTGTAATTAGTTCTCATTTACATTTCTGAAGCCCTGCTTGAAGGATTTTGAACATCACCCTCCTAGCATGTGAAATGAACGATTATACAGTGGTTTGAACATTCTTTGGCACTGCCCTTCTTTTGGATTGGAATGAAAACTGACTTTTCCAGTTCTGTGCCCACTGCTGAGTTTTCCAAATTTCCTGACATACTGAGTGCAGCACTTAAATGGCATTGCCTTTTAGGACTGAAATTGCTCAGCTGGAATTCCATCACCTCTACTAGCTTTGTTTGCCATAATGCTTCCTAAGGAGCCCTCTTGGCGTCACACTCCAGGATTTCTGGCTCTACGTGAGTGAACACATCATTGTGATTATTCAGGTCATTAAGATCTTTTTTGTATAGTTCTTCTGTGTATTCTTGTCACCTCTTCTTAATCTGTTCTGCTTCTATTAGGTCTTTACTGTTTCTATCCTTTATTCTGCCCATCCTTGCATGAAATGTTCCCTTGATATCTCCAGTTTTCTTGAAGAGATCTCTAGTCTTTCCCATTCTGTTGTTTTCCTCTGTTTCTTTGCTTTGTCCCTTTTTTTAAAAATTAGCTTCTATAATATTTTTTTAAAGATTATTTATTTATTTATTTATTTTGGGGGGCTGGGGTGGGGAGGGAGGGGAGCAGGCGGGTCTTTCATTTGTCTATTTTTCATCCATCTTTGTTCTTTTGGCCCATGTGGGCCTCCCATCGCAGTGGCCTCTGTTGTCGCAGAGCACCAGCTCTGGGCACATGCGCTCCAGAGCTCCGGCTCGGTAATTGGACACATTGGTCCAGCTGCTCCGTAGCACGTGGGATCCTCCCAGGCCAGGGATTGAACCGGCGCCCCTTGCACTGCAAGGCAGTGTCCTTACCCACTGGGCCACCAGGGAAGCCCTGCTTTGTCCCTTTTAAAGGTCTTCATATCTCTCTTTGCTATTCTCTGGAACTCTGTGTTTGGTTGGCACTGTCTTTCCCTTTTCCCCTTGCCTTTTGCTTCTCTTCTTTTCTCAGGTATTTGTAAAGCCTTCTGAGACAACCACTTTGCCTTCTTGCAGTTCATGTTCTTTGGGATAGTTTTGGTCACTGCTTCCTGTACAGTGTTAGGAACCTCTCTTCATAGTTCTTCAGGTGCTCTGTCCACCATATCTAATCCCTTGAATCTATTTATCACACCCACTGTATAGTCATAAATATTTGATTTAGGTTATACTGTAATGGCCTCATGGTTTTCCCTACTTTCTTCAGTTTAAGCCTGAGTTTTGCAATAAGGAGCTCTTGATCTGAGCCACAGTCAGCTCCAGGTCTTGTTTTTGCTGACTGTAACAGCTTCTATATCACTGACTGCAAAGAATATAATCAATCTCATCTTGGCATTGGCCATTTGGTGATGTCCATGTGTAGAGTTGTCTCTTGTGTTGTTGAAAAAGGGTGTTTGTTATGACCAGTGTGTTCTTTTGACAGAACTCTGTTAGCCTTTGCCCTGCTTCATTTTGTACTTCAAAGTCAAACTTACGTGTTACTCCTCCAGGTATTTCTTGACTTTCTACTTTCACATTTTAATTCCCTGTGATGAAAATGACATCTTTTTATGGTGCTAGCTCTAGAAGGTCTTGTAGGTCTTCACATAACTAGTCAACTTCAGCTTCTCATTGGTACATAGACTTGGATTACCCTGATGTTGAATGGTGTGCCTTGGAAATGAACCAAAATTATTCTGTCATTTTGAGATAGCACCCAAGTACTGCATTTCAGATTCTTTTGTTGATTCTGAGGGCTACTCTGTTTCTTCTAAAGGATTCTTGCCCACAGTTGTAGATATAAGGGTCATCTTAATTAAAATTCCTGTCTATTTTAGTTCACTGATTGCTAAGATGTTGATGTTCACTCTTGCCATCTCCTGCTTGACTGTGTCCAATTTACTGATTAATGGGCCTAACATTCCAGGTTCCTCTGCAATTTGTTCTTCACAGCATCAGACTTCACGTTCACTGCCACAACTGAGCATTGTTTCCGTCTTGACCCAGCCAGCCACTTCATTATTTCTGGATCTATTAGTAATTGCCCTCTGCTCTCCTCCACTAGCATACTGGACACCTTCTGACCTGGCAGGGGGCAGGGTGCTCATTCCCTGGTGTCATAACCTTTTTGCCTTTTGCCTTTTTGCATTTTGTTTATGGGGTTCTTGTAACAAGAATAGTGGAATGGTTTTCCATTTTCTCCTTCAGGGGACCACATTTTGTCAGAACTCTTCATATGACCCATTCATCTTGGGTGTCCCTGCACGGCATGACTCATAGCTTCATTGAGTTTTGCAAGCTCCTTCTCCATGACAAGGCTACGATCCATGAAGGGGTTGATACTTGCTTATGTTGACCTAGCAAGCATACTATTGAGTTTAGTAAGAATCCCCTTATCTTTGCTATGTCCTTTTAGTAACTTCCCTCTAACTCCCTCACTCTGTCCATTGGCTATAAATCCTTAGCTGTTTTTTCTGCAATCTCTCCCCTACTGTGATAACTTTTGTTATAATGGTTCTGAATAAAGTCTTTCTTACCTATGTAATAAGTGTCTGAATAATTGTTTTTCTTTAACAGTTATGGTTCAGTGACTCAGACAGGATTGAATTTGTCATTTGATCCCTGAACATCTCATTCATGACCCCAAGTGTACACTTTTGAAGACTTTGTTTCATTCCTGGTGATTTTGAGCTCTATTGGTAAGTCCAGCTCCTGAATCAGTGCTCTGGATGACAATCTGTTGAAGCATAGTAAGGACAGATTTTGATTCTTAAGATTCGGAGTTATATTTTCTGACACTAGGTTAGAGTCCCAGAATTCTTTGAAAGGTGTCAGTTTGAGCAAGCATCTTCCTGGATGGAAGTCTTCTTGTATCTTTTGACTAGGAATGTAGTCCCTAACCCTTGAGTAAGAAATTCCTAGCCCTTTTGGAGTCCTCTAGCCTAGAAACTGGGTTAAAGTCTCAGGCTTCTTTGTTTACAAGTTACCGTTGGTTAAGAATACAGGAACGTCTCACTAAACTGAACCTCACTTCTTGTATCCCTGCTGACTGTAAGTTCCACGACTATGGCACTAATTCCGTCCACTTCCTTTCTTAATGAAATGATTTTATTGAGGATAATTTGGAACTTCAACGACTTCCCCACACTGGTTCCTTTAAGACCTCTCCCTTACAATTGCTTCTGTTGCTTCTTCCTTCTTGTAGTACCTCTAATCTTCCCCTCAGCTCCCTTGAATCCTTTGGAATGACTACCTTCAAACCCACCCTCCTCTGTCTCTCTGTTCACTTCTGCAAGACTTTGCCTTCCCACTTCAGCCCCTCATTTTCTTTTTACTTCAGCCTCTCATTATCTTACAGTCACTTGAACATTAGGTTCCCTGTCCCCTATAGGGAACTCTCAAGAGATTCAGGGACCCTCCAAAGAAACTACATAGCAGGGTAAAAGAATATCTTATAAGTCTCCTCCACAAATATTGATAGAAAGCATTAGCCCTCGTATTGAGCAAGTAAGCTTAAATTGTTCCATCTGTAAGAAAAACAATTTGGGTAAAAATATAAAGTGGAACAGACAAGAGCCAACTATTTTATATAAACCATTGAGGGTTAAATTACTATTTTTACCTGACTCATGGCTAAACTTTTACAAGGAAAGCTCTAAGGTCTATATTTGCATATCTGTATGTTTCTATATGCATGTTTCTATATGTATACTTTATGTATTGTATATGTGTGATATTTTCCTACTTCTAGATGGTATTACCAAAGCAATTCATAAAATTGCATAAAAGAGCTCTATTCTAATTGACTTAGAGATAAGTGATTATAAATTAAATATTTCTAAAATTCCCAGAAATGTAGAAACTTACCCAAATGCTTTCTAAGTTTGTATGGTTTGGAAAAATCTGAGATAAATAAGACTAGTTTAATAGTATCAGTTTAATAAGAAGAGCTGTGGCTTCTGAGTTATCAGCATTAAGCATATAACAACAGCCCATATTTTGTATTTAACACTTTCTAGGTTTGTTTGGTTTTATGATTTTTTTCTGTATACTTGCCTAATAGCATGTACTGTAAAAATAGTTAACAGGGAAATCACATGAGATGATATCCTTCTTTGTTTTTTTTTTTTTTTTTTTTGTCATTTTATTTGTTTATTTTTTTGACTGGGTATCTTTATAAGAGAAAGGAGAGGGGAGTTAGAGGCACAGAGACACAGGTGCACAGAGAAGTTCATATAAAGATGGTGGCCGAGATGAGCATTGTCAGCCCTGAGATAGAGCTCAGTCCAAGCCAAGGAGCACCTGGAGCCACCGGAAGCTGGGAGAGGCAGGGAGGCCTCTCAGAGACTTCAGAGGGAGGGTACCCCACACACTCAGGACTGACAGCCTCCAGAACTCCAGAGAGAGTACATTTCTGTTGTTACCAGCCACTGAGTCTGTGATCATTTGTTCCAGAAGCCCTAAGAAACTAAGACAGGTATCTTGGATGGAATCCTGCAGGCTGTAGCTTGCCGACCGCTGCTTCAGATAGATGCATCCTCCATGGCCCTGGTATGTTTCACAATTTTGCTCCATGCCAGCCAATATCTGGACCCACTGAGGTTCAGGTTCTTCATGTCTCTCTGCAGAGAAGAATTCAGCAAGAGACAAAATGATAAGAAATGGATTGATTCAGATTCAGAGAAAGCACACTCCACAGACAGACTGTGGGCCATCGCAGAGCGAAATCCCTCCTTCTTTGTTTAATGTTATAATGTATGTCCCTAAAAATAGTTTCCCAAATCTTTGTGGTAACTTGCAACCTTAGAGTGGTGCTAAGTTAAGTAATAGATATTTGTTGAATATCTAGATCATTTCTTTCTTTTTTTTTTTTGACGGGGGGAAGGGCAGATTGGAGAGGAAGAGGGGTGGGCGGGCCACTTCTGTTGGCCTTTCATTTATCTGTTTTCATCCATCTTTGTTCTTTGGCCCACGTGGGCCTCCCATCGCAGTGGGCTTTGTTGTCGCAGAGCACTGGCTCCGGGCGCATGCGCTCCAGAGCTCCGGCTTAGTAATTGGACACATTGGTCCAGCCGCTCCACAGCACGTGGGATCTTCCCAGGCCAGGGATTGAACCGGCGCCCCTTGCACTGCAAGGCGGTGTCCTTACCCTCTGGACCACCAGGGAAGCCCGTTAGATCATTTCTAACTTTAAACTACTATGCACAAGTTTAAGTTCATATACTTTTGCCTTCTTACTTTTGTGTGGTACAGAGAGGCAAAATATATTTAAGTCTGTTAATAAACATCTTTTTGACACATTGAAAAATTGTACTATCAGGAAACATACCTATAAAAACTGAGATGGTTTATTCACAAAATTTGCTAGTTTGCTGTAGAATGCTGGTATATGACACATACATTTTTTCTTCTGCAGTTTTCTCTGTTTAAAAAGTTTGCACTGGTTAAAAGTTATAATCATTGTATATAAATGAAGCTATTAGAAACAATAGTGGTCAGGGGAAACAACTGTGTATGAAAAATATGCAAGGAAAGTAGATTGTATTTTTGATAAGGAAACCTATTCAAGCTATGTAAGATGGGTTTTTGTTAAGGAAACAAGATAGTAATTTTGTCCTAAAGTAAAAGAGGAAAGTATAGGACAAAAACTGAATGAAGGTAAAAAGTTGTAGAAGGTTTGCAGGAAAGGAATTTTGGAAAAGGAGTCTTATCTCATGTGGTCAAAGTTGATTAAAATTGGATAAATTTATAAGCTTTTTAGAAAAGAACTTTTATATCAAAAGTACACTGATACAGGGGGTTTCCCTGGTGGTCCAGTGGATGGAGAGTCCACCTTGCGGTGCAGGGGGCGCCGGTTTGATCCCTGGCCGGAGAAGTTCCCAAGAGCCGCGGAGCAGCTGGACCGGTGTGTCCAATTACCAGCTAGTGCTCTTGAGCGCATGCGCCCAGAGCCAGTGCTCTGCAACAAGAGAGGCCACCGTGATAGGAGGCCCATATAGGCCAAAGAATTAAGATGGGTGAAAATAAAATAAATGAAGGACCAATAAGAGAGGCCAAAATTAAAAAAAAAAAAAAGTATACTGATACATAGCTAGAATTTTATTTTCTCTGTTGAAATAAAGTTTTTACCTTTTTTTTTGTCTGCTCTTATTAAGAGATCATAAAAGATTTTTCTTTACCTTTTAAGTAATCTCCCAAGGGAACAAAGATACTGTATCTTATCAGAATAATTAACTGTGTTTTATGTTAACCTTTATCATGTCCTTAATTCTTTGAGAGAACTAAATCTTCTCACTTTTAAAAAGAGCTAACTTTTTTTGTTGTTGATAAATATTTTGTCTCCTATATTTAGTTTTGAATTCTTTTATCATCACTTTGCTTAAACAGATAGCTAAGTAACAGTAACCTGGGATTGTATATAGCCAAATATTCAAACCTTTGGACATTTTGGACAATTTTAACTTCTCTGAATCAACTCCTAAGTGAAAGTTTGATTTTGAACTCACCTTGAAACTTCTCAGATGTCTTCTGGAAAATCTCAAACAAATTTATCTTTCATCTTGTAAAAAGAGATGCCAAAAAGCAGTTGTTTTGCTCTGCTGCTTGAAAAGCTTTGTCAACCAAGAGATGCCTTAACCTTCTCCAGGTTATATCTGCATGGATAAAATGTTGTTAATGTAAGGATTTAAGATATTAAATGAAATTTGTCAGTATCCTCACAGTCTATGATATGTTCTGGTATAGTATTACCAGTCATAATTCCATTATTTTAAATGCATTATGACAGAGAAATAACCCAGTTTTCTTGTCACTTGTATCATTTTTATAGTGAACTGTCAGCAGAGCTTTAACCTATGCCATTTTAAGTCTTTCATCGTCAACAAATAGTTTGTGTTTTACTGATTCTTCTCTGAAGGCATTTGTAATCAGCTATGGGCCAGAGTGCTTCATCTTCAACAAAAAGGATTTTCTCTGAGACCCATGGAAAGGACGATGACAGGCTGGGATACAGGCTTCTGATGGCATTGTTTAAATAATTTTGCATTCAACTTGGAAAGGATTTCCAGAACTCAAGAAGCTGATGGGTTCATGAAACTGCAAACCAACCCCAAGCAGAATGAAAATTAGTTACATGAAACTGAATGAACTGATGGAGGTTACGATTATAGCCTTTGTTTGGAATATTGCACCGAATTTAAGTAAGCTCTTTCCTTTTTCTCTTAAGTTATCACTCACAACAATTTAGAGAATAATACATTTATAAACAGAAAACATCTCTTCCTGATCTCTCCAGTATTCAGAAACTGTGATGGAACATTCTCATTTTCATAGCAATGTAATTGTTTGCATATTCAATAAGAACATGTCCTCCTTAAATAGGACTTAAAATTGGAAACATTGGATATGTAATTAAGGCTTTTACTGAAATGTTGTATTTGAGAATATGGTACACAGAATCATTTTTAAGGAACTAAGGCTGACTTTATAGAGCCAGTACTTACAAAATGCTTTTGGGAAAACTGGGCTCTACCTGGTTTACAAGGTTCCAAGCCTTAGAGATGAATAAGGAAGGTTGTCTCCTGGCAAAGCCAGGAAGCTTGGATATTTTGGGGACCTAGATAAGAGAGAAGTTTACCCAAATCTGTTGCTTCTACAGGTAAAACCAGGTGGCAAGTTCTGGGAGTGGCTTTCTAGCCTTAAACATCTAATTTGAGATTGCTTTGGAAGAGTTGCAGCAAAGCGAACTGTCATAGGGCTATGTGGTCGATTACTATTCTTGCTGCACTTGTGTAAATAATAGGCCAAATCTAGTTAAGACTGACTTAAGAATGATGAAAAAAGGGTGGGAGTAGAGAGAAATTTTATGTGTCAGTGGAAAACTATGCCATAGCCTTGTGAGTTATCAAACTCTAGTCCTGTTTATATCTTTGAGGTTTTGTTATCTGCTTGCCAGTTGAACTGAATCCTGCCATCTTGTATGTTTTCTCCAGTCCCCAATTCTAGATTCTTATTGTTTCCTTCAATATCTGGTAAAAGTCTTCAAATTAATGTTTCCAACCATACTCTCACTTTTTCAACTTGGTGTCACTGAGAATCAAAACCTGTTTGTCCAGTTTCTTACTGGAACTCTAGGTTATCTTGCAAGTTGAAGTTGGATAACAGGCAACCTTTATGCCCGGTGGTGCTGCTATATAGGCTACCTGGGTAGTTGACTGCAGATTCCACCTCTTCCATGCTCTGCTCTGGAAAAGGCCCATGACTATGGCACTGACATCTGTGCTATCACCAAAAGTTTTCAAACTGGAAACCAGGAAATTTGTCAGATTGTCACTGTTGTTCACATTACACTATCTAAAGATTCTTCAAACCCAATGTGTGGAATCTCAACTGGCTTTCTTCTGCACCCAGAAACTGGTTTTATAGTTTGTTCCAACTTTTAATCTTTGCTTTTATTTTTATTTTCATAGAAATCCCCCTTATTAAGTGGCTGACTTTATAGAGCCAGTACTTACAAAATGCTTTTGGGAAAACTGGGCTCTACCTGGTTTACAAGGTTCCAAGCCTTAGAGATGAATAAGGAAGGTTGTCTCCTGGCAAAGCCAGGAAGCTTGGATATTTTGGGGACCTAGATAAGAGAGAAGTTTACCCAAATCTGTTGCTTCTACAGGTAAAACCAGGTGGCAAGTTCTGGGAGTGGCTTTCTAGCCTTAAACATCTAATTTGAGATTGCTTTGGAAGAGTTGCAGCAAAGCGAACTGTCATAGGGCTATGTGGTCGATTACTATTCTTGCTGCACTTGTGTAAATAATAGGCCAAATCTAGTTAAGACTGACTTAAGAATGATGAAAAAAGGGTGGGAGTAGAGAGAAATTTTATGTGTCAGTGGAAAACTATGCCATAGCCTTGTGAGTTATCAAACTCTAGTCCTGTTTATATCTTTGAGGTTTTGTTATCTGCTTGCCAGTTGAACTGAATCCTGCCATCTTGTATGTTTTCTCCAGTCCCCAATTCTAGATTCTTATTGTTTCCTTCAATATCTGGTAAAAGTCTTCAAATTAATGTTTCCAACCATACTCTCACTTTTTCAACTTGGTGTCACTGAGAATCAAAACCTGTTTGTCCAGTTTCTTACTGGAACTCTAGGTTATCTTGCAAGTTGAAGTTGGATAACAGGCAACCTTTATGCCCGGTGGTGCTGCTATATAGGCTACCTGGGTAGTTGACTGCAGATTCCACCTCTTCCATGCTCTGCTCTGGAAAAGGCCCATGACTATGGCACTGACATCTGTGCTATCACCAAAAGTTTTCAAACTGGAAACCAGGAAATTTGTCAGATTGTCACTGTTGTTCACATTACACTATCTAAAGATTCTTCAAACCCAATGTGTGGAATCTCAACTGGCTTTCTTCTGCACCCAGAAACTGGTTTTATAGTTTGTTCCAACTTTTAATCTTTGCTTTTATTTTTATTTTCATAGAAATCCCCCTTATTAAGTGCCTGACTATCCAGATAATATACTCTACTACCAAGTCCCAACAGATGGTAGAGTTTGTTTTTAATGAAAAAAAGGAGATTGAACGAGAAGTGATGTATATTATTTAGTAGACAGAAAAATACTTCTTCTTTCCCTGAATGAGAGCAGGGACTGACAACTCTAGGGCCATCATCACAGCCTTGACTTGTCTTTGCCATGCTGCATTTTAATAAGAATGCTGCTGAGTAAGGTTAGTGAAGTTCCCCCAACTATCAATATCTGATCATTCTCAATACTTGGCCGAGTCCCTTATCCCTAACCTTTGATGTGGAAATCCTTGACCTGCCTTTTGCAGGAATCCTGTTAAACAAATTATCTCTTCATTCTTGATTTCTCCTCTTAGTAATTTTCAATCCACTGATCCTTACTTCACTTAGATAAATCGCCACTTTTCCTGTTTTGGGAGTTGAGCCTGTCTCTTTCTCCTATTGCAGTTGAACTCAGCTCCCATTGCAATTTTTGTTGGTGTTTAGTCATTCAGTCTGGTCTGACTCTTTTGAAACCGCATGAACTATAACCCACCAGGCTCCTCTGTCCATTGCGTTTCCCAGGCAAGAATACTGGAGTATTCTTGAGTAGAGTCTTCTTTACTGTTTTAATATTTGTCAAAGTTAAGTTTTTCTTTAAGAGACACATCAGGCGAAAAGGGTTTCTTAATGAGTAAATAAGCCATGAGAAGCATTAGAATCAGCCTCTCCTCTTTAAAGGTCATTTGTCCTGTCTCTCACCCAGTTACCCCTAACTTGTAGCTCAGCATATTATCCCTTCCCCTTAGTTTTGGCTGCTTAACACATTTCATGGTAATCACTAATTCATCACATGGAACTGAATAAGAACCATTTAATATGATAATCTTCTCCATTAAAGCTGTCATCATTTGTTTTTTGCACCTTGTTGTTCACATTACACTATCTAAAGATTCTTCAAACCCAATGTGTGGAATCTCAACTGGCTTTCTTCTGCACCCAGAAACTGGTTTTATAGTTTGTTCCAACTTTTAATCTTTGCTTTTATTTTTATTTTCATAGAAATCCCCCTTATTAAGTGCCTGACTATCCAGATAATATACTCTACTACCAAGTCCCAACAGATGGTAGAGTTTGTTTTTAATGAAAAAAAGGAGATTGAACGAGAAGTGATGTATATTATTTAGTAGACAGAAAAATACTTCTTCTTTCCCTGAATGAGAGCAGGGACTGACAACTCTAGGGCCATCATCACAGCCTTGACTTGTCTTTGCCATGCTGCATTTTAATAAGAATGCTGCTGAGTAAGGTTAGTGAAGTTCCCCCAACTATCAATATCTGATCATTCTCAATACTTGGCCGAGTCCCTTATCCCTAACCTTTGATGTGGAAATCCTTGACCTGCCTTTTGCAGGAATCCTGTTAAACAAATTATCTCTTCATTCTTGATTTCTCCTCTTAGTAATTTTCAATCCACTGATCCTTACTTCACTTAGATAAATCGCCACTTTTCCTGTTTTGGGAGTTGAGCCTGTCTCTTTCTCCTATTGCAGTTGAACTCAGCTCCCATTGCAATTTTTGTTGGTGTTTAGTCATTCAGTCTGGTCTGACTCTTTTGAAACCGCATGAACTATAACCCACCAGGCTCCTCTGTCCATTGCGTTTCCCAGGCAAGAATACTGGAGTATTCTTGAGTAGAGTCTTCTTTACTGTTTTAATATTTGTCAAAGTTAAGTTTTTCTTTAAGAGACACATCAGGCGAAAAGGGTTTCTTAATGAGTAAATAAGCCATGAGAAGCATTAGAATCAGCCTCTCCTCTTTAAAGGTCATTTGTCCTGTCTCTCACCCAGTTACCCCTAACTTGTAGCTCAGCATATTATCCCTTCCCCTTAGTTTTGGCTGCTTAACACATTTCATGGTAATCACTAATTCATCACATGGAACTGAATAAGAACCATTTAATATGATTATCTTCTCCATTAAAGCTGTCATCATAATTAGAGCTGCAGTGAACTGTTTGCCAGGAATTATAACTTCTGCCAAGAAAAACTTGGGTGTCATTTTAGAAAAATTCTTAGGTGGGGGAGGAGGAGATCAGGACCATCTGTGTCAGGATCCAAAGCGGAATAATGAGAAATAAAGCCCCTTCCCACTGTTATCTGCCAAACTCTCCCCAGCCCTCCAACTGGACTATCCAAAGACTTTAGAATAAATCAGCTTTCCAGGTAGTCTGAAGAACACACCTTCTCCAGAAATCTTTCAGAAGAGGAAAAAGGCAGCAGCAAATAAAAAATTTGCCCTTTGTGCATGAGGCTTCCTAAAAGTTGTTCCACATGGTTCTGTTTGCCACTCCATGGTTTCCAGGGCAACCACCTAGGCCAGGACTGAAGTAGAAGGAGACAGGAGGCTAGAATGGGACCACCCACTGCAATTCTCATTTCATTCTGATGGCAAGAACCTTTATGTTGACTCAAAGTGTTTGTCAGGCCTCTCGCTGTGAATCACTGGAGTAACATTTTACCCTGATGGGAATGTGTCACAGGCGGCTGCCCCCTCTTCCCCCATACTGAGGTGTTTTTAAATGGAACCAAATATCTCAGGGGAGTTTTCTCGGCACTACTAGCATTGCTTTGTCACACATTTTTAGATTACACACTGTAAATTGTAGATAAAATACATTATGCTAATTTCTTCCTACATATCTTCTAGTTATTTTTAGGAAATATCTTCTATAACCCACCAGGCTCCTCTGTCCATTGTTTCCCAGGCAAGAATACTGGAGTATTCTTGAGTAGAGTCTTCTTTACTGTTTTAATATTTGTCAAAGTTAAGTTTTTCTTTAAGAGACACATCAGGCGAAAAGGGTTTCTTAATGAGTAAATAAGCCATGAGAAGCATTAGAATCAGCCTCTCCTCTTTAAAGGTCATTTGTCCTGTCTCTCACCCAGTTACCCCTAACTTGTAGCTCAGCATATTATCCCTTCCCCTTAGTTTTGGCTGCTTAACACATTTCATGGTAATCACTAATTCATCACATGGAACTGAATAAGAACCATTTAATATGATTATCTTCTCCATTAAAGCTGTCATCATAATTAGAGCTGCAGTGAACTGTTTGCCAGGAATTATAACTTCTGCCAAGAAAAACTTGGGTGTCATTTTAGAAAAATTCTTAGGTGGGGGAGGAGGAGATCAGGACCATCTGTGTCAGGATCCAAAGCGGAATAATGAGAAATAAAGCCCCTTCCCACTGTTATCTGCCAAACTCTCCCCAGCCCTCCAACTGGACTATCCAAAGACTTTAGAATAAATCAGCTTTCCAGGTAGTCTGAAGAACACACCTTCTCCAGAAATCTTTCAGAAGAGGAAAAAGGCAGCAGCAAATAAAAATTAGCCCTTTGTGCATGAGGCTTCCTAAAAGTTGTTCCACATGGTTCTGTTTGCCACTCCATGGTTTCCAGGGCAACCACCTAGGCCAGGACTGAAGTAGAAGGAGACAGGAGGCTAGAATGGGACCACCCACTGCAATTCTCATTTCATTCTGATGGCAAGAACCTTTATGTTGACTCAAAGTGTTTGTCAGGCCTCTCGCTGTGAATCACTGGAGTAACATTTTACCCTGATGGGAATGTGTCACAGGCGGCTGCCCCCTCTTCCCCCATACTGAGGTGTTTTTAAATGGAACCAAATATCTCAGGGGAGTTTTCTCGGCACTACTAGCATTGCTTTGTCACACATTTTTAGATTACACACTGTAAATTGTAGATAAAATACATTATGCTAATTTCTTCCTACATATCTTCTAGTTATTTTTAGGAAAAGTATCTCTGAAATTCAGCTTCTCAGGTAAATGTTTAAAATAAAGACAAAATGAAACCAAGCCATAGGGATGCTCAAGGCGGACGCTGCAGCCACGTCACAGTCTGGCAGTTTGTGGTGAGCATAACTCATGTCCAGCATGGATTTTAGTGGCAGACAGTGGAAGAAATTCTTTACCAGGCGTCACTGGACTTGGGTTTGCCTTCTGGCTCCACAGCTTTTTGGATTTGTGAGTTTGGAGGACTTTATTTCAGTTCCATAAGCCTTCATTTCATCACCTGTAAAATAAGAACTGTTCAGTGAGATGTCTCAGGCACATCCGCTTCTCACATCCTGTGCTAACCTAGGGAAATCCCCTCAAATCCCATAAAGCAGATGATATTGACTGTCTTTAAAAAGAATGAATGAAGTCAACCTGGGAGCATTAAAAAATTCAGCAGCACCAAAATTCTTCAACTTATATTCTTTTCTTTTTTCTTTTTTTTGCCACACCTTAGGGCTTAGTTCTTTGACCTGAGATGGAACCCCAGCCTTTGGCAATGAAAACATAGTGCCCTAACCACTGGACCACCTGGGAATTCCCTCAGCCTATGTTCTTTATGATCTCTTACTGCGCTGGGGCTGTTGATTTTTCACTTGCTGTGCTGGATATCTCCCATCTGTTCCCCAAATCAGCTCTTCATTGTTCTCCACCCCAGGAGGTTGTCTTGCAAAGATTATAGCACCGGCTCCCATCCTGACTTCTAGATGGTTCAACGACTGGGGAAGCCTTTCAAAGGAGGGCAGAGTGTGAGTGCCCCCTGCATTCTCCCTACCCTGAGAGCTTGCTGTGAACGAGCTGCATCCCTCACCACAGGTCGCAGCTCCCTGAAGGCGTCGTCTCTACATCACTGTCTCTAGGCTTCCCCAATGGCTCTTAGTCAGTTCAGGGTGTGATAGACTAGGGGGCTTATAAACAATAGTAATTTATTCCTCACATCTGCAGGAGGATTTAGTGTCTGACAAGAGCCCACTTTCTAACCTCATCCTCAAATTGTAGATAAAATACATTATGCTAATTTCTTCCTACATATCTTCTAGTTATTTTTAGGAAAAGTATCTCTGAAATTCAGCTTCTCAGGTAAATGTTTAAAATAAAGACAAAATGAAACCAAGCCATAGGGATGCTCAAGGCGGACGCTGCAGCCACGTCACAGTCTGGCAGTTTGTGGTGAGCATAACTCATGTCCAGCATGGATTTTAGTGGCAGACAGTGGAAGAAATTCTTTACCAGGCGTCACTGGACTTGGGTTTGCCTTCTGGCTCCACAGCTTTTTGGATTTGTGAGTTTGGAGGACTTTATTTCAGTTCCATAAGCCTTCATTTCATCACCTGTAAAATAAGAACTGTTCAGTGAGATGTCTCAGGCACATCCGCTTCTCACATCCTGTGCTAACCTAGGGAAATCCTCAAATCCCATAAAGCAGATGATATTGACTGTCTTTAAAAAGAATGAATGAAGTCAACCTGGGAGCATTAAAAAATTCAGCAGCACCAAAATTCTTCAACTTATATTCTTTTCTTTTTTCTTTTTTTTGCCACACCTTAGGGCTTAGTTCTTTGACCTGAGATGGAACCCCAGCCTTTGGCAATGAAAACATAGTGCCCTAACCACTGGACCACCTGGGAATTCCCTCAGCCTATGTTCTTTATGATCTCTTACTGCGCTGGGGCTGTTGATTTTTCACTTGCTGTGCTGGATATCTCCCATCTGTTCCCCAAATCAGCTCTTCATTGTTCTCCACCCCAGGAGGTTGTCTTGCAAAGATTATAGCACCGGCTCCCATCCTGACTTCTAGATGGTTCAACGACTGGGGAAGCCTTTCAAAGGAGGGCAGAGTGTGAGTGCCCCCTGCATTCTCCCTACCCTGAGAGCTTGCTGTGAACGAGCTGCATCCCTCACCACAGGTCGCAGCTCCCTGAAGGCGTCGTCTCTACATCACTGTCTCTAGGCTTCCCCAATGGCTCTTAGTCAGTTCAGGGTGTGATAGACTAGGGGGCTTATAAACAATAGTAATTTATTCCTCACATCTGCAGGAGGATTTAGTGTCTGACAAGAGCCCACTTTCTAACCATAGACTGTTGGCTTTTTTTGTTGTATCCTCATGAGATGCAAGGGCTTCCCAGGTGGCTCAGTGGATAAAAAATCTGCGCTGCAGTGCAGGGGGGACCGGTTCGATCCCTGGCCCAGGAAGATCCCACGTGCCACATCCCACATGCGGCTGGACTGGCATGTCCAATTACAGAGGCAGCGCTCTGGAGCGCACGGGCCCAGAGCTGGTGCTCTGCAACGAGAGAGGCCACTGCAATGGGAGGCCCACACAGGCCAAAGACTAAAGATGGCTGAAAATAAATATAAATAAAAGAGGCATGATGGGGGAAAATTGGTCTTTATTCAAGTCTCCCAAAATGAACCAGTTTGAATGAGCCATCTATTGCTTGCCTGTTGCCTGCCTGACACATTTAATTTCTTGATATATAAAGGTGAAGGATTGGAAAGGCCATGGTGCTTACTACTTCTATATATCAATTTACCTCAAATATATATTTTCCCCCTCCATTGTGATGTTGAGAAAATATGAGAATCTCTCTGCAATATAGTACTTGATTTCTGTACCCGCTTAAATTAGACAGGATTCAGAAGCAAATAGAAACCAGTTTAGTCATTTAAGCAGGAAAGGATGAGATGCAAGCAATCAAATGCTCATGGTTCAAAGGGTCTCTAGGCTGGGCCACCAGGAATGATGTCCAGAATACAACCCTGAGAACCATCTCTGTTTAGAGAACCATCTATCCAACAATCTGGAAGCTGGAGAATCAGGAAACCTGTGAGCTACCGGCCAGCTCCAAGGTCACATTACTTTTGCTGTAATTCAGGAATCAGAAAGTTGTAGCTTCAGTTGTTTGCGTGAAACCATTTGTACCTGATTTGTACCATCAAAGTGAAGGCCTTCTTTCCTTGCTGTTTGACTCAGTTCTAAATTTGATTTCCACACAAGTGCATCTATCTGGTGGAGCCAAAACCATATTTGTAGCTGCAAATGAGTGTGGGAAATGTCATTTTTAGCTTTTCACCCTCTGTAGATGGGAAGGTTGACTAGAAGGAGACTGAGATGAACTCTGAGCAAACCAATCTACTCTGTTTGTCACAAGATTATTTCTGAAAGCATGTTTCAAGTGACACACTAAAAACATGAGCTTTGGAGGTTAAAAAAGAGAGAGAGACTAGAACTCAAATCTCTGTGCTAGGATTTGCTCACTCTGTGGCCTTAGGCAGGAGGCACTTATTATGACTGGACCTATTTTTCATCTGTGTGATGGGAATAATGGAAATAATAATGCCTGCTTTACAGAATTGTCATTTATCGATATAACATATTTTCAGTGACTGTTATATTAGCACCAGACGTTTTAGTTGGTGGTGACAAATCTGATTGGTTAATCAGAAAAGAAATATATTAAAGGATATTTGGTAGGTCACAGACTTGCCAGACGGGTTGAGAGCCAGGTACAAGGCTGAACTTCTAGTACACCACCTGGAAAAGGCATCAGAACTAGCCCACGGGTACGGCTGCTGCCTCCACAACCCCCTTGTGGAACTCAGTGCTACATTTCCTACTGCCAGCAGGAACCTGACTTTACTGATGCAGACGTTGCTGCCAGCTCTGTAATGGAAACTCAGCAGTTTCTCTTCTGAAGGCCAAGGGGCAGCAGTGTCCCTCTCACTGGCAAAAATGAATTCCACATGGCATTTCTTCCTCAGATTGGTCTCTTCTGGGAGGATGGGCCACATGTTTGTGCTCAGCTACAGGGGGATCTAGGGAGGCATGATTTCTTGACATTTAACTTGGGGAGGAGGAAAGCTCCCTATGCAGAGGAAGAGTGTTCACAAAATGCTGGACTCCAGACAAATGCCCACTTACCTCCAAATGGTTAAGCAGAAGGGACATTGATTGGCTCTGCTTCTCACTCTGCTTTTCTCTGCCCATTCTACCCTAAATGATGGCATGCTGGTCCCTGAGAGCTACAATAGACACACTAACATCCAAGCAGACCCTGTGTAAAGACTGTGTCTCTTTCCCAATGATTCCATCAAAAATATGTGGTTGAATTTATGGATCTTTAAAAGATGATTTGAGTGAATTGAATTCATTTTACACCCTCTGTAGATGGGAAGGTTGACTAGAAGGAGACTGAGATGAACTCTGAGCAAACCAATCTACTCTGTTTGTCACAAGATTATTTCTGAAAGCATGTTTCAAGTGACACACTAAAAACATGAGCTTTGGAGGTTAAAAAAGAGAGAGAGACTAGAACTCAAATCTCTGTGCTAGGATTTGCTCACTCTGTGGCCTTAGGCAGGAGGCACTTATTATGACTGGACCTATTTTTCATCTGTGTGATGGGAATAATGGAAATAATAATGCCTGCTTTACAGAATTGTCATTTATCGATATAACATATTTTCAGTGACTGTTATATTAGCACCAGACGTTTTAGTTGGTGGTGACAAATCTGATTGGTTAATCAGAAAAGAAATATATTAAAGGATATTTGGTAGGTCACAGACTTGCCAGACGGGTTGAGAGCCAGGTACAAGGCTGAACTTCTAGTACACCACCTGGAAAAGGCATCAGAACTAGCCCACGGGTACGGCTGCTGCCTCCACAACCCCCTTGTGGAACTCAGTGCTACATTTCCTACTGCCAGCAGGAACCTGACTTTACTGATGCAGACGTTGCTGCCAGCTCTGTAATGGAAAGTCAGCAGTTTCTCTTCTAAAGGGCCCAAAGGGGGCAGCAGTGTCCCTCTCACTGGCAAAAATGAATTCCACATGGCATTTCTTCCTCAGATTGGTCTCTTCTGGGAGGATGGGCCACATGTTTGTGCTCAGCTACAGGGGGATCTAGGGAGGCATGATTTCTTGACATTTAACTTGGGGAGGAGGAAAGCTCCCTATGCAGAGGAAGAGTGTTCACAAAATGCTGGACTCCAGACAAATGCCCACTTACCTCCAAATGGTTAAGCAGAAGGGACATTGATTGGCTCTGCTTCTCACTCTGCTTTTCTCTGCCCATTCTACCCTAAATGATGGCATGCTGGTCCCTGAGAGCTACAATAGACACACTAACATCCAAGCAGACCCTGTGTAAAGACTGTGTCTCTTTCCCAATGATTCCATCAAAAATATGTGGTTGAATTTATGGATCTAAATTGTATTGCATGAGCTTTCCTAAATCATTCATTGAACAAGGGAGATGGAATAAATTAACACGCTAGGTCTGGGTTACATGCCAACTGAACTAGAGAAGTATAGGTTCAGACCTTCTAGAACTGTTTGGCACAAGCATTGGGTAAGTGGGGTTTTATAATAGAACACTGGGATGCAGGGCAGGCAAAAGCAATAGGTTTTTGCTGTGGTCTTCCTGATAGATGTAGAACTGTCAGTGTCTTCCTCTGATGCGTGCAGTGTCCCATCCACAATAGTTCAACTCTTCTGTGGACACCCCAAAACTCCCTTCCTCCCCAGACTCTGTGCCAGTTACTGCGTCCAGTTCCGGGGCTTCCCTGGTGACTCAGCTGGGAAAGAATCTACCTGTGTACAGAAGATCCAGGTCTGATTACTGGGTTGGGAAGATCCCCTGGAAGAGGGCATGGCAGCCCATTCCAGTATTCTTGCCTGGACAATCCCATGGACAGAGGAGCCTGATCAGCTACAGACCATGGGGTCACAAAGAGTTGGACATGACTGAACACGCATGCTTATATCCCAGCAACAGAGTGAATTCTTGGTCAGCCGAAGCAGGCTACTCTGACTTTCTTCTCTGAGAATACAGCAAATGTCCAGGGTTCTGAGGAGGGCAATGGGAAGGACTCACTTGTGAGGCCTAAACAGACTTTGGAGCCTATTTTCTTTTGAAAAACATTCAGGAACTTGGAGATTGTCTTAAGTTGGCCAGCGTTTTTCTATAAATACAGTTTATTTAGAAAGAAATAGATTTTCTATTTGTATCTAACACTGGGATGTCCTTCTTTTTATAGCAACAGGCCTTAGGACCCTACCCTTTTCTCCAGCTTTAAGCAAAATGCCTCCGTTTTATACATTTTTTTGGGACAAGGACAAGCAATAACTAAAGCTGGAAGAGACAAAACCAGATGGGACTCCTCAGCCCCTGTTTTTCATTATGTGGGTTCTGAGTGAAGACTTTACCAAGTAAGAATGGCCCAGAAAGAAGTTCTCAGTGAAGCTTTTCATGGGTACCATCTTATCTCCTTCTAAGTTTTCAGAATCTTGATCTTTGCTTCCACTAACTTTACCTTGAGAGAGAGAATTTGGCTTTGGTAAGTGAGCAAACCTCAAAATTATCTGATTGCTAACTGTCTTTGGCCACAGGCCATAGACAGAAAGGTTGCCATTAGCAGTTTCTGTTTTGTCTCTGATTTCTAATGAGTCATTTGTGCCTTATTTCTAGTAATTTATCTCAGGCTGAAAAATATCCAACCCAATCTAGTGTTCATTGCTCAGTTGTGTCCTACTCTTTGCGACCCCATGAACTGTAGCTGGCAAGCCTCCTCTGTCCATGTGATTTCCCCGGCAAAACATGTAACCAGTGTCTTCCTCTGATGCGTGCAGTGTCCCATCCACAATAGTTCAACTCTTCTGTGGACACCCCAAAACTCCCTTCCTCCCCAGACTCTGTGCCAGTTACTGCGTCCAGTTCCGGGGCTTCCCTGGTGACTCAGCTGGGAAAGAATCTACCTGTGTACAGAAGATCCAGGTCTGATTACTGGGTTGGGAAGATCCCCTGGAAGAGGGCATGGCAGCCCATTCCAGTATTCTTGCCTGGACAATCCCATGGACAGAGGAGCCTGATCAGCTACAGACCATGGGGTCACAAAGAGTTGGACATGACTGAACACGCATGCTTATATCCCAGCAACAGAGTGAATTCTTGGTCAGCCGAAGCAGGCTACTCTGACTTTCTTCTCTGAGAATACAGCAAATGTCCAGGGTTCTGAGGAGGGCAATGGGAAGGACTCACTTGTGAGGCCTAAACAGACTTTGGAGCCTATTTTCTTTTGAAAAACATTCAGGTACTTGGAGATTGTCTTAAGTTGGGCAGCGTTTTTCTATAAATACAGTTTATTTAGAAAGAAATAGATTTTCTATTTGTATCTAACACTGGGATGTCCTTCTTTTTATAGCAACAGGCCTTAGGACCCTACCCTTTTCTCCAGCTTTAAGCAAAATGCCTCCGTTTTATACATTTTTTTGGGACAAGGACAAGCAATAACTAAAGCTGGAAGAGACAAAACCAGATGGGACTCCTCAGCCCCTGTTTTTCATTATGTGGGTTCTGAGTGAAGACTTTACCAAGTAAGAATGGCCCAGAAAGAAGTTCTCAGTGAAGCTTTTCATGGGTACCATCTTATCTCCTTCTAAGTTTTCAGAATCTTGATCTTTGCTTCCACTAACTTTACCTTGAGAGAGAGAATTTGGCTTTGGTAAGTGAGCAAACCTCAAAATTATCTGATTGCTAACTGTCTTTGGCCACAGGCCATAGACAGAAAGGTTGCCATTAGCAGTTTCTGTTTTGTCTCTGATTTCTAATGAGTCATTTGTGCCTTATTTCTAGTAATTTATCTCAGGCTGAAAAAAAAATATCCAACCCAATCTAGTGTTCATTGCTCAGTTGTGTCCTACTCTTTGCGAGCCCATGAACTGTAGCTGGCAAGCCTCCTCTGTCCATGTGATTTCCCAGGCAAAAATACTGGAGTGGGTTGCCCATTCCCTTCTCCAGGGGATCTTCCCAACCCAGGGGTTGAACCTGGATCTTTTACATTGCAGGCATATTATTTACTGTCTGAACCACTAGGAAATATCTAAGCAAATGACAGTTTTCTACCAGCTTTCCTAAATCTCCAACCTGAGTAGACACATTGCTGAAGTCTCCACATACAACATGATTGTAAAGGGAGCCATCTTTCCCTCACGGCCTCTTGTCTCACCATAACCCTTCCAATTTCACATTGTCATTCCAAGAGTAAGTTGTAACAGGTGCTTCTAGGAACCAATTTTATTTTACTTTATTTCTATTTTTCCATAAATGAAAGAAACTGACTATCAAGCAAAACAAGGAATATGCTCAAGGATGTTGAAGAGCACAAAGTATTAAGAGAAAATTTAAAGCACCAGGATGTGAAAAGAACAGGAATCAAAATAGTTCTAAGAATCCAAGTAACAGAAACTGATGGTCAATATTTCTTCTAATAAGGTGTTCTTACCAGTAAGACATGGAATGAATGCTAACAGACAAAACTCAAAGCTATTCTCTGTTTGCTCACTAGATGTTAAGCACTATGCTACTGTCTCTGGATCCAAAGATACATAAAAGCATTGGCTAGCATTTACTAATCACTTATCAGTGCCAGGAACTTCTTATGTATTATTTAAGATATTCATTATAATAAATACTATGAAGTAGGTACTCATATCTTATGTCAAGTCTCCCCAAGTGAAGACTTTACCAAGTAAGAATGGCCCAGAAAGAAGTTCTCAGTGAAGCTTTTCATGGGTACCATCTTATCTCCTTCTAAGTTTTCAGAATCTTGATCTTTGCTTCCACTAACTTTACCTTGAGAGAGAGAATTTGGCTTTGGTAAGTGAGCAAACCTCAAAATTATCTGATTGCTAACTGTCTTTGGCCACAGGCCATAGACAGAAAGGTTGCCATTAGCAGTTTCTGTTTTGTCTCTGATTTCTAATGAGTCATTTGTGCCTTATTTCTAGTAATTTATCTCAGGCTGAAAAAAAAATATCCAACCCAATCTAGTGTTCATTGCTCAGTTGTGTCCTACTCTTTGCGAGCCCATGAACTGTAGCTGGCAAGCCTCCTCTGTCCATGTGATTTCCCAGGCAAAAATACTGGAGTGGGTTGCCCATTCCCTTCTCCAGGGATCTTCCCAACGCAGGGGTTGAACCTGGATCTTTTACATTGCAGGCATATTATTTACTGTCTGAACCACTAGGAAATATCTAAGCAAATGACAGTTTTCTACCAGCTTTCCTAAATCTCCAACCTGAGTAGACACATTGCTGAAGTCTCCACATACAACATGATTGTAAAGGGAGCCATCTTTCCCTCACGGCCTCTTGTCTCACCATAACCCTTCCAATTTCACATTGTCATTCCAAGAGTAAGTTGTAACAGGTGCTTCTAGGAACCAATTTTATTTTACTTTATTTCTATTTTTCCATAAATGAAAGAAACTGACTATCAAGCAAAACAAGGAATATGCTCAAGGATGTTGAAGAGCACAAAGTATTAAGAGAAAATTTAAAGCACCAGGATGTGAAAAGAACAGGAATCAAAATAGTTCTAAGAATCCAAGTAACAGAAACTGATGGTCAATATTTCTTCTAATAAGGTGTTCTTACCAGTAAGACATGGAATGAATGCTAACAGACAAAACTCAAAGCTATTCTCTGTTTGCTCACTAGATGTTAAGCACTATGCTACTGTCTCTGGATCCAAAGATACATAAAAGCATTGGCTAGCATTTACTAATCACTTATCAGTGCCAGGAACTTCTTATGTATTATTTAAGATATTCATTATAATAAATACTATGAAGTAGGTACTCATATCTTATGTCAGTGTTGAAGTCCTAACCTCAGAATATGACCTTATTTGGAAATAGGGTCATTGTCAATGTGATTAGTTAAAATGATGTTCTAATCTAATATGACTAGTAGCTTTATAAAGGGGAATATTTGGACACAGAGATATACACAGGGAGAATGCCATGTCAAGATGAAGGCAGAGATTGAAGTGATGTTTCTACAAGCCAAGGAATACTAACAGTTGCCAACAAACCACTAGGAGCTAGGCAAAAGGCATAAAATAGATTCTTCTTTGTAACTCTAAGAAGGAACCAACTCTGTCAGTACCTTAATCTTGAATTTCTAACCTCCAGAACTGTGAAACAAGTTTCTCTTGTAGAAGCTCCTGAGTTTATGGTATTTTGTTGTGATAGTCCTTGAGTTCTAGTGCACTTGAGTGCTCCAGAAACAGAGTCTGAGATGGACTTCTTTTTTTTAATTTTTATTTTTATTGGGGTATATTTGTTTTACAATGTCACATTATGAGATGGACTTCTTATGCAAGAGATCCAAGATTAACTTTCTAGGCTTCTCCTGTCTTTTCCAAAATGGCTACAACAATTATTTCTAGTCCTATATAGTCTTGATATTTTTTATCAAATTACCACTCCTCCATAAGGAAGTGGAGTCTTAGAACTTGGAAAGAGCTTTTGAGTATCTCAACTAGTAGAATAAGGCAGAAGTAATCCTATATGACTGTCAAGTTTAGGCCACCGAAAGCAATTCAACTGTTATCTAGCTCATGCTTTTTCAGGATATCTTTTTTTTTTCTTAAATTTTTTTTTTTTTTTTCAAGGGAGGGCACTTCTATTGGTCTTTCATTTATCTGTTTTCATCCATCTTTGTTCTCTGGCTCCCATTGCAGCAGGCCCTGTTGCTGCAGAGCTTCGGCTTGGTAGTTGGACACATCGGTCCAGCTGCTCTGCGGCACGTGGGATCCTCCCAGGCCAGGGATCCAACCGGCGCCCCTTGCACTGCAAGGCGGTGTCCTTACCCACTGGACCACCACGGAAGCCCTAGGATATCTTTTTTTCAGGAGATAGCCAACATGCTATGAGGAAGCTGAAATTAGTTCATTCAGAGAGGCCACAATGAGAGGGACTGAGGTTCCCAGTGAATGATTTATATCAACTGCCAACATGTAAGAGGTGAGACTTCACATGATTCCAGTCCCTAACCTCCAAGTCTTCCATCTCACAAATGTTATAAAACAGAGGCAAACCACTCTCACAAAGTTCCTGACCTACCGAAGGCATAAACATAATGAGTGGTAGCTTTAAACCACCAAATTTAGAAGTCGTTTATATTGCAGCCATGAAACAGGCATTGGTACTTGGTAGAAGGATATTGCTCTAAGAAGGAACCAACTCTGTCAGTACCTTAATCTTGAATTTCTAACCTCCAGAACTGTGAAACAAGTTTCTCTTGTAGAAGCTCCTGAGTTTATGGTATTTTGTTGTGATAGTCCTTGAGTTCTAGTGCACTTGAGTGCTCCAGAAACAGAGTCTGAGATGGACTTCTTTTTTTTAATTTTTATTTTTATTGGGGTATATTTGTTTTACAATGTCACATTATGAGATGGACTTCTTATGCAAGAGATCCAAGATTAACTTTCTAGGCTTCTCCTGTCTTTTCCAAAATGGCTACAACAATTATTTCTAGTCCTATATAGTCTTGATATTTTTTATCAAATTACCACTCCTCCATAAGGAAGTGGAGTCTTAGAACTTGGAAAGAGCTTTTGAGTATCTCAACTAGTAGAATAAGGCAGAAGTAATCCTATATGACTGTCAAGTTTAGGCCACCGAAAGCAATTCAACTGTTATCTAGCTCATGCTTTTTCAGGATATCTTTTTTTTTTCTTAAATTTTTTTTTTTTTTTTCAAGGGAGGGCACTTCTATTGGTCTTTCATTTATCTGTTTTCATCCATCTTTGTTCTCTGGCTCCCATTGCAGCAGGCCCTGTTGCTGCAGAGCTTCGGCTTGGTAGTTGGACACATCGGTCCAGCTGCTCTGCGGCACGTGGGATCCTCCCAGGCCAGGGATCCAACCGGCGCCCCTTGCACTGCAAGGCGGTGTCCTTACCCACTGGACCACCACGGAAGCCCTAGGATATCTTTTTTTCAGGAGATAGCCAACATGCTATGAGGAAGCTGAAATTAGTTCATTCAGAGAGGCCACAATGAGAGGGACTGAGGTTCCCAGTGAATGATTTATATCAACTGCCAACATGTAAGAGGTGAGACTTCACATGATTCCAGTCCCTAACCTCCAAGTCTTCCATCTCACAAATGTTATAAAACAGAGGCAAACCACTCTCACAAAGTTCCTGACCTACCGAAGGCATAAACATAATGAGTGGTAGCTTTAAACCACCAAATTTAGAAGTCGTTTATATTGCAGCCATAGCAGCTGAAACAGGCATTGGTACTTGGTAGAAGGATATTGCTATAACAAAACCTGAAAATGTGGCAGTGGCTTTGGGACTTTGTGGCAGCAAATGGAAAGTGAAAGTCCTTGATAATACTGGTGACCAAGCCTAATGACCCTCAAGCGAGCTCCCAGAGAAAGCTTTAAAAAAAGTAAGGAAAATGTTACTGGAAATTGGAGAAAGGATCCTTGTTATGTGATGATGGAATGTTTAGAAACACTGTAGCCTGTGACAAAGTATAAATCAGAAAATGCACGTGGGAATTTCCTGGTGGTCCAATGGCTAAAAGTAAGACGCAGTCAAAGCTCAGGGCCCAGGTTCAGTCCTTGGTCAGGGAACTAAGATCCATAAGTTTTGCAGTATGGTCAAAAAAAAAAAAAAAAAAAAGAAAGAAAAATATACCTAATGAGCTAATTAATCTGCTGAAGGGTATTTCTTGGGAGGTTGTTGATGCAACCTGACTTTTTCTTCTTGTTTATAGTCAAATGTGAGAAGAAAGAAAAAACAAGTATTTCACTGAATGTGAAAATAAAATTATGATTTCCAGGCTCTCCAGAATTGTCAATTAAGAAAAAGCTTGGGCTTCCCTGGTGGACCAGTGGGTGAAGGGTCCGCCTTGCAGTGCAAGGGGCACCGGGTCAATCCATGGCCTGGGAAGATCTCACATGCTGCAGTGCGGCTGGTCTGGTCTGTCCAATTATGAGCCAGCACTCTGAAGTGCATGTGCCCAGAGCCAGTGCTCTACAATGAGAGAGATCACTGCAATTGAAAGCTCACACAAGCCGAAGAATAAGATGGATGAAAAATAAATAAAAAATCAATAAAAAGAGGCCAAAATTAAAAAAACAAAGTTTCATAGCAAAGATCAAATCCAGAGAATGATAAGATCCATTTTTATGATCTCAGAAAAATCTAAAATGGTTCCTCAGAAACAATTTAATCAAAAAAAAAATAAAAAAGAAAGAAAAGAAAACATTTAGTCAACAAAAAGTACTCAAAGAAAAGAAAAAAGAATCTCAAGGTTGTCTCTATTTTAAAAGGACTTCTAAGAATCTTATAGGTGCTGTCCCTCAGGAGCCTGGTAGGAAGACCAAAATAAGAGAAAGGCTTATCTCAAAGAAACTTTGGGTATAGATTTTGTTTAGTGGAGTGGATTATAAATTGAAAAACCCACAAAGTGTTTAAAAGAATTATATTACCTTGGACTGAAAGACATAATGTGATTCAAAATGGAAAGAACTCTTTGGAGCCACGATTTCTATGGGCAGAAGCAGGCTGAGAAAATTACTCAGAAGCAGGCCAAGAAAATATTTGATAATTGATTGCATATGGGATCTTCCCAGATCAGGGATCGAACCCATTTCTCCTGCACTGGCAGGTGAACTCTTTACCACTGAGCAATAAGGAAAATCCTAAGAACTTACATTGTGAGATAAGATAAGGGTCAGCAATCTATGGTCTATGGGCCAAACTCAACATAGCATATGTTTTTATAAATAAAGTTTTATTGGAAACAGCCATACACATTCACTTACATATTTCTTATGACTATTTTCATGCAACCATGGTAGCACTGAGTGGTTGACATAGAGACTCTATTGCATGCAAAGCTCAACATATTTACTATGTGGCTGTTTCCAGAAAAGGTTTGCTGACCCCTGCTTTAAGACAACCTTTGTGAGTAGGAAGTGGTATGTTAGTGAAATGCTTGGAGGAATATCATTCTAAATTCTCCGGGTGAAGGGTCCGCCTTGCAGTGCAAGGGGCACCGGGTCAATCCATGGCCTGGGAAGATCTCACATGCTGCAGTGCGGCTGGTCTGGTCTGTCCAATTATGAGCCAGCACTCTGAAGTGCATGTGCCCAGAGCCAGTGCTCTACAATGAGAGAGATCACTGCAATTGAAAGCTCACACAAGCCGAAGAATAAGATGGATGAAAAATAAATAAAAAATCAATAAAAAGAGGCCAAAATTAAAAAAACAAAGTTTCATAGCAAAGATCAAATCCAGAGAATGATAAGATCCATTTTTATGATCTCAGAAAAATCTAAAATGGTTCCTCAGAAACAATTTAATCAAAAAAAAAATAAAAAAGAAAGAAAAGAAAACATTTAGTCAACAAAAAGTACTCAAAGAAAAGAAAAAAGAATCTCAAGGTTGTCTCTATTTTAAAAGGACTTCTAAGAATCTTATAGGTGCTGTCCCTCAGGAGCCTGGTAGGAAGACCAAAATAAGAGAAAGGCTTATCTCAAAGAAACTTTGGGTATAGATTTTGTTTAGTGGAGTGGATTATAAATTGAAAAACCCACAAAGTGTTTAAAAGAATTATATTACCTTGGACTGAAAGACATAATGTGATTCAAAATGGAAAGAACTCTTTGGAGCCACGATTTCTATGGGCAGAAGCAGGCTGAGAAAATTACTCAGAAGCAGGCCAAGAAAATATTTGATAATTGATTGCATATGGGATCTTCCCAGATCAGGGATCGAACCCATTTCTCCTGCACTGGCAGGTGAACTCTTTACCACTGAGCAATAAGGAAAATCCTAAGAACTTACATTGTGAGATAAGATAAGGGTCAGCAATCTATGGTCTATGGGCCAAACTCAACATAGCATATGTTTTTATAAATAAAGTTTTATTGGAAACAGCCATACACATTCACTTACATATTTCTTATGACTATTTTCATGCAACCATGGTAGCACTGAGTGGTTGACATAGAGACTCTATTGCATGCAAAGCTCAACATATTTACTATGTGGCTGTTTCCAGAAAAGGTTTGCTGACCCCTGCTTTAAGACAACCTTTGTGAGTAGGAAGTGGTATGTTAGTGAAATGCTTGGAGGAATATCATTCTAAATTCTCCCTTTACCTTGCCTCTTGGACTCTTCTTATTTTTTTTTAATTAATTAATTTATTTTCATCCATCTTTATTCTTCAGATGTGTGGGCGTTCCATTGCAGTGGCCTCTCTTGTTGCAGAACACCAGCTCTTGGTGCATGCACTCCAGATCACTGGCTTGTAATTGGACACAATAGTCCAGCCGCTCCGCAGCACATGGGATCTTCCTGGGCCAGGGATTGAATCAGTGCCCCTTGCACTGCAAGGCAGACTTTTTACCCACTGGACCACCAGGGAAGCTCTGCACGGTGGACTATTTACCCAGTGGACCACCAGGTAAAACCCCGACTCTTCTTATTAATTCCATACTTTGAGAGACTTCTCAGCTTTCCAGTCATTTAAGATGTGCTGGGAAGATAGTTATGGTGGAGTCTGATTGTTCTCAAGTCTACATTTTCCTCTTTTTCAATAAGAAAACACTTGAAGCTTATCTAGGCCTATGACTAACTAGAAATAACGATTGCAGTTCTCAAGTTCCCTTGCAACCAGGCATGGTCATATGACTATGTTACTGTCAATGAGATGTCACTTCCAGAGGTCTATCCGTAAAGTCAGGGATATGCCCCTTGGGTTGTATTTTCTTCTTCTTGCTGGTGGGAATGTAAATGCAATGACCATGTATTCAGCAGACACCTTGGACTGTTCCCATAGTCATATCCTCTGGTTGTTAAAGAAGAAGACTAGCAAGAACATGGTCTCTGGAAGTTATACATTTTATATAAGAGGATAACATTTTAAGCATTTAAGTCACTATTGAAATTGAGTTTTCTGTCACATGCTATACCATGTAATTCTTACAAATAAAATATCATAGACAGTAGAATTATGGCTGTCTGAGGGAATGGACCTTATCTGTTTGAGTCATGGCTATTTCTCCAGCATTTGGCAGATGCTTTCACTCTGGTCTATCCTGTGCTGGTCCAAGAATTTCACCTCTAGTGGCGCAATATGAATGTCCCCAGCCATTCCTCTTTTTTTTAATTTTATTTTTATTTTATTTTACTTTACAGAGTTTTGTTGTTTACAGATATGCACAATCCCAGATTAGTCATATGTATGTCCCTGGCCCCCTCCCTCCTCCACGCCTCTTCCAGTACCCCCTATCCCAGGCCATCACACCATGCCCCTGCAGGATCCCCTATTCCCACAGCGCAATGACAATAGCTATCTTTTTCACATATGATAGTATAGGTTTCCATGTTACTCCCTCTACACCTCGCACCCACTGTTCATTCCCCACAATGTCCATATGTCTGTTCTCTATGTCTGTTTTTCCATCGCTTCACTGCATGTGTTCTCTTTAACATCATACTAGACTCCATATATATGTGTTAGTATACTGTATTTGTCTTTCTATTTTTGACTTACTTCACTTTTTATAATAGGTTCTAGATCCATCCACCTCATTAGGGCTGATTCTTCTGCATTTCCTTGGACAGCTGAGAAGTACTCCATTGTATATATGTACCAGAGCTTCTTTATCCATTCATTCCTTGATGGACATCTAGGTTGCTTCCATGTTCTAGCTGTTGTATAGAGAGCTGCAATGAACATTGGGGTACAGATTTGATTTCATCAGGGTATAAGCCTAAGAGTGGGATTGCTGGGTCGTATAGTGCTTCTTTTTTTAGTTTTATAAGGAATCTCCATACTGTCTTCCATAGCCCAGCTGTCTCTCTTAATCATGGCCTCAGTTCCGAAAACCAACAAAATAGAACCACAGTCTCCAGCATTTGAAATGATGCCTGGTGCATAGGAGATACTCAATAAATATTTATTCAAGGATATATGAGCAAAATGTTATAATAAAAAAGAATGAAGAACCAATACAAATTACTGAGCACAGCATTTCCCACATCTGGAGAATTATTTTTAAATTATGGGTAAATATAAAATTGACCATCTTAGCCATTTTAAAAATTACAGTAGAATACATATCAAATAAAAGTTTCCATCTGAAGTATTTTAAGTGTGTAGTTCTTTGGTGTGAAGTACATCACACTGTTGAGTAGCCACTGCCGCTCTCCATCTTCTCACCTTCATAGCTGGAACTCTGTGCCCATTAAACAATGACACTCCACTCTCTTCTACCCTCAGCTACTGACAACCATAATTCAACTTTCTCTCTCTATGGATTTGACTATTCTGTGTACCTCATATAAGTGGAATCATACAATATTCGTCCTTTTTGACTGACTCATTTCAGTGTTAGCATAATGACCTCAAGTCTCTTCCATGTTATATATTAGGACTTCATTCCTTTTTATTTTTTTATTTATTTATTTTTATTATTATTTTTATTTATTTATTTATTTGGGCGGGGGTCGGGTTGGGGAGGGAGGGGAGCAGGCAGGCCACTTCTATTAGTCTTTCGTTTCTCTATGTTCATCCGTCTTTGTTCTTTGGCTCCTGTGGGCCTCCCATCGCGGTGGCATCTGTCCTTGTAGAGCACCGGCTCTGGGCGCATGCGCTCCAGAGCTCCGGCTCGGTAATTGGACACATCCGTCCAGCTGCTCCACTGCACGTGGGATCTTCCCAGGCCAGGGCTCGAACCAGCGCCCCTTGCACTGCAAGGTGGTGTCCTTACCCACTGGACCACCAGGGGAAGCCCCTTCATTCCTTTTTAAAGATGAATGATATCCCCTTATGTATATATCCCACATTTTATCTTTGCATCATCAACGGATACTTGTATTGCTTCCACCTTTTGGCTGCTGCCATGTCGGTAATGCTGCTGTGAACAGAGAATGTTTTAAAAGTTTCAGATTTCTTAGATTCTCTGAATTGCTGACAAAAGGCCATATAGTCAAAGCTGTGGTTTTCCCAATAGTCATGTATGGATGTGAGAGTTGGACCATAAAGAAAGCTGAGCGCCAAAAAATTGATGCCTTTGAACTGTGGTGTTGGAAAGACTACTGAGAGTCCCTTGGACTGCAAGGTGATCAAATCAGTCAATCCTAAAGGAAATCAACTCTGAATACTCATTGGAAAGACTGATGCTGAAGCTGAAGCTCCAATACTTTGGCCTCCTGATACAAAGAGCTGACTTATTGGAAAAGACCCTGATGCTGGGGGAAATAGAAGGCAGAAGGAGAAGGGGACGACAGGCTGAGATGGTTGGATGGCATCACTGAGTCAATGGACATGAGTTTGAGCAAGTTCTGGAGATGATGAAGGACAGGGAAGCCTGGTGTGCTGCAGTTCATGGGGTCGCGAAGAGTCGGACATGACTGAGTGACTGAACTGAACTGAACTGAATTGCTGAGTCAGAATCTTGGAAGTGGGTGAAGAGGAGTGAGGAGCCATTTGCAAGATGTGTATTAAAATGTTTCTAGGTGTTTTGGAATACACACAGTGTTGACCTTGCATCAACAGTTGGGAGCCACTGACCCCACATAATAAGTATACAAGTGTAGAAGCATCAGAAATACACAAAATATTGTTATGAGGCATGAGGTCAGCATGCTTTTCAAAAATGAAGAAAATTTAGATTAGGCAGAAATGAGAAGGAAAGGCATTTCTGGTTGGAAAAAATATAAGTTTAGAGATGCAAGCATTGTGACTTTACTTTTCTAGGTGTCCTTAATTATGGAATCATAACTCATTAAAAGTTCAAGTTGACTCATTATGGAATATTTTCATTAAATTATTATTGAAAACAGCAACAGCAAAGCATTATTCCATTAAGTATGTGATAAATCTTGTTTTATTTATGAAACTCTCGTTAGAGCAACTATTGTAACTTGACTTTCCCGTATACACCAGTTGTTTCTCTTGTATGAGAATGCAACACTAGGAAAGAAAAACTGATGCAGAAATAAGACCTCTTAAAACTGAAATTCATCTGAAATTTTCTGTTGACCATGTTATTTGTAGTATAGCAAAATCATTCCAAATTCTTTTTCTAATAGCTGAGAGAAAATCTGTGTGTTGAGATTTGATCCAAAATTGAAATGCAATTGCAAACACATCAATTCTTGTTGTAGCCTTAAACTAGAGGAGGAGCTTTACCAGAATCCCTGTTTTTAACCAAATCATTCCAACTACTTCTAAATAAATACATTGGTTATATTCTACCCCCTTTGGTTGAGTTACATTAAAAACAAATTTATCCTTCAACTTTTTACCCTACAAAGATATTCACTTAGTTATTTAACCCATTCCTAAACTAGTATGTGTTCTAATATATGTGCTAAGTTGCTTAAGTCATGTCAACTCTGCAGTGCTATGAACTGCAGTCCTCCAGGCTCTTCTGTCCATGGAATTCTCCAGGCAAAAATGCTGGAAAGATTTGGAATGTCCTCCTTCAGGGGATCTTCCTGACCCGCATCTCATGTCTCCTGCATTGGCAGGTGAGTTTTTTACCACTAACATCATACAGGAAACCCGTTCTAATATACATGTTTTTAAAATTTTTTCATTTTTGTAAATTGCTTAGATGTGGCCAGTAAAATTCCTACTACCATGGCTTTATAGTCAATTTTACTAACTTATTTTCATTTTGTAAGTGAACCAGTGACATTCACAGAGACTTTCTGCTTCTTTTCAAATTATTGCTTGATAAAGTGTCATGTTAAATGAGACTTCTTATGCTAAGAGAGTGTCTTCCTCTCACTGACTTCTTTATTAGTTCATTCAACAACAACAAAAATAATAAAGTATGTATAATTTGTCAGTAAGTTTAATTAGTGACAAGAGACAGATTCTCACATGTAGCACATAGTTAAAAATGAGAGAGACTTTCATGATAGAATCTCCCAGATAAATGTATACCTTCTATGCTTATAAGTTCCAAAAAGGAATCCATAATGTATTTTGTGAGTGAATAACAAAGATCCATGGAAGGGATTTGAGCTAAGAAATAAAGAGTAGGTAGTATAAGAAGCATTCTTCTGGTTGTATGGGAGGCCAGGGATGTTTCAGGAAGAGAGAATGGCTTGACCAGAGATTAAAGTTGGACTTCTCTGGCTTGATTGAACTCCGGGAGCAAATGTAGATATGCTACAGGTGGTATGTAGGAGTTTTGCCTTTGTTTCATGTGCAAAGGTACATGAGCTTACATGTGTGTCAGCTAAGAATCTTTCAGCTACACATAATGAAAAACCTAGTCCAACTTGCCAAAAGTCAAAAAAGAAAAAAAAGTCATTGACTTACATAATTGTGAAGTTCAGGTTCAGACTCCACCCAAGCATAGTTTTACCCAGAGGAGAATGATGTCTTCATTTTCCAGCTCTCACTCTCTGGGATCCCTTGACTCTGCTGTCATTCTTGTGCTGGCTAAATCTTTAGTTTGGTTCCCATCATGGTCACAAGAACCAGTTAATGTCCCTCATTGCGTCTGATTAAATCACATGCCTACCTTGAGCTAATTTCTTTGGCTATGGGAATGCAGTATTTAATTAGTTTTTTTTTTTTAATCTATAATTTTATTAAGACAAAAAACTGACAGTGTTGATATGAAGTTTACATTTAAACAAAAATTTTCACAGAAACCTAACACATGCCTAAAAATTACAGTGGAGTTCTAGATGCAGGTCTAGACGATGTCAAGAACTGACTGATAGATCTCGAATCAAGACAGCATTTTGGAGTTTAGTTAATCTTAGAATTAAAAAATTTGTTTTAAAGTGAACCACTGCCCCAGTATGAAAGTTAAGTCTTTCCTGAGACCAGGGCTTTTGGAATCATTTCAGCTCTTGAACTTGTGCTGTCAGTGATTGAACCCTGCTACCAATGGTTTCAAAGTTCAAAATACAGAGGCTCCAAGAGTTTTCCACCCTATGAGCACCGGCCCTTGTCTTTCCGTACTCGCCTACCTCCTGTACCACTCTCTGCCCTTCCCTAAATACTTTCGCCAGTGGCTTGGATGCAGAAGCTGATATAATTTCACAACTGGAAAAGAAAGGGTCTTCTTGTCAATTTCAAGAATTAGCACCTCTAGACAGAGTGATCTGCCTGTGTATGCACTCCAGTCAGACTTTTTCCTCCTTAGCTAAGAAATAAAGAGTAGGTAGTATAAGAAGCATTCTTCTGGTTGTATGGGAGGCCAGGGATGTTTCAGGAAGAGAGAATGGCTTGACCAGAGATTAAAGTTGGACTTCTCTGGCTTGATTGAACTCCGGGAGCAAATGTAGATATGCTACAGGTGGTATGTAGGAGTTTTGCCTTTGTTTCATGTGCAAAGGTACATGAGCTTACATGTGTGTCAGCTAAGAATCTTTCAGCTACACATAATGAAAAACCTAGTCCAACTTGCCAAAAGTCAAAAAAGAAAAAAAAGTCATTGACTTACATAATTGTGAAGTTCAGGTTCAGACTCCACCCAAGCATAGTTTTACCCAGAGGAGAATGATGTCTTCATTTTCCAGCTCTCACTCTCTGGGATCCCTTGACTCTGCTGTCATTCTTGTGCTGGCTAAATCTTTAGTTTGGTTCCCATCATGGTCACAAGAACCAGTTAATGCCCCTCATTGCGTCTGATTAAATCACATGCCTACCTTGAGCTAATTTCTTTGGCTATGGGAATGCAGTATTTAATTAGTTTTTTTTTTTTAATCTATAATTTTATTAAGACAAAAAACTGACAGTGTTGATATGAAGTTTACATTTAAACAAAAATTTTCACAGAAACCTAACACATGCCTAAAAATTACAGTGGAGTTCTAGATGCAGGTCTAGACGATGTCAAGAACTGACTGATAGATCTCGAATCAAGACAGCATTTTGGAGTTTAGTTAATCTTAGAATTAAAAAATTTGTTTTAAAGTGAACCACTGCCCCAGTATGAAAGTTAAGTCTTTCCTGAGACCAGGGCTTTTGGAATCATTTCAGCTCTTGAACTTGTGCTGTCAGTGATTGAACCCTGCTACCAATGGTTTCAAAGTTCAAAATACAGAGGCTCCAAGAGTTTTCCACCCTATGAGCACCGGCCCTTGTCTTTCCGTACTCGCCTACCTCCTGTACCACTCTCTGCCCTTCCCTAAATACTTTCGCCAGTGGCTTGGATGCAGAAGCTGATATAATTTCACAACTGGAAAAGAAAGGGTCTTCTTGTCAATTTCAAGAATTAGCACCTCTAGACAGAGTGATCTGCCTGTGTATGCACTCCAGTCAGACTTTTTCCTCCTTAACCAGTTTCCATCCCTCAAATGGCAGCTTTAGTAACTTCTTAACTGGCTTAGTCCTTTGTTGGGACAGTATTAACCTCAGGCAGAGAATACCTTGGCTTCTAAGTTTCAGGCATTCACAGCTTTTAAAAGTCTCTCATAGTCCTCATTTAGGTTGCCAGTGACATTTTTTTGAAAGGATTCAATATTCTGGACACAGAACCCAATCATAGTTAGCTGCTCTTTCCTTTTACTGTCTCCTCAAATTTTAACAAAAATGATCCTAACGCATATCACTTCTTTCCCACCCCATCCCACCCACCCCAAATAATACACCAGTAATAGCCCAAAACTACGCACATGCTACGCTGTAAAAATGCAGAGTTAACACTATCGGGAAGAAGGCTGTGGGTTGTGGAGATGCTCTTTGAAGATCTACAGTACCTCTTGCTCTCCCACATCCCATTCTGCAAGTTTTGTCCTTCATAGAAGGTCCTTTGCTTTTCTTAGCAAAGATCAGAATGGGTTGCCTTGGAACACTGACCCTCCTTCCCCTCCACCAGGATGGGTGCGCAAACTATACAGCATGGAATGGCTTGAAAGCACTTGGGCTGCTGTAGGGCACAGAAACTACACTGGCTCTTCAAAGGACATCTTCTCAAGCCACCTTTATGGTGTCAAGACAAGTAAAACTCCTTCTTTCCCCACTTGAAACCCACAGTCAGAGTGACAGGGGCTGGTATTCAAGAGAGTTAGTTCTTGTCATCTTTTTTGTCGTCATCCTCTGAGGGGTAGGAATGCCAAGTCAGCCTTTCCTCATAGAAGGATATAACAACCTGTGGGCATTTGACATTGGCTTCCTTGGCAGGGACCAGGTCAGCCTCATCAGAGTTTTTTCCATTTCATCAGGAACATGAGTTCTCCACTGGAGTCTGTAGCTCCAATAATCCATTCTGGTTCCAAACCCCGGGCAAAGCCTCTTGGCTTTTCTGACTCTTCGCAGAAGCTGATATAATTTCACAATTTCTCTTGTCAATTTCAAGAATTAGCACCTCTAGACAGAGTGATCTGCCTGTGTATGCACTCCAGTCAGACTTTTTCCTCCTTAACCAGTTTCCATCCCTCAAATGGCAGCTTTAGTAACTTCTTAACTGGCTTAGTCCTTTGTTGGGACAGTATTAACCTCAGGCAGAGAATACCTTGGCTTCTAAGTTTCAGGCATTCACAGCTTTTAAAAGTCTCTCATAGTCCTCATTTAGGTTGCCAGTGACATTTTTTTGAAAGGATTCAATATTCTGGACACAGAACCCAATCATAGTTAGCTGCTCTTTCCTTTTACTGTCTCCTCAAATTTTAACAAAAATGATCCTAACGCATATCACTTCTTTCCCACCCCATCCCACCCACCCCAAATAATACACCAGTAATAGCCCAAAACTACGCATGCTACGCTGTAAAAATGCAGAGTTAACACTATCGGGAAGAAGGCTGTGGGTTGTGGAGATGCTCTTTGAAGATCTACAGTACCTCTTGCTCTCCCACATCCCATTCTGCAAGTTTTGTCCTTCATAGAAGGTCCTTTGCTTTTCTTAGCAAAGATCAGAATGGGTTGCCTTGGAACACTGACCCTCCTTCCCCTCCACCAGGATGGGTGCGCAAACTATACAGCATGGAATGGCTTGAAAGCACTTGGGCTGCTGTAGGGCACAGAAACTACACTGGCTCTTCAAAGGACATCTTCTCAAGCCACCTTTATGGTGTCAAGACAAGTAAAACTCCTTCTTTCCCCACTTGAAACCCACAGTCAGAGTGACAGGGGCTGGTATTCAAGAGAGTTAGTTCTTGTCATCTTTTTTGTCGTCATCCTCTGAGGGGTAGGAATGCCAAGTCAGCCTTTCCTCATAGAAGGATATAACAACCTGTGGGCATTTGACATTGGCTTCCTTGGCAGGGACCAGGTCAGCCTCATCAGAGTTTTTTCCATTTCATCAGGAACATGAGTTCTCCACTGGAGTCTGTAGCTCCAATAATCCATTCTGGTTCCAAACCCCGGGCAAAGCCTCTTGGCTTTTCTGACTCTTCTTTCTTCTTCTTTGGTTTGCTCTCCTCCCCTTTATCTTCCGAATCAGAATCACCTTTGCGCTTGCCTCCCTCTGATTTATCTGTCTCATGTGCCGTTTTCTGTGACTGTAGAAACTCGGCAATGAGGTCAGGGCAATCCAGGTTCTCTTCTGGCTCCCATGTGTTGACCTCATCTGAAAAGCCCTTCCACTTGAGGAGATACTCCACTTTGCCCTTTACTACTCGACGGTCGAGAACTTTTCCACCACATATTCTTCTTCCTCTTCTTCTAGCACCTCCTCCACTTTCTTCTTGTTTTGTTTTTTTCCCCATAGTGCTCGCCAGCTTTCTGGTATAAAGGGTGACGCTGCTCTGAGCAGCGCCCAGGAGTCCAAGAGGAATCGGTGCCGCGCTTCCTGGCGCGTCTTGTCAGGCCGGCCGGGGGAGTGGCGGCCAGAAGAGCACCAAGCCGGGTGACCACGGTCGAGCCCCTTCACTGAAACGGCGTACCGCAGGCCCCGGCCAACGGCCCTCCCCTCCGCCGAACAAAAGAGCCTCTCCTTTAATTAGTTTAGGTGTGGGTTAAGTGCTGTTTGTTTTTTGTTTGTTAGTTTGTTTGGTATTGTTTTTTTTTAAACAATCTCTGTGGTGAGTATACCAATCATGGCATTCATAACTGAAGTAGGAGGCAATTTCAGATTAATCTTAGTTCTTTTTGAGACATCTCAGTAGAATTGGCCAGAGGACACTTAGATTGTTTTGATTTACTCATATATTTATTAAAGGCTTTATGAGAAATCATTTTTCACACTTGTCTAGATTTCCCTATACCTCTTATTATCAGGAAAAAAAATAACTTTCCATTCCATCTAACCCCTACAAAGAAGAATTGACATTTCTTCAATCATTTCTCTTTATGCTTTACATAAGAATCTTCTTTTTTCCTTCTGAAATCCCCTTCCACTGGACACACACTGATCTCTATTACAGAATCCCCGGGTGCACAGTGGCCCCTGCTGCAGGCACACAGTGCAGTGGGAGAAAGAATTATAGCCTGCTTTTGATGCTCTGTCATGTGCTAAGGACTGAGGAGCAATTTAAATTTTAAAATGTATTATTGTCAGAGAGTTATAGGTAAATTTTCATTCATTATATATATATATATATATATATATGTAATTTTACTTTGTTTCAAGTGATAAAAGCACATCTAAAAATAAGGTAAAAGGGAATCTACCAACTCTCATAAAAGAGAAATAGAAAGTGAAGCTGGTTTATAGGACTCTGGAGACTCAGAAAACCCTTGATAGATCTTCCTCTCCCTCTTTTTCTCCTCACTCCCTGTCTGTCTCGTTGCATTTTGCTGTGCATTTCCCTCAACTTCTTCTCCTGAAGGTTAGATTTCCTTGTTATGGATTGGTAGGAATAGGGTGTTGGAGTAGGCATAAACGAATTCAAACTTACATGACTATAACTTGGCAAACTTAGGAGATGAAAAGAGTTGTTCTCTCCATAGTCTGTCTGTAAAATCCAGGGGTAGAACTTTTTTTTTTTTTGGCCACTTTTATTGATCTTTCATTCACTCATCTTTTTTGTTCTTTGGCCTGTGTGGGCCTCCCATCACATGGCCTCTCTTGTTGGAGAGCACCGGTTCTGGGCGCATGCACCTCAGAGCTCCCGCTCCATAGTTGGACACATTGGTGCAGCCAATCTGTGACACGTGGGGTCCTCCCAGGCCAGGGATCAAACCTGCGCCCCTGCACCGCAAAGAAGTGTCTTAACCCACTGGACCACCAGGGAAGCCCTAGGGGTGGGGTAGAACTTTGATATGGTCTAGGTCATATACAAATCCTCCAGAATGTAGGGGGCTATAATTGACTGTTTGTGGAGTATATACCGTTTTGGAGGCAGGGAGAGAGCCTCATACATTGAGGAAGAGGTTTTTGACTAAGGGCAGTGTATGTGGTGAAAGGGTGTACGAGGAAGGGGAGTACAGGAAGTGTGGTGCAGGGGAAGTGTTTATGTGAAGACGGTAGAAAGGAATGCTGAGCACACGCAAACAATAATTGGTCCTTCCAGTTATAAGGTATGAAATTTGTTCAAGTGTTTGCTTCACGGGGAAAACAAGGAAGAATTTTTGTTGCTCTTCATAGCTAAGACTTAGTAGTTCTGAACCTAGATACATCCATATATACCTCTTAAATACCCTCTCATTTGTTCATTAGACAAATATTAACTGAGTGCCTACTAACCCAGGTTTTATTTCAATGGCAATACAGGAAACAAGATAGAAATCAAAGTCCATGTCTCCTATGTTGTATCAAGGAACAGAGATTGTTTAATTTTAATTTTTGGTCTTTTATTGATTTTTTACTTGTTTATTTTCATCCATCTTTATTCTTTGGCATGTGTGGGCCTCCTATTGCAGTGACCTCTCTTGTTGCTGAGCAGCAGCTCTGGCGCATGCACTCCAGAGCCCTGGCTCCTAATTGGACACACCACTCTGCAGCACGTGGGATCCTCCCAGGCCAGAGATCGAACTGGCCCCCTTTGCACTGCAAGGCAGACTCTTTACCCACTAGACTACTAGGGGAGCCCCTGGAGATTCCTAATACAAACGCTGGCAAACAGGAATGAGAGTGTGGGTGTTCATTATTCTTAGGGCATATCTAAAGTTACAGAGTGAAGAGCTCATGGAAATCCAAGAGGAACTGTAATAGGGCACAGTGTACCAGATAGAAACTGGAAGGGGGCTCTAGATCCAAAGGGTGATGCCTCTGAGCAGGAATTATTTTTAAATCTTCCCTATATGCTCTGGGCTCAGTGGTAAAGAACCTGCCTGCCAATTCAGAAGCCACAGGTTCAATCCCTGGGTTGGGAAGATCCCTGGGAGGAAGAAATGGTAATCTACTCTAGTATTCCTGTCTGGAAAATCCCATAGACAGAGAAGCCTGGCAGACAACAGTCCATAGGGTCACAAGAGTCAGACACAACTGAATGATTGAGCATGTTATATGCTTCACCATTTATATGGTTCCATGTTTCCACATCTCTTTCTCTCTGTCCAACTAGAAATTGTTTTCTTCAAAGTATATACTTCCAATTTAAATACCTGAGAAAGGACATCTGTTTGGCTCTATTAATAACTCTCATGACATTTGAGCAGTTTCTTAGGTTGGCCTGCCACAGAAACTGACTTGGAAGCAAGGAATTTGAGAGCTGGTAGGAGGTGATTCCTGGCATCACTCTTAAGGGAGCAGGGAGTTGAGACACGGAAAGGAAGGAAGCTGGTAAACTGTTCACTATGAGCATGTGACTGTCATGAATAACTGGATTTCAGTTCCAAGGGGGAACTCTGAGAAACAGTATAGAATACTCCTCAGAGTTATTCCAGTTGAGAGGAAAAGAAGTTAAATATTTGTCCTCCAAGTTTTTAAGGAACAGAGATTGTTTAATTTTAATTTGGTCTTTTATTGATTTTTTACTTGTTTATTTTCATCCATCTTTATTCTTTGGCATGTGTGGGCCTCCTATTGCAGTGACCTCTCTTGTTGCTGAGCAGCAGCTCTGGCGCATGCACTCCAGAGCCCTGGCTCCTAATTGGACACACCACTCTGCAGCACGTGGGATCCTCCCAGGCCAGAGATCGAACTGGCCCCCTTTGCACTGCAAGGCAGACTCTTTACCCACTAGACTACTAGGGGAGCCCCTGGAGATTCCTAATACAAACGCTGGCAAACAGGAATGAGAGTGTGGGTGTTCATTATTCTTAGGGCATATCTAAAGTTACAGAGTGAAGAGCTCATGGAAATCCAAGAGGAACTGTAATAGGGCACAGTGTACCAGATAGAAACTGGAAGGGGGCTCTAGATCCAAAGGGTGATGCCTCTGAGCAGGAATTATTTTTAAATCTTCCCTATATGCTCTGGGCTCAGTGGTAAAGAACCTGCCTGCCAATTCAGAAGCCACAGGTTCAATCCCTGGGTTGGGAAGATCCCTGGGAGGAAGAAATGGTAATCTACTCTAGTATTCCTGTCTGGAAAATCCCATAGACAGAGAAGCCTGGCAGACAACAGTCCATAGGGTCACAAGAGTCAGACACAACTGAATGATTGAGCATGTTATATGCTTCACCATTTATATGGTTCCATGTTTCCACATCTCTTTCTCTCTGTCCAACTAGAAATTGTTTTCTTCAAAGTATATACTTCCAATTTAAATACCTGAGAAAGGACATCTGTTTGGCTCTATTAATAACTCTCATGACATTTGAGCAGTTTCTTAGGTTGGCCTGCCACAGAAACTGACTTGGAAGCAAGGAATTTGAGAGCTGGTAGGAGGTGATTCCTGGCATCACTCTTAAGGGAGCAGGGAGTTGAGACACGGAAAGGAAGGAAGCTGGTAAACTGTTCACTATGAGCATGTGACTGTCATGAATAACTGGATTTCAGTTCCAAGGGGGAACTCTGAGAAACAGTATAGAATACTCCTCAGAGTTATTCCAGTTGAGAGGAAAAGAAGTTAAATATTTGTCCTCCAACTCCCATCTGTCATTAGCCAAAGGCTAATCTGGGACATTGATGTACATATACATCTAGCCTGCCCCTTTTCTCTTAGACAGAAAGTGGCAGTGCTTATAGAAGGATTCCACCAGTATAACATGCACAAAAGTGTGGAGGGATATAAGCAGAGAACCAGTGGCATCTGTTATGACCCTATTCTGATCAAATCATAGGTTGATGGCTTTTGGGCCAGTGAGTAATCAGCTTTGGTTCCTATAAGGGTTGTAGTTATGTAATATTGAACAGTTTAATACACTGTTTTTCAAGAGAGCTGTAGGCATGGCAGGAACTGTTGATTAACATGTCTAGTTTAAAGAAATAAGAAAAATGAAGATACTTACAGTGGCAGATCATTTATCTGAGAGTAAAACTATAGCATCCAAACAACAGAACTGTTAAAAAGAATGATAGTTGAATCAGCAACAGCAAGAGTGTCACTATGTCAACAGCTATGTCACTGGAAATGCATGTGCTGTGATAATACTTGTTATAGATTTAGGCACACTAAATCTGTTTTTGAATTGCATTGCAGTTATGCAAATACATTTTATGTAGGCCTTAATCTCTGTTATAGAGAGAAAAATCAAGACATTACACTCAGTCCCTTCCTTCAAGATTTAGCTCCAAACTGTGTGGGCACAGAGGGCAGTGTGCTGAGCAGTGATGTGATGGACTGACATACATTGCCATAGATTGAAACGTGCGAAGAGCGCATCCATGTGCCTGTGGCAGCCCGGAGCAGGCATCAGAGTGTGAGTGGAATGAGGGGGATATTCACATGTGGGGAGGGGCAGCACCAATGGGAGAGTAATTACACACAGGCTTACTGGATAAGTATGTAAATATATCAAGGATAATGGTTTCCTAGACTCTCGTTGTTGGAGAAAGTAAATACGAATGAGAAAACTAGAATGAACCATGTGTTTTGGATTGAACTCAAGTGGGGGAAGATTAGCTACATAGATGGATAGATAGAGTTGTAAATTTATGTATACATACATATGTATATGTCGACATCCCTAGTTATTCCAGTTGAGAGGAAAAGAAGTTAAATATTTGTCCTCCAACTCCCATCTGTCATTAGCCAAAGGCTAATCTGGGACATTGATGTACATATACATCTAGCCTGCCCTTTCTCTTAGACAGAAAGTGGCAGTGCTTATAGAAGGATTCCACCAGTATAACATGCACAAAAGTGTGGAGGGATATAAGCAGAGAACCAGTGGCATCTGTTATGACCCTATTCTGATCAAATCATAGGTTGATGGCTTTTGGGCCAGTGAGTAATCAGCTTTGGTTCCTATAAGGGTTGTAGTTATGTAATATTGAACAGTTTAATACACTGTTTTTCAAGAGAGCTGTAGGCATGGCAGGAACTGTTGATTAACATGTCTAGTTTAAAGAAATAAGAAAATGAAGATACTTACAGTGGCAGATCATTTATCTGAGAGTAAAACTATAGCATCCAAACAACAGAACTGTTAAAAAGAATGATAGTTGAATCAGCAACAGCAAGAGTGTCACTATGTCAACAGCTATGTCACTGGAAATGCATGTGCTGTGATAATACTTGTTATAGATTTAGGCACACTAAATCTGTTTTTGAATTGCATTGCAGTTATGCAAATACATTTTATGTAGGCCTTAATCTCTGTTATAGAGAGAAAAATCAAGACATTACACTCAGTCCCTTCCTTCAAGATTTAGCTCCAAACTGTGTGGGCACAGAGGGCAGTGTGCTGAGCAGTGATGTGATGGACTGACATACATTGCCATAGATTGAAACGTGCGAAGAGCGCATCCATGTGCCTGTGGCAGCCCGGAGCAGGCATCAGAGTGTGAGTGGAATGAGGGGGATATTCACATGTGGGGAGGGGCAGCACCAATGGGAGAGTAATTACACACAGGCTTACTGGATAAGTATGTAAATATATCAAGGATAATGGTTTCCTAGACTCTCGTTGTTGGAGAAAGTAAATACGAATGAGAAAACTAGAATGAACCATGTGTTTTGGATTGAACTCAAGTGGGGGAAGATTAGCTACATAGATGGATAGATAGAGTTGTAAATTTATGTATACATACATATGTATATGTCGACATCCCTAGTTCTGTCCACTGTGGGGCCCTGGAATCAGCAATATCTCCATACCTGTGAGAGCATTTAGCATCCACATCTTGCTTTCTAAATTCTCTATTAAAAGAAACAAGGCAGAGTTGACGAAAGGAAGGGATGAGATGATTCTGGAACATCTTGTGTCAGAAAGTAAGGAAGTGCTCAAAGAATGATGATGATGTTAGAAGAATAGGAAAGGCAGCTTCCAAAAGTGTCCACTGACCAAATATGGCATCATTTGGTTGTCAAAATAAGTGACAATATATGGATTATAAAATTGAATAAAGTGGGTATTTATGAACTCATGTTGATATAAATAAAATGAGGAAATGAGACTTTTTTTTTTCTTATAGCTAGTAAATATAGAAGCAATGGTGGAGTTTTGGGGCTTGCCTGGTGGTCCAGTGGGTAAGGACACTGCCTTGCAGTGCAAGGGGCGTTGGTTTGATCCCTGGCCTGGAAAGATCCCATGTACCGCAGGGCGGCTGGACCGATGTGTCCAATTACCGAGCTGGAGCTCTGGGCGCATGCGCCCAGAGCCGGTGCTCTGTGACAACAGAGGCCACTGCGATGGGAGGCCAACACGGGCTAAAGAACAAAGATGGATGAAAATAGATAAATGAAAAGACCAATAGAAGTGGCCCGCCTGTCCCCCTCCCTCCCCAACCCGCCTCCGCCAAAAAAAAAATTAGAAGAAAAGAAGGAATGGTGGAGTTTTAGCAAATCACTATTTATTCATTTGACTGTGCCAGGTCCTTAGTTGCAGCCTGCAGATATTTTAGTTATGGCATGTGGAATCCTTAGTTGCATTTTCCGATTGAAACGTGCGAAGAGCGCATCCATGTGCCTGTGGCAGCCCGGAGCAGGCATCAGAGTGTGAGTGGAATGAGGGGGATATTCACATGTGGGGAGGGGCAGCACCAATGGGAGAGTAATTACACACAGGCTTACTGGATAAGTATGTAAATATATCAAGGATAATGGTTTCCTAGACTCTCGTTGTTGGAGAAAGTAAATACGAATGAGAAAACTAGAATGAACCATGTGTTTTGGATTGAACTCAAGTGGGGGAAGATTAGCTACATAGATGGATAGATAGAGTTGTAAATTTATGTATACATACATATGTATATGTCGACATCCCTAGTTCTGTCCACTGTGGGGCCCTGGAATCAGCAATATCTCCATACCTGTGAGAGCATTTAGCATCCACATCTTGCTTTCTAAATTCTCTATTAAAAGAAACAAGGCAGAGTTGACGAAAGGAAGGGATGAGATGATTCTGGAACATCTTGTGTCAGAAAGTAAGGAAGTGCTCAAAGAATGATGATGATGTTAGAAGAATAGGAAAGGCAGCTTCCAAAAGTGTCCACTGACCAAATATGGCATCATTTGGTTGTCAAAATAAGTGACAATATATGGATTATAAAATTGAATAAAGTGGGTATTTATGAACTCATGTTGATATAAATAAAATGAGGAAATGAGACTTTTTTTTTTCTTATAGCTAGTAAATATAGAAGCAATGGTGGAGTTTTGGGGCTTGCCTGGTGGTCCAGTGGGTAAGGACACTGCCTTGCAGTGCAAGGGGCGTTGGTTTGATCCCTGGCCTGGAAAGATCCCATGTACCGCAGGGCGGCTGGACCGATGTGTCCAATTACCGAGCTGGAGCTCTGGGCGCATGCGCCCAGAGCCGGTGCTCTGTGACAACAGAGGCCACTGCGATGGGAGGCCAACACGGGCTAAAGAACAAAGATGGATGAAAATAGATAAATGAAAAGACCAATAGAAGTGGCCCGCCTGTCCCCCTCCCTCCCCAACCCGCCTCCGCAAAAAAAAGAATTAGAAGAAAAGAAGGAATGGTGGAGTTTTAGCAAATCACTATTTATTCATTTGACTGTGCCAGGTCCTTAGTTGCAGCCTGCAGATATTTTAGTTATGGCATGTGGAATCTAGTTTCCTGTGCATGTGTGCTGTGTGCTCAGTTGTGTCTGACTCTTTGCGACCCCATGAACTGTAGCCCACCAGCCCCCTCTGTCCATGGAATTTTTCAGGCAAGAATACTGGAGTAGGTTGCCAATTCCTACTCCAAGGGATCTTCCCATTCCCCTGGCCAGGGATGAACCTAAGCCCTTTGCATTGAGAGCGTGGAGTCTTAGTCACTAAACCACCAGGAAAGTTCCTAGTTGGTGAAATTTGATGAAAAATGGGATAAAGAACCTCTTAACAAAGTATTTATTAATTAGAAAGTAAAAAGTATGATTTTACAGAGAAGAGATTGATAGACTTCACTTTAATCAAATTTAAGGCCTATTGAGCGGAGTGTCCTAAACAAAATGAGTCACTTCTCACTTCCAAGGATCAAAATTCCAGGCATCCTTGTTTTCTGCGTTCCATGTTCTCCCCATCACCTCAAAAGACCCTCTTGATCAAGTGCCTGATTCTGAGACTTTAATGTATCTCTTATACTTTTTTTTTTCCATATAATTTCCATTTTATTATAGTTTATATCACATTAGTTCAAATCCATTTCTCTACAGCTGAATTATTTCAGTCATTCTTTTTCTTTTTTATTCTTTATTTTAAAGGTTTTACAGAGTTTTGTTGTTCACAGACATATATGTTCCCAGATCAGTCATATGCATATCCATGGTCCCCATCTCTTATACTTTTATAACTGCTTCCTTTTCACAAAAATTTTAAAGTACTTTGAATGGAATTTTGATTATTATTTTTTCCTTAAGCTATGGCTACATGATTTACATGGAGAATTGTGACCACAATATATGAGATCTTGACAGATTTTTTGAGATAAAAATGTGACTGGTAAAGTCTTAGAGAAATTGATTGCACTATTTAAAATTTTTTTTTTATTGCTATAACATTGGTTTATGACATTACATGTTTCATGTGTACAACATTACACTTCCACTTGACAGACTTTACTCCCTATATTGAATTTAAAATGGCCACAAGTTCTTTGTAGCTTTTCCTGTCAAGAGGTAAGGTCTATTTCCCCACACCTTGAATCCAGGCCAGTCTTGAGACTTTGACCAGTAGAATATGATGACATGACATTGTGTGACTTCTAACCAAGGCCTCAGAGAGGACTTGAAGCTTCTGCCTTTGTGCCTCTGAAACTCAGCTCTGTGTAAGAAGCCCTAAACTAGTGTACCTTAGAGTCCAGGTGGAGGCCAACTGAGGCCCTCAGCCGACAGCCCCAGTCAACTGCCAGACGTGTAAATGAGACCATTCAGGACCATCCTGCCCTCCAATCTACTTGCCAGCTGACTACAAACATGCATCAGCCCACCCAATTGTGGAGAGCAAAGATAAGTCATCACCAAAGAGCCTTGCCCCAGATGTCAAACCATAGAACTATGAGCCTTTAATAAACCCAGAGATGGGCTTCCCTGGTGGTCCAGTGGGTAAAGAGTCCACCTTGCACTGCAAGGGGCACTGGTTCGATCCCTGGCCTGGGAAGATCCCACATGCCGCGGAGCAGCTGGACCAGTGTGTCCAATCACAAGCCAGTGCTCTAGAGCGCATGTGCCCAGAGCTGGTGCTCTGCAAGGAAAGAGGCCACTGCAATGGGAGGCCCACATGGGCCAAAGAATAAAGATGGATGAAAATAAATAAATAAAAAACAATAAAAGAGGCCAAAATTTAAAAAAATAAAATAAATTAAAAAATAAACCCAGAGATAACAAATGAAAGGGTCAAATTTAGCCCACTGTCTCTTTGTATAAATAAAGTTATATTGGAATATATCCCCACCCCTCTGTTTACATATTGTTTCTGTCTGCTTTTGTGCTACAACTGCAGAGTACAGTAGTCTTGGAAGAGATTGTATGGTGCACAGAGTCTAAAAATATCTACTGTTTGGCCCTTTACAGAAGAAGTTTGCCAAGCCGTATGTTAAGCCATTAAGTTTGGGAACAGTTTGCTTTACAATAGGTAAATCAAATATTCCCTTTATAGCAGAAGAGCAGTCAAGTCTTTGCTTGAATTATAATTAAATTTTATAATTTCATGTATATATGTTTGAGACCTGTGAAGGCATTTAACTATCTAGACCAACATCTGTTTTCATATTAATAGCAATGTCATTTTTCTAAATAGAATATGTTAATAATGCTGAGCACAATATCCACTTTCTTGATACAAGGCATTTTTTAGAATTTAATAACCAGATAAAGTGCAATATGGCTCTTTTCTACCCTCAGAAAACGTTTCATTCAAAAATTATTAATGCTAAAGTGATTTTAACTTGATGTCAGAAATGAGCTGCAGCACTGTATGAAAGTCTTTCACAGTGTAATAATTCACTGTAGAAAGCAACCTGCTAGTGTTATGGCCACATTTTCAGAGCTTTTGCCTGATAGTTGGCCCTTATCTTTTTTTTTTTTTTAAGTGAAAGTAAAATATTGGCCTGTCTTCAACCTTCAAAGAGATGAGCCATATTTTCTGACTTGTACAAGGTATTTTAAAAAATTAATTTTATGAATTGGCAGCTCTGCAGTATAATCCTGACTTGTTGAAGAGTATATGAATAGATTTTCATGTGAACTTTGGAAAATATGAATAAATATAGTGTGTAAAATGCTGTCAAACTCAGATAGTTATCTGTATACTGCAGAAGTTTACTATCTCTTCTCTGCCTAAATATATGGACAATCAGTTAATGCTAATTAAATGTTACTATTTCTCAGCAAACTATAAAATAAAATATAATCATAAGGGAAGTGGGAAATAATGGTGCATTTTTGTATGTAGCTGTGAAAGAGAGATGAAACATACAAGAATATATAAGAAAATGCTGATAAGAAAAACAATATGAAATTGGGAGCCTGAATTACCATCTGTATGAGTTGTTATAATTCTGAAGGCCTAATTCTGGGTTGGCAATTGAACCTAAAGTACTTTCCTTCAAAGTATTTTATATTGTCTATTTAAATTTTGAGAAAAACTTCCATATTCCTAAATTGATCTCTGCCTTTTTTTGCATGCCCATTATTTATAACACATATCTGATATTTCAAAATTATATTTAGCAGCATACTTTCCTTGTCTTCAAGTCAGAACTGTAAGATTTTTAGGACTGGAAGAAACCATATGGATTTTCTATTCCACCTGCTCATATTGCAGAAAAGGAAATTTTTTTCTCTTCATATGTATATATATTTCATCTCCAAAGGACCAACTTATGTAATACTATTTTTGCATAAAATACCAGAACCTGAATACTTTTTAGTATGAAAGTCTATTTTTCTACCCTCAGAAAACGTTTCATTCAAATTATTAATGCTAAAGTGATTTTAACTTGATGTCAGAAATGAGCTGCAGCACTGTATGAAAGTCTTTCACAGTGTAATAATTCACTGTAGAAAGCAACCTGCTAGTGTTATGGCCACATTTTCAGAGCTTTTGCCTGATAGTTGGCCCTTATCTTTTTTTTTTTTTTTAAGTGAAAGTAAAATATTGGCCTGTCTTCAACCTTCAAAGAGATGAGCCATATTTTCTGACTTGTACAAGGTATTTTAAAAAATTAATTTTATGAATTGGCAGCTCTGCAGTATAATCCTGACTTGTTGAAGAGTATATGAATAGATTTTCATGTGAACTTTGGAAAATATGAATAAATATAGTGTGTAAAATGCTGTCAAACTCAGATAGTTATCTGTATACTGCAGAAGTTTACTATCTCTTCTCTGCCTAAATATATGGACAATCAGTTAATGCTAATTAAATGTTACTATTTCTCAGCAAACTATAAAATAAAATATAATCATAAGGGAAGTGGGAAATAATGGTGCATTTTTGTATGTAGCTGTGAAAGAGAGATGAAACATACAAGAATATATAAGAAAATGCTGATAAGAAAAACAATATGAAATTGGGAGCCTGAATTACCATCTGTATGAGTTGTTATAATTCTGAAGGCCTAATTCTGGGTTGGCAATTGAACCTAAAGTACTTTCCTTCAAAGTATTTTATATTGTCTATTTAAATTTTGAGAAAAACTTCCATATTCCTAAATTGATCTCTGCCTTTTTTTGCATGCCCATTATTTATAACACATATCTGATATTTCAAAATTATATTTAGCAGCATACTTTCCTTGTCTTCAAGTCAGAACTGTAAGATTTTTAGGACTGGAAGAAACCATATGGATTTTCTATTCCACCTGCTCATATTGCAGAAAAGGAAATTTTTTTCTCTTCATATGTATATATATTTCATCTCCAAAGGACCAACTTATGTAATACTATTTTTTGCATATATAACAAACTACCAGAACCTGAATACTTCTGAGTTGAATAGAAATTATGTGCATTAATAATTTAATTGAAAAACTGAAATTATTTTGGTTGTCTACAGATTACAGGAATTTGGATAAGAGTCTTAAAATAAAATAAAATTCAAAGGGATCTAATAGATAAATTACTTAATTAGTTAAAAAAATAAAAACATAAAAACGGATCTAGAAATGAGAATAATGATTGAATGAGTCAGTAACCTTGCATTATGGTCTTAAATTGTATACCCTTAAAGTTCTGTATGTTACGCTCTTAACCCCTGCTACCTCAGAATATAGCTATTTGGAGATAAGGTCTTTATAGTGGCAATTAAATTTAAATGCGGTGATTCTGGTGGGCTCTAATCCAGTAAGACTGGTGTCCATAGATAAAGAGGAGATTAGGAGAGAGTCACACATAACCAGAGGGCCATGTGAAGACACTGGGAAAAGATGGCAATGTATAAACCAAGGAGAGATCTCTCAGAGCAAAAGAAACTTTCAGCACCTTGATATCAAACTTCTAGTCTGTAGAATTGTGAGAAAATACATTTCTTTTGTTTAGGCCACTCAGTTTGTGGTACTTTGTTATGGCAGCCTTGGCATACTTTGTAAAAATGTGGTACCCAAGACTGAAGATAACTCAGGTATTGTCTGGCCAAATGACATGGCTGACATCATTATCATGGTGAACACTATAGTTCTGTAGATAAGATGTAAGATTTTGTAAACTGTATACAGTTTAGTTTAATTGTTTAACAAGCAGAGGAACCAGAGATAAATTTCCCATGTTTGTTGGATCACGGAGAAAGTAAGGGAGTTCCAGGAAAACATCTACTTTTGCTTCATTGAGCATGCTAAAGTCTTCAACGGGGTGAAACAACCAACTGAGGAAAATAAAGAGATGGGAGTATCAGGGGATTTCCCTGGTGGTCCAGTGGCTAAGACTCTGTGCTCCCAATGCTGGCAACCTGGGTTTGAGCCCTGGTCAGGGAACTAGATCCCACATACCATAACTAAGACCCAGTACAACCAAATAAACACGTTAAAAAAAAAATTAAAAAAAAAAGGAAAGAAGAAAAGAAAGAAAAGAGATGGGAGTATCAGACCACCGTACCTGTCTCCTGAGAAACTTGTATTCAGATCAAGAAGCAACAGTTAGAAATTGACATGGAACAATGGACTGGTTCAAAATTGAGAAAAGAATATGTCAAAGTTGTATGTTGTCACTGTGCTTATTTAGCTTCTATGTAGAGTACATCATGTGAAATGCCAGACTGGATGAATCACAAACTGGAATCAAGAAAGAAATATAAACAACTGGAAAACATATAAACAACTGGAAAACATATAAACAACCCCAGATATACAGATGATACGGCTCAAATGGCAGAAAGTGAAGAGACACTAAAGAACCTCTTTATGAGGGTGAAAGAGGAGAGTGAAGAATATGGCTTGAAACTGAGTATTAAAAAAAATCTAAGATCATGGCATCCAGTACCATCACTTCATGGCAAATAAAAGGGGAAAAGGTGGAAGCAGTGACAGATTTTATTCTTGGGCTCCAGAATCATTATGGACGGTGACTGCAGCACTAAATGTAAAGACACTTGCTCCTTGGAAGAAAAACTGTGACAAACCTAGACAGCATATTAAAAAGCAGAGACATCACTGTAACAACAAAGGTCTGGATAGTCAAAGCTATGTTTTTTTCAGTAGTCATGTACAGATGTGAGAGTTGGACCAAAAAGAAGGCTGAGTGCCTTCGAACTGTGGTGTTGGAAAACACTACTGAAAGTCCCTTGGACTGCCAAAGATCAAACCGTTCGATCCTAAAGGAAATCAACCCTGAAAACTTATTGGAAGGACTGATGCTGAAGCTGAAGCTCCAGTACTTTGGCCACCTGATGCGAAGGGCCAACTCATTGGAAAATATCCTGATATTGGGAAAGATTAAAGACAGAAGGAGACAGGGACAGTAGAGGATGAGATGACTAGACAGCATCACCGAGTCAACGGACATGAATTTGAGCAGAGGAGACAGCAGAGGACAGAGGAACCTGGCATGCTGTAGTTCATGGAGTCGCAAAGAGTAGGACACAGCCTAGTGACTGAACAACAGTATACAGCTTAAATATTCTCTGGCAGCTTCTCAGCTCAAAGTTCAATTCAAAGGTACACATTTTAGACATCCAGAAATAATTGGAAAAAGTGTTTAAATTTTACTAATGTCTTAGAAAACACACAAAATGACATGATATTCATAACACATGACAACACTTCCTTTAAAACTTCTTTTCTCATCTAAAAAGCCACCTTTGCCACAACACAGCAACTAATTCAATTTATTTTTCTTTTCTCTTTTTTATAAACTTCCCAAACCCCTTTTCCTAGCCAGTTAGTACATACCTGCCTTTTGCCTGTGCCTCCTCTCATCTTCAGAACCTGACTTTTTTTTCTTAGGCAATTTTCTAGCGTTTCCAATAGATCAATCAAATCTTTTCCTTTTACTCAAGCCCCTAAACTGTTAAAAAGGCTTAAGAACTGACATTGCCAAGGAGATTTCCTTGGCTGAAGGAGAGAGGGGAGCGACTGTGAACAGTCAGATGTTATTTTTTTTTTTTTTCCTGTCACAAATACATGAAATTTGTTGGCAGCTGTATCATGTGGTTACTGGTATTAAGTTTGTAATGTTTTACTGTCTAAGTGTTAAGTGAAATCATCCCTATTCTGTAGTCAGATAGTTTTTTTTTTTTTTTTTTTTAATTTTCACCTTCAGTGCGGAGCTTTTCATTTCTTCCTGATAAGTTTCATCTTTTGGCCCAGTGTTTCAACATTTCATACTCCTTTTTTTCCTTTTATCTGGCACATTAGACATTTATTTCTAGTTTTATGATTTCAATAGACTGAGACCACCAGCTGAGAATGAGTCAGCGGTATACAAGTGTGGCTGTTTTTATAAAACTATCTATGATAGTAAAACATATTAATAGGTCTGTGACATCCAAGAGCTAGGAGAGTATTCCTCTGCTAAACTTAGAATTGGTCACAACAAAAAGTATCATGCCAAGTTTGGGCACTGGCATTTTAATGCACATGTGACAAGGGAGGGAGGATTTGAGAGTAGAGAAACAAAAATGAACCAAATAATGAAATGAAATGTGGTTAAAGTCATTATGACAGCAGAGTCAACGGACATGAATTTGAGCAGAGGAGACAGCAGAGGACAGAGGAACCTGGCATGCTGTAGTTCATGGAGTCGCAAAGAGTAGGACACAGCCTAGTGACTGAACAACAGTATACAGCTTAAATATTCTCTGGCAGCTTCTCAGCTCAAAGTTCAATTCAAAGGTACACATTTTAGACATCCAGAAATAATTGGAAAAAGTGTTTAAATTTTACTAATGTCTTAGAAAACACACAAAATGACATGATATTCATAACACATGACAACACTTCCTTTAAAACTTCTTTTCTCATCTAAAAAGCCACCTTTGCCACAACACAGCAACTAATTCAATTTATTTTTCTTTTCTCTTTTTTATAAACTTCCCAAACCCCTTTTCCTAGCCAGTTAGTACATACCTGCCTTTTGCCTGTGCCTCCTCTCATCTTCAGAACCTGACTTTTTTTTCTTAGGCAATTTTCTAGCGTTTCCAATAGATCAATCAAATCTTTTCCTTTTACTCAAGCCCCTAAACTGTTAAAAAGGCTTAAGAACTGACATTGCCAAGGAGATTTCCTTGGCTGAAGGAGAGAGGGGAGCGACTGTGAACAGTCAGATGTTATTTTTTTTTTTTTTCCTGTCACAAATACATGAAATTTGTTGGCAGCTGTATCATGTGGTTACTGGTATTAAGTTTGTAATGTTTTACTGTCTAAGTGTTAAGTGAAATCATCCCTATTCTGTAGTCAGATAGTTTTCTTCTTTTGTTTTTTTAATTTTCACCTTCAGTGCGGAGCTTTTCATTTCTTCCTGATAAGTTTCATCTTTTGGCCCAGTGTTTCAACATTTCATACTCCTTTTTTTCCTTTTATCTGGCACATTAGACATTTATTTCTAGTTTTATGATTTCAATAGACTGAGACCACCAGCTGAGAATGAGTCAGCGGTATACAAGTGTGGCTGTTTTTATAAAACTATCTATGATAGTAAAACATATTAATAGGTCTGTGACATCCAAGAGCTAGGAGAGTATTCCTCTGCTAAACTTAGAATTGGTCACAACAAAAAGTATCATGCCAAGTTTGGGCACTGGCATTTTAATGCACATGTGACAAGGGAGGGAGGATTTGAGAGTAGAGAAACAAAAATGAACCAAATAATGAAATGAAATGTGGTTAAAGTCATTATGTTTATTTAAACCACATAAGAAATAATGTTACCTGTTGATAAAGAGGCTTTATAGAGAAGAAGCTCACTATTCTTCTGTTCCCAGAACACAGGACAAATCAAGAGGATGTGGCCTTCAGGAAATGAGAAACAACATATAGGCCTAGTAATAGAGGGCTGTTTAAATTTAAATAAATTATAGTGCCTCCATGTGATAAAAACTGTCTTGAAATACTTGATGAAACATATATAAAATATGTTTTACATATATATAAATTTTCCATTAGGAAAAATAAAACTAGGAAGAAAGAAAGTGAAAATAGTCAAATAGAGTAAATAATGGGCACAAGCCTAATTTGTTTTTTTGTTTTTTTTTTAAAGATTTATTTATTTATATATTTTGGGCGGGGATCGGGTTGGGGAGGGAGGGGAGCGGGCGGGCCACTTCTATTGGTCTTTCATTTCTCTATTTTCATCCGTCTTTGTTCTTTGGTTCCTGTGGGCCTCCCATCGCGGTGGCCTCTGTCGTTGCAGAGCGCCGGCTCTAGGCGCATGCGCTCCAGAGCTCCTGCTCCATAATTGGACACATTTGTCCAGCCGCTCCGCAGCACGTGGCATCTTCCCAGGCCAGGGCTCAAACCGGCGCCCCTTGCACTGCAAGGCGGTGTCCTTACCCACCTGGGTACCCACCTGGACCACCAGGGGAAGCCCCCTAATTTGTTTTTTAATGCACAGAAAAATTGAACAATAAGGTAAAGATGAATGACCCAGTAGAAAAATGTGCAATTAATTCAAAGAAAAAGTTTATTCTAAAATAAATGCAGACGGGTAATAAAAATAATAGAAGTTGTTCAATCACTAATAATTAGAGAAATGTAGTTTTTGATGATAACTAGGTATACTTCAAAAAAAATCCTATCAAGGAGTAAAGTTGAGAAAGTTTAGTGGGCTTCCTGGTTGACTCAGTGGTAAAGAATCTGCCTGTCAATGTAGGAGACGCAGGAGACGTGGGTTTGATCCCTGGACTGGGAAGATAACCTGGAGGAAGAAATGGCAACCCACTCCAGTATTCTTGCCTGAAAAACCCCATGGACAGAGTAAAGGAGCCTGGTAGGCTGTGGTCCATGGAGTTGCAAAGAGTCAGGCATGACTGAGCTAATTAGCCTGAGCAGAAGAAAGTTTAATACAGATTCTTCAAGAATAGAATTAATCAGGCACTCTACCATTGGTGGCAGTATGAATTGGTGCAACTTTCTTGTAGAGTAATTTTGACAGCATGGATAAAATTTTTAAATATGCCCATCTTTGAACCAACTGTTAAACTTCTAGGAACTTATTACACAAATATTCTTGCACAAGTACAGAAAGATATAGATACAATTTCAGTGCATTATAGGGACAAAAATACTCAAATGCCTATCAGTTAGAAGCTCTTTAAGGGTCATATAAACTATGAAATTCTACCCATCCATTTTATATTCCTACATATTCCTGTGCAGTCATAGGAAGATGTCTTAGATAATAATATTAGACGAAAAACATTTTAGAAAACATTTAATATGATCTCATTTGTGGAAAAAATATAGGTATGTATAAGGCTATGTAATAAACTGCTGGTCAGGCCTATATCCCTAAATAAGAGAATGGAGGACTTTCCTCTAGCAAAATTGATCAGTCTACAAGAAAGTACTTGCAATTAAATTTTGGGGTTCTATTCCTTCTACAGCAGAGAGCTCATCAGTCAGAATGCTTCACTTAGGCACACAGAGCTTCTATTTAAATCAGTTTTTTAGTGATTCTTTCAATATGAACAGAAAAATTAAAATAAGGTAAAGATGAATGACCCAGTAGAAAAATGTGCAATTAATTCAAAGAAAAAGTTTATTCTAAAATAAATGCAGACGGGTAATAAAAATAATAGAAGTTGTTCAATCACTAATAATTAGAGAAATGTAGTTTTTGATGATAACTAGGTATACTTCAAAAAAAATCCTATCAAGGAGTAAAGTTGAGAAAGTTTAGTGGGCTTCCTGGTTGACTCAGTGGTAAAGAATCTGCCTGTCAATGTAGGAGACGCAGGAGACGTGGGTTTGATCCCTGGACTGGGAAGATAACCTGGAGGAAGAAATGGCAACCCACTCCAGTATTCTTGCCTGAAAAACCCCATGGACAGAGTAAAGGAGCCTGGTAGGCTGTGGTCCATGGAGTTGCAAAGAGTCAGGCATGACTGAGCTAATTAGCCTGAGCAGAAGAAAGTTTAATACAGATTCTTCAAGAATAGAATTAATCAGGCACTCTACCATTGGTGGCAGTATGAATTGGTGCAACTTTCTTGTAGAGTAATTTTGACAGCATGGATAAAATTTTTAAATATGCCCATCTTTGAACCAACTGTTAAACTTCTAGGAACTTATTACACAAATATTCTTGCACAAGTACAGAAAGATATAGATACAATTTCAGTGCATTATAGGGACAAAAATACTCAAATGCCTATCAGTTAGAAGCTCTTTAAGGGTCATATAAACTATGAAATTCTACCCATCCATTTTATATTCCTACATATTCCTGTGCAGTCATAGGAAGATGTCTTAGATAATAATATTAGACGAAAAACATTTTAGAAAACATTTAATATGATCTCATTTGTGGAAAAAAAATATAGGTATGTATAAGGCTATGTAATAAACTGCTGGTCAGGCCTATATCCCTAAATAAGAGAATGGAGGACTTTCCTCTAGCAAAATTGATCAGTCTACAAGAAAGTACTTGCAATTAAATTTTGGGGTTCTATTCCTTCTACAGCAGAGAGCTCATCAGTCAGAATGCTTCACTTAGGCACACAGAGCTTCTATTTAAATCAGTTTTTTAGTGATTCTTTCAATATGAACAGAAAAGATTACTAGACAGGTGAAGAATGCTTCCAACAAAGAGCAAAACAAACAAAGGAACTAGAGAGAAAAAAAAAAAACGGAAACAAAAAGTGGAGAATAAAAAGAATTTAATCATTGAAAGCTTTAGCTTCCATGGTACACAAAAGAATATTCTTTTATAAAGAAGAAAAAAGAAATAAAATGAAACTTTCATGGATAATAGTCATGGAAAAATTTGACAGATGAGTTAGAAGATAAAGTCGAGGGATCTCCCCAAAAACATGGTACAAAAAGATAAGGCATGGAAAAGAGGGAATAAAAGTCAAGAAAATAAAATTACCAGTCCAAAAGAGCCAACATCTGAATGATTTAAGTTCCAAAAAGAAATGTGAAACAGAGGACAGAGATAATGACAGAAAAGCAAAATTTCCCAGACTAAAAGGATATTCATTTCCAAACTGGAAGAGCAAAAGAGCATAAGTGACACGGATGCTGAATGAAAAAATATCTGTAACAAGGCATTCCAAATCCCCAGGCATTAAGGGATTTTTAAAGAGAAAAAATCCCACACAGACAAATTAATTTTCGGAATCAGAATGTCAGCTGTGTCAACGGCAATCCTGGAAGCTAGAAGCCATGGAGAAAGACCTTCAACACTTTGAGTGAAAATTATTTGCAATGTGAAGTTCTGTATGTGGCTAAACCACCAATTAAGTAGGGATGGTTTGTTTTTTATTTTTGTGTATTTATTTTGCTGCTCCCTGTGGCCTGCAGGATCTTAGTTCCCTGACCAGGGATCAGACCCACACTCTTTGCAGTGGAAGCTCAGACTCTTTCCCACTAGCCTGCCACAAAAGTCCTGAGGATGGCTTATCATAGACATTCTCATTCACGAGCCCAAAATATATACCTTCCATACAGAGTTTTTTAGGAAGTTACCCAAGTATATGCTTCATCATTAAGGCAACAAAGCAAAATTGATCAGTCTACAAGAAAGTACTTGTTTTTTCTATTCCTTCTACAGCAGAGAGCTCATCAGTCAGAATGCTTCACTTAGGCACACAGAGCTTCTATTTAAATCAGTTTTTTAGTGATTCTTTCAATATGAACAGAAAAGATTACTAGACAGGTGAAGAATGCTTCCAACAAAGAGCAAAACAAACAAAGGAACTAGAGAGAAAAAAAAAAAACGGAAACAAAAAGTGGAGAATAAAAAGAATTTAATCATTGAAAGCTTTAGCTTCCATGGTACACAAAAGAATATTCTTTTATAAAGAAGAAAAAAGAAATAAAATGAAACTTTCATGGATAATAGTCATGGAAAAATTTGACAGATGAGTTAGAAGATAAAGTCGAGGGATCTCCCCAAAAACATGGTACAAAAAGATAAGGCATGGAAAAGAGGGAATAAAAGTCAAGAAAATAAAATTACCAGTCCAAAAGAGCCAACATCTGAATGATTTAAGTTCCAAAAAGAAATGTGAAACAGAGGACAGAGATAATGACAGAAAAGCAAAATTTCCCAGACTAAAAGGATATTCATTTCCAAACTGGAAGAGCAAAAGAGCATAAGTGACACGGATGCTGAATGAAAAAATATCTGTAACAAGGCATTCCAAATCCCCAGGCATTAAGGGATTTTTAAAGAGAAAAAATCCCACACAGACAAATTAATTTTCGGAATCAGAATGTCAGCTGTGTCAACGGCAATCCTGGAAGCTAAGAAGCCATGGAGAAAGACCTTCAACACTTTGAGTGAAAATTATTTGCAATGTGAAGTTCTGTATGTGGCTAAACCACCAATTAAGTAGGGATGGTTTGTTTTTTATTTTTGTGTATTTATTTTGCTGCTCCCTGTGGCCTGCAGGATCTTAGTTCCCTGACCAGGGATCAGACCCACACTCTTTGCAGTGGAAGCTCAGACTCTTTCCCACTAGCCTGCCACAAAAGTCCTGAGGATGGCTTATCATAGACATTCTCATTCACGAGCCCAAAATATATACCTTCCATACAGAGTTTTTTAGGAAGTTACCCAAGTATATGCTTCATCATTAAGGCAACAAAGCAAGAAAAAAGTATTGAGGTTCAGGAAACAAGAGATGAAAACAAAGGTTGTTTCTAGCTCTGATAGGAGCAGGATTATGGAGAATTCCAAAACGGATGTTGCCACACACATACAAAAGGAATGGATGTAATATCTGTATTGATTTAGGCTTTATAGTAGTTCTGTTGGAAAGTTTGGGATCAATTCCAAAAAGCTAAGCAAATAAAGGTGGGAAAACCATAAGACAATAACCAACTCTAGGAAAAAAAATCCAAGTACCAGAAATGTAGCATGGTATACTAAATTACTTTGAACAATACTGATATCATTTATTTTGTGCAGCTAGTATTTTTATCTAACTTGTGGTAAAATATATATAACATAATATTTATCATTTTAACCATGTGAAGTGTACAGTGTCATAAGTACATTCACATTGTTGATGCCATGTTAATGTAAACACTCAATTTTGATTGAGTAAAAATTATTATATAACTCCAAGAGGAGAGGAAATAAGTATGTGCATTCAGAGAAAAGTTCATGAAGTTCTAAGTCCTGTCTTCCATTATGGTAGACATTTTCAATGTCTGAAATTTAAAATTCAGAAATAATCACATGTATGTGCGTGTGTGCTCACTCAGTCGTGCTCAGTTCTTTGTAATCCTCTGAACTGTAACCCACCAAGCTCCTCTGTCGATGGGATTTTCCAGGCAAGAATACTGAGTCATAAATATGATTTAGTATACAGAGATCTAGTCAAAGAGAAACAATTAAGACAGTTGCAAGTGTCCTGGAAGCTAAAGCCATGGAGAAAGACCTTCAACACTTTGAGTGAAAATTATTTGCAATGTGAAGTTCTGTATGTGGCTAAACCACCAATTAAGTAGGGATGGTTTGTTTTTTATTTTTGTGTATTTATTTTGCTGCTCCCTGTGGCCTGCAGGATCTTAGTTCCCTGACCAGGGATCAGACCCACACTCTTTGCAGTGGAAGCTCAGACTCTTTCCCACTAGCCTGCCACAAAAGTCCTGAGGATGGCTTATCATAGACATTCTCATTCACGAGCCCAAAATATATACCTTCCATACAGAGTTTTTTAGGAAGTTACCCAAGTATATGCTTCATCATTAAGGCAACAAAGCAAGAAAAAAGTATTGAGGTTCAGGAAACAAGAGATGAAAACAAAGGTTGTTTCTAGCTCTGATAGGAGCAGGATTATGGAGAATTCCAAAACGGATGTTGCCACACACATACAAAAGGAATGGATGTAATATCTGTATTGATTTAGGCTTTATAGTAGTTCTGTTGGAAAGTTTGGGATCAATTCCAAAAAGCTAAGCAAATAAAGGTGGGAAAACCATAAGACAATAACCAACTCTAGGAAAAAAAATCCAAGTACCAGAAATGTAGCATGGTATACTAAATTACTTTGAACAATACTGATATCATTTATTTTGTGCAGCTAGTATTTTTATCTAACTTGTGGTAAAATATATATAACATAATATTTATCATTTTAACCATGTGAAGTGTACAGTGTCATAAGTACATTCACATTGTTGATGCCATGTTAATGTAAACACTCAATTTTGATTGAGTAAAAATTATTATATAACTCCAAGAGGAGAGGAAATAAGTATGTGCATTCAGAGAAAAGTTCATGAAGTTCTAAGTCCTGTCTTCCATTATGGTAGACATTTTCAATGTCTGAAATTTAAAATTCAGAAATAATCACATGTATGTGCGTGTGTGCTCACTCAGTCGTGCTCAGTTCTTTGTAATCCTCTGAACTGTAACCCACCAAGCTCCTCTGTCGATGGGATTTTCCAGGCAAGAATACTGAGTCATAAATATGATTTAGTATACAGAGATCTAGTCAAAGAGAAACAATTAAGACAGTTGCAAGTGTCTGACCCTGAGAGATGAATATGGAAAATGGAGTGGAGAGGTGCAGGGACCTGTGCTGTTTTTCATTATGTATTATAATACTTTCTTTTCAAACCATATATGTATATTAATGCATACATATCTATAATTTAAATAATCCTAATTTCAAAATTTTAAGAATCACTGGAAAAGAAAGCAATCACAGTGTGTCTTCAACTTAAAACAGGTACAAAGCAATTTTAACCGGAATGATATCTTCAAAAAATGTACACAGTTTATTTGCATAACAGAAAAACTGAAAGGAAATTGTATTTACCTAAAGTGGTAATAGTAATAGTGGATATTTTGGGATTATAGGATTATAGATGGATCCCTTTTCTGATTGGTCTGTATTTTTAAAGGTTTTTATAAGTATTGTTTTTGAAATGAGAAAAAGAATTATCAAATCATTATTATTTATGTCAACAATGTAAGATATAGGTTTACTGTGGTGCTAGGAGGGGTTTAGTCAAGAACTAGAAAGCACTTAACTCTGCAGGTAACCCAACACTTCCCTGACCTTTCCTTCTGCAAGAGAGGATGAGTTGAGGATGAGAGAGGATGAGGGAAGAAGTCAGGAGGATGAAGGGGAGTGGGCTAAAGGAGTGTCCTACAGGCAACTGTGGGAAGCTTCAGTGGGAGAGGGAGAGGAGTTGCAGTGATGTCACACTTGAAAAACACTTTTTAAAAAATTAAGTCTCAGAAACTTTAGAACCTAGAAATAACATGCCTGGCTTTCAGTCAAGGGTGTGGAATCTTACTGAAAACTCATTAGGAAGAAGAAATGAAGTCACTGGGTCACACGCAAACTCAAGGCAAAAAAAGAGAAAGGAACAGAGGGACCAAAGAAAAAAGAAACATTCTTGGCTGTGGTGACTTTTATCATTGACAAGGCTTGAGATAAAAACAGGTCATTGCAGCCTATGCAAAACAACCAGTATTTCCTGCTGGAACTCTGCCCTTGGCTATGTTTCTAAGACTTGGGAGGTTTCTAATCAATTGGCCATAATGTGATGGGAATAAAGAGCTTTCCATTCCTATTGCTGTGCCTGTAACTAAGCAAATCTTCCTGATATCCCATCATGGAACCTTAAATAAATCTATTTAACCCTTCCATATTTCTCTTCATTTTCATCATGTTATATATTATGATAGAAAAGCAATGAACAAAATTATACATTCTAGATATTTTGGTGCATTTTATGGTGCTTAGTCACACAGTCGTGTCTGACTCTTTCTGACCCCAAGGACTGTAGCCCAGCAGGCTCCTCTGTCAATGGGGATTCTCCAGGCAAGAATACTGGAGTGGGCTGCCATGCCCTCCTCTAGGGGATCTTCCCAACCTCAGGATCAAATCTAGGTCTTCTGCATTGCAGGCGAATTCTTTTACCATCTGAGCCACCAGGGAGCATCTAAAGAATATTAAGAATCAGTTCATTTTCCTGAAATAGAAAGCTTAAGATTTGTTCATTACTTTTCCCTCTATCAGAAATGTAGTGCCTTCTAAAATGCCCAGTCTCATAGTGTTTCTTTAACAGAACGGCCACTTGACACCTTGTGGGCAATGAATGATGTAGAATGACTGCTACAAAGAAAAAGCTTCACCCTGTTTTTCAGGCAGGAATGTACTGGAGAGGAAGATTGTGAAGATACAAATCTTGGCCATTCCAGAAATTCTTTCTGGAAAAAAAAAAGCAGCAAACCTAAAGAGGGGACCAAACCCTGAGAAATAAGAGACAAGACTCAGAGAGTGAGTTGGAAAACAGTTGGTGTCCCTTACTGCTGTGACCTCACATATATAGTCAACTGCCCCACTGAGAAATTTAGGGTTAGGAATGCTCACTAACAAAATGCCACAGAATGCCACCACCTTTGGCACAGTGCAGTCAAAAACGATCTCTAAGCCTCAGTGGTGACATGGGCCTAGAGCTGAGGTTGGATGGACTAACCTATAAATCAGAGTTTCTCAACCCTAATGCATAGTATAATCGCCAGAGGAGATTTTTTTTAAAACAGTGACTGGAGCGTTACTGTTTAATGACTATCGAGTTTCTGTTCAGGATGAGTTCAGGATTAATTTAGGGTCAGTGAGTGCATGTACCTTAAAAAACAGTCAAGTAGCATATGGAAAGTGCTAAAGGAATTCCAGAGAAAAATGATTCCCAAAGGATTATGTGTATGGTAAAACTTCAGAGGGGAGGTTGCCTTTGAGCTGTGCTTTAAAGATAGTAGCATTTAGATAAAACGTGAAGACAGGAGAAAGCACTTTAAACAGGAGAAATGACTAAGAGGGAAGAGAACATATGTGTCATGAGGGAAATCTGAACTTAAAGACCAGAAGACTCCTTTGACGAGTAGTACAAAGAAAGATTGGAAACGAGATTCGTGATGAGTCTGTGAGACGAAAGAACATCAGGCTAAAGAATTTGATCTTAATTCTGAAATCAGAGGATAGCTGTTACAAAATATTGTGGGGTGGTATTGGCAGATTGGTGATATTTTTGAAAGATTTATTAGCACTGTTGTGGAGTTTGAGTGCAAGGTGGAGGGATCCATATGGTGAAAGGGGTAATTGTGTACTCCTAAGGCAATGAGGCCTCGACTAGGTGGAAATGGTGACATTGAAGCATGAGAACAAAAATAAATGCAAGAACAGATTCGAGACACGTAAGGCATCTGGGTAAGATGGTGTACGGTGATGGATGGACGCTGGTTAAGAGTAAAGTATGACACACGCCTTATTAAAGCAGTGATCAAAGTGGGAAACTATCAGTAAAGGCCTTCTCCTTTTCCTACATGCAGAATGTTTTCGTTTTTATGACTCAGCATGTTCATTTTAAAGGCTGCTTAAAAGCAGATCTGTTGAATGCATACTGAGCCAGGAAGTAGTGTTGGTTCGCTTTTCCCATCCTGTGCTCTCCTTATGGCCAGCTCTTGGCCCAGGTAGATAATCATTATTAACTTCTCTAAACCTTCGTTTCTTTCTTTTTTCTTTCTTTCTTTCTTTCTTTCTTTCTTTTTTTTTTTTAAATTTTGGCCTCTTTTATTGATTTTTTTAACCATTTATTTTCATCCATCTTCATTCTTTGGCCTATGTGGGCCTCCCATTGCAGTGGCCTCTCTTGTTGCAGAGCTGCAGCTCTGGGCACATGCACTCCAGCGTGCTGGCTCATAATTGAACACACTGATCCAGTTGCCCTGCGGCATGTGGGATCCTCCTGAGCCAGGGATCGAACAGGTGCCTCTTGCACTGCGAGGTATACTCTACCCACTGGACCACCAGGGAAGCCCTTCAGTTTCTTAATCAATAAAATGAGGTCAGCAATACCAGTTCTACTTACCTTGAAAGGCCATTATGAGAATCAGTTACTCTAGATTAAATTACATTCAAAAATATTTATTGCTCATCCAAGCTCTGTGTGTGGGCTTCCCCACACTCAGATGGTAAAGAATGGTAAAGAATCTGCCTGCAGTGAGGAGACCCAGATTCAATCCCTGGGTCGGGAAGATCCCTTTGAGAAAGAAATGGCAACCCATTCCAGTACTTTTTTTTTTAATTTTTATTTTTTTATAATTTTTTTTTTGCCACTTCTATTGATCTTTCATCTATTTATCTTTGTTCTTTGGCCTGTGTGGGCCTCCCATCACAGTGGCCTCTCTCTCTGCAGAGCACTGGATCTGGGTGCATGTGCTCCAGAGCGCTGGCTTGGTAATTGAACACATCAGTCCAGCCTCTCTGCGGCACGTGGGATCTTTCCAGGCCAGGGATCGAACCGGTGCCGCTTGCACTGCAAGGCGGTGTCCTTACCCACTGGACTACCAGGGATGCCCCACTCCAGTATTTTTGCTTGGAGAATTCCATGGACAGAAGACCGTGGTGGACTACAGTCCATGGGGTCACACAGAGTAGGCCACGACTGACTGACCAACACTTTCACTTTTCAAACTCTGTGTTAGATACAACAGGAAATATAATGATAAATGAGACAAAGACTTTAAGAATTCAGATAAATGAAGGTAAATATCTGGAGGATAAACTCAAGAACAGTTTCATGAAAGAGGTAATGTTTCAAATGTTTCATGAAACACTTGAGATAAGGCATCATTTGGTAGAGAATGGAGAATAAGGGGAAAGTAACTCATCCATTCATCTACTCATTTATCTATCCAGCATTTTGACGGGATCCTCCACTGTGACAGATCACAGAACTAATACTCTGCCCTTATGTAGCTCATAATCTAGAAAGGTACTTAGTTCAGAGCATAAGAGGGTTGAACAGAAGGTGATTAATTCAGTATTGAGCAAATCAAGAAAATCAGTGTAAACTGCATAAAAATCTAAAGTGTAAGAAACTTGAGATGAATGCAGTAGCAAAATATAGTGTGAAAGATCTGGATTGACCATATGATAAGATTTATTTTTGTTTAAAAGTACTCAGTCACTTCAGTTGTGTCTGACTTTTTTGCAGCTCCATGGATGATAGTCCCCTGGGCTCTTCTGTCCATGAAATTCTTCAGGGAGGAATACTGGAATGGGTTCCTATACCCATTTCCAGGGGATATTCCCATCCCAGGGATCAAACCTGTGTCTCTTGCATCTCCTGCATTGCAGACAGATTCTTTACCACTGAGCCACTGGGGGAGCCCCCTGTTGAAGAGTAGGAGGGCTTTAATTGCTTTTGAGATGCAGAGACCATATCTGGGAGAGAGAAAATATTTAAACAGTCAGGGAACAATCTGAACTATAGAATACTTGTTTGCATGTATATTCCATGTATTTCTTCTCTCTTGGTCACCTTTCACGCATCCCAGGGTTCTGAAAGACAGAACACCAGAGGAACTCCAGCCAAAACTATGGCCTCTTAGGTTATATGGTTCTGCTTCTCCTCAGTTGTTTCCTATTTATAACTTTCATTGTGGTTTTGGTCTTCTATGATGGATCTTGACATTGATGGAAACATTTCTGTTTCTATAATGGAAAAATTGGGCATCATTTTTGCAAACAAAGGAGGATTTTTTGGACAAGAGCATGAAAATTAAGTGTTCTAAACTTTTAAATGTATTATTCACATTTGTGAATATGTGAAGTAACAATTCACCATTGTGATCCAGGAATTTAGGAAAAAATAAAAGATCTCTTCCTTCCTGATACCCAGAGCCTTCGACTTAAGCTTCCTCTTTTCCATCCTTCTTGTGACTAAAGGACTTAAAGAAATGTTACCAGTTTTATGTCTTCATTAAACTAATCAACTGTGTCCCCTTAGATCCAGAGAGGAATCTTCCTCGACCCTGAACATCATCAGTGTATCAGGAGGAATTAGTCATCTGCCTCTTTCACAAGCTGCCCCCAATCTCCCAGCTTGTCTTTTAGTGTTCTTGAGTGCATCCATATGGTCTCCTATGATAGGAACCTTTGAATCCAATTATCTTTGAATTCTAACACGCCTACACCCCAGCTAACTCAGAATCCTTAATGATTTCCTTCTAATCTACAGCTTAAGTGTAGCACCCTATAAAAATGCCTGAAGAACTGCTCTGGGGGGTCAGGAATTCTCCCAACTATTCCTTCCTGCTCTCACCTGTGAGCCTTCTTTTCCAGGGCTGAAGTATCACAGCATCTGTCTTGTTGCTATACACTTGGCTTTTGTGTTGTATTACTGGTATCTTGAGAATGACCTGTCAGTCAGATGGACTCCCATTCTATTTCATGTTTGCTGATGGATTTGTTTATTCAGTAGCTCTGGACTCCTGCATATGAGCTCCAATTTTCCCCTACACTGACTTTCAAACTTGGTGTAATTACCCACTACCCACCTTATTTTGTATAACCTCTGTCCAACCTCTTGTGTTTTTTTCAGAGTAGTGTAGGAATAAAATGAATACTAGACTTGGGATCAGAAGACAAAGTTTCAACTCTCAGGTCTATCCTTTCTCAATCATAGAAACCCTGGAAATTCACTTATACTTTTTGAATTTTAGTTTTCTTACCTTTTATGCCTATGATGCAAATGCCTGCCCCCAATTCACATACAGTTGTGAGGATCAAATGAGATAATGTGCATTGAAAAACATTAGTGTATTTCTGGCTTTGAAAAGCCAGATGAACTATGGGGGCGGGTCTGGTCAGGCCATTTAAAATGACTCTTCTCTTGCTGTCTGTACATCCCTTGCTGACCAGTCCCTGCTTCACTCCTGTGATTATCGAGCCCTCTTATTTAATCATAGAGCTTAATTGTAACTGCCTATAGGCTTGCCCTCTGCCCAACTGCTAGTTTCTGTGGTAACTGATGAGTCAACCTAATGTCAATTCCCCCTATAAATGGTCACCTCCTTCTCCCCCAACTAGTGAAGATTGCTGTCACATCCTGAATGTTGTCTGCTGTACATTGAGGGGGTATTGCTCCAGGACCTTTTTCTCTTGGCTGTGTAAGATCCCTTATCCAAAAAAGCACTGATGTCTCTGTCAGTGTCTCCAGGCTTTTTCTTTGGTCTTAGGGCTGAACAATCACAAGGCCTGTGAGGTGTAGTCCAACAGGCAGATAGAAGAAACAACAGTGAAGCTGGTGACCTCTCTCTTCGTGTGCCGGATCCCATACCCATTTGTCTACTCAAGCATTTTGTTTCTAGAATTATCTTCAGTCTCCTACATCATTCGTTTTTCCTTCTCTATGGAATAATTCTGATCAACATGCAAACATGCTCACACCTGTTTCTCACACACGTACAACATCACAACAACGGCAAACCTAGACCTCATGCTCCCCAACCAGGTGTAAATCTTCTGCTGCTCTTTATAGTGTTTGTTGCCTCCTACTCTTTATTTAACCTACTCTGGTAGTTTGAGTACTCTGAAAAAGGGATACCTGCATGGGATCAGATGGGTAAGAGATTTATTGGGGGAATTGTTTGTGAAAGATGAAGGGAGGGAGCAGAAGTAGTTGGTAAGAACCATTAGACAGTGTTTTGAAAGGAGCAGGGGAAGGAGGGAGGATTAGCAAGAACCTCAGACTGCAGTTCAGTTCTAAGAAAGTTTTGGTGAGGCTGATTGGAAGTCCTTAAACTGCTTATCTATTAGAGGAATCCTCACAGGAATGGACCTGCACTAACCCCTCTCTAGGTTCAGTCACTGACTAGGGGATACAGGTAGAAAGCTGGGTCTGACATAGACCCAGGGGTGGATTTACAGGGGCTGCAGCTGGGGCGGTCAGTCAGTGCGATCCCTGCAGCCGCAGGTCTGAGTGACACATGTTCAAGGCTGCCACCGCTCCAGTCAGGCTTTTGTACCTGCTTCTCCTCTGAAACTGCTGTTGAAATCACCATTTCCGTCTTGCCAAATCCATTGGCAGTCCTCATATTCAGTTTTTATATTGTCCAACCCCTCAGCGGCTTTTGACACAGCTGATTACTTGATTCTTCCTAAAATACTTTCTTCTAGAAAGCCATACACTCCTAGTTTTTCTCTTACTATCATTAATAGACTAATAGTCTTTGCTGATTCTTTGTTTTCTTTTTGAAAATGCCCTAAGGCTCAATTCTCAGCCTCCTCTCTAGCTCCACTTCTTTGGTTATCTCTTCCAGCCCTGTGTTTTTCAGTGCCATCTAGATAGTGATGTCTCCTAAATTCATTATCTCAAATCAAAAACTCTCCCTGAACTCTAGAAATGAATGTGTACACTGGAAAGCTATTTGAGATCCTCTTGATTGTCTAACAAGAATATCAAACTTAAAACATGCAAAATACAACCTTCTATCTTGCTGTGAGGATAATTATCCATAGTGGGAAAGAGTAGAACAATTGAGACCAGTTAGAAGGCTATTATAACAATCCAGGCGAGATACAGGTAAGAGATGATACTAGCTTGAACAAGTAACGGGGACTTTGCAGATGTGATTAGGCCGCACACCTTGAGATGGGAGACTATCTTGGATTTTTAGACCCTGATGCAGGGAAAAACAGAAGGCATAAGGAGAAGGGGACGACAGAGGGCGATGTGGTTGAATGGCATCACTGAGTCAATGGACATGTGACTGAGGTGGTGAAGGACGGGGAAGCCTGGCATACTGCTGTCCATGGGGTCCCAAAGAGTCACACACGACTGAGTGACTGAACTGAACTGAAAATCAGAGAATATTGCTCAGCTGTTGGTCATGAAGAGAATGTGATAATGGAAGAATGGTTAGGGAAATTGGAATTACTGGTTTTGAGGATGAGGGAAAGGGGTAATGGGTTAAGAAATGAATGTTCCACTGGAATATGGAAAATGCCAGGAAGTGGATTCTTCCGTTGGTCTCCCAAAAGGAACAGTGCTGCCAACATCTTTATTTTAGCCCTTTATTTTAGGTCAGATTTCTGACCTATTGATAAGAAATGTGTTATCTGAAACCACTAAGTTATGGTACTTTGTTACAGCAGCAACAGGAAATTAATTCAGCATATGTATACTGGTCCTTGTATTAAAAGCATTAAAGGGACATTAAAGGGATTCTCAGGTGGCTCTGTGGGTATAAAATCTGCCTGCAATGCAGGAGGTGTAGAAGTTAGATCCCTCCGTCAGGAAGATTCCCTAGAGGAGGACATGGAAACCCACTCCAGCATTCTTGCCTGAGAGATCCCATAGACAGAGGAGCCTGGGGTCACAAAGAATTGGACATGACTGAAGCAACTAAGCATGCATGCATGCATGGATATTAAATGAAGTTAATATCCATGAAGTTAATTATATGAAGAATTGTGATTATGCATAAATGCCTCATTCCTTTCAGCTCACTCCTTAAGTATGGGGCTCCTCTTCCTCTCTGGGCTTCCCTTTTTAAATTTTTTAAAAATATTTATTTGAGGGAAAATCAAATGAAATCAGGCAGCACGAAGCTGGAAGTGGTAAAGAGTGTTCCACTGTCAGGAGCTCATGAAAGAACTTTTTATAGAAAAAAAGCAAAAGTAAGGTAAAGGAAATTGTTGATTGGCATAGCTTAAAGCCTAGTTGGCTCTTTGTGATCAACTGTCCTTAGTGTTTTGCTTTTGTAGCCTTGAGGCATTTGCAAGGTTAGTTTGCTTACAGAGGCTACCACAGCATTAGAGCCACTTCAATCCAGTGGCCTCCATATTTAACTAATTAAACAATTTCTCCATTTTGGTCATTTTCTCATACATGAGAAATAGCCCATAAGTGTAATTAACACCACTGTTGGTCACCATCAGGGTTAAGTACCTCTTGTCATTATGAAACTCCTGTTCATGATGTCACACATGTGAAAGAATTACTTCAGCTGTTCATCTCATTGGGTTTCATCTGATGTAAGAGAATGTGATAATGGAAGAATGGTTAGGAAATTGGAATTACTGGTTTTGAGGATGAGGGAAAGGGGTAATGGGTTAAGAAATGAATGTTCCACTGGAATATGGAAAATGCCAGGAAGTGGATTCTTCCGTTGGTCTCCCAAAAGGAACAGTGCTGCCAACATCTTTATTTTAGCCCTTTATTTTAGGTCAGATTTCTGACCTATTGATAAGAAATGTGTTATCTGAAACCACTAAGTTATGGTACTTTGTTACAGCAGCAACAGGAAATTAATTCAGCATATGTATACTGGTCCTTGTATTAAAAGCATTAAAGGGACATTAAAGGGATTCTCAGGTGGCTCTGTGGGTATAAAATCTGCCTGCAATGCAGGAGGTGTAGAAGTTAGATCCCTCCGTCAGGAAGATTCCCTAGAGGAGGACATGGAAACCCACTCCAGCATTCTTGCCTGAGAGATCCCATAGACAGAGGAGCCTGGGGTCACAAAGAATTGGACATGACTGAAGCAACTAAGCATGCATGCATGCATGGATATTAAATGAAGTTAATATCCATGAAGTTAATTATATGAAGAATTGTGATTATGCATAAATGCCTCATTCCTTTCAGCTCACTCCTTAAGTATGGGGCTCCTCTTCCTCTCTGGGCTTCCCTTTTTAAATTTTTTAAAAATATTTATTTGAGGGAAAATCAAATGAAATCAGGCAGCACGAAGCTGGAAGTGGTAAAGAGTGTTCCACTGTCAGGAGCTCATGAAAGAACTTTTTATAGAAAAAAAGCAAAAGTAAGGTAAAGGAAATTGTTGATTGGCATAGCTTAAAGCCTAGTTGGCTCTTTGTGATCAACTGTCCTTAGTGTTTTGCTTTTGTAGCCTTGAGGCATTTGCAAGGTTAGTTTGCTTACAGAGGCTACCACAGCATTAGAGCCACTTCAATCCAGTGGCCTCCATATTTAACTAATTAAACAATTTCTCCCTTTTGGTCATTTTCTCATACATGAGAAATAGACCATAAGTGTAATTAACACCACTGTTGGTCACCATCAGGGTTAAGTACCTCTTTTGTCATTATGAAACTCCTGTTCATGATGTCACACATGTGAAAGAATTACTTCAGCTGTTCATCTCATTGTTCATCTTGCTTCTGTTTCTCCAAGTGCAGTGAGACCATCTGATGTACTACTGATGGCTGTGAACATGCATTTAAGAACTTTGAGAGAATATAATGCACCACGGAGACTACAATGATAACTACTAGGAGAATAATACCAAGAGACTGAAGTATATTCCTTAGCTAGGGCCCCCACAAACCACACTTAGGTAGATGTTAGGTGTGTATGTATGTTCAGTTGTGTCAGACTCTTTGTGACCTCATGGACCATAGCTTGCCAGGCTCCTCTGTCCATGGAATTTTTCCAGGCAAGAATACTGGAGTGGGTTGCCTACTCCAGGGATCTTCCCAACCCAGGGATCAAACCCACATCTCTGTGTCTCCTGCATTGGACGGTGGATTCTTTGTCACTTAACTACTTGGGAAGCCATGAACCAAACTGGTTGGTACCAAATAAATCAAATAATGTACCTGAAGGGCAGCAGTCTGTTTTAGCCAAGTATCTTGTTTGTTAATGTCTTGTATTTGCTACAATTCCAGAGGTGTTGATCCAGATACAGCAGGGGGAGTTTGCTATGGGACAGACTCTTCTTTGTTCAGTCAATTAGTAATCTAAAGCAATTCTGTTATTTAAAAGCCAACTTAGCAAGAAAATCTTGGGACTCTTTTTTTTTTTTTTAACTTTATTTTTATTTTTGGCTGTGCTGGGTGTTTGTTGATGTGTGGGTTTAGCTGCTCTGCGGTATGTGGGATCTTCCCGGATCAGGGATTCAACCTGGGTCTCCTGCACTGGCAGACAGGTTCTTATCCATTGAGCCACAGTGAAGCCCTCTTGGGACTCTTGTTGTGTATCTATGGCTGCTAGTAGGTTCAGTTGCTAGAGATAAGGAACATTGATGGAGAAAAAGCAAAAGGAATAAAAATTTCATGGGGAGAACTGTCCACGTCTAGATGCCACTTATTTTGAGGGAAAGTACTTAGGCAAGTATTTGAGTTGTGAGCTGAATTAGCAGGCTTTGTCCTTGAAGCATCATTTTTACTTGAAAGTAAAAACTGATAAACAAACAAACAAACAAAAAACTGATAAACAAACAGCTATCGTTAGTCAGAACTTGAATTTTCTCAAACAAGTGAAGTGAGCCTGTCATTCAAGGAAAACAGCTGAAAATATCTGTTGCCAGTAATAGTTTGAACTTTTAACCCCAAAGTGGACGTTTAGAAGATTTGTATTTACCATCATGAACTTGGCAGCTTCCGCATATATTTAAAGATTTTTCTAATGAGATTTGTGATGATGGTAACTGATGTGATTTTTGATATCATATACTATGTCAACATTTGGAATGTCTGTATAACTCAGTGAAATAATAGTTTTCAAATGGTTGATGCATGATGTTTAAAAACATGCATGGGAGGAATTCCCTGGAGGTCCATTGGTTAGGTCCATTGGTTAGGTCTTGATGTTTTCACTGCTGAATTTCACTGCTAATATCGAACTAAGGGGAACTAAGGGGGAACTAACTGGGGGAACTAAGATCCTGCAAACCAAAGGGCATGGCCAAAGGTGAATGAATAAAGTAAAACATGCATTGGGTTAAAGATTCATTCAGAGCTTAAGATAAATGAATGGACCCTAATGTAACAATATAAATGTTCACTTGTATGGTTTCAAATTCCATATTATAACTAACACGTGTGTGTGTGTGTGTGTGTGTGTGTGTGTGTATTACTTGTTCAGTCGTGTCTGACTCTTTGCGACCCCATGGATGGTAGCCCACCAGGCTCCTCTGTCCATGAGATTCTCCAGGCAAGAATACCAGAGTGGGTTGCCATTTCAGAAACAATTAATTATCAAGTTTTGGCGTAGTATCAAAGAATAACCACAAAATTCTGAAAAGTCTTAATATGCTAGTACTTCTTTTTCCAGCTTAAGAAAAGCTTGTACGGACGTTAAGTGAAGTTATGAATTGTGATTATTTCTGAAGAAGGGTATTCTAATGTCTGAATTGAGGCCACACTTATATTTAAATGACTCAGTTCTTTCTAGTACCTTAGAAAGTGGTCAGAAAGGTAATGAGACCTTCCTAGGTTTTCATCCAGGGGTGAAAGGAACACCACCCACTCATAAAAAAAAATGCAGACATAGACATGGAGAGAAAAGGGCACTAAATCAGGGTGAAAGATGACATGACTCAAGGAGCATATGACCACATGGTAGAACATGAGGACACAGAATGTTTTACTCACAAAACCAAGATAGCTATAGTCAAGTGGAATAGAGGGTGCTTAATAGTGTTAATAGGGTACAAAATACTGTTGCCAGTAATAGTTTGAACTTTTAACCCCAAAGTGGACGTTAGAAGATTTGTATTTACCATCATGAACTTGGCAGCTTCCGCATATTTAAAGATTTTTCTAATGAGATTTGTGATGATGGTAACTGATGTGATTTTTGATATCATATACTATGTCAACATTTGGAATGTCTGTATAACTCAGTGAAATAATAGTTTTCAAATGGTTGATGCATGATGTTTAAAAACATGCATGGGAGGAATTCCCTGGAGGTCCATTGGTTAGGTCCATTGGTTAGGTCTTGATGTTTTCACTGCTGAATTTCACTGCTAATATCGAACTAAGGGGAACTAAGGGGGAACTAACTGGGGGAACTAAGATCCTGCAAACCAAAGGGCATGGCCAAAGGTGAATGAATAAAGTAAAACATGCATTGGGTTAAAGATTCATTCAGAGCTTAAGATAAATGAATGGACCCTAATGTAACAATATAAATGTTCACTTGTATGGTTTCAAATTCCATATTATAACTAACACGTGTGTGTGTGTGTGTGTGTGTGTGTGTGTGTATTACTTGTTCAGTCGTGTCTGACTCTTTGCGACCCCATGGATGGTAGCCCACCAGGCTCCTCTGTCCATGAGATTCTCCAGGCAAGAATACCAGAGTGGGTTGCCATTTCAGAAACAATTAATTATCAAGTTTTGGCGTAGTATCAAAGAATAACCACAAAATTCTGAAAAGTCTTAATATGCTAGTACTTCTTTTTCCAGCTTAAGAAAAGCTTGTACGGACGTTAAGTGAAGTTATGAATTGTGATTATTTCTGAAGAAGGGTATTCTAATGTCTGAATTGAGGCCACACTTATATTTAAATGACTCAGTTCTTTCTAGTACCTTAGAAAGTGGTCAGAAAGGTAATGAGACCTTCCTAGGTTTTCATCCAGGGGTGAAAGGAACACCACCCACTCATAAAAAAAAATGCAGACATAGACATGGAGAGAAAAGGGCACTAAATCAGGGTGAAAGATGACATGACTCAAGGAGCATATGACCACATGGTAGAACATGAGGACACAGAATGTTTTACTCACAAAACCAAGATAGCTATAGTCAAGTGGAATAGAGGGTGCTTAATAGTGTTAATAGGGTACAGCATAGATTCCATGACTTCCTTTTCTTTAATTTTGTTGTTGTTGTTGTTGAGTTATAGTTGATTTACAATGTTGTGCCAGTCTTTGTACAACAAACTGATTCTGTTACACACATATAAACATTCTTTTGGGGGTTTTTTTGCTTAATATTCTTTTCCATTGTAGTTTATCACAAGATCCTGAATGTAGTTCTCTGTGCTATACAGTAGGACCTTATAATTTATCCACTCTATGTATAATAGTTTACATTCTGCCTCCCACACCCCTCCTCTTCAGCCACCACAAATGAGTCCATGACTTCTTTGCAGTGGTTAATCCTTTTTAAAATTAAATTTGGCCTAGAAATTACTCTTTTAACCAGAAACTAAGAGGCAAAATGCCAAGCAGAGAAGCAGATATGGATTGTACTGAGTGGAAAATTATACAGAGGCAAAGAAACCATTTCTCTTACAGAGTTCCAAGTGGCTAAATCTTTTAGAGAAAGGAGAATGTTGAGAGGGAGTTACTGTGAAAATCCCCAGTGGAGCCAGGAATTTTTCTGGTGGCAGCCATGTAAAGAGGGATATTAAAAAACATTGTTTTTAAGCATCGGCCAAAGTTCACTGAGTGATATCTGCTTGTTTGCATGGAGAGAAAATGAATAATATATGCAAATTCCATGCTTAAAGTCCCCTTGTTTAGAGGTCTGGCCTGCTTGATTTTTTCTCCCTAATCTATTTAGGAAGGACCTTTTCTTTTGTTTTAATATCAAATAGGCTTTAGCATGGGCAGGTCTAATGAGACTTTGCCATTGGTGGAGGCTTAACAGGGCATCAGGTTAGAATTTTTTACACTCTACCTCATGAAAGTGGTCAGAAAGGTAATGAGACCTTCCTAGGTTTTCATCCAGGGGTGAAAGGAACACCACCCACTCATAAAAAAATGCAGACATAGACATGGAGAGAAAAGGGCACTAAATCAGGGTGAAAGATGACATGACTCAAGGAGCATATGACCACATGGTAGAACATGAGGACACAGAATGTTTTACTCACAAAACCAAGATAGCTATAGTCAAGTGGAATAGAGGGTGCTTAATAGTGTTAATAGGGTACAGCATAGATTCCATGACTTCCTTTTCTTTAATTTTGTTGTTGTTGTTGTTGAGTTATAGTTGATTTACAATGTTGTGCCAGTCTTTGTACAACAAACTGATTCTGTTACACACATATAAACATTCTTTTGGGGGTTTTTTTGCTTAATATTCTTTTCCATTGTAGTTTATCACAAGATCCTGAATGTAGTTCTCTGTGCTATACAGTAGGACCTTATAATTTATCCACTCTATGTATAATAGTTTACATTCTGCCTCCCACACCCCTCCTCTTCAGCCACCACAAATGAGTCCATGACTTCTTTGCAGTGGTTAATCCTTTTTAAAATTAAATTTGGCCTAGAAATTACTCTTTTAACCAGAAACTAAGAGGCAAAATGCCAAGCAGAGAAGCAGATATGGATTGTACTGAGTGGAAAATTATACAGAGGCAAAGAAACCATTTCTCTTACAGAGTTCCAAGTGGCTAAATCTTTTAGAGAAAGGAGAATGTTGAGAGGGAGTTACTGTGAAAATCCCCAGTGGAGCCAGGAATTTTTCTGGTGGCAGCCATGTAAAGAGGGATATTAAAAAACATTGTTTTTAAGCATCGGCCAAAGTTCACTGAGTGATATCTGCTTGTTTGCATGGAGAGAAAATGAATAATATATGCAAATTCCATGCTTAAAGTCCCCTTGTTTAGAGGTCTGGCCTGCTTGATTTTTTCTCCCTAATCTATTTAGGAAGGACCTTTTCTTTTGTTTTAATATCAAATAGGCTTTAGCATGGGCAGGTCTAATGAGACTTTGCCATTGGTGGAGGCTTAACAGGGCATCAGGAGATTTTAAGTAAATTTCATTAGAAGGCTACAGTCTCTACCTCATGAAAGATTATATTTTTAAAATGCAAGGGGTCAGACTGTCCCTCCAATTTGCTAGAGCAATAACCTAGAAATATCCTACAGGGATTATCTGTAGGTTTCTGGTACCCCCTCTGTAATCTCCCTCCAGTCATGAGCAAGCCATGTAAACTCAGAGCCCATAGTGCTTGGACAGTTGTTTTCTGTCTTTCAGCAAAAAGCAGAAAAGAGTATGGCTAAATATGATTATTGTTTGGATACTAGATCTGATAGAAAATAAAAGGGCATATTAATCACTTTTGACCAGTTTCTGGTTTTTTTTTTTAGAATTCAAAGTTTATGTCACATTGTTATTAAAAAAATTAAAATGTGACTTGTTCCAGAGAAGGGAAGTATTCCTAATTTCGAAGACTCTGAAACAAATAGAAACTTCCTTAAGTTCAATGAAATTAAAAAGCAGATATAGTTAGAACTTTATGAAGACCTCTGTTTAAGTACGAATTTTTGAGTGTTTGTATGTGACTAAGCAAAAGAATTCTTTGAAATCTTGAAAGCCTTTCCTGCACAGAAACTCTCTTCTGACTCAGGCTGTCATAGGAGTCTGGATGGGAGAGACTTTGAAAAGGTGGTAAATAATGCAAAACGGGGCTGTCAAGACAAGAGGCGGCCTAGGACACTTCCTTTAGCCAGTCTTGGCTACAGAAATTCACAGATTCCCCAGAAAAGATCATAGATGTTAACAAGAGATTCACACATTGCTAGAACTTTCTCTCACTCTTTCTTTCGAGTTAGTGAATTCACATTTTAAAATTCCTGAAGTACGAGAGACATAACTAATATTACCAGTGTTTTAGACATCCTTCAATGTATATATGAACAAATGTACATACAGTTTTACACAAATGATAATTTCTCATATCCTTTGAACCTGATTTTTCACTAAACAGTATCTTGAAATTAATTCTGTATCAATAATAATTTAAATAGAAAGGATCTGGCCTGCTTGATTTTTTCTCCCTAATCTATTTAGGAAGGACCTTTTCTTTTGTTTTAATATCAAATAGGCTTTAGCATGGGCAGGTCTAATGAGACTTTGCCATTGGTGGAGGCTTAACAGGGCATCAGGAGATTTTAAGTAAATTTCATTAGAAGGCTACAGTCTCTACCTCATGAAAGATTATATTTTTAAAATGCAAGGGGTCAGACTGTCCCTCCAATTTGCTAGAGCAATAACCTAGAAATATCCTACAGGGATTATCTGTAGGTTTCTGGTACCCCCTCTGTAATCTCCCTCCAGTCATGAGCAAGCCATGTAAACTCAGAGCCCATAGTGCTTGGACAGTTGTTTTCTGTCTTTCAGCAAAAAGCAGAAAAGAGTATGGCTAAATATGATTATTGTTTGGATACTAGATCTGATAGAAAATAAAAGGGCATATTAATCACTTTTTAACATTTTCTGGTTTTTTTTAGAATTCAAAGTTTATGTCACATTGTTATTAAAAAATTAAAATGTGACTTGCTCCAGAGAAGGGAAGTATTCCTAATTTCGAAGACTCTGAAACAAATAGAAACTTCCTTAAGTTCAATGAAATTAAAAAGCAGATATAGTTAGAACTTTATGAAGACCTCTGTTTAAGTACGAATTTTTGAGTGTTTGTATGTGACTAAGCAAAAGAATTCTTTGAAATCTTGAAAGCCTTTCCTGCACAGAAACTCTCTTCTGACTCAGGCTGTCATAGGAGTCTGGATGGGAGAGACTTTGAAAAGGTGGTAAATAATGCAAAACGGGGCTGTCAAGACAAGAGGCGGCCTAGGACACTTCCTTTAGCCAGTCTTGGCTACAGAAATTCACAGATTCCCCAGAAAAGATCATAGATGTTAACAAGAGATTCACACATTGCTAGAACTTTCTCTCACTCTTTCTTTCGAGTTAGTGAATTCACATTTTAAAATTCCTGAAGTACGAGAGACATAACTAATATTACCAGTGTTTTAGACATCCTTCAATGTATATATGAACAAATGTACATACAGTTTTTACACAAATGATAATTTCTCATATCCTTTGAACCTGATTTTTTCACTAAACAGTATCTTGAAATTAATTCTGTATCAATAATAATTTTACTCATCTTTCTTCAGCAGCATAGTATTCCATTGAATAGATGCATCATAATTTATTTAATTTATTTAATCAACTCCACATTGATGTAATGAGCTGTATCTTATTTTGTACATATGCAAGTAATGTATAGAATAAATTCCTAGAGGTAGAATTTGCTGATTCTAAGAGTACATGTGTGTTTAATTTTTTTTTTTTTTAATTTTTTGGCCACTTTTTATTTGTCCTTCATTTATTTATTTTCATCCATCTTCATTATTTGTCCTTTTGGGCTTCCCATTGCAGTGGCCTCCCCCGTTGCAGAGCACCGGCTCTGCGCACAGGCACTCCAGAGCTCTGGCTTGGTAATTAATTGGACACATCGGTCCAGCCACTCCATGGCGTGTGAGATCCTCCCAGGCCAGGGATTGAACCGGTGCCCCTTGCACTGCAAGGCGGAGTCTTTACCCACTGGACCACCAGGAAAGCCCCGTGTGTTTAATTTTGATAGATGTTGCTAAATTACCCTACATAGAGGTTGTAGTAGTTTATTTTCCTATCAGCAGTATGTGAAAATGCCTCTTTACATACTCTCATTAATGCAATGTTATCAAGCTTTGTGATCTTTTCCAATTTGTGGGGTTAACCATGACATTTCAGTTTAATTTTATTTTGTCTTTCTCATTATGAGATTAAACATTTTTTCATAAGTTTTAAGTGAGCCGACAAAACTTTCTGCTCAGGCTCTAGGATCTATACTTGGGGAAAAAAAACGGGCTGTCAAGACAAGAGGCCGCCTAGGACACTTCCTTTAGCCAGTCTTGGCTACAGAAATTCACAGATTCCCCAGAAAAGATCATAGATGTTAACAAGAGATTCACACATTGCTAGAACTTTCTCTCACTCTTTCTTTCGAGTTAGTGAATTCACATTTTAAAATTCCTGAAGTACGAGAGACATAACTAATATTACCAGTGTTTTAGACATCCTTCAATGTATATATGAACAAATGTACATACAGTTTTTACACAAATGATAATTTCTCATATCCTTTGAACCTGATTTTTTCACTAAACAGTATCTTGAAATTAATTCTGTATCAATAATAATTTTACTCATCTTTCTTCAGCAGCATAGTATTCCATTGAATAGATGCATCATAATTTATTTAATTTATTTAATCAACTCCACATTGATGTAATGAGCTGTATCTTATTTTGTACATATGCAAGTAATGTATAGAATAAATTCCTAGAGGTAGAATTTGCTGATTCTAAGAGTACATGTGTGTTTAATTTTTTTTTTTTTTAATTTTTTGGCCACTTTTTATTTGTCCTTCATTTATTTATTTTCATCCATCTTCATTATTTGGCCTGTGTGGGCTTCCCATTGCAGTGGCCTCCCCCGTTGCAGAGCACCGGCTCTGCGCACAGGCACTCCAGAGCTCTGGCTTGGTAATTAATTGGACACATCGGTCCAGCCACTCCATGGCGTGTGAGATCCTCCCAGGCCAGGGATTGAACCGGTGCCCCTTGCACTGCAAGGCGGAGTCTTTACCCACTGGACCACCAGGAAAGCCCCGTGTGTTTAATTTTGATAGATGTTGCTAAATTACCCTACATAGAGGTTGTAGTAGTTTATTTTCCTATCAGCAGTATGTGAAAATGCCTCTTTACATACTCTCATTAATGCAATGTTATCAAGCTTTGTGATCTTTTCCAATTTGTGGGGTTAACCATGACATTTCAGTTTAATTTTATTTTGTCTTTCTCATTATGAGATTAAACATTTTTTCATAAGTTTTAGAGCCTTTTATTTTTCCTTTTATGTAAACTGTTCAGATTATTTGCCCGTTTGTCTATTAGTTATCTGTAGGGTTTTTTTTTTCTTACTTTTGCTTTTTTTTATTCAGTTCACTTTAGGATAAAATGAATCTGGAGTTGCTGTCCATAATGAGAGAATATATTTAATTGGTGAACATTCAATTTGGACACATCAGCTCGTAGCTTATATCCAGGTGAGTGGTTAAGTTTCTTCTGTAATTTGTTGAAGTGGTTCAGTGAGCTACTTTTTGCAGTGCTACTGCTTGATGGAGGGAGAGATGCTTACATGGAGGAAGAGGCTCGAGCGCCTTTTATTCAGCTAGTTCAGCCATGAAACTTAAAAATGATACCTAATGGGCTTCCCTTGTGGTCCAGTGGGTAAAGAGTTCGCCTTGCAGTGCAGGGGGCACTGATTCAATCCCTGGCCCAAAGAGATCCCATGTGTGGTGGAGTGGCTGGACTGGTGTGTCCAAATGTGACCCAGTGCTCTGGAGCACATGTGCCCAGAGAGGCCACTGTGATGGGTGGCCCACACAGGCCAGAGAAGAAAAATGGATGAAAATAAATAAACAAAAAATCAATAAAAGTGGCCAAAAATTTTAAAAATATGTCCTATTGAAAATAAAGATGTGGATGAGCTTTGAAAATCTATGTCATATATACTAGAAATAGAATACCTCATTCCTTTCTCATAAACTGAAAAATCTAGAAATCTTTGATAATAGAACTTTCATACTCCCAAAACTTTATAAATATTTCCTTTCCACTCCATGTCCTTATTTTCTACATCATAATTCACTCATTTTGGTAAGTGCCACCTACTGAGGTGTTCTCTGTCCTGGGAGAAGTGAGGAGTGGTTTATGATTGGTCCAACAGGGCAGCATGTGCCCCAAAAGTCAGCCCTAACACTTGAACATGTGAGCAGCCTGGGCTGGGCAAATTGCCAATAGAGTCTTTCAGATTCATGATAGTTTCTGTTAACATAACAACTTATGAATGTTATCTGAATGTTTTCATAATTCTTTTCATAGTTGTTTTTCTATTTTACATATTCCCTACTAACATACTGACATGCCCTGACCTTTTCCTCATTGCCAGAAAAATGTATCTTTCTAACTACTCGTATTGTCAAATCTCATCTTTAAGAGATGATTTTAAACAACTGCTTCAATATGTTTAATAATTGCAGAACTATTTAAGCTTTAATTTCTCCTTCAGTCACTTCTCATATGATATATATATTTTTCAAAAAACTTTCCATGTGATCTAAGTCATTAAAATTGTTAGCATATAGTTCTTGTGTTTATAGTTTTTTAAAAAGTAAGATCCTTTATAGATAAACAATGGTACTTTGTGATATGAATTATAGATATTTTCCTGCCATTTTCACAGAATTAAAGAATCTTAAACTAATTTTTGCCCTTAAGTTTTTACAATGACTTCAATGATATAAATTTCTTGGGTCACAGTTTCTTTACTTGATAATTTTAGAGGCATTTCTTCAGTCTTCTGGGCTTAATATTATTATAGATAAGTCTGATGTCAGCCTGTTTTGTTTTTACCTTTCATAGATGACTCATTTATTTGTAACTGATTGTCCAAAAGATTACTTATCTTCACAGATTAACTACTGTATCAGAATATATCTGTGTTGACCACTATGTGCCATTTTTTTTCTGAGACCTGACATTCTCTTTCAAAATGAACATTTCTTCAATAAAATTAAATTTAGCTTATCAGTTATTTCTTTCACCAATTGTGCCTGTGGTATTTTATCTAAAAAGATATCATCCTGCCAGAGGTCATATAGGTTTGCTCTTACAATATCTTCTATTTTTATACACATTTCATAGTTTTGCATTTTATATCTAGGTATATGATTCATTTTGAATTAATGTTTGATAATTTTTCTGTCTAGATTCATGGTGTTGCAAGTGGATATCCAGTGATCCCATCACCATTTGTTGAAAAGATTATTTTTCTCCATTGTACTATCTTTCTTCCCTTGTAAAAGATCAGTTCACTGTATGTGTGTTTACTTCTGGGCTGTCTGTTCTATTGAGCTATTCACTGGTTTATTCACCATTACCACACTGTTTTGATTACAGTTGCTTTATAGTAATTCTTGAAATCTAGTAGTTTCAGTGTTCCAACTTTGTTCTTTTCCTTCAGTATTGTGATGATTCTGCCAAGCTTTTTTGTCTCCATATAAGCATTAGGATCCATTTGTCAATATCCAGAAATTGGCTTGCTGTAATTTTGATTGGGATTTCATTGGATCATAGATGAAGCTGGGACAAGCTGATATTTTGACAATGTTGAGTCTTCCTCAGTGTTGACCATGGATTCTTTCTCTATTTATTTAGTTTTTCTTTGATTTTTATTCATTAGAGTTTTAATAGTCTAGATAAACAATGGTACTTTGTGATATGAATTATAGATATTTTCCTGCCATTTTCACAGAATTAAAGAATCTTAAACTAATTTTTGCCCTTAAGTTTTACAATGACTTCAATGATATAAATTTCTTGGGTCACAGTTTCTTTACTTGATAATTTTAGAGGCATTTCTTCAGTCTTCTGGGCTTAATATTATTATAGATAAGTCTGATGTCAGCCTGTTTTGTTTTTACCTTTCATAGATGACTCATTTATTTGTAACTGATTGTCCAAAAGATTACTTATCTTCACAGATTAACTACTGTATCAGAATATATCTGTGTTGACCACTATGTGCCATTTTTTCTGAGACCTGACATTCTCTTTCAAAATGAACATTTCTTCAATAAAATTAAATTTAGCTTATCAGTTATTTCTTTCACCAATTGTGCCTGTGGTATTTTATCTAAAAAGATATCATCCTGCCAGAGGTCATATAGGTTTGCTCTTACAATATCTTCTATTTTTATACACATTTCATAGTTTTGCATTTTATATCTAGGTATATGATTCATTTTGAATTAATGTTTGATAATTTTTCTGTCTAGATTCATGGTGTTGCAAGTGGATATCCAGTGATCCCATCACCATTTGTTGAAAAGATTATTTTTCTCCATTGTACTATCTTTCTTCCCTTGTAAAAGATCAGTTCACTGTATGTGTGTTTACTTCTGGGCTGTCTGTTCTATTGAGCTATTCACTGGTTTATTCACCATTACCACACTGTTTTGATTACAGTTGCTTTATAGTAATTCTTGAAATCTAGTAGTTTCAGTGTTCCAACTTTGTTCTTTTCCTTCAGTATTGTGATGATTCTGCCAAGCTTTTTTGTCTCCATATAAGCATTAGGATCCATTTGTCAATATCCAGAAATTGGCTTGCTGTAATTTTGATTGGGATTTCATTGGATCATAGATGAAGCTGGGACAAGCTGATATTTTGACAATGTTGAGTCTTCCTCAGTGTTGACCATGGATTCTTTCTCTATTTATTTAGTTTTTCTTTGATTTTTATTCATTAGAGTTTTTAATAGTTAGCCTCAAATAGATCATATAGCTATTTTATTACATTTATACCTAAGTATTTTGCTTTTTGGTGTGCTAATATAAATAGTATTATGTTTTTAATTTCAAACACTTATTCATTGCTAGTATATAGGAGGTCAGTTGACTTTTGTATATTAATTTTGGAAGGCAGCTATGATCACCACTGTGCCACCAATGCACATTGTGTATTTATTTTGTTTCTTACAACCTTGTTGTAGTTGTCCCTTAGATCCAGAAGATTTTTATTGCTTCTTTTGGATTTTCTTCATAGACAGTCATGCCACCTTCAAAGAAAGAGACAGTTATATTTCTTCCTTCCCAATCTGTATATTTTAATTTTTTTCTTATCTTCCAGGATGATGGTAAAAAGAGGTGGTAAGAGGGGACATCCTTACCTTCTTCCTCATATTAATAGGAAAACTTCTAATTTCTTATCATTAAACATGTTAACTGTAGGTTTCTTGGTAGATATTCTTTACCTTTTTGAAAAAGTAACCTTCCTCTCTATTCCTCTCTTCTTGAGTTTTTGCTGTGAATGGGTATTGGATTTTGCCAAATGCTTTTTCTACATTTTTTTTATTGATATTGATCCTGTGATTTCTCTTTTATAGCCTGCTCATACAATGTTATATTAACTTTTAAAAGTTGTACCTGCCTTATATACCTGGGATAAATCCCACTTGGTAATGGAATATACTACTTTTCGAGAAGGAAATGGCAACCCACTCCAGTATTCATGCCTAGGAAATCCCATGGACAGAGGCCTGTTGGGCTGCAGTCTATGGGGTCACAAGAGTTGGACTCAACTTAGCGACTTATTGTTGGATTTATTTGTAATATTTTGTTGGAAAATTTTGCTCTATATTTATAAGAGTTACTGGGTTATAGTTTTCTTTTTTCTGTTTTTGAATTTTGGTCTTTTTTTTTTTTTCAATCCATCTTTATTCTTTGACCTGTGTGGGCCTCCCATCACAGTGGCCTTTCTCACTGCAGAGCACTGGCTCTAGATGCATACACCCCAGAGCCCAGGCTCGTAATTGGACACACTGGTCCAGACGCTCTGTGGCATGTGGGATCTTCCTGGGCCAGGGATCGAACTGATGCCCCTTGCACTGCAGGACAGACTCTTTACCCACTGGACCACCAGGGAAGCCCTATGGTTTTCTTTTATTGTAATGTCTGTGTCTGATTTTGATTGGGGTAACACTGTCCTTGTAGAATGAATTAGGAAACACTGCTTCCATCTTCAAAAAAGAACTGTAAAGAATTAGTATAATATCTTACTTAAATGTTTGATGTATTTCACCATTTAACCCATCTGGGCCTGGTGCTGTCTGTTTTGATTCTTTCTTTCATGTATGTACACTGATTGAGAACATCTATTTCCTTTTGTGTGGATTTCTGCAGACAGTGTCTGTCAAGAAATTGGTCTGTTTCACTTAGGTTATCAAATTTGTGGGCAAAGAGTTATTCAAAGTTTTCCTTTATTATTCTCTTAATGTCCATGGAATCTATAGTGATGTCCCATGTCCCCCCCTTTTATTTCTGAAATTAGTTATTTGTGTCCTTTCTTTTTTCTTGATTAGCCTGGCTAGCAAATTATTATTGATCTTTTCAAAGAACCAGTTTTGACATAATTGGTTTTCTCTCCCTTCTTTTCTAAGGCTTTTACCTAACTTTTTTTGAGGGGGGAGCTTATTGGTTTTTTCATTTATTTATTTTCATCCATCTTTATTCTTTGGCCTGTGTGAGCCTCACATTGCAGTGGCCTCTCATTGCAGAGCAGTGGCTCTGGACGCATGTGCTCCAGAGCACTGGCTCATAATTGGACACACTGGTCCAGCCACTCTGTGACATGTGGGATCTTCCCCGGGCCAGAGATCGAACCAGTGCCCCTTGCACTGCAAGACGGACTCTTCACCCACTGGACCACCAGGGAAGATCACCCTTTTAAGGCTTTTAAATACATTATATGTATATATAGATTCTTGTTTTATAGATTAATTGCTTTATTAATTGTTTAAATACATGGCAAACATTTCATCAAGTTTTTCATCTGTTTCATTGAAATACTGCTTTGATCAGTGTTTATTGGTACTTTGTTTTCTTGTTCCTTTTTTCTTGTAATACTTTTACATAGATTCTAGAATGTGTATTTTTGATTTCTCATGTTGGTTAACTGTCTTTTCCTTCACCAGCTATTTGCAAATGATTCATAGGTTATGGATGCTGAAACGATATCCAAGGCTACCAGCCTTCTCCCTAGAGCCCTTAGTTAAATGTGAGAGTCCATTTAACTGTTGCCTTTCTCTGGTCAACAGAAATAGACGGCTTGTAAGATTGAAAGTATTCAGAATCTTTTCTAATCTGCTGCCTCACCAACAGGCTGTTACTTAAAATATGGCCCATCCTATCAGTCCTTGTTGAGTCTTATTAGCTCTGCTCCTCAAACTAGTGCATGGATGCTTCTGTCACTGTTCTGCACACCTTGTTCCAGTTAGGACACAGGAGGAGTTTAGTTCTTTATCTGGGACACTCTCATCTTGGAGTAGTGGGCTCTCAAGAAATTGGTCTGTTTCACTTAGGTTATCAAATTTGTGGGCAAAGAGTTATTCAAAGTTTTCCTTTATTATTCTCTTAATGTCCATGGAATCTATAGTGATGTCCCATGTCCCCCCCTTTTATTTCTGAAATTAGTTATTTGTGTCCTTTCTTTTTTCTTGATTAGCCTGGCTAGCAAATTATTATTGATCTTTTCAAAGAACCAGTTTTGACATAATTGGTTTTCTCTCCCTTCTTTTCTAAGGCTTTTACCTAACTTTTTTTGAGGGGGGAGCTTATTGGTTTTTTCATTTATTTATTTTCATCCATCTTTATTCTTTGGCCTGTGTGAGCCTCACATTGCAGTGGCCTCTCATTGCAGAGCAGTGGCTCTGGACGCATGTGCTCCAGAGCACTGGCTCATAATTGGACACACTGGTCCAGCCACTCTGTGACATGTGGGATCTTCCCCGGGCCAGAGATCGAACCAGTGCCCCTTGCACTGCAAGACGGACTCTTCACCCACTGGACCACCAGGGAAGATCACCCTTTTAAGGCTTTTAAATACATTATATGTATATATAGATTCTTGTTTTATAGATTAATTGCTTTATTAATTGTTTAAATACATGGCAAACATTTCATCAAGTTTTTCATCTGTTTCATTGAAATACTGCTTTGATCAGTGTTTATTGGTACTTTGTTTTCTTGTTCCTTTTTTCTTGTAATACTTTTACATAGATTCTAGAATGTGTATTTTTGATTTCTCATGTTGGTTAACTGTCTTTTCCTTCACCAGCTATTTGCAAATGATTCATAGGTTATGGATGCTGAAACGATATCCAAGGCTACCAGCCTTCTCCCTAGAGCCCTTAGTTAAATGTGAGAGTCCATTTAACTGTTGCCTTTCTCTGGTCAACAGAAATAGACGGCTTGTAAGATTGAAAGTATTCAGAATCTTTTCTAATCTGCTGCCTCACCAACAGGCTGTTACTTAAAATATGGCCCATCCTATCAGTCCTTGTTGAGTCTTATTAGCTCTGCTCCTCAAACTAGTGCATGGATGCTTCTGTCACTGTTCTGCACACCTTGTTCCAGTTAGGACACAGGAGGATTTTAGTTCTTTATCCTGGGCATGCTCACTCTCATCTTGGAGTAGTGCCAGGTCTCTCAGGGATTTGCATTCATAGGCATCCCCTTCTGCTTCCTCCCACATCCTGTTTGATCTTCACTGTTTGGCAGCCCTTTTATCTATTTGTGGCTTAGGATTTCATATGCAACCTAGCTTGCATTTCTCTCATTCTTCTTCAGTGTGATTTCCTAGAGGAGAAGGAGGAAATGCCGATTTTATCCCACTGTTTTCAAACTGAAAATCTGTATCCAATTCTTCTCCCATAGTTTAGGATAAGTCATTCTCAATATTGGTTTTGTGAACTTCCAAGTTAGAGAACCCTTTCAGGTATTAGGATTTTTTGAAGCAAGAAACCCAGCTGACAGTTGCAATTGAGAGCATTATGTTGAGAAGGCAAAACAGGAAGCATCACTCACAGAAGGAGGTCTGAAGTTGACAGTTTCTACTTGTGTATGTTGTATGCAACATCTTTATGTCTTCTGAGTCTATGATCAGGACCATTAATATCTCTTTTTTTTTGAATTTTTTTTTTGACACTTTTGTTCGTCTTTCATTTATCTATTTTCATCCATCTTTGTTCTTTGGCATGTGTGGGCCTCCCATTGCAGTGGCCCCTCTCGCTGCAGAGCACCAGCTCTGGGCGCATGTGCTCCAGAGGTCTGGCTCTGTAGTTGGACACATTGGTCCAGCTGCTCCGAGGCAGGTGGTATCGTCCCAGACCAGGGATCTAACTGGCGCCCCTCGCACTGCAAGGCGGTGTACCCACTGGACCACCAGCGAAATCCCATTAATATCTTTTATATTACCCAGTCATTCCGTAAGTTTCAGATTTGAAGGCAAACAGCCGTTCTTGACTGATACTGAGATTGTGATCTAAGAACTCCCCTTCCTTCAGCTAACCACACTCATCATGAAGTTCTGCAAGTCAGTTTTTTATGTCTACGGGTCTACTACCAGGCTGCTTTACTGTGGAAAAATAGTGTTCAAACCTAACCACACTCATCATGAAGTTCTGCAAGTCTTTAGCATGCCCCCAACTCTCCACTGTTCTGCACACCTTGTTCCAGTTAGGACACAGGAGGATTTTAGTTCTTTATCCTGGGCATGCTCACTCTCATCTTGGAGTAGTGCCAGGTCTCTCAGGGATTTGCATTCATAGGCATCCCCTTCTGCTTCCTCCCACATCCTGTTTGATCTTCACTGTTTGGCAGCCCTTTTATCTATTTGTGGCTTAGGATTTCATATGCAACCTAGCTTGCATTTCTCTCATTCTTCTTCAGTGTGATTTCCTAGAGGAGAAGGAGGAAATGCCGATTTTATCCCACTGTTTTCAAACTGAAAATCTGTATCCAATTCTTCTCCCATAGTTTAGGATAAGTCATTCTCAATATTGGTTTTGTGAACTTCCAAGTTAGAGAACCCTTTCAGGTATTAGGATTTTTTGAAGCAAGAAACCCAGCTGACAGTTGCAATTGAGAGCATTATGTTGAGAAGGCAAAACAGGAAGCATCACTCACAGAAGGAGGTCTGAAGTTGACAGTTTCTACTTGTGTATGTTGTATGCAACATCTTTATGTCTTCTGAGTCTATGATCAGGACCATTAATATCTCTTTTTTTTTGAATTTTTTTTTTGACACTTTTGTTCGTCTTTCATTTATCTATTTTCATCCATCTTTGTTCTTTGGCATGTGTGGGCCTCCCATTGCAGTGGCCCCTCTCGCTGCAGAGCACCAGCTCTGGGCGCATGTGCTCCAGAGGTCTGGCTCTGTAGTTGGACACATTGGTCCAGCTGCTCCGAGGCAGGTGGTATCGTCCCAGACCAGGGATCTAACTGGCGCCCCTCGCACTGCAAGGCGGTGTACCCACTGGACCACCAGCGAAATCCCATTAATATCTTTTATATTACCCAGTCATTCCGTAAGTTTCAGATTTGAAGGCAAACAGCCGTTCTTGACTGATACTGAGATTGTGATCTAAGAACTCCCCTTCCTTCAGCTAACCACACTCATCATGAAGTTCTGCAAGTCAGTTTTTTATGTCTACGGGTCTACTACCAGGCTGCTTTACTGTGGAAAAAATAGTGTAGATTCAGGAAGACCCTGAAATATACCTCTGATCTATATGAAAAATAAAATTTCATTGCATGTACTTAATTGCTCAGTTAAGTCCAACTCTCTGCATCCCCGTGGACTAGAGCTTGCCAGGTTCCTCTGTCCATGGAATTCTCCAGGCAAGATACTGGAGTGGGTTGCCATTCCTTTCTCCAGGGAGTCTTCCTGACCCAGGGATCAAACCCCAGTCTTCTGCATTGCAAGTGGATTCTTTATTCTCTGAGCCACCAGGGAAGTCCTGAAATTTTATTAGGAAAAATTTATTCCTTTGTGTTACTGTGCCCTCTTTTTCAAATGTCTATATTTCTTTGAAAATGAGTAAGTTGTCATTAACATCTTTGTGTAAATTACATTTTAAAAAATATTGCTTCTAGAGCAAGGAACACTGAGAAAGGAAACAGAGGAAATGGAAATTAAGGAACGCCCAAGATAAACATTGGAACACCAAGATAAACACTGCTCACTTAACAATTTGATCTTGCTGGACCTGTGTAAAAAGAATACAAGTCAAGTTGTTTGTTACTCACATTTTATTAATAGCTTAAATTACATAAACATACCTGTATGCAAACCAAACCTAAAGTGTAGTATGTGAGCACTTTTTGGTGAAAAGGCAAAATCTTCTAAAATGTCTATAAGTAAATTCTTGCCTTCCTTCCCGATTTTACGGAATTTTTAAGCCTTGCATTCCACACTAAGTCTGCTGACTTTATTGTTCTTTCCAGAGCATACCTCTGCTCTATGCAAGCTTAGCTGCTGTTCTTTTTACATCTTGTGAAGCAGCACTAGCCTTACCCTGCTAGTTTAAATGCAGTTAAAAAGAAGACCATTTTCAGGATAACACATGCAATGAACTCATGGAAAAACAGACAGAGAATAGACATATGGACATTGTGGGGAAGAAACAGTGAGGGGGAGGCATAGAGGGAGTAACATGGAAACCTATACTGTCATGTGTGGAAAAGATAGCTCTTGTCATTGTGCCAAGGGAATAAGATTGCTTACACATGGTCCAGAGGGGTGGGATGGGGAAGCAATATGGGGGTGTCTACGGGTCTACTACCAGGCTGCTTTACTGTGGAAAAAATAGTGTAGATTCAGGAAGACCCTGAAATATACCTCTGATCTATATGAAAAATAAAATTTCATTGCATGTACTTAATTGCTCAGTTAAGTCCAACTCTCTGCATCCCCGTGGACTAGAGCTTGCCAGGTTCCTCTGTCCATGGAATTCTCCAGGCAAGATACTGGAGTGGGTTGCCATTCCTTTCTCCAGGGAGTCTTCCTGACCCAGGGATCAAACCCCAGTCTTCTGCATTGCAAGTGGATTCTTTATTCTCTGAGCCACCAGGGAAGTCCTGAAATTTTATTAGGAAAAATTTATTCCTTTGTGTTACTGTGCCCTCTTTTTCAAATGTCTATATTTCTTTGAAAATGAGTAAGTTGTCATTAACATCTTTGTGTAAATTACATTTTAAAAAATATTGCTTCTAGAGCAAGGAACACTGAGAAAGGAAACAGAGGAAATGGAAATTAAGGAACGCCCAAGATAAACATTGGAACACCAAGATAAACACTGCTCACTTAACAATTTGATCTTGCTGGACCTGTGTAAAAAGAATACAAGTCAAGTTGTTTGTTACTCACATTTTATTAATAGCTTAAATTACATAAACATACCTGTATGCAAACCAAACCTAAAGTGTAGTATGTGAGCACTTTTTGGTGAAAAGGCAAAATCTTCTAAAATGTCTATAAGTAAATTCTTGCCTTCCTTCCCGATTTTACGGAATTTTTAAGCCTTGCATTCCACACTAAGTCTGCTGACTTTATTGTTCTTTCCAGAGCATACCTCTGCTCTATGCAAGCTTAGCTGCTGTTCTTTTTACATCTTGTGAAGCAGCACTAGCCTTACCCTGCTAGTTTAAATGCAGTTAAAAAGAAGACCATTTTCAGGATAACACATGCAATGAACTCATGGAAAAACAGACAGAGAATAGACATATGGACATTGTGGGGAAGAAACAGTGAGGGGGAGGCATAGAGGGAGTAACATGGAAACCTATACTGTCATGTGTGGAAAAGATAGCTCTTGTCATTGTGCCAAGGGAATAAGATTGCTTACAATGGCTTGGGGCGATGGTCCAGAGGGGTGGGATGGGGGGAATTGGGTGGCGGGGGGGACCAGGGATATGCATATGACCGATTGGGAACATACATGTCGGTGAACAACAAAACTCTGTAAAACCTTTAAAATAAAGAATTAAAAAAAAAAAGAAGAAGACCATTTTAAGATTTTGCAGTATCAACTCCTCGTGCTTATGTTATATACAGAGTGATTTTAGGATTAGATTTAAACTTTTCTGTACCATGACTGGCATGGAGAGTTGTTGCTCAAAGTCAGAATTCTCAATCCTTTTATTTTTAGCAATGGGTTTTAAACATATGTTGACAGGGAAATGTGGACATTCAGTATGATTTAAGCCCAGCAAGGATGCTAATGTAAAAATACATTTTGTGAATTAGAAACTGTCTCCTGACAGAAATGCAGCTTTGACTGACATTCTCATAAGGGTATAACAGGATCATCCATATATTATGTATAAATTTACTATCATTTCCATAGCCACAGAGAACACATTGTTACTTCTTCTCAAAAGTACTCTTAATCCCTTGGCTTATACAACTGTGGTTTTACTGCCAAGACAGCCATTTCAATTTCTTGTCCCATAAACAGAAGCACTTAGACACAAATACTTGCCATACAAAGATATTTTGAAAAGCTTTTCATTAATTGTGATGGCTTTGGAAATGATTATGTAATAGGAATCATGCCCATACTGAATATCATGTTCTGAGAACGCCTTTATTCAGTCATCATTCACCTAACTGAGAAATTTTCTAGGGTTCAATCATTTTTTCCTTCTTGCCTGTCTTTTAGACATTTCATTTTAATACTTATTTCAACAAAAAGAGAAATAAAAATAGTCAAAAAAGAAAAAAAAGGAAAATACTCAAGTGTCTATCAACTGAAGGAATGGATAAATACAATGTGGAGTAGGAGCTTCCCTGGTAGTCCATTTGGTAAAGAGTCCGCCTTACAGTGCAAGGGGTAGTGGTTCGATCCCTGGCCCAGGAAGATCCCACATGCCACGGACTGGCTGCACCGGTGTGTCCAGTTATGAACCAGCACTCTGGAGCACATGTGCCCAGAGCCAGTGCTCTGCAACGGGAGAGGCCACTGCAATGGAAGGCCTACACTAGACCAAAGAATAAAGATGGATGAAAATAGATAATAAAATTTTTAAAATTGGCTAAAAAATGTGGAGCAGCCTCACAATGGAATGTCATTTGGCAATAAAAAGAAATGAAATGTTGATACATACTACAACTTGGAACAACCTTGAAAGCCTTATGCTAGGTGAAAGAAGCCAGTCACAAGTGACCACATATTGTATGCTTCCATTTATATAGACTGTCAGAATAGGCACATCCATAGAGACAGAAGGTGGTGTACTGTTTGCCTCAGTAATATTTACTCTCAACCTGCTCCCTGCTAACAGAATAGCTAAAATATACAAGGTTTCTTTTGGGGGGAATGAAAGTGTTTTGAAATTTATTGTGATGATGGCCGCACTGCTCTGTTTAATACACTAAGATCATTGAATTGTATACCTACATTTTTAAAAATCGTTGTTGAAGTATAGTTGATATAATATTGTGTTAATTTCAGATGTACAACATAATTATTTGACATTGGTATATACTGCAAAATGATCACCACAGTAAGTCCAGTTGATATCTGTCATCATACATCATTATGGATATTTTTTCCTGTGATGAAAATTTTCAAGATCCACTCTCCTAGTTACTTTCAAATATGTAATGCAGTGCTACTAACTATAATTATAGTTCAGAATATTTCATTCCCATAATTTATTCATTTTATAACTGGAAATTTGTACCTTCCCCTTTGACCCATTTCTCCTACCTCCTACCTCAGGCAGCCACTGATCTGTTCTCTGTATCCATGGACTCAGTTTTTCTTTTGTCTTGTTTTCATTTTGATTTTACAGTTCACATATAAGTGAGATAAAAAAAGGAAAATACTCAAGTGTCTATCAACTGAAGGAATGGATAAATACAATGTGGAGTAGGAGCTTCCCTGGTAGTCCATTTGGTAAAGAGTCCGCCTTACAGTGCAAGGGGTAGTGGTTCGATCCCTGGCCCAGGAAGATCCCACATGCCACGGACTGGCTGCACCGGTGTGTCCAGTTATGAACCAGCACTCTGGAGCACATGTGCCCAGAGCCAGTGCTCTGCAACGGGAGAGGCCACTGCAATGGAAGGCCTACACTAGACCAAAGAATAAAGATGGATGAAAATAGATAATAAAATTTTTAAAATTGGCTAAAAAATGTGGAGCAGCCTCACAATGGAATGTCATTTGGCAATAAAAAGAAATGAAATGTTGATACATACTACAACTTGGAACAACCTTGAAAGCCTTATGCTAGGTGAAAGAAGCCAGTCACAAGTGACCACATATTGTATGCTTCCATTTATATAGACTGTCAGAATAGGCACATCCATAGAGACAGAAGGTGGTGTACTGTTTGCCTCAGTAATATTTACTCTCAACCTGCTCCCTGCTAACAGAATAGCTAAAATATACAAGGTTTCTTTTGGGGGGAATGAAAGTGTTTTGAAATTTATTGTGATGATGGCCGCACTGCTCTGTTTAATACACTAAGATCATTGAATTGTATACCTACATTTTTAAAAATCGTTGTTGAAGTATAGTTGATATAATATTGTGTTAATTTCAGATGTACAACATAATTATTTGACATTGGTATATACTGCAAAATGATCACCACAGTAAGTCCAGTTGATATCTGTCATCATACATCATTATGGATATTTTTTCCTGTGATGAAAATTTTCAAGATCCACTCTCCTAGTTACTTTCAAATATGTAATGCAGTGCTACTAACTATAATTATAGTTCAGAATATTTCATTCCCATAATTTATTCATTTTATAACTGGAAATTTGTACCTTCCCCTTTGACCCATTTCTCCTACCTCCTACCTCAGGCAGCCACTGATCTGTTCTCTGTATCCATGGACTCAGTTTTTCTTTTGTCTTGTTTTCATTTTGATTTTACAGTTCACATATAAGTGAGATCATATAGTATTTGTCATTCTCTGTCGATAACTTATTTCATTTAGCAAGGCCCTCAAGGGCCATCCATATTGTTGCAAATGGCAGGATTTTCTCCTTTTTTTATTTTATGGCTGACAAGTGTTCCAAACATGTGTGTGTGCATGTGTGTGTATGTATATATATATATATATATACATACATACACACACCTCATTTTTTTATCCTTTCACCTGTTGCTGTGTACTTAGGTTGTTTATATGCCCTGCTGTTATAAATAATGCTGCAATGATATGAGAGTGCTAGATCTTGTCAAATTGGCATTTTTATTTTCTTCAGATAAATACCAAGAAGTAGAATTGCTGTGTCATATGGTAGTTCTATTTGTAATTTCTTAAATTAAATTTTGGCCTCTTTTATTGGTTTTTTATTTATTTATTTTCATCCATCTTTATTCTTTAGCCTGTGTGGGCCTCCCATTACAACAGCCTCCCTCATTGCAGAGCACCAGCTCTGGGCCTATGCGCTCCAGAGTGCTGGCTCATAATTGGACATACTGGTCCAGCCACTCCACGGCATGTGGGATCTTCCTGGGCTAGGGATCAAACCAGTGCCCCTTGCACTGCAAGGTGGTATCCTTACCCCTTGGATCACCAGGAAAGCCCTATTTATAGTTTTTTGAGGATCCCCAATATGGCTTTTCCTAGTGGCTGCACCAATTTACAATCCCACCAACAGTGCACAAGAGTTCCCTTTTCTCTATACCCTCTCCTGCATTTGTTCTTTCTTATCTTTTTGATCATAGCCATTCTAACAGGTGTGAGAAGATGTCATTACAATGTTTCACTTTCATTTCCCTGATAATTAGTAATGTTGAACATCTTTCCAGATATCTTTGCCATCCATATATCTTCTTTGGGAAAGTATCTTTTCAGATATTCTGCCCATTTTGAAATCAGATTATTTTTCTGCTATCGTATTATATGAGTTCTTTATATATTTTGGATATTGACTCCTTGTTAGACATATAATTCACAAATATTTTCTTCCACTTAATTGGTTACCTTTTCATTTTGTTATTAGTTTCCTTTGCTGTGCAGAAATTTTATAGTTTGAAGTAGTCCCACTTGTTTATTTCTGTTTTGCTTTTTGTCTTTACTTTTCTGTCAGCTCCCGCCAAATCCTGCCAATATCAAGGAGCTTTCTGCTCTCTTTCAGGAGTTTCATGTTTTCAGGTATTATAGTCAAGTCTTCAGTATGCTTTGCATATCATGTAAGACACTGGTTCAGGTTCATTCTTTTGTATGCGACTGCCCAGTTTTTCCCAATACTGCCTATAGAAGATTAATAGTTATTGACTGAAGAGTGTACTAAGTTACAGATAGTTATAGTTAATCTACTTTACAATGCTACTTACATGGGAGAAGTGGAAGGAAAGAGGAGAAAAGGAATATGAGTGCATTCTTTGTGCCATGTTCTAAGGCTTATCACATGATTTAATACAATAGTCTTGCACGGAAGGCAATGGTTTCTGTTCTGTTTTTGATAGATTGGCAAAATGAAGCTCAGAGAGGTTAACAACATTATCCTAAGTCACACAGCTAACAAATAGACAAGTATTTGTCCTTCCCAGAGATTGTCTTTATCCTCAGTAGTCTCAAATAAAAAGAAATATATGCTTTCTGACCTTATTCCTTGTAGTTGGTGATCACTTTCCTAGGATCTCTCAAGTATGCTTTAGCTCCCATGTTTCAGCCTGTCTAAAAATGCTCTGACTTCCCGACAGAGGTAGCAAAACTTGGGTTGTTGTACTTTCCTACTTTCCCTGAAACTGTCTTGGCAGTGGTCCAGGGGATAGACTTTCTAATCTAGCTACAAAATCTGGTTTGTTTCTCAAAGCACAGAATTAGCAAAGTTCACTGGGATTCTGAAATTAGCAATGATGTCTGAATTTGGCTCTATTTCCAGTCTAAGGTTTTTGGTTAGGTATCATGAGGTATATAGACAGATACATAATTCCAGGCAAGTCCCACATGTCACAAAAGCTGGTATTAAACTTTATGATGACTTGGAGGGAGAACCCATTGAATAAAGGCTGAGGCCTAGATTTTTGCTTTAAGATTGGGTATATGATGGTATAGTTTTTCTAAGACTGAGAAGCACTTTACTGGGATGGTTGCCAAGAAGCGTTCTGTTTTGATTTTTAAACTCTTCTTTCATACCCCATATCTGAGCCCTCATCAATCCTGTCATTTTTACCTCAAAATATGCCCTGATACCAACACTTCTCACTAATCTCTCACCTCCCCTTACATCAGTCCAAGCTCACCTTAGAAAATCCTTTAAGACAGAAGGGATTTAATGCAGGGAACTGGTTACACAAGTGATGCAAGAAATGATAAAGCAAAGAGGAGGTAGGCTGACCCAGAGTTTAACAACTGAAGGTAGCAGCTGCTTTTCTAGGCTGGCAGGACAAAAGGAGGAGAGGTCATGATCGCAGGAGAAGCTGAATCTGTGGTGATACTATATGGCATCAGGGAGCCATTCTATCCCTGCTCTTGAAAGTTACAATAGTATAGTTAATCTACTTTACAATGCTACTTACATGGGAGAAGTGGAAGGAAAGAGGAGAAAAGGAATATGAGTGCATTCTTTGTGCCATGTTCTAAGGCTTATCACATGATTTAATACAATAGTCTTGCACGGAAGGCAATGGTTTCTGTTCTGTTTTTGATAGATTGGCAAAATGAAGCTCAGAGAGGTTAACAACATTATCCTAAGTCACACAGCTAACAAATAGACAAGTATTTGTCCTTCCCAGAGATTGTCTTTATCCTCAGTAGTCTCAAATAAAAAGAAATATATGCTTTCTGACCTTATTCCTTGTAGTTGGTGATCACTTTCCTAGGATCTCTCAAGTATGCTTTAGCTCCCATGTTTCAGCCTGTCTAAAAATGCTCTGACTTCCCGACAGAGGTAGCAAAACTTGGGTTGTTGTACTTTCCTACTTTCCCTGAAACTGTCTTGGCAGTGGTCCAGGGGATAGACTTTCTAATCTAGCTACAAAATCTGGTTTGTTTCTCAAAGCACAGAATTAGCAAAGTTCACTGGGATTCTGAAATTAGCAATGATGTCTGAATTTGGCTCTATTTCCAGTCTAAGGTTTTTGGTTAGGTATCATGAGGTATATAGACAGATACATAATTCCAGGCAAGTCCCCACATGTCACAAAAGCTGGTATTAAACTTTATGATGACTTGGAGGGAGAACCCATTGAATAAAGGCTGAGGCCTAGATTTTTGCTTTAAGATTGGGTATATGATGGTATAGTTTTTCTAAGACTGAGAAGCACTTTACTGGGATGGTTGCCAAGAAGCGTTCTGTTTTGATTTTTAAACTCTTCTTTCATACCCCATATCTGAGCCCTCATCAATCCTGTCATTTTTACCTCAAAATATGCCCTGATACCAACACTTCTCACTAATCTCTCACCTCCCCTTACATCAGTCCAAGCTCACCTTAGAAAATCCTTTAAGACAGAAGGGATTTAATGCAGGGAACTGGTTACACAAGTGATGCAAGAAATGATAAAGCAAAGAGGAGGTAGGCTGACCCAGAGTTTAACAACTGAAGGTAGCAGCTGCTTTTCTAGGCTGGCAGGACAAAAGGAGGAGAGGTCATGATCGCAGGAGAAGCTGAATCTGTGGTGATACTATATGGCATCAGGGAGCCATTCTATCCCTGCTCAAACAGTGCCTGTGGCAGAGATTGAGATATTGAGAGACACAAAGTCAGAGACCTTCTTTTCAAGGTTCATCCATGTTGTAGCATGTATCAGTACTTCATTTCTTTATATTGCCAAATAGTATTCCACTGTATAATATACATACTTTGGAAATATTGCAGATTTGGGTCCAGAACACTGCAATAAAGCAGAAAAAATGAAGTGGCTGGGCCAAAGTGGAAATGACACTTAGTTGTGGATGTGTCTGGTGATGAAGGTAAAATCTGATGCTGTAAATAACAGTATTGCACAGGAATCTGAATGTTAGGTTCATGAATGAAGGTAAATTGGACGTGGTCAAGGAGGAGATGGTAAGAATAAACATCTACATCTTTGGAATCAGTAAACTAAAATGGATAGGAATGGGGGGATTTAATTCAGATGATGATTGTATCTATTCTATGGGATAGAAACCCATAGAAGAAACAGAGAAGCCCTCGTAATCAACAAGTTTTGAGTCCAAATATAAAATTTCAAGAAAGGTTTCTTTAAAAAAGTATTCGTTTATTTATTTTTGTCCATGCTGGGTCTTTGTTGTTGCATGTAGGCTTTCTATAGTTGTGGTGAGTCCGGGCTACTCTTTGTTGTCGTGTGAGAGCTTCTCCTTGCGGTGGTTTCTCTTACTGTGGAGCAAAGACTCTAGGCAAACAGGCAGATTCTTCACTGTCTGAGGCACCAGGGAAGCCTGACTCTACACATGGACATCTCTAAATGGTCAATACCAAAATCAAATTGATTACATTCTTTGTAGCCAAAGATGGATACTGAGTTAGCAGGCATGAAAACAAGATGAATCTTACTGTACATCTCCATCAGAGCTTTTGGGTGACCAAGTTCAGGTTAGCTTTGAATTATTCAAGCTGATCTTGACTCATTAATCCCTTTGATCTAAGTTAAATTTTATATCTGGTATAAAGTAAGAGTCTGACTATACTTTGGTTTTTTCAACTATACTTTTTTTGCATGTGGATATCCAATTGTCCCAACATCTTTTTTTTGAAAAGACTTCCTACTTCACTGAATTGTCTTGGCACACTTGTTGAAAATCAACTGACTGTAAATGTAAGGGTTTATCTCTGAACTTGAATTCTATTCAGTTGACCTATATGTCTTTCCTTTCCAAGGCTTCTGGTCCTTTTAACTAGTGTCCATTTGGTTATATATTAGTCTTTACTTACCTGCATAAACATAAGATTTGTTCTCAAGTGATTTTATCTGCCTTTTTTTTTTCAGTCTACGACCAACAAAATGTAGTCAATTTCACCATCTTAGGGGAGAAGAAGACAATAATAAAGACAATGTTCACTATTTCAAATAAGTGGCAACGTTTCTGAATACCAAAAAAAGAAATTGGATGGTTTCAACCTGAAGAACGGTAATGTTAAAATTATGATTGCCTCATCTAGATACCAAATATAGTAGCTGTCTTCTCCTTAGAAAAGAGAGACAGATAAGAAGTTATAGGCACAATGTAGCTGAACTATTTGAAGACAGTTTTATTACTTGGTATGTGTTAGTAAGAGGTTTTAATATTCTGATAGAAATTCCACTGGTTAGTTTTCCTGCCTTTCTGACAAATTCTTCTACTTGGGAAATTGTGGTATTACATTTCGCCAACACTCTCACTCACACCCGCCACCTATTCTCTTGTCCAAGATCCTAGAGTTGCTCCCATATGAACCATTTATGCCAATGAAAGCAATTATTTTCTCTCTTGCACCAAAAGAAAATGATTAATTCTACCTGTTATGAAAATGAATTATTATCTCATCAGATGTAGCTTTGGACACCATTTTAAAGTGATTTTATCTCAACGAAATCAAACATGTAAGATTTGCTGTGGTCAATATTTTCTTTCTGGACAGAGATAACTTCAAGTGATAATATTGTAGCATCTTAATGGAGCTTGCCTCATTTGGAGGAGCATTGTCTTTTAAGAGTTCTGATTGTGCACAGGAGACATTTTTTTCCAAGTACATTTTCAATTTTCAAAACCATGTGTTATTTACAGAAAATAGAATTCATGTGTTTTTAATTCATTTGCACTTAACTTATTAAAAAATTCCTGTTAAGCCACTTGGTATTCAAGAACTTTTCAGCTTTCTAAATAAGTTTCCAAAGCCTTCTTAAAGATATGAAATGGTGTTAAATAAATATGTACATGAGTTTCCAAACCATGTTCATAATTTCTCTTTAGAATTTTGTGCCTTTAATTAGTAAAATGTGCTTTTCTACTATTCAGAAAGATATTAAAGTATGAAAATATATCATTTTTCACTGTGAGAAAACCTAAATTTACAAATAAGCTTTAAGCATCATTAGACAATATTAAATAATTTAATTATTCATATATGTTGAAAATAAATATCAGATAAACATCAGTAACTAAGGAGGAAGAAAGGAATGAAGAATTATTGAGTACTTCTTGGGTGCTATGAACTGTGCCTATAGATATAATTTAATCCTTAAGAGATTAATATTTTTATCGCATTTTCATAGATGAGGAAATTGACACTCAGACAAGCTGATCTTCCATAAACCACAGAGCTAGTAAGACAGAGCCAGGATTCAAACAGAAGTGTGATTCTCAAGTCCGTGTTATTTCTGCTGTCCATGCATCCCACTAAATTTGAAGTTAAGAGATCTGGTTTCGAATCATTGAATTTTTACCATATACTAGTAGTAATGAACATGAATAGACACTAGCTTCCTTGACTATAGCACAGTAACAGTAATACTCTCCTTATAAAACTTTGTTGCAGTAAATGAGATAATGGATAATGCACATATTGAACACATCTAGACTAAGCTGAGGGCTTGCCTGATGGTTCCATGGTAAAGAACCTGCCTGCCAATGCAGGAGACACAGGTTCAGTCCCTGGGTCAAGAGGATTCCTTCGAAAGGGCAACCCACTCCATATTATTGCCTGGAAAATCCCATGGACAGAGGAACCTGGCAGGCTGCAGTTCATGGGGTCTCAAAGAGCCGGACACCACTTAGCAACTCAGCATATTTGCTGTGGTCTTTTTTGAATAACTTCAAGTGATAATATTGTAGCATCTTAATGGAGCTTGCCTCATTTGGAGGAGCATTGTCTTTTAAGAGTTCTGATTGTGCACAGGAGGCATTTTTTTCCAAGTACATTTTCAATTTTCAAAACCATGTGTTATTTACAGAAAATAGAATCCATTTGTTTTTAATTCATTTGCATAACTTATTAAAAATTCCTGTTAAGCCACTTGGTATTCAAGAACTTTTCAGCTTTCTAAATAAGTTTCCAAAGCCTTCTTAAAGATATGAAATGGTGTTAAATAAATATGTACATGAGTTTCCAAACCATGTTCATAATTTCTCTTTAGAATTTTGTGCCTTTAATTAGTAAAATGTGCTTTTCTACTATTCAGAAAGATATTAAAGTATGAAAATATATCTTTTTTCACTGTGAGAAAACCTAAATTTACAAATAAGCTTTAAGCATCATTAGACAATATTAAATAATTTAATTATTCATATATGTTGAAAATAAATATCAGATAAACATCAGTAACTAAGGAGGAAGAAAGGAATGAAGAATTATTGAGTACTTCTTGGGTGCTATGAACTGTGCCTATAGATATAATTTAATCCTTAAGAGATTAATATTTTTATCGCATTTTCATAGATGAGGAAATTGACACTCAGACAAGCTGATCTTCCATAAACCACAGAGCTAGTAAGACAGAGCCAGGATTCAAACAGAAGTGTGATTCTCAAGTCCGTGTTATTTCTGCTGTCCATGCATCCCACTAAATTTGAAGTTAAGAGATCTGGTTTCGAATCATTGAATTTTTACCATATACTAGTAGTAATGAACATGAATAGACACTAGCTTCCTTGACTATAGCACAGTAACAGTAATACTCTCCTTATAAAACTTTGTTGCAGTAAATGAGATAATGGATAATGCACATATTGAACACATCTAGACTAAGCTGAGGGCTTGCCTGATGGTTCCATGGTAAAGAACCTGCCTGCCAATGCAGGAGACACAGGTTCAGTCCCTGGGTCAAGAGGATTCCTTCGAAAGGGCAACCCACTCCATATTATTGCCTGGAAAATCCCATGGACAGAGGAACCTGGCAGGCTGCAGTTCATGGGGTCTCAAAGAGCCGGACACAACTTGGCAACTCAGCATATGTACACACAGACTGAGTTGAGTTGGTTCTTTTGCCTCTAGCCTTGCCCCACTTGAGTAAATTTCTCATATAGCACAGCTGAACACTCAGAAGTTGCAGATTTCATATTTATCCCATCTTTCAAAATTTTCTGTGATTCCCCAAGACCTTCTACTATAAGTTCATACTTATTTTGTTCTAAATTAACATATATAACTTCATTACCTTTATTCCCCCAATAAAACTTTAACTTTGTCAGATTAATTTACCCTCACACTCATAAATCAGCATGTGTATTATACTTTTAAAAAAACTTTAGTAAAATACACATAATACAAAATTTATGATTTTCACAATTGTTAAGTTGACAATTTAGTGGCATTAAGCAATTCACATTGTTGTACATCATCACCACTATTCCACACTACACTTTTCCAAGCAGCATTTCACCACACTGCACATTGACAATTTCTTCCCAATTCTATTTATCCACTTTTGGTCCTCTTCTAAGTTTGGACTCTCATCGAATCATCTGTGTAATCTTCCCTTACTGTGTTTACCTGACTTGTATCACATGGTGAAAGGCACTTCAGCACAATGGTTAAGGATATAGGCTTAACCATTATGAATCACATTGAATTTAAATTCTAGCTTTGTTACTCCTTCACTATATGACCTTGAACAAGTGAATCAAATTGTTAGTGGTCTAGGTATTTACCTGAATGGTTAAAAAAATTCTTCACACAAAAACCTGGACATGAATTCTTTGTAGCACATTTAAATCATCATTGCCAAAAACTAGAAAAAAACCAAATGTCCTTTTCATTGAATTTCCCTATGTAGTAATGAACATGAATAGACACTAGCTAACAGTAAAAACTCTCCTTATAAAACTTTGTTGCAGTAAATGAGATAATGGATAATGCACATATTGAACACATCTAGACTAAGCTGAGGGCTTGCCTGATGGTTCCATGGTAAAGAACCTGCCTGCCAATGCAGGAGACACAGGTTCAGTCCCTGGGTCAAGAGGATTCCTTCGAAAGGGCAACCCACTCCATATTATTGCCTGGAAAATCCCATGGACAGAGGAACCTGGCAGGCTGCAGTTCATGGGGTCTCAAAGAGCCGGACACAACTTGGCAACTCAGCATATGTACACACAGACTGAGTTGAGTTGGTTCTTTTGCCTCTAGCCTTGCCCCACTTGAGTAAATTTCTCATATAGCACAGCTGAACACTCAGAAGTTGCAGATTTCATATTTATCCCATCTTTCAAAATTTTCTGTGATTCCCCAAGACCTTCTACTATAAGTTCATACTTATTTTGTTCTAAATTAACATATATAACTTCATTACCTTTATTCCCCCAATAAAACTTTAACTTTGTCAGATTAATTTACCCTCACACTCATAAATCAGCATGTGTATTATACTTTTAAAAAAACTTTAGTAAAATACACATAATACAAAATTTATGATTTTCACAATTGTTAAGTTGACAATTTAGTGGCATTAAGCAATTCACATTGTTGTACATCATCACCACTATTCCACACTACACTTTTCCAAGCAGCATTTCACCACACTGCACATTGACAATTTCTTCCCAATTCTATTTATCCACTTTTGGTCCTCTTCTAAGTTTGGACTCTCATCGAATCATCTGTGTAATCTTCCCTTACTGTGTTTACCTGACTTGTATCACATGGTGAAAGGCACTTCAGCACAATGGTTAAGGATATAGGCTTAACCATTATGAATCACATTGAATTTAAATTCTAGCTTTGTTACTCCTTCACTATATGACCTTGAACAAGTGAATCAAATTGTTAGTGGTCTAGGTATTTACCTGAATGGTTAAAAAAATTCTTCACACAAAAACCTGGACATGAATTCTTTGTAGCACATTTAAATCATCATTGCCAAAAACTAGAAAAAAACCAAATGTCCTCAGTCTGTAAATGAATAAACATTTACATCAACAATGGAATATTATTCAGCAATAAAAAGATATGATGCATCCAGACAATGGATGTAAAAAGATCTGTACATCTGATACATCCAGATAATGGAATATTATTCATCAGTAAAAAGAAATGAGCTATTAAGCCATGCAAAGACATGGAGAAACCTTAAATGCATGTTGCCAAATGAAACAGTACATCCTGAAAAGCTTACCTACTCTACAATTCCAACTATATGACATTCCAGAAAAGGGAAAGCTATAGAGACAATAAAAAGATCATTTGTTGCCAGTGGTTTAGGGGAGGGAAGGGTGAGTAGATGAAGCACAGAGGATTTTTAAGGCAGTAAAATTAAGAGACAAAGGCCTGTATGGTCAAAGCTATGGTTTTTCCATTAGTCATGGATGGATGTGAGAGTTATACCATAAAGAAGGCTGAGCACCAAAGAATGGATGCTTTTGGACTGTAGTGCTGGAGAAGACTCTAGAGAGTCCCTTGGACAGGAAGGAGATCAAATCAGTCAGTCCTAAAAGGAAATCATCCCTGAATATTCATTAGAAAGACTGTTGCTGAAGCTGAAGCTCCAGTACTTTGGCCACCTGATACAAAGAACCGACTCTTTGGAAAAGACCCTGATGCTGGGGAAAGCTGAAGGCAATAGGAGAAGGGGACAGCAGAGGATGAGTTGGTTAGATAGCATCACCAACTGAATGGACATGAATTTGAGCACACACTGGGAGATGGTGAAGAACAGGGAAACCTGGCATACTGCAATCCATGGGGTTGTAAACAGTAGGACACAACCTAGTGACTGACCAACAATTACAATGTATCCACAATAGTGGATACATAACATTATGTGTTCGTCCAGACCTCAGAATTGTACAAAACAATTCTGTAATACCTAATGTTAACTGGAGACAAATGCAACAAATGCACCACAGTAATTAAAGGTGTTAATAATAGAGGAAACTGGGTGGTGGGGAGAAGGAACACATGGGAACCCTACTTCCTGACCAATTTTTCTGAAAACCTTAAACTGTTTGAAAAATAAGGTCTGTTAATATATAATGAAACAAATTAAAAAATTAGAACTCAATAAGAAAAAGTTCTCTGGGAAACCCTCAATTATTTGTACATTAGGTATCATACTTCTGAATAATGTATGTGTAAAAGGAGAAATCAAGAGGAATTTGAACTGAAGGGCATCATTTTGAACTGAATGAAAATGAAAACATCATCAAATTTGTTAGATGCAACTAATTCTATATTTAGAAATTTGTAGCACTAAATGTTTATGTTAGAAATTAAGAAAGGCCTCAGTTCAGTGACCTCAGCTTTTACCATAAGAAACTGCAAAAAGACAAAGTGAAACTCAAAATAACCAGAAGAATGGAAATAATATAGACCACCAGGTTTTCCTGGTGGTCTAATGGTTAGGATTGCATGCTTCCACTGCAGGGGGCCCAGGTCTGAAACCTGCTCAGGGAATTAAGATCCTGTATCTCTCTGCATGGCATGGCCAAATACATACATTCATGCATACATACATACAGAAATACCAGAGGGGAAATTGAAGACTTAGAAGACACAAGCAATAGACGAAATTCATGAAAAGTTGGCCCTTTGGGAAAGTTTTAAAAAGAACCAATAAGCCCTTAGCCAGACGGATTGCAAAAAGAAAAACAGAAGGCATAAATTAACAATGTCTGGAATGAGAGAAGAGACATTTATTTGGTGTTCAGATGTTATAAGGATGAAAAGAATATTATGAACAACTTTTAGCCAATAAATCTGACAGCTTAGGTGAAATGGATGGATTCCTTGAAAGTCAGACTGCCACAGCTCATCCAAGAAGAAATAGCCCAAATATATGTATATCTATTAAAGAAATTGAATTTGCAATTAAAAACTTTCCCACAGAGAAAAACGTAGGCACACATACCTTCCCTGGTGAATTCTATCAAACACTTAAGGAAGAAAATAATGTCAATTTTATATAAACTCTTCCCAAAAAAGTGAAGAGTTGAGAATACTTCTTGATTCTCTGGGGCTTGCAGTACTCTCTTACCAAGACACAGAAATCAGAAGAAAAGAAAACCTCTCCTGTTTTAAAGTTAAATATTTTCTTTCTATTCTCAATCCTTCCAACAAAGAACCTAAAAATATTGGCAAACAATGTTACCTTTTTCCCTTAAGAATCAATCTAGAGCTGTCAAAGTAGTAAGGGAATTTATACATCAAAATCTGAGAAAACAAGAGCATCTAGAGAGATACACAGATCACATATGCACCGAAGATGCTTTTATTCTGAAATAACTTACTGATTTGGACAGATTTGTGCTTTGGTTTTAGCAGTTTCATGCATGCAGGAATCTGAAGTCAACACTGAGGGCCTTGCCAAGGTGCAGAGTCTAACTGAAGACCCCTTCCCCGCTGAAGCAATGTCATTCTCAGAGTAAAAGAAAGTGTGCAATATATCTACCGTCTCATATATTCAGGGGACTGAAGGGGAATGTTGTTCTGGCATCAAGAAAAACAGGGGACTGTAAATAGAATAGGGGAAAAATTCCTCTCTGAGAGATGTGGCCATGGGCTCATACTCCTCAAGAATTTTAGGTCTGGATTTGGATGGTCCAGGGAACATGGAGCCATAAACTTGGTAGTTTGGTCCTGAAATGGCAGAAGAAAATTCTCTCCAAAAGAAGGAAGATTCATCCTAGACCTCAAAGAATTGTTTCACATAATACTTGAAGGACAATAAGCAGTGCCGGGTAAACACACACACACACAGACACAGACACAGACACACACACACACACAGAAAAGATGCCATGAGAAAACTACAGAAGTAATACAGCAGGTATTGGTAAGACAGGTTCTTTTCAAAACCTGACTTACTGTAGTTAAAGAATTGAAAATATATGAATATTCCAAAAAATGACTGATTAGATTTGAAAAAGACAATATTGTACAGAAATGAATACAGTCTGTAAAATGAGTTAATAAATATAACATCAAATTAGAAGATATTTTAGAAGTTACATAGAATGAAGCTTATGTTGATCAAAAATTAAAAAAAAAAAAAAAAAGGAAATACAGAAGTAAAGTTAGGAAATATGGAGACCAAGAGATTTAAGGTTAATTTAATCAGAGTTCTCAGAGGAGAAAAATAGAATGGCACAAAGACAATACTTGAAATAACAAACAAGGATATTCTAGAACTGATGAAGAGCCTTACTTCTAATGACCTAGCTATCTCACTCTACTTCATGTTTGCAGTGTGGGCTATTCCATTTTAAAAACACTGTTAATCCCAACATATGTAAAAGTAAGAATTTATACATCAAAATCTGAGAAAACAAGAGCATCTAGAGAGATACACAGATCACATATGCACCGAAGATGCTTTTATTCTGAAATAACTTACTGATTTGGACAGATTTGTGCTTTGGTTTTAGCAGTTTCATGCATGCAGGAATCTGAAGTCAACACTGAGGGCCTTGCCAAGGTGCAGAGTCTAACTGAAGACCCCTTCCCCGCTGAAGCAATGTCATTCTCAGAGTAAAAGAAAGTGTGCAATATATCTACCGTCTCATATATTCAGGGGACTGAAGGGGAATGTTGTTCTGGCATCAAGAAAAACAGGGGACTGTAAATAGAATAGGGGAAAAATTCCTCTCTGAGAGATGTGGCCATGGGCTCATACTCCTCAAGAATTTTAGGTCTGGATTTGGATGGTCCAGGGAACATGGAGCCATAAACTTGGTAGTTTGGTCCTGAAATGGCAGAAGAAAATTCTCTCCAAAAGAAGGAAGATTCATCCTAGACCTCAAAGAATTGTTTCACATAATACTTGAAGGACAATAAGCAGTGCCGGGTAAACACACACACACACAGACACAGACACAGACACACACACACACACACAGAAAAGATGCCATGAGAAAACTACAGAAGTAATACAGCAGGTATTGGTAAGACAGGTTCTTTTCAAAACCTGACTTACTGTAGTTAAAGAATTGAAAATATATGAATATTCCAAAAAATGACTGATTAGATTTGAAAAAGACAATATTGTACAGAAATGAATACAGTCTGTAAAATGAGTTAATAAATATAACATCAAATTAGAAGATATTTTAGAAGTTACATAGAATGAAGCTTATGTTGATCAAAAATTAAAAAAAAAAAAAAAAAGGAAATACAGAAGTAAAGTTAGGAAATATGGAGACCAAGAGATTTAAGGTTAATTTAATCAGAGTTCTCAGAGGAGAAAAATAGAATGGCACAAAGACAATACTTGAAATAACAAACAAGGATATTCTAGAACTGATGAAGAGCCTTACTTCTAATGACCTAGCTATCTCACTCTAGCTCTCACATGTTTGCAGTGTGGGCTATTCCATTTTAAAAACACTGCTTCCTCCATGCTATGAAAATTAGAAGCTTTCCATATGTGTTGTTTACCAGATAGCTCATTTAAAATGCCACTTTCGGGCTTCCCTGGTGGTCCAGTGGGTAAGGACACCGCCTTGCAGTGCAAGGGGCGCCCTGGCCTGGGAAGATCCCACATGCCGCGGAGTGGCTGGACTGATGTGTCCAATTACCGAGCCGGAGCTCTGGAGCACATGCACCCAGAGCTGGGGCTCTGCGACAACAGAGGCCACCGCAATGGGAAGCCTACAAGAGCCAAAAGAACAAAGATGGATGAAAATAGAGAAATGAAAAACCAATAGAAGTGGCCCGCCCACCCCCTCCCTCCCAACCCGCCCCCCCAAAATAAATAAATAAATAAATGTTTAAAAAAAAAAAGTATAAAACTTGTCTAATCTTCCTCTCATCTAATATTTATATTTTTAACTTGATTTTGCCATATAGTCTTTATGTGGTTTAAATTCTTTTTCTTTTTTTAAAGAGTTTTGTTATTTACTGACACACATCGACTTGAATCTTTTTTTCTTTTTTTTTACCATTTTTTTTGACCACTTCTATTGGTCTTTCATTTATTTATTTTCATCCATCTTTGTTCTTTGACCTGTGTGGGCCTCTGATCACAGTGGCCTCTCTCGCTGCAGAGCACCAGCTTGGATACATTGGTCCAGCCGCTCTGTGGCACGTGGGATCTTCTCAGGCCAGGGATCAAACCAGCGGCCCCTGCACTGCAAGGCGGTGTCCTTACCCACTGGACCATCAGGGAAGCCCCCACTTGAATCTTTACATACTTTTTTTTTTGAAACAAAGCTTTGCTTAGATACATTTCAAAACATTAATTATCTAAATATTCTTGCACCTCATATAGAAAGCAAATACTAACAGAACTAAAAAGTGAAATAAACAACAGTATAATAATAATTGAGGACTTTAATACTGGATAGACCAGAGAATTGATAAGGAAATAGTGGATTTGAGCAACACTAATAGATTAACCATTTAGTCTAACAGCCATATAAGCAACATTTAATCTAACAGAAAAAACGTCCTTCTCAAATGTACACAGGTCACTCTACAAGATATAGCGTATGTTAGGCCACAAAACACGATTTAGCAAATTTAAGAAGACTGAAATTATACCACATTGGTGTGAAGCTAGAAATCAATAATTGGAGAAAAGCTGGAACATTCACAAATATGTAAAAATTAACAGCACACTCCTGAATAACCAATGGATGAAGGAAGAAATAAAAAATATCTTGAGAGGGCAGGGTCAGGGATATATATATATATATGATTAACCTGGGATTATACATATCGGTAAACAACAAAACTGTAAAAGCAAAAAGTAAAAATATACCTTAAGACAAAAGATAATGGAAACACAACATACCAAAATTTATGGGATACAGGAGCCCGGCTTCCCTGGGCAAGGGACAGACGGCCACACTCGCCTCAGCAGCCGCGAGCCACACGGCCCAGGCCCGGCCCGGCGGGGGGTCGCCAGCGAGCCACCGCCTGCTCGGTTCATTCTCGAGGCTCCGCCTCCTTCCTCTGGCTCCTGCGGCTCGTCGGAGAGGATGGCATTCCTTGTGAATATGCTGGATAATTGCAGCTATGAGGAACTGGAAAATTCTGCTGAAGATTACATGTCAGATCTGAGGTGTGGGGACCCTGAAAATCCGGAATATTTTTCTCTTCTCAATATTATGCTGTGGCACTTTACCTTGCCGACCAGTGGTGGGCTATTGATGATATTGTGAAAACATCTGTCCCTTCTAGAGAGGGCCTTAAGCAGGTGAGAACTCTTGGGAAGAGAGTGGTTTTGTATGTTCTGAATCGAATTATTTATAGAAAGCAGGAAATGGAGAGGAATGAGATCCCATTCCTGTGTCATAGCAGTACTGATTATGCTAAGATTCTCTGGAAGAAAGGGGAGGCCATTGGGTGTTTTCAGTTAAGCCTATAGGAAGCGTATGTGCCTCCTGTCTCACTCAAAGCTACCAACTGCCAGTTCTGGATACAGTGTTGATAAGAAAGAAATACCCAGGCAGAGACTTTGGGCTTCGTATGCTGGAGGACTTTGTTGATTCCTTTACAGAGGAAGCACTTGGCGTATGATATCCACTGACCTCTCTCATGTATTTAACTTGCAACCAGTACTTTGAAAAATATCCAGGAGACCATGAACTCCTTTGGGAAGCTGAAGGTGTTGGACACTGGTATCAGAGAGTACCAGTCACCAGAGCATTACAAAGAGAAACACTTAGAATTACAGTGGCTTCTCAAAATGAAGCTAAAAGACCTACGTCTGGAGAATATGGCCTTGCATCTGTTCAATAATACGAAGCAGGAGGTGAAGACAATCAGTTGAGTGAGATACAGCTAACTATTGATTCTCTAAAAGATGCCTTTGCAAGTACTTCTGAAGATCTTGATAGAACACCTGTTTCAACTCATACTCGAAGTAGTCATCTTAAGCGGCCAAAGACTGGAAAGCGGTTTCAAGATTCCAAGTTTAGTAATTCTCAAGGGGAGAATGAAAAGACCCCTCAGACTTCACCTACAGCTTCCGTGAACAGATTGGAATCTACTGTATGCACATCAGAGAGCTCAGAAGAATTCTTGGAGGAAGAACCAGAACAGAGTGTGGTTGAATTTGAAGATTAAAGTAGTGATAAAGATGTTCGACTGGCACCAGAAAGCCAGCCAGCCCTAGAAAAACGGGAAGATGAAAAGGAGTCTGAATTGGAGCTTGTGAATGGTGAGATAATGGGGGACACTCTCAAGATTTCACTTGTAACACAAGAGGAGGACTCCACCAGGGAAGGTTTGGATGAAGAGTTAAAGTCGCAGTCTTTTAATTCCAGTGAAGACTCTGTGAATCTTGTTCCACTGGTGGGAGGCTCTTCAAAATCCCTTGAGGCTGTTGCACAGAAAAAGACTTCACATGCACTGACTCAGAGACATTGCTAGACGAAGGCCCGTCTGAAGACAAGGGACACACTGAGGAGAAGCTGCCCCAGCTGCAAGAAAGAAAGCACATTTTGGGGATTCAGACAACATGGCTCCTATCCCAAATGAAGAATGATCTGACAGTGCTTTTCCAAACTCTGTGATTGCAGAATTACCTGAGGAATTGATTGCTGAAAATGTATCACTCAACATGACTGCCTCATTGGAAGACCAGGGGGAGGAGGGGGTCATCGAGTCCCAGGAACCATCTGCAGCTCTGCTGCAGAGCTCTTTGATCGAGGTTGAACTTGAAGATGTGTCATTTGCACAGAGTGTAGGACAGAAGAACCAGTCAGAGGAGCAGTCGGAAGCATCTTCTGAGCCACTGGATCAGTTGACACAGGTGACAGAGAAGACCGTGGACAGCAGCACTGAGGAGATAGAGGTGGAAGTGCCTGTGGTCGACAGGCAGAATTTAAGAAGAAAGGCCAAAGGGCACAAAGGACCTGCAAAGAAGAAAGCCAAGCAGACCTAAATGAGGGAGAAATGCGGATGATAGGACCCCTTTGTAACAAAATTGTCATTTTTAAAATATGGCCATTAATGAAATAGCATGGGGCACAGGACAAAAAAATATGTATGGGATACATACATGGGATATGTATGGGATATAGCAAAAGCATTTCTAATAGGAAAGAAGTTTATAGTGATATATGAAAAAGACGTCAGATAAGCACCCTAACTTTACACCTCAAGAAACTAGAAAAAGAAGAACGAACTAAGTCCAGGGTTAGTAGGAGGAAGGAAATACGAAAGATTAGAGCAGAAATAAATGAAAAAGAAAACAGGAAAATAATAGAAAATATAAGCAAAACTAAGAATTGATTCTTTAAAAAAGACTGACAAATCTTTATTTAGACTAACTAAGAAGAAAAGAAAGATGACCCAAAATAAAGTTATAAATGAAAGTGGAGACATTACAACTGATACCACAATACAAAGGATCATAGGAGACTTCTATGAACAAAAAATTATAGGCCAACAAATTAGGAAATCTAGAAGAAATGGGTAAATTTCTAGAAACATACCTACCAAGCCTAAAACAGAAAATCTGAACAGACTAATAGAGGGTAAATCAGTAACTAACAATCAGTAATCAGTAATTAAACAATCTCCCAACAAAGGAAAGTCCAGGACCAAGTGGATACACTGTTAAATTTTACAAACATTTTAAAAATAATTAATGCCAGTACTGAAACAATCCAATTTAAAAATGAGTAGAGATGTAAACAACAAAACCCTGTGAAAAAGTAAAATTAAAAAAAAAATGGGTAGAGAGTCTAAAAAGACATTTTCCCAGAGCTTATACAGAAACCCAGCGAGTATATGAAAATAAGTTCAGCATGGGCTTCCCTGGTGATCTAGTGGGTAAAGAGTCCACCTTGCAGCCCAAAGGGCACTGGTTCTATCCCTGGCCCAGAAAGATCCCACGTGCTGCGGAGTGGCTAAACTGGTGTGTTCAATTATAAGCCACAACTCTGGAGTGTGTGCTCCCAGAGCCAGTGCTCCGCGACCAGAGAGGCCACTGCAATGGAAAGCCCGCACGGGCCAAAGAATAAAAGATGGATGAAAATAAATAAGTAAAAAAACCAATAAAAGAGGCCAAAAATTAAAAAAAAACACACAACAGTTCAGCATCACTAATCACCAGGGAAATGCAAATCAGAACAATAATGAGCTATAGCCATATGCCTGTTAGAATGACTACTATCAAAGGAAAAAGAATGACAGGTATTGATGAGTGTGGAAAAAAGGAAAACTGTGCAGTCATCACTATGGAGAACAAAAGGGAATTTCCTCCAATAATTAAAAATAGAACTACCGTATGATCCAGCAATTCCACTGGTAGGTATATGTGTTTGAAAGAAATTATATCACTGTCTTGAAGAGATACCTGTACCCTCATGTTCATTGCAGCATTGTTTGCAGTAACAAAGCTATGGGAATGACCTGAGTGTCCACTGATGGATGAATGAATACAGAAAAAATATATATACACAAGAATATTTTTCAGCCATACTGAAGGATGAAATCTTGCCATATGCAACAGTGTGGCTGGTCCTGGCAGGCATTATGCTAAGTGAAATAAGTTAGACAGAGGAAAACAAATACTGCATGATCTCACTTATTCGTGGAATCTATAAATGCAAATGAACCAAAAACTAAAAATCAAACTCATAAACATAGAGAACAGATTGGTGGTGGCTGGTGGGGGTGGGAGAAATACGTGAAGGGAGTCAAAAGGTACAAGCTTCCAGTTATAAAATAAATAAGCCATGGGCATGTAATATTCAGCATAGCCACTATAGTTATTAATACTGTGTTTGCTAAGACAGTAAACCTTGAAAGTTTTCATCACAAGAAAAAAGAAAACTTGTAACTATGCTTGGTGACAGATGTTAACTAGATTTATTGTGGCAATCATTTCACAATATTTGCAAATATCAAATCATTACTTAGTACTCAAACTAATATATGATTTGTATACTTGAACTAATATATGATTGTATGTCAATTATTCTGCAGTTAAAAAAGTAGAAAAAAGAAAATAAAGTCCAGTGACTTAAAGCAGCAAGTTTATTCTCATGCTTATAGTTCTGTCGGATGGCTCTCAGGTCTGAGCTGCCCAGTGCTAGGTACAGGGAAACTCCACGTGTTCCTTGTCTTTGGACCAGTGGCTGCTTAAGATCTCCGATCTACTCCGTATGTCTCACTCTGGGGCCCAGGCTAAATAATTACCAACCTCCGGGGGCATACTTTTCTCATCACAGGAGCACAGGAGGGCAAGCTCAAACACTAAAGCATATTTCAAGCCTCTGTGTGATTTCCCATTCGCCAAAGGAAAACATATGATTAAGTCCGACTCCAGTAGAGCAGGACAGTATACTTGGAGTATTCAGGAAGAAATATTTGTTGAACAAACTCACCCATACCAAGTGCTGTGGGAGAGAGCAGAGAAGGTATTACATCAATCAGCGTTCCTGGTTGTAAACAATAGAAACAGACACTGACTTATTTACACAGAAAGGAATTTGTTAAAGAGCTATTGGTTAGCACATAAAGTCACTTGGAAGGCTTAAAAACCAGTTGCAGAGACCATTGCATCCAAGAACAGTTTTCTAAAACATACAGAACTAGACTGAAAAGGAACTAGCACAGCCATTCCAGCTCAGTCTATGCCGCCATCAACAGTCACTTGGGAAGGCATTATGCTAAGTGAAATAAGTTAGACAGAGGAAAACAAATACTGCATGATCTCACTTATTCGTGGAATCTATAAATGCAAATGAACCAAAAACTAAAAATCAAACTCATAAACATAGAGAACAGATTGGTGGTGGCTGGTGGGGGTGGGAGAAATACGTGAAGGGAGTCAAAAGGTACAAGCTTCCAGTTATAAAATAAATAAGCCATGGGCATGTAATATTCAGCATAGCCACTATAGTTATTAATACTGTGTTTGCTAAGACAGTAAACCTTGAAAGTTTTCATCACAAGAAAAAAGAAAACTTGTAACTATGCTTGGTGACAGATGTTAACTAGATTTATTGTGGCAATCATTTCACAATATTTGCAAATATCAAATCATTACTTAGTACTCAAACTAATATATGATTTGTATACTTGAACTAATATATGATTGTATGTCAATTATTCTGCAGTTAAAAAAGTAGAAAAAAGAAAATAAAGTCCAGTGACTTAAAGCAGCAAGTTTATTCTCATGCTTATAGTTCTGTCGGATGGCTCTCAGGTCTGAGCTGCCCAGTGCTAGGTACAGGGAAACTCCACGTGTTCCTTGTCTTTGGACCAGTGGCTGCTTAAGATCTCCGATCTACTCCGTATGTCTCACTCTGGGGCCCAGGCTAAATAATTACCAACCTCCGGGGGCATACTTTTCTCATCACAGGAGCACAGGAGGGCAAGCTCAAACACTAAAGCATATTTCAAGCCTCTGTGTGATTTCCCATTCGCCAAAGGAAAACATATGATTAAGTCCGACTCCAGTAGAGCAGGACAGTATACTTGGAGTATTCAGGAAGAAATATTTGTTGAACAAACTCACCCATACCAAGTGCTGTGGGAGAGAGCAGAGAAGGTATTACATCAATCAGCGTTCCTGGTTGTAAACAATAGAAACAGACACTGACTTATTTACACAGAAAGGAATTTGTTAAAGAGCTATTGGTTAGCACATAAAGTCACTTGGAAGGCTTAAAAACCAGTTGCAGAGACCATTGCATCCAAGAACAGTTTTCTAAAACATACAGAACTAGACTGAAAAGGAACTAGCACAGCCATTCCAGCTCAGTCTATGCCGCCATCACTACAGTTACTGGCACTATTGCCTCTAGAGGGCTTCCCTCAAGGCTCAGTGATTTAAAAACCCACCAGTGCCAAGGAAGGAAACACAGGGTTGATAGCTAGGTCAGGAAGATCCCTTGGAGAAGGAAATGGCAACCCACTCCAGTATTCTTGCCTGGGAAGTCTTTTGGATAGAAAGGCCTGGTGGACTACAGTCTTTGGGGGTCCCAAAAAGCCAGAAACGGTTTAGTGCCTAAACAACAAGTTATCTCTAGAACTATTTTTAGGTGCATTCTCTGCTGCTACCCATAGGAGTTCTGCCAAGCCTCCCTCTTCCCCACAAAATCCATGCCTTTTAGAGCCATTAGCTTCTAATTTGTAACCTGGGGTAGAGGAGGCTGGAGGTCCTATATCACATTCGTATTCTCTGACTACAAGAGAGGTGGGAAAGTTAGAAGCTGGCATTTTCAGCTTCTGTGGAGATGAAAACCTCTGTCCCATAAGAGTGGGGAATACTTTGAACATAAATGGGGGATGCAGATGCTGTTGTTGTTGTTCAGTCACCCAGTCGTGTCCAACTCTTCCTGACCTCATGGACTGCAGCACGCCAGGCTTCCTTCTCCCTTACCACCTCCTGGAGCTTGCCCAAGTTCATGTCCATTGCATCAGGGATGTCATCCAGCCACCTCATCCTCTGTCACCTTCTTCTCATTCTGCCTTCAATCTTTCCCAGCATCAGGGTTTTTTCCAATGAATTGGCTGTTTGTTTCAGGTGACCAAAATACTGGAACTTCAGCTTCAGCATGAGTCCTTCCAATGAATGAATCTTCAGGGTTGATTTCCTTTAAGATTGATTGGTTTGATATCCTTGCTGTCCAAGGGACTCTCAAGAGTCTTCTTCAGCACCACAGATCAAAGGCATCAATTCTTTGGAACTCTGCCTTCTTTACAGTCCAACTCTCACAACTGTACATGACCACTGGGAAGACCATAGCTGTGGCTAGACGGACCTTTGTCAGCAAAGTGAGGTCTTTGCTTTTTAATACACTGTCATAGCTTTCCTGCCAAGAAGCAATCATCTTCTAATTTAATGGCTGTAATCATCATCCTCAGTTATTTTAGAGCTCAAGAAGAAGAAATCTATCATTGCTTCCATCTTTTCCCCTACTATTTGCCATGAAGTGGTAGGGCTGGATGCCATGATCTTAGGTGTTTTTTTTTTTAATATAGTTTTAAGCCAGCTCTTTCACTTTGCTCCTTCACCCCCATCAAGAGGCTCTTTAGTTCCTCCTTGCTTTCTGCCGTTAGAGTGGTATCATCTGCATATTGGACTCAGATGCTATGTAGCAAGAAAAAAAAAAAAAAGAATGAGAATTTTTGATTACAAGACAAATGAGGGCAGAGATATCAGGGGAGGTTTCCTAGCATAAGGTAAGATTCAAGTTAATTTTGCCAGAATAGATAGGTCTCAAGTTAAAGAATAAATAGGAGATAGAAAACTGAAGAAGGGTAACATAAGGAAAACATGGTATATTTGAGAATCTATAAGGAGTTTGGTATGGGGCAACTACAATGTATGGGGGTGAATGTCAGTGAAGTGGCAGTGAGATCATGTTAGTGAGAGAAAATGAGGACACATGACAAGAAGCCTCATACATCATGTTCATTTTTCAGGTTGTGGTGTAAGAAATAGAAGCTACTTTAGGTATTTCAGACAGAAAGGTATTTAGTACAGAGAAATGCAGTTCTAGGAGAAAGGCTGGAGGAACACAAGACAAGGGACTGCTATGATTTCAAAGCTGAGATCTAAGGTTCAGGAAGCTGTTGCTGCCACCACTGATGCTGCCTCAGTTGCCCCTCATTGTCTCTGGGACTAGTACGAAGATCCTAGAACTTAGCTACTGCAATTGCCTGTACAGTCATCTCCTCATTATCTTTCTTGCCAGTAGAAACTATTTTCACAGAAGATAGTTTCTACCTCATTTTCTTCCAAATTTGGTGCAAGTGCATCAGACTGTTAGAACCTACTATACCTAGAACTCTAGTGGCAAGGCCATACAGGCAATATAGTTTTGGGGTTTCTTTGGCAATGCAGATTTTAGCTTTTCATTACCTTCAGTTAGAAGGAAAGTAGAGTGGCAATTCAAGTACATAATCCATAGTGTCTGGCATACCATATGTCGACTACAAACTGGCATTTACCAATTACATTGCCAGTGCCTGGATAACAAGGACATTTGCTGTCTGCCTCTGCAGAGACCAGACCCTATGCTGTTGAGAACTGCTGACCTTCAACACCCCCTGAAGGAGATCAGGGTGGGGTTGAGACTCCATACTGTTGAGAGCTGCTGACCTTCAATACCCCCTGATGGAGATCAGGGTTGGGTAGAGGCACTCTGTGCTCCAGGGAATCTGGTGGGGCAGGTCTTTAGACAGGTGGATGCTTTTAGGAACAGCTTTTGTTATCTCAATCCTTGCATCTCCTCATATTTAGAAAAGCACTAATCTTCTTATGGTGACATCAGATCCTCATGACTGGGGACCTTTGTAAAATGACTGTTTAATGATATTAAACTTCCCCCTCACCAAAACCCTTAAATATTGGCCCTCCTCCTGCTGCCTCTTTGGAGCAGTCTCTCAGAGCTATCTGGGGTGCTGCCTCCCCGGCTGCAGTCCTAATTATACCCCAAATAAAACTTAACCCGCAACACTCAAATTGTTCCTTTTTTAGTCAACACATATTAAAGAAGACAATTGAAGATGGCGGTGTAGAAGGGACGTGCACTCATCTCTCCTGCAAAATCTCCTGAATTGCAACGAGTTCCTGGGAAACCATCGACAGGAGGAGGTTGGATCTGATCACAGAAAGATACCCCACATCGAAGAACAAAGAAGAAGTTGCAACAAGACAGTAGGAAGGGCTCAATCGCGCTTTTAAAAGTCAAAACTCAATACCCGCCAGAGAGACCGGGTGGGCCAAAGGCGCAAAGCCTGTTGCTGATCAAGACCCTGGAAAGGAGTGGTGACGCCCACAAGGGACTGAGTCAGACTTGCTTTGGAGGGCCCAAGTGCCCCCTTGAGCTATAAGTGCCCTCGAGCAGTCCTAGGAAAGATGCCACTCAGTTCCCTTTGAAGGAGGCCCCGGCATAGCCGAGTAATTTATTTGGTGCGCAATTAACATTGCCAGTGCCATACAGGCAATATAGTTTTGGGGTTTCTTTGGCAATGCAGATTTTAGCTTTTCATTACCTTCAGTTAGAAGGAAAGTAGAGTGGCAATTCAAGTACATAATCCATAGTGTCTGGCATACCATATGTCGACTACAAACTGGCATTTACCAATTACATTGCCAGTGCCTGGATAACAAGGACATTTGCTGTCTGCCTCTGCAGAGACCAGACCCTATGCTGTTGAGAACTGCTGACCTTCAACACCCCCTGAAGGAGATCAGGGTGGGGTTGAGACTCCATACTGTTGAGAGCTGCTGACCTTCAATACCCCCTGATGGAGATCAGGGTTGGGTAGAGGCACTCTGTGCTCCAGGGAATCTGGTGGGGCAGGTCTTTAGACAGGTGGATGCTTTTAGGAACAGCTTTTGTTATCTCAATCCTTGCATCTCCTCATATTTAGAAAAGCACTAATCTTCTTATGGTGACATCAGATCCTCATGACTGGGGACCTTTGTAAAATGACTGTTTAATGATATTAAACTTCCCCCTCACCAAAACCCTTAAATATTGGCCCTCCTCCTGCTGCCTCTTTGGAGCAGTCTCTCAGAGCTATCTGGGGTGCTGCCTCCCCGGCTGCAGTCCTAATTATACCCCAAATAAAACTTAACCCGCAACACTCAAATTGTTCCTTTTTTAGTCAACACATATTAAAGAAGACAATTGAAGATGGCGGTGTAGAAGGGACGTGCACTCATCTCTCCTGCAAAATCTCCTGAATTGCAACGAGTTCCTGGGAAACCATCGACAGGAGGAGGTTGGATCTGATCACAGAAAGATACCCCACATCGAAGAACAAAGAAGAAGTTGCAACAAGACAGTAGGAAGGGCTCAATCGCGCTTTTAAAAGTCAAAACTCAATACCCGCCAGAGAGACCGGGTGGGCCAAAGGCGCAAAGCCTGTTGCTGATCAAGACCCTGGAAAGGAGTGGTGACGCCCACAAGGGACTGAGTCAGACTTGCTTTGGAGGGCCCAAGTGCCCCCTTGAGCTATAAGTGCCCTCGAGCAGTCCTAGGAAAGATGCCACTCAGTTCCCTTTGAAGGAGGCTACCATTAACTGGATCATAGAGCCGCCGAGTAAGACTGGAAACTCTGTGCGCACCGTTATCCGGGAGAGGGGAATAGCGATCCTGCATGAGACTGAGCCAGACTCACCTCTGAGAAATCTGACGTCTCCCGTGGTGGCGGGGGTCGACGGTGGCCTGCAGCAGGGTCGGGGTCACTGTGGAAGTGCTTCCCATAGAGCGTGTGGGAATAAATCCTTTGTGAGACAGACGCCATTTTCCCTACGGTAGTTTGGCTGCTGGTCAAACTCTAGGGCGGGAATTTAGCTCCACCCAGCAAGAAAAGGGATTTGGATTAAGCATTAAGAAGCTCCCAGGGCCAGCCTGGGCAGGCCTTTTAGTTCTGGAATAGGCCGAAATAAACAAGCAGTCAAAGAGGTCTTCAGATCCAACCACTGACAGAGGCAAGAAAAAGACTGATAATTCCTAAATAGTCAGCAAGAGACAGAAGAACATAAACTCTATTTTCATGTTTTGTCTGAAGCTGAAGTTACTGCTGGATTTTTAAAATTTCATTTTATTTCTTATTCTTTTTTATTGCTTTTTTTTTGTTTTGTTTTGTTTTCAATTGTTTTTTCCCCTTTTTCCCAAACCCCCTCAGTGCCCCTCCTCCCCATGTTTTTTTTTTTTTTTTTTTTGGGTGTGTGAGTGTAGGTGTGTTTATTTCCTCCATAGAATTCTACTGAAGCTACTAATCCTATCAGTAAGACTGAATATATTCAAGTTTACAATTTTTTTTTTTTTTCTTTTTCCTTTTAAACTACACATTTTATTTTGGTATAAACTTCTGGCCCCCCATTGGCCTTTTAAGGTTCTGTGGGGGCTTTGTTTGTTTTTATTGTTTTTGCTTTGTTTTTCTATATTTTTCTATATACTTATCTCTGTTTTAATTTTTAATTTTTAAAATTTGTACTACTACTTCCTCTATAACTCTTTGCTTTCTCTGATGCTTCTTTCCTATAGCACTAAACTCTAATACATACAAATCTTTATCTCCCTATATTTAACTTTGCAGTATTATTCTATATTTCTCTTCTATCCTCTCTTTCTCTTTTTCCCTTTTCCCACCATATTTCTTAGTCTGTTCTGTCCTCATTGCCTTATCCCCAATGGGGACCCTGCTCTAGCATTATTCTCCAATTGGTGCTCTATTTACTTTGGTTATTAACTGGTGGATATCATTCTTGGTTTTCTCTATTTGCCGTGCTAATGTATTGTACTTTATTTGTGGTTGGAATGCTTGGGTTATGTTACAGATGTAAATGTTTATGTGTATAATTCAATATGCTAGATAGTATTTGCATAATATTTTAATTGCCATTTGTCAAAGGTATACCTTCCGTTTCTCATTCACGTATATATATTTTAATATCATTTAACGCCATAACAAACCAGCTGTGAAATCTTCATTTCCTGGTCAAACAACAAGCCCAGGGGCTTTAGGGAGGGAGCACTGACTCCACAACTCTACAGTACTAGAGAACGCCTAACACTAGAGAGCAATAAACAGTGAGAACCCTAACAAAGGCAAGCACTTGTATGCAAGTCCTGACCTTAAAGAAGACAATTATTTTTAAGAACTGTGTTAAAAATTGGTGTATTTTTTAAAGCATGAGTGTCACTTGGATTTGCTTTTTAGAGAGGTGGTTTTTTTGTTGTTGTTTAGAGAGATGTTTTAATGACACTGGAAGGAATTTATTTGATGGGATACAATAGAAGATTTGAGATAGAGTAGAGGAACTAGAAATCCTAGTAAGGGAAGGGTCAAAAAGTAGAGAAGGTAGAATCTTCCAAACTTGTTATAGGGTCGATGGTTATGGTGGGCTCTACAGAATGAAAAGATAAGGCTACTCCTAGGTTTCAGGGTTGGAAAATTGAAGAGACTGTGATATGGTTCAACAAAATGGAATGTGCGTGTGCATGCATGCTTAGTCGTGTCTGATATTTTAAGGAAAAAGAGAAGGAACATAATGTTTTTGGTCCCTGTTGGACATCCAAATGGGATTGTCAAGTGTGTGATAAAATATATATGGCTCTGATGCTTTGAAGATATAAATTCAGGAATAATAAGTATAGAAATAAAAGTCACTGTGGGGCTTCCCTGGTGGTCCAGGGGGTGGAGAATCCATTTTGCAGTGCAAGGGGCACCGGTTCGATCCCTGGCCCAGAAGGATCCCATGTGCCACAGAGAGGCTGGACCGGTGTATGCAATTGCGAGCCAGCACTCTGGAGTGCATGCACCCAGAGCCAGTGCTCTGCAATGAGAGGGACCACTGCAATGGGAGGCCCACATATGCCACAGAGTAAAGATGGATGAAAACAAATGATGACTTAGAGGCAAAAAAAAGAAAGTTAAAAAAAGAAGTCACCATGCTAGGCAAATTCAGTAATAATGTAGTTGGATAACTCACACTAGCTACTCAAATAAATAACCACCACATTTCAATGAGTTAACAAATTAAGGTCATTTAAGGTGATGTATTACTCACCTCTACTAGTCTACTTATGGTCTAGTGTAGTCTGATGTGTTTGCTGGGGGAGATGTTTCTCCTCCTTCAATCATTTAGAAATTCCAGGTTACTTATGCCCAGTACAGTCTTCTAGGGATTCAGAGTACTCTGGTGGGTCCTCTGTACCAACTGAAGAACAATAAAATCTTAAAAGATCTTAAGTGATTTTAGGGACTGGGCTAGAAGTAATGTTCCTTGATAGTTATTCAGACTAACTGTAGCAAAGGATGACTTTTTAAACAACTTTCTAATCTGTTACATACTGTTGCTTTTATAAAAGACAACAAAAACATTGTGAGAATATAAAATTTCTATAAAGGTTTCTTTACATTTTTATTTATTTACTTACTTTTGGCTGTGCTGGGTCTGTGGTTGTGTTCAGGCTTTCTCTAGTTGAGAATCCTTCCCAAACTTGTTATAGGGTCGATGGTTATGGTGGGCTCTACAGAATGAAAAGATAAGGCTACTCCTAGGTTTCAGGGTTGGAAAATTGAAGAGACTGTGATATGGTTCAACAAAATGGAATGTGCGTGTGCATGCATGCTTAGTCGTGTCTGATATTTTAAGGAAAAAGAGAAGGAACATAATGTTTTTGGTCCCTGTTGGACATCCAAATGGGATTGTCAAGTGTGTGATAAAATATATATGGCTCTGATGCTTTGAAGATATAAATTCAGGAATAATAAGTATAGAAATAAAAGTCACTGTGGGGCTTCCCTGGTGGTCCAGGGGGTGGAGAATCCATTTTGCAGTGCAAGGGGCACCGGTTCGATCCCTGGCCCAGAAGGATCCCATGTGCCACAGAGAGGCTGGACCGGTGTATGCAATTGCGAGCCAGCACTCTGGAGTGCATGCACCCAGAGCCAGTGCTCTGCAATGAGAGGGACCACTGCAATGGGAGGCCCACATATGCCACAGAGTAAAGATGGATGAAAACAAATGATGACTTAGAGGCAAAAAAAAGAAAGTTAAAAAAAGAAGTCACCATGCTAGGCAAATTCAGTAATAATGTAGTTGGATAACTCACACTAGCTACTCAAATAAATAACCACCACATTTCAATGAGTTAACAAATTAAGGTCATTTAAGGTGATGTATTACTCACCTCTACTAGTCTACTTATGGTCTAGTGTAGTCTGATGTGTTTGCTGGGGGAGATGTTTCTCCTCCTTCAATCATTTAGAAATTCCAGGTTACTTATGCCCAGTACAGTCTTCTAGGGATTCAGAGTACTCTGGTGGGTCCTCTGTACCAACTGAAGAACAATAAAATCTTAAAAGATCTTAAGTGATTTTAGGGACTGGGCTAGAAGTAATGTTCCTTGATAGTTATTCAGACTAACTGTAGCAAAGGATGACTTTTTAAACAACTTTCTAATCTGTTACATACTGTTGCTTTTATAAAAGACAACAAAAACATTGTGAGAATATAAAATTTCTATAAAGGTTTCTTTACATTTTTATTTATTTACTTACTTTTGGCTGTGCTGGGTCTGTGGTTGTGTTCAGGCTTTCTCTAGTTGCAATGAGTCAGGACTACTCTTCCTTGTAGTGCAAGGGCTTCTCCTTGTGGTGGCTTCTCTTATTGTGGATCAGAGGCTCTAGGCAAGCGGGCTCAGTAGTTGTGGCACGTGGGTTTAGTTGCTTCATGGAAGATCCCATACTAGGGACTGAACCCACGTCCCCTGCATTGGAAGTTGGATTCTTAACCATGCTCACTAGGGAAGTTCCTATAAAGCACTTCCATTTGCTCTGCTTACCTTGTTGTGGATCAGAAACAAACAAGTGATAGAACAACAATGGTCTCTGGACTACACCTTCAGTAGCATTGGTGTAAATTGCTTTTGATGACATTCCATTGCCTGAACTAGACATATGCTGTCACTTGAGTATTAAAAGACACAGGAAATGTTCAAAGGGGGAAATGAAACTATGGTCTCTAACTCAATTCACACCCAAATATCTGTATTTCTCTTCCTTTGTCATACTAACCCATCTCCAAAGTAGATAATCCAAAGTTTCATCAAGTTATTATTGCATGTAACTTAAAATCCCAGTTATCTCCATCATATCTAGATGACTTCTCATGGTCTGATAACCTACAAACAAACAATATACTTCTTTTACCAGACTTATACCCAATATAGAATGGTAGAAATGATGAAGGATAATTGCAAAAGACATTCTTGTTAGGAAAGTAGAAGAATGAGAGACACAGCAGTCACTGATCCATAGCAATTCTAAAATCCTGGTTACAGATCATCTTGAGGGACCTATTCCAGGCGTGAAGAAATTTTCTTGATTAGATGATTAAGCTCTAATTCTTCCTTTCAGGAGATTCTGTATTAGGATCTCTAGACAGATAGAAGCAGTATAAGAGATTCTCTGTCTATCTATCATCTATCTAATAAATTTCCGTGTATAACAATATCTATTTGTATATATAGCCAGAGAATCAGGAAAGCTGGTGATATAATTCAGTCCAAGTGTGAAAGCTAAGAACTGGAAGATCCGATGGTGTAAGTCCTGGTTTGAGTTCAAAGGCCTAAAGCTGATACCTGAGGGCAGGAAAAGGTGGATCTTCCAACTCAAGCAGACAGGGCAAATTTGCTCTCCCCCTGGTTTTCCTGTTCTCTTCAAGATTCAACAGATTGTATGATGCCCACCCACATTGGTGAAGGCAACCTTCTTCATATCAATTTAAGTATCTCTCTTTTTTTTTTTAAAGATTTATTTATTTATTTATTTTGGGCGGGGGTCGGGTTGGGGAGGGAGGGGAGCGGGCAGGCCACTTCTATTGGTCTTTCATTTCTTTATTTTCATCCGTCTTTGTTCTTTGGCTCCTGTGGGCCTCCCATCGCGGTGGCGTCTGTCGTTGCAGAGTGCGGGCTCTGGGCACATGCGCTCCAGAGCTCCGGCTCGGTGATTGGACACATCAGTCCAGCCGCTCCGCGGCACGTGGGATCTTCCCAGGCCAGGGATGGAACCGGCGCCCCTTGCACTGCAAGGCGGTGTCCTTACCCACTGGACCACCAGGGGAAACCCAATTTAAGTATCTCTTACTCCAGTCAAGCTGACACATAACCATCACACACACTTTCCCCATTTCCTCTGGCTCTACCCTTGGGAAGTTTTCCTTGTCTATAATCTTCCGTGGCCAGATCTGAATGAGAGTTTGCTCTCATTAGAGGTTGTAGAGCTTTCATGCTTGAAGAGCCTGGGGATCAACGAAAGATGGTTGTATAGCTTCATCAACTAAAAATAATTTCAGATTAGGTGCCTGGATGCTTTGGCAATACAATTTTTTCAAAAATGTAACAGTCTTCTGATCTATCTGTTTCCATTCAGTTCAATATATCATTAACAACACCCAGATTCTCTCTGATCCTTTTTTAGACTGGGTGTCCCAGAAGCAGATCCTGAGAAGAGGGTTTGTGAACAATGACTTATTAAGAGCATTGCATAGGAATACGAACAACAGATAAGGGAAAAGAGGAAACTAAGTGTTATCGCTCAGGATCCAGTTAGGTGGCAGAAGCATACTAGTTATTTTAACAAAGTGAATTTAAAACAAATAATTCAGTCCAAGTGTGAAAGCTAAGAACTGGAAGATCCGATGGTGTAAGTCCTGGTTTGAGTTCAAAGGCCTAAAGCTGATACCTGAGGGCAGGAAAAGGTGGATCTTCCAACTCAAGCAGACAGGGCAAATTTGCTCTCCCCCTGGTTTTCCTGTTCTCTTCAAGATTCAACAGATTGTATGATGCCCACCCACATTGGTGAAGGCAACCTTCTTCATATCAATTTAAGTATCTCTCTTTTTTTTTTTAAAGATTTATTTATTTATTTATTTTGGGCGGGGGTCGGGTTGGGGAGGGAGGGGAGCGGGCAGGCCACTTCTATTGGTCTTTCATTTCTTTATTTTCATCCGTCTTTGTTCTTTGGCTCCTGTGGGCCTCCCATCGCGGTGGCGTCTGTCGTTGCAGAGTGCGGGCTCTGGGCACATGCGCTCCAGAGCTCCGGCTCGGTGATTGGACACATCAGTCCAGCCGCTCCGCGGCACGTGGGATCTTCCCAGGCCAGGGATGGAACCGGCGCCCCTTGCACTGCAAGGCGGTGTCCTTACCCACTGGACCACCAGGGGAAACCCAATTTAAGTATCTCTTACTCCAGTCAAGCTGACACATAACCATCACACACACTTTCCCCATTTCCTCTGGCTCTACCCTTGGGAAGTTTTCCTTGTCTATAATCTTCCGTGGCCAGATCTGAATGAGAGTTTGCTCTCATTAGAGGTTGTAGAGCTTTCATGCTTGAAGAGCCTGGGGATCAACGAAAGATGGTTGTATAGCTTCATCAACTAAAAATAATTTCAGATTAGGTGCCTGGATGCTTTGGCAATAAAATTTTTTTCAAAAATGTAACAGTCTTCTGATCTATCTGTTTCCATTCAGTTCAATATATCATTAACAACACCCAGATTCTCTCTGATCCTTTTTTAGACTGGGTGTCCCAGAAGCAGATCCTGAGAAGAGGGTTTGTGAACAATGACTTATTAAGAGCATTGCATAGGAATACGAACAACAGATAAGGGAAAAGAGGAAACTAAGTGTTATCGCTCAGGATCCAGTTAGGTGGCAGAAGCATACTAGTTATTTTAACAAAGTGAATTTAAAACAAAGAATTGTTAAAGGCAAACAGAGAACATTGATTATTATGAATGTAACAAGTACAGGAAGCAGTGACCACCCGAGGGAACAAAGAGAAGATGTTTGAATGACTAATACTGTTTTAGTCATTTGGGACTGCTTTTACAAAAACATTACAGATTAAGTGACTTAAAGAACAAATATTTATTTCTCACAGATCTAGAGGCTGGGAAATCAAAGATCAAGGTGTGTCAGAACTGGAGTCTGGTGACCTGCTTCGTCACTTGTGAACAGTTGCCTTCTTGGCATATGGAGAAGAGAGGGAGAGGGTAAGAGAGGGAGAGGAAGAGAGAAGGAGACAGAGAGAGGGAGGAGGGGGAGGAACAGAAAGGAAGAGGAGAGAGGCACCTCCTGAAGGCTGTGTCTCCAAATACCATCACACCGGGGATTAGGGTTTCAACACAGGAATTTAGGGGAGACACATATATGCAGCTCATTTATTACAAACTCTTTAAAAGTTTGGGGGATTGGCTGCATGGAGCTGAAACTCAACTCTCTGAGCAAAACGCACTGCTCAGCTGGTGTTAGAATCTCTGAGCTTGGAGGAGAGGCACCACAGAACTGGGACCCAGGCTTTGTGGAGGGGGTGATGGTGACTAGTGTTGGTATCTCTATGGGGATACAGTGACACTAGTTCTGCAAGGACTGGGAAAACTGGGAACTGGATTCACCCTCTGCTACTGGAATGAATTGTTGCTGCTGGGACTAAAGAAAGTTGCTGGGTATGTCATGACAGGAACATAAAACAAACAAGAAGTAGACAGGAAGGAGCAAAGCCCTCTTCCTCTTCCAGCCTTGCAGTTTCCTTCAAGTGTCCTCTGTTGACTGAACAGAACAGGGAGTAGCTGGCAAAGCACAGAACTGATTTGCAGCTTCCCAGTTCCTGCATCACAAAGCTGAGTTAAGAAAGGTAGCTTTGGATCTGGGGTAATAGTTAAGGTGCTCTAAGCAAGGATAAGATTTTAGATAAAAAGCTACAGGATCTCCTGACTCAGGCGTGTAAATGATGCCTCAACTTCTAGGATCCAGTTAGGTGGCAGAAGCATACTAGTTATTTTAACAAAGTGAATTTAAAACAAAGAATTGTTAAAGGCAAACAGAGAACATTGATTATTATGAATGTAACAAGTACAGGAAGCAGTGACCACCCGAGGGAACAAAGAGAAGATGTTTGAATGACTAATACTGTTTTAGTCATTTGGGACTGCTTTTACAAAAACATTACAGATTAAGTGACTTAAAGAACAAATATTTATTTCTCACAGATCTAGAGGCTGGGAAATCAAAGATCAAGGTGTGTCAGAACTGGAGTCTGGTGACCTGCTTCGTCACTTGTGAACAGTTGCCTTCTTGGCATATGGAGAAGAGAGGGAGAGGGTAAGAGAGGGAGAGGAAGAGAGAAGGAGACAGAGAGAGGGAGGAGGGGGAGGAACAGAAAGGAAGAGGAGAGAGGCACCTCCTGAAGGCTGTGTCTCCAAATACCATCACACCGGGGATTAGGGTTTCAACACAGGAATTTAGGGGAGACACATATATGCAGCTCATTTATTACAAACTCTTTAAAAGTTTGGGGGATTGGCTGCATGGAGCTGAAACTCAACTCTCTGAGCAAAACGCACTGCTCAGCTGGTGTTAGAATCTCTGAGCTTGGAGGAGAGGCACCACAGAACTGGGACCCAGGCTTTGTGGAGGGGGTGATGGTGACTAGTGTTGGTATCTCTATGGGGATACAGTGACACTAGTTCTGCAAGGACTGGGAAAACTGGGAACTGGATTCACCCTCTGCTACTGGAATGAATTGTTGCTGCTGGGACTAAAGAAAGTTGCTGGGTATGTCATGACAGGAACATAAAACAAACAAGAAGTAGACAGGAAGGAGCAAAGCCCTCTTCCTCTTCCAGCCTTGCAGTTTCCTTCAAGTGTCCTCTGTTGACTGAACAGAACAGGGAGTAGCTGGCAAAGCACAGAACTGATTTGCAGCTTCCCAGTTCCTGCATCACAAAGCTGAGTTAAGAAAGGTAGCTTTGGATCTGGGGTAATAGTTAAGGTGCTCTAAGCAAGGATAAGATTTTAGATAAAAAGCTACAGGATCTCCTGACTCAGGCGTGTAAATGATGCCTCAACATTGTTCTCACCCAAGACTAGGACTTTCATACTCCTGCATTTGTCAGTTCTTGGTTAAGAAATTGCCCTCAAGGGTATTTACAAGGCTATTTCCAGTCTCTGTGAAGGCAGGCAAAGTGGTTCCAATAGCCTAAGCACAGTCCTTTGAAAAAGATTTGTAGGTCTTGGCTGCTGGAAGTATAAGTACCTTGACACCTGAGGCACTGGGAGCCCACAAAAAGATGGATAGATATCCAAGGGTCATGGTTGAAGTGTCAGAATATTCCCTCTGGAGACATAGTTTTAAAAGCTGCCTATTTCTCTACTTTCTTGATCAAATCTCTCTCTCAATTTAATAACTGCTGCTTTGGAGAGATGCTGGTTAAAGGTAAGTTGTGGAGATCTAATGTACAGCATAGTACTGTACTGCATAACTGAGATTTCCTAAGAGAGTAGATTTTAAACTTTCTCACCGAAAAGGGGATCCTGCAGGGGTGCTGTGTGACGGTCTGGAGGGGTGGGATGGGGGTGGATATACATATGACTAATCTGGGAACATACATATCTGTAAACAACAACACTCTGTAAAAGTTAAAATAAAAGTTTAAAAAAAAAAACTTTCTCACCACACACACACAGACTCAGTAACTACCTGAGGTGATGAATGTGTTAATTACACTGATTGTGATAATCATTTCACAATGGATATGTATATCAAATCATCATGTTGTTCATTTTAAGTATATATAATTTTGTCAATTATGCCACGATCAAGCTGGAGGCAAAAAGTAACACCTTGAGGCTAACAAAACAAAAGGTGCTGTCTGAAAGAAGAGACATTTGGTCTTTCCAAAGGGCGGAGTCATTGTTCAAATCCTCCTGGGGCTTACTTGCTCCTTTTAAATCAGATTCTTTTCCCTTTGAAATGTAGAAGCATTGTGTTTTGAAATCCTTCAAGGCCCCAAAATGCTGGATTCTCTCTTTTCTCTTTCATTTGTTTGTAAATCGATTAATTCTCTTCTATGTTAATCTCTTTCTGGTAATACACTTTTATTTTATATTACTTACTTATTTTTATTTTGCTTTTACTGAGTTTTGTTGTTTACAGATATGTATAATCCCAGCTCAGTTGTAGGTATACTGCTGACCTCTCCCTGTCGTGCCCCCCACCCCCCAGGCTGTTGCATAGCCCTCAGATAGGATCTCTTAGTCCCACAGCGCATTGACAATAGTTCTGTCCTTTACATAAGACAGGATAGGTTTCCGTGTTACTCCTCCCAGACCTGTCACCCACCCTTCTCTCCTCTCAATGTCCATAGGTTTGTTCTCTATATCTGTTTTTCTGTCGCTGCTCTGCATGTGTATTTATCGGTACCATCTTACTAGATTCCATATACATGCGTTAGTATACTGTATTTGTCTTTCTCTCTCTTTTTTTAAAGATTTATTTATTTATTTATTTTGGGCGGGGGTCCGGTTGGGGAGGGAGGGGAGCAGGCGGGCCACTTCTATTGGTCTTTCGTTTCTCTATGTTCATCCGTCTTTGTTCTTTGGCTCCTGTGGGCCTCCCATCGCGGTGGCGTCTGTTGTCGCAGAGCGCTGGCTCTGGGCGCACGCGCTCCAGAGCTCCGGCTAGGTGATTGGACACATCAGTCCAGCCGCTCCGCGGCACGTGGGATCCTCCCAGGCCAGGGCTCGAACAGGCGCCCCTTGCACTGCAAGGCGGTGTCCTTACCCACTGGACCACCAGGGGAAGCCCTGTCTTTCTCTTTTTGACTTACTTCACTTTGTGTAATAGGTTCTAGATTCATCTACCTCATTAGGACTGATTCAAATGCATCTCTTTTTACAGCTGAGAAATATCGCCGTGTATATATGTATCAGAGTTTCTTTAGCCATTCATTTGTTGATGAACATCTAGGTCGCTTCCATGTTCTAGCTATTGTATAGAGTGCTGCAATGAACACTGGGGTACAAGTGTCTCTTTCAATTTTGATTTCATCAGGGTATAAGCCTAATGGTGGGATTGCTAGGTCATATGGTGCTTCTATTCTTAGTTTTTAAAGGAGTCTCCATACTGTCTTCCATAGTGGTTGTATCAATTTATATTCCCACCAACAATGCAGGAGTATTCCATTTTCTCCACACCCTCTCCAGCATTTATTATCTGTCGATTTGTTGATGATGGCCATTCTGACTGGTGTGAGGTGATATCTCATTGTAGTTTTGACTTGCATTTCTTTAATAATAAGCAACGTTAAGTATCTTTTCATGAGTTTTTTGGTCATCTGTTCTGTCTGGTAATACACTTTTAATCACATAAAAAAAATCACCACCATCCACTATTAATACTGCTTTCTGAACTCTCCCCTTAAAGCTGCAAATCATGCATTTGTTCTGATCTGCTTTCTAACATTTTAGGCAACAGTCTAGCCCTTGCATGATGTGAATCTACAAGTTATTCAGCCTAATACATGTTTTATTAGTTCCCTATATGGTTGCTATGTTAAACTTTGCTTTGATGTGATTAGTTGCTCAGTCGTGTCTAACTCTCTGTGACTCCGTGAACTGCAGCCCACCAGGCCCCTTGGTCAATGAGTATTCTCCAGACAAGAATGCTGGAGTGGGTTGCCATGCCCTCCTCCAGGGGATCTTCCCAATTGAAGGGTAGAACCCAGGTCTCCAGCATTGCAAGTGGATTCTTTACCATCTGAGCTACAAGGGAAGCTCAAGAATACTGGAGTGGGTAGCCTATCCCTTCTCCAGGAGATCTTCGTGAATCAGGAATTGAGCCAGGGTCTCCTGCATTGCTAAACTAATGCCACATACTTTATATCTTTTGTTATAGAAGGGCACCATTTATCTTATTAATCGGGATAGGTGATTACTACTACTTTTAGCAACAACCCTAAAATGCTAGTGTCTTAACCCACTAAAGATTTATGTTTTGCTATAGTCAGTACAGTGAGGATCAGTGTGGTGAATGTGCTCTGTGCAATTATTAAGAAACCCAGGGCCCTTTCATCTAATTCTGCTGCTATTCTTTAGCTCCTCAGAGTTTTCTGTATCTGACTGACTGATGTGTGAAACACAAAAGGCTCTATAAATCACTGCAGGTTTTAAGGGTCAGGATTAGATTAGGCAATCACTGCTTCTGTTTATATTCCACTGGCCGGAAACAGTCACACAGCCTGCTATAGAAGTAAGGGAGCTAGGAAATGCAGTTTTCCTGGGTACACAGAGGAGGTGAATATGTCTCAGTTAGGAAATGCTGAATCTTTGCAGTGATATCTCATTGTAGTTTTGACTTGCATTTCTTTAATAATAAGCAACGTTAAGTATCTTTTCATGAGTTTTTTGGTCATCTGTTCTGTCTGGTAATACACTTTTAATCACATAAAAAAAATCACCACCATCCACTATTAATACTGCTTTCTGAACTCTCCCCTTAAAGCTGCAAATCATGCATTTGTTCTGATCTGCTTTCTAACATTTTAGGCAACAGTCTAGCCCTTGCATGATGTGAATCTACAAGTTATTCAGCCTAATACATGTTTTATTAGTTCCCTATATGGTTGCTATGTTAAACTTTGCTTTGATGTGATTAGTTGCTCAGTCGTGTCTAACTCTCTGTGACTCCGTGAACTGCAGCCCACCAGGCCCCTTGGTCAATGAGTATTCTCCAGACAAGAATGCTGGAGTGGGTTGCCATGCCCTCCTCCAGGGGATCTTCCCAATTGAAGGGTAGAACCCAGGTCTCCAGCATTGCAAGTGGATTCTTTACCATCTGAGCTACAAGGGAAGCTCAAGAATACTGGAGTGGGTAGCCTATCCCTTCTCCAGGAGATCTTCGTGAATCAGGAATTGAGCCAGGGTCTCCTGCATTGCTAAACTAATGCCACATACTTTATATCTTTTGTTATAGAAGGGCACCATTTATCTTATTAATCGGGATAGGTGATTACTACTACTTTTAGCAACAACCCTAAAATGCTAGTGTCTTAACCCACTAAAGATTTATGTTTTGCTATAGTCAGTACAGTGAGGATCAGTGTGGTGAATGTGCTCTGTGCAATTATTAAGAAACCCAGGGCCCTTTCATCTAATTCTGCTGCTATTCTTTAGCTCCTCAGAGTTTTCTGTATCTGACTGACTGATGTGTGAAAAACAAAAAGGCTCTATAAATCACTGCAGGTTTTAAGGGTCAGGATTAGATTAGGCAATCACTGCTTCTGTTTATATTCCACTGGCCGGAAACAGTCACACAGCCTGCTATAGAAGTAAGGGAGCTAGGAAATGCAGTTTTCCTGGGTACACAGAGGAGGTGAATATTTATTATTGTCTCTACCAGTTAGGATACTTTCAGCTGCAGATAACAGAAAACCAACTAATATTGGCTTTGTCAGGGAGGAAAACCTTTTTGTCTGTTCTCTTATATTAAGTTATGGATGGGCCTGCAAATTAAACTGGGCTTCCCAGGTGCTCCATGGTAGAGAATATGTCTGCCAGTGTAGAAACTGCAGGAGACACAGATTTGATCCCTGGGTTGGGAAGATCTTCTGGTGGAGGAAATGGCAACCCACTCAGTATTCTCTCTCTTTTTTTTTTAAGATTTTTTGATGAGGACCATTTTAAAAGTCTTTACTGAGTTTGTTGCAGTATCATATCTGTTTTATGTTTCATATGGGATTTTAGCTCTCTGACCAGAGATTCAACCTGCACCCCCTGCATTGGAAGGTGAAGTCTTAACCACTGGACCATCTGGGAAGTCCCCTACTCACTGTTTTGCCTGGAAAATTCCATGGACAGGAGCCTGGTGGGCTATAGCCCACTGGTCACAAAGGGTTGGATATGATTGAGCTGCGCATGCACACACAAATTAAACTGACAAGAGAGAGGTTAGCAAGAGAAAAGATTTTAATCACATACCCCTCTTAGGAGTTCACAAAGAGATGTAACTCAAAGGGGCAGTTAAAGTTTGGGATTTACAGACTATTTTAGGGCTTCCCAGGTGGCCTTGTGGTAAGGAACCCCCTTACCAATGCTGGAGGCATAATAGACACGGGTTTGATCCCCTGGAGGAGGGAATGGCAACTAACTCCAGTATTCTTGTCTGGAGAATCCCCATGGACAGAGGAACCTGGCAAGCTACAGCCCATTTGATCTCAAAGAAGTGGACATGACTGAAGCAACTTAGCATAAGCACACATACTATTTTAATAGATGAAGAGGATGGGAAGAATGGTGCTTATGTGGAAACTTCTTAGAAGGGATTTGGAGGAAAGAAGGCATTTATGGGAAAACAATGACTTTTTGGAAAGATAAATGAGTTTTTAAGTGAATAGATGGGAGATATGATGGTTTGTGACAATGTCTGTTTAGGTGTGGTGACAATACTCAGTCTCCAGTGATGAGGCAGTTTTCCTGGGTACACAGAGGAGGTGAATATTTATTATTGTCTCTACCAGTTAGGATACTTTCAGCTGCAGATAACAGAAAACCAACTAATATTGGCTTTGTCAGGGAGGAAAACCTTTTTGTCTGTTCTCTTATATTAAGTTATGGATGGGCCTGCAAATTAAACTGGGCTTCCCAGGTGCTCCATGGTAGAGAATATGTCTGCCAGTGTAGAAACTGCAGGAGACACAGATTTGATCCCTGGGTTGGGAAGATCTTCTGGTGGAGGAAATGGCAACCCACTCAGTATTCTCTCTTTTTTTAAGATTTTTTGATGAGGACCATTTTAAAAGTCTTTACTGAGTTTGTTGCAGTATCATATCTGTTTTATGTTTCATATGGGATTTTAGCTCTCTGACCAGAGATTCAACCTGCACCCCCTGCATTGGAAGGTGAAGTCTTAACCACTGGACCATCTGGGAAGTCCCCTACTCACTGTTTTGCCTGGAAAATTCCATGGACAGGAGCCTGGTGGGCTATAGCCCACTGGTCACAAAGGGTTGGATATGATTGAGCTGCGCATGCACACAAATTAAACTGACAAGAGAGAGGTTAGCAAGAGAAAAGATTTTAATCACATACCCCTCTTAGGAGTTCACAAAGAGATGTAACTCAAAGGGGCAGTTAAAGTTTGGGATTTACAGACTATTTTAGGGCTTCCCAGGTGGCCTTGTGGTAAGGAACCCCCTTACCAATGCTGGAGGCATAATAGACACGGGTTTGATCCCCTGGAGGAGGGAATGGCAACTAACTCCAGTATTCTTGTCTGGAGAATCCCCATGGACAGAGGAACCTGGCAAGCTACAGCCCATTTGATCTCAAAGAAGTGGACATGACTGAAGCAACTTAGCATAAGCACACATACTATTTTAATAGATGAAGAGGATGGGAAGAATGGTGCTTATGTGGAAACTTCTTAGAAGGGATTTGGAGGAAAGAAGGCATTTATGGGAAAACAATGACTTTTTGGAAAGATAAATGAGTTTTTAAGTGAATAGATGGGAGATATGATGGTTTGTGACAATGTCTGTTTAGGTGTGGTGACAATACTCAGTCTCCAGTGATGAGGCAGTCTTCCCTAGCTCCTCCCTGGGAGGAGATATGTGACAACTGACTTCTTTTGGGAGATTCTGCTTTTAGGCAGATAAGGGATTTCAGGAACTTAAATGCCTTTGACTAAAAATAATTTTTATGCCACAGTGACTTATTCTGGACCTCTTCAGCTTAAACAGAAAAGGATATTTATTGACTCATCTAACAGAGACCTCTAGCAGTAGAATGGGGTTCATGTTGGGTTTGATTTGGAGGTTTATGATGCTCTCAGGGATTGACTTCTTTTCTGTGATGGATTTGCTCAGCCCTTCATTCTCCAGGTTAGCTTTACTCTCAGTTGGCTTTCACTACTGCACGTGCACACACACACACACACACACACACAAGAAAGGTTGTTCATGTTTTGCTATTCACAGTCTAATACTACATCATCCAGAGAAAGAACTATTTTGCTTACAATCAAACAAAAATCTTTGTCTTCACTGTAGATTGGTTTATGAAATAAGTGGCTAAAAGGGAGGCAAGGGCATTTTGATAGTTTTATGTTAGAGGTATTATTCTTGGAGTTGGGGTGGTGTTGGTGGTGGTGATTCCACCCAGATTTGGGGGAACGCAATGGAGCTCAGAAGAGAAGGTGGGAAATCACCTATATCCATTACAATCAGGGAAGAGTGGCATATGATCTCACTCAAAGTGAATGAGTACTGTGAGGATACATAGCATGTACAGAATATAAAGGGGCAGAGAACATAACAAGTCAGAGGAAGCACTTAAAAATGATGGGAAGGTATGGACAATGTCAAGAGAACCAACAGAGTTGTGCTCTAGATCTGAGTGAGGAGTTTTCAGGATGGAGTGGTGAAATAAATCGTCCAGTTTGTTGATTTCATGCTCTCCACATACTATTTTAATAGATGAAGAGGATGGGAAGAATGGTGCTTATGTGGAAACTTCTTAGAAGGGATTTGGAGGAAAGAAGGCATTTATGGGAAAACAATGACTTTTTGGAAAGATAAATGAGTTTTTAAGTGAATAGATGGGAGATATGATGGTTTGTGACAATGTCTGTTTAGGTGTGGTGACAATACTCAGTCTCCAGTGATGAGGCAGTCTTCCCTAGCTCCTCCCTGGGAGGAGATATGTGACAACTGACTTCTTTTGGGAGATTCTGCTTTTAGGCAGATAAGGGATTTCAGGAACTTAAATGCCTTTGACTAAAAATAATTTTTATGCCACAGTGACTTATTCTGGACCTCTTCAGCTTAAACAGAAAAGGATATTTATTGACTCATCTAACAGAGACCTCTAGCAGTAGAATGGGGTTCATGTTGGGTTTGATTTGGAGGTTTATGATGCTCTCAGGGATTGACTTCTTTTCTGTGATGGATTTGCTCAGCCCTTCATTCTCCAGGTTAGCTTTACTCTCAGTTGGCTTTCACTACTGCACGTGCACACACACACACACACACACACACAAGAAAGGTTGTTCATGTTTTGCTATTCACAGTCTAATACTACATCATCCAGAGAAAGAACTATTTTGCTTACAATCAAACAAAAATCTTTGTCTTCACTGTAGATTGGTTTATGAAATAAGTGGCTAAAAGGGAGGCAAGGGCATTTTGATAGTTTTATGTTAGAGGTATTATTCTTGGAGTTGGGGTGGTGTTGGTGGTGGTGATTCCACCCAGATTTGGGGGAACGCAATGGAGCTCAGAAGAGAAGGTGGGAAATCACCTATATCCATTACAATCAGGGAAGAGTGGCATATGATCTCACTCAAAGTGAATGAGTACTGTGAGGATACATAGCATGTACAGAATATAAAGGGGCAGAGAACATAACAAGTCAGAGGAAGCACTTAAAAATGATGGGAAGGTATGGACAATGTCAAGAGAACCAACAGAGTTGTGCTCTAGATCTGAGTGAGGAGTTTTCAGGATGGAGTGGTGAAATAAATCGTCCAGTTTGTTGATTTCATGCTCTCCACCAGACATCCTTTAAAATTTAGTTTCTCATGGAAATGTTCCTTTTGAGTAAAAATGTTTTTTTCTGGTCTTCATTGCAGTTGTTTTTCATGGGAGGCAGGGGAAGAATAAATTGTAAATCTTGTTTATACATTAGTCTTTGGTAAGTTTGATAGGCATGAATCATTCCACTGGATTTAAAATAGCTCTGGAGGCTAACAACATTAAGTTTCTGTCTCTGCAAACTGAGGACTGGACTGTAGAATACAGAGTGAAATCTTAAGTTCACTCTCATACTGTAACAGCTTTTGCTAACCATTAGGAACTATATTTGAAACATTTTAAATACAATGACTTAAGTATGCCCCAAGGTTTTTGAGCTTTAGCTTTCTAAAAAAGTTTGGTTATTTTGATTATTCTCTGCGTTTTCCTTTGACGCTTATTTTCAGTGCCTACAAGAAAGGGAAAGCTGTGTAGACTGTCTCTGGCACAGCTGGAAGAAGAGTAGTAGGTCATGGTCGCCTGTAGCCATTCCAGGTTTCTAGGGCTAATTCAGTGGTCTTTGGGGAAGACAATAAGGGAACAACTGTAACAAGTGCTAGAGAAAGGCTGGTAATAGTCTGGTTGAGAAATAAGAAACTGAGTCAAAAACGCAAGAAGAATCAGAACGATCCAGCAGTCGACTGATGAGTGCAGTGATTGGTGTGTATTAAGGATCTAACAAGGCAAGATTTCAAATTCAGGTGTCTAGATCATTACTGCCACCGAGCTGGTTAGGCCAACTGGGAGAAGAAACTTCCCTTACAGATCAGAATACAATGTAATGTGTGCAAGCAGCATCTCAGGAGGTGCTCTCGTAAATGCACGTATCTTTTGTATTTGTTTTCGTTTTTCTTTTAGCTATTACAGGCATCCATATGGGACATTCCACATTAAAGGAGACGGAAGCCAAAATCGCATGTTTGAAAGAAATCTAGCAGAATTAGCCAATTATTAAAAGAATCTTCTCCACTTCTTTGTTTCTCATCTCGTGTGTCGTCTTCTCGGTTCAGGCACAGTATCCCTTGTTCATGGCGCCTCTCCTCCTAGCTCTTTTTACGTTCCAGGCTTACGGAGAACCAGCTGTTACACCCAGGGAGGCCCCGAGCGCGCGTTTCCACGCCTTCAGATTCGAGGCAGGCCCGCTTTCGGGTTGCTGGCAGGCGAGCCGGCGGCCCCGCGGCTGCTCCGACCCCAGCCCAGCCCCTGGGAGGCAGGGGAAGAATAAATTGTAAATCTTGTTTATACATTAGTCTTTGGTAAGTTTGATAGGCATGAATCATTCCACTGGATTTAAAATAGCTCTGGAGGCTAACAACATTAAGTTTCTGTCTCTGCAAACTGAGGACTGGACTGTAGAATACAGAGTGAAATCTTAAGTTCACTCTCATACTGTAACAGCTTTTGCTAACCATTAGGAACTATATTTGAAACATTTTAAATACAATGACTTAAGTATGCCCCAAGGTTTTTGAGCTTTAGCTTTCTAAAAAAGTTTGGTTATTTTGATTATTCTCTGCGTTTTCCTTTGACGCTTATTTTCAGTGCCTACAAGAAAGGGAAAGCTGTGTAGACTGTCTCTGGCACAGCTGGAAGAAGAGTAGTAGGTCATGGTCGCCTGTAGCCATTCCAGGTTTCTAGGGCTAATTCAGTGGTCTTTGGGGAAGACAATAAGGGAACAACTGTAACAAGTGCTAGAGAAAGGCTGGTAATAGTCTGGTTGAGAAATAAGAAACTGAGTCAAATACGCAAGAAGAATCAGAACGATCCAGCAGTCGACTGATGAGTGCAGTGATTGGTGTGTATTAAGGATCTAACAAGGCAAGATTTCAAATTCAGGTGTCTAGATCATTACTGCCACCGAGCTGGTTAGGCCAACTGGGAGAAGAAACTTCCCTTACAGATCAGAATACAATGTAATGTGTGCAAGCAGCATCTCAGGAGGTGCTCTCGTAAATGCACGTATCTTTTGTATTTGTTTTCGTTTTTCTTTTAGCTATTACAGGCATCCATATGGGACATTCCACATTAAAGGAGACGGAAGCCAAAATCGCATGTTTGAAAGAAATCTAGCAGAATTAGCCAATTATTAAAAGAATCTTCTCCACTTCTTTGTTTCTCATCTCGTGTGTCGTCTTCTCGGTTCAGGCACAGTATCCCTTGTTCATGGCGCCTCTCCTCCTAGCTCTTTTTACGTTCCAGGCTTACGGAGAACCAGCTGTTACACCCAGGGAGGCCCCGGAGCGCGCGTTTCCACGCCTTCAGATTCGAGGCAGGCCCGCTTTCGGGTTGCTGGCAGGCGAGCCGGCGGCCCCCGCGGCTGCTCCGACCCCAGCCCAGCCCCTGGCCCTCGGCAGCGGCTGGCGCGTGGAGGCCACGGGGTCCCTCGAGGGCCCGCGCCGCGGCGCACCTGCCCGCGCCAGCCTCCCGCGCCGGCGAGAAGACGAGGAGCCCGGGCGCGCGGAGGCCGGCCCGACGCCTACCCATGAGGCACTGCGCGTCTCCACGAGCGCCCCCCTGCCCACGGTCCGGCCGCCCGCACCGCAATGGGAGCCGCCGCCGTGTAGCTTTCCGTGCTCCTCCTTTTCCTCCTCCTCTGTCTCCTCCTCCTACAGGCCCCAGCCAGGCCGCGCCGCTCCGCTCACGGTAAGCGCCCCGCCCCCGCCCGCCCCGCGCCGCAGCAGGCAGAGGCCCTCCCGCGCGGCCCGCGCCGCCTCGCTCCGGGGCGCCGGGCTGGGGTCGAGGCCGGCGCGGGCGCCGAGAGCGCCCGGCGCGGGGAGGGACCGGCTGGGCGGCGGCGGCGGCCCGGCCCGCCATCTTGCGCGGCCCCGGCGGGGAGGGCTCCCGGCGCGACGCGGCCAGGGCTCGGCGCAGGCCGCCGCCTCCCGCCCCGCTGCGCCCCGGGGCCTGGTTTGGGCTTTCCTCTGCGGAGGGCCTGCCTCGGCCTTCCGCACGCTTTGCGGTGCTGTCGGACCCGGGCCCTGCCGGCCGGTCGGTTAATCTTCCCTTACAGATCAGAATTTGTTCCTTCAGGAGGTGCTTCGTAAATGCACGTATCTTTTGTATTTGTTTTCGTTTTCTTTAGCTATTACAGGCATCCATATGGGACATTCCACATTAAAGGAGACGGAAGCCAAAATCGCATGTTTGAAAGAAATCTAGCAGAATTAGCCAATTATTAAAAGAATCTTCTCCACTTCTTTGTTTCTCATCTCGTGTGTCGTCTTCTCGGTTCAGGCACAGTATCCCTTGTTCATGGCGCCTCTCCTCCTAGCTCTTTTTACGTTCCAGGCTTACGGAGAACCAGCTGTTACACCCAGGGAGGCCCCGGAGCGCGCGTTTCCACGCCTTCAGATTCGAGGCAGGCCCGCTTTCGGGTTGCTGGCAGGCGAGCCGGCGGCCCCCGCGGCTGCTCCGACCCCAGCCCAGCCCCTGGCCCTCGGCAGCGGCTGGCGCGTGGAGGCCACGGGGTCCCTCGAGGGCCCGCGCCGCGGCGCACCTGCCCGCGCCAGCCTCCCGCGCCGGCGAGAAGACGAGGAGCCCGGGCGCGCGGAGGCCGGCCCGACGCCTACCCATGAGGCACTGCGCGTCTCCACGAGCGCCCCCCTGCCCACGGTCCGGCCGCCCGCACCGCAATGGGAGCCGCCGCCGTGTAGCTTTCCGTGCTCCTCCTTTTCCTCCTCCTCTGTCTCCTCCTCCTACAGGCCCCAGCCAGGCCGCGCCGCTCCGCTCACGGTAAGCGCCCCCCGCCCCCGCCCGCCCCGCGCCGCAGCAGGCAGAGGCCCTCCCGCGCGGCCCGCGCCGCCTCGCTCCGGGGGCGCCGGGCTGGGGGTCGAGGCCGGCGCGGGGCGCCGAGAGCGCCCGGCGCGGGGGAGGGGACCGGCTGGGCGGCGGCGGCGGCGGCCGGCCCGCCATCTTGCGCGGCCCCGGCGGGGGAGGGCTCCCGGCGCGACGCGGCCAGGGCTCCGGGCGCAGGCCGCCGCCTCCCCGCCCCGCTGCGCCCCGGGGCCTGGTTTGGGCTTTCCTCTGCGGAGGCGCCTGCCTCGGCCTTCCGCACGCTTTGCGGTGCTGTGCGGCGGGGACCCGGGCGCCCCTCGCCTCGGAAGCAGAGTCGCCCTGGGGGTCGGGGGGCCTCGAGGCCTCGGTAGCCCCGGGCGCCGGGTCCCGCCCAGGCCCGCCCGCGCGCACCTGCCCTCCTGTCGGGAGGCCTCCCGCCCTGCGCTCGTCCTCCCGGCATTGTCTGCAGGAGAGGGCGCCGGGGAGGAGCGTGGACCCCGCACACGGCTTTCTAACGGAGCTCGCGGGCCCACGTCCGAGGCGGAGAGAAGGAGCTCGCTCTGAGGTCTTATCCTGCCCTAGAGATGGAGGGGCGCCCTTCCCGACTTGTCTCAAGCGTTGACGCTTTTAGGGAGCAGTTGACAGGAGAGACGGCAGAGTGAAGCCGCTTCTGCAGGCACGGGAGACCTTCGTCCAGGGGGCTCTCTTTGTTTACCAAGAATTGTTAAGTTTACAAAAAAAAAAAACCCTGCGAACTTCAACCTGGTTTATTTATTGTTTTCAGGTTGGAACTGTATGTTAAGAATTTAATGACTCTTAGCGGTACTAAACCATTAAACAGTTGGATCTGTATATTAAGAATGTTATGTCTCTTAGAGGCCTTCAGCCGCTGAAATATTAGAGGACCGATCGAAAACACAAAGCCACACGCATCTCTGCGGTGGTGAGGGATCCAGCTTCGGGAGGTTGGTTGGCCCACTGGGGCTGTCGCTAAGAAACTCGCTGTGCCTGTGACCAGCGAACCCATCTGCTTAAGAGAATTAAGTTGTGTCTTGTGCTCTCCATGTTTTAAAAGATCGGTACCAATACCAGTATAGCTGTGTCTGATGTTTATATCGGTCATTGCTGCCTTCCAATACGGATCGCCTAACCGCTTTACAGTGGTGGGTGACGCTAGCACTGATTCTGCAGGTGAGGAAGGAGACAAGAGCTCGGGGTGAGAGGTCGTCAGTGGAGTCATGGCTAGGAGGTGATAGGGTCACTTCCAGCATCGTAGGTCTTCTCATTCCTCGTTCAGCGCGCAGTTAACTATGTTTTATTTTTTGTGAGAGAATGAGGTGAGTGAGGAAAAGAGCAAAGGAGGCTCACCTGCACTGTGTAAGAAACTATTTTGCCCTTTCCTTTGCATTTTTAAGGGTTCATTTGTTAGCTTTATAACTTTTTGTTATTTTAAGTTTTCCCGTTATTCCTCCCCTCCTTCCCCGGCCCCCCATGGAAGAGCTGGTTGAGCCCTCCATACCTGCCAGCTGGGTTTTACAGTGCGACCCGGCATTGTCTGCAGGAGAGGGCGCCGGAGGAGCGTGGACCCCGCACACGGCTTTCTAACGGAGCTCGCGGGCCCACGTCCGAGGCGGAGAGAAGGAGCTCGCTCTGAGGTCTTATCCTGCCCTAGAGATGGAGGGGCGCCCTTCCCGACTTGTCTCAAGCGTTGACGCTTTTAGGGAGCAGTTGACAGGAGAGACGGCAGAGTGAAGCCGCTTCTGCAGGCACGGGAGACCTTCGTCCAGGGGGCTCTCTTTGTTTACCAAGAATTGTTAAGTTTACAAAAAAAAAAAACCCTGCGAACTTCAACCTGGTTTATTTATTGTTTTCAGGTTGGAACTGTATGTTAAGAATTTAATGACTCTTAGCGGTACTAAACCATTAAACAGTTGGATCTGTATATTAAGAATGTTATGTCTCTTAGAGGCCTTCAGCCGCTGAAATATTAGAGGACCGATCGAAAGCACAAAGCCACACGCATCTCTGCGGTGGTGAGGGATCCAGCTTCGGGAGGTTGGTTGGCCCACTGGGGCTGTCGCTAAGAAACTCGCTGTGCCTGTGACCAGCGAACCCATCTGCTTAAGAGAATTAAGTTGTGTCTTGTGCTCTCCATGTTTTAAAAGATCGGTACCAATACCAGTATAGCTGTGTCTGATGTTTATATCGGTCATTGCTGCCTTCCAATACGGATCGCCTAACCGCTTTACAGTGGTGGGTGACGCTAGCACTGATTCTGCAGGTGAGGAAGGAGACAAGAGCTCGGGGTGAGAGGTCGTCAGTGGAGTCATGGCTAGGAGGTGATAGGGTCACTTCCAGCATCGTAGGTCTTCTCATTCCTCGTTCAGCGCGCAGTTAACTATGTTTTATTTTTTGTGAGAGAATGAGGTGAGTGAGGAAAAGAGCAAAGGAGGCTCACCTGCACTGTGTAAGAAACTATTTTGCCCTTTCCTTTGCATTTTTAAGGGTTCATTTGTTAGCTTTATAACTTTTTGTTATTTTAAGTTTTCCCGTTATTCCTCCCCTCCTTCCCCGGCCCCCCATGGAAGAGCTGGTTGAGCCCTCCATACCTGCCAGCTGGGTTTTACAGTTGTTGATATTTTGCCGCATTTGCTTTATCCATTTACCTTAGGGTTATTTTTGGTGAACGTTTTCAAAGCATATTTCATTCATCATGACAGTTCACATCTAAGTACTGTAAATGTGTCAGCACGTATATGCAATATGATAATCACACTTGGAAGTTAATAATCCTTACACAATCCCTGATAATCTAGTGTATGTATGTAGTATGTATACTCATGTTCTTCACATGTTCCCTGTTGTCCACAAAATGTTCTTTTTAGTCGTTTTAGAACCAGTATCCAGTCATGCCAGTGTCCATTTATTAGTTTCTTTTAATTTTAGTTTACTTTTTTTTTTAATGACATTGACATTTTGAAGAGACCAGATCAGTAGGCTTGTAGAAAAACCGACATTATTTTACTGACAGCTGCTTCCTCATGGGGTTTACTTGTGTCCGGTATTCCCTATATTTTGTATAAACTTGAAGTTAGGTCTAAAGGCTTGAGTAGATCAGACTCAATATTTTTGGCAAGAATATGTTACAAGTCTGCAGTGTGCTGCACGTTATACAACATCAGAAGGCACATATAGTTGGATTATCCTGTCTGTAATCCTAAAATTGAGCTTCTGGATAAGATGATGACAGACTATCTTTCTATTGTAAGTGTTTCCCTTTATAACTAGCAAATATTCCATGGACTGCTATTTTGGCATTAGTATTTGGTATGAATTTAACTGCAGTGATCTGATGACACATAGTTGGGAGCAGTCCTCTAGAAATGGATGTTTGGGGATGAAGGAGGGGAGCTGTTTTGAAGGATAGAACTAAGGTGTCTAGTTTAGGGGTCTTGGAATTGCTGCTGCAGTTGGCATCAGAGCCTACACTGGCTAGGGAAGAGGATATAGGAAGTACATATCAGACTCGGCCTTCTTGGAAAGTTAGCTCAAGACCTTCATAGAAGTGCTGAGTTTTGAGAAATAGAAAGTTTGGTGTTGGAGGACTACAAACCTCAGCGTCCCCAGTTCAACCCATTCTTTCTAGTTATTTTCAGTTTTCCCGTTATTCCTCCCCTCCTTCCCCGGCCCCCCATGGAAGAGCTGGTTGAGCCCTCCATACCTGCCAGCTGGGTTTTACAGTTGTTGATATTTTGCCGCATTTGCTTTATCCATTTACCTTAGGGTTATTTTTGGTGAACGTTTTCAAAGCATATTTCATTCATCATGACAGTTCACATCTAAGTACTGTAAATGTGTCAGCACGTATATGCAATATGATAATCACACTTGGAAGTTAATAATCCTTACACAATCCCTGATAATCTAGTGTATGTATGTAGTATGTATACTCATGTTCTTCACATGTTCCCTGTTGTCCACAAAATGTTCTTTTTAGTCGTTTTAGAACCAGTATCCAGTCATGCCAGTGTCCATTTATTAGTTTCTTTTAATTTTAGTTTACTTTTTTTTTTAATGACATTGACATTTTGAAGAGACCAGATCAGTAGGCTTGTAGAAAAACCGACATTATTTTACTGACAGCTGCTTCCTCATGGGGTTTACTTGTGTCCGGTATTCCCTATATTTTGTATAAACTTGAAGTTAGGTCTAAAGGCTTGAGTAGATCAGACTCAATATTTTTGGCAAGAATATGTTACAAGTCTGCAGTGTGCTGCACGTTATACAACATCAGAAGGCACATATAGTTGGATTATCCTGTCTGTAATCCTAAAATTGAGCTTCTGGATAAGATGATGACAGACTATCTTTCTATTGTAAGTGTTTCCCTTTATAACTAGCAAATATTCCATGGACTGCTATTTTGGCATTAGTATTTGGTATGAATTTAACTGCAGTGATCTGATGACACATAGTTGGGAGCAGTCCTCTAGAAATGGATGTTTGGGGATGAAGGAGGGGAGCTGTTTTGAAGGATAGAACTAAGGTGTCTAGTTTAGGGGTCTTGGAATTGCTGCTGCAGTTGGCATCAGAGCCTACACTGGCTAGGGAAGAGGATATAGGAAGTACATATCAGACTCGGCCTTCTTGGAAAGTTAGCTCAAGACCTTCATAGAAGTGCTGAGTTTTGAGAAATAGAAAGTTTGGTGTTGGAGGACTACAAACCTCAGCGTCCCCAGTTCAACCCATTCTTTCTAGTTAGGCTGTCTGGTCCGTTTCTGCTTCTTCAGTCCAGTGTTTTACTGCTCAGCGTTGGCTTTCTTAGTAGGGGAGAGGAGGTCAAAGGAAGTGAATGTAACTAATTTTGTGCCCTTCTTTCCCACACTGTTTTATTTATTCAAGAGAACATTTAGAACTATTTAAAATTTCTTTTTCTTTACTAATTGGCATGGACTGTATCTACATGGAGTAGCATTTTTTGTAAGTAGAAAGTAAGTGATATTTCTAGATGACAAGAAGTTGGAGATTGCTGACAACATATTTTGTGAAGTAACATATTTCAGAAGTAACTTTTGAGTGATGAGAAATATTTATGACATACTCACTAATTAAGTATGTAGTCCTGAATAGTTTATTTTTCCTGGTTCTGAGAACTCAAAAATACTTGATTTTTCAGTCAAGTATTTCTGTTTTTTTTTTGTTTGTTTTTTTTTAGAAGTTTTTTTTTGAGGGAGGTGTTGGGTTGGGGAGTGGGGCGGACAGGCCACTTCTCTTGGTCTTTCATTTATCTATTTTCATCCATCTTTGTTCTTTGGCCCGTGTGGGCCTCCCATCACAGTGGCCTCTGTTGTCGCAGAGCACCGGCTCTGGGCGCATGCACTCCAGAGCTCCAGCTCGGTAATTGGACACATTTGTCCAGCCGCTCCGTGGCACGTGGCATCTTCCCAGGCCAAGGATCGAACTGGTGCCCCTTGCACTGCAAGGCAGTGTCCTTACCCACTGGACCACCAGGGAAGCCCAAGTATTTTTGTTTTAAAGATATATATAATGACTTGATTTACTTGGTAACTTCTGTAAAAAATGTGTGCTTGGGATTTTTATTGATTTTTGCAAAGCAGTTTTTACAATTTTTTTAAACTCTCAGTGTATCAGGAAAAATAGCTATCATTCTTTATTTTCTAGGTCAAAAGAAGCCATTTTATTATAAAAAAACATTTTAGACTACTTTATATAATTTTATATCATTATGTAATTTATATAATTTACAAAAAGATAAGAGGACTAATGTGTGCTTCCTTGGTGGCTCAGTGGTAAAGAACCTGCCAGCGAATGCAGAAGACGCAGGCTCAGTCCCTGTGTTGGGAAGATCCCCTGCAGAAGGAAATGGAATCCCACTCCAGTATTCTTGTTTGGGAAATCCCATGAACAGAGGCTTCTGCCAGTCTACAGTCCATGGGATTGCAAAAAGTTGAACATGAATTAACAACTAAACAACAACAAAGGGATAATGTAAACCTTTAATAAGAATTTCAACATGGCACCTTTTTTTGTATATACTTAGAAAAATATCAAAAAATACATTTCATGCATCTAAATACGACCCCTACAATTAATATGCGTCCCATTTGGAAATTCTTGCCAAATACTATGATTGTACCATGGGTTTTTGTTTGTTTGTTTGTTTGTTTGTTTTTATCCACACAAAGACCATCTTTCTTTTTTCTTCACACTTAGACTTTAGAATACTGTGGTAAAATATTGTGGTTAGAGGTTAAGACAGAATTCTTTTATAGATCCCGTAAGTGCTTTCTGTAAGTTGCATGAGAAATGTTCTCCCTTTTAACTTCTGGTTTTGTAACTGAAGCTGTCTTCATATAGTGGTTGTAATATTAGTCATAGGCCACCGTCTTCAAGTCATTATTATTTTGTAAGCACAGTTGACCCTTTAACAACATGAATTTGATCTTCCAAGTTCATGTGAATTTTCGTTTTCAGTAAAAGTGCTGCACTACTGCATGATCAGCATTTGGATTGAATCCAAGGATTCGGAGCCATACGTACAGAGGGGCCAACTATTACACATTGATTTTCTACCAAACAGGGCTTGACACTCCTAAACCTTATGTTGTTCAGCCTATGGATAGGTCCAGACTTCCTTAATCAGTGTCTATCCCTCCTTTAGCCTTTTCGTATAATGTAGCTCTCTCCAGGTTAACTTACACAGGGCTTAAAAAAACTCATTGACACTTGAGAATAAATCAAGTTGTGAACATACTAGGTTCTTTTTCTTTTAATTTTTAAATTATTGTATATATTTAAAATTTTTGGTTGTGCTGGATCTTCATTGTGATGGGTGGACCTTTTCTAGTTGTGACATTTGGGATCCTTGTTTGTCAACCGTGTCCAATCCATGTCCTCCGAGTTGTCCTCTGAGTTGGAAGGTTGTTTCTTAACCATGGGACCACCAGGGAAATTCTGCGAGTACTAGTGAAATAACATGTGGGAGGAAGAAATGAGCAAATATAGGGCTTCCCTGGTGGTCCAGTGGGTGAAGAGTCTGCCTTGCAGTGCTGGGGGCACCGGTTTGATCCTTGGCCCCAAAAGATCCCATGTGCTGTGGAGCTGCTAGACCGGTGTGTCCAATGACGAGCCAGTGCTCTGGAGGGCGTGTGCCCAGGGACAGTGCTCTGCAGTGAGAGAGGCCACTGTGATGGGAGGCCCACACAGGCCAAAGAATAAAGATGGATGAAAAATAAATAAATAAAAAACCAATAAAAGAGATCAAAATTGAAAAAAAAAAACAGACATTAGCAGATATTTTAAGGTGTAATAAAAGTAAAATCACTCAGATCCCATAATGTATCTTAGATTTTAAAAAAGATCAGTGGGCTCACCTAGTCTTATAAGATAGAATGAGTTTTATACTATTTTAAAGTAATAACTAATTTTTCCCTTTGTTGTTTGAAGGTCTCTTGGAAACAATGAAAGCCATAAAATGTCAATTTTTTTGGTTTCCATACTTTTTATTGATTTGGTGGTGTTTTTTGGTAGCTAAGTGGTGTTCAGCTCTTTGTGACCTGAGGAACTGTAGCCGCCAGCCCTCTATCCATGGGATTTCCCAGGCAAGAATGCTGGCGTGGGTTGCCATTTCCTTCTCCAAAAATACTGATTTTTAAAACTAGAACTACTAAGGAAAGAAAATTAAAAACTGAAATTGTGCCTATGGATTCTGATAGCATGCTGAAGGTCGATGGTTAGTTTGGACAGCAAGATGCACAGTTCCACAGCTTTCCAGCACACATGAAACCTGCTTGTCTCCTACTACTATAATAGGTTTTTTCACTCTTGCATTCCATCTCTAATGGACTAAGGATTGTACAAGGCCCTCCCTTTACCATGTATCTGTTAATATTAACATTTTAGGAAGCTTCAACAGAACAAGATAGTGTAACAAATTGAATGCAGAAGCAGATAAGGGAATCTGGCTGTCTTCCTGAACACATATTAGTAAGATTTGCAAAAATGGCAAACAGTGCTTTTCTCTAAATTTTTGTTTTGGAAAATACAGCAATTTTTTAATGAAAGTATTTGTGTTAATATGCAGTGGGTTTGTTATAGTCACTTTTAAGTAAATTAATATATATTTTTTTCTTAAATTTCTCAAATTGGGTTTGTAGGCTTCATCCTTAGAAGTTAATCAACTATACTGTGTGGTTTTTTTTTTTTTTTTTGGCCAGATTTGATTTCTTTAGCATGACATGAATGCCTTTCAGTCGAGAGATTGTAACCAAAGCAAAGATTATCAGTCTATGAAATAATCTGCTCCTTGCTTCTAGACTTTACCCTGTGTATTCCTTGTTTTGTAGGTATTTGTTTTTAACCTTTGGTGAGTTTGAGAAGCAAAACCTGGAGCATTTGGGAGCGGTCTGGGAATTTTAGGTATATCCTAATCCCTCTCTTTTGTTTACTCACTCATTTTGCTTTTCCTCTTTAGGGTTTAAGATTATCTTAACTTTCAACTTCTGGATTACTGACTGCTGATAGAAAGGTCCTCATAGAATGAAGTGCAACATGAAAGTGACTTTGTTAAATTCCATGAGGGAAAATAAATAATCTCCCAACTTTATTGAACAGAAAAAGGTAAATAAGAAAATAGATACTATTTTTAACATGACATTGTTAGTATTTGTGTTCTTTTGAGAAGAAGATATTTTTCTTTGTTTTTATTTTTTAAATGATGAAAGTATGATAACACATTTATAGGAGACTTGGAAAATACAGGACAAACTTACATATAGTTCCACTGTATATTACAATTATTCATTTAAAGTAGATAAATTAAGATTTTTTAGTTGGAGTTTCAATATAATACTCTCAAAAATTAATAGAATAGATATAGAGAAAAGTAGAATATAGTATGCCTGCAAAGCACCATGTATCAGTTTAACGTAATTAATATTTATACAATTTTCACACGATAGGATACAAATTCTATTCAAGTTCCCATAGACTCTAAACTAGGAGGCACAGGAACATATCTAAGGACATAAAACAAGGTGCAAAGTTCATTTCATTTCTTTGAATACGGTGTTTTGTTGATTATAATGTCTTTCATGGTTATATTTCATCCTCAAAACAAATACTGTTTGGAGATGGTTTGTATTATCCTATCCTTTACAGATGAGAAAATCGAGTCTCAGAAAAAGTTCATTTCATTCATTGTAATGTTTACTGGGTACCAGACACTGCATATTCATTTTGTATGATGCCTTGATTTTTCCTTACTTCAGCCTCAGCCTTTCTAGCTCAGAATTATGTGTTCTGTTGTAGACACAATGCAAGCCCAGCAGCACAACCTCTAGTGGAAGTAATAGTTTGAGAACATTTGGCCTGTTCTGTGCTTCACTGTATTCTGGAAGCCTCTGGCACTAGGATAACCCAGCTCTGCCTCTATTGGTGGAGAGTTACTGAGTTTGAAATTGATAAGTGACAACAATAAAGACATTATTTCAGGGAATTGATAATTTGGTGGTCTGTATTGAATGAATACAAGCAGACCTAGATGCCAAGAGACAATATAAAGTGAATCTTACAAAGTAAACCTTGCTATAGGTATGAGGCTCTCAAGGCCTGAACAAGTACTTACGAAGGGAAAGGCAAGGTTGGTTGTGGGAAGTATTTTGAAGTAGGACTATAGGACTGGGGAGTGGATAAGATACGATGAATGACAGAGGGAAACATTGAAAAAATTGCAAAAGAATGACAGTTTAATTCATTATATTGTATTTAATTCATTACATTGTATTTGAGGGTTTCAACAAGATATTTCAGCATAGTAGATTACTAAAATTCTTCATTTCTGATTCCAAAATGAATTTTCATAATTCAATGGTTTTTTAATTAGAGCAGTATTTTTTTCGACTGAAATAATAATAAATTCCCCTTTTCCTTCTAGGCAAAACTCTATATATATTAGATGAATATGTTCACAATATTCAGATTGGAAGTATTTGTGGGAAATCTTGAAAGTGACCATTGTAAATTACGTAATGCTTGAATTTTTATTATTTTTCTTTGGTGATCTATCACATCTCAAGTTCACCTCGTTTTCTGATAGTTTAACTGCTGGTTGTTTCGTTCTTTTATGAAATCTGCCTTCCTATTATTTTGGTTTTGTTCTTGGTGGAGGCAAAGTTTGTGGCTGAAATTTGACCTTAGAAGTGCCTGGGTTTTGAATCCTTGCTCAAACACTTAATTGTGTTTCTTTGGGCAAGGTACTTAACCTCTGTGATTCAATTTCCACAGCTGTAAAGTAAGGATAATAATAGTGTCTGCCTGATAGAGGTTTTGAGGATTAGATGAAATAATGAGTATATTAAATTAACTAGCAAATGGTAATGATAATTATTATACATAATAATTTATAATTATCAAAACTTATAGTAGTATGTAATGCATTAAGTGGTTGTGTTTAAGATCAGACTAGGAATGAAATTTTGTGGTTTACTCAAAAACAAGTAGATATTAGCAGAGTTATTCTTGTTGTTATTATCACTTGCGCCACAGAAAGAAGTCTCCCTTCTTGCCTTTTTTTGTACAACAAACTTTAAAGTGTCTGTAACCAGACACTTTCACTTTTGCCACCCCTCCTCCAGTCTCATGTTTTTCCTAGGTTACATATCTTAGTCCTTTGATCTAGACAAAGCTTTAATTCTAATTCCTTGTAGCGTCTGTTGTTTTTGCTACCCACCATTTTTGTTTTTACATGTATCTTGATTTTGAAGTAGGACTATAGACTGGGGATGATAAGATCGATGAATGACAGAGGGAAACATTGAAAAAATTGCAAAAGAATGACAGTTTAATTCATTATATTGTATTTAATTCATTACATTGTATTTGAGGGTTTCAACAAGATATTTCAGCATAGTAGATTACTAAAATTCTTCATTTCTGATTCCAAAATGAATTTTCATAATTCAATGGTTTTTTAATTAGAGCAGTATTTTTTTCGACTGAAATAATAATAAATTCCCCTTTTCCTTCTAGGCAAAACTCTATATATATTAGATGAATATGTTCACAATATTCAGATTGGAAGTATTTGTGGGAAATCTTGAAAGTGACCATTGTAAATTACGTAATGCTTGAATTTTTATTATTTTTCTTTGGTGATCTATCACATCTCAAGTTCACCTCGTTTTCTGATAGTTTAACTGCTGGTTGTTTCGTTCTTTTATGAAATCTGCCTTCCTATTATTTTGGTTTTGTTCTTGGTGGAGGCAAAGTTTGTGGCTGAAATTTGACCTTAGAAGTGCCTGGGTTTTGAATCCTTGCTCAAACACTTAATTGTGTTTCTTTGGGCAAGGTACTTAACCTCTGTGATTCAATTTCCACAGCTGTAAAGTAAGGATAATAATAGTGTCTGCCTGATAGAGGTTTTGAGGATTAGATGAAATAATGAGTATATTAAATTAACTAGCAAATGGTAATGATAATTATTATACATAATAATTTATAATTATCAAAACTTATAGTAGTATGTAATGCATTAAGTGGTTGTGTTTAAGATCAGACTAGGAATGAAATTTTGTGGTTTACTCAAAAACAAGTAGATATTAGCAGAGTTATTCTTGTTGTTATTATCACTTGCGCCACAGAAAGAAGTCTCCCTTCTTGCCTTTTTTTGTACAACAAACTTTAAAGTGTCTGTAACCAGACACTTTCACTTTTGCCACCCCTCCTCCAGTCTCATGTTTTTCCTAGGTTACATATCTTAGTCCTTTGATCTAGACAAAGCTTTAATTCTAATTCCTTGTAGCGTCTGTTGTTTTTGCTACCCAACATCTATTCACTCTTGCCTCCCTTACTTCGGTAACATGTATCTTGATTTTCCCTTGGGAAACCATCCTCTTCTCCAGTAGCTACCTTGTGTTTGTGTGTGTCCCTCCCACCCCCAACCATTGGGTCTCTGTTACCAGGGGGATTAATTGTGATTGGTTTAGGGAAGGGCATATGACTGTTACCAGGGGAATTAATCAGTGATTGGTTTAGGGAAGGGCATATGACTTTAGCCAAGCCAGTCAACTTGAGTCAGAGCTGGTCCTCTTATCTTGTCCTGGTCTCCAGTGTTGGAATGTATTAGGTTGAGCTGCTGTTTGTTGGTGGTGGTATTTAGCCACTGAATCGTGGCCTACTCTTTTTTGTAACCCCATGTACTGTAGCCCACCAAGCTCCTGTGTCCATTGGATTTCCTAGGCAAGAATACTGGAGTGGATTGCCGTTTTCTTTTCTAGGGAATCTTCCTGACCCAGGGATTGAACTGGTGTCTCCTACACTGGCAGGTGGAATCTTTACTACTGAGCCACTAGGGACGCCCTGAGCTGCTACAGTCATTTCACAATAGAAAAACCCTTTCTGAAGATAGCGCCCCTTAAACTGCAAGGCGGACTCTGCCCACTGGACCACCAGGGAAACCCGATGTTAATGTTTTAATTAACATTGGAGGTCTTCATCTAACCCTTCCTTTTCTCTGTTTGAATATTTATTCTTCCTGAATTAATCTTTTTTTTTTTTTTAAAGGACATTTGAAAATTTTTTTTAAAAGTAAAACTACAGGGCTGGGCTTCCTGGTGGTCCATTGGAGGGGTGAGTATATTAAATTAACTAGCAAATGGTAATGATAATTATTATACATAATAATTTATAATTATCAAAACTTATAGTAGTATGTAATGCATTAAGTGGTTGTGTTTAAGATCAGACTAGGAATGAAATTTTGTGGTTTACTCAAAAACAAGTAGATATTAGCAGAGTTATTCTTGTTGTTATTATCACTTGCGCCACAGAAAGAAGTCTCCCTTCTTGCCTTTTTTTGTACAACAAACTTTAAAGTGTCTGTAACCAGACACTTTCACTTTTGCCACCCCTCCTCCAGTCTCATGTTTTTCCTAGGTTACATATCTTAGTCCTTTGATCTAGACAAAGCTTTAATTCTAATTCCTTGTAGCGTCTGTTGTTTTTGCTACCCAACATCTATTCACTCTTGCCTCCCTTACTTCGGTAACATGTATCTTGATTTTCCCTTGGGAAACCATCCTCTTCTCCAGTAGCTACCTTGTGTTTGTGTGTGTCCCTCCCACCCCCAACCATTGGGTCTCTGTTACCAGGGGGATTAATTGTGATTGGTTTAGGGAAGGGCATATGACTGTTACCAGGGGAATTAATCAGTGATTGGTTTAGGGAAGGGCATATGACTTTAGCCAAGCCAGTCAACTTGAGTCAGAGCTGGTCCTCTTATCTTGTCCTGGTCTCCAGTGTTGGAATGTATTAGGTTGAGCTGCTGTTTGTTGGTGGTGGTATTTAGCCACTGAATCGTGGCCTACTCTTTTTTGTAACCCCATGTACTGTAGCCCACCAAGCTCCTGTGTCCATTGGATTTCCTAGGCAAGAATACTGGAGTGGATTGCCGTTTTCTTTTCTAGGGAATCTTCCTGACCCAGGGATTGAACTGGTGTCTCCTACACTGGCAGGTGGAATCTTTACTACTGAGCCACTAGGGACGCCCTGAGCTGCTACAGTCATTTCACAATAGAAAAACCCTTTCTGAAGATAGCGCCCCTTAAACTGCAAGGCGGACTCTGCCCACTGGACCACCAGGGAAACCCGATGTTAATGTTTTAATTAACATTGGAGGTCTTCATCTAACCCTTCCTTTTCTCTGTTTGAATATTTATTCTTCCTGAATTAATCTTTTTTTTTTTTTTAAAGGACATTTGAAAATTTTTTTTAAAAGTAAAACTACAGGGCTGGGCTTCCCCTGGTGGTCCAGTGGGTAAGGACACTGCCTTGCAGTGCAAGGGGCGCCGGTTCGAGCCCTGGCCTGGGAAGATCCCACGTGCCACGGAGCGGCTGGACCCATGTGCCCAATTACCGAGCCGGAGCTCTGGAGCGCATGCGCCCAGAGCCGGTGCTCTGCGACAACAGACGCCACCGCGATGGGAGGCCCACAGGAGCCAAAGAACAAAGATGGATCAAAATAGAGAAATGAAAGACCAATAGAAGTGGCCCGCCCCCCGCCCAAAACCCCCCCCCCCCCAACCCCCCCCCCCCCCAAAATAAATAAATAAACAAATCTTTAAAAAAAAAAAAAAAAAACTACAGGGCTTCCCCTGGTGGTCCAGTGGATGGGGGCGCCGGTTCGATCCCTGGCCTGGGAGGATCCCACGTGCCGCGGAGCGGCTGGACTGATGTGTCCACTCCCGCCCTATGGGAGGCCCACAGGAGCCAGAGAACAAAGACGGATGAAAACGGAGAATGAGGGACCAATGGGAGTGGCCCGCCCTCTCCCCTCCCTCCCCAACCCGACCCCCGCCCAAAATAAATAAATAAAATGAATCTTTAAAAAAAAAGTAAAACTACATATATCTGTATTCTCCCATTTTAAGGTCCTTTTCTCCGTTTCTTGAAGTGCCAATTCCAGAATAAAAATTGAAATAAAAATTAGACTCTTTCAGAAATTGGATGAAATTTGATAAGGTATTTTCTTGAGTTTCTGTGATCCCCCAGTATTTTGCAGTATTTTAGCTGCTAGTTGATCAGATGTTTTGCAATTCGTCAATTTCCTAGGCAAGAATACTGGAGTGGATTGCCATTTTCTTTTCTAGGGAATCTTCCTGACCCAGGGATTGAACTGGTGTCTCCTACACTGGCAGGTGGAATCTTTACTACTGAGCCACTAGGGACGCCCTGAGCTGCTACAGTCATTTCACAATAGAAAAACCCTTTCTGAAGATAGCGCCCCTTAAACTGCAAGGCGGACTCTGCCCACTGGACCACCAGGGAAACCCGATGTTAATGTTTTAATTAACATTGGAGGTCTTCATCTAACCCTTCCTTTTCTCTGTTTGAATATTTATTCTTCCTGAATTAATCTTTTTTTTTTTTTTAAAGGACATTTGAAAATTTTTTTTAAAAGTAAAACTACAGGGCTGGGCTTCCCCTGGTGGTCCAGTGGGTAAGGACACTGCCTTGCAGTGCAAGGGGCGCCGGTTCGAGCCCTGGCCTGGGAAGATCCCACGTGCCACGGAGCGGCTGGACCCATGTGCCCAATTACCGAGCCGGAGCTCTGGAGCGCATGCGCCCAGAGCCGGTGCTCTGCGACAACAGACGCCACCGCGATGGGAGGCCCACAGGAGCCAAAGAACAAAGATGGATCAAAATAGAGAAATGAAAGACCAATAGAAGTGGCCCGCCCCTCGCCCAAAACCCGCCCCTCCCCAACCCGCCCCTCGCCCAAAATAAATAAATAAACAAATCTTTAAAAAAAAAAAAAAAAACTACAGGGCTTCCCCTGGTGGTCCAGTGGATGGGGGCGCCGGTTCGATCCCTGGCCTGGGAGGATCCCACGTGCCGCGGAGCGGCTGGACTGATGTGTCCACTCCCGCCCTATGGGAGGCCCACAGGAGCCAGAGAACAAAGACGGATGAAAACGGAGAATGAGGGACCAATGGGAGTGGCCCGCCCTCCCTCCCTCCCCAACCCGACCCCCGCCCAAAATAAATAAATAAAATGAATCTTTAAAAAAAAAGTAAAACTACATATATCTGTATTCTCCCATTTTAAGGTCCTTTTCTCCGTTTCTTGAAGTGCCAATTCCAGAATAAAAATTGAAATAAAAATTAGACTCTTTCAGAAATTGGATGAAATTTGATAAGGTATTTTCTTGAGTTTCTGTGATCCCCCAGTATTTTGCAGTATTTTAGCTGCTAGTGATCAGATGTTTTCAATTGTGCACTTTGTGTGTTTGGAATGTGCACTTTTTGAATCAGTCTCTGGTTTTTAACAGTGACAGCTAGACTGATTCTGAAAAAGATAAATGCTTAGCTTTCTAACATTAAAGCATAAAAGCCATAAAAGGAAGAAATCTTATCTAAAATTTTGTCTGCTTAATATTTTTAAATAAAAATTATAATTTATAAAATTTTATATTTAATTACCTGCAGTTATATAACCAAATTTTTGTGTATCTCTAAATTATACATAGGTTTATTGCTTATGCTTTAAGGTTTATAGTTGTGTGACTTATTTTAGCATGACAAAGTAGACATGATAATTCTCTACTTTTCTAATCTCATTAAAATTTATTTCCATGGAACTTCTCTGGTGGTCCAGTGGGTAAGGACACTGCCTTGCAGTGCAAGGGGCACAGGTTCGACCCCTGGCCTGGGAAGATCCTGCATGCCACGGAACAGCTGGACCGATGTGTCCAACTACCGAGCCAGAGCTCTGGAGTGCATACACCCAGAGCCAGTGCTCTGCGATGAGAGAGGCCACTGTGATGGGAGGCCGACACAGGCCAAAGAACAGAGATAATAAATGAAAGATCAATAGAAAAAAACTTAATTTCCATGATAAAATCAATAGGTGATGGATATTAAGCTGATAAAAAAACTGGCATTTTAAACATAATTCTTCTTCCTCAAGAAGACTGTATGAGTCTAACATAATAAAAATTAGATTAAAATTAATTTTCTAGTATCTCCTTGGGATAGTTGAAAATTATTGAGAGATAATAAAACAAGGATTGGAAATATTAGGTTGTTACTAATAGTTAAGAACCCACTTTGAATCCTTAAAACCCTATTCATTTGGGATTAGAATTCTAAACTTACAGTCCTCCATTTTAATTCTAAATACTTAAGGTCCTTTTCTCCGTTTCTTGAAGTGCCAATTCCAGAATAAAAATTGAAATAAAAATTAGACTCTTTCAGAAATTGGATGAAATTTGATAAGGTATTTTCTTGAGTTTCTGTGATCCCCCAGTATTTTGCAGTATTTTAGCTGCTAGTGATCAGATGTTTTCAATTGTGCACTTTGTGTGTTTGGAATGTGCACTTTTTGAATCAGTCTCTGGTTTTTAACAGTGACAGCTAGACTGATTCTGAAAAAGATAAATGCTTAGCTTTCTAACATTAAAGCATAAAAGCCATAAAAGGAAGAAATCTTATCTAAAATTTTGTCTGCTTAATATTTTTAAATAAAAATTATAATTTATAAAATTTTATATTTAATTACCTGCAGTTATATAACCAAATTTTTGTGTATCTCTAAATTATACATAGGTTTATTGCTTATGCTTTAAGGTTTATAGTTGTGTGACTTATTTTAGCATGACAAAGTAGACATGATAATTCTCTACTTTTCTAATCTCATTAAAATTTATTTCCATGGAACTTCTCTGGTGGTCCAGTGGGTAAGGACACTGCCTTGCAGTGCAAGGGGCACAGGTTCGACCCCTGGCCTGGGAAGATCCTGCATGCCACGGAACAGCTGGACCGATGTGTCCAACTACCGAGCCAGAGCTCTGGAGTGCATACACCCAGAGCCAGTGCTCTGCGATGAGAGAGGCCACTGTGATGGGAGGCCGACACAGGCCAAAGAACAGAGATAATAAATGAAAGATCAATAGAAAAAAACTTAATTTCCATGATAAAATCAATAGGTGATGGATATTAAGCTGATAAAAAAACTGGCATTTTAAACATAATTCTTCTTCCTCAAGAAGACTGTATGAGTCTAACATAATAAAAATTAGATTAAAATTAATTTTCTAGTATCTCCTTGGGATAGTTGAAAATTATTGAGAGATAATAAAACAAGGATTGGAAATATTAGGTTGTTACTAATAGTTAAGAACCCACTTTGAATCCTTAAAACCCTATTCATTTGGGATTAGAATTCTAAACTTACAGTCCTCCATTTTAATTCATCATATATGACAAGGACTAAAGAACTATTTATAAAATGAAATAGAACATAAACGGGGGCTTCCCTGGTGGTCCAGTGGGTAAGGACACGGCCTTGCAGTGCAAGGGCCGCCGGTTGGATCCCTGGCCTGGGAGGATCCCACGTGCCGCAGAGCGGCTGGACTGATGTGTCCAATTGCCGAACGGGAGCTCTGGAGCGCATGCGCCCAGAGCCGCTGCTCTGCGACAGCAGAGGCCACCGTGATGGGAGGCCCACACGGGCCAAAGAACAAAGATGGATGAAAACAGACACATGAAAGACCAATAGAAGTAGCCCACCTGCTTCTCTCCCTCCTGACCCCACCCCCCCATAAATAAATAAATAAATCTTAAAAAAAAAAAAACATAAATGAAAGCTTTAAAGCCAGTGGAATGCCTGATTTCTTGGGAAATGTGTAAGAGGAGAAAAGTGACAAATCAAATTTAAGTGTTTGTAAATTGTAAGTATGTGTTATATGCATGTGCATTTAACATTTTTTATGTTAATGAGTATTTTAACTAGTTTATAAATGCTTTCTTTTAAGATGAAAATATCTTAGGATGGATTTGACTGCCGCATTTCAGACTTTATTTAGCTTTATAGCACAGCTACCTTTTAGTATGAGAAATACTACTGTAATGGAGATCCTAATATGACAAGGTGATTTCTAAATGTGCTAAATGATAGCTTATAAATTGCAGTGTAATAATGAAACTGTGATCTGTTCTTAGAGTTCTTTAAAATGGAATTTAGTCCAGAGTTAAAAGTAGTTAAGATTTATTGAATGATTTCTGTGTGCCCGGCACTTAGCTATGTGTGGTGTTATGTCTATTATCTCATTTAATTTTCTTCTTCTTCTTTTTTTTTTTTTAGATTTATTTATTTTATTTATGGCGGGGTGGGGAGGGAGGGGAGCGGGCGGGCCACTTCTGTTGGTCTTTCATTTGTCTGTTTTCATCCATCTATGTTCTTCGGCCCATGTGGGCCTCCCATCGCGGTGGCCTCTCTTGTCACAGAGCACCGGCTCTGGGCGCATGCGCTCCAGAGCTCCCGTTCGGTAGTTGGACACATCGGTCCAGCCACTCCGTGGCACGTGGGATCTTCCCAGGCCAGGGATTGAACTGGCGCCCCTTGCACTGCAAGGCCATGTCCCTACACACTGGACCACCAGGGAAGCCCTCGTTTAATTTTCATCATAACTGTGTGAAACACACACACATATAGACACATACATATATATATATATGTATGTGTGTGTATAGGCAGGGTACAGAGTAATGTCTTGGCCAAGGTCATATAGATAATAAGTGGTTGAGTTAGAGTATGAACCTATTACTCTTTACCAAATTTTACTATTTCATAGTCAATAAATATTTAAAGTATACAGTAGAGTATAAAAAGCTGAATTAGACCTTAGAGATCAGATCATTCAGTTGAACTAAGAGCTGAGACCCAGAATTGTCACATGACCTGAGTGTAAGCTGTGGCAGTGCTGGGGCTGTGACTTGGTTCTTCTGGCTTCTAGCCCACTACTCTTTTTCTGTGTACACTCTTATAGATGTGGTTTGTAAGAATGGCTTAATTTTTCTCCTCTTGGAGGGTACATAGGACTAAATGCATTGCTTTTATTATTTAACAGTGACATTGCATCAGGTGATATCTGTCAATGGCTAAAAGTAAAATTTTCAGTTAAAAATTTAGGCCCCACATTTCCTTTGACTTAAGATTTTTGTAGAGAAAATTCTGAAGGTACAGTTTAATTTTAGATATATAAAATCTGAAACAAAAATTAATAAACTGTAAATTGTAATTATTTGTGTGAGCAATCTCCAGAAGTCAGTGAATTATACTCTAAAAAGTCTTATAAGTCATGTACTTGGAATTCATTTAGAAATAAGTCCATTCATTTAGAAATAAGACCATTTTACATGGTCATGGAATTTCTACTTAAGTTGGTAGCTGAAGTGTAGTGTATTCTCTTTTCCTAGCTGTTTAGGAGCCAAATCTAAGCTACAGAGGCTGTTGAAACCTTTTGGAGCTTTGAAACCTCCACTGCATATCTTTGTTGGATATTTCAGATTAGTGGTAGCTGATTTAGCCTTCTTAGAATTATATGCCTTATCAACAGAATTCTTAAGTGGTGACTTGAGAGATTTTTACTTTGATAGTTTTGGTATGCTCCAGAGGCTGAAATGCCAAAGGAATCCATGAAAGTGTTTGTTATTAACCAGAATGAAATACGGCGGTGCCTCTCCACACTAGCGTTGGCCAGTAGAATCATTCTGTAGCTGCTTGTTCAGCGTGGTAGCCACCAGCCGCTCATGGCAGTGTGGTTGGTGAAACTGAGAGACTGAATTTTAACTTTTATTTAGTTTTAATTAAGCCTAAATAGTCACTTGTGGCTACTGTATTACACAGTGCAGCTTTTGGCTGAAATTACAGGTGTGTGTGTGTGTGTGTGTGTGTGTGTGTGTATGTGCTCAATCTTGTCTGACAGTTTGTGACCCCATGGTCTGTAGCCTCCTTTCTCCATGGGATTATCCTGACCAGACTACTAGAGTGGGTTGCCATTTCCTCCTTCAGGGGATCTTCCCCACCCAGGGATTGAAACTGCATCTCTTATGTCTCCTGCACTGGCAGGCGGGTCCTTTACCACAAGCACCAGAAATTATAGTTTTAATTGCCAACATTTTTGTGTTTATTGGTGTATCAGTTGAGGGTCCTAAGTAGCTACTATGATCCTCAGGCTTTTACAGGTGATATCTGTCAATGGCTAAAAGTAAAATTTTCAGTTAAAATTTAGGCCCCACATTTCCTTTGACTTAAGATTTTTGTAGAGAAAATTCTGAAGGTACAGTTTAATTTTAGATATATAAAATCTGAAACAAAAATTAATAAACTGTAAATTGTAATTATTTGTGTGAGCAATCTCCAGAAGTCAGTGAATTATACTCTAAAAAGTCTTATAAGTCATGTACTTGGAATTCATTTAGAAATAAGTCCATTCATTTAGAAATAAGACCATTTTACATGGTCATGGAATTTCTACTTAAGTTGGTAGCTGAAGTGTAGTGTATTCTCTTTTCCTAGCTGTTTAGGAGCCAAATCTAAGCTACAGAGGCTGTTGAAACCTTTTGGAGCTTTGAAACCTCCACTGCATATCTTTGTTGGATATTTCAGATTAGTGGTAGCTGATTTAGCCTTCTTAGAATTATATGCCTTATCAACAGAATTCTTAAGTGGTGACTTGAGAGATTTTTACTTTGATAGTTTTGGTATGCTCCAGAGGCTGAAATGCCAAAGGAATCCATGAAAGTGTTTGTTATTAACCAGAATGAAATACGGCGGTGCCTCTCCACACTAGCGTTGGCCAGTAGAATCATTCTGTAGCTGCTTGTTCAGCGTGGTAGCCACCAGCCGCTCATGGCAGTGTGGTTGGTGAAACTGAGAGACTGAATTTTAACTTTTATTTAGTTTTAATTAAGCCTAAATAGTCACTTGTGGCTACTGTATTACACAGTGCAGCTTTTGGCTGAAATTACAGGTGTGTGTGTGTGTGTGTGTGTGTGTGTGTGTGTATGTGCTCAATCTTGTCTGACAGTTTGTGACCCCATGGTCTGTAGCCTCCTTTCTCCATGGGATTATCCTGACCAGACTACTAGAGTGGGTTGCCATTTCCTCCTTCAGGGGATCTTCCCCACCCAGGGATTGAAACTGCATCTCTTATGTCTCCTGCACTGGCAGGCGGGTCCTTTACCACAAGCACCAGAAATTATAGTTTTAATTGCCAACATTTTTTTGTGTTTATTGGTGTATCAGTTGAGGGTCCTAAGTAGCTACTATGATCCTCAGGCTTTTACAGTAGATTATTTTACAGAGTTGTCTTTACAGTCATGCTTGTGTACTCAATCACTCAGTTGTGTTCTACTGTTAGGGGTCCTGTGGAGTGTAATGGAACTGCAGCCAAGCCCATCTGTCCATGAAGCAGTGGATACCTTGTTAACATGGATAGGTCATTTATTAATTTTGGGTGGGGGGCGGGTTGGGGAGAGAGTAGGGTGGACAGGCCACTTCTGTTGACCTTTCATTTATCTATTTTCATCCATCTTTGTTCTTTGGCCCGCGTGGGCCTCCCATTGCGGTGGCCTCTGTTGTCGCAGAGCACCGGCTCTGGGCGCGTGTGCTCCAGAGCTCCTGCTTGGTAATTGGACACATCAGTCCAGCCACTCCACGGCATGTGGGATCTTCCCAGGCCAGGGATCGAACCAGCGCCCCTTGCACTGCAAGGCGGTGTCCTTACCCACTGGACCACCAGGGAAGCCCTATTAATTTTTAAATTGAATACTAATTTTAAAGTTCTGCTAAGTGATACTTACATGATCACTTAATAAAAATGTTATATATGAGTCTCATAGGCTGTGTAATTCAGGCTGTTAAAGAATGTTCTATATTCTTTTTTTTGTTTTTAAGATTTATTTCTTTATTTATTTTAGGCAGGGGTTGGGTTGAGGAGGGAGGGAAGCAGTCGGGCCACTTCTATTGGTCTTTCATTTCTCTATTTTCATCCGTCTTTGTTCTTTGGCTCCTGTGGGCCTCCCGTCGCGGTGGCGTCTGTCGTCGCAGAGCGCCGGCTCTGGGCGCATGCGCTCCAGAGCTCCTGCTCGGCAATTGGACACATCAGTCCAGCCACTCCGCGGCACGTGGGATCTTCCCAGGCCAGGGATCGAACTGGTGCCCCCTGCACTGCAAGGCGGTGTCCTTATCCACTGGACCACCAGGGGAAGCCCTTCTATATTCTTGATACTAGTAGATTCTTAATGCTGAGCAGGAATTGTTTATATATTTATCTACTACATACCACTGATGTTAGTTTAGGGGCAGGCTACAACTACTGAAATAATTTTTGAGTTAAAGAAACCTCAGGGGCTTCCCTGGTGGTCCAGTGGGTAAAGAGTCTGCCTTGCACAAGGGGCACCAGTTCAATCTCCAGCCTGGGAAGATCCCACATGCTGCATAGTGACTGGACCAGTGTGTTCAATTACAAGCCAGTGCTCTGGAGAGCTGGAGCTCTGCAATGAGGGAGGCCACTGAGATGGGAGGCCCACACATGCCAAAGAGTAAAAATGGATGCAAATAAATAAAAAACCAGTAGAAAAGGCCAAAAAATTTTTTTTAATTATTAAAGAAAAAAGAAACCTCAGAACTTGGTGAATCTAGATGATTATTAAAATTCAGTTAACTTAGTTGATATATAAATATTCACTACAGTCTCTTGTAAGTGTTTTTTTAAACATTTATAGCAGTAGCTTCTAAATTTAAAATAATAATTTCTGGGCTTCCCCTGGTGGTCCAGTGGGTAAGGACACCGCCTTGCAGTGCAAGGGGCGCCGGTTTGATCCCTGGCCTGGGAAGATCCCACGTGCTGCGGAGCGGCTGGACTGATGTGTCCAATCACCGAGCCGGAGCTCTGGAGCGCATGCGCCCAGAGCCAGTGCTCTGCAACGACAGACGCCACTGCGATGGGAGGCCCACAGGAGCCAAGGAACGAAGACGAATGAAAATAGAGAAATGAAAGACCAATAGAAGTGGCCCGCCCACTCCCCTCCTTCCCCAACCCGAGCCCCGCCCAAAGTAAATAAATAAATAAATCTTTAAAAAATAATAATAATAATTTCTTTTCCTGTGGACTAATTGAATCCAAAATACTGGAAATTATTGAATAAAAAGCTGGAAAACTTGCTTTTGTCAGCCTGAGAATAAACAGGAATATGAAGATAATATTAGTGATGTATCTCAATATTTTTGGTGTCTAATTTTTTTTTTAGTTTTTTGCTTTATAACTGAAACAGTTTTTTTAAAAAAATTGTGTTTTTGTAAACTTGTATGCTGTTATAAGTATGGGAATCTAGATTCTTCTTTTAAATAAAACAGTTCAAATTTTTAAAAATTTATTTTAACATTTGAATTTTGGACATGATAGATTGTAAACTTTTGCAGACAAGTATTATGACTTATTTATCTTTTTCCACTAGAACTTAGCCCCATTACCTTACATATAGAAAGCAATGACTGTGATTAGTTTGGGTAGTTACTATCTGAAATAATTAGTCTATGATGAAATAACTATTTCCAACTAATTGTTTCCATTTAAGTTCATTGATTTAAACAACATAAAAAACCCTAAAATGTATTTAAGCCAGTGCTCTGGAGAGCTGGAGCTCTGCAATGAGGGAGGCCACTGAGATGGGAGGCCCACACATGCCAAAGAGTAAAAATGGATGCAAATAAATAAAAAACCAGTAGAAAAGGCCAAAAAATTTTTTTTAATTATTAAAGAAAAAAGAAACCTCAGAACTTGGTGAATCTAGATGATTATTAAAATTCAGTTAACTTAGTTGATATATAAATATTCACTACAGTCTCTTGTAAGTGTTTTTTTAAACATTTATAGCAGTAGCTTCTAAATTTAAAATAATAATTTCTGGGCTTCCCCTGGTGGTCCAGTGGGTAAGGACACCGCCTTGCAGTGCAAGGGGCGCCGGTTTGATCCCTGGCCTGGGAAGATCCCACGTGCTGCGGAGCGGCTGGACTGATGTGTCCAATCACCGAGCCGGAGCTCTGGAGCGCATGCGCCCAGAGCCAGTGCTCTGCAACGACAGACGCCACTGCGATGGGAGGCCCACAGGAGCCAAGGAACGAAGACGAATGAAAATAGAGAAATGAAAGACCAATAGAAGTGGCCCGCCCACTCCCCTCCTTCCCCAACCCGAGCCCCGCCCAAAGTAAATAAATAAATAAATCTTTAAAAAATAATAATAATAATTTCTTTTCCTGTGGACTAATTGAATCCAAAATACTGGAAATTATTGAATAAAAAGCTGGAAAACTTGCTTTTGTCAGCCTGAGAATAAACAGGAATATGAAGATAATATTAGTGATGTATCTCAATATTTTTGGTGTCTAATTTTTTTTTTAGTTTTTTGCTTTATAACTGAAACAGTTTTTTTAAAAAAATTGTGTTTTTGTAAACTTGTATGCTGTTATAAGTATGGGAATCTAGATTCTTCTTTTAAATAAAACAGTTCAAATTTTTAAAAATTTATTTTAACATTTGAATTTTGGACATGATAGATTGTAAACTTTTGCAGACAAGTATTATGACTTATTTATCTTTTTCCCCTAGCACTTAGCCCCATTACCTTACATATAGAAAGCAATGACTGTGATTAGTTTGGGTAGTTACTATCTGAAATAATTAGTCTATGATGAAATAACTATTTCCAACTAATTGTTTCCATTTAAGTTCATTGATTTAAACAACATAAAAAACCCTAAAATGTATTTAAGATTATGTTTTCTTATGGAAATAATGATATTGATATTTGAAATGTGAAGACTCATAACACTTAATGTGACCATCTGAAAATTCAGATTTACTAAACTAGTGCATTATGAGGTGATTATTCATTTTTGCGGAAGGAGGCTTTTAAAAAAACTATAATTTAATAATTTCAGACTTCTTGAAATATTATGGGCTTAATAAACTCACCTTTTACTTAATAAATTTGGGTTCATTCAAGAATGAACCAGTTGTATAAAGTGTGTTAAGTGTTTAAGTTAAATTTATCAAACATAAAAGTTAACCTTTTTATAGGAAAAAAGATTAAATATGTCTGTATTTAATTTAATAAAATCCACTTTAAGGTATATTTCTTTTATAAGAAGGAAAACTGAGATATAACTTGCTGCCTTGTATGGAGTCACATGGTGAGTTTAAAGATCAAAATTAGATACAAGAGGGCTTCCCTGATGGTCCAGTGGGTGAAGAGTCCGCCTTGCGGTGCAAGGGGCACCAGTTTGATCCCTGGCCTGGGAAGATCCCACATATGGAGGAACGGCTGGACTGATGTGTCCAGTTATGAGCCAGCACTCCGGTATGCACGCCCAGAGCCGGTGCTCCACAGTGAGAGAGGCCACTGCAATGGGAGGTCCACGCATGCCAGAGAATCAGAAAGGTGAATGAAAATAAATATAAATAGGCATGATGGGGGAAAAAGAAAAAAAAATTAAATAAATAAAAGAGGCTTCTTGGACAAAGGCCCACACGTGCTAAAAAATAAAGATGGATTAAAAAAAAAAAAGATGACTTAGAGGCAGAAAAAATAAATAGATACAAGAACTTCCAAATCCTGTTTCAGGTTTCAATATTTGACTTTACTTAAAGTGATTCAAAACCTGTAAAAAATTGCTTTTGTCAGCCTGAGAATAAACAGGAATATGAAGATAATATTAGTGATGTATCTCAATATTTTTGGTGTCTAATTTTTTTAGTTTTTGCTTTATAACTGAAACAGTTTTTAAAAATTGTGTTTTGTAAACTTGTATGCTGTTATAAGTATGGGAATCTAGATTCTTCTTTTAAATAAAACAGTTCAAATTTTTAAAAATTTATTTTAACATTTGAATTTTGGACATGATAGATTGTAAACTTTTGCAGACAAGTATTATGACTTATTTATCTTTTTCCACTAGAACTTAGCCCCATTACCTTACATATAGAAAGCAATGACTGTGATTAGTTTGGGTAGTTACTATCTGAAATAATTAGTCTATGATGAAATAACTATTTCCAACTAATTGTTTCCATTTAAGTTCATTGATTTAAACAACATAAAAAACCCTAAAATGTATTTAAGATTATGTTTTCTTATGGAAATAATGATATTGATATTTGAAATGTGAAGACTCATAACACTTAATGTGACCATCTGAAAATTCAGATTTACTAAACTAGTGCATTATGAGGTGATTATTCATTTTTGCGGAAGGAGGCTTTTAAAAAAACTATAATTTAATAATTTCAGACTTCTTGAAATATTATGGGCTTAATAAACTCACCTTTTACTTAATAAATTTGGGTTCATTCAAGAATGAACCAGTTGTATAAAGTGTGTTAAGTGTTTAAGTTAAATTTATCAAACATAAAAGTTAACCTTTTTATAGGAAAAAAGATTAAATATGTCTGTATTTAATTTAATAAAATCCACTTTAAGGTATATTTCTTTTATAAGAAGGAAAACTGAGATATAACTTGCTGCCTTGTATGGAGTCACATGGTGAGTTTAAAGATCAAAATTAGATACAAGAGGGCTTCCCTGATGGTCCAGTGGGTGAAGAGTCCGCCTTGCGGTGCAAGGGGCACCAGTTTGATCCCTGGCCTGGGAAGATCCCACATATGGAGGAACGGCTGGACTGATGTGTCCAGTTATGAGCCAGCACTCCGGTATGCACGCCCAGAGCCGGTGCTCCACAGTGAGAGAGGCCACTGCAATGGGAGGTCCACGCATGCCAGAGAATCAGAAAGGTGAATGAAAATAAATATAAATAGGCATGATGGGGGAAAAAGAAAAAAAAATTAAATAAATAAAAGAGGCTTCTTGGACAAAGGCCCACACGTGCTAAAAAATAAAGATGGATTAAAAAAAAAAAAGATGACTTAGAGGCAGAAAAAATAAATAGATACAAGAACTTCCAAATCCTGTTTCAGGTTTCAATATTTGACTTTACTTAAAGTGATTCATAAAATTGACCTGTATCATATATTGATAATTACATGACAATTTACAGAAAGTCAGCTCTTCAGCTTAATCGGCAACAACCCCTTTCAGCCAAAAAGTAAGTGTTGCTGCCACAGTTGACACTAGTATACATGGCTTTTGTACTGGTACCTTTGCTTCAGGAGAAAGGATAAGACCACCTTTCCTTAAAGAAAAAAACATTTATAAAATTGTTAAGGCAACAGATGCTCACAGAAAAAGAAATAATGTAAATTACAATATGAATAGAGTAGAAATCGAAATGTTTTCTCTCTATTCCCAGTGATAACTGCCGTTAACTAGTCTGGTATACATCAGTTCAGTTCAGTTTGGTTGCTCAGTTGTGTCCAACTCTTTGCAACCCCATAGACTGCAGTACACCAGGCTTCCCTGTCCTTCGGAGCTTGCTCATGTCCGTTGAGTCTGTGATGCCATCCAGCCATCTTGTCCTCTGCTGTCCCCTTGTTCCTTTTGCCTTCTGTTTTTCCCAGCATCAGGGTCTTTCCCGTGAATCATCAGGTGACCAAAGTATTGCAGCTTCAGCTTCAGCATTAGTCCTTCTTGTGAATAGTCAGAGTTGATTTCCTTTAGTATTGACTGGTTTGCTCCTCTTGCAGTCCAAGGGACTCTCAAGAGCCTTTTCCAACACCACATTTCAAAGGCATCAGTTCCTTGATGTTCAGCCTTCTTGATGGTCTAACTCTCACATTTATCCATGACTACTGGAAAAACCATAGCTTTGACTATATGGACTTTTGTCGGCAAAGTGATGTTTCTGCGTTTTAACATTCTCTTAATTTCATGGCTTCAGTCACTGTCTGTAGTGGTTTTGGAGCCCAGAAAAATAAAAGTCTCACTGTTGCCATTGTTTATGCATCTATTTGCCCTGAAGTGATGGATCCAGATGCCAGTGATCTTTGTCTTTTGACTGTTGAAGTTTTTTGGGGGTGAGGTGGGGAAGGGGGCAGGTTGGGGAGGCATGGGGGCGGGTGGGCCACTTCTATTGGTATTTCATTTGTCCATTTTCATCCATCTTTGTTCTTTGGTCCGTGTGGGCCTCCCATTGCAGTGGCCTCTGTTGTCGCAGAGCACCAGCTCAGGGCGCATGCGCTCCAGAGCTGCCACTCAGTAATTGGACACATCTGTTCAGCCACTGCGCGGCAGGTGGGATCTTCCCAGGCCAGGGATCGAAGCGGCGCCCCTTGCACTGCAAGGTGGTGTCCTTACCCACTGGACCACCAGGGAAGCCCCGACTGTTGAGTTTTGTTTTTTTTTTTTAAAGATTTATTTATTTATTTATTTTGGGCGGGGGTCGGGATGGGGAGGGAGGGGAGTGGGCGGGCCACTTCTATTGGTCTTTCATTTCTCCATTTTCATCCGTTTTTGTTCTTTGGCTCCTGTGGGCCTCCCATCGCAGTGGCATCTGTCGTTGCAGAGCGCTGGCTCTGGGTGTGTGCACTCCAGAGCTCCTGCTCGGTAATTGGACACATGGGTCCAGCCGCTCCGCGGCGTGTGGGATCTTCCCAGGCAAGGGCTCGAACCGGCGCCCCTTGCACTGCAAGGCGGTGTCCTTACCCCCTGGACCACCAGGGAAGCCCCCCGACTGTTGAGTTTTAAGCTTTTTCACTCCTCTTTCACCTTCATCAAGAGGCTCTTTAGTTCCTCTTTGTGTTCTGCCATAAGGGTGATGTCATCTGCATATCTGAGGTTACTGATATTTCTCCTGACAATCTTGATTCCAGCTTGTATTTCATCCAGTCTGGCATTTCACATGTTGTACTCTGCGTGTAAGTTAAATAAGCAGGATGACAGTATACAGCCTGACGTACTCCTTTCCCAATTTGTAACCAGTCTATTGTTCCATCTGTGGTCCTTAACTGTTCCTTCTTGACCTGCACACAGGTTTCTCAGGAGGCAGGTAAGGTGGTATTACCATCTTTTTTAGAATTTTCGAGTTTGTTGTGATCCACACAGTCAAAGGCTTTAGCATAGTCAGTGAAGTAGATGTTTTTCTGGAATTCCCTTGCTTTTTCTTTGGTCCAGTGAATGTGGGCAATTTGATCTCTAGTTCTTCTGCCTTTTCTAAATCCAGCTTGTATATCTGGAATTTCTCAGTTTACGTACTGTTGAAGCCTAGTTTGGAAGATTTTGAGCATGACCTCGCTAGCATGTGAAATGAGTGCAGTGATGTGGTAGTTAGAATATTCTTTGTCATTGTCCTTCTTTGATATTGATAGATGATGGTAGATAGCTTACCATGAATGGTGTCAGATTCTTAATCGCCAAAGGAGAAGATTTCACACTGGGATCAAGAAGACTTGGCTTTGGTCACTCAGAGCTTCATGCAGGAAAAGTTTATTAAAGAAAAAAGAGATAGAGAAAGCTTCCTGCTGAAGGAACTGGAAGAGGGATAGAAGAATACCCGCCAGAAGCCAGTTTAGGCAAGGCATTTTGTACTTTCTTATTGGTTATTAACAGTAGATGAAAAAAATACCTTAAGGTTGTAAAGGGCTCACTAGATCCACACCCACAACATTAACAAATGATTAGCCAGAGGATGGTCTCTGGCCATCAAGACTAGATGAGACGTTCTAATGGAAAATAGTTTGTGGGCTTCCCTGGTGGTCCAGTGGGTAAAGAGTCCGCCTTGCTGTGCAAGGGGCACTGATTTGATCCCTGTCCTGGGAAGATCCCACATGCCACGGAGTGGCTAGACCAGCGTATCCAACTATGAGCCAGCACTCTGGAGTGCATGCACCAGAGCCGGTGCTCTGCAATGAGCGGCCACTGTGATGTGAGGCCTCTGCAGGCCAAAGAATAACGATAGATGAAAATAAATTAAAAAAAGAAGAAACCACAATAAGACAGGCCCCCAAAACACTAAAAAAAAAAAAAAATTGTTAAAAAAAAAAAAAGAAAGTAGTTTGCCTCCATAAGACAATAAAGCTAGTTTCAGAGTAGGTCTTTTTCATGGCAAGCATTCGAGGTTAAAAAATGTTTGTTTCCCCTCCTCCTCATTGGAAACCCACTGGCCTCCTTATCAAGTCTGCCTCTTCACCCCTTGCAGTAGGTGCATTGAAAACTAACCTTTTCCATTCCTATGACCACTGCTCAGTTTTCCAAATTTTCTGTCATATCGCCTATAGCACTTTAACATCATCATCTTTTAGGATTTGAAATAGCTCAGCTGGAATTCCATCACCTCCACTAGCTTTGTTTGTAGTGATGCTTCCTAAGGCATCACTGTGTAATCGTGTATTTGTACATAATCACGTTTCTTTGGTCCAGTGAATGTGGGCAATTTGATCTCTAGTTCTTCTGCCTTTTCTAAATCCAGCTTGTATATCTGGAATTTCTCAGTTTACGTACTGTTGAAGCCTAGTTTGGAAGATTTTGAGCATGACCTCGCTAGCATGTGAAATGAGTGCAGTGATGTGGTAGTTAGAATATTCTTTGTCATTGTCCTTCTTTGATATTGATAGATGATGGTAGATAGCTTACCATGAATGGTGTCAGATTCTTAATCGCCAAAGGAGAAGATTTCACACTGGGATCAAGAAGACTTGGCTTTGGTCACTCAGAGCTTCATGCAGGAAAAGTTTATTAAAGAAAAAAGAGATAGAGAAAGCTTCCTGCTGAAGGAACTGGAAGAGGGATAGAAGAATACCCGCCAGAAGCCAGTTTAGGCAAGGCATTTTGTACTTTCTTATTGGTTATTAACAGTAGATGAAAAAAATACCTTAAGGTTGTAAAGGGCTCACTAGATCCACACCCACAACATTAACAAATGATTAGCCAGAGGATGGTCTCTGGCCATCAAGACTAGATGAGACGTTCTAATGGAAAATAGTTTGTGGGCTTCCCTGGTGGTCCAGTGGGTAAAGAGTCCGCCTTGCTGTGCAAGGGGCACTGATTTGATCCCTGTCCTGGGAAGATCCCACATGCCACGGAGTGGCTAGACCAGCGTATCCAACTATGAGCCAGCACTCTGGAGTGCATGCACCAGAGCCGGTGCTCTGCAATGAGCGGCCACTGTGATGTGAGGCCTCTGCAGGCCAAAGAATAACGATAGATGAAAATAAATTAAAAAAAGAAGAAACCACAATAAGACAGGCCCCCCCCAAAAAGCTATAAAAAAATAAAAATTGTTAAAAAAAAAAAAAGAAAGTAGTTTGCCTCCATAAGACAATAAAGCTAGTTTCAGAGTAGGTCTTTTTCATGGCAAGCATTCGAGGTTAAAAAATGTTTGTTTCCCCTCCTCCTCATTGGAAACCCACTGGCCTCCTTATCAAGTCTGCCTCTTCACCCCTTGCAGTAGGTGCATTGAAAACTAACCTTTTCCATTCCTATGACCACTGCTCAGTTTTCCAAATTTTCTGTCATATCGCCTATAGCACTTTAACATCATCATCTTTTAGGATTTGAAATAGCTCAGCTGGAATTCCATCACCTCCACTAGCTTTGTTTGTAGTGATGCTTCCTAAGGCATCACTGTGTAATGCGTGTATTGGTGTACATAATCACGTTTCTTTTATGCATAGATAAGAGCTGACGATTTCTACAAAATAATCATAAAACTGTCATGTATCTTCAGAAATTATTTCTCAATGGTATACGCTTACCATGTTGACAGTGGCAGTGCCGTGCTAACATGGGTAAGGAGGAAGACCTGTGCTTTCTGCATGAGTGTGATAGGGGTGGTATATTAAAGTATAGACTAGATTACTTAACAAAAACTTATTTTCTCACAATCCTGGAGGCTAGAAGTTTAAGATCAAGGCATTTTTGAGGGCCTTGAAGGAAGGATCTTTTCCAGGCCTCTCTCGTTGACTTGTAGACAGTTACCTGCTTTCTGTGTCTTCAGATGGTCTCACCTCTGTGTTATGTACGTGTGTCCTGATCTCTTCTCTTATGGACAGCGGTCATAGTGTATTAGCGCCCAGTCTCATAATCTCATTTTTAGCTTACTTCTTTAAAGGCTACATTGTGAGATACTGATGATGAGGACTTCAGCATACGAATTTTGGAGAAACACAGTTCAGCTTGTGATACATACAAACTGGAGATAAATGATAGTTTTATTACTAGTATACAGTGAATTTCTCTAATCTTCTAAAATTAAGTATTGACTTCACCTAGTTTCCTAGTTCATAGATTATTCCAGACAGTGTCTTTATTGCCTGTCTAATATGTAGAGAGAAATATACTGTCAAGTAGCTCATTTTGGCTATTTCAACTCATTCTAGCCTTAAACATTTACTCAGTTCAGTTTAGTCGCTACATTGTGAGATACTGATGATGAGGACTTCAGCATACGAATTTTGGAGAAACACAGTTCAGCTTGTGATACATACAAACTGGAGATAAATGATAGTTTTATTACTAGTATACAGTGAATTTCTCTAATCTTCTAAAATTAAGTATTGACTTCACCTAGTTTCCTAGTTCATAGATTATTCCAGACAGTGTCTTTATTGCCTGTCTAATATGTAGAGAGAAATATACTGTCAAGTAGCTCATTTTGGCTATTTCAACTCATTCTAGCCTTAAACATTTACTCAGTTCAGTTTAGTCGCTCAGTCATGTTAGACTGTCTACGACCACATGGACTGCAGCATGCTAGGCTTCCCTTCACTACTTGTCCTCCATTGTCACCTTCTCTTTCTTCCATATAATATAATAATATAATAGTATTTTTTAATAATTTGACTGAAAATTCTATATAGCTGGTTAAACAGTTTAATTTAGAAAAGAAAAGGTTCATTTCATGATGTCCATGACATCTGGAAAATTGAGAAGGCCTTGTATTTTTTTTTGGTAGGTGGAGTACTAAAGATTTAAATAATGTAAGGCCAGGAAATGATTTGTAACATACATTTATAGAAGGAAAAAAATCTTTTAAATTTGTGAAAGAATGCCACATACTTTAATAAGCTATTTCCTTTGTATGGCATCCCCAAAGCACTTAATTTTGAGTCAGAAGAGAAGTGGCATTACTTTAGTATTAAAAAAAAGAATGACCTTTATGGCTTCACTGATGGTCCAGTGGGTAAAGAGTCTGCCTTGCAGTGCAAGAGGCACCGGTTTGATCCCTGGCCCGGGAAGATCCTATGTGCCTCAGAGCATTTGGACCGGTGTGTCCAATTACAAGCTACTGCTTTGGAGTGCATGCGCGCAGAGCCGGTGCTCTGTGATGAGAGAGGCCACTGCAATGGGAGGCCCACATGGGCCAAAGAATAATAAAGATGGATGAAAATAAATAAAAGAAAAACAAAGAGGCTAAAAATTTTTAAAAATGCATTAAAAAAAAAGATCTGATTTATAAGTGACTACATTTAAATGATAATGATATCATTGTCTAAGCCAGACCCTTGGAAATCCTGGAGGTTTTTTTTCTTTTGTACTCTTCCACTGTCCTATATATACATATATATACATATATATATATATATGTATATGTTCATATGTGCATATATATGTGTGTGTGTATATATATATATTGTTCAGTTATTCAGTCGTGTCCAACTCTTTGTGACCCCATGGACTGCAGCATGCCAAGCTTCCCTGTCCTTCACCATCTCCTGAAATTAGCTCAAAATCACTTCCACTGAGTGAGTGATGTCATGCAAACATCGCATCCTCTGTCATCCTCCTCTTCTGCTCTTAGTCCTTCCCAGCATCAGGGTCTTTTCCAGTGAGTTAGCCCATGCGTGTGTGTGCGTGGGGCTTGGGGGGGATGTATCCACCTCCTTTTATGTATCTGCAAGCATCATGTCCATCCATCTCCATTGCCATTACTTTAGTTTAGAGCTTTAGTACTGTTTCTCTTTTTCCCCTCCTCCGCTCCTTCCTTTATCTTCACCATCTCAGCTTAAAGTACTATATGCACATGGTTTGGAAAGAAAACAACCTACCAAGACTAACTCATTTAACCTCAGTTTCTTGAAAAGAGCTTATGTGCATGTAAATGTGTGCTGTCTCTTGCGTAGTCAATTTTAACCGTTCAACCATGAGGATTTTTGCTTTTTACCGCTATCCCTTCCTTCCCTCTAAGTGTCTCCCAGTATAACTGTCTCAATTTTTAGTTAAATCTTTACTTGATTATTTTCATCATGGTGACAGTATAAACACTGTTCACTGAAGAGCATGGTAATATGCTATTAATATACTGTTATATATAGAATAACATATAATAGGATACATTTTTATTTTTCTTATGTGTTTACCCAGCAGTTAATACTTTTCATGTTTTTTAATTTGGTAACTTTTATTGTCTATAGCTGAATCTTTTCACACCCTCAAGAACCTCTCAATTCAATTTTCTGTATGTTAAAATCTGTCAGGTAGTCTAAAAATTTATATTTAATCATCATCTTCTTTTCTACTGTGCTTGGTAAAAGCTTGAGAAAGTATGTCAAAAATAAAGACGGAGAAATTGGAACACGTGAACTAAATGAAATGGGAGCGCACTGAATATGAATTAGAAGTGAAGTAGATCAAAGTAAAAGGTCTTCATTTGGTCCGGTTGTTTTTAAACATGGCTGCTCATTAGAAACATCTGGAGCTCCATGGAAAAGAAGAAAAGCAATATCTGGGCATTTGTATTTTTCAGAAAATTCCAAGATAGTTCTGATACATATGGATTTTAAAAAGTGATTATAGGTTTTTCTATTTACTGGTACTTTGGTGATATAGAATTCTGTAATTATTAAATGTACCAACCAGAGTTCCTGTTCTTATTTTTTTAACACTTGATGAAATATTCTCAGAGAAATGTTGGTATGTTTCGCTATGATTGTATATTTTTTCTATTTTCTGTGTGAATTATACCTTTTATCATTAAAAATATTCACCTTTGTTTCATTTAACATAACTTTAAAAATATTCATATATCATCTTTTATCAGTCTACTTAGCAATGTACATTACTATATTAATCTATTACATGTTTACAAAAAGATAAAAAATAGTTCCAGTCACAAGAGGGACTAATGTAAAGGGAAACAGAAATAGACAAAAGATGATGGAGCTCTTAGTATATTTACTATGTTATGTATAGTGCTGTCTCTTGCGTAGTCAATTTTAACCGTTCAACCATGAGGATTTTTGCTTTTTACCGCTATCCCTTCCTTCCCTCTAAGTGTCTCCCAGTATAACTGTCTCAATTTTTAGTTAAATCTTTACTTGATTATTTTCATCATGGTGACAGTATAAACACTGTTCACTGAAGAGCATGGTAATATGCTATTAATATACTGTTATATATAGAATAACATATAATAGGATACATTTTTATTTTTCTTATGTGTTTACCCAGCAGTTAATACTTTTCATGTTTTTTAATTTGGTAACTTTTATTGTCTATAGCTGAATCTTTTCACACCCTCAAGAACCTCTCAATTCAATTTTCTGTATGTTAAAATCTGTCAGGTAGTCTAAAAATTTATATTTAATCATCATCTTCTTTTCTACTGTGCTTGGTAAAAGCTTGAGAAAGTATGTCAAAAATAAAGACGGAGAAATTGGAACACGTGAACTAAATGAAATGGGAGCGCACTGAATATGAATTAGAAGTGAAGTAGATCAAAGTAAAAGGTCTTCATTTGGTCCGGTTGTTTTTAAACATGGCTGCTCATTAGAAACATCTGGAGCTCCATGGAAAAGAAGAAAAGCAATATCTGGGCATTTGTATTTTTCAGAAAATTCCAAGATAGTTCTGATACGCATATGGATTTTAAAAAGTGATTATAGGTTTTTCTATTTACTGGTACTTTGGTGATATAGAATTCTGTAATTATTAAATGTACCAACCAGAGTTCCTGTTCTTATTTTTTTAACACTTGATGAAATATTCTCAGAGAAATGTTGGTATGTTTCGCTATGATTGTATATTTTTTCTATTTTCTGTGTGAATTATACCTTTTATCATTAAAAATATTCACCTTTGTTTCATTTAACATAACTTTAAAAATATTCATATATCATCTTTTATCAGTCTACTTAGCAATGTACATTACTATATTAATCTATTACATGTTTACAAAAAGATAAAAAATAGTTCCAGTCACAAGAGGGACTAATGTAAAGGGAAACAGAAATAGACAAAAGATGATGGAGCTCTTAGTAAAAGTATGTGATTATCCTATTTGTATGTTTCAAAAAAAAAAAAAGATAAAGAGAATCTCATCAGATCTACAGGGGTTGGGGATTAGGTGTTAGGGGACAGATATACAGGTCATATACAAAAGATCTAGAGTACAGAATTCTTTAATTTTTCTGTTGACCAATCATGATACAATGATATTGAGTAATAGTTATATAATCACAATAGTAAAAGATATTTTATCAGTTTTTACAGTCAATAGCCAGACAAAAAATAAAAGATAATTACAGTTGCAAACCATAATGGGACCATGATGAATCTAACAATATAAGATAATTACATAGAGTTTGTGGGGTTAAGCAGAGTGATGTGGAAAGTGGACATGCATACATGTACATATGTCTTCATCTGCTTAGTCAGTCCATGTCTTTTGGTTGGTGCATTTAATCCATTTACATTTAAAGTGATTATTGATATGTACGATCCTATTACTGTTTTCTTAATTGTTTTGGGTTTACTTTCTGTAGGTAGGGGTTTTTCTTCTCTTGTGTTTTGCCTGGAGAAGTTCCTTTAGCATTTGTTGTACAGCTGGTTTGGTGGTGCTGAATTCTCTTTGCTTGTCTGGAAAGCTTTTGATTTCTCCATTAAATCTGAAGGAGAGTCTTGCTGGATAGAGTATACTTGGTTGTAGATTTTTCCCTTTCATCACTTTAAATATGTGATGCCATTCCCTTCTGGCTATGGAATTTCTGTTGAGAAATCAACTGATAGCCTGAAGGGAGTTCTCTTGTATGTTGTTTTTCCCTTGTCACTTTTAATATTTTATCTCTGACTTTCATTTTTGTCAGTTTGATTATTATGTGTCTCAGTAGTGTTCTTCAGGTTTATCCTGCTTGGGACTGTCTGATTCCTGGTCTTGGTTGATTAGTTCCTTTTCCATGCTAGGGAATTTTCAGCAATTATCTCTTCAAATATTTTCTCAGGTCTTCTCTCTCTTTTCCTTCTGGAATCCCTATAATGCAAATGCTGGTGCATTTAATGTTGTCCCAGAGGTCTCTTAGGCTATCTTCATTTCTTTTTTTTTTTTTTTAAGATTTTATTTATTTATTTATTGGAGGGGGCAGGTTGGGGAGGGAGGGAGCAGACGGGCCACTTCTCTTGGTCTTTCATTTATCTATTTTTCATCCATCTTTGTTCTTTGGCCCGTATGGGCCTCCCATCGCGGTGGCCTCTGTTGTCGCAGAGCACCGGCTCTGGGCTCATGCGCTCCAGAGCTCCCGCTGGGTAATTGGACACATCAGTCCAGCTGCTACACAGCACGTGGGATCTTCCCAGGCCAGGGATCGAACCAGCGCCCCTTGCACTGCAAGGTGGTGTCCTTACCGACTGGACCGCCAGGGAAGCCCTGTCTTCATTTCTTTTCATTTTTTCTTTGTTCTGTTGTTTGGCCATGATTTCCACTATTCTGTTCCCCAGGTCATTTATCTGTGCTTCTGCCTCAGTTATTCTGCTATGGATTCCTTTTAGTGTATTATGTATCTCAGTTTGTTCTTTAGTTCTTACAGGTCTTGACATTTCTTGCATCTTCTCAATATTTTTCTCCATTCTTTTGCCAAGATTTTCCTTTTGAATTCTTTTCTGGAATTATTGATATACGATCCTATTACTGTTTTCTTAATTGTTTTGGGTTTACTTTCTGTAGGTAGGGGTTTTTCTTCTCTTGTGTTTTGCCTGGAGAAGTTCCTTTAGCATTTGTTGTACAGCTGGTTTGGTGGTGCTGAATTCTCTTTGCTTGTCTGGAAAGCTTTTGATTTCTCCATTAAATCTGAAGGAGAGTCTTGCTGGATAGAGTATACTTGGTTGTAGATTTTTCCCTTTCATCACTTTAAATATGTGATGCCATTCCCTTCTGGCTATGGAATTTCTGTTGAGAAATCAACTGATAGCCTGAAGGGAGTTCTCTTGTATGTTGTTTTTCCCTTGTCACTTTTAATATTTTATCTCTGACTTTCATTTTTGTCAGTTTGATTATTATGTGTCTCAGTAGTGTTCTTCAGGTTTATCCTGCTTGGGACTGTCTGATTCCTGGTCTTGGTTGATTAGTTCCTTTTCCATGCTAGGGAATTTTCAGCAATTATCTCTTCAAATATTTTCTCAGGTCTTCTCTCTCTTTTCCTTCTGGAATCCCTATAATGCAAATGCTGGTGCATTTAATGTTGTCCCAGAGGTCTCTTAGGCTATCTTCATTTCTTTTTTTTTTTTTTTAAGATTTTATTTATTTATTTATTGGAGGGGGCAGGTTGGGGAGGGAGGGAGCAGACGGGCCACTTCTCTTGGTCTTTCATTTATCTATTTTTCATCCATCTTTGTTCTTTGGCCCGTATGGGCCTCCCATCGCGGTGGCCTCTGTTGTCGCAGAGCACCGGCTCTGGGCTCATGCGCTCCAGAGCTCCCGCTGGGTAATTGGACACATCAGTCCAGCTGCTACACAGCACGTGGGATCTTCCCAGGCCAGGGATCGAACCAGCGCCCCTTGCACTGCAAGGTGGTGTCCTTACCGACTGGACCGCCAGGGAAGCCCTGTCTTCATTTCTTTTCATTTTTTCTTTGTTCTGTTGTTTGGCCATGATTTCCACTATTCTGTTCCCCAGGTCATTTATCTGTGCTTCTGCCTCAGTTATTCTGCTATGGATTCCTTTTAGTGTATTATGTATCTCAGTTTGTTCTTTAGTTCTTACAGGTCTTCGGTAAACATTTCTTGCATCTTCTCAATATTTTTCTCCATTCTTTTGCCAAGATCCTTAATCACATTCACTATCATTATTCTGAATTCTTTTTCTGGAAGGTTGCCTATCTCTACCTCATTTGGTTGTTTTTCTGGGGTTTAATCTTGTCCCTTCATCTGGGATGTAACTTGCTGTTTTTTCATGCTGATTAACTTCTCTTTTTTTTTGGTGGGGGTGGGGTGGGGAGGAAGGGGAGCAGGCGGGCCACTTCTATTGGTCTTTCATTTGTCCATTTTCATCCATCTTTGTTCTTTGGCCCATGTGGGCCTCCCATTGCAGTGGCCTCTGTTGTCACAGAGCACCAGCTCTGGGTGCATGTGCTCCAGAGCTCCGGCTCAGTAATTGGACACATCAGTCCAGCCGCTCCGCAGCACGTGGGATCTTCCCGGGCCAGGGATCGAACCGGCGCCCCTTGCACTGCAAGGCGGTGTCCTTACCCACTGGACCACCAGGGAAGCCCCTGATTAACTTTTGTAATATGATGTTGTTTTAGTCATTATGGGATTGTGGTTCTTCTTACTTCTTCTGTCTGTCCTCTCATGGGGGAAGCTGAGAGGCTTCTGTAAGTTTCCTGATGGAAAGAACTGGTGGTGGGAAAAACCAGGTCTTGCTCTGGTAGGCAGGGCCTTGCTTAGTAAAGCTTTAATCCAATTATCTGCTGATGTTGTGCTCTCTTCCTGGTGTTTTTTTGACCTGAGGCGACCCAGCCCTTGGTCTGTGGGCTCTATGGTAGGGTTAATGGCTACTTCCAGAAGGTTTACGGTGAAGGGGACCTTCCCAAACAGTTGCTGCCAGTCCCTCTCTGTCTCTGTGGTGAGAACTGGCATATTCCCCCATAGGAGACCTCCAACCGTCTTCATTTCTTTTCATTTTTTCTTTGTTCTGTTGTTTGGCCATGATTTCCACTATTCTGTTCCCCAGGTCATTTATCTGTGCTTCTGCCTCAGTTATTCTGCTATGGATTCCTTTTAGTGTATTATGTATCTCAGTTTGTTCTTTAGTTCTTACAGGTCTTCGGTAAACATTTCTTGCATCTTCTCAATATTTTTCTCCATTCTTTTGCCAAGATCCTTAATCACATTCACTATCATTATTCTGAATTCTTTTTCTGGAAGGTTGCCTATCTCTACCTCATTTGGTTGTTTTTCTGGGGTTTAATCTTGTCCCTTCATCTGGGATGTAACTTGCTGTTTTTTCATGCTGATTAACTTCTCTTTTTTTTTGGTGGGGGTGGGGTGGGGAGGAAGGGGAGCAGGCGGGCCACTTCTATTGGTCTTTCATTTGTCCATTTTCATCCATCTTTGTTCTTTGGCCCATGTGGGCCTCCCATTGCAGTGGCCTCTGTTGTCACAGAGCACCAGCTCTGGGTGCATGTGCTCCAGAGCTCCGGCTCAGTAATTGGACACATCAGTCCAGCCGCTCCGCAGCACGTGGGATCTTCCCGGGCCAGGGATCGAACCAGCACCCCTTGCACTGCAAGGCGGTGTCCTTACCCACTGGACCACCAGGGAAGCCCCTGATTAACTTTTGTAATATGATGTTGTTTTAGTCATTATGGGATTGTGGTTCTTCTTACTTCTTCTGTCTGTCCTCTCATGGGGGAAGCTGAGAGGCTTCTGTAAGTTTCCTGATGGAAAGAACTGGTGGTGGGAAAAACCAGGTCTTGCTCTGGTAGGCAGGGCCTTGCTTAGTAAAGCTTTAATCCAATTATCTGCTGATGTTGTGCTCTCTTCCTGGTGTTTTTTTGACCTGAGGCGACCCAGCCCTTGGTCTGTGGGCTCTATGGTAGGGTTAATGGCTACTTCCAGAAGGTTTACGGTGAAGGGGACCTTCCCAAACAGTTGCTGCCAGTCCCTCTCTGTCTCTGTGGTGAGAACTGGCATATTCCCCCATAGGAGACCTCCAACACTAGCAGGTAGTTTTGGTTCAGTTTCCTGTGGAGTCACTGGTCTTTTCCTCAGAGTCTTGATGCATGCAAGATTTTGTTTGTTCCCTCCAAGATGAAGTCTCTATTTTCCCAAATCCTTTGGAAGTCTTGTAATCAAATCCCGCTGGCCTACAAGGGCAGATTTCTTGGGGATTCCCAGTCCCTTTGTCAGGTCCCCAGGCTGGGAAGCCTGACATGGGGTTCTGAACCTTCACAACACGAGGAGAACTTCTTTGGTATTATTGTTCTCTGGTTTGGGTCACCCATTTGGTGAGTATGCGATTTGATTTTATCATGATCGTGCCCTTACTGTAATCTTGCTGTGGCTTCTTCTTTGTCTTTGGATATGGGGAATCTTTTCTTGGTGGGCCCTGGTGTCCTCCTGTGGATGGATGTTAAACAGCTAGTTGTGATTTTGGTGCTCACGTAGGAGGAGATGAGCACATGTCCTTCTACTCTGCCATCTTGAGTTGGAAGCCTCTCTATCTTTTTTGTTCTGAAATTTGGCAATGATATGTCTTGGTATAACTTTTTTTTTTTTTTTAATGTTGTGTTGAGTATTAGTGGGATTTTTCAACCCAGAGATTTTTGTTTTCTGAACTCAGAAATTTTATTACATTTTTTCATTGATAACCTACGTCCTGCTTTCTCTGTATTCTCTTTGTGTAAATTTTATTAGGTGAGTGCTGTCCCTTTAAATTGATTTTCTAGCAACCTTGTGTTCTCTGTTTTGTTTATACGTGTGTGTGTATATATATATATATATATATATATATATATATATATATATATATATGAAACTTTTTTCCTGTCTGAGGACATTTTGATTTTAAAAATTTTTTTTTTATGTTCCTGGGATCTTTATTCTTAGAATCTCTTGGGAGTTTTATATATTCTTGTCAGGTAGGAAGGGAGAAAGCAGACAGCAGGGGAAAGGCAGATGAAAGACACTCCTTTACCTCTCTCCTAGGGCACTTTTAAGGATTTTTTTTTTTTTTTTTTCATTTTTCCCAACAGAAGGTTTACGGTGAAGGGGACCTTCCCAAACAGTTGCTGCCAGTCCCTCTCTGTCTCTGTGGTGAGAACTGGCATATTCCCCCATAGGAGACCTCCAACACTAGCAGGTAGTTTTGGTTCAGTTTCCTGTGGAGTCACTGGTCTTTTCCTCAGAGTCTTGATGCATGCAAGATTTTGTTTGTTCCCTCCAAGATGAAGTCTCTATTTTCCCAAATCCTTTGGAAGTCTTGTAATCAAATCCCGCTGGCCTACAAGGGCAGATTTCTTGGGGATTCCCAGTCCCTTTGTCAGGTCCCCAGGCTGGGAAGCCTGACATGGGGTTCTGAACCTTCACAACACGAGGAGAACTTCTTTGGTATTATTGTTCTCTGGTTTGGGTCACCCATTTGGTGAGTATGCGATTTGATTTTATCATGATCGTGCCCTTACTGTAATCTTGCTGTGGCTTCTTCTTTGTCTTTGGATATGGGGAATCTTTTCTTGGTGGGCCCTGGTGTCCTCCTGTGGATGGATGTTAAACAGCTAGTTGTGATTTTGGTGCTCACGTAGGAGGAGATGAGCACATGTCCTTCTACTCTGCCATCTTGAGTTGGAAGCCTCTCTATCTTTTTTGTTCTGAAATTTGGCAATGATATGTCTTGGTATAACTTTTTTTTTTTTTTTTAATGTTGTGTTGAGTATTAGTGGGATTTTTCAACCCAGAGATTTTTGTTTTCTGAACTCAGAAATTTTATTACATTTTTTCATTGATAACCTACGTCCTGCTTTCTCTGTATTCTCTTTGTGTAAATTTTATTAGGTGAGTGCTGTCCCTTTAAATTGATTTTCTAGCAACCTTGTGTTCTCTGTTTTGTTTATACGTGTGTGTGTGTATATATATATATATATATATATATATATATATATATATATGAAACTTTTTTCCTGTCTGAGGACATTTTGATTTTAAAAATTTTTTTTTTATGTTCCTGGGATCTTTATTCTTAGAATCTCTTGGGAGTTTTATATATTCTTGTCAGGTAGGAAGGGAGAAAGCAGACAGCAGGGGAAAGGCAGATGAAAGACACTCCTTTACCTCTCTCCTAGGGCACTTTTAAGGATTTTTTTTTTTTTTTTTTCATTTTTCCCAACTAGGGCTCCCAGTGGAAGTTAAAGTGTTAGTTGCTAAGTCGATTTGGACCCTTTTGCAACCCTGTGGACTGTAGCCCGCCAGGCTCCTCTGTCCATGGAATAATTCTCCAGGCAAGAATACTGGAGTCGGTTGCCATTTCCTTCTCCACATTTTTTTTTTTTTAGTGAATTAAAGTTTTTTGGCTATTGTATTTTAAATCCTGTTTTGTTGTCTGAACATTACTTTTTATAACATCGTTTTTGTCTCATATCTTTAAAAATGCTAATTGTATTTTCTCTAATATTGCTTTCTGTATTATCTCTTTTCCTAAGGATTATTTCTCTGTTTTATTGATTTTTAAAAAATTATTTATTTATTTGGCTGCACTGGGTCTTAGTTGCAGCACGTGGGATCTAGTTCCCTGACCAGGGATCAAACCCAGAGCCCCTGCATTGGAAATACAGAGTCTTAACCACTAGACCACTGGGGAGGTCCCTGTTTTATTAATTTTTGTTTGGCCTGAAAGAGAAGAGATTTTCCTAAAATTTCTGGTGCTTATTGGTTGTATGTTTTAATCCTGGGGCATTTAAATGCTTCTTAGGAGCTCTGTATATGGTCAGAACTTTTAAGATGGTGATATTTTACTGTATGTTCTTTGGTCTGTTTCTTTAGGCAAGAAATGTATAGTTTTGCCTAATTGGAATAAACCTCACTTTGTTTTATTTTCGTCTAGCATCTCATCCCTACTTTGTTATGTAACTGGCATTGCTAATCTGGGTTTAGTTTTTTGTTATACCTCCTGCCTGTTGTCTTTTATTCTTAATTTATCTCCCATTTGTGGTACCTTTTCTTTTTTTATCCTCATGTAGTGGTTAGGTGCAGTCTTTCTTGTAGAAACAGACATGTTCCAGGTATATAACTAAAGCCGACTTTGTTCCCAAACTTTCTGTCGACTGTAAATAACTACTATCCACCACTATCTGTTTATCAATCATCTCTTTATCTAAATTTTACTAGTTTAAATCTTAGAGAATGATCTCTGGGTTGTTCACTGTTGCTACCGTGTACTAACTATAAATATCAACCCAGAAATTGCTATTAGAATTATTTAAGTAGATCTTAAGTATTCTGCTATGTATTACAAAAATGTATTTATTTATTTTTTAAATAAGATTTACTTCATTCCTTTTGAAAATTAGATACTTCAAAAATGGCAGAGCTGTTTATGGAATGTGAAGAAGAAGAGTTGGAACCATGGCAGAAGAAAGTAAAAGAGGTTGATGATGATGATGATGATGAACCAATCTTTGTTGGAGAGATATCAAGTTCAAAACCAGCAATTTCAAGTGAGCATTTACTTTCAGTGAAGCCCAGTTTTGTAAGATACCATTTCTAATAGAAAAACTTGTGAACTTTCCTATATATATTTAATGATTGCATACTGGGTTTTTTTAAAGTTCTGTATTATCTCTTTTCCTAAGGATTATTTCTCTGTTTTATTGATTTAAAAATTATTTATTTATTTGGCTGCACTGGGTCATCTTAGTTCCCTGACCAGGGATCAAACCCAGAGCCCCTGCATTGGAAATACAGAGTCTTAACCACTAGACCACTGGGGAGGTCCCTGTTTTATTAATTTTTGTTTGGCCTGAAAGAGAAGAGATTTTCCTAAAATTTCTGGTGCTTATTGGTTGTATGTTTTAATCCTGGGGCATTTAAATGCTTCTTAGGAGCTCTGTATATGGTCAGAACTTTTAAGATGGTGATATTTTACTGTATGTTCTTTGGTCTGTTTCTTTAGGCAAGAAATGTATAGTTTTGCCTAATTGGAATAAACCTCACTTTGTTTTATTTTCGTCTAGCATCTCATCCCTACTTTGTTATGTAACTGGCATTGCTAATCTGGGTTTAGTTTTTTGTTATACCTCCTGCCTGTTGTCTTTTATTCTTAATTTATCTCCCATTTGTGGTACCTTTTCTTTTTTTATCCTCATGTAGTGGTTAGGTGCAGTCTTTCTTGTAGAAACAGACATGTTCCAGGTATATAACTAAAGCCGACTTTGTTCCCAAACTTTCTGTCGACTGTAAATAACTACTATCCACCACTATCTGTTTATCAATCATCTCTTTATCTAAATTTTACTAGTTTAAATCTTAGAGAATGATCTCTGGGTTGTTCACTGTTGCTACCGTGTACTAACTATAAATATCAACCCAGAAATTGCTATTAGAATTATTTAAGTAGATCTTAAGTATTCTGCTATGTATTACAAAAATGTATTTATTTATTTTTTAAATAAGATTTACTTCATTCCTTTTGAAAATTAGATACTTCAAAAATGGCAGAGCTGTTTATGGAATGTGAAGAAGAAGAGTTGGAACCATGGCAGAAGAAAGTAAAAGAGGTTGATGATGATGATGATGATGAACCAATCTTTGTTGGAGAGATATCAAGTTCAAAACCAGCAATTTCAAGTGAGCATTTACTTTCAGTGAAGCCCAGTTTTGTAAGATACCATTTCTAATAGAAAAACTTGTGAACTTTCCTATATATATTTAATGAAGTCTTTGTTCCTCAGTAAGGAGTTAGGGATAAAAGATTGGGTGGGAGATGAATAAGAGTTTCAGAATTAGGGTTTTAAAATTGGGGCCTTGAGAAAGGAGGTAAGAAGTTAAAATATCAGATGTGAAAAAAAGAAATGGAAATGTTTCTGAAACTACATAGTCAGCTCAGAGATACATTGGGTATTATTTGCCCATATTAGCATGCTTAGTTAGAATGCCGTATTACCATAGGCAGTCATTCAGTGAAATAGAACCTTAATCTGTGTCAGAAAACATTACCATCTTTATGATAGTTCAACCAGTACCCATACTTGACCGTATTTATGTACAGTCCTTTCGTTACTCAGCGCAATATAGATACTTCAGTTCTAGTTGTATATGACTATATTTTTGAAATTTTTTGCCAATTATGTGGACTGTTTCTTTGCCATGCGGAGGGTTATATATGTAGTCATTTTTATCAGTCTTTAACTTCTGGCTTTTGGATATTGAGTTAGAAAGATAATTCTTACTATATAAGATAATTAAGATGAGTAGTCTTATTCTTTTTTTGGTAAATAAAGATATATATGTTTAAAATTAACTGTATGCATAAATAAGTATTAATCTGTGTACTTCTTCCAGGAGTCCATTCTTTTGTTTTCAGTGATTGATTTCTATTCATATATATATACACATACACACAGACACACACATATATATATATCTTTGAAGCAATGAGTTTTAAAATAAATGTAATCTTTTATAGATATTTTGAATAGAGTAAACCCCAGCTCATATTCAAGGGGAATAAAGAATGGTGCACTCTGCCGAGGTATAGTAGTATTTTACTGTTTTTGTTTTAAAGTTAAGTATTTTGACATCATTGATTATATAAAAATATATTCACTGTGTTGTGTAATTTTAAAATACAGGTGTTACTCCTGCATTCAAGCCTACAAGTCAGCATTACATGAACCCAACATCAAATCCAGTGGCTGCCTCACCAGTAAATTTTCATCCTGAATCCAGATCTTCAGATAGTTCTGTTATTGTTCAGCCCTTGTCTAAACCTGTAAGTGTTTTCGAAACTACAGTCAGCTCAGGGATACATTAGGTATTATTTATCCATATCAACATGCTTAGTTAAAATTTTGTATTACCATGGGCAGTCATTCAGTGGAATGGAATCATAATCAGCATCAGAAAATGTCACCTCTTTATGATAGTTCAAGCAGTACCCAAATAATAATTGCAGGAACAAATTACCCAGCCTGTTTTCAAATCAGGTAATATGGTTAAATAGGTTCCAGTATTGAAAACTGTCCCTTTAAAGCATGAATAGGGGCTTCCCTGGTAAGCCCCAGTGGGAGTAGTGCAAGGGGTGCCGGTTCGATCCCTGGCACAGAAAGATCCTACGTGCCGCAGGGTGCTGGACCGGTGTGTCCAACTACCGAGCTGGAGCTCTGGAGCTCATGTGTCCAGAGCCAGTGCTCTGCAACAGGAGAGGCCACTGCAGTGGGAGGCTCACACAGGCCAAAGAATAAGATGGATGAAAATAAATGAATAAAAAACCAATAAAAGAGGCCAAAAAAAAACACAACAACGAATAAAGGTGTAATTAGTAATTGTTGTTGCTGTTGTTTAGTCGCTAAGTCAAGCATGACTCTTTGTGACCCCGTGAGCTGCAGCACTCCAGGCGTCCTGTCCTTCACAGGAAACTCGGCCAAATGTTCCTAGTTCTTAATTGGGAACACTGCTGAGAAACTATCATAGTCTTTTATTCTGAAAGCATACTTTCATAGTTTAGTTTAAATAACTCTTACAAAAAGTATTTGTTAATATTTATCAAGCTTTTAATGTACATAAGGTTTTGTGCTAAATGCTATACATGATTTAATCTCTTTAAATTTTTAAATGTTCCTATGAAGTAGGCAGTATTACTTATCTCTATTTTATAGTTGAGGATACTGGGGCTCACACAGTTTATTTTTTATTTTTATTTTTTTAGCTATAAAAATGTTTTCAGTTTATTTTTTATTTTTATTTTTTTTTAAACCTTTATTTTACTTTCAACTTTTACAGAGTTTTGTTGTTTACAGATATGTATGTTCCCAGATTAGTCATATGTATATCCCCCCCTTCCCACCCCTCCCAACCATCACACAGCACCCCTGCAGGATCCCCTTTTCTCACAGAGCAATGACTAGAGCTGTTTTCTTCACTTATGATAGTACAGGCCTTCATGCTACTTCCTTTACGCCTCCCACCCTCTGTTCCTTCCCCACAATGTCCATATGTCCACTGTCCATGGCTGTCTTTCCGTCGCTTCACTGCATGTGCCATCATCACCATCCTACTAGATTCCATATATGTGTGTTAATATACTGTATTTGTCCTTCTCTTTCTGACTGACTTCACTTTTGATGATATGTTCTAGATCCAGCCACCTCATTAGGTCTGATTCTTCTGCATTTCTCTTTACAGCTAAGTAGTATTTCATTGTATATATGTACCAGAGCTTTTGGATCCATTCGTTCGTCGATGGACATCTAGGTTGCTTCCATGTTCTAGCTATTGTATAGAGAGCTGCAATGAACATTGGGGTACAGGTGCTTCTTCCAGTTTTGATTTCATCACGATATAAGCCTAAGAGTGGGATTGCTGGGTTGTAGGGTGCTTCTATTTTTAGTTTTTTAAGAAATCTCCAGACTGTCTTCCATAGAGGCTGTATCAGTTTACACTCCCACCAGCAGTGTTCCCTTTTCTCTGCAGCCTCTCCAGCATTTATTGTCTGTCGATTTGTGGATGATGGCCATTCTGACGGGTGTGAGGTGATATCTCATTGTAGTTTTGATTTGCATTTCTCTAATTATTAGTGAAGTTGAGCATCGTTTCATGTGCTTTTGGGCCATCTATATGTCATCGTTGGAGAGGTGTCTGTTTAGGTCCTTTTCCCATTTTTTGATTGGGTTGTTCGTTTTTCCGGTTCTGAGTTGTCTGAGTTGCTTGTAGATGTTGGAGATTAATTCTTTGTCTGTTGTTTCATTTGCTATGATTTTCTCCCACTCTGTGGGCTGTCTGTTCAGCTTTTTTGTAATTTCTTTAGCTGTACAAAAGCTTTTAAGTTTCATGAGGTCCCACATGTTCATTTGTCTTTTCAGTTCCGCTATTCTAGTAGGTGGGTCAGAGAAGATCTTGCTTTGATTTATGTCGTTGAGGGTTTTGCCTATATTCTCCTCTAAGAGTTTGATGGTTTCTGGCCTTACATTTAAGTCTTTAATCCATTTTGAGTTGATCTTTGTGCATGGTGTCAGGGTATGTTCCAACTTCATTTTTCTGCATGTAGCTGTCCAATTTTCCCAGCAACATTTGTTGAAGAGGCTGTCTTTGTCCCATTTTATATGTTCGCCTCCTTTGTCAAAAATAAGGTACCCATAGGTGTGTGGGCTTATCTCTGGGTTCTTGATCTTGTTCCATTGGTCGATATTTCTGTTTTTGTGCCAGTACCATACTGTCTTGAGGACTGTTGCTTTGTAGTAGAGTCTGAAGTTGGGGAGGCTGATCCCTCCAGCTCCATTCTTCTTCCTCAGGATTGCTTTGGCTATTCGAGGTCTTTTGTGTTTCCATATGAACTGTGTTATTCTTTGGTCTAGTTCTGTGAAGAATGTTATTGGAAGTTTGATAGGGATCGTATTGAATCTATAGATGACATTTGGTAGTATGGTCATTTTCACAATACTGATTCTTCCGACCCAGGAACATGGAATATTTCTCCATCTGTTTAAGTCTTCTTTAATGTCTCTCATGAGTGTCTTGTTGTTTTCAGTATACAGTTCTTTTGTTTCTTTGGGTAGGTTTATTCCTAGATATTTGATTCTTTTGGTTGCGATGGTGAAGGGGATTGCCTCTTTGATTTCGTTTTCTGATTTTTCATTGTTTGTGTATAGGAATGCCAGTGATTTCTGTATATTGATTTTGTATCCTGCGACTTTGCTGAATTCTCTGATTAACTCTAGTAGTTTTGTAATAGTGTCTTTGGGATTTTCTATGTATAATATCATGTCATCTGCACTTGAGCACTTGAGAAGAAAGTGTATTCTTCTGCTTTTGGATGGAAAGTCCTAAAGATATTAATGAGGTCCATTTCTTCTAGTGTGGCATTTAAGGCTTGTGTTTCTTTATTAATTTTCTGTTTGGATGATCTGTCCGTTGGTGTGAGAGGAGTGTTAAAGTCTCCTACTATGATTGTGTTACTGTCGATGTCTTCTTTTATGTCTGAAAGTGTTTGATTTCCATTTGCATGGAATATCTTTTTCCAGCCTCTCACTTTCAGTCTATGAGTGTCTCTAGGTCTGAAATGAGTTTCCTGGAGGCAGCATATGTATGGGTCGTGTTTTTGGATCCATTCAGCCACTCTGTGTCTTTTGGTTGGGGCATTTAGTCCATTGACATTCAAAGTAATTATTGAGACAAATGATCCTGTTGTCATCTTCTTCGATGTTATGATGGGTTTGTTTCGTGGATCTTCTCCTTTTATACTTGTTATCTATATAAGTCCCTTTAACACTTGTTGTAAGGCTGGTTTGGTGTGACTAAATTCTTTTAATTTTTGCTTGTCTGTAAAGCTTTTGATTTCTCCATCAATTTTGAATGAGATCCTTGCAGGGTAGAGGACTCTTGGTTGCAGATTATTCTCTTTTAGCCGTTTAAATGTGTCCTGCCATTCCCTTCTGGCCTGCTGAGTTTCTGTTGAAAGATCAGCTATTAAGCGTATGGGCTTTCCCTTGTATGTCACTAGTTGCTTTTCCCTTGCTGCTTTGAGAATTCTGTCTTTGTGTTTAATTTGTGTTAACTTCATTAATATGTGTCTTGGTGTGTTTCTTCTCGGATTGATTCTGTATGGTACTCTTTGTGCTTCTTGGACTTGATTGACTATTTCTTTTCCCATGGTGGGGAAATTTTCCACTAGAATCTCTTCAAAAATTTTCTCATAGCCTTTCTTTTTTTCTTCTTCTTCTAGAACTCCTATAATTCAAATATTGGTGCGTTTGATATTATCTCAGAGGTCTCTGAGGCTGTCCTCTGCTCTTTTCATTCTTTGAGCTAGAGTCTGTTTTTCAGCAGTTACTTCCACCATTTTATCTTCCAGCTCACTTATCCGGTCTTCTGTCTCAGATACTCTGCTCTTGATTCCTTCTACAGTGTTTTTCAGTTCAGCAATTGAGTTGTTTGTCTCTGTTACTTTTTTGGTAAGTTCTTGTATGTCTTTATTCAGTGTGTTAGTTGTGTCTTGCAGTTTCTCTGACATTCTGTTTTCAGTGTCTTTGATCATCTTTACTATCATTCTTCCGAAATCACTTTCAGAAAGTTTGTGCAAATTCTCTTCATTAATTTGATCTTGTGTGTTTGTAGATTGTTCCTTCACTTGTGTGGTATTTCTCTGCCATTTCATTGTTATTATTAATTTTTTAACTGACTCTGTTTGGGATTTCCTTTCCCCAGACTTTGAGTTACGTCTGTTGGTGTTTGTTGTTTGGATGGGGCTTCTTATTCTGGGTGATGTTGGTGATTGGGTGACATCAGGACTTACATACAAGTGATTACCTTTGTTGGCGTTCTCACTTGTATACTGCTTTTTAGTGTTAGGCGTTCTCTAGTATTGTAGAGTTTTGGAGTCAGTGCTCCCTCCCTAAAGCCCCAGGGCTTGTTGCCTGACCAGGAAATGAAGATTTCACAGCTGGTTTGTTATGGCATTAAATGATATTAAAACATATATATGCAAATGAGAAACAGAAGGTATACCTTTGACAAATGACAATTAAAAAATTATGCAAATACGATCTGGCGTATTGAATTATACACATAAACATATACAGCTGTAACATAACCCAAGCATTCCAACCACAAATAAAGTACAATACGTTAGCACAGCGAATAGAAAAAATCAAGAATGATATCCACCAGTTAATAACCAAAGTAAGTAGAGCACCAATTGGAGAATAATGCTAGAGCAGGGTCCCCATTGGGGATAAGGCAGTGAGGACAGAACAGACTAAGAAATACGGCGGGAAAAGGGAAAAAGAGAAAGGGAGGATAGAAGAGAAATATAGAATAATATTGCAAAGTTAAATATAGGGAGATAAAGATTTGTATGTATTAGAATTTAGTGCTATAGGAAAGGAGCTTCAGAGAAAGTAAAGAATTATAGAGGAAGTGGTAGTACAAATGAAAAATTTTTTAAAATTAAAAGAGCTAATTATATAGAAAAATATAGAAAAGCAGAGCAAAAATAATAAAAACAAACAAAACCCCCACAGAACCTTAAAAGGCCAGTGGGGAATGAGAAGTTTATACCAAAATAAAATGTGTGGTTTAAAAGGAAAAAGAAAAAAAAAATTATGTAAACTTGAATATATTCAGTCTTACTGATAAGATTAGTAGCTTCAATAGAATTCAGTGAAGGAGATGGACACAGCCACTGTCACACATGCACACACACCCCCCCCAAAAGAAAAAAAAGCGGGGGGGGTGCACTGAGTGGGTTTAGAAAAAAGAGAGAGAAAAAAAAATTGAAACAAAGTGATACAAAAAATGAAATTTTAAAGTCCAGCAGTAACTCCAGCTTCAGACAAAACGTGAAAATAGTGTTTCTGTTCTTCTGTCTCTTGCTGACTGTTCAGGAAGTGTCAGTCTTTTTCTTGCCTCTGGCAGTGGTTGGGTCTGTAGATACAACCTACCAAATACAAACTTCTGGTGTTAATGTGTGAAGGAGTTCTAAAGTCAAGGAGTTAGAGTCCTAAAACGAAAAGTTACCTAAAATGTGAAGATTCTTTGCTAGTAAACTTGAATTAACTCACTTTTTGTTATGCTATCATAAGCTATTTGGCATTACAGAAATAGTAAAATTCCCCTAAAATATTTGTTCCTTTTACAATAAGTGAAACAACTACTGAAGCACCTATAAATTTTCTTGCAAATACTCAAGTTCAAAACCAAAATTGAATCTAAATATTTTTAGCATAAGTGGTGTATTTTTCTGTATTTCATATCATATTACTATAAGGTAATCTACATATTTGTTACCACTAAAAATTGGTATTTTGAGGGATATTTTCATTTAGGATCTATTTAATTTTATAAATAAAGTATTAACTGGGAGCTGATTTTATTTAGCCATAGCTTTTCCTTTTCATGTAATGAGGTTACATGTCATAAAAAACAAGAGTGTCTCTAGGCGCAAAGTACCTTCCTTGCCCTGACTCCAAATCTGTTCTGTGGTTTTAGCATTCTGAAATAACAATATTGATAAGAGCCCAGGACTAGTCATTTAAAAAGCTTAGATTGAAGCAAGAGACTTGAATGATGATTCTTCCTTTTTTCTTAACTGAAGCATTGTCAGAACCTCTCTGAGCCTCATTTTATTCATTTCTAAAATGAGACATCATTTTATCCAGACCACTGACTCTCAGTTTTGGATCCTAACATGGCAGGCTTTCCCAAGTGTAAGGATTTTTTGTCATTTGTAGGATCAAATTAGCTTGGTAAGTTTTTCATGCTTATTATAAGTTGTTTGCCATTTGGGTGATAGAAAACAGGAAGAAGAAACTTTATTATTTAATTTAGTTTGATATATAAAAATCTTTACAACATTGGATTCAGGGAGAAAAAAGTGAGGGGTGGTATCTTCGGTGTTAAAAAGAATTAGAAACTAGAACTTTTTTTAGCTGAAATATTTTCCATTTGTAGACATAGTTTTTATTTCATTTTATTTATTTGGTTTGGACTGTTCTGGGTCTTTGTTGCTGCACAGGGTTTTCTATAGCTGCTCTCTGCTGGTGTCTCATTGCTATGGTTTCTTTTGTTGTGGAACATGGGTTGTAGGACACAGAGGCTTCAGTGGTTGTGGCATGTGAGCTTGGTCATTGCAGTTTCCAGGCTCTAGAGCCCCGACTTAGTAGTTGTGCCGGATGGACTCAGTTGCCTCACATTTGTGGAATCTTCCCTGATCAGGGATCAAACGTGTCTCCTGCATTGACAGATGGAAGATGAATGCCTTGTGGGCATAGTTTTTAAATCACAATGCCTCAATTCATGGTTCCCAATTTTGGGGAATTTTTAAAAGAAATTTTATCAGTTGGTCTGGGTGAATGGGTCTTAGACATAATACATTTAAAAAAGCGCTCGGGCTTCCCTGGTGGTCCAGTGGGTAGGGATACCGCCTTGCAGTGCAAGGGGCGCTGGTTCGATCCCTGACCTGGGAAGATCCCATGTGCTGGAGTGGCTGGACAGATGTGTCCAATTACCGAGCCGGAGCTCTGGAGCACATGCGCCCGGAGCCGGTGCTCTGCGATAGTACCTTCCTTGCCCTGACTCCAAATCTGTTCTGTGGTTTTAGCATTCTGAAATAACAATATTGATAAGAGCCCAGGACTAGTCATTTAAAAAGCTTAGATTGAAGCAAGAGACTTGAATGATGATTCTTCCTTTTTTCTTAACTGAAGCATTGTCAGAACCTCTCTGAGCCTCATTTTATTCATTTCTAAAATGAGACATCATTTTATCCAGACCACTGACTCTCAGTTTTGGATCCTAACATGGCAGGCTTTCCCAAGTGTAAGGATTTTTTGTCATTTGTAGGATCAAATTAGCTTGGTAAGTTTTTCATGCTTATTATAAGTTGTTTGCCATTTGGGTGATAGAAAACAGGAAGAAGAAACTTTATTATTTAATTTAGTTTGATATATAAAAATCTTTACAACATTGGATTCAGGGAGAAAAAAGTGAGGGGTGGTATCTTCGGTGTTAAAAAGAATTAGAAACTAGAACTTTTTTTAGCTGAAATATTTTCCATTTGTAGACATAGTTTTTATTTCATTTTATTTATTTGGTTTGGACTGTTCTGGGTCTTTGTTGCTGCACAGGGTTTTCTATAGCTGCTCTCTGCTGGTGTCTCATTGCTATGGTTTCTTTTGTTGTGGAACATGGGTTGTAGGACACAGAGGCTTCAGTGGTTGTGGCATGTGAGCTTGGTCATTGCAGTTTCCAGGCTCTAGAGCCCCGACTTAGTAGTTGTGCCGGATGGACTCAGTTGCCTCACATTTGTGGAATCTTCCCTGATCAGGGATCAAACGTGTCTCCTGCATTGACAGATGGAAGATGAATGCCTTGTGGGCATAGTTTTTAAATCACAATGCCTCAATTCATGGTTCCCAATTTTGGGGAATTTTTAAAAGAAATTTTATCAGTTGGTCTGGGTGAATGGGTCTTAGACATAATACATTTAAAAAAGCGCTCGGGCTTCCCTGGTGGTCCAGTGGGTAGGGATACCGCCTTGCAGTGCAAGGGGCGCTGGTTCGATCCCTGACCTGGGAAGATCCCATGTGCTGCGGAGTGGCTGGACAGATGTGTCCAATTACCGAGCCGGAGCTCTGGAGCACATGCGCCCGGAGCCGGTGCTCTGCGATAGCAGAGGCCACTGCGATGGGAGGCCCACACGGGCCAAAGAATGAAGATGGATGAAAACAGATAAATGCAAGACCAATAGAAGTGGCCCGCCTGCCCCCCCACCAAAAGCTCTCTATGTGAGCCTAATGTGCACAGTTAAGAATGACAGAGCTATTAAATATTCTGGAATGAGTTGAGAATCCTATGAAAGGGAATTTGCTCTGAATTTTGGAAGCCACTGCTTTTAATAAATTATAATTACAGCTTATCATTTTATATCACATTTGTATATATGTATATTTTTACTTTTTCATGTAATATCACTACATTTCAGTGTCTCAAATTTCAGATAGTGAAGATAAATTTTTTTTCTTCTTTTGATATATTTTAAAAGTCAATATGAGGGATAGTTAATGACTTTGGGAAGGTCATCTACACGCTGCTGTATTTAAAATGAATAATCAACAGAAAGCTATTGTATAGCACATGGAACTCTGCTCAATGTTATGTGCCAGGCTGAATGGGAGGGGGAGAATGGATACATACATGTCTATGGCTTGAGTCCCTCACTGTTCACCCGAAAGTTATCTCAACATTGTTAATCAGCTGTACCCCAATACAAAATGTTTTCGGTGGTTAAAAAAAAAGGTCAGTGTGATACAGCTTAAGGGCATAGGCATTGCAATTAAACAGACCCACATTCTAATTATAACTCCATCAGTAATAAGTGGGACTGTTTTGGGAACCTTGTGTAACCACACCAAATGCTAGTTTATCTGTTTATAAAATGAGGTATAGTATTAGATCTTTATTAGTACTGTTATGACAACTGCTTGATTTAATACATACACTGTATTTAAAATATGAGGCTTCCCAGGTGGTGCTTGTGGTAAAGAACACACCTGCCAGTGCAGAAGACATGAGAGGAGGGTTTGATCCCTGGGTTAGGAGGATCCCCTGGAGGAGGACATGGCAACCCACTCAGTATGTTTGCCTGGAGAATCCTATGGGCAGAGGAGCCTGGCAGGCTACATTCTGTAGGGTCGCAGAGTCAGACGCGACTGAAGCAACTTAGCATTCGTGCGCATGGCTGTTGAAAGGTGAATAACTTTTAAGTTCAAAAATGACTGGCCCAAGGTTTTGTAGCTCAATAAATGTACTCATCCCTGGATCCTGGTCTCACACCCGTTCGACCTCTACTGTTTGCTTAATGTAGTATCTTTCTGAACAATTTCAGAAAACATTTAAAAGTCTATATTGGAAATTATTTTAATCTGTTATTGTTGAATAATATGTGCCTGCTCTCTGAAATCATGAATTGTTCCCTAAGAAACATGTTAACTGTTTTAGAAAATGTAAGTGAATATTTTCCATTTTTTAAGTGTAAATATTTGAAAAAATATCTTGAAGCAAGATTGTGATTGGTTACAATTAAGTAATATGGTGTCACTGAATTTTTTTTTTTTTTTGGTATTACATATAAAGGCTCAAATGCAAATATCTGTCTGTTAGGCCTTAAATTCTGGGATTGGTTTGGGTTACTTCAGTACTTGTTTCAATAACTTTTTTTTTTAAACAACAGCAATAATTTATTTAGTCACAAAGTGGCAATTTATGGTGAGGAAGGCTTATGTTTTATTTTTTAAACTAAGAAAAACTTTTTTTTTTTTATTAAAGATTTATTTATTTACTTTGGGCGGGGGTCGTGTTGGGGAGGGAGGGGGGGGCGGGCCACTTCCATTGGTCTTTCATTTCTCTATTTTCATCCGTCTTTGTTCCTTGACTCCTGTGGGCCGCCCATCGCGGTGGCGTCTGTTGTTGCAGAGTGCCGGCTCTGGGCGCATGCGCTCCAGAGGTCCGGCTCGGTAATTGGACACATCAGTCCAGCCGCTCCGCAGCACGTGGGATCTTCCCAGGCCAGGGATCGAACTGGCGCCCCTTGCACTGCAAGGCGGTGTCCTTACCCACTGGACCACCAGGGAAGCCCCAAGAAAAGCTTTTATAGAGGTGTAGTTGACATGGGTTAAGGAGGAAAATGAGAGGAGGGTTTGATCCCTGGGTTAGGAGGACCAAATGGCAACCCACTCAGTATGTTTGCCTGGAGAATCCTATGGGCAGAGGAGCCTGGCAGGCTACATTCTGTAGGGTCGCAGAGTCAGACGCGACTGAAGCAACTTAGCATTCGTGCGCATGGCTGTTGAAAGGTGAATAACTTTTAAGTTCAAAAATGACTGGCCCAAGGTTTTGTAGCTCAATAAATGTACTCATCCCTGGATCCTGGTCTCACACCGTTCGACCTCTACTGTTTGCTTAATGTAGTATCTTTCTGAACAATTTCAGAAAACATTTAAAAGTCTATATTGGAAATTATTTTAATCTGTTATTGTTGAATAATATGTGCCTGCTCTCTGAAATCATGAATTGTTCCCTAAGAAACATGTTAACTGTTTTAGAAAATGTAAGTGAATATTTTCCATTTTTTAAGTGTAAATATTTGAAAAAATATCTTGAAGCAAGATTGTGATTGGTTACAATTAAGTAATATGGTGTCACTGAATTTTTTTTTTTTTTTGGTATTACATATAAAGGCTCAAATGCAAATATCTGTCTGTTAGGCCTTAAATTCTGGGATTGGTTTGGGTTACTTCAGTACTTGTTTCAATAACTTTTTTTTTTAAACAACAGCAATAATTTATTTAGTCACAAAGTGGCAATTTATGGTGAGGAAGGCTTATGTTTTATTTTTTAAACTAAGAAAAACTTTTTTTATTAAAGATTTATTTATTTACTTTGGGCGGGGGTCGTGTTGGGGAGGGAGGGGGGGGCGGGCCACTTCCATTGGTCTTTCATTTCTCTATTTTCATCCGTCTTTGTTCCTTGACTCCTGTGGGCCGCCCATCGCGGTGGCGTCTGTTGTTGCAGAGTGCCGGCTCTGGGCGCATGCGCTCCAGAGGTCCGGCTCGGTAATTGGACACATCAGTCCAGCCGCTCCGCAGCACGTGGGATCTTCCCAGGCCAGGGATCGAACTGGCGCCCCTTGCACTGCAAGGCGGTGTCCTTACCCACTGGACCACCAGGGAAGCCCCAAGAAAAGCTTTTATAGAGGTGTAGTTGACATGCCACATTCTATTAGTTTCAGGTGTTCCAGCCCAGTGGTTCAAAATTTGCATATATTGTAAAATGATTACCACAGTAAATCTACTTGAAATCCATCGCCATAGGTCATTATAAATTTTTTTTCTTGTGATGAGAAATTCTAACATCTCTCTTAGTAACATTCACGTATGCAGTACAGTATTAGTAACTGTAGTCACCATGCTGAACTTTACATCCCCAGGATTTGTTTATTTTGTAACTGAAAGCTTGTACTTTTTGATACCTTTCATTCACATTTTTATTTCTATAACTATTTGTGGACAAACCCATTTCAATAGAAAAGTTAGTAGTAAACCAAAGTTCTTAAAGCTTATTTATATCTTAACTTATAAGCACAAAACAAACAAAACCTTTTGTTTCTATTTTGAAATAATATGTATTTTGGTGGGAAAGTTTAGAAAGAAGAGTACATACTGTATTTTGACTTTTTTTTCCCCACCTGCAACAGTATAGATTATATCAGTTAGCACCAATGCTTACTTCTCTTTTATCATTGAACGTTCTACTAGGAATGTGTCATTGGATATTTCTCAAAAACATGATATTAGTGGTTGCATGATAGTCTTTCATTTAATTTATTTAACCATTCTTTGTTAGTCGCTTAGTCATGTCCAACTCTTTGGGACCCCATGGACTGTAGCCTGCTAAGCTTTATTTAGTCACAAAGTGGCAATTTATGGTGAGGAAGGCTTATGTTTTATTTTTTAAACTAAGAAAAACTTTTTTTTTTTTATTAAAGATTTATTTATTTACTTTGGGCGGGGGTCGTGTTGGGGGAGGGGGGGGCGGGCCACTTCCATTGGTCTTTCATTTCTCTATTTTCATCCGTCTTTGTTCCTTGACTCCTGTGGGCCGCCCATCGCGGTGGCGTCTGTTGTTGCAGAGTGCCGGCTCTGGGCGCATGCGCTCCAGAGGTCCGGCTCGGTAATTGGACACATCAGTCCAGCCGCTCCGCAGCACGTGGGATCTTCCCAGGCCAGGGATCGAACTGGCGCCCCTTGCACTGCAAGGCGGTGTCCTTACCCACTGGACCACCAGGGAAGCCCCAAGAAAAGCTTTTATAGAGGTGTAGTTGACATGCCACATTCTATTAGTTTCAGGTGTTCCAGCCCAGTGGTTCAAAATTTGCATATATTGTAAAATGATTACCACAGTAAATCTACTTGAAATCCATCGCCATAGGTCATTATAAATTTTTTTTCTTGTGATGAGAAATTCTAACATCTCTCTTAGTAACATTCACGTATGCAGTACAGTATTAGTAACTGTAGTCACCATGCTGAACTTTACATCCCCAGGATTTGTTTATTTTGTAACTGAAAGCTTGTACTTTTTGATACCTTTCATTCACATTTTTATTTCTATAACTATTTGTGGACAAACCCATTTCAATAGAAAAGTTAGTAGTAAACCAAAGTTCTTAAAGCTTATTTATATCTTAACTTATAAGCACAAAACAAACAAAACCTTTTGTTTCTATTTTGAAATAATATGTATTTTGGTGGGAAAGTTTAGAAAGAAGAGTACATACTGTATTTTGACTTTTTTTTCCCCACCTGCAACAGTATAGATTATATCAGTTAGCACCAATGCTTACTTCTCTTTTATCATTGAACGTTCTACTAGGAATGTGTCATTGGATATTTCTCAAAAACATGATATTAGTGGTTGCATGATAGTCTTTCATTTAATTTATTTAACCATTCTTTGTTAGTCGCTTAGTCATGTCCAACTCTTTGGGACCCCATGGACTGTAGCCTGCTAAGCTCCTTTGTCCATGGAATTCTACAGGGAAGAATACTGGAGTGGGCTGCTGTTCCCTTTTCCAGGGGAATCTTCTTAACCCAGGGACTGAACCGGGTCTCCTGCATCGCAGGCGCATTCTTTACCATCTGAGCTACAGGAAACTCCTATTGTTGGACATAAAGATTTTAAAGTTTTGCTGTTAAAAATAATATAATTCTCCAGTAAACATTTTCATTTTCTTACCATAAATTTTTAAAGTGGAATAGTTGGACAAAAGATTGTAAATTTATATAAAGCCTTTGATAGCTACCGCCAAGATTTTCATGCAGAAAAGTTATGCACTAAGTATAGCCTCTATTTTGCCAATAGTGTTTTCAGTATTTTTTTTTAAAACATTTATTTATTTATGGGGAGTGTGTTGGGGAGGGAGGGGGGCGGGTGGGCCACTTCTATTGGTCTTTCATTTCTCTATTTTCATCCATCTTTGTTCTTTGGCCCGTGTGGGCCTCCCATTGCGGTGGCCTCTGCAGTCGCAGAGCAGCGGCTCTGGGCGCATGCGCTCCGTCGCTCTGGCTCGGTAATTGGCCACATCGGTCCAGCCGCTCCGCGGCACGTGGGATCTTCCCAGGCCAGGGATCGAACCGGCACCCCTTGCACTGCAAGGCGGTGTCCTTACCCACTGGACTACCAGGGAAGCCCTGTTTAGAGTATTTTTTAATTTATGAATTTTATTTCAAACTAATTTTAGACTGACAGGGAAAATAATACAATATACCCCTAAACGCATTTCCTCTAATGCTGGCAGCTTACTTATCATAACTAAATTACAGACCTTATTCTGTTTTACTGGTTTTTTTTTAATGCCTTTTTGTATTCCCAGGATCCTGTTTAGGATCACAGCTTACAGTTTGTTATTTCTTCTTAGTCTCCTCATATTTTTTTACAGTAACTTAATTCCTTGCCTATCAAGTATGACCTTGATACTTTTAAGAGAAGTGACAATTATTTATATTATGTAATTGCCATTGCATTTTTTGACTAATAAGTTCTAAAAAGTTATTTCTATGTATTAGTCATTGCTTTTTCTTTTTTTTTTAAGCTAATGTAATCAGTCACTTTTTTTTAAACTTTTATTTATTTATTTATTTATTTTTGGCTGTACTGGGTCTTTGTTGATGTGTGGGTTTAGCTGCTCTGCGGTATGTGGGATCTTCCCGGATCAGGGCTCGAACCTGTGTCTCCTGCATTGGGGGACAGGTTCTTATCCACTGAGCCACAAGGGAAGCCCTGCGTTTTGCTTTTGAAATGCCTCAGTTTATATCATTTTCCCATTTTGCTGTTAAAGTGACATTTTTCCATTTTGATATTTAAGTCTTGTTAGTTTTAGAGCTTTTGCTTGCTCTATATCATGGTCCTTGGTCATAAAAATCCATTTGGACCATTATGACCCAGTGGTCCAAGAATCACTCTAATGAGAGCTTACTCTCTATAATGAGGTCGTATATATATAGCATTGGGATCTTTTTTGTGTATGTGTGTATCTGTATATTTAATAATATATAATGTTATATATATAATATAACATATATTATATATATAATATACATACCCCTAAATGTATAATATATGCACCCCTAAATAATACTGAACATATTTTTCATCATTATTTATACTAGTCTTATTATATACTATGACATACACTGTTCTATGTGTGCTAACATGTAAATTTATACTACCATATATTTGACTATATTATGATTCATTTTATGCTTTCCACTCTTGATATCTTCCTGCTGAGACCACCCTTTGTCCTGATGGAAGGTCTGAAACTTTCCTTGAGCGTTCAAGGAGCAGAGCAGGTGTCCCACATCATTCCTATAAACAGCTTCCATTCTAATCCCCGTGTGCCTAGTTTTCTTATTTGTTCACCCTGCTGACTGTTCGTGTATGTGCCCTATGAGATGGAAAGATCGCCTGTCCCAGCTTGACTTTGCATAGGATGGTGGGAAGATAGGAAGATCCATTCTTTCTCTTCCCGAGATTTGACTTATAAATTTGTCAGTAAAGATGATTCCAAAACGATACTGTGTGACATGTTCATCCCTAACCTTGATGAACCATGCTTGAGATTAATTCCCAGTTTGTTTTTATCTGTGGGATTTATAAAGGAGTAGATGTTTTTAAAAAATACTTATGTAAATATGTTTACTTATTTTTTTCCTTGTCTTCTCCGAAGATTTTTTTTTATTAAGATTTTTTTTTTTAATTTTGGCCTCTTTTATTGGTCCTTCATTTATTTATTTTCATCCATCTTAATTCTTTGGCCTGTGTGGGCCTCCCATTGCGGTGACCTCTCTTGTTGCAGAGCACCGGCTCTGGGCGCATGCATTCCAGGGCACTGGCTCGTAATTGGACACACTGGTCCAGCCGCTCCACAGCATTTGGGATCTTCCTGTGCTAGGGATCGAACTGGCGCCCCTTGCAACTGCAAAGTGGACTCTTTACCGACTGGACCACCAGGGAAGCCCTCTCCAAAGATTTTGATAAGGTCTCTTATTCATTCTTTGATAGGAATTTTTCTAATTTAGTTACTCTCTGAAGTGTATAAACCCTGCTGATTTTAAATGGGTTTGTATATTTCTTTGACCTTGAAAAATCAGAGTAGAATTTTCCCCCAATTTTAATTGACTAGTCAAGGATAAGGGTTTCCCTGGTAGTTCAAGTGTACATAGAGAATCTGCCTGCATTGCAAGAGACCCTGGTTTGTTTCCTGGGTCGGGAGTATCCCCTGGAGAAGGAATAGGCTGCCCACTCCAGTATTCTTGCCTGGAGGATTGGACAGAAGAGCCAGGCAGGCTCTAGTCCCTCGGGTCACACACAGTCAGACAGCTGAGCAACTTTCACTTTTAGTCAGGGATAAGCCAGCTCTCAGTACTGGCTTGCTTTCAGTTTTATTAAATGATATCTTTGGTGTAATAGTAATAATTGCCTTTGTGTTTTATGACTTTAATAATGGAGTCATCAAAGGTTATCCTTATAATGTTGGCTTATAGTTAACTTTACCTTTATCAAAGTTTATAAAGGAAAATAATGATAACTTTGTTTAAATAAATGTAATGTTCTTCCTTTGAAATATTTTAACAGGGTTATGTAACAAACTCATCACGAGTTGTTTCTAATAATTCTTCAGAGTTACTGTTTGACTTGACCCAGGACTCAGGATCACCACATTATCAAGGAGGACCAACACTTTCAGGTTTGTTTTAGCACTTTTTCAAAAAAAAAAATTGATAGAGAAACTTGGTGAATATGCATATGGAATTGACATTCGGTTTTGAGGTCCATGCCATCATATTGTTTGCACATATTGTAAGGTATAATAACACAAGTAGTACTTCTTATTTTTTAAATTTTTGGCCACTTTTATTGGTATTTCATTTATTTATTTTTGTCCATCTTCATTCTTTGGACTGTGTGGGCCTCCCACTGCAGTGGCCTCTCCTGTAGCAGAGCGCAGAGCACTGGCTCTGGGCACACATGCTCCAGAGCACTGGCTCGTAATTGGACACACGGGTCCAGCCACTCCACGGCATGTGGAATCTTCCAGTACCAGGGATCGAACTGGCGCCCTTTGCAGTGCAAGGTGGACTCTCTACTCACTGGACCACCAGGGAAGCCCACAAGTAGTTCTTGAATATCTTTTTGGTGATTTTAAATGGAGTCTTGTTTAATAATAGAATATTATATTTTTTTCCTGTTATTAAGTATGCTAACCAACTTTGACCTTGTTCTCACTTGACAATAAACATGGGCTGAAAAATATTTTTATTTAATTTTATTTTATTGGAGTATAGTTGATTTAGAGTAGAATTCTCAGTGCTACACAGTGGGTCCTTGTTGGGTATCTATTGTATACATAATTATATGTATGTATTCATTCCAAGCTTCTTATTTATTTTTCTGCCCCTACATTCCCTTTTGGTAACCATTAGTTTGTTTTCAGTATTTATAGGTCTTTTTCTCTTTTGTAAATAAATTCATTTGTATCTTTTAAAAATTATATTCCCCATGTGAGTGATAGTCATATGATAGTTGTCTCTCTGTCTGACTTAATATGATAATCTCTATGTTCGTTCACGTTGTGGCAAATTGCATTTTTGTTCTTTTTTATGGCTGTGTAATATTCCATTATATATATGTACCACATCTTCTTTATGCATTCCTATATAGAGAGACATGTATTTTGCTTTGATACCTTGACATTGGTAAATAGTGCTGAAATGAACATTAGGGTGCATATGTCTTTTTTGAAGTATGATTTTTTCTGGATATTTGCTCAGGAATGGGGTTACTAGATCATATGGTAGCTCTGATTTTAGTTCTTTAAGGAACTGCCATACTGTCCTCCATAATTTTTGCACCAATTTACATTCCCACCAACAATGTAGGAGAGTTCTCTTTTCTTCATGCCCTCTCCAGCGTTTATTGTTTGCACCCTTTTAGATGATTGGCTGTTCTGACTGGTGTGAAGTGATACCCCATTATAATTTTTGACTTGCATGTCTCTGATAATTTGTGATGTTGAGTATCTTTTCCTGTACTTTTTAACCATCTGCATGTCTTTGTTAGAGAAATGTCTGTTTAGATCTTCTGTCTATTTTCTGATTAGGTTTTTTTTTTTTTTTTTTGGACATAGAGCTACGTAAGTTGTATGTTTTGGAGATAAATTCCTTGTTTTTTGCTTTGTTTATAGATATTTTCTCCCATTCTGTGGGTTGTTTTTCATTTTGTTAATGGTTTCATTTGGTATGTAGAAGTTTTGAAGTTTAATTAGGTCCCACTTGTCTTGTTTTCATTACCAAAGAAAGTGAATCAAAAAAGACATTGCTGTGATTTATTTCAAAGAATGTTCTGCCAGTGTTTTCCTCGTATGAGTTTTATTGTGTCTGGCCTTTCATTGAGGTCTTTGATCCATTTTGAGTTTATTTTTGTGCGTGGTGTTACAAAATATTCTAATTTCATTATTTTACATATAGCTGTCCAGTTTCCCCAGCATCACTTACTGAAGGAATGATCTTTTCTCCATTGTCTGTTCTTGCTTCCTTTGTTATTGATTAATTGACAGTAGGTATGTGGGTTTATTTTGGGGCTTTCTATCTTACTTCGTTGATCTGTATTTCTCTTTTTGTGAAACATCTTAAAATAATTTATGTAAGCTAGAGAAATCTCTGATACCCAAATACTCTCTTAAAATAAATATTTAGTAGGTTCTGTAGCCACTAGTATGGAAAAGTATATGATTATAGTCAATTTCTCATATAGATTAGCATGTTTAATTATATTCAATAAGTTATTTAGGTATAAAATATGCTTATAGAAAGCTGTTATGAAATGGGTGCACTATATTCTTCTATAGTCAGTACTCAGCAAATGCCCATTGAGGGAGTAGTGAGGTTTTCCTACCAAAGAGAAGTTAGCTTTATTATATACTGTGATAACAGTGTCCCTTATGCTACTGGGGAAGAGTAGAGGGCAATTACTAATAACTACAGAAAGAATGGAGTGGTTCGGCCAAAAGGAATCAAGGCTCAGTTGTGGAGGTGTCTGGTGGAGACAGTAAAGTCCAATGCTGTAAAAACAGTATTACATAGGAACCTGAAATGTAAGGTCCATGGATCAAGGTGAATTGGACTGGTCAAGCAGGAGATGGCAAGAGTGAACATCAGCATCTTAGTAACCAGTGAACCCAGAATGGACAGGAATGGGCAAATTTAATTCAGATAACCATTATATCTACTTTTGTAGGCAGGAATCCCTTGGAAGAAATGGAGTAGCCCTCATAGTCAATAAGAGTCCAAAATGCAGCACTTGGGTGCAGTCTTAAAAACAGCAGAATGATCTTGTTTCATTTCTAAGGCAAACCAGTATCACAGTAATCCAAGTCTATGCCCCAGCCACTGATGCTGAATAAGCTGAAGTTGACCAGTTCTATGAAGACCTACTTTTAGAACTCACACTAAAAAAAAAAAAAAAGATGTCCTTTTCATTTTAGGGGATTGGAATGCAGAAGAAGGAAGACTGGACATCCCTGGAGTAACCGGCAAGTTTGGCCTTGGAGTACAAAATGAAACAAGCCAAAGGCTAACAGAGTTCTGTCGAAAGAACATGCTGGCCATAGTGCACACCACTTTCCAGAAATCCAAGAGAAGACACTACATATGAACATCACCAGATAGTCAATACTGACATCAGATTGATTATGTTCTTTGTAGCCAAAGATGGAGAAGCCCTATACAGTCAGCCCCAAAAAGACTTGGAGCTGACTATGCCTCTCATCATCAGCTCAAAAGTCAGGCTCAAAGTGAAGAAAGTGAGACTATTCAGGTATTAGGGATTCCCAAGCAGTGCTAGCAGTGGTAGTAGCAGTGCCTGCCAGTGCAGGAGACCCAAAAGGCACAGGTTCAGTCCCCAAGAGGACCTCTGAAGAAAGAAATGGCAACCCACTGCACTATTCTTGCCTGGATCGACTCCCTTATGATATACAGAGGAGGTGATAAATAGATTCAAGAGATTACATCTGATAGACAGAGCACCTGAAGAACTATGGATGAACACAAAGTAGTTTTGTCTGAGGAGGCTTTACGAATACCCAAGGAAAGAAGAGAAGCAAAAGGCAGTGAAGAAAGGGAAATATATACCCAAGTGAATGTAGAGTTCCAAGGAAAAGCAAGGAAAGATAAGAAGGCCTTTTTAAACAAACAATGCAGAGAAATAGGAGAAGTATAGAATGGAAAAAACTAGTGATCTCTTCAAGAAAACTGGAGATACTAATAGAACATTTCATGCAAGGATGGGCATGATAAAGGACAGAAATGGTAAGGACCTAACAGAAGCAGAAGAGTTTCAAAAGAAGTGACAAGGGCTTCCCTGGTAGTCCAGTGGGCAAAGAGTCTGCCTTGCAATGCAAGGGGCACTTGTTCCATCCCTGGCCTGGCAAGATCCCACGTGCCGCGGAGTGGCTGGACCGGTGTGTCCATTTATGAGCCAGTGCTCTGGAGCGCATGCGCTCAGAGCTGGTGCTCTGTGGTAAGAGAGGCCACTGCAATGGGAGGCCCACATATGCCAGAGAATAAAAAAAGATGAATGAAAACATAAAAGAGGCATGACGGGGAAAAAGAAAAGAATTTTAAAAAAGGTGGCAATAATACACAGAAGAACTGTACTAAAAATGTCTTAATGACCTGGATAACCACAATGGTGTGGTCACTTACATGGAACCAGACATCCTAGAATGTGAAGTCAGGTGGGCCCTAGGAAGCATCACTATGAACAAAGCTAGTGGAGATGTTGGAATTCCAGTTGAACTATTTAAAATCCTAAAAGATGATACTGTTAAAGTGCTATGCTCAATATGTCAGCAAATTTGGAAAACTCCAAAAACAGTTTTTTGAGATCAAATTGCCAACATCTGTTGGATCGTGGAGAAGCAAACAGTGCTAGCAGTGGTAGTAGCAGTGCCTGCCAGTGCAGGAGACCCAAAAGGCACAGGTTCAGTCCCCAAGAGGACCTCTGAAGAAAGAAATGGCAACCCACTGCACTATTCTTGCCTGGATCGACTCCCTTATGATATACAGAGGAGGTGATAAATAGATTCAAGAGATTACATCTGATAGACAGAGCACCTGAAGAACTATGGATGAACACAAAGTAGTTTTGTCTGAGGAGGCTTTACGAATACCCAAGGAAAGAAGAGAAGCAAAAGGCAGTGAAGAAAGGGAAATATATACCCAAGTGAATGTAGAGTTCCAAGGAAAAGCAAGGAAAGATAAGAAGGCCTTTTTAAACAAACAATGCAGAGAAATAGGAGAAGTATAGAATGGAAAAAGACCAGAGATCTCTTCAAGAAAACTGGAGATACCAAGGGAATGTTTCATGCAGGGATGGGCATGATAAAGGACAGAAAAGGTAAGGACCTAACAGAAGCAGAAGAGTTTCAAAAGAAGTGACAAGGGCTTCCCTGGTAGTCCAGTGGGCAAAGAGTCTGCCTTGCAATGCAAGGGGCACTTGTTCCATCCCTGGCCTGGCAAGATCCCACGTGCCGCGGAGTGGCTGGACCGGTGTGTCCATTTATGAGCCAGTGCTCTGGAGCGCATGCGCTCAGAGCTGGTGCTCTGTGGTAAGAGAGGCCACTGCAATGGGAGGCCCACATATGCCAGAGAATAAAAAAAGATGAATGAAAACATAAAAGAGGCATGACGGGGAAAAAGAAAAGAATTTTAAAAAAGGTGGCAATAATACACAGAAGAACTGTACTAAAAATGTCTTAATGACCTGGATAACCACAATGGTGTGGTCACTTACATGGAACCAGACATCCTAGAATGTGAAGTCAGGTGGGCCCTAGGAAGCATCACTATGAACAAAGCTAGTGGAGATGTTGGAATTCCAGTTGAACTATTTAAAATCCTAAAAGATGATACTGTTAAAGTGCTATGCTCAATATGTCAGCAAATTTGGAAAACTCAGCAGTGGCCACAGGATTGGAAAAAGGTCAGGTTTCATTCCAATCCCAACTAGAGATCAAATTGCCAACATCTGTTGGATCGTGGAGAAGCAAGGGAGTTCCAGAAATACCTCTACTACTGCTCAATTGACTGCCAAAGCCTTTGCCTGTGTGGATCACAACAAACTGGAAAATTGTTAAGAAGATGGGGGTTACCAGACCCCCTTACCTGTCACCTGAGAAACCTGTATGGGAGTCAAGAAGCAACAGTTAGAAATGGACATGGAGGGCTTCCCCTGGTGGTCCAGTGGATAAGGACACCGCCTTGTAGCGCAAGGGGCGCCGGTTCGATCCCTGGCCTGGGAAGATCCCACGTGCCGCGGAGCGGCTGGACTGATGTGTCCAATTACCGAGCTGGAGCTCTGGAGCGCATGCTCCCAGAGCCGGCACTCTGCAACAGACACTACCGCGATGGGAGGCCCACAGGAGCCAAAGAACAAAAGATGGATGAAAAAACACAGAAGCGAAAGACCAATAGAAGTGGCCCGCCTGCTCCCCTCCCTCCCCAACCCTACCCCCGCCCAAAAATGAATAAATAAATAAATCTTAAAAAAAAAAAAAAAAAAGAAAGAAAAGGACATGGAACAGCTGACTGGTTCAAAATTGGGAAAGCAGTACTGGCTGTATACTGTCACTGTGCTTATTTAGCTTCTGTGCAGGGTACCTCATGTGAAATGCCAGGCTTGATGAATCTGGAATCAAGATTCTCAGGAGAAATATCAACAACCTCAGATATGCAGATTATTACACTCTAATGGCAGAAAATTAAGAGGAACTAAGGAGCCTCTTGATGAGGGTGAAAGAGGAGAATCAAAAAGCTGGCTTAGAACTCAGCATTCAAAAAACTAAGATCATAGCATCTAATCACATCACTTCATGGTAAAAAGAAGGGGAAAATGTGAAAGCAGTGACAGATTTTATATTCTTGGGCTCCAAAATTGCTACAGATGGTGAATGCAGCCGAGAAATGAAATATGCTTGCTCTTTGAAAGAAAAGCTATGACAAACGTAGACAGTATTAATAAGCAGAGACATCACTTTCCCAGCAGAGGTCAGTTAGTCAAAGCTATGGGTTTTCCTATAGTCATGTACAAATGTTAGAATTGGACTGTAAAGAAGGCTGAACACTGAAGAATGGATACTTTTAAATTTTATTGCTGGAGAAGCATCTTATTAGTAATGATAATAGCTGTTCTTTACACTTTCTATTTGCTGAATTGTTGTTGGTTGCTTTTAAAAATTAGGATATGAAGTATTTTTTTTAGTAATATTAATAGCTTTCATTTATTATTGAACGCCTTCTTTGTACCAGATATTGTGTTGCGTACTTTAAATACACTGTATTATTTGATCTTACTAGCACTGCATAAAGTAAGATGTAGTAACTCTTACTTTACAAAAGAAGAAACTGAGGCTCAGAGAACTTAAATTAACCAAGAATACATAGCTTATCGGTAACAGGGCCCAAATTTGAACTTTATCTATTTAAAATCCTGGAATATTTATTGCTCCTACTTCTAGTGTACAGTTGTAGAAGTATTAAAATATGATGTGTAGTTTTAAAGTCCTTGTTACCAAGTACAGTGTGTGTTATTTTCAAAGGAATTTTTTGAAATAAATTCTCAAAAAAATTTTTTGGAAATAAATAACTCAGTCTACTTATGGTCTAACTATCCTCATTTCTCTTGCTAATGCTCTAACGCTAAAATCCTTTAAGATTTAAGGTCATAGTTTTCATACTAGAACTTCACTAAGGAATGAAATCCCAATGAAAACAATTCTTTTCCCAAAAGTCTAATAAATAACATAAAAGCAGAATCTTGTTATCATTCAAGATTAGTCATTGCCACTTTGTATATAGGAATAAACAGATAATATAACCTTGAGGCATGAGTAGACCACCTCTTAAGTGAATGAAACTGACTTTTCTTTTTTCGAGGGTGGGGGCGCGGGGCAGGCGGGCCTCTTCTTTTGGTCTTTCATTTCTCTATTTTCATCCATCTTTGTTCTCTGGCCCGTGTGGGCCTCCCATCGCAGTGGCCTCTGTTGTCGCAGAGCGCCGGCTATGGGCGCATGCGCTCCAGAGCTCCAGCTTGATAATTGGGCACATGGGTCCAGCCGCTCCGCGGCACGTGGGATCTTCCCAGGCCAGGGATCGAACTGGCGCCCCTTGCACTGCAAGGCGGTGTCCTTACCCACTGGACCACCAGGGAAGCCCAAAACTCAGTTTTCATTAGCATTTTAAGTTGTTAAAATAAAAGGCTTCTAAAGTGTCTCTCTAAATTCTTGTTTGTTTTTTTTGTTTATTTGTCTTTATTTTTAAAACAAGCGCATTTACTTAAGCATCTAAAGTTAATTAATTTGTGGGAGCTTAGTTTGGCACATGCATTGTGTTTTAACTGTTTTGCTTGACATATTTTGCTCTGCCTTCTTTCATAATATCTTTTTATATATTTGTTTATTTGAAGCCATACTTAGTATTTTCTTGCATATAAAGGTATTTTATGAATTATTTGAATAATATAGTACATAATAGTTGTTTCCATTTTATCCCCTAATTTTAGATCACATCCATTTTGTCATAATTTATCATTATTTGTATAATAATTCAATATATTAGTTTTAGTTTGGCTCAAAAGTATTTTTTATTTAGTTGTAAGCAATATACTGAAGTCTTTAAAAATATTTTCCCATTATTTAAATTATTGTAGGTATGAATGAAAGTTCATTTTTGTCAAAACGTCCTTCTACTTCAGAAGTAAACAGTGTAAATCCAAAAAAGTCTAAACCCAATGAAGGTGTTTCCGGAACGAATTCCTCAGCTGTGTTTTCGTCAGTTAAATCTCTTTCAGTAACATCTCCCCAGACTGTACCATCAAAAGGTAAGTATGGAATGTAACATAGAAATTGTAGTACTTATGAATGATGTATAGAAATTGTAGTACACACTGTTAATAGTGGTTATTGAAGATTAAAAAAGTGGTAAATTTTGAATCATACCTATTTCGAATTTATTTTAGGTACAAATACCTCATCAAGTCAGTCTAAAAATGGAACACCTTTTCCAAGAGCTTGTCCAAAGTGCAATATTCATTTCAATCTTTTGGATCCTTTGAAAAATCACATGAAGGTAAAACTTTATCAGAATTTAATTTTAAAAAGATTTGAAAATCCATAAGAATGCTGATTGATTTGTAGTAAATAATGATTTGTTCAACTCTTTTTTTTTTTTTTTCAAGATTTATTTATTTATTTTTTCGGGGGGAGGGGATCGGGGTGGGGAGGGAGGGGAGCAGGTGGGCCACTTCTGTTGGTCTTTCATTTCTCTGTTTTCATCCGTCTTTGTTCTTTGGCTCACATGGGCCTCCCATCGTGGTGTCCTCTGTTGTTGCAGAGCACTGGCTCTGGGCGCATGCACTCCAGAGCTCCGGCTCGGTAATTGGGCATGTGGGATCTTCCCAGGCCAGGGATGGAACCGGCGCCCCTTGCACTGCAAGGCGGTGTCCTTACCCACTGGACCACCAGGGAAGCCCCTGATTTGTTCAACTCTTTAGATAAGAAATATTCTCATGTTGGTATTTTCATATAAGTTAGGTAAAAGTTCATATTCATAATTACTATTTTCATGTAAGATTTTGAAAATTCCTTCCGGATCATCAAGTTTTAAAAATTAAGTTTATATATATTATCTCTGCTTATTGAATTCTAATTTTAAATTAAAATAATGCATTATTCATAATATTTACTACCTTACGTATATTTGAAACTGCTTAAAAAATAGGTAAACTGCTTAATGTTTCATATACCTGCTTCTCAGGTAGCTCAGTGGTAAAGAAAGCACCAGGAGATGCAGGAGATGCGGGTTTGATCCCTGAATTGGGAGGATCCCCTGGAGGAGGAAATGGCCACCCATTCCAGTATGCTTGGAAAACCCCATGGTTATAAAAAGAAACATGCTGTGCTGTGTCCATGGGGTTGCAGAGTCACACACTACGGAGCTCGCACTCACTTATATTTCATATAAGTTAACAAGTCCTTTAGTTATCTTTTTGGTTCATGCCACCACATGCATGCCACATTACATAGAGAATATCTTAGTTTTATATTTAATTTCAGCACTCAGACATAAGCTCCAAATGGTAGAGCATTTCATGTGAAGTGATTGTTTTAACTCAGTCCAGAATATAGTTTGTATAGTTATTATAATTCATTTGAGCTTCTTATTGATACAGGAAGCTCCTGAAATTAAATTTTAAGAAATTTTCAAAGTACAAATGAAATAGGAGATCAAGGTAACACTTACTTAAAATATTTTGGTAGGTATTACAGTACCCTGTTGTGTCTGTGTAAAGATCACCTTTATTCCTCTTCTGTGCCCAGTATAATTAAAAAGGAAGGAGTCAAGGGATGAGGAAAAAGGCAGTGGAGGTCATATGGAGAAAAGAAGGAAGAAAAAGGATGCAGGGCTAAAGAAATATATAGGAAAAGTTCTTGTGCACTGTTTCAGGGGTTGACATCTCTTTTGAAATTCAGTATTTTACCAAAAAAAGTTTTAAAAAATTAAGGAACTTCTTTAGAATATCAAATACAGTCTCTTTATTTACTTACAACACTGTATTCTGGCTTGACGTATGTACTCTATGAAAATTGCACTTTGTGTTTTGTTCTTATAAGTAAACCTGTAAAAGTTACAGCTTTCAGTTTTACTATTTATGTAATGTTTTGATAAGATAGATAGGGGAAAAAGGAGTCTAACTTCTTCAGTTACCTTTAATTATTTAAGTAGATAATACAGTCATATGATTCAAAATTTAAAAGTCCACAAAAGCATACAAGTAAAAACTCTTACCTTTGACTCCTATTCACCTGGTTTCCAGTGTAACTCTCAGAGAAAATAATAGTTGTTGTTATCTACTGTGGTCTTTCTGTGTAAACAGGTGAACATAAGTGTTCTTATTTCCTTTCTTTTTTGTATACGAGCTGTAGCATATTGTATATACTGTACATGGAGAGACTGGCAATCATGTTCCAAAATGTTTGCTTCCAAAACATACTATATACCCTTGTTTGTGATCACTCATATTAGAAACAATCACAACTTCATGTAATAGTCTATAATAAAATACTACATTATTTCTTAAAATGGATGGAATCTCTAGGATGATAATATGGGAAGATAGCTCTAAGACTTGTTATTGAAGTAAGTTGAGTATAATGTGAATAATTTATGATACATTTATCATTAAAAAAATCTTACAGAATAATCACTAAATCTTGGTCAGGAAGTGTAAACTTAGGAAGGCTTTTATATTCTAGGTGTATTTTATTAACAAATAATAATTTATAGTAATCCCATTTTGAAAAAATAAGATTTTTAGATAATTTGTAAATGATTTTTTTTTTTTCTTTTGTTATTTGAATTAAATAAGTACCCTGTTGTGTCTGTGTAAAGATCACCTTTATTCCTCTTCTGTCCCAGTTAAAAGGAAGGAGTCAAGGGATGAGGAAAAGGCAGTGGAGGTCATATGGAGAAAAGAAGGAAGAAAAAGGATGCAGGGCTAAAGAAATATATAGGAAAAGTTCTTGTGCACTGTTTCAGGGGTTGACATCTCTTTTGAAATTCAGTATTTTACCAAAAAAAGTTTTAAAAAATTAAGGAACTTCTTTAGAATATCAAATACAGTCTCTTTATTTACTTACAACACTGTATTCTGGCTTGACGTATGTACTCTATGAAAATTGCACTTTGTGTTTTGTTCTTATAAGTAAACCTGTAAAAGTTACAGCTTTCAGTTTTACTATTTATGTAATGTTTTGATAAGATAGATAGGGGAAAAAGGAGTCTAACTTCTTCAGTTACCTTTAATTATTTAAGTAGATAATACAGTCATATGATTCAAAATTTAAAAGTCCACAAAAGCATACAAGTAAAAACTCTTACCTTTGACTCCTATTCACCTGGTTTCCAGTGTAACTCTCAGAGAAAATAATAGTTGTTGTTATCTACTGTGGTCTTTCTGTGTAAACAGGTGAACATAAGTGTTCTTATTTCCTTTCTTTTTTGTATACGAGCTGTAGCATATTGTATATACTGTACATGGAGAGACTGGCAATCATGTTCCAAAATGTTTGCTTCCAAAACATACTATATACCCTTGTTTGTGATCACTCATATTAGAAACAATCACAACTTCATGTAATAGTCTATAATAAAATACTACATTATTTCTTAAAATGGATGGAATCTCTAGGATGATAATATGGGAAGATAGCTCTAAGACTTGTTATTGAAGTAAGTTGAGTATAATGTGAATAATTTATGATACATTTATCATTAAAAAAATCTTACAGAATAATCACTAAATCTTGGTCAGGAAGTGTAAACTTAGGAAGGCTTTTATATTCTAGGTGTATTTTATTAACAAATAATAATTTATAGTAATCCCATTTTGAAAAAATAAGATTTTTAGATAATTTGTAAATGATTCTTTTCTTTTTGTTATGGATAAATAGATGACTATACGACAGAAATATGATCTGGGAACATACATGTCGGTGAACAACAAAACTGTAAAATCTTTAAAATAAAGAATTAAAAATTTAAATAAAAAAAGAAAATGTTTTCTGTCAGTGAAGAACACTTCAAACATGATTCAAATATGTTATAATAATAATAACAATATCTTTATCTGAGATCATGGAGAGATTACTAAACTTTAAATCCATTATTTCATTTAATGCTTAGAAAATTCTTTTTTGTTGATTTTTGAAAATCAGCATGCACTTTATTTTCTCAGACTGCCTTTTGTTGCTGTGTGTGAACCTTCTCTAGTTTTGGAGAGCGGGGCTGCTCTCTAGTTGCAATGCATGGGCTTTTATTGCAGTGGCATCTCCTGTTGCAGAGCACAGGCTCTAGGTGCCTGGGGTTCAGTAGTTGCAACACACAGGTTTAGTAGTTGCGGCTTGTGGCTCCTAAAATGCAGGCTTAGTAGTTGTGGTGCATGGGCTTAGTTGCTTCATGGCATGTGGAATCTTCCTGGACCAAAGATTGAACCTATGTCCCTTATATTAGCAGATGGATTCTTATTCACTGTGCTACCAGCAAAATCCTAGAAAATTCTTTAATATAGACTTTTTTTTCCTTGTTTTATAGCCACTTAATCGGCATAATAACCTTTAATGGTAAAGTTCACGTTCTCCCAAATACTTATTTTTTTCCCTTTCGACAAATATATGGGCTCTTCAACTTGAAAATAAATAAATATATTATTTCTTTTTTAGGTATGAAATTGGATATTTATCAAGCAAATCTAGCTTATGAATCACGTTATGTTGATCTGTATGTCTTCACTTATTTTAGTCTGCTTGTTCTGTCATGGATTGAGAAGTACCACATCTTAGTCCTATCTTTCGATACCAGTGCTTTCTTTGGTATATTGCTACAGATGACTGTCTTTTATAACTATATTGTGAAAACATCCTTTAGCATTTTTATAATGTCCTCTGTTGTCTTAAAGTTTAATGCCTTTTAGGCTCACAAGCTTTGTTTTCTTATAGTTTCTGTTTTCCTAGGGTATTCTTTGTGTATCCTTTTATTGATTCTTTTTAAAATATTTATTTATTTATTTATTTATTGGGCTGCACATGGGTCTTAGTTATAGCACGTGGAATCTAGTTCTCTGGCCAGGGATCAAGCCTGGGCCCCCAGCATTGGGAGCACAAAGTCTTAGCCACTGGACCACCAGAGAAGTCCCCTTTTATTTATATTTTTAACCCTCCTGAGTTACTTTGTTTTAAGCATGCTTCTAGCTTTAAGGAGAGAGTTGTGATCCTTTCTAATCCTATATGAAAATCTTTCTTTGTTTCAGTAACTGAGTTAAATTTACTTATTTTCATCTATGTGATAGGTTTATTTGATCTTGGTTCTGTCACAGTTTTTGGTTAAGTCTTTCCTCTTTCAGTATATGGTTGCTTTATGTAGTTTCGATTTTTAGAGAAGTTGTGTTTTTGTTTTGCTGTTTATCCTTATCCTTCTAATTTTAATATTATATAGTTTCAGTCGTCTTTTATTCCTCTGGCCATTCTCTGTTATTAAAATTGATTAAAGTAGCTTTAAATTTTCTATTCTTAACCCCGTTCTTTTTCTTCTACTACTGATTTTAGTCAGTATTATCTTTCTGAGGGTACTATTTCTTTGTACTATTAAAAGTGCTCATACCGGGCTTCCCTGGTGGTCCAGTGGGTAAAGAGTCCACCTTGCAGTGCAGAGGGCACCGGTTTGATACCTGGCCCTGGAAGATCCCACGTGTCACGGAGTGACTGGACCAGTGTGTCCCATTAGGAGCTGGCACTCTGGAGCATGTGCCCAGAGACGGTGCTCTGCAATGAGAGAGCCGGATATTTTCAAGCAAATCTAGCTTATGAATCACGTTATGTTGATCTGTATGTCTTCACTTATTTTAGTCTGCTTGTTCTGTCATGGATTGAGAAGTACCACATCTTAGTCCTATCTTTCGATACCAGTGCTTTCTTTGGTATATTGCTACAGATGACTGTCTTTTATAACTATATTGTGAAAACATCCTTTAGCATTTTTATAATGTCCTCTGTTGTCTTAAAGTTTAATGCCTTTTAGGCTCACAAGCTTTGTTTTCTTATAGTTTCTGTTTTCCTAGGGTATTCTTTGTGTATCCTTTTATTGATTCTTTTTAAAATATTTATTTATTTATTTATTTATTGGGCTGCACATGGGTCTTAGTTATAGCACGTGGAATCTAGTTCTCTGGCCAGGGATCAAGCCTGGGCCCCCAGCATTGGGAGCACAAAGTCTTAGCCACTGGACCACCAGAGAAGTCCCCTTTTATTTATATTTTTAACCCTCCTGAGTTACTTTGTTTTAAGCATGCTTCTAGCTTTAAGGAGAGAGTTGTGATCCTTTCTAATCCTATATGAAAATCTTTCTTTGTTTCAGTAACTGAGTTAAATTTACTTATTTTCATCTATGTGATAGGTTTATTTGATCTTGGTTCTGTCACAGTTTTTGGTTAAGTCTTTCCTCTTTCAGTATATGGTTGCTTTATGTAGTTTCGATTTTTAGAGAAGTTGTGTTTTTGTTTTGCTGTTTATCCTTATCCTTCTAATTTTAATATTATATAGTTTCAGTCGTCTTTTATTCCTCTGGCCATTCTCTGTTATTAAAATTGATTAAAGTAGCTTTAAATTTTCTATTCTTAACCCCGTTCTTTTTCTTCTACTACTGATTTTAGTCAGTATTATCTTTCTGAGGGTACTATTTCTTTGTACTATTAAAAGTGCTCATACCGGGCTTCCCTGGTGGTCCAGTGGGTAAAGAGTCCACCTTGCAGTGCAGAGGGCACCGGTTTGATACCTGGCCCTGGAAGATCCCACGTGTCACGGAGTGACTGGACCAGTGTGTCCCATTAGGAGCTGGCACTCTGGAACGCATGTGCCCAGAGACGGTGCTCTGCAATGAGAGAGGCCACTACATGGGAGGCCCAGACAGGCTGAGGAATAAAGATGGATGCAAATAAATGAATAAAAAAATCAATAAAAGAGGCCAAAATTTTTTTTAAAAAGTGCTCATACCTATACTTCTTTATATGGTAGTTAGGCAGTCTGTGAACTTTCTTGACCTCATGTTTATTGTCCTTTTACCTCCTTTAGTTTTATTTGATGATTGTATCATTTTTCCATTGTCAGGGCATGTAACATTTTCAGTTTTCTTAATCTTATTTCCGTATTTGTTTTAATCCTTTTCCATAGTAAATATATTCAGTGTTCATCATCAGTCTTTTTGCCATGGTTCCTTTGGCTGTCTCTTGTTTGACTGAAGTTCAACTTCTAGTAATTTCCTCAAGAAAGGCCTGGGAACAGTATTCTTTGTTTTTTTTCATGTTCAAAACATTTGGCTGTAGTCCTATAAAACTTTAAATCTTAGCCTGCTTCTTATTTCTTAACTTTGCTTTCTAGCCTTTGGGTATTTTCTGTACTTAGCTTTCCTCTCAATTACCAAATCTCCAACCTTCTTCAGTGCACCTCGTCCATTTTTGGTTGTCAGTAGTTTATCATTCAGCTTTTTTTTAAAAAAAATTGGGATATGAAACATTTTTAAAAAGATGCTGCGAATGCAATTTGTATGTTCATTTTAAAAATCTGGTCCTATCTTTTCTATAGAAAAAAAAAGAAAATGGAAGAACAGCAAGCAGTTGATCATCTGTTATACATTTATGAGTATTTAGGGTAACAAACTTTTATAAATGTAGTAAATTAGACATTTCTGAAGAATTTAAACCTTGCTACGTACTTTACTATAGTACTTAGATTCTTTTGTAGATTTCAGAAGAGGATCATTTCTCAGTATGACTCAGAATAATGTCCATAGTCTGAAAGCCAAATTTTTGAGTGTATATATGATTAGCCACATTTGTAATTAGGGAGACGATTCTGTGTTATTTCATTTTTTTGCATTATCATTTTTTCCCATTAATGTTTGAGATCCATCCCCACAGTAAAACTGCAGGTAAGGAGAGAAGATGTTATTACTGATATGCATCATTTATAATACATATATATTAGATATATTAAAATCATTTTTCTAAGTGTTCTAACAGTAAACAGGGTTTACTCTGATTGTCATTAAAACCAACATTTTGTAGACAGAACTGATCTTTCTAAAGTCTTGTTAACAGTCTGACTTCCCTCAGTTTGAAGTGTTAAATATTATGTGTGTCTTAAGAAGAATCTAGAAACATAGGTAGCAAAACCTTTCTCATTTCATTCTTTTCAATGCAGTTTCATGTCAATTCCATTTATTTACAATGTAGACTACAGAGAATCGTATTGTATTAGAGAACTAATGTGCTTATCCTAATTATCTTATGGATGCAGTCTTAACCCCTAAGCACAAATTATATCACTTTTTGTCAATTCATTTTACTTAGTATTTTTTTCCCTCTTCTCCTTTGGATCTGTTTTAGATATTATTGAGGTGTGTGTGCATGTGTGTGCGTTTTCCCTCTATAGGTTTCAGAACTGACAAGTGAACAAAGTAAGTGCAGTTGAAGAAAATGTTACTGGTCTGTCTTGTATCAAAAGCCTAGTTTGTCATGTGACACAGAGTTTCATCAATAATGTAACATTTCTCTATGGCAGGAAAGGAAATTGATGTTGTTTTTGTAAATTGAATAGCTTTGTATTTACATTTTCAGACTTTCTTATAATGTGACTTATTTACTAAATAACACATTTAGGAAGAGTTTAAGTCATTTTAAGTTGTAAAAGGATTACCTAGATGGCTTGTTAAAGAATATAGATTTCTGGGCCCTACCTCTAGACTTTGTGGTTAATTGCCCTGAATTGGGCTTGAAATTAACATTTTGACAAGCATTTCTGGTTTTTCTAATGCAGGTCTTCCCTGGATTGCCCTGTGTGTAAAACTGCCATATACAAATTCTAAAACTGAAAATTATGTACAATAAATTTTCTTGTTGAAAGAAAAAAGTTTATGTATAAAAGTATTCCACATCGAAACTAGTTTATAATGACATCTTGATTTTACTCATGAGAAACTAAATTTATCCTTCAAATATGAGCATTCTAGATTTCAAGATGTTACTGTTGAACTTTCAAGATGTAACTGATGCTTCTTCATTTTTTCCCTGTATATTCTCTAGTACCTTTGAGTCTTGCAAATGGCACATTAGCTGTACTCAGTGTCCAGTTCCAACCAGATATTATGAAGTTTAGTGTATCACTTGATAATTAAGCATGTACATGATGACATGTAAAGCTACATTTCCTTTCTATACTCTTATCATGACATAGATATGAATAGTTGTTTGTTAATTTAAGTATTATTAAATATTTGCATCTGAAAAGGTAACTTATAAGGAAAAAACTATTAGATCAATAACCATGTCCTGGTTTTAAGGTTTTTTTTTTTCTTTCTTTAGGATTTTTTTTTATTAAGATAACAAATGTTTATTGTTTAAATTTTTTAGAGTGTGTATTATGCACCATGAGCTTTTGGCAATTATTTTTTCAGATGTATCAGCAAGCATAGTTTTACATGGTCTTACCTTAGTTGTAAGCAGAGAACCATATTTTAAAGGGATAAATAAGGATTCTTTTTTTTTTCTCTCTCTCTCTTTCAGTACTGTTGTCCTGACATGATAAATAACTTTTTGGGACTGACTAAAACTGAAATTTCCAGTACAGCAAATAAAAATAAAACTGTTGATTCAGAAAAAGGAAAAACTGATCTTTGTACTGACTTTTATTATGGGAAACATGAAGGAGATTCTGTGCAGGAAGAGCAGAAGACTTTACTAAATAACACATTTAGGAAGAGTTTAAGTCATTTTAAGTTGTAAAAGGATTACCTAGATGGCTTGTTAAAGAATATAGATTTCTGGGCCCTACCTCTAGACTTTGTGGTTAATTGCCCTGAATTGGGCTTGAAATTAACATTTTGACAAGCATTTCTGGTTTTTCTAATGCAGGTCTTCCCTGGATTGCCCTGTGTGTAAAACTGCCATATACAAATTCTAAAACTGAAAATTATGTACAATAAATTTTCTTGTTGAAAGAAAAAAGTTTATGTATAAAAGTATTCCACATCGAAACTAGTTTATAATGACATCTTGATTTTACTCATGAGAAACTAAATTTATCCTTCAAATATGAGCATTCTAGATTTCAAGATGTTACTGTTGAACTTTCAAGATGTAACTGATGCTTCTTCATTTTTTCCCTGTATATTCTCTAGTACCTTTGAGTCTTGCAAATGGCACATTAGCTGTACTCAGTGTCCAGTTCCAACCAGATATTATGAAGTTTAGTGTATCACTTGATAATTAAGCATGTACATGATGACATGTAAAGCTACATTTCCTTTCTATACTCTTATCATGACATAGATATGAATAGTTGTTTGTTAATTTAAGTATTATTAAATATTTGCATCTGAAAAGGTAACTTATAAGGAAAAAACTATTAGATCAATAACCATGTCCTGGTTTTAAGGTTTTTTTTTTTCTTTCTTTAGGATTTTTTTTTATTAAGATAACAAATGTTTATTGTTTAAATTTTTTAGAGTGTGTATTATGCACCATGAGCTTTTGGCAATTATTTTTTCAGATGTATCAGCAAGCATAGTTTTACATGGTCTTACCTTAGTTGTAAGCAGAGAACCATATTTTAAAGGGATAAATAAGGATTCTTTTTTTTTTCTCTCTCTCTCTTTCAGTACTGTTGTCCTGACATGATAAATAACTTTTTGGGACTGACTAAAACTGAAATTTCCAGTACAGCAAATAAAAATAAAACTGTTGATTCAGAAAAAGGAAAACTGATCATGTTAGTTACTGACTTTTATTATGGGAAACATGAAGGAGATTCTGTGCAGGAAGAGCAGAAGACTTACACAACCTTTAAATGTTTCAGTTGCTTGAAAATTCTTAAGAATAATATTAGGTACGTAGACACTTTTATTTTCTGTTTCCATTCACTTTTATTTCTATTTCTGTTCATTGTTATTTCTACTTGAAAATTGGAATGCTACAGATAAAGGTTGTGTCTTTATCTTGCATTTTTAATGTTATTCTAGATAAACAATTTTAATACTTTGATCTAAAAACAGATGCAGATTCTTTCATTTGTCCTTATATATTAGAACTGATTCTTGGATCCAGTTAGTTGTATTTCTTTAAAATATTTTAAGAAGGGCAAACTATATTTCAAATAAATCAAAAATTAGCTTCTTTTCCCTGTTTTATTAGTGATATAGGGAGTTTCATGAGATAATTTTCATATTTAGCTGCCTTTGAATTTTATTTCTTTTCACATCACAAGAAGAACTACTTACTGAGATTTTGTCCAGTTTGACCTCTTATATACTAATCTTATATTTAATGCTCAAATCTTTTAATTTATATTTATAATTTTTGAAAGATATACCTTGCAGTGTGGTCTTCTTTGGAAAAGTACCAGTTCTAGGAAACATGACTGCTCTGATTTTAAATTTTGACCTCTTTAGAAATTAAAGATTTAATTTCAGTGTAATTTTGAAATTTATGCATATATATGCCTTAAATTTTAGGAATTTATACTTTGTAATCTTTATGTTACATGCCATATTAGTAGCTGTCGTCCCATAAATAAGTTAGTTATAATAAAAAGACATTGATTGGTATTATTCACTGGTTATATAGCATGATATTTATATTTGGTCAGTTTTTTTTTTTTACCATCATTTTATTATAAAATTCTTCAGTGTTCAACAAATTTAAAAGTATTTTATCATAGACACTTGTATACTAATCTTGATTCTGCTATTAATATTTAATTGTACTTGCTTTGTCATACATTGAGTCATCCTTCAAATTGTTTGGGTTTTTTAATGCGTTTCAAAGTAAGTTGCAGATGTCAATGTACTTTTTTAGGTGAGGCATGTGTGTGTATGCATATCATATATATGTATACCTTTTATATTTACCCTGTGTAACTATTATTTATAATAAGCATTCTTGGGTACCTATAGGTTACTTCTAGATCCAGCATTTATTTTCCTATGAATTCTTATGTCCAAGGAGAAGCATACAGAAAGACCCTGAAATACACTGTGATAAGCTCTTATAATAATAGTTTTTTTATTGTAGTGCTTTATAGTTTTAATAATTCTTTAACGTATATTATTTCATGTGAGTTTTCACATTTCTTTGTCTCCTTCCATCAGATTTTAACAGCCATCAGTACCTAATAGTCTAGTAATTTAACAGAATGAACATTGTACTTTGTGATATAATACTGAAACAGTCCCTTGGAGCAGGAAGTGGCAACCCACTCCAGCACTTAAGCCTGGAAAATTGCATGGACAACAGAGCCTGGCGGGCTTTAGTCCATGGAGTTGCGAAGAGTCAGACAAGACTGAGCATACACACATACTGAAACAGTATTGCAATACAGCTCTCTCCTACGTTCATATTTTTACCACTCTACTAGTAAAACACCCTATAAAAATCATGTTAACAGATATAAAATGCACGGAAATATGGTTCATCTGCTTAGTTCTTTGTTAGACTTAAATATTATATATATGATATTAGAATATATTTTAGCAGCTGTTTTTTTTTTGATTTTCCTTTGAGATTAATACACTAATACTAAACATATGAAGGTTAAAAGTTTCTTTTTTTTAATTGTTTCAGGATACTAGTTACATATTTCTAGTGTCCTAATACCTAGAAATTTTAAGCAGAAAAGCAGCTGGTAACTCCAGGAATTGAGTGTTTTTTGAAATACTGATTATTTACTGATTGTAACCTTAATAGAAAACACTATAACCAAAGAAATTATACATGTTAAGTAATATTTTACCTTGACAGTAAAAACAGTCAAATGATGTTTGAAGAGAATGATAACTGTAGATTTCTATTCTTTGCCCTGTCAAGTCTATTGTGGAATGTTTTTTTTCTCTCCACTGAGTATAATACAGAGCCAGCCTTATTTTATTTTGTGAATATATTTGCAAGATGTTTTGGTTTTTGTTTCTCTCATTTCCATTTTTTGGTTTAAGTAATATGAACTCCTGATGGGAGCTCATGTAATAATTGAGAGAAAGCGTATTAGGTGAGAGATTATTTTATGTAGATTCATTGTAATTTTGAAAGTTGTAAGCTGAGAGTTTAATGGCTTATGACATTCTCTCTATTTGCAAATATTTAGCCAAGATGAGGATTTACTATAGGTGTTTGTAGAACTGGTGTTAACACCAAAGGAAGACTAAAAGATATTTCAAAGTATGCCATAACCTGTGCTAAAGTGTAGTGTTGTGTATGGTGTGAAAAAAAAAATGCTGTAACCTTTATGATGGTTGCTGTCCAAATTGATGATATTATCACTTAGTTTCAACATTATTTGCTGTAGTGTCTCAAAGTGAGTAATTGTTAGTAGTTGACCTAGTCCAAAAATTGTTGTTTTGGTTGAATACTTTCAAATTAAGCAAAAAACTTCAGTAAGCTTTTTAAAATAGGTATTCCCATTTATATCGCACTCTGCTGCTGAAGGTCATAGTTCCTGCTCATAAGAAACCTTTTAGGGAAGCTGAAATAGCAGAATGTAAAACTGAAAAATAGATTTTGCCTATGAAGGACACAGTCTGCAAGTTAAAATGAAGTCTTTGCTAACAAAAAACACAGTACTATTAAATAAAAGGTTCTTGTAGTTGTAGGCATTAAAATTGCGATTACATGCATTTAGAAACCAAGACTCAAGTAAAAATACCAGTAATTTGTCTTTTAAGCACTAGAATCTATTGTGTATCTTTATAGCCTTAAAAGGCTATAAAGATGACTGTAGCTGCCTTTAATGGTAGTTCCCTTCCTTTTAGTATTTTATTTAAAAATGTAAGTTGCATTTCTTGTATAGAGAAGCAACCTGCTGTTTTATATTTAAAATTTTTTTTAACAATCTTTAATGATTAAGAGCAAATTAGTGAGGTTTCAAATTAATGCTAATATTTTATTTTATTTTATTTTTAAAAAAACATTTATTTATTTATTTATTTTAGCGGGGGTGGGGAGGGAGGGGGGTGGGCGGGCCACTTCCACTGGTCTTTCATTTATCTATTTTCATCCATCTTTGTTCTTTGGCTCATGTGGGCCTCCCATCGTGGTGGCCTCTGTTGTCGCAGAGCATCGGCTCTGGGCGCATGCGCTCCAGAGCTCCGGCTCAATAGTTGGACACATTGGTCCAGCCACTCTGTGGCACATGGGATCTTCCCAGGCCAGGGATCGAACTGGCGCCCCTTGCACTGCAAGGTGGTGTCCTTACCCACTGGACCACCAGGGAAGCCCAACATTTTATTTTAAAACAAGGATGTAAATGTGTTTACTTAGCTAATTAATGAAAATGACTATAAAGTGCACAGTCTTTTAGAGAACTTTAAGGCTTTTGATAATTTTATTTTCATTAATATATCTATAACTTTTAAGATTTAGATTCAAGTGCTTATTCGTGAGATTTTTGTTTTTAAATCTGAATTCTTGCACCTGCTGACAATCATCTATAGGTTTATGAACCACATGAAACATCATTTGGAACTTGAGAAGCAGAGCAGTGAGAGCTGGGAAAGCCACACCACCTGCCAGCACTGCTATCGGCAGTTCCCCACCCCGTTCCAGCTGCAGTGTCACATTGAAAGCACCCACACCCCCCATGAGTTTTCCAGTAAGTTACCCTTTCATTCAGGTACTGAGCGTTTGCTGATTTTCAACAGTATAAACGCTTACGAAAAGCTTGTTACTGAACTCTGAACCAAGTATGCTGGAAAAATAAGAATGAAAAGATGACTTTGAAAGATGACTTTGAGAGTAAAGTTGGAAAGGTTAATTTTCAACTTATGTAAACTTTTAAATAAAATTAGTTACTGGAATTCCCTCTTAATAAATACTTCTTTATGGTAAGTAAGTTGTGTACCACATGTGGAGAAGTAAATTAGAAGCCTCAGATCATAATATTCAAATATGAAATCAGTACCCTTTTAAATTTGTGTAAGAATAGTGTGTACAGTATTAGTTAAAATCACATATTTTGAAGTAGGACAACTTGGGTTCAAATCCAAGTTCTGCCTCGTAATATATGATCTTAATGCAATCTCTGGTAGATCACTTTTATTTGAATAATGGAGATGATAGAAATACCTGCTTAATAATGTTTTGATGGGAATCGAGTGAGTTAATGTAAGTACAGTCCTTATAACTGTGCTTGGCACGTAATTAACAACTGTGGAACTGTACACCATCACCACTACTACCAATACTCCTCCTCTTCCTCCTATTGTTTTTGATATATACATACAAAATGAATTATAAATGTGTATATTTTTTTGCTCTGGGCGCATGCGCCAGAGCTCCGGCTCAATAGTTGGACACATTGGTCCAGCCACTCTGTGGCACATGGGATCTTCCCAGGCCAGGGATCGAACTGGCGCCCCTTGCACTGCAAGGTGGTGTCCTTACCCACTGGACCACCAGGGAAGCCCAACATTTTATTTTAAAACAAGGATGTAAATGTGTTTACTTAGCTAATTAATGAAAATGACTATAAAGTGCACAGTCTTTTAGAGAACTTTAAGGCTTTTGATAATTTTATTTTCATTAATATATCTATAACTTTTAAGATTTAGATTCAAGTGCTTATTCGTGAGATTTTTGTTTTTAAATCTGAATTCTTGCACCTGCTGACAATCATCTATAGGTTTATGAACCACATGAAACATCATTTGGAACTTGAGAAGCAGAGCAGTGAGAGCTGGGAAAGCCACACCACCTGCCAGCACTGCTATCGGCAGTTCCCCACCCCGTTCCAGCTGCAGTGTCACATTGAAAGCACCCACACCCCCCATGAGTTTTCCAGTAAGTTACCCTTTCATTCAGGTACTGAGCGTTTGCTGATTTTCAACAGTATAAACGCTTACGAAAAGCTTGTTACTGAACTCTGAACCAAGTATGCTGGAAAAATAAGAATGAAAAGATGACTTTGAAAGATGACTTTGAGAGTAAAGTTGGAAAGGTTAATTTTCAACTTATGTAAACTTTTAAATAAAATTAGTTACGGGAAATTTCCCCTCTTAATAAATACTTCTTTATGGTAAGTAAGTTGTGTACCACATGTGGAGAAGTAAATTAGAAGCCTCAGATCATAATATTCAAATATGAAATCAGTACCCTTTTAAATTTGTGTAAGAATAGTGTGTACAGTATTAGTTAAAATCACATATTTTGAAGTAGGACAACTTGGGTTCAAATCCAAGTTCTGCCTCGTAATATATGATCTTAATGCAATCTCTGGTAGATCACTTTTATTTGAATAATGGAGATGATAGAAATACCTGCTTAATAATGTTTTGATGGGAATCGAGTGAGTTAATGTAAGTACAGTCCTTATAACTGTGCTTGGCACGTAATTAACAACTGTGGAACTGTACACCATCACCACTACTACCAATACTCCTCCTCTTCCTCCTATTGTTTTTGATATATACATACAAAATGAATTATAAATGTGTATATCTGATTTTGTTTCTTTGCCTTGAGAGGGTTTTTTAAATTGAGGTGTAAAAATAATTGAGGTATAATTGACATAACATTGTATTAGTTTCAGCTGTGCAGCATTGATTGAATACTTATGTGTATATATATATATCTTAAAATGATATGTCTCTTTTTTCCCCCACTTTTAGCCATTTGCAAAATATGTGAATTATCATTTGAAACAGAGCATATCCTTTTACAACATATGAAGGACAATCATAAACCTGGTGAAATGCCATATATTTGCCAGGTATATACATATTTTATTGTATACATCGTGTTTGGGTGGTTTGTTTTTTACCTGTTTGGGTTACAAGATTTAAACCCAGTACGCCAGGCTTCCCTGGTGGCTCAGACAGTAAAGAATCCTCCTGCAATGTGGGAAACCTGGGTTCAGTCCTTGGGTTGGAAGATCCCCTGGAGAAGGGAACAGCTATCCACTCCAGTATTCTTGCCTGGAGAATTCCATGGATGGAGAAGCCCTGTGGTCAACAGCCCATGGCATCTCAAAGAGTTAGACTTGACTGAGTGGCTAACACTTTTATTTTCATGTGTTAGCAGATTTTTTGTATAAAGGGTAGGGTAGTAAATATTCAGGTTTTGAGAATCATAGGTCTCTGTTGGAACTAATCAACTCTGTCATTGTAGCACAGAGGCAGCTATAGTCAGTAAATAAGTGGGTGTGACTGTTTCAATAAAACTTTATGGACACTGAAGTTTGAATTATATACAGCTTTCATGTGTCATGAATTATATTCTTTTATTTTTCTATTTTGATAAAATTGGTCACTAGAATTGCAATCAGTACCCTTTTAAATTTGTGTAAGAATAGTGTGTACAGTATTAGTTAAAATCACATATTTTGAAGTAGGACAACTTGGGTTCAAATCCAAGTTCTGCCTCGTAATATATGATCTTAATGCAATCTCTGGTAGATCACTTTTATTTGAATAATGGAGATGATAGAAATACCTGCTTAATAATGTTTTGATGGGAATCGAGTGAGTTAATGTAAGTACAGTCCTTATAACTGTGCTTGGCACGTAATTAACAACTGTGGAACTGTACACCATCACCACTACTACCAATACTCCTCCTCTTCCTCCTATTGTTTTTGATATATACATACAAAATGAATTATAAATGTGTATATCTGATTTTGTTTCTTTGCCTTGAGAGGGTTTTTTAAATTGAGGTGTAAAAATAATTGAGGTATAATTGACATAACATTGTATTAGTTTCAGCTGTGCAGCATTGATTGAATACTTATGTGTATATATATATATCTTAAAATGATATGTCTCTTTTTCCCCCGACTTTTAGCCATTTGCAAAATATGTGAATTATCATTTGAAACAGAGCATATCCTTTTACAACATATGAAGGACAATCATAAACCTGGTGAAATGCCATATATTTGCCAGGTATATACATATTTTATTGTATACATCGTGTTTGGGTGGTTTGTTTTTTACCTGTTTGGGTTACAAGATTTAAACCCAGTACGCCAGGCTTCCCTGGTGGCTCAGACAGTAAAGAATCCTCCTGCAATGTGGGAAACCTGGGTTCAGTCCTTGGGTTGGAAGATCCCCTGGAGAAGGGAACAGCTATCCACTCCAGTATTCTTGCCTGGAGAATTCCATGGATGGAGAAGCCCTGTGGTCAACAGCCCATGGCATCTCAAAGAGTTAGACTTGACTGAGTGGCTAACACTTTTATTTTCATGTGTTAGCAGATTTTTTGTATAAAGGGTAGGGTAGTAAATATTCAGGTTTTGAGAATCATAGGTCTCTGTTGGAACTAATCAACTCTGTCATTGTAGCACAGAGGCAGCTATAGTCAGTAAATAAGTGGGTGTGACTGTTTCAATAAAACTTTATGGACACTGAAGTTTGAATTATATACAGCTTTCATGTGTCATGAATTATATTCTTTTATTTTTCTATTTTGATAAAATTGGTCACTAAAATTGAAATCTATTTGTAAATAACTTATTAATAGAAAGTCCCTTGGCATGACTCATATGTTATGTGGGGGTCAGCAGATACCTGGAATTGGCCCACTGTTGGCCCAACAGGCAGGCCATTGTTTGTCCACTCTTGTACTAGGCACGGAAAAGCCTGTATAGAAGGACAAGCATAGATGAGAAGTGGGTTTACAAAGGGAGATATAAAATGCTGCCAGGTGCTTCTAAAGCTAGTACTTTTCCAGATTTTGAAAGAATGGGGAAGTAAGACTAAAAATAAATTGTCACTTCCATAGCCTGGAGGCCATTTATAATCTAAGGGAAGATGCAGTTTTATGTGGCAGGAAGGAAGAACTTTACAGAACCAGAGGTGTCAGAGTTTGGAAATTCAAGTCAAGATTGGGGGTGATAAAAAAAAATCTGATAAACATAAGAGACTCTAGTTGTATTTTGGGAAGTATCCTTAAGCTTTGAAAACTAGCTCTTCTGTTTCAGAGATTATCTTTTGATGTCGTTTAGGCATCAAAGCTGAATTAATAGTATGTAGTATTCTCCTGAACAAGTGACCTATCATTGTTACTTTGAAATTGGCTATCATGTAAATTTGGAGTTAAACTACATCTTCTTTTTTTCTTTTTGGTAGGTTTGCAATTATAGATCATCATCATTTTCTGATGTAGAAACTCATTTTAGAACATCCCATGAAAACACCAAGAACTTGCTATGTCCATTTTGCCTCAAAGTTATTAAAATTGCAACACCATATATGCATCATTATATGAAGCATCAGGTGAGATTTTCCAGTTCTTACTCATTTATTTTTTGTTTTAGAAAAATAGATGTGAATTTTACTGTTAGCAGATTTTTTGTATAAAGGGTAGGGTAGTAAATATTCAGGTTTTGAGAATCATAGGTCTCTGTTGGAACTAATCAACTCTGTCATTGTAGCACAGAGGCAGCTATAGTCAGTAAATAAGTGGGTGTGACTGTTTCAATAAAACTTTATGGACACTGAAGTTTGAATTATATACAGCTTTCATGTGTCATGAATTATATTCTTTTATTTTTCTATTTTGATAAAATTGGTCACTAAAATTGAAATCTATTTGTAAATAACTTATTAATAGAAAGTCCCTTGGCATGACTCATATGTTATGTGGGGGTCAGCAGATACCTGGAATTGGCCCACTGTTGGCCCAACAGGCAGGCCATTGTTTGTCCACTCTTGTACTAGGCACGGAAAAGCCTGTATAGAAGGACAAGCATAGATGAGAAGTGGGTTTACAAAGGGAGATATAAAATGCTGCCAGGTGCTTCTAAAGCTAGTACTTTTCCAGATTTTGAAAGAATGGGGAAGTAAGACTAAAAATAAATTGTCACTTCCATAGCCTGGAGGCCATTTATAATCTAAGGGAAGATGCAGTTTTATGTGGCAGGAAGGAAGAACTTTACAGAACCAGAGGTGTCAGAGTTTGGAAATTCAAGTCAAGATTGGGGGTGATAAAAAAAAATCTGATAAACATAAGAGACTCTAGTTGTATTTTGGGAAGTATCCTTAAGCTTTGAAAACTAGCTCTTCTGTTTCAGAGATTATCTTTTGATGTCGTTTAGGCATCAAAGCTGAATTAATAGTATGTAGTATTCTCCTGAACAAGTGACCTATCATTGTTACTTTGAAATTGGCTATCATGTAAATTTGGAGTTAAACTACATCTTCTTTTTTTCTTTTTGGTAGGTTTGCAATTATAGATCATCATCATTTTCTGATGTAGAAACTCATTTTAGAACATCCCATGAAAACACCAAGAACTTGCTATGTCCATTTTGCCTCAAAGTTATTAAAATTGCAACACCATATATGCATCATTATATGAAGCATCAGGTGAGATTTTCCAGTTCTTACTCATTTATGTTGTTTTAGAAAAAAATAGATGATGACATTAGATTTCTTCTATAAGGGGAGCAGCATTGTTCCAGGTGACATGATTAACTTACAATTTATGCTGAATTACCTTTGAAACCCACTTCTTTGCTTGCTTTCTGGTAATATTGTGGTTCATATATGAAAATTCTGAAGGATAGTTAGAAATAGTAGGAAGCTTTGAATTGAAGGGAAAAAGAGAAAAATTGAATGGAGGAATACCGAAAAGATTGGACATTTCAGAGGCTAAGAGTAGGTCTGGGAGGGCTTCCCTGGTGGTCCAGTGGGTAAGGACACCGCCTTGCAGTGCAAGGGGCGCCGGTTCAATCCCTGGCCTGGGAAGATCCAACGTGCCATGGAAGAGCTGCACCGATGTGTCCAACTACTGAGCCAGAGCTCTGGAGCACATGCGCCCAGAGCCAGTGCTCTGAGGAGAGAGAGGCTACTGAGATGGAGGCCCACACAGGCCAAAGAACAAAGATAAATAAACGAAAGACCAATAGAAGTGGCTAAAAAAAAAAAAAAAAAAAAGACTAGGTCTGGGAAAGGTAACTAGGGGAAAGGTGAGTTTGAACTGATAAAGAAAAGGTGGATGACTCAACAATCGTGTTTTCTTCTTTCTCTTCAAACTATATTTCCACTTTTAGCCCCCATATTATAAGAAGACACGTTGGCATCATTGACCAGGTCTTTTATAGCTGTCAGGAGTAGAGGAAACAGCAATGTCTCTTAACCCCTGATATATGAACTCTGGCAAAGAACTATATTTAGTTCTGCTGTCTAGTTTTGGGGACCCAGTATTACTTCTTATACCTGTCTCTTGAATTCTGATTTTATACTTACTGTTTCTTTCCCTGAAGCAACTAAATTGTCCTTTGTTTGGGCTGAAAAGTTTAATGCAACACTGATCCTTTTCTTTATTGCTTGAAAGAGTATTAACAGCTCCTTTGCCAAAACCAAAGTTAGTGGATTTACTGAATCTGATCATGTTATCAAGTCTTGCCACCTCACTAATTATATGAGTGCAGTTTCTTGTTATTGATTAAACTGGTGTGTCAGTTTTTTAGCATTGGTGCTCATTTTGCTTTCCATTCTAGTCATTAGATAATTAGGAAATTTGCTTGGGTTTTTTTTTTATTGAGAAAGATTATAAAAGTAGAATTTCTAAATAAATTTGGGATCACCTATGCTATGACTGGGATGCCAGCTATCTTTGAGGAGTTTTGGCAAGATCTCTCTATTCTGGGTTTCCCTAGCAGTGTTCCATCAGGTGTTAGTAGATAACCCCCTCTAAATTGCTGCTGGTAAATGAATTTGGTAAAGGCCCTGATTCACAAAATTAAATCATTATTTCTTTTTTAAAATACGACTCCTCAGAAATTATAATATGCTAAAAGACATTGTACATCTCTAAGCAAGGATATAGGATGTATACCCCAGACTTATATGGCTCTTAAACCCTTTGTTTGCACAGTATCTGTTCACATTTTTTGAAGAACAGGATTTGAGAAATATTATTCTTGGTACTGTATATTTCATCTTTGGCCTTTAATTTTGATAGGGAGAATGAAGTATAAAAGAGTAGTTTTATTTCGTTATGGGGCTTTTCCATCATTTTCCCTATATGCTTTATTAAACTCCAGAGTGAGATACAATGGGGGAAGAATAGTAATTATGAAAGAGGTATATGGGCCCATCGTGTGGTTTATAATCCTATTTTTCACCTATGTTTTAGGTTTTCATTTCCCATGGGTGTCCAGTTTTCTTTTTTTGTTTTATTTGGAGAGATTAGGAAGTAGACAGCCGGAAGTTAAGAGGGGAGAAATCTCTTAATGAGAAGGGATCATCAGGTATCCTTCAAGAAACTTAAAATTTTTGTGATTAATTACAAAAGGCTGGAAAATTATAACTGAGCAAAAACTTGTAACTGAGATGAGGTTATTAGTGCAATATGAGATAATAAGAATTGTTGACTTTATGGCTCATTTTATTGTTTGGAAGACCTTAGTTGTAATTTTTTTTTTTGGCCACTTTTTTTTTTTTTTTTTTGGCCACTTTTGTTGGTCTTTCATTGATCTGTTTTCATCCATCTTTGTTCTTTGGCCTGTATGGGCCTCCCATCACAGCGGTCTCTCTCACCGCAGAACACCGGCTCTGGGCACATGTGCTCCAGAGCTCCGGCTTGGTAGTTGGACACATCGGTCCAGCTGCTCCACGGCACATGGGATCTTCCCAGGCCAGGGGTCAAACCGGCACCCTTTGCACTGCAAGGCGATGTCCTTACCCACTGGACCACCAGGGAAGACCTAGTTGTAGCTTTTGTTTAAGGCAGTGTATTATTATGTCTTGGGCGGTTTTGGAACTAACAATCCAGTTTTTATGATTTTTAAGAAATAATGAAAAAGTTATTTTAGATGTGTTAAATATGTTCGTTAGATGTTTAAGGAAAACAGTTAAAGTAAGCAGTTAATATATGCAGTCATTGACCTTCTGTCAGCAGTAGGTGCTTTACATGCTTTATCTTGTTGAATCCTTACATCATCACCATTGGAGATGAGGAAACAAAGTTTCCGAGTAAGTTGCTCCATGTCACATGATCTAATAGAAAGGAGAGTTTAAACTTTATTTCTGAGCCCAGCCTTTTACTGTTCTATCACAGAGTCAGATTTCACATTGCTACTCATTATGCCAGCAAATTTGGAAAACTCAGCAGTAGCCATAGAACTAGAAAAGGTCAGTTTTCATTCCAATCCCAAAGAAAGACAATGCCAAGAATGTTCAAATTACCATACAATTGCAGTCATTTCACATGCTAGCAAGATTATGCTCAAAATTCTTCAGGGTAAGCTTTAGGAGTACATGAACTGAGAAATTCCAGATGTACATGCTGGATTTAGAAAAGGCAGAGGAACCAGAGATCAAATTGCCAACATAAACAGGATCATAGAAAGAGGAAGGGAATTCCAGAACAACATTTACCTCTGCTTCATCAGCTACGCTAAAACCTTTGATTGTGTGGATCACAATAAACTGTGGAGTATTCTTCAAGAAATGGGAATACCAGACCATCTTACCTACCTCCTGAGAAGCCTGTATGCAGAACAAGAAGCCACAGTTAGGACTGGACATGGAACAATGGACTGATTCAAAATTGGGAAAGGAGTGTGTCAAGGCTGCTTATTTAACTTATATGCAGAGTACATCATGCAAAATGCTGGGCTGGATGACTCACAAGCTGAGATCAAGATTGCCAGGAGAAATATCAGTAACCTCAGAGATGGAGATGATACTACTTTAATGGCAGAAAGTGAAGAGGAACTAAAGAGCCTCTTGATAAAGGTGAAAGTAAAAAGGCTGGCTTAGAACTCAACATTTAAAAAGGGAAGATCATGGCATCTGGTGTTATCACTTCATGGCAGGTAGATGTGGAAAAAATGGAAACAGTGTCAGATTTCATTTTCTTGGGCTCCAAAACCACTGCGGACTATGACTGCAGTCACAAAATTAAAAGACGCTTCTTGGAAGAATAGCTATGACAAACCTAGACAGTTTATTAAAAAGCAGAGATATCAGTTTGCCAACAAAAGGTGCATATAGTCAAAGCTATGGTTTTTCCAGTAGTCATGTGTGGATGTGAGAGCTGGACCATAAAGAGGGTTGCATGCCCAGGAATTGATGCTTTCCAATTTGTGATGCTGGAGTACTATCACATGATAAAAGGAGATTTTTCCCTAATAGAAAGGAGAGTTTAAACTTTATTTCTGAGCCCAGCCTTACTGTTCTATCACAGAGTCAGATTTCACATTGCTACTCATTATGCCAGCAAATTTGGAAAACTCAGCAGTAGCCATAGAACTAGAAAAGGTCAGTTTTCATTCCAATCCCAAAGAAAGACAATGCCAAGAATGTTCAAATTACCATACAATTGCAGTCATTTCACATGCTAGCAAGATTATGCTCAAAATTCTTCAGGGTAAGCTTTAGGAGTACATGAACTGAGAAATTCCAGATGTACATGCTGGATTTAGAAAAGGCAGAGGAACCAGAGATCAAATTGCCAACATAAACAGGATCATAGAAAGAGGAAGGGAATTCCAGAACAACATTTACCTCTGCTTCATCAGCTACGCTAAAACCTTTGATTGTGTGGATCACAATAAACTGTGGAGTATTCTTCAAGAAATGGGAATACCAGACCATCTTACCTACCTCCTGAGAAGCCTGTATGCAGAACAAGAAGCCACAGTTAGGACTGGACATGGAACAATGGACTGATTCAAAATTGGGAAAGGAGTGTGTCAAGGCTGCTTATTTAACTTATATGCAGAGTACATCATGCAAAATGCTGGGCTGGATGACTCACAAGCTGAGATCAAGATTGCCAGGAGAAATATCAGTAACCTCAGAGATGGAGATGATACTACTTTAATGGCAGAAAGTGAAGAGGAACTAAAGAGCCTCTTGATAAAGGTGAAAGTAAAAAGGCTGGCTTAGAACTCAACATTTAAAAAGGGAAGATCATGGCATCTGGTGTTATCACTTCATGGCAGGTAGATGTGGAAAAAATGGAAACAGTGTCAGATTTCATTTTCTTGGGCTCCAAAACCACTGCGGACTATGACTGCAGTCACAAAATTAAAAGACGCTTCTTGGAAGAATAGCTATGACAAACCTAGACAGTTTATTAAAAAGCAGAGATATCAGTTTGCCAACAAAAGGTGCATATAGTCAAAGCTATGGTTTTTCCAGTAGTCATGTGTGGATGTGAGAGCTGGACCATAAAGAGGGTTGCATGCCCAGGAATTGATGCTTTCCAATTGTGATGCTGGAGTAGACTCTTGAGAGTCCTTTGGACAACAAGGAGATCAAACCATTCAATCCTAAAGGAAATCAATCCTGATTATACATTGGAAGGACTGCTGCTGAAGCTGAAGTGCCAATACTTTGGTCACTTGATGTGTGAAGAGCCAATTCATTGGAAAAGATCCTGATACTGGGAAAGATTGAGGGCAAGAGGAGAAGGGGGTGACAGAGGATGAGATGGTTGGATGTTATCACTGATATGATGGACATGAGTTTGAGCAGACTCAGGGAGGTAGTGAAGGACAGGGAAGTCTGGTGTGTTGCGGTTCGTGGAGTCTTAGCAACTGAACAACAAATTATTAGGTCTAAGGTGAGAAATTTCATATAGCCAGAGTTACCCTTATCCCTCAAGTTCATAGTATGCTTATCAAAAAGTTCAACACAGACAATTCCTTCTCTACCCTTGGAATAGATACAGTGTTTCTTTGGTTGAAAATCACGTTATTAAAAATGTTACTAAAAAAAAAAAAATGGTACTGCATCTTTAACATCTTTTGCACATTTAAATGTGTACATACACAGGAGAGATGTGCAAGACTTGTGCCCAAGTAAGGGAGAAGTAGATTAATACAGTCTGCCTCAGGATTCTGAACACATGTTCATTTAATGGAATGGCAGACCTTGAATGGAATGGCAGACTAGTTAAATTATGCCTAGTGCTCATATGCACTTTCTCTGTCAGTCTTTTGCTTTCTGCTTTGTTGTCCGTTTACTTAACAGATATTTATTGAGTGCCTTACTCGTGCCAGAAATTGTTTTAAATACCACATAGCAGTGAAGTTTGTATCCTCCTGAGTTTGAATTAAAGTGAAGAAAAATAGTAATATATGTATGTTTTCGGTTGAATGTATCACTTCATGGCAGGTAGATGTGGAAAAAATGGAAACAGTGTCAGATTTCATTTTCTTGGGCTCCAAAACCACTGCGGACTATGACTGCAGTCACAAAATTAAAAGACGCTTCTTGGAAGAATAGCTATGACAAACCTAGACAGTTTATTAAAAAGCAGAGATATCAGTTTGCCAACAAAAGGTGCATATAGTCAAAGCTATGGTTTTTCCAGTAGTCATGTGTGGATGTGAGAGCTGGACCATAAAGAGGGTTGCATGCCCAGGAATTGATGCTTTCCAATTGTGATGCTGGAGTAGACTCTTGAGAGTCCTTTGGACAACAAGGAGATCAAACCATTCAATCCTAAAGGAAATCAATCCTGATTATACATTGGAAGGACTGCTGCTGAAGCTGAAGTGCCAATACTTTGGTCACTTGATGTGTGAAGAGCCAATTCATTGGAAAAGATCCTGATACTGGGAAAGATTGAGGGCAAGAGGAGAAGGGGGTGACAGAGGATGAGATGGTTGGATGTTATCACTGATATGATGGACATGAGTTTGAGCAGACTCAGGGAGGTAGTGAAGGACAGGGAAGTCTGGTGTGTTGCGGTTCGTGGAGTCTTAGCAACTGAACAACAAATTATTAGGTCTAAGGTGAGAAATTTCATATAGCCAGAGTTACCCTTATCCCTCAAGTTCATAGTATGCTTATCAAAAAGTTCAACACAGACAATTCCTTCTCTACCCTTGGAATAGATACAGTGTTTCTTTGGTTGAAAATCACGTTATTAAAAATGTTACTAAAAAAAAAAAAATGGTACTGCATCTTTAACATCTTTTGCACATTTAAATGTGTACATACACAGGAGAGATGTGCAAGACTTGTGCCCAAGTAAGGGAGAAGTAGATTAATACAGTCTGCCTCAGGATTCTGAACACATGTTCATTTAATGGAATGGCAGACCTTGAATGGAATGGCAGACTAGTTAAATTATGCCTAGTGCTCATATGCACTTTCTCTGTCAGTCTTTTGCTTTCTGCTTTGTTGTCCGTTTACTTAACAGATATTTATTGAGTGCCTTACTCGTGCCAGAAATTGTTTTAAATACCACATAGCAGTGAAGTTTGTATCCTCCTGAGTTTGAATTAAAGTGAAGAAAAATAGTAATATATGTATGTTTTCGGTTGAATGTACATTCATACTAGTTGGTAGTAAGTACTGTGGAAGGAAAATCTGGAGGCTTAGGGCTGCCTAAGTTTGGGAAGATGGGAAATGAAGGAGTAGTTGCCATTTTGTATATATGGTGGCCTCTGAAGGAAATAAAGAAGTAAGCTGTGTGGAAATCTGGGCAAGGTAACACTGTATCAAGAGGGAAGTATATACCTGGGGCACTCAAAGAACAGCACTAAGGCCAGTTGTGCCTTGAGCAGAGCAAAATAATAAGAGGGAAAGTAGTAGGAAACAAGGTTATAACAATAGAATGCAGGCCAGTGCATATAGAACCTTGGGAAGCTCTCTGCATTTTAAGCATGTGGAAGATCTGCCCTATTTTAAGGTTGTTGACAACTGTGAGAGTAGACCATAGGGAAGAAAGAACATGCAAAGGAGAAGATAAGAGGTTACTATTAGTCAAAGCGAGTGTTTTAGATGAGTATGATTAACAGTGGTTGGATGTAATAATTGGAAATATGGTAGATTTTGAAGGTAGAACTGACAGGTTTTATTAATGGGTTAAATAAGAGATGTTGGAGAGGGTGACCAGGTTTTTTGTCCTAAGCAGCTGCAAGAATGGAATTTTCATATTACCATCACGTGGTGAAGACTGAGGAATGTTCATATTTGGGAAGGCAAGGAGATAGGAAATCCTAAATTCTGTTTTGTCCATGTTGATTTAAGATGCATATAAACATTAAGTAGTGGCATCAGGTAGGCAGTTGGATAGAAGATACTTAATGCCATGAAATGAAGAGATAGCCTAAGGAGTGATTATAAATAGAGTGAAGATTTCCTGGTTCTGAATTTACTATTTTTCTGTCTTCTTTAACTTGGTATGTGTTTCTTGCCCAGTTTTCTCTTTTTCTTCCTCCTCTTTGAGAATATATGTGTGAATTAAAGTTGCCTGTCTCTCCAATATAATCTAATGCATCACATTTCTAAAATAATCTTATATTGGATGTAAAGTAGTAATATAAACATTTATATATTACTTTGAACTTTATAAAGAACTTATGAAGTACCTGCTGTGTGCCAGTACTGTGCTACATATTGCTCAGTGTATTATCTCTTTAAATTTTATAGGTGGTTGATTATATTTAAATGGAAATAGTGATATATCTGGCAGATCATAACTTTAGAGAAAACATTCTTTGGTGTTTATATGTTGCTTTAGTTTATATACATATGTTTGTATATACATGTATAATTTTTAAATTAATGAAAACATAAAGGTAAAGATTGTAATTGATGTTGTGTGATAGAAAGAACACTGGTTCAGGTGTCTGGCAGTGTCACTGAATAGCTATGAGGAATGGATTTAGATTTTTCTTGAGTCCTGTTTCCCATCTGTGAAATAGTAACAGGATTAAGTTTGAGGAGGGACTTAGTCAAGTGGTCTCAGCTAGTAAGCAGACTGGGAATAGTTGTTTTGATTTATGTCTCCATATCCACACTGTCCAATGTTGTAGCCGCTAGCCATATATAGCTATTTGAACTCTTAACTAAAATTTAAAATTTGGTTGCTCAGTTGCACTTGGCACATTTAAGGTGCTCAGTAACCATGTTCAGTTGCTACTCTGTTCAACAGTGCAGCTGAAGAATATTTTTATTATTGAAGGATGTTTTATTAGATAACACTGCTTGTTCAACATGCTGCAAGAATGGAATTTTCATATTACCATCACGTGGTGAAGACTGAGGAATATTTGGGAAGGCAAGGAGATAGGAAATCCTAAATTCTGTTTTGTCCATGTTGATTTAAGATGCATATAAACATTAAGTAGTGGCATCAGGTAGGCAGTTGGATAGAAGATACTTAATGCCATGAAATGAAGAGATAGCCTAAGGAGTGATTATAAATAGAGTGAAGATTTCCTGGTTCTGAATTTACTATTTTTCTGTCTTCTTTAACTTGGTATGTGTTTCTTGCCCAGTTTTCTCTTTTTCTTCCTCCTCTTTGAGAATATATGTGTGAATTAAAGTTGCCTGTCTCTCCAATATAATCTAATGCATCACATTTCTAAAATAATCTTATATTGGATGTAAAGTAGTAATATAAACATTTATATATTACTTTGAACTTTATAAAGAACTTATGAAGTACCTGCTGTGTGCCAGTACTGTGCTACATATTGCTCAGTGTATTATCTCTTTAAATTTTATAGGTGGTTGATTATATTTAAATGGAAATAGTGATATATCTGGCAGATCATAACTTTAGAGAAAACATTCTTTGGTGTTTATATGTTGCTTTAGTTTATATACATATGTTTGTATATACATGTATAATTTTTAAATTAATGAAAACATAAAGGTAAAGATTGTAATTGATGTTGTGTGATAGAAAGAACACTGGTTCAGGTGTCTGGCAGTGTCACTGAATAGCTATGAGGAATGGATTTAGATTTTTCTTGAGTCCTGTTTCCCATCTGTGAAATAGTAACAGGATTAAGTTTGAGGAGGGACTTAGTCAAGTGGTCTCAGCTAGTAAGCAGACTGGGAATAGTTGTTTTGATTTATGTCTCCATATCCACACTGTCCAATGTTGTAGCCGCTAGCCATATATAGCTATTTGAACTCTTAACTAAAATTTAAAATTTGGTTGCTCAGTTGCACTTGGCACATTTAAGGTGCTCAGTAACCATGTTCAGTTGCTACTCTGTTCAACAGTGCAGCTGAAGAATATTTTTATTATTGAAGGATGTTTTATTAGATAACACTGCTTTATACAAGCATTACTGTAACAGCTTTCTTTGAAATATGTAGTTAGATGTTTGAACTTATTTTTCATTTGTCAATCAACTAGAAATAGCAAAAATTAAAAGTAATTTACTCTTTTATAGGATAAAAATCTGGTATAGCTCATTTCCACAGTATCATGAGTGTCTAAGAACTTTAAAATTATAACTAGGAGAGCTTTCATAGCACTATTTTTTTTTTTTAATTTGTGTTTTACTTTTAACTTTTTACAGAGTTTTGTTTACAGATATGTATGTTCCCAGATTAGTCATAGGTATATCCCCCTGTCCTACCCCTCCCGACCATCGTATAGCACCCCTGCAGGATCCCCTTTTCTCACAGTGCAATGACTATAACTAATTTCTTCACATATGATAGTATAGGTTTTTATGCTACTTCCTTTATGCCTCTCACCCACTGTTCACTCCCCACAGTGTCCATATGTCTACTGTCCATGTCTGTCTTTCCATCGTTTCACTGTGTATGCTATCATTACCATCCTACTAGATTCCATATATATGTGTTAGTATTATGTACTTGTCCTTCTCTTTTTGGCTGACTTCACTTTTTTTTAAAAAGATTTATTTATGTATTTATTTATTTGAGGGATTGGGGTAGGGGGGAGGGGAGCAGGTGGGCCACTTCTATTGGTCTTTCATTTGTCCATTTCATCCATCTTTGCTCTTTGGCCCGTGTGGGCCTCCCATTGCGGCGGCCCCTGTTGTCGCAGAGCACCGGCTCCGGGCGCGTGCGCTCCAGAGCTCCGGCTCGGTAATTGGACACATTGGTCCAGCTGCTCCACAGCATGTGGGATCTTCCCAGGCCAGGGATCGAACCAGCACCCCTTGCACTGCAAGGCGGTGTCCTTACCCACTGGACCACCAAGGAAGCCCCCTGACTTCACTTTTTATGATAAGTTCTAGATCCAGCCACCTCATTAGGACTGATTCTTCTGCATTTCTTTTTACAGCTGTGTAGTATTCCATTGTATATATGTACCAGAGCTTTTGTATCCATTCATTCGTCAGTGGACGTCTAGGTTGCTTTCATGTTCTAGCTATTCTGTAGAGTGCTGCAATGAACATTGGGGTACAGGTGCTTCTTTCAGTTTTGCTTTCATCAGGGTATAAGCCTAATAGTGAGATTGCTGGGTCATACAGTGCTTCTAGTTTCAGTTTTTTAAGAAATCTCCGTACTGTCTTCCATAGAGGCTGTATCAATTTACATTCCTAGCAGCAATGCAAGAGTGTTCCCTTTTCTCCTGTCGATTTGTTGATGATGGCCATTCTGACAGGTGTGAGGTGATATCTCATTGTAGTTTTGATTTGCATTTCTGTAATTATAAGCAAGGTTGAACATTGTTTCATGTGTTTTTTGGCCATCTGTATGTTCTCTTTGGAGAGGTGTTCATAGCACTATTAAAAGAACTTTTGTTAGAATCTATTGACATACCCTGCATGTTCAATTTCTGTATAGTAGCAAACGTTGCTGAAAACTAAATACTAACGCAAAGAGTGTTTCAGAAAATAGTAATATTTTGCTGATATATACGATAGACGATAAAAATAACTAGTTCTAGAATTATTTAGTATAATTAAAATTAAATCAGAGTGGTTTCACGACATAGGATTTGTGTTTGTAGAAATTATTTGTCTCCCTTCCTCTGGTTCCTAAACAGAAAAAGGGAATACATCGTTGTACAAAATGCAGATTGCAATTTTTAACATGCAAAGAGAAAATGGATCACAAGACTCAGCATCATCGGACATTTATAAAACCTAAACAACTAGAAGGTTTGCCTCCTGGAACAAAAGTGAGTTCAAATAGGTTGTATTTTAACATTTTGTATGATAATAAACATTAACTCCTACCTGGTTTTATTTACTGGACATAATACTTTTAAAATGACATGTGATTTAATTAAAACTTTAATTTTAGATTTTACCCTTCCTATGTTTAGGGAAAAAACTTACGTCCATTACTTTTTGGTCAGCTGTGTGTGCAGCTATAGAATGGTATTCCTTTGTAAAAATTGTAACTAGATTAACCATTCTGGGGTCCATGGGTTATGTCAGTATTACATGGCTATTTTTGAGCTATTCCAGTTGGCTGTGTATATGTCATTTTTATCTGTTAAACTGTAAGATGCTTGAGATTAGGAATCATGTTTTATATATCTTTGTGTCCTCAGCATCAGGTGTAGTGCCTATTGAATGCAGTAGGTTCTCAGATGTTTACCGAAGTTGTTATTACTGAGTCTACTCTCAGAGAAACAACTTCTTTTGCTGGAGAGCATTGTGTTTTAAGTGAACCAACACATGTCTGACTGCATACTGATGACTGCATACTAATTTACTATTCCCTTTTTGCCTTATATACCTCTGTTTTCTCTGACTTCTTTATATACAGTCAGCTCTTGAATATTTGCTCCAGTGGAGGGAAACAGAGGCATGGATAATCCAAAGTGAAATAATCCCCAAAACATTTATATTTGGCTTTGGGTACTTACCTTTGAATGTGGGTATGTCTGTTATTTGAATTAACTAAAACAATATAAAGCCATGCTCTAAAGAATAGACTGAAACGTTGCTGAAAACTAAATACTAACGCAAAGAGTGTCTCAGAAAATAGTAATATTTTGCTGATATATACGATAGACGATAAAAATAACTAGTTCTAGAATTATTTAGTATAATTAAAATTAAATCAGAGTGGTTTCACGACATAGGATTTGTGTTTGTAGAAATTATTTGTCTCCCTTCCTCTGGTTCCTAAACAGAAAAAGGGAATACATCGTTGTACAAAATGCAGATTGCAATTTTTAACATGCAAAGAGAAAATGGATCACAAGACTCAGCATCATCGGACATTTATAAAACCTAAACAACTAGAAGGTTTGCCTCCTGGAACAAAAGTGAGTTCAAATAGGTTGTATTTTAACATTTTGTATGATAATAAACATTAACTCCTACCTGGTTTTATTTACTGGACATAATACTTTTAAAATGACATGTGATTTAATTAAAACTTTAATTTTAGATTTTACCCTTCCTATGTTTAGGGAAAAAACTTACGTCCATTACTTTTTGGTCAGCTGTGTGTGCAGCTATAGAATGGTATTCCTTTGTAAAAATTGTAACTAGATTAACCATTCTGGGGTCCATGGGTTATGTCAGTATTACATGGCTATTTTTGAGCTATTCCAGTTGGCTGTGTATATGTCATTTTTATCTGTTAAACTGTAAGATGCTTGAGATTAGGAATCATGTTTTATATATCTTTGTGTCCTCAGCATCAGGTGTAGTGCCTATTGAATGCAGTAGGTTCTCAGATGTTTACCGAAGTTGTTATTACTGAGTCTACTCTCAGAGAAACAACTTCTTTTGCTGGAGAGCATTGTGTTTTAAGTGAACCAACACATGTCTGACTGCATACTGATGACTGCATACTAATTTACTATTCCCTTTTTGCCTTATATACCTCTGTTTTCTCTGACTTCTTTATATACAGTCAGCTCTTGAATATTTGCTCCAGTGGAGGGAAACAGAGGCATGGATAATCCAAAGTGAAATAATCCCCAAAACATTTATATTTGGCTTTGGGTACTTACCTTTGAATGTGGGTATGTCTGTTATTTGAATTAACTAAAACAATATAAAGCCATGCTCTGAAGACCTAGAGCAAGAGAAGCTATCCAGCATCCTTCCCTGCAGTCCATTCACTCCATGCTGGGACTAGACATGCAGAGCACTAATGTAAGCAGTGCAGTCCTCTCATATTCTCCCTTAATAATAATGATGATGATGATGATACTAAATGTTATAAAGCACCTTAGAAATTGGTTTTTGGTTTGCTTTTTCATATATTCTGTTATTTAATCTATGGAATAATCCAGTGAAGTGGACAGTATATTGTCCCTTATAGGTAAAGAAGCTTAGAGAGGATAAATTGATTACTCATGGTCACGCTAGGAGGGAGTAGTGTTAACTTCAACCTCAGGTCTTTTGATTCCTAGTCCAGTGTCTTTGGATGATACCAAAGCACGTGTTTTTCATGATTCTTCCTCATAGGCTGTTCCTCAAATACATGGGGTGTACATAGTCACGTAGTTAAGGTTGGTAGGTAGTGTTTTCCACTGTCAACCAGCAAATAGAATTTGTGAATACCAAATGATGTCTTGTATTAGCTCCCTTTAAGGAAATTCTAAGTATTATTAAACTTTGCATGCAGAGTAATGAATTGATAAAAGCCCTCTCATAACTTTGTAAACATAATATCCTGCCCAAAGAGTCCCTGGAAAGGAAGAATCATGTTTAGTGTAGATTTGTTTGTTTTATAATCGTCAAAGGGTAATACAGGCCTTTCTAGGCTTTNGAATGTAAATTTGTGCTCAGCATAGGTGCCTATTGAATGCAGTAGGTTCTCAGATGTTTACCGAAGTTGTTATTACTGAGTCTACTCTCAGAGAAACAACTTCTTTTGCTGGAGAGCATTGTGTTTTAAGTGAACCAACACATGTCTGACTGCATACTGATGACTGCATACTAATTTACTATTCCTTTTGCCTTATATACCTCTGTTTTCTCTGACTTCTTTATATACAGTCAGCTCTTGAATATTTGCTCCAGTGGAGGGAAACAGAGGCATGGATAATCCAAAGTGAAATAATCCCCAAAACATTTATATTTGGCTTTGGGTACTTACCTTTGAATGTGGGTATGTCTGTTATTTGAATTAACTAAAACAATATAAAGCCATGCTCTGAAGACCTAGAGCAAGAGAAGCTATCCAGCATCCTTCCCTGCAGTCCATTCACTCCATGCTGGGACTAGACATGCAGAGCACTAATGTAAGCAGTGCAGTCCTCTCATATTCTCCCTTAATAATAATGATGATGATGATGATACTAAATGTTATAAAGCACCTTAGAAATTGGTTTTTGGTTTGCTTTTTCATATATTCTGTTATTTAATCTATGGAATAATCCAGTGAAGTGGACAGTATATTGTCCCTTATAGGTAAAGAAGCTTAGAGAGGATAAATTGATTACTCATGGTCACGCTAGGAGGGAGTAGTGTTAACTTCAACCTCAGGTCTTTTGATTCCTAGTCCAGTGTCTTTGGATGATACCAAAGCACGTGTTTTTCATGATTCTTCCTCATAGGCTGTTCCTCAAATACATGGGGTGTACATAGTCACGTAGTTAAGGTTGGTAGGTAGTGTTTTCCACTGTCAACCAGCAAATAGAATTTGTGAATACCAAATGATGTCTTGTATTAGCTCCCTTTAAGGAAATTCTAAGTATTATTAAACTTTGCATGCAGAGTAATGAATTGATAAAAGCCCTCTCATAACTTTGTAAACATAATATCCTGCCCAAAGAGTCCCTGGAAAGGAAGAATCATGTTTAGTGTAGATTTGTTTGTTTTATAATCGTCAAAGGGTAATACAGGCCTTTCTAGGCTTTGGAATGTAAATTTTGACCTTTGTGAATTTCTAAAGTTAAATCAGTATAGAAATAGAAAGGAATGCATTCTTTTAATGTTCATATAATTTATATTAACTCCTAATTATCCATTAATAACTCTTAACATATCCTTGATATCAATACAAAAATATAAGATTACAAGTGAGTAAATATCAAGTTTAATTTCATTTTATTGGTATGAACAAATGGAAAATTTATCCAGTTTTAGTTTATACTTGCCCTTTCTCAATACTTGGTGTTTAACTTTTTGTTATACAGTGATACTTTTTTTTTTTTTTTTAAATATACAGTGATATTTTAACTGTAATGTAATGGTTAATTTTCTAAAGCAGATATTATCTTCATTTTTGTAGGTTACCATTCGAGCTTCAGTTGGACCTCTTCAGTCAGGATCTTCAACTACACCTTCCATTAGTGCAAGCACTTCTACCCTTCAGCTCTCACCTCCAAGGACTAAAAGTATAACTGCTAAAAGTCCCACAAAATCTAACATAAGTAAACCTAATATAACTAAATCCATTGCAAGTAAACCTAATGCAAGTAAACCTAATGGAAGTAAATCTAAATACAAATCAAAAGTACCTAACATGCAAAAGAAACAAAGCACATTGGCTAGTAGCAATAAAAAAAGTAAAGTCAATACAGCATTGAGGAATTTAAGGTAATCTTTCATTCTTGATACACAATACTGGTTTAATCTTTATTAGTGACCGAGCACGAGCATGAGCAAAACTGTATTTAATATAAACTTGCCCCATTACACAACTCTCTTGTACATTTACATACTGTCACTTAATGCCAAATAATAAAAAAAGTTTTTATAACTGCTGAACAGCACTTGAATTACTTTTCTTTAATAATATTTATTACACTGGTGGTCTCTGTTGTGCTTGTATTGCATGATAGTTGAATGATTAATCCCTTTTGTCCCAGTAAGAAACATTAGTGATATTAATATTTGTACTTATTCTAGGGCTATTATTAAACGCAGAAAAAAACCCATATTTTAAATTCCTGCCCAAAGAGTCCCTGGAAAGGAAGAATAATGTTTGGTGTAGATTTGTTTGTTTTATAATCGTCAAAGGGTAATACAGGCCTTTCTAGGCTTTGGAATGTAAATTTTGACCTTTGTGAATTTCTAAAGTTAAATCAGTATAGAAATAGAAAGGAATGCATTCTTTTAATGTTCATATAATTTATATTAACTCCTAATTATCCATTAATAACTCTTAACATATCCTTGATATCAATACAAAAATATAAGATTACAAGTGAGTAAATATCAAGTTTAATTTCATTTTATTGGTATGAACAAATGGAAAATTTATCCAGTTTTAGTTTATACTTGCCCTTTCTCAATACTTGGTGTTTAACTTTTTGTTATACAGTGATACTTTTTTTTTTTTTTTTAAATATACAGTGATATTTTAACTGTAATGTAATGGTTAATTTTCTAAAGCAGATATTATCTTCATTTTTGTAGGTTACCATTCGAGCTTCAGTTGGACCTCTTCAGTCAGGATCTTCAACTACACCTTCCATTAGTGCAAGCACTTCTACCCTTCAGCTCTCACCTCCAAGGACTAAAAGTATAACTGCTAAAAGTCCCACAAAATCTAACATAAGTAAACCTAATATAACTAAATCCATTGCAAGTAAACCTAATGCAAGTAAACCTAATGGAAGTAAATCTAAATACAAATCAAAAGTACCTAACATGCAAAAGAAACAAAGCACATTGGCTAGTAGCAATAAAAAAAGTAAAGTCAATACAGCATTGAGGAATTTAAGGTAATCTTTCATTCTTGATACACAATACTGGTTTAATCTTTATTAGTGACCGAGCACGAGCATGAGCAAAACTGTATTTAATATAAACTTGCCCCATTACACAACTCTCTTGTACATTTACATACTGTCACTTAATGCCAAATAATAAAAAAAGTTTTTATAACTGCTGAACAGCACTTGAATTACTTTTCTTTAATAATATTTATTACACTGGTGGTCTCTGTTGTGCTTGTATTGCATGATAGTTGAATGATTAATCCCTTTTGTCCCAGTAAGAAACATTAGCTGATATTAAATAGTTTGTACTTATTCTAGCTGTTGTTTCATAGTAGAATTGTCAAATTATAAGTCTATGTTTAAAATTGTTGAACACATTCACTTTAATTAACAGACCATTAATAAGGCTCTCCTTCATTATTTTCGTTTTAAAATATATTTTTATCATTTTCTTTGTATCTCTATAAGGTATCGTCGGGGAGGTCACAAGTGCATTGAGTGTTGTTCTGAAATAAAAGATTTTGCAAACCATTTTCCTACATACGTCCACTGTAGTTTTTGCAGATACAACACTAGCTGTAGCAAATCCTATGTGAATCATATGATGAGGTAAGATGAGTTAAACATCTATAATTACCAATTAAAATTACAGTTCAGTAAGTTTATTCTCGAAAACAGTATTTCTACTGGAAGTCAGTTTTTCTCTTCGAGAAACAATTAGAGAACTTCTAAGGTCTTTCTTGGTACTATTTTTCAACATAGTAATAAATAAAGTTCCTAGAAATTGAAATTGTTAAGAACAGTTAGACCAATGAAATTAGGATAGATTTGTAAGGGAAAATAGTTTTTCTATGGGACTTTTTTTTCCTACAGAACTTTCAAACGTGGTTACTTCCAAAGAGAGAATAGTACATGTTTTATGTACATTTATGAAACATATATGTAATCTCATATGTATTATTGTCTTCAAGGCAGTCATTTTGTGAGATTCCAGGATGTTCAGTGATGTTAGAAATTTTCTTGTGTCTGTTTCTCTTTCTTTCTTTTGTTTCTTTGTAATCTGTCTGCCTGTCCATCCATCCATCAGGCCATCTATCCTTGCATTCATTCAGTGAAATGACTCTTGCTGTCACAGTGTCACAATTGGAATTATTTTTCATGAATTCATTCAGTTTAGATAACTTGAGTATTCTATGCAGAGAAAGCGTTCACATGTTTTATATTCATTTGTATCTCCTTAGTTGAGGTATCCTTCTGAATAGATTTTTATTCAAAAAAAATAGTCAAAAATTGTTCAGATATGACCCAGTTAGGTTGATTGTTCGCAGTGAAGTTTTGTTTTGTTCAAAAATTAGAATTAGAGTGTAACAAAAGGGTTTTGTTACAGGTCACAGCATGAGCTTTATGCTAATTTCTGGTCATAATTAGCTCCTCCTTTAAAGGACTCTCCCATGTCTTGATGGCTTCAGCACCTCTCTCACAGTATTTTTTGGGGGTCTGGTTAGGGCGGGAAGGGGGCGGGCAGGCCACTTCTATTGGTGTTTCATTTATCTGTTTCATCCATCTTTGTTCTTTTTGGTCCATGTGGGCCTCCCATCGCAGTGGCCTCTGTTGTCACAGAGCACAGGCTCTGGGCACATGCGCTCCAGAGCTCTGGCTCGGTAATTGGACACATCGGTCTAGCTGCTCTGCGGCACGTGGGATCTTCCCAGGCCAGGGATCAAACTGGCGCCCCTTGCACTGCAAGGTGGTGTCCTTACCCACTGGACCACCAGGGAAGCCCTCTCACATTTTAACACCCTTGATACCTAGCCTGATTTCATGGTCCCTGACTTTAGTGCCAGTGCCTTGCCTCAAATTTAAGGGAGGTATACTCCCTTTCTTACCACAGTACTATTTTAATCTTATCGTATATACTGTTAATTTCTTTTGAATTCCCACTTCCCCATCACTGTCTGGGCTTGGAGTCCTTTTTCAGTCCAACAGCACTCATCTAACTTTATAGTCATCCTCAGCCTCGGGTCATCTGTTTTGATAGTTGCTTTGTTTTTGTTCTAGAATCTTTCATGCATTTAGTCACGCTCACTAGCATAAAGGCCAAAGACTTGAACATCTTCTGCTGAACTTTATGCTCAATTTCTGAACTACCAAATAGTGCTTGTGTCAGTCATCTGTGACTCATCTTTAACCTGAATTGGGACATGCCTTTTTATTTTTAAAAATAAGAATTATATTCATTTGTATCTCCTTAGTTGAGGTATCCTTCTGAATAGATTTTTATTCAAAAAAAATAGTCAAAAATTGTTCAGATATGACCCAGTTAGGTTGATTGTTCGCAGTGAAGTTTTGTTTTGTTCAAAAATTAGAATTAGAGTGTAACAAAAGGGTTTTGTTACAGGTCACAGCATGAGCTTTATGCTAATTTCTGGTCATAATTAGCTCCTCCTTTAAAGGACTCTCCCATGTCTTGATGGCTTCAGCACCTCTCTCACAGTATTTTTTTTGGGGGGGGGGGGGCTGGTTAGGGCGGGGGGGGGGCGGGCAGGCCACTTCTATTGGTGTTTCATTTATCTGTTTCATCCATCTTTGTTCTTTTTGGTCCATGTGGGCCTCCCATCGCAGTGGCCTCTGTTGTCACAGAGCACAGGCTCTGGGCACATGCGCTCCAGAGCTCTGGCTCGGTAATTGGACACATCGGTCTAGCTGCTCTGCGGCACGTGGGATCTTCCCAGGCCAGGGATCAAACTGGCGCCCCTTGCACTGCAAGGTGGTGTCCTTACCCACTGGACCACCAGGGAAGCCCTCTCACATTTTAACACCCTTGATACCTAGCCTGATTTCATGGTCCCTGACTTTAGTGCCAGTGCCTTGCCTCAAATTTAAGGGAGGTATACTCCCTTTCTTACCACAGTACTATTTTAATCTTATCGTATATACTGTTAATTTCTTTTGAATTCCCACTTCCCCATCACTGTCTGGGCTTGGAGTCCTTTTTCAGTCCAACAGCACTCATCTAACTTTATAGTCATCCTCAGCCTCGGGTCATCTGTTTTGATAGTTGCTTTGTTTTTGTTCTAGAATCTTTCATGCATTTAGTCACGCTCACTAGCATAAAGGCCAAAGACTTGAACATCTTCTGCTGAACTTTATGCTCAATTTCTGAACTACCAAATAGTGCTTGTGTCAGTCATCTGTGACTCATCTTTAACCTGAATTGGGACATGCCTTTTTATTTTTAAAAATAAGAATTATACTTCTTTATTCTTAACTGTAGTATCTTACTGAATCCTTTTTAATACTCTAAAAAAGGTTTAATACTATATTTCAGCTTCTCTTAGTTATTACCCTGGTCTATAATTACTCAATTGGAGGTCATCTTTTAAATTCATCTTTTCAGTCTCAAATATTTTTCCTGTTATCTTCCTTCAGGCATTGATCTCGGAAATGAAACATGTTCCACTTCTCCACAGCTAACCCTGCCCTTTATCTCCTCTGGGTCTTCCACAGCTTCATCCAGTTAATTTACAACTTGATCTCTTTTGTCTGCCACGTTCCTTTTGCTTACAAATGATTTCAAGTATTTTTTTTTATGATGAGGGGTATTTATCCTTACTGCCTACCTTCCTTATTTCTTGTCTTCTTCTTACCTTGAACAGTTGTAAAAAGCATTTGTTCTTCGTATTTTCGTGACTCACTTCTTTACCTTTTGAATATCGTCCTCACCTAAAACAGCCCCTAACCTCAGCTAAAACAGCCCCTTTAAACATTATCTGTCAAGTACTTGACATGTATTTATTCATTTCATTCATTCTTACTACTCTATGGCTTCTTTAGAGTCATTGTTGTCACTCACTTTTGAAACTGTTCTCCTCAGATTTTATTTAACGGTTGCCACTGTTTTTCTTCTTTTTTTTCTTACTCCTATTTCATTGCCTTTTCCTTCCTTCAGCTTTACTTGCCTCTTTATACTTTCTCTCTTGGTAGCATAATCACTGTCACTTTTACCTTTCAGTTTCAGTCCTTAGATTTCCTAAGATCTAACTCTTATGTTTCTAATCATTTTTATAGTTTGTTGTTTTTTTTTTTAACTTTGACTCAATAGCATCTAGTAACTTATATCCGAACACTCTTTCAGAGCATCATTTGTGTGGATATGAAATACCAGCTGGAAAAAAACCCCACACTGTCTGAAGTTTCTTAAGCTTGTGTAGTTCTCTGACCTGCCACTGTACGTCATGGCTTCCTGAGATAGCACTTTCTGCTTCCTGCCTCTCTGCCTCCCATCTACTGCAGTGGACTACAGCTGTAATTCATTTCATCTAAACCGGGCCCCAGCATCCTTCTTTGAGTAAAGTTCTGTGTGGAATTTCTCTTGTTCTTAGAAAACTACATGGCCCCCCAAAGGCAGCTTTAATTCTGTCCTTAGTTTGTAGGGAGTCAAACAGGAAAATATTTTGTTTTCCTAAGCCAACGGTCATTCCATTCCTCCCTCTCTCATTCATCATAGACTTCTTTGTCCTATAAAACCTCCAAATCCATTCTGTTCCAAAACATTCCCAATTAGCCTGTCTCCCTTCTACCCTTCTCCAAATTCCCAGTGAGCCCTAACCCTGCACTTCATTGTCATGACATACACTGTTTTGTTTGCCTCATGAAACTGAAACGTCCTTCTCAACTCTTAGGTTTTGGGGGATCACATTTCCTTTTTCTCTCCTTCATCCGTACCCTGGCCTTACTCACTGCCTTAAATATCTCTTGAATGGCCCGCCCAGCCACTACCTGTACCCTACGTGAATTCTTGTTACAGACTTGAGTATTGTATGTACAGAAACTTCATTTTCTCCAGAGGATGAGGGCCTTTCATCCCAGTCCTGTAGCACCTTTGTACTTTCAGTTGGTCTTTTCCCCTCCAGTCTTAGACTGTTCTTCCTCAGAATAAACTTTCTCCCATACTCATTGTGGACGGTGGATTCTCCTTATTTTTTGTTAGTCCCTGGAATGCCCTGGCCTTCCTTTCACTTTTATCTTCTTCCACCACTCACAGGGATCATTCTTCACTGTAAGTTGGGAACCATTCACATCTGTTCTGCCTTTTATTGTATTTAGTCGTATCTGTATTATCTCCTTGAGAAGGGGCTCTTTGTATTTATCATGTCACCTAGCACATTACAGACAGCCAGTGAGAATCATTACTGTAGTTAGAAAGGTTGTACAAAAATCTCAGTATATTAAAATAATCTTACACAATTGGAGCATTTTTGAAATAAAACTTAACAAAGAAGAGCATCATTATGCAATTTTCAGTTACTTTTTTTAAGTAGAATTATTTAGGTTTGGTTGTTTAAATTATTGCATCTTGTTTGCTTGTAACTTTTAAAAAGGTAGCAATAGAAGTCATCTGAAAAAAAATGAATTATGGTGTAATATTGCTGTTTTTCTTCAGTATTATTTGTAAGAAACAAGGCTTTTTCTGTACGTGTAATAGAATTAACATCACAGCCATAAGTACTTAATGTCTTTCTGATAGAGTTTAGTATTTGCTAAGAAGTATGGTAATCTGGTGGTGAAGAATCTGACAGATCTGGATTTGAAAACAAGACTCACCATTTATTTATGACATGTGTCACTTTGGGCAAGTTATTTAACTGATTCCCATTTTCCTTTTCTTGAAGAGAAAGCTGCTGTGATTATTGAGTTAATGTACTTAAAGTGTTTGATAGAATGATTTGCACTTAGGAGATACTCAAGTAATTATAGGTATTCAAAATTGTCATTATTAGGTATTGTAGATAAAGCTCTTGCCTTTAATTTTCACAATTTAGTAGGAGAGATATATTTACCCAGCTTAATGCGATAAGCAAAAGAATTGTGAGAGCTCAGAGAAGGTAAGGATGAATTCTTTAAACAAAAAATGACATAGTGTTATGTAAATGACATTTCATTTAGGATTTGAAGGTGATTTAAAATTTTTCCAAGGAAAAAGAAAGCTGGTATATCAGTTTGTTCCTATACAATAGATGAGATAGATTATTGAATTAATTTTTATGATATGCTTTAGTTCATTATATACTTTGCATAGATTTATTGGCACAAAATTATAGTCATTAGACTAACAGATAGATTGTTGTGATGGCTTCATGAATGCTCTCTTGTCCACAATCCACCCCTTGGTCCCTTTTCCATTTCTTCCTTTCTTGTGTTATCAGTATCTGGTCAGGTCATTTTTTTAGCATAAAATCCTTTGCCTACCTAATATTAACAGGATGAAATTCAGATTTTTCTGGAGAGTATAAGACCACCTAACATCTAATTCCTAACTGCTTTTCCAGTGCCTTCAACTGTTATTTTCTTTGCCTGGAAGTAAGTCAATATAGGGGTCTTTCTAACTGAAATGTACTACTAACTGTTAGCTAACTTCTCCATTTACTTTCAGCTTTCCCTCATGCAACCACAAAACTGTATGTGTATTGCTGTTGATGTTTATCATGTGGTAATGATATATTTATGTGTATGTAGTCACTTGCTTAGCAAATGTTTATTAGGCATTTCTTTTGAGCCAGATGGTTTTTGACTGCTCCTTCCCTTAACCCTCTGCCATGAACTCTAAGGCAGACAACCTACTTCTTCAGTTATATGCACACAATTTTGTACATAATTTCAGTGTTTCCCAACCCCTGCCCCCCAGTGTTCTTTTCCTAGAAATATCATTCAATTATTTTTGTCCTGTATTGAATTTATAAATTCTGTAGAAGTAGTTATTCCCAGATTGAAGGAATGACTGTTAGAAATCTGAGACAGTTTTTTGGGTGATTGTAGCTGTCAGTGTTTCTTTTCCCGTACATGTGTTCTCTGCTGGTGATGGTTATTTATATCTGAAACTGATCATTGCAAGCTCCTGCTCCTCAAACTCTAGTTTGCATAAGAATTACTGAAAAAGCTTGTTAAAACAGATTCCTGAGCCCCACTGCCAGAGATTAATTCAGTAGGTATACGAGGGGCATAACAGTGGCCTTTTTTTTTTTTTTTTTTGGCCACCTCTATTGGTCTTTCATTTATTTATTTTCGTCGATCTTTGTTTTTTGTCCTGTGTGGGCCTCCTCATCACAGTGGACTGTCTCATTGCAGAGCGCTGGCTCTGGGCTCATGCTCTCTAGAGCTTCGGCTTGGTAGTTGGATACATCGGTCCAGCCGCTCCGCGGCACATGGGATCTTCCCAGGCCAGGTATCGAACCAGTGCCCTTTGCACTGCAAGGTGGTGTCTACCCACTGGGCCATCAAGGAAGTCCAACAGTTGGCATTTCTAAATAAGCTCCTAGATGATGCTGAAGTTATTAGTCTATGACTTCGTTTTCATCTGTGCTAAGTAGCACTGTGCTAAGCAAATCCTGGTTTTCTAGTATAGGAAGGCTTTCCTTATCAGATTTAAAAGTATGTATAAAGGAAAGATTGACTATAAAGTGTGGTTAGGGGTTTTCTGTTCTGTGCTTAGAGGGGTGTTATTTTACCTCAAGAGTTCTGCTTTTTCTTTTTTTAAAGTTTACTGGTAATTGCGAAGAACTCTCTAAATGCTTGATTTCACAAATGGTAAACAGAGGCATTTGGCTCAAGAACTGTTACTTCAAAGATCATTTGGATCCTCCACCCCTTCCTCAGCACAATCATGTTAAGTTGGAAAAGGAATTTCCTAAATGATAATTATTGGTAGTCATTCATGTTATGACAAAAATGTTAAAGCAACAATTTTAAGTTGTTTTCAACTCTTCACATATCAAAAAAATAATTTTATGTGATTTACTTTTGTATACCCTTGAGTATATGAAGATGAGGTACTGATCATATGAGAATATGCTTAGTAAAATATATTTTAGTGGAAAATAGATAAATTGAAATGTAAGTTAATATGCTGAATAAAACAGGAAGATGGACATTATATTATTATTTATATCATATTTTATTCACAACTGGTATAGAAATTTAAGTATAGACTTTATACTAGTAAAATTAATAAAATCTATTTTGTCTCTCTCAGCTTTCATAGTAATCGTCCAAGTAAAAGGTTTTGTATCTTTAAGGAGTATTCAGAAGATCTCAGGTAACTAGTTGATCTTTTAAATCTTCTTCTGTTGAAAAATTATGACTTAAATCTGTTATATATAAACATTTTTATCAAGATACAGTTCATATATCATGCAGTTCACATATTTAAATTGTACAGTTAATAATTCTTGGTATATTCACAGAAGTTGTGCTGTCGCCACAGTTAATTTTAGTGCATTTTTATCAATTCAGAAAGACACTCTGTACCCATTAGTGATTATCTCCATTTCCTTCCAACTCCTTTTATTCCTTAAGCCACTGTTAATCTACTTTCTGTCTATGTAGATTTGCCTGCTCTGGACATTTCATATAGATGGAATGATAACATAAATGATCCTTTTTGTTTTCCATTTAACATGTTTTCAAGTCTTGTCCATGTTGTTTACATCAGTGCTTTTTTTTCTTATTGTTGAATGATATTCCATTCTGTGTATATATGACTGTTTACCCATTTGGGTTATTTTAACTTTGAAGCCATTATAAATATTGGTATGGTGAACATTTAAATGCTCATTTTCTTTGTCTTTAATTTTTCTTTAGAATATATCTAGGATTAGAATTGCTGGGGTATATGGTAACTTTATGTCAAGCCTTTGAGAAACTGACAGACTGTCTTACAAAGTACCTGATTAGTCTACATATTCTCTCTAAATTTGTTTCAGGGGTGACCGGTGTGTCAAAATGTTTTCGTGTATTTGCACTATAAAATGAGAACAAAAAAATAGGGCTCTCCAACAATACTTGAATAGTGAAGAGACCTAAAATACATAGTGAAGTGACTTAACACTTTTTCACTTTTGAAGTAAATTTCCTAAACCACTGAAAATTTTGAAATAAGTACATAGTCATTATAATTTTTACTTTTTCTTATTAAGGAAAGTGTACAACTTGTTTGCTGTGCAAGAACTACAGTATTTCTTAAAGACATTGGTAACTTGGTTTTGCCACACACTTAACTCAGAATCCACTGAGCACTGTGTTTTTCATAATCTTCTATCTTCTTCAGAACCCATTCTTTCTAACCCTGCTTTTTATTTATTTTGCTCATGTTGCTATTGCTCCTTGAAATATCTAGTATCTATGCTGCACCAAGCTAATACATACAGATAAGGTTAACCAGTACTTGTGTTGATATGTTGGGTTAGTGGAAAAGATGGTTAGTTAAAAAGGTTAAAAAGTTAGTTAAAAAGGTTATGTCTCAGGACCTTTGTACTTGCTACTGTCTGTGACTAGTTCGTTCTTCCCCAGACTTCTGTGTGGTTAGCGCCTTTATGGCATTTGGGTCTTCAGCTGTATCCTCTCTGCTATGCTTTACCCTAGTGTTGTTTTTCTTCTCTTCATGGTTCATTTTTTTCTGGATCATCTTTCGTCGTCTCATACACTGTGTATTTTCTTTGTCCTCTTGCTAGAATGTGTGTTGTTTGGATTTTCAGTTGTCAGGCATTGGTAGTAATCAAGCACTCGGTAGATGTTTGTTGAATAAATTAATGTATATATTGAAAATGACTTATATGGACAATAGATTCTATCTATGACTTTGGTCCTATGGTTCACAGTGAGAGGAAAATTTAATTAAATTTTAAAAATACATTAGTACTAATCTTACAGCATTTACTGAATTTAAGGAAATAGATAAAGTCATATTACATGTTGCCTATGTTGAAAATTTTTATAAGAATGAAGAGTTATTGCATTCAAATGAGGTTTTTGTTTGATTTTTACTTACTATTGTTAAGCTCAGTTATGTGTTTGATTTATAAAAAATGACAGGATTTTAAAGCTCTGGGATGTTTTTCTCTCACTTGAATAGGTCTCAGGTTGAAAATTTGTCAGTTTTTGTGAATGGAGCATAGACACTTTTCACTTTTGAAGTAAATTTCCTAAACCACTGAAAATTTTGAAATAAGTACATAGTCATTATAATTTTTACTTTTTCTTATTAAGGAAAGTGTACAACTTGTTTGCTGTGCAAGAACTACAGTATTTCTTAAAGACATTGGTAACTTGGTTTTGCCACACACTTAACTCAGAATCCACTGAGCACTGTGTTTTTCATAATCTTCTATCTTCTTCAGAACCCATTCTTTCTAACCCTGCTTTTTATTTATTTTGCTCATGTTGCTATTGCTCCTTGAAATATCTAGTATCTATGCTGCACCAAGCTAATACATACAGATAAGGTTAACCAGTACTTGTGTTGATATGTTGGGTTAGTGGAAAAGATGGTTAGTTAAAAAGGTTAAAAAGTTAGTTAAAAAGGTTATGTCTCAGGACCTTTGTACTTGCTACTGTCTGTGACTAGTTCGTTCTTCCCCAGACTTCTGTGTGGTTAGCGCCTTTATGGCATTTGGGTCTTCAGCTGTATCCTCTCTGCTATGCTTTACCCTAGTGTTGTTTTTCTTCTCTTCATGGTTCATTTTTTTCTGGATCATCTTTCGTCGTCTCATACACTGTGTATTTTCTTTGTCCTCTTGCTAGAATGTGTGTTGTTTGGATTTTCAGTTGTCAGGCATTGGTAGTAATCAAGCACTCGGTAGATGTTTGTTGAATAAATTAATGTATATATTGAAAATGACTTATATGGACAATAGATTCTATCTATGACTTTGGTCCTATGGTTCACAGTGAGAGGAAAATTTAATTAAATTTTAAAAATACATTAGTACTAATCTTACAGCATTTACTGAATTTAAGGAAATAGATAAAGTCATATTACATGTTGCCTATGTTGAAAATTTTTATAAGAATGAAGAGTTATTGCATTCAAATGAGGTTTTTGTTTGATTTTTACTTACTATTGTTAAGCTCAGTTATGTGTTTGATTTATAAAAAATGACAGGATTTTAAAGCTCTGGGATGTTTTTCTCTCACTTGAATAGGTCTCAGGTTGAAAATTTGTCAGTTTTTGTGAATGGAGCATAGAAACTTATAACTGTATAGAACAGTGATTTTTGTAATTATTGGAATGGAATAGTCATGTTTTTAGTTATTTACTGTCTCTTAGGTCTATAATATAGCAGATTTGTAAAGATAATAGTGGTAATGAGGAAGCCTTGGAACCAACCTTAGGATTGATTTATTGGTTTATTATTTGTTTATTATTGGGTGGGAGATATGAAGTGAATGTATGTAACCACAATAAAACAAGAGGTATCATATATGTGCAGTGATGTTTACTTTTTTTAAAGGGAAGCAAGATTACTTGGAATGATTTATATACGTGTTAGTTTACTTGGTTTTTGTTTATACTGATAGAAAAGGTGCGGGGCATTTGAGTTGAAATAGCATGAATAGAGGTGCAGAAATGAAAATATAGAAGGCATGCAAAGGGAATGATATTAACAGTGGTAAAGGGATGGAGCACTGAGCTTCATGTGATAGTTTGTTGTTGTTGTTCAGTTGCTAAGTTGGGTCCATCTCTTTGCAAGTCCATTAACTGCAGCACACCAAGCTTCCCTGTCCTTCACTGTCTCCCTGAGTTTGCTCAAATTCATGTCCATTGAGTCCGTGATGCCATCCAACCATCTTATTCTCTGTCACCTCCTTTCCTCTTGCCCTCAGTCTTTTTTTTTTTTTTTTTTTTTGTTAAGATTTATTGATTTATTTATTTTGGGCGGGGGTCAGGTTGGGGAGGGAGAGGGGCAGGCGGGCCACTTCTATTGGTCTTTCATTTCTCTATGTTCATCCGTCTTTGTTCCTTGGCTCCTGTGGGCCTCCCATTGCGGTGGCGTCTGTTGTTGCAGAGCACCGGCTCTGGGCGCATGTGCTCCAGAGCTCCGGCTCGGTAATTGGACACATCCGTCCAGCCGCTCCGCGGCACGTGGGATCTTCCCAGGCCAGGGCTCGAACCGGCGCCCCTTGCACTGCAAGGCGGTGTCCTTACCCGCTGGACCACCAGGGGAAGCCCTTGCCCTCAGTCTTGCCTGGCATCAGGGTCTTTTCCAGTGAGTTGACTCTTGTGGTTTGTCTAAGTGATACGTATTGTTAGTGCAGTCAAAGCTGGACTGTAGTTCTCTTAACTTAGCTATTCGTAACTGGTATTAGGGAGAAAAGTTTATAAAATAAAAAGTGTTTTTACTTTCTGTCAGTAAATGGTTATATAATTTGAATATGACTGTGCTATTTTCTAAAGAATCATTTCAATTCTATAAAGCACAAATCAAGGACGAATATTCTTTGAACTGGTGTGTGCATTTTCATAAAAGATAAAAACATTTTCTTTTATACTATTTGCTTTTCTTTTTTTTCTATAGGGGCATTACTCTAGTGTGCCTTAATTGTGATTTCCTAACTGATGTTTCTGGCTTAGATAATATGGCTACACACTTAAGTCAACATGAAACTCATACTTGTCAAGTTGTAATAGAGAAAGGTACGTATATATAACTGTGCTACTTCAGATTTTTGATATTTATTCCAGTATTTCTGGTCAGCCACAGTATGCGCTCTTTACTAAATCGTTTTTCTCACTCATCATATTTCATATGCTGTTTTAAATATAAAACTTTTCTTCTAATTTCAGTTTCTGTTTGTATCCCAACTTCTGAACATCTTTCTGAGTAAGTTTAATTTTTATTCAGTGCATTTTACTTTGATGGATTTTCGCACTACTGCATTTTTAAATGTATCATTAATAGAAATGAAAAGTATTAAAAGTTTTTTTTTTTTTTTTTTTTTTTTTAAAGCTGCTTGTTGAAATAGGTTCCTGCTCTATGGAGCTCGTGACCTGGTGCAAGACAAGTTGGAATTTCCTAAGTTCAAAGTTCTGAGATGTTTTCTTACACAAAGGCAGTTAAGCAGCCAAGCTCATGACATTAGTTCTCATTTTCAGCTCTTTTTAGTTTCAGATGGGACTAGGTTTTTATTCCACCTTATCTTTGTGTCAGGTTGACATATCTTAACATTCGTTTTTTTCTTTTTTTTTCTCCAGTTGACTCTCTCCAAAAATAGCTTTTGTTGCTATGGTCATTTCTTACTTTGCTTAAAATAATTTGTGTTTTTCTCTGCTGTACTTGCCTTCAGAATAATATGTTCCTAATGATATGGCTGTCTGTCTTTTTGTCTGTTCTGTCTGCTTTTGTAATTTCTTCTAAATCCTAAGTTTTTAGGCCAGATGATTGTCTTTTTTCTCATTCGTTGTCTGTCATTGTGCTATTTTTCTTATTTTTCAGATGGAGAAGCAATCCAGAGATTTCAAAAAATGTCCAGGGTACACCTGGACAGTGTCCCCCTTCGATGGACACAACTGATGCCCGTTCTCTCTTTGCAAGGAATGTGACTAATTTGACTGTGGGGCCTGCTCTAGGTTGTGGTGTCAGGAAATCAGATCTTGAGGAAGACTCCCTTCCTTCATGGCTGGCCTTCCATAAGGCTGATGCTGACATAGCCCAAGATGGTCTTAAGGCCCACCAGATTGAGCATAGCTTCCCATTGTGGGCTTTGGCTCTTGATCTTAAGCTTGTGGGTCATTTCTGGCCAAAAAAAAAAGCCTGGGCTTCAACATCCTGGTTGAAGTGTAGTCATTTTGGCTGCTATCCTTTAATCTTCCTCTAGAATGAGTAAATCCAAGGAATACAAAAGCTCTGGTTATTAGGAAATGGCTGTTTTCATGTCCTTGGAACGACAGATGTCTACAGTTATGTTCTAAAATTCTACTTATTTTTACTGTTATTTAAAATATATTATCCAGGAGTAACTTTATAATTTTTCAACAACATAAATTGTCAAACTTTTTATTTAAAAAAAATTTATTTTAATTTCGATAGATTGGTTTTATAGTCTCCAAATTTATTATGTCTATTTTTTATATTTTCTTTAAAAATATTGTTTGTGTCTGCTTTGTTTTAAGAACTTTAAGGTATCCCCTAGAATTCTCTACAGATTTCCCATAGCTGCTTATTTATAGCTTTTTGATTTAATTTTGATGTTGTTTACACCAATAGACATTATAATATGCTCTTTATTTCAGGATTATTATTATTAATATTGTCTTAATGATTATTAATTCTAAGGTATAAAGAACTGACAAAACCTCTTCTTGCATAACTTAAAACAAGTCTTAAAGTTGCATATTTGTACATCTAACACATAATATCTATTTAGCCATTTTAATAGTTGCTTTGGGTAGTGGTAACATTAAAAACAATGGGGCTAATAATGCATTTGTTTCTATCGTATATAAAATGTATTTCCACATAAATATATTTCAAAAGTTGACATTTGTTTATTTTAGTTACATGGACTATAGCTCAAATGAACAGTTTTGATGGCATTATTTTCTTTTAATAAAAATTCTATTGTTTAAGTGCCTCAGGAATTATTTACTAATAAAAGATTTCCTATGAAAGGCATAGATTTAACCATATAAATAGGCGCATTACTTTGATTGTTTCATAGAAGTCCTGTTATTTGGCCTGCACACTGAGAGCTGTGTCTACTTAGTGAATCTTGCATTTTTCCCTGGGGCACAACTGAAAGGTCACTGTTTATATTAGCTTATTGAATTTCAATGACATGCAAAAATAACTTTTGTGATTTTATTTGTCATAAGGGCCAGGCAGGCCCTGAATGTGCCACTCAGTCATGTTTTTTACTCTAAAATCAGAAATTCTTCAGTTTTACTTAGAAACAGAAGCCAATTTAGACATCTACTTATTATGTAATGTGCTTCTTGCTATTAATAATAGAAAATTTGAACCCATTAATTTTAAATTTCCAAACTAACTTCTACTGTAAATGAAGAGTCTTTAAAAAGCTCTGAAAGTTTTTCAAAGGCTCTGCTGAGCTCTTGTAGCAGGTGGAGCTGGCATTAATGCTAGTCTTCATTTCCTTATCTGTCTGTAGGAAGTTTTGTCATTCACCCTCTTTCTACCCAGTTTTCTTTTTTTTAATTTTAAATTTTGTCCAGAAACAGCTTCTTTACATTTTTAATATAAGTTCCTTTTTCATTTATAGGTGTTTGCCCTACCTTGGCTATTGTTTAAAAAATCAGAAATTGTAACCCTGTTATAACAGCGTAGGAGAGTACTGCTTTCTGTTCTTCCATAGTACTGGATTTTATAATAATACAGCTCATTTTCTTAAAGTTTAAATTCTTGAAGTTTTATCAGCTATAACTTTTTAAAAAATATTGTTTAAATAAAACACCTAAGGCAGTCAGTATAAAACATGTTTATTATAGGCAGTTGGTCAATTTTTAATTTTGTGCTAAAAAGTTTTAGCTTGAGCCCCCTTATTGCCATCAGGTTATTCTAAATATTTTATTTACCCGATCAGAAAGTGACCATTGCATGTGTGTATGCTTTTGGCTACCATTGAATAAAAAATGAGACTGGTTCGAGTTAAGTCTGTTGCTATTCTGAGAAAAAAAGACTGCCGAACTACAGAGAGTTGTATTCTTGCCCTATTGTTGTCATGTTTTGGCAAAACACCTCACCTCTTTGGGCCTCATTTTTTATTCAGCAAACATATCTTGAACATCTACTTTGTCCCTGACACCCTTCTAAATGCTAGAAAAATGGACTGAAATGATGCCATCACAGACCTAACATTGTCATGGTGAAAGGCAGACTGTATGAAGTAAATAAAATATATAATATGTTAGATAGTGATCAGTACTATGGAGAAAAACAAAAGTAGGGCAGGGGATAAGAAGTACTGAGTGGGAGTTTGGAGACTGTCATTTATCATTTAAAGTTTGACGGTCAGGGAACGTCTCACAGAGAGATGACATTTGAGTAAAGACCTGAGAGAAGAGCTTCATGGCAACAGGTTTGGCTGCAAATAAGTGATAAAGAGGGGAAGTAGGAGTTGGGGCCTGCAAAGTGCAGTGGGCCACGTGCGTAGGTCCTTATGAACTGTTGGAAGGAATTTGCCTTTTAGTCTTAGAGCATTTTGAATATAGGAGTGTTTCATACCTCAATAAAAACCAAAATCAGCGGAAACCTTTAAATACAGAAGAGTGTCTGTGTCACTGTAGCTGCTGTCTTAATGAATAAAGTGTAGACAAGTGAGGACAAAATCAGGGAGATTAATTAGGAGGTGATTGTAATAATCCTAGTATGAGGTGGTGGAGATTTAGCTAGGCTGCCAACAGTTTTGGTTATAAGAGCTTTGATTTGGGACGTATTTTGAATTTGTTGATGGTTTGGATGGAAGTGTAAAAAAAGGACTTTTTTTTAAAATTTTTTTTTTTTTAAATGGTTTCTCTCGGGGGGCCGGGTTAGGGAGGGGGGTGGGCGGGCCACTTCTATTGGTCTTTCGTTTATTTATTTTTCATCCATCTTTGTTCTTCGGCCGGTATGGGTCTCCCATCGCAGTGGCCTCTGTTGTCGCAGAGCACCGGCTCTGGGCGCATGCGCTCTGGAGCTCCGGCTTGGTAATTGGGCACATCAGTCCAGCCGCTCCAGGCACGTGGGATCTTCCCAGGCCAGGGCTCGAACTGGCGCCCCTTGCACTGCAAGGCAGTGTCCTTACCCACTGGACCACCAGGGAAGCCCAAAAGAACATTTTTGAGGATGATTTCAATTATTAGTCTTAGCAGGTGGAAAGATGGTATTAACAGAGATAGAGGAGATTAGAAGTAATAAATGTGAGAAGGAACATGATGGCTTTGATTCAAGACATTTTAGTTTGAATATCTATTAAATATCCAAGTTAAAATGTCATATAATCATTCCCCTATATGAACTTAGGGGGATGTAGGCTTTTAATATCATTTAACATTTTAAAGTGTCACGGGAATAACTAAGTACAAGTGCATAAGACTGGTGTGTGTGTGTTCCTGTCAACATCCTAGTTATGCTTTTGTGCTATGATTTTATACTATTATTTTTATTATAAGATATAGTGGAAACTGGACAAAGGGAACATGGAATGTTTCTGTGTTATTTCTTATAACTGCATGTGCATATACATTTATACCATAGTTTAAAATTTAGTGGAAAAAATTAAAGGACTGTATGAAGTCACAAGGGGATACAGTAGAGAGGGAGAAAGGGTGATTCAGTCCACAGACTGTGCTTTCTGACAATAAAAGGTCAGAGAAATGAGAAGGAATTGGCAAAGGGAAGTGAGGAGTGCCAGTGATGAGGAAAGCCAGTGGATGGACAGTGTTCTTGAAGCCTCGGTTGCCCTGTTTGTTATAATGTGGCTGAGGTGAATTTTGTAATAATCCTAGTGGGGTGGTGGAGATTTAGCTAGGCTGCCAACAGTTTTGGTTATAAGAGCTTTGATTTGGGACGTATTTTGAATTTGTTGATGGTTTGGATGGAAGTGTAAAAAAAGGACTTTTTTTTAAAATTTTTTTTTTTTTAAATGGTTTCTCTCGGGGGGCCGGGTTAGGGAGGGGGGTGGGCGGGCCACTTCTATTGGTCTTTCGTTTATTTATTTTTCATCCATCTTTGTTCTTCGGCCGGTATGGGTCTCCCATCGCAGTGGCCTCTGTTGTCGCAGAGCACCGGCTCTGGGCGCATGCGCTCTGGAGCTCCGGCTTGGTAATTGGGCACATCAGTCCAGCCGCTCCAGGCACGTGGGATCTTCCCAGGCCAGGGCTCGAACTGGCGCCCCTTGCACTGCAAGGCAGTGTCCTTACCCACTGGACCACCAGGGAAGCCCAAAAGAACATTTTTGAGGATGATTTCAATTATTAGTCTTAGCAGGTGGAAAGATGGTATTAACAGAGATAGAGGAGATTAGAAGTAATAAATGTGAGAAGGAACATGATGGCTTTGATTCAAGACATTTTAGTTTGAATATCTATTAAATATCCAAGTTAAAATGTCATATAATCATTCCCCTATATGAACTTAGGGGGATGTAGGCTTTTAATATCATTTAACATTTTAAAGTGTCACGGGAATAACTAAGTACAAGTGCATAAGACTGGTGTGTGTGTGTTCCTGTCAACATCCTAGTTATGCTTTTGTGCTATGATTTTATACTATTATTTTTATTATAAGATATAGTGGAAACTGGACAAAGGGAACATGGAATGTTTCTGTGTTATTTCTTATAACTGCATGTGCATATACATTTATACCATAGTTTAAAATTTAGTGGAAAAAATTAAAGGACTGTATGAAGTCACAAGGGGATACAGTAGAGAGGGAGAAAGGGTGATTCAGTCCACAGACTGTGCTTTCTGACAATAAAAGGTCAGAGAAATGAGAAGGAATTGGCAAAGGGAAGTGAGGAGTGCCAGTGATGAGGAAAGCCAGTGGATGGACAGTGTTCTTGAAGCCTCGGTTGCCCTGTTTGTATAATGGGAGTGCTAACTTGTTCTTGAGTTCTGAGATTCTGTTGCTGCGTATTGATTATACTTACATCTCATAATTTGTTGTTATGATGAGATAAATTTAGGATGCTATGGATCCTTACCCCTGTTAATAGAAACAGGGACTCTTTGACCCTGAGAAAATTAGATGTTCATGTTTTTCCTTAGCACATTTAACTCTTTCATGTACTCTTGTGAAAGCAGTTCTCTTATGCTTCTGTTAAAGAAGGTAATTAGTTCAGTTTTTCTGAGTTCTGTACTGTAGAACTAACGTCCATAATTTATTGGGAGTGGGTGGGAAGTTTCCATAGTCAAATAAATTTAGGCAATGCAAGTTAAAGTTAAATTGATTCTTTGATATGGGATTCTCCATGCTGTATGTGGCTTGTGAATGTCTAAAGTGAAAAGGTGAAGTAAAAGTGTTAGTCGCTCAGTTGTCTTCAACTCTTTATAACCCCCATGGACTGTAGCCTTCCAGGCTCCTCTGTCCATGGATTTCTCCAGACAAGAACACTGAAGTGAGTTGCCATTTCCTCCTCCAGGGGACTTTCTCAACTGAGGGATGGAACCCAGGTCTCCCACACTGTGGGCAGAGTCTTTACTGTCTGAGCCACTGGGAAGCCCTCTAAGAAAATATTTATTTGACCTTAGAATTTTTTCTTTGAATAATTATTAACTTCTCTTTTTTAACTTCTTTTTTTTTTCTTTTCCCCATCATGCCTCTTTTTGTTTATATTTATTTTCATACATCGTTCATTCTTTGGCCCATGTGGGCCCCCGATCAGAGTGGCTCCGCTCGCTGCAGAGCACCAGCTTTGGGCACATGTGCTGGGGAGCGCAGTCTCCTAACTGACACAGTGGTCCAGCCTTTCCACAGCACGTGGAATCTTCCTGGATCAGTGGTCGAACTGGTGCCCCTTACACTGCAAAGCCGACTCTAGCCACTGGACCACCAGAGAAGCCCTAATTATTAACTTCTTAATCTCCATAGAATAGTGTGTAGAATACTAATCTGGAGTAATCCTTCAGAGTTTATGAACTGGAAAATAAAAAGTAGCTGTGTAGAGTATAGCCTAAGATGGGTTCCTAGAAATTTCACTTATGAATCATTTGTAACTAGATACTAGCAGTGTACATTTTCCTATTTTAAAAAATTATATCAGAAAAATGATATCTGTATTATGTTTTTCCCACCATCGTGCTTTTATTTTTATATTTCTTTTCATCTATCTTTATTCTGTGGTATGTGTAGGCTTCCCATTGCAGTGGCCTCTTTTATTACAGAGCACTGGCTCTGGGCACATGCACTACAGAGCAGTGGCTCATAACTGGACACACCGGTCCAGTTGCTCTGCTGCCCATGGGATCTTCCTGGGCCAGGGATTGAACCAGTGCCCCTTGCACTGCAAGATAGACTCGCTACCCACTAGACCACCAGGGAAGCCCTCGTTTACTATGTTTGGAAAATCCAAATGCATAACAGGGACAGACTAGTTAATAGCTTATTGTGCTTCTGATTACAGCAGTAAGGGATTTTTTTGTTGTTGAAAAGTATAGTTACTTTACATGATTTCATACTGAGAAGCCTAAGAATCTCTCATTTGCTTCTAGGTTCTTTCTGTAAGTCCTTATGCTTAGTTTATCAGTCTACCCACTTACCTACTTTTCTTGAGACTATTTTCAGCCTTTTATTATCTGTTAAGGAGTTTCCTGTATAGTAAAGTTTTACTTCCTACTTAAACAGCTTCAGGAGGTCTTCTTTGTTGCTAAGATGAGGTGATTTGTCAGCCAGCTTCATTTTAAACTCTCTGAGACCCTTCAGGGTACAGTGCGGTGTAGTGGTTAAAGAGCACAGGCTCTGCAGTCAGTTGCCTGCTTTGGAGTTCCTACCTTCCTGTTCACTAGAACACGTGTGACTTGGGGTAGGTTACAGCTTTCTCTGCCTCATTCCTCATTTGTAAAATGCACATAAACATCCACCTGTTCAAGTGATTGGCACACAGGAAGCCCTGCTGCTGCTGCTGAGATGCTTCAGTTGTGTCAGACTGTGCGACCCTGTGGACTCTAGCCCACCGGGCTCCTCTGTCCATTGGATTCTCCAGGCAGGAATACTGGAGTGGGCTGCCATTTCCTTCTCCAATAAGAAGCACTATATAGATCTAAACTTATCATTGTTACACTTACTACTCTTCATGATTTCAGCTCTGCCTGCATTTTATTCAAATCGAATTGTTCTAAACTTCAGCTGGCTTTTCATTCTAACCTCCTCACAATTTTCACAAATCGTTTATGTTAACTTTCTTTACCTCACCCAGTAACTCATAAGAGCTAATCATCTGAAGCATGTATTAGTTATAATAACATTAGATTTTTTGGTGTCTGAAGCTCAATAAACATGTATTTTTTAGGCAGTGGTTGTAACTGCTCCTAGATTCATCTGTCCTTAAAAAAAAAAATACTATTTCTGCCTAAATTATACTGCCTTATACTGAGCACAGTATAATTCATCTCACAGTTTCAGCCTGTTTGTCTGGTTTTGAGATCCTTCCAGAGCCTCACTCTCTATCGTCACTTTCATATTTGCCCAACCTGGGAGAGCTTAACATGGAGAAGCTGCTTTACATCTCTTTTTCTAATATCATTTATTAAAACTTAGGAACTTACTGTTTTCAATTCTGCATGCTGAAAAATATCTTTATCCTTCTGTATAGTGTTGAGAAAGGAGTACAGCTTTGAAATAAGGCAGTCCTGGGTTTAGATCCTAGTTGTGCTTCTAACCAGTTCTCTAGCATTGTGAAAACTACTTCACTTTTATCTTCCTTACTTGTGAAAGCTATGTAACAGTCTTTGCAGGGCAGTTATAAGAAATAAAGATACTCTTTGCACATTAAATTATTAATTTAAATAGTTCAAGTGATTTAAATAATTAATTTAAAAATTTTGGCACTAGCCTAACGGAAAGCAGTCATTCAGTAAGTGCATATTGTTAGCGCCGTTGTTGCTTTACTGCTGCTGCTAATCTTAACTACTGCTAGTTACTGCTATCCCCACTGATGCTCTGGCCGTTACGGCTGTTAATACTGTTATTTACTGCTACTTTCAGGAGGCCCTGGAAACTACATATCAGGGGAATTGTCTTATCATTGAGAGTTTCAGTGGCAGTCCATCTGTGCTGCAGTTATTTGTAATTTTGGCCCCCAGTTCAGAGGTCTTTGAGTAGATGCTTCCAGACTGCTGAATGGATGGCATTTCTTGCAGTGTTCAATTGTACTTCGTATAATTCTCAAAGTTTAGAGTTTGTAGTTCTGACATTTCCTGTGTGAAGACTATGGGAAAAACACCCTTGTTGAAAACTAGTATGAAATCCTCTGTACTTAGAAGGAATTTTTGAGCTTACAGAATATTTTTTTAAAGAAAACCATTTATTAATTACTGCTAGGCGTTCATTTCTAGTCATCCTGATTCCTTACCTAGAACTACTAAGTTGATGAGACTGTGTCGTTGTGCTAGTTGGCAATAGTAAAGCAGCACCCTGTCATATTTTCCCCCCTTTTTTCATAGTCTTTTGTATGTCTATGTCGATTTATTAATTATAACATAGATTGGAAGTAAAGTTTTAAGTTTTGCAAGGTTTATTCTTTTGACAAAAAGTTGAAAATAGATATTTCCCTCTAGGCAGTCTTCAGAGCATAAAAATCTATAGTAAACCCATAGTAATTCAAGCTTGGAAAACTTGGCTACTTAGTCAAAGTTGTTGATTTATTCATTGAATCAAATGACCTAGAGCCACAGTTTGAAGTGACTGTAGAAGTTGGTTTAGTTCTCTGTGACTTCCAGTTTTTTCTAAGCAAAGTATAATGTAAGGGCATTGACCAGAATTAAACCTGGCTCTCTCACTTTATGTTCAGATTACTTCAGTTTATTAATCATGTAAATATGTTTACATTGTTTTGAAGATATAAAAGAGATGCAAAGTGTGTTTTACAGATAAGAATGTATCTCTTTAAATGTAATTTAGAGTACTAAAAAAAATGGAAACATAAAACTGACTTCTTGAAGCTGTGAATTTCTCTCTTGTATTTCTGACTACTGAACTTTATACTTAGCACCAATGGTAACTACATGACTCTTTCATAGTATAAAATAGATAACCCTTCCACATATTCATTGACACCAAACATCAATCCCCTGCCTTCTGTGTGTAAGATTCTTTAAGTGCTGGAAAGGGAAACATGAACAAGGCATAGTTCATGCCACCAGAGTAATTACAGAATAGGCCGTTTGAAATGGAGTCACTGGACCCACACCTTCACAGGCCACACCGTAAACTAATGTCATAATTAGTTCAACCCCTAACATGTGTGTATATTACATTATGTGGTTTCTGTGAAATGTTCTACTAGAAGAGTATCTGAACTTGTTCCAAAGAGAGATACCACTTTGTTACAGTTCTGTCAGCTGAACCAGTGTCATTGATTAGCTTTCGTAAATGTGAGCAGAAAGTAAGTTTTTTAAAAAGCAGAATAGCAATCTTTTAAAAAGTTTTATATTTGAAAATAGTATTTATGTCAAAAACATTTATTTCTACTAACTCTGTTTCCATTGAAGAACATTTAAAGAATCACTCTTATTTTCCTATGAAGTTCTGAACTTACTTGGAGGAATTATTGACTCTGATCATAATCCAAATTATTAAAGTCTTAAATGTTCAAGTCATCAGTGTCTTATTTTCATATATTAGGTTTAGCAGGGAACTGGGGGGGAAACAAACATCTCATCTGTGAGATACACAGAATTTATTTTGGGTTTTTTTTTCTCACTTTAAATGTTAGAAATATAACTGGGGTTGGAGATAATGAAGGATCATGCCCTTAGATTATTTTATCATACCATGGACATTTACTGTCTCAAACCACATCTTTAGTAACTGTAAAACAGTGTTTCTTTAAAATTTTAAAGAAATGCGATGCATTTGCCCATGGAATGTAATTGCAAGTTAGTAAGTAGAAGCTGTGTATCAAAACACAGTGGTTTATGGCATTTTGGACTTCTGCCTTTGATAGCTGATAAGCAGGAAATGATGGGAGACCCACTGAAAGGGAAATATAAGTGAATCTGGTGTAGTTCTTCATTTAGGGCAAACCCTATCGACCTCTACCAGTGTTTCTGAGGTTACTACCATGTTTTTAAATCTACTGATTCTGAGAATAGTTTGCATATACAAAACAGTAAAAGTAAATGAAACATAAAACTGAACTTTTTTTTTACTAAAAGCACCAATGGTAACTACATGACTCTTTCATAGTATAAAATAGATAACCCTTCCACATATTCATTGACACCAAACATCAATCCCTGCCTTCTGTGTGTAAGATTCTTTAAGTGCTGGAAAGGGAAACATGAACAAGGCATAGTTCATGCCACCAGAGTAATTACAGAATAGGCCGTTTGAAATGGAGTCACTGGACCCACACCTTCACAGGCCACACCGTAAACTAATGTCATAATTAGTTCAACCCCTAACATGTGTGTATCGTACATTATGTGGTTTCTGTGAAATGTTCTACTAGAAGAGTATCTGAACTTGTTCCAAGAGAGATACCACTTTGTTACAGTTCTGTCAGCTGAACCAGTGTCATTGATTAGCTTTCGTAAATGTGAGCAGAAAGTAAGTTTTTTAAAAAGCAGAATAGCAATCTTTTAAAAAGTTTTATATTTGAAAATAGTATTTATGTCAAAAACATTTATTTCTACTAACTCTGTTTCCATTGAAGAACATTTAAAGAATCACTCTTATTTTCCTATGAAGTTCTGAACTTACTTGGAGGAATTATTGACTCTGATCATAATCCAAATTATTAAAGTCTTAAATGTTCAAGTCATCAGTGTCTTATTTTCATATATTAGGTTTAGCAGGGAACTGGGGGGGAAACAAACATCTCATCTGTGAGATACACAGAATTTATTTTGGGTTTTTTTTTCTCACTTTAAATGTTAGAAATATAACTGGGGTTGGAGATAATGAAGGATCATGCCCTTAGATTATTTTATCATACCATGGACATTTACTGTCTCAAACCACATCTTTAGTAACTGTAAAACAGTGTTTCTTTAAAATTTTAAAGAAATGCGATGCATTTGCCCATGGAATGTAATTGCAAGTTAGTAAGTAGAAGCTGTGTATCAAAACACAGTGGTTTATGGCATTTTGGACTTCTGCCTTTGATAGCTGATAAGCAGGAAATGATGGGAGACCCACTGAAAGGGAAATATAAGTGAATCTGGTGTAGTTCTTCATTTAGGGCAAACCCTATCGACCTCTACCAGTGTTTCTGAGGTTACTACCATGTTTTTAAATCTACTGATTCTGAGAATAGTTTGCATATACATTATTCAGGGCTTAATTTAATATTGCCAAAAAATTCAAAAAACAAACAAAATAATGGAATTATAGCCCAAGTAGGCATAGAATCTTCTGCCTCCACTGATAATCTTTTGCTTCATATTTTTACACATAAATATTATGTTTCTCCTAATTTTTTGTCTCTGTCTTTACCTGGTTCTTTTTTCTATCCATCTAGAATGATTTTTTATTCTAAATCTACCCTGATGGCCAAATGATACCCATGTCTTTAGAAGTGGGTAGAACATTTCATACTAGAGTTAAATTGATCAACAATGAAAATTAATATCTAATGTATTTTGTTTGAGGATGAGGGAAATATGTCAGAAAAATCCCAAAACATAGAGGATATTTAGGTTAAAAGCTTGAAGAACCTGTGTGGCACACTCAAGTAAAGTCTAGACAGTATGATTGATTCCTAACTCAACTCATGGCCATAATAACAGCTAACATTTATTGAGTGTATACACTAAGTGTTAATTCTCATAAACCAGTGCGATATACACTGTTCTTGCCCCAATTTTTTGGATGAGACAGCTGAGACACAGGCAAGTCATTCACCTAAGGTCACATAATTGATAGGATCCTCAATTTAAATTATGTCAGGTCTTCTGAAGCTGAACTAGGTAGTAATGATAGCCTATTGCTTCCCTGATTGTGCTTGTTCCAGATGTACTTTCCATGAGTAGCTGGATGGGCCTGAGCTTTGGTGTGAAGAACCTTTGTTTCCCCAGGAGGGTAGGCAACAGCTGGTACCATTCAGATGAGAATCTAGCCTCCCAGTCTTAGCATAGTATATCTATGATATATGGGCAGTAGACCATTTCAGCAAGCATGGCATAAATTAGTGTCTTTAGTAAGGTTAATTTGGCAATGATACTCAGCATGTCTTAGAGAGGAAAACATCTAAAGGCAGAGAGATCAAATACATTTTTCACTTTCCTGGCATAATTACAAAGGGAGCCTGATTTGTAAGGGGAATTTGGCTATGCAGTAATGCAGTGGAAATCTGAAGTAGAACCAGTTCTGTTGCTTTAATGGTTTATTTAGTATTTTAGGCTATAGATTTTTCTCATTTGCAAGATGGGGGCAGTTGGATAATCTGTTAGGACTGTCTAATTGTTATTTTTGAATTATTGATTGAAAAATAAATAGTAAAATGTGGTGGTTCTGGGTGATGATAGGGATGATTAGTTTGGACGTGATCACTGGAATTGTCCCAGAGGAACCATACAAAACTGAGTAAGTCTGAGTAAAACTGAGTAAGAAATTTTTAAACGAATGTTTTGCAGGCACAGCAAATTCAGTAAATCGAAATTGAATTCATGTTTCCTGCAAAATACGCTTTTTATCCCCATGAATTCCTTACCTTGGTTAATGGCATTTCCATTCTCTTACCTGAACTCAAGGCCGACACGTAGGGGGTCATGTTTGCTATCCTCATTTACCTTTACCTAATTGGTACTTACATTCTGTTAGTTTTACCTTATGTATTAATTCCCTTAAATCTTCCTCTTCTTTAACACTCCTACTGCTTTACTTGGTACAGTCATTAGCTTTTTTCTCTTTTTTTTAGGAACAAAAAAGTTACTATTAATACATTAAATATTTCATGATACAATAATTACATGAATACAATGACATAGAAATTTCTGGGACTTAGGAGTAAGCAAAATAATGACCAAAAGTTTTTCTCCCTATTTCTGAATAGACCGGAAGAATCCTTGTCCTGCGTAGGGATCATAGCTGAGTAAGCATTAGGGAAGAGTACCAGTAACTGAACTGTTTGTAGTTGAGATGCCTTGTGACTTCCCAATTTCTGTGGCCTTCTCATTGACACTTTGTGTCTAACCTTTTTTTTTTTTTTTTCTGAATCAAAAACTAGGACCATATTTTGATTAAAAAAAAAAAAAAAAACTTAGTCACTTTGTTGTTCTTTTATCAGTCATTAACTCTTATCCAGGCTTCCTGTCTGGAGTTTATTCTCTTCTGATACTGCCTTTATTCTCTCTGATGCACACATCTGATCACAGTTTCTTATTAACCTTACAATAAAATTCTCAGCTCACTTTAGTGGGACAATCAAGACCTTTCCTAAAATAGCCCTTGCTGCCTCTTCAGTTGTGGCATCAACTACTCTCTCATTCCCTACCTTCTACTCACATGAGGCTGCTCTGTATTGTATTGTTGCTGTCTTGTTTTGCATTGTTTTACATTCTTTTGCTTTTGCTCTGCCTTGACTCTCTTTTCCTTGCTTTGCTAACTCCTGCTCTAGGTGCAAAACCACGTTCACTGTAGTATCTTCACTGCTTTCTTGCATCTTTCCCCTTCATGATGACCCCGTCCTTGGTATAGCCACAATATAGGTGTCTCCTTTTGAACACTTCACAGTTCTATACATATTTGCTTCAGTGCATTTCCTTGACAACTTTGTACTGGAGTTGTACGTGCATCAGGTACATGATGTATGTACAGCCTGGTAAGTGTTTAGATCAGTCAACCTTTCCGCACGTCTGTTAACACAGCTTTCAGAATGAACAATCAGAAATGATGCACTAGCTGTTTTTATTTGTATGATGAAGAGTATCCAGAATTTAATTTTGAATATGTGAGTGGAAGGTCTTGAGAATTGATTGACTTTACTGGTGGCTTGTAAATCTTTTCAGCTTCTTTAGTTTGCTTCTGAGTTTTCTTAAAGATGTCATTTTGAAAGTCAGCATTAAATTTTTTGACTTTTAAATGTTGTTAGAAGGAAAAATGTGGTCTGACTGAAATGAATATGAGCATTTTTAACTCTTCCCTCTACCCCATGGTGTATTTATAATATGAGTGAAACCTCAGAAGAACACAGTGATGCAGTTTAACCAGAATACTCATTTTACTTGTAGCTTTGGATTGATCATGTGATCTGCAGAAAAATTACAAGTAGGGACATTTATTTCATTTTGAATTTTAAAAGAAAGGAGGTTTACATACTGAAGAAAAATTATTTGCAGTCTTGATCTCTAATGGTGGTGGTTGAAATTCATGATGACCAGTCAATCCTATTTTTTAACATTGGAATCTTAGTGTTTGTTTTAAATGTTATGCCAAATTTATTGAAAAAAAATTGCAACGTGCACAGGTGAAAAGTATAATTATCTAATGGCAGGTCATTAGCTCAGAACTTTGAGCTTAGCAAATTTCACTGTCTCCGACCAAGCAATTGAGTATCTCAAATGATGACTATTTCAGCAGGCATCTTTAATGAATAAGATTAAAGGTAAGAACATTTTTTTCTTTTCAGAAGTGTTAGTGAAGTGTATTATAGTACTTGTTTCAAAATTTGTTAATCTCAAAGTATACTTTTATAGTTATAAAAATGTGGTGTACATTTTAATGATGAATTCATAACTCAATGAAATTTTATGTAGTATAGTTTTTCTGGTTCTTCAGATTTGTTTTTCTGAATGTTTTCACTGGTTATTACAATTTTGTCCCTTAAGCAGAATACCATTGTGGTTAAAGCCACACAACAAGATTGGGAACATAAACCTCTTACTGCTACTTATTTCAGGAATTCACTTTGTTCTCAACTACAAGTGTCTTAGCCAGTGAAATAAAGAGCAATAAAAACCTGTCACACCTCCCTTGCAGAGATATTAAGAAAATTCAGTTTCCCCAGTTGAAATGACAGCAATAATAGTAACACATGCTTATTTCATAGCTTTCATTTTAATTGCTACATAAAAAGTTTAATACAATAGCTATATGTGAAAATGATTAATGTGGTAATGTTTCCTTTGTAAGAATTTGAGGTCAGTCTTTGATAACAGTTGCAACAACAAGCTGAAAGGAGAATTATTTTATAAAATATTTTTAAACTACCTTGTAACCAATACTTATAATAGCTTTGTAACAGTTGTTCAAAATTGTGTTTTAAATTATTGAATATTTAGAAGTAAAAAATCAATTAATATCTACTTTTTGCTTCTTCCAAGAAACAAAAATTTTTGTTTTCTTACAACTTTATACGTTATTCTTAAAACAATTATTTTCCCACATAAATTGTTAAAGCAATGAAGTTGTATTGTACACTTGATTTTAGTTCACCTTTATGAATATTCTTGTTCACAATTAAATACCTGAAAGAGTTATACAATTGTTTACCCAAAACATGATAGACACATATGTATTTTGTCAATTTTTTGTGCAAGTTTGATTCATGTAGATTTATTCAGTGAAATTAGTTGAAAGCTATTGTACACACTAACAATATAGTATTTCTACAGAAAGGACATGTCCTATTCCAAGTTGTTTACATCTTCATGTAATAACTAAAATATACATAAGTAATTTACATAGTTCTTATTAATATGTAGGAAAATAGTAGCATTTATGAATCTAATTTTTAAAATATGCTCTCAGAGAATGGATAAAGAAGGGTGTTTGCCAACTCCGTTTCATTGAATAGCCATGGGATTAGCTTCTAGGGTGGCTGACATTTGTGCCCAACCAGATGTCTTCATTTTTGTCCGTGAAATTTGTCAGTATAGTTGTTGCTTATGTTAAACATGTTAATCCTTAAGTATAGATTAAGCTTTCATTAGGTTATGAATCACTTAACTGTTTATTCATAGCATTTCTGATCAGGTAGATGCTACTTATGTAGATTAAAATTGTTCAATTTATTATATCACCAAATATTTAGTCATTAGCAGTTTAAAACAGAGATCCTTTGGAAAAACTAGTTTTTATGTTAAATTGATATTTTAAAAATGATTTTATAGATGACATTTGCCTTTATTAATATTGTGATAAGTTATAGTTAGTATTTTTTAGAAATCAAAGTTTAAAAATTTGTAAAATACAGTTATTGAGCTATGGTCATGAGAGTTTTTAAGAGAATATATTCTTCAAAATTCTAAATTATTTCTGTAGTTTTACCACCTCTAAGTGTAAGTTAATTGTAATATACATTGAAATAACATTACTATTTTGAACTTTATAACAGATAAAACATTTATATTCTCTCACTTTTTGAGTTCTATAATAGACAATACTGATGTATGTTATATAATTGGGCATATAACCTGCTTTCATTTTTTAAAGAGTAATTCTTTTTTTGAGACTGTTTTACTAATTTGCTATGTCTCTTTTTAAAATTATACTTAACATAGAAAACATTTGTTAAGTGATCTTGTTTTTAGAGAAGGAAATGCTTATCTGTATTCATTTAGAACATATATTGAGCCTACTGTTTAGTCTCGTGTATTTTATTTTGCCCTTAAAATATTTATTACAGAGGTAATTTACTATTATAGTACAAATGGGCATCTACATTTAAATTTTTTAAGCATGCAAAAAAAATCTGTTTTGTATTTATATATTGTAAATATAAAATTTACATAGTTCTTATTAATATGTAGGAAAATAGTAGCATTTATGAATCTAATTTTTAAAATATGCTCTCAGAGAATGGATAAAGAAGGGTGTTTGCCAACTCCGTTTCATTGAATAGCCATGGGATTAGCTTCTAGGGTGGCTGACATTTGTGCCCAACCAGATGTCTTCATTTTTGTCCGTGAAATTTGTCAGTATAGTTGTTGCTTATGTTAAACATGTTAATCCTTAAGTATAGATTAAGCTTTCATTAGGTTATGAATCACTTAACTGTTTATTCATAGCATTTCTGATCAGGTAGATGCTACTTATGTAGATTAAAATTGTTCAATTTATTATATCACCAAATATTTAGTCATTAGCAGTTTAAAACAGAGATCCTTTGGAAAAACTAGTTTTTATGTTAAATTGATATTTTAAAAATGATTTTATAGATGACATTTGCCTTTATTAATATTGTGATAAGTTATAGTTAGTATTTTTTAGAAATCAAAGTTTAAAAATTTGTAAAATACAGTTATTGAGCTATGGTCATGAGAGTTTTTAAGAGAATATATTCTTCAAAATTCTAAATTATTTCTGTAGTTTTACCACCTCTAAGTGTAAGTTAATTGTAATATACATTGAAATAACATTACTATTTTGAACTTTATAACAGATAAAACATTTATATTCTCTCACTTTTTGAGTTCTATAATAGACAATACTGATGTATGTTATATAATTGGGCATATAACCTGCTTTCATTTTTTAAAGAGTAATTCTTTTTGAGACTGTTTTACTAATTTGCTATGTCTCTTTTTAAAATTATACTTAACATAGAAAACATTTGTTAAGTGATCTTGTTTTTAGAGAAGGAAATGCTTATCTGTATTCATTTAGAACATATATTGAGCCTACTGTTTAGTCTCGTGTATTTTATTTTGCCCTTAAAATATTTATTACAGAGGTAATTTACTATTATAGTACAAATGGGCATCTACATTTAAATTTTTTAAGCATGCAAAAAAAATCTGTTTTGTATTTATATATTGTAAATATAAAATTAAATACTCAATGCTTATTTTGTTTTAAAGATTAAAAGATGAAGCTCCCAGAAAGGAACAAGAACCTGTGTCTGAGGTAAATTATGTTTTATTTCCTACCTCTTGACGATTTATACATTTAAAGTATTGTTGGTGTGATTTTTAAAACACTCTGATATATGTACATCACTAAGAATTACTGGCGTGTTTTCAGAATGAAAAAATTGAGATTTTTGTTTTCATTATACATATAAAAAATCTAACTCAGTTAAATTATAAAGTGGTTTATTTCAACAAAGACATCATTTCATTTCACATATTTGTTACTTAGTTAAATTAGTAAGAAATGGAGATAAGTTTATGACTTAAAAATTCTGAAATCATTAAAATATCACATATTTGACACATTGGAATATTAATCTTTTGAGGAGATTTTATTTTCTGAGGCTCAAAAAGATTTTAATAATTTTTAAAGTAGAAATATTTTGAATACATTTTGACTGTCTTAAACAGGCATCTGAGTATAACACTCAGAGTTATCATAATTTTTTTACTGGACAGTCTGGGTTTCCCTGGTGGCTCAGTGGTAATGAATTAACCTGCAATGCAGGAGACATAGGCTCGATCCCTGGGTTGGGACAATCCCCTGAAGATGGAAATGGCAACACACTCCAGTATTCTTGCCTGGGAAATCCCATGGACGGAGAGGCCTGGCGGGTTACAGTCCATAGGGCAGCAAAAGAATCGGACATGGCTTAGCGACTAAATATTAAAACTAAGCCATCTAATATATGAGTGTAGAAATAATTTTCCCTTTGTGTTTGCTTTCTTGGTGTCAGCTGTTGAAATATTGCTTAATATAACTTACCTCTTTGAATAAATGAAGCAATGTAGGTTGCAAATATTTTGCTTTAAAATTCTTATCTAGAAAACATTTGTTAAGTGATCTTGTTTTTAGAGAAGGAAATGCTTATCTGTATTCATTTAGAACATATATTGAGCCTACTGTTTAGTCTCGTGTATTTTGCTTGGCCCGTAAAAGATTTATTACAGAGGTAATTTACTATTATAGTACAAATGGGCATCTACATTTAAATTTTTTAAGCATGCAAAAAAAATCTGTTTTGTATTTATATATTGTAAATATAAAATTAAATACTCAATGCTTATTTTGTTTTAAAGATTAAAAGATGAAGCTCCCAGAAAGGAACAAGAACCTGTGTCTGAGGTAAATTATGTTTTATTTCCTACCTCTTGACGATTTATACATTTAAAGTATTGTTGGTGTGATTTTAAAACACTCTGATATATGTACATCACTAAGAATTACTGGCGTGTTTTCAGAATGAAAAAATTGAGATTTTGTTTTCATTATACATATAAAAATCTAACTCAGTTAAATTATAAAGTGGTTTATTTCAACAAAGACATCATTTCATTTCACATATTTGTTACTTAGTTAAATTAGTAAGAAATGGAGATAAGTTTATGACTTAAAAATTCTGAAATCATTAAAATATCACATATTTGACACATTGGAATATTAATCTTTTGAGGAGATTTTATTTTCTGAGGCTCAAAAAGATTTTAATAATTTTTAAAGTAGAAATATTTTGAATACATTTTGACTGTCTTAAACAGGCATCTGAGTATAACACTCAGAGTTATCATAATTTTTTTACTGGACAGTCTGGGTTTCCCTGGTGGCTCAGTGGTAATGAATTAACGTGCGATGCAGGAGACATAGGCGCGATCCCTGGGTTGGGACAATCCCCTGAAGATGGAAATGGCAACACACTCCAGTATTCTTGCCTGGGAAATCCCATGGACGGAGAGGCCTGGCGGGTTACAGTCCATAGGGCAGCAAAAGAATCGGACATGGCTTAGCGACTAAATATTAAAACTAAGCCATCTAATATATGAGTGTAGAAATAATTTTCCCTTTGTGTTTGCTTTCTTGGTGTCAGCTGTTGAAATATTGCTTAATATAACTTACCTCTTTTTGAATAAAAATGAAGCAATGTAGGTTCAGCATTTATCTTTTGAGTAGCATTTCTCTCTTGTAGACTGAGTAAGTAAAGCCTAGACTTACCAGCCTTCTACCAAGTATCTGTCTTCCACAGAAAGTGGAAGTGTTTGAAAGGTTTTGAACTATAAATTAACGTTTTTACTGGATATATGATTTCTTGGTTATCTGTTTATTCTTGAGTGCGTTTTGGTGTTTGTGGTTTTGAGGAATTGGTACATTTTATCTAAGATGTTGAACATATATGTATACAATTGTTTGTAGTATTCCCTTATTCTTTTAATGTCTGTAGGGTCTGCAGTGATAATCTTCTCTTTTATTCCTGATATCAATTGCTTGTGTGCTCTTTTTTTTTTTTTTAATGTTGTCATATATGTTACTTTTAATTAGGTTATGAAGACAGAAATGAGTCTTACCATTTTTGTTTTAAATAGTCTTTTGTTAGAGCAATTAAATACTTAAAAAAATTATATTCATCCTTACTTTTACTATTTCTAGTGCTCGCTCTTTATGTAGCTTTTGGTTTCTGTCTGGTATCACATTCCTTTTGCCTAAAGAATTTCCTTTGAAATACCTCATGTTGCAGATTTACTGTTAATTATTTACTCCATGCTCATGCTTTTTTCCTTCAAAAAAATCTTTTGTTTTTCATTTTTGAGAGTAAATTTTTGGTGAGTATAGAATTCTGGATTAACTGCTTTTTCTTCTAGCAGTTTAAAGAAGTCATCTTAAAAAAAAAAAGTCGTCTTGTGTCTTGGTTCGCAATTTTTTTTTTTTTTTTGGCCACTTCTATTAGTCTTTCATTTATTTCCATCTTTGTTCTTTGGCCTGTGTGAGCTCCCATCGCAGTGGCCCCTCTCATTGCAGAGCACCGGCTCTGGGCGCATGTGCTCCAGAGCTCCGGCTCGGTAGTTGGGCACATCGATCCAGCCACTCCACAGCACATGGGATCTTCCCAGCGTATTCTTGATGAGATGTCTAGCTGTATTTTTATCCTTGTTTCTATGTATGTATGTGTTTTTCTTGGATTAACCTCAAAATTTTGTTTTTATTTTTAGTCCTTATTAGTTTGAACAGGATGTGTCTAAGTCTGGTTTACTCATCTGTTTATGTATTTATCTATTTATGAGTTTATTTTTGGCATTCATCCTGATTTGTATTCTTGATCTGTCCTGTATCTTCTACTTCTGAGGTTTCAGCTTTGCACATGTTACACAATTTAACGTTAATCACTGTCCTTAGATGCCCTGTTCTCGTCTCCCTACCTCTCCTCTCCCTGTACTCTTTATTCTCTCTTAGTGTTTCAGTTTGGGTAGTTTTTATCTGTTGACCTGTTTACCAATTCATTTTTCAGTTATCAAAAATATTTTTCATTTCATTTTTGTCATTTTGTTTTCCTTGAGTTATTTTCCCTAGCATTGGATTGATTCTTACAGTTTGTGATCCTTTCATATATTTCCCATCTGATCATGCATATTGTTTTCCTTTTTCTACCAAAGCATTTAACATACTAATCATAGTGATTTAAAGTTTCTTTCCAACAGCTCTAACGTATGGGTTATATATACGTCTGGTTCTGCTGATTGTTTTATCCTCTAACACTCTAACAGTATAGGTTTTCCTGTTTTGTTTTGTTTTGTTTTTTTTCCCCTTGCTTTTTCTGTATATGTTTGGTTGAAAGCAAGGCATTATATGCTGGATTGAAGTAAATAGTATTTGTATCTGAAAATGGGCATACCTTTTCTCATTTTAGGACCATTGGTAGTGGCATTTGGTCCACCTAGTAGTGAGTTGACTTGTTTGTTTGTTTTTTAATTTTCTATCACTCTGGTTATCCTCCATGTACTACCAACATCAATTCCTACAGTATTTCCTTGTGCTTAGGGTAACAGTTACGTAACTGGAGGTTTATTTCCTTGGTATACTTGCTCCACACTCAGCTTTAGTCTTTTCTTGTGAGACTGAGCCACGGAGGTAGTCTCTGTGTCTCTGCACCCTTGCCTTTCCAACAACACTGTCATTTGATCTTTGCTATTCTAGTGGTGGGTCGTGGGCGTTGGTGTGATGTTCTCTTTTGTTCTGAGGCTTTCAAACTTCCTCAGTTTTTCTGGGTCTAGAGAATGGGAATGTTTTCTTCCATTACTCAGCCACAGTCGGCCCCTATGCCCTTGGGACAACAGGAGTTCCCTTTCTTTTTTCCATATATGAAAAGGCATGGACATAAAGAAAACTTACGAATTCATCATTTCATAGCATTGTCCATTGATTCTTTCCTGGTGTAATCATAGTTGAATCAATTCATCAAACTCTTACTTTCCTTTGATTGCCCTGTTCCATCTATGTCAAATGAAACCTACCTTTTCATATATAAACCAACTTTCTTAAGTTTATTTTTTGTTGTTGTTAGAAAAAGCTATGCTAAAAATTTAGCAGGACATAAGCAGAGTTAAAGGAAGCTGTATTAAATGGAAGGCTATATAGAACAGTTTTAGTATGGGTACTTCTTTCAAACACATATGTGGTGTGGATAGTCCCTTAAATAAACCTCGATGTTAAAGTACACATGTGATAGCATGAATTAATCTTTAAGATTTTGATCAGATGCATTGTAGTGGAATCAGTATTATACTCCAGTATTTTCCTGTTGTACTTTTTTATTTTTATGTTTCCTCCATCAAAATTAATTCCTTTCATAATATTTAGATTGTATTTGGAATTTATATTATTTATTGGATTTCTAAAGGAGCCTCTGTTTTGTTGCTATGTATATTCTGTATGTGACAACATTTTATTGCTTTCATATCCTAACTATATGGTAACCATTCCCCTCTAGATTACAGTTAATTTATTTTCATTAAAACTAAGTAAAGAGGTAAGAGAGAGGGGCTTCCTTGGTGGTCCAGTGGGTAAGGACACTGCCTTGCAGTGCAAGGGACGCCAGTTGGATCCCTGGGAAGATACCACGTGCCGCAGAGCGGCTGGACTGATGTGTCCAACTACCCAGACGGAGCTCTGGAGCGCATGCGCCCAGAGCCGGTGGTCTGTGAGGAGAGAGGCCACTGTTATGGGAGGCCCACACAGGCCAAAGAACAAAGATAAATAAATGAAAGATAAATAGAAGTGGCCAAAAAAAAAAAAAAAAAAAAAACCAAGAAAAAAAAAAGAGGTAAGAGAGAAAAGGTGGGTATGGATGCCTTTCTCTTTTCTTGCTTCCTTCCTTAGCTATTAGGGAATACTTGATAGCATGTTTCAGGAATTAGTATTATGAATAAAGAATAAGAAAATTGTTTCCCTGTCCCTAGATGGTCAAAATCTATTAGGACAATTAGACGTGAAAAAGTTATAATCTAGTAAGGTATCATATTTCAAACGTGTCAGCTATGGTATGGTCACACAGGGGTCCACTCAGGATGATTTTATGGTTTTTTTACTCTTTGCTTGTCCATTGATTCTTTCCTGGTGTAATCATAGTTGAATCAATTCATCAAACTCTTACTTTCCTTTGATTGCCCTGTTCCATCTATGTCAAATGAAACCTACCTTTTCATATATAAACCAACTTTCTTAAGTTTATTTTTTGTTGTTGTTAGAAAAAGCTATGCTAAAAATTTAGCAGGACATAAGCAGAGTTAAAGGAAGCTGTATTAAATGGAAGGCTATATAGAACAGTTTTAGTATGGGTACTTCTTTCAAACACATATGTGGTGTGGATAGTCCCTTAAATAAACCTCGATGTTAAAGTACACATGTGATAGCATGAATTAATCTTTAAGATTTTGATCAGATGCATTGTAGTGGAATCAGTATTATACTCCAGTATTTTCCTGTTGTACTTTTTTATTTTTATGTTTCCTCCATCAAAATTAATTCCTTTCATAATATTTAGATTGTATTTGGAATTTATATTATTTATTGGATTTCTAAAGGAGCCTCTGTTTTGTTGCTATGTATATTCTGTATGTGACAACATTTTATTGCTTTCATATCCTAACTATATGGTAACCATTCCCCTCTAGATTACAGTTAATTTATTTTCATTAAAACTAAGTAAAGAGGTAAGAGAGAGGGGCTTCCTTGGTGGTCCAGTGGGTAAGGACACTGCCTTGCAGTGCAAGGGACGCCAGTTGGATCCCTGGGAAGATACCACGTGCCGCAGAGCGGCTGGACTGATGTGTCCAACTACCCAGACGGAGCTCTGGAGCGCATGCGCCCAGAGCCGGTGGTCTGTGAGGAGAGAGGCCACTGTTATGGGAGGCCCACACAGGCCAAAGAACAAAGATAAATAAATGAAAGATAAATAGAAGTGGCCAAAAAAAAAAAAAAAAAAAAAACCAAGAAAAAAAAAAGAGGTAAGAGAGAAAAGGTGGGTATGGATGCCTTTCTCTTTTCTTGCTTCCTTCCTTAGCTATTAGGGAATACTTGATAGCATGTTTCAGGAATTAGTATTATGAATAAAGAATAAGAAAATTGTTTCCCTGTCCCTAGATGGTCAAAATCTATTAGGACAATTAGACGTGAAAAAGTTATAATCTAGTAAGGTATCATATTTCAAACGTGTCAGCTATGGTATGGTCACACAGGGGTCCACTCAGGATGATTTTATGGTGTATCTCTCTTTGTTTAAATACTCTTTTCTCAATTGAAACGTACACATAGTATACAAAATAGGAGCGCTCTATTATTTCTTCAATGAAATAGCAAATTACCTCTGGTCTGTTCCTTTAAGGGTACTTGAGGCTATCCATAAAGGATTTCTAAGGTTTTTGTTTTTGTTGTTATGTTTTAGTTATTTTATTTTGCTTTGTGACTTTTTCAGACACTTGAAAGTTTCAGACTTTGTAAAATTACTTTTTAATTTTATTAAATTAAAAGTTAAAAATTTTGTGTGGATAGTTTATCATGAAAGGAGTAACTCATCTTGCTTACCCTTTTCCATGCAAGTCTTTAGCGGCAGACATTTTCAGCTCTTTTAGCTATTTGATCTAATATTTATTTCCATATTTATAAATAATATAACCTATTTTGATTTGTCTTTTTTAACTCTCGCTGTTACAGTAATTAAGTATTTATTTCTCTAGACCACCATCCCTCCTTTCCTCTTTCTCTACTTTTTCTTCCAGCCCTAGCATCCCAGCCAAGGCCAGAGCTTAGAGTGAGGCAAGGAAGGCCTCCTCTCTGGCAAAAAAATTTAAAGGGGCTTCAAAAACTTCAGTGATCAGATAAGCATTTTCATTTATATTTTTAAGAATAAAAATTAATATGAAGTGATCCATGATTAAGATAATTTCAAAACTATAATTAAGGACAGCGTCCAGCCCTGCCGTTCTATGAATGACCCTGGGAGTAGAGCACATTAAGCACACAAATGCAAAGAAGTCTCATTTCTGTTTTTTTATGATCCTTGTTCAGTCATGGAGTAAAGTGACACATTTTCACTGTTTTCGACTTCATGTGGTACTGCTAAGTAAAAGGAAAAGTTTTGGTTAATTAAAAATTCATGTTTATGTGATTTTCTTTACAACATTATTAAGAGCGCTAAGGTAAGTGATACCAATGTTATTACTTAATACATTTTATAAATAAGATTTGATGAAATGTGAATATTTCTGAAGAAGTATTTTCTTACCAGGAAACTTTATACTTTCTTCACTTAAAACAGTGATGATTTATTGTTACTCACTTGTTTATATAAAAAGTATTTTTCACTACTTTTTTTCCACCACATTGATCTAGAAACCTGGTATGTAGTTTTCTGTTGCTTTTAGTAATTTATTTTTGTATTTTTCACACAAATGTTTATGTAGACCTATTTATTAAGTAGCATAATTTAATATTCAATATTAAATAATACTGAATATATTAATTAAAAATAAGTATATTTAAAATTGGGCTTCTCAGGTGACTCAGACAGTGAAGAATCTGCCTGCATTGTAGGAGACTTGAATTTGATCCCCGTGTTGGGAAGTTTCCCTGGAGAAAGGATAGGCTACCCACTCCAGTATTGTTGTCTGGAGAATACCATGGCTTGTCCATGGGGTATAAATATTTAAAATTTATGCTAAAATTCTTAAATATAACATCTAAAAACTCAAGTGGTCCATTGTTTAGAAGAAGAATGCATGTAAAAATTAGTCAGCCTTATGGGGGGAGTAATAGGTTTGGTATAAAAAGATATTTTAGCTCCATAAAATGTCTTATGGTGACACTAATAAAATAGAATGACTATGAAATTTAGAGTTAAATAAAGAAATTTTTTAATTATGTGAAAAAGATAAGAAAATGAAATACTGGAAATTTCAGAAGCTAGTAAATATAATCATGTGCAAGAATATAAGAAGCTTCCTTTGAATTAAAATGTTAACTCATCATGGCCACCTGTTTCTAATAAAGTAAAATCATTTTAAAGAGAATAGCCCCATCCAAGGACAAAATACAGATTTTAGAGTATATGTTTCATGTTGTGGGCAAAGATTTTTAAAAGCTGGGTCTTTAAAAAAGTCTAGTGGTGAGTTAATTCATTGTGACTGGATCATTTATGCCGAAGAACCCTTGTCTTTACTTTGTTTCCTGTGCATTTTTTTTGCAAAAATAGAACAGAATCAAATATTTGTAACTCAAAAAGTGGTTTCAAAGATTGAAAAAATATAAATGGCATTTATGCTAATACACATTTCATTTTTCATTGTGATGTTTTTTTAAATGGAAGTGTTTTTAAATTTTTATCCAAATGGATAGTTTAACAGGTGATGCTTTACAGAATGTGATAAAATATGTGAGTGACTGTACATACTGTATGTTTTGTGCAAAAATAATTTTTCAAGGGATTGCAAGAAATTACTGGAAGTTCAGATGCTCGAATGTTCTAAATCAGTTGAACTAAGATTATTAAAATCATATAGCTAATCATTAAAAATATTCTGTTTCATTTGTATAGTAAAGTTCAAAACAAATTTATAATATTATTAGGAAATCATGTTAAGTTTGAAATACAATGGAGAATAAAAGAAGCAAAGTTTTTCTTACTTTTTGATTATAAATCAGGTATAGTAATTATGAGTGAATGCTTATGATTACTAGGTATATTTACATTAAGAATGATATCATTGCAAGAGAAGAAAGCTTTTACTTATTTGAAACAAAAGAACAAGCTAGATGTTTATACCTCAATAAAGCTGTTATTAAAATAAACCAGACGTGGAATAGCTTCTCACATTGGTGGCTTGGTCACTAAATCATATCCAGTTCTTGCGACCCCATGGATTATAGCCTGCCAGGCGCCTCTGTTTATGGGATTCTCCAGGCAAGATTGCTGTAGTGGGCTGCCATTTCCTTCTCCAGGGAATCTTCCTGACCCAGGAATCAAACCCAGGTCGTCTACATTGCAGGCAGATTGTTTACCATCTGAACTATGAGGGAAGCCCAGCTTAATCACATGATTAACAAGTTAGAGATGATATTTGTATTAAAAAATTGTCCCGGCCAGAGTATAATAATGAAGTAGATATGGCAGATATATACAAGCGTGAATAAGCCAGTATTTCTCTCCCAAAATAATTATGCCAAATTTGTGCCTTATTCAGTTCATAATCATAATTTAATATAAAATGCTACATATGTGAATTCAAATATGATCATCTATTTTTAGTATTATACAAAGGATACGTATTTTAGGAGTTGGATAATATAGTGAGGAGATGGAATATTCTTGTCAGTTCTGAAAGCAATATTAAAATCACATACAGATACCTGATGGGCATTAAATGCAAGCAAGATAAGTGATACTTTGCGTATGGATTAGAGATATTTATAGAATATGAAAAGAAATAATGTTAAATGTCAGAGTATATTATGTTGAGATCAAAACATGGTACAAATACATTACAGATTTTTACAAAAATTATTTGTATGAGATGATATTTTGAACACAGTGGCAAAAGTTTAATAAAGCTTGGCAATCAGAAAACATGACCATATGTAAAGTTTGATGCTTAATAAAAATCCTATTTCTTTGCTTACCACAAATGAAAGTAATGTTGAAAGTGTGTTCAGTGAATATAAAGTGAATGTACAACTTGAGCAAGAGATGTGAATATTCTCCCTGAATTTGAAAACAAATGAAAAATTTTGAAATGCATGAATCACCGTATAAGAGTATTTATATTTATGGAAAAAGTACTTATCAAGTAGACATTAAATTGTAAATTTCTTAACTTCATATTTGAAATAGAAATATGAAAAATTAAATGAAATTTTTTCTTTAGTATTTTACACATTTCAGTATTGGGATTCTCCAGGCAAAGATTGCTGGAATATTTTGGGTTTGCCAAATCATATCCAGTTCTTGCGACCCCATGGATTATAGCCTGCCAGGCGCCTCTGTTTATGGGATTCTCCAGGCAAGATTGCTGTAGTGGGCTGCCATTTCCTTCTCAGGAATCTTCCTGACCCAGGAATCAAACCCAGGTCGTCTACATTGCAGGCAGATTGTTTACCATCTGAACTATGAGGGAAGCCCAGCTTAATCACATGATTAACAAGTTAGAGATGATATTTGTATTAAAAATTGCCCCGGCCAGAGTATAATAATGAAGTAGATATGGCAGATATATACAAGCGTGAATAAGCCAGTATTTCTCTCCCAAAATAATTATGCCAAATTTGTGCCTTATTCAGTTCATAATCATAATTTAATATAAAATGCTACATATGTGAATTCAAATATGATCATCTATTTTTAGTATTATACAAAGGATACGTATTTTAGGAGTTGGATAATATAGTGAGGAGATGGAATATTCTTGTCAGTTCTGAAAGCAATATTAAAATCACATACAGATACCTGATGGGCATTAAATGCAAGCAAGATAAGTGATACTTTGCGTATGGATTAGAGATATTTATAGAATATGAAAAGAAATAATGTTAAATGTCAGAGTATATTATGTTGAGATCAAAACATGGTACAAATACATTACAGATTTTTACAAAAATTATTTGTATGAGATGATATTTTGAACACAGTGGCAAAAGTTTAATAAAGCTTGGCAATCAGAAAACATGACCATATGTAAAGTTTGATGCTTAATAAAAATCCTATTTCTTTGCTTACCACAAATGAAAGTAATGTTGAAAGTGTGTTCAGTGAATATAAAGTGAATGTACAACTTGAGCAAGAGATGTGAATATTCTCCCTGAATTTGAAAACAAATGAAAAATTTTGAAATGCATGAATCACCGTATAAGAGTATTTATATTTATGGAAAAAGTACTTATCAAGTAGACATTAAATTGTAAATTTCCTAACTTCATATTTGAAATAGATATATGAAAAATTAAATGAAATGTCTTTAGATTTTACACTTTCAAAAAAGTATAAAAAAATTATTTTCTATAAATTACATCTGATTTACAGAAAACAGCTACTGACTCATTTCTTAAATATTCTGACAATTTAAGTTTTATAGAAATTTCATGTTTAAAGCAATATACAATATCAATAAATTATGATATAACATAAATACTGTATTTGGATATTTTTAAATGGATTAACAGAGTGATAGTCACAATCTTAAAACAATAGCACAGCCATAGTAGCATCCTGCAAAAGAATTTTCAGTAAACTAAGGTAATTTTAAATTATTTAAAATTGTCATTTTGTCAAGAGATATTGCCAAACATGGCAGTTTATTTCTTTGAGAACAAGATTAGAATAAAGAGGGCTTCCCCTGGTGGTCCAGTGGATAAGGACACCGCCTTGCAGTGCAAGGGGCACCGGTTCGATCCCTGGCCTGGGAAGATCCCACGTGCTGCGGAGCGGCTGGACTGATGTGTCCAATCACCGAGCCGGAGCTCTGGAGCGCATGCGCGCTCTGCGACAACAGACGCCACCGCGATGGGAGGCCCGCAGGAGCCAAAGAACAAAGACGGATGAAAATAGAGAAATGAAAGCTCAATAGAAGTGGCCCGCCCGCACCCCTCCCTCCCCAACCCGACCCCCGCCCAAAATAAATAAATAAATAAATCTTTAAAAAAAAAAAGATTAGAAAAAAGAACAGATTTTGAAAATGTTATTTATATGCTTGCTTCCAGTAAAGCCAATAAAATAAAATGGTAATAAATTCTGGTTTGCATAGGCATAAAATGTTTAAACTTAAACTGCTATTTGAGTTTAATATACCAACTTTTCAACTTGTCAGATTTTTCAACTACTTAGGTGTTCTGTGAGGAAGAACTTTTAAAAATATGCAGAGAGGAGGATTCTAAGAAGATATCATAGTAGGAAGCACCAAGAGTCTGGCTCCCCACCTAGACAGCAGTTGCACAGACTGAATCTATCTGATACCATTGTGTTAAAGCTGTTAATTCTGTTGAAGGCTTGTAACTTCCAGAAGACTTGAAGAGTGACTGTACTTCCGTCAAGTCAAGGACTGACATTGTGGCAGCCATATGGCAGGCAACTGTGCACATGTTCCTAGGGCAGTTCACACACGACTTATGGGAGCCAGAGTGGTCAAAAAAGACCTTGTTCTCCAGATAACAGCTGTTGTCATTGATTGCTGCTGCTTGTCACAGAGCTGAAGATAAAGAAGTGGGCACCGTATCGTTGTACCTACCCCTCTTATTGCAAACACTTTCCCCTCCAGCTGAAGTGACTTCCAAGGGATTTCAGTGGACAGCCCTTTTTCTCCTTTTGTTTTTCACTTTCCCCCCTTTCAGAAGCCACATATTAATAACTTATTGAATAGTGACATATGAATACTTCTATTATCTGAACCTTATTGACTGGAGTGTTTCAACATTCACTTACATAACAAATTGCCAACCATAGGCATTAGTTTCTGCAAAAAAAAAAAAAATCCCTTGTTCAATAATGTGATAGATAATAGGACATTCAAAAACAGCTGTATATGTGGGTAAAAATAGAAAGTGATTGCATATGCCCAGGGAAAGACTCAAAAAAGACATGAGAAGATCTTAAGTTTATACCTCTGGTTGCTTTGGGAACAAATCCTATAACGATAAATCTTTTTAAATTAAAATTAAATAAGACCAGCAGGTGATAGGCAAGGTGGAGAATCTGATTCCCACAGTTACTACATTATTAGACTGACTGTTGAACAAAAAAATCACAGGGCGTATAATGAAACAGGCAAGAATGACCCATTCAAAATAAAAAAATTCAATAGAAACTGTTGATGAAAAAGACATAATGGCAGATATACTAGACAAAGACTTTAAAACAACTCTATAAAGATGCCCAGAGAACAAAAGGAAGGTGTGATTAAAGTCAAGAACACAGTATGTGAACAAGATGGAAATATAAATAAAGGGGTAGAAACCTAAAAGGAAACCAAAAAAAAAAAATTTTCTGGAGATGAAAAGTGCAATAACTGCAGATGAAAAATTCACTAGAGGGATTCAAAGGCAAATTTGAGAAGACCGAAGGAAAGATCAGCAAGCTTTAAGATAGTAGGAGTTACTAAGTTTGAGGAATAGAAATTAAAGAGTTTGAAGAAAATAGGACACCATTGAGCAGGCTACCCAGCATGTCATGAGAGTCCCAGAAGGAAAGAGAGAAAGGGGCAGAGAGACTGAAGGAAAAAAGATTGCAAATTTCCGCAATTTGTTGAAATACATAAATTTAGACATTCAGAAAACGCAGAGAATTCTAAGTAAGGTGAACTCAAAGAGACCCACTCTGAGACACAATGTAATCAAACTTCTCAAAGATAAAGAGAGTCTTGAAACAAGCAAAGAGAAATGAATCATCGCATACAAGAGATTCTTGATAAAATGACCCACAAACTTCTAATCGGGAACTTTGTAAGACAACAGGCAGGTGGTTGATATATTGAAAGTACCACAAAGAAAATTCAATCAAGAATTCTATATCCAGGGCTTCCCTGGTGGTCCAGTGGGTAAGGACACTGCCTTGCAGTGCAAGGGGTCCTGATTCGATCCCTGGCCTGGGAAGATCCCACGTGCCGCGGAGCGGCTGGGCCCATGTGTCCAATTACCGAGCCGGAGCTCTGGAACACATGCGCCCAGTGCCTGTGCTCTGCGACAATAGAGGCCACTGCGATGGGAGGCCCACACGGGCCAAAGAACAAAGATGGATGAAAATAGATAATGAAAGACCAATAGAAGAGGCCCATCCGCCTCCTCCCTCCCCAACCCACCCCCCCCCCAAAAGAATTCTATATCCAGCAAACTGTCCCTCAGAAGTTAGAGAAATTAAGACATTCTCATGTAAAACTAGGAGAATTCTTGACTGATAGGTCTGTCCTGCCAGAAGTGCTCAAGGGAGTCCTCCGTGGTGAAGTGAAAAGATATTAAATGATAACTTAAAGTTCTGTGGAAAATAAAGATCCCAATAAAGGTAAACGCATGGACAATTATAAATGCTATTATTTTGTAACTGACTTGTAACTGTAATTTTTGTTTTCTGATGTAGGTTAAGAAATGAATGAATTGGGGAAAAAAAAAAAAAAAAAGTAAGGCTGAGTATTTCTCCGACTTTGGTCTGTAACTCCAAATCTCATTTCCTACATAATTTAGGGTACTAATGCATTTAGTTTATCAAAAAGATGTAGTTTTGCGACATCAGCAATCAAAAGGAATGGGAATGGAACAATAAAGAAACAGCTTTTGTATTGATATATTATTCAAGTTAGCCAGTATAAATTTGTATTGGAGAGATGTAACTTTGAGATGTTAAATGTAACCTTCAAAGTTACCCCAACGAAAATAGTTGTAAAATACACATAAGGAGAAATGAGGAAAACATTTCACTACAGAAAATCAGCTAAACAGAAAATAAATCAGAATGCAGGAAATGAGAACCAAACAAGTTATAAGATATATAGAAAACAAAGAGCACAATAATAAGTTCCTCCTTTTCAGTACTTAATCTGAACATAAATGAATTAAATTTTCCAATCAAAAGACAGAGGTTGGCAGAATGGATAAAAACGAATGATCCTGCTACATCCTGGGTACAAGAGACTCACTTGAAATTGAAAGACACAAACCAAAAGTGAAAGCCTGAAAAAAATTGTCCATGCAAATAGTAACCTAAAGAGCATGGATGGCTTTAATAATAGCAGACAGAATAGACTATCAATCAAAAAAACTTGTAAGAGGAAAAGAAATACTATATATTAATAAAATGCAAGAAGGTATAACAGTTATGAATATTTACACACCTAATGATGGACCATTGATTTTTACGAAGCAAAAACTCAGAGTTGGAGGGAAGAATAAGACTTTCTGAAGTAATAGTTGGAGACTTCAGTACCCTCACAGTAACTAATAGAATAATCAAAAAGAGATGGGGAGCTAGGAAGTTTATTAATAAAGCAGTTGGGTTTTGCAGACACATAGAACTCTGCTCAGCAGTGACAGAATATACTTTCTTCTCAAGTGCACATTTTCTAGGATAGACCATATACTAAACTGCAAATTAAGTGTCAGTGAATTTTAAAATACAGGTGTTAAAGTATCTTCTCTGGTCACATCAGGATGAAATTAAAAATCAATAATAAAAAGAAAAATGAAAAATCCATCAGATCATAGAAATTAATACCCTTTAAAACAAAAATACTTGGAAGACAAATTGCTAAAATCAGAAATGAGAGTGGGGACATTAGTACTCTTTCTATAGAAATAAAAAATATATATAATCATAAGAGGGTACTGTGAACTGTATGTCAACCAATAGGATAGCATATATGAAATGAAAAAATTGCTAGCAGCTCAAAACAACAGGACTTAAATCATGAAGAAATAGAAAACCTGGATAGACCCGTAACTAGTAAGAATATTGAATCAGTAAACAAAAATCTCCTAACATAGAAACCCCTTTGACCTGACGACTTCTTGAGTGAATTCTAACAAATGTCTAAATAAGAGCTAGTACCTCTTCTATTACACTTTTCCAAGTATTGAGGAGGAAGCTCATTCTGTGAGATCAATGTTACCCTGATACTGAAGTCAGATAAAGACACTACAAGAAAGAAAACTACAGACCAAATCCCTTATGCCAATCAAAAGACAGAGGTTGGAAATGAAAAGCGAATGATCCTGCTACATCCTGGGTACAAGAGACTCACTTGAAATTGAAAGACACAAACCAAAAGTGAAAGCCTGAAAAAAATTGTCCATGCAAATAGTAACCTAAAGAGCATGGATGGCTTTAATAATAGCAGACAGAATAGACTATCAATCAAAAAAACTTGTAAGAGGAAAAGAAATACTATATATTAATAAAATGCAAGAAGGTATAACAGTTATGAATATTTACACACCTAATGATGGACCATTGATTTTTACGAAGCAAAAACTCAGAGTTGGAGGGAAGAATAAGACTTTCTGAAGTAATAGTTGGAGACTTCAGTACCCTCACAGTAACTAATAGAATAATCAAAAAGAGATGGGGAGCTAGGAAGTTTATTAATAAAGCAGTTGGGTTTTGCAGACACATAGAACTCTGCTCAGCAGTGACAGAATATACTTTCTTCTCAAGTGCACATTTTCTAGGATAGACCATATACTAAACTGCAAATTAAGTGTCAGTGAATTTTAAAATACAGGTGTTAAAGTATCTTCTCTGGTCACATCAGGATGAAATTAAAAATCAATAATAAAAAGAAAAATGAAAAATCCATCAGATCATAGAAATTAATACCCTTTAAAACAAAAATACTTGGAAGACAAATTGCTAAAATCAGAAATGAGAGTGGGGACATTAGTACTCTTTCTATAGAAATAAAAAATATATATAATCATAAGAGGGTACTGTGAACTGTATGTCAACCAATAGGATAGCATATATGAAATGAAAAAATTGCTAGCAGCTCAAAACAACAGGACTTAAATCATGAAGAAATAGAAAACCTGGATAGACCCGTAACTAGTAAGAATATTGAATCAGTAAACAAAAATCTCCTAACATAGAAACCCCTTTGACCTGACGACTTCTTGAGTGAATTCTAACAAATGTCTAAATAAGAGCTAGTACCTCTTCTATTACACTTTTCCAAGTATTGAGGAGGAAGCTCATTCTGTGAGATCAATGTTACCCTGATACTGAAGTCAGATAAAGACACTACAAGAAAGAAAACTACAGACCAAATCCCTTATGAACGTTGATGCAAGTATCCTCAGCAAATTGCTAGTAAACAGAATCAGTGACATATTAAAAGGATTATATACCATGAACAAATCAGATTTATTCCTGAAATGCAGGGATGGTTCAATATATGAAAATTGATTAATGTAATAAGCCATATTACCAAAAATGCAATAATAAGCCATGTCAGTGAAAGAAAACAGCAAAAAACACATTTTCACCTTAATTTATGCATAAATTGTTTTGGACAGAATTCAACACACTTGCATAATAAAAATGCTCAACAACCTATGAATAGAAGGAAACTACCATAGCATAATAAAGCCACATAAGAAAAACCCACAGCAAACATATTCTATGGTAAAAGACTGAAAGGTTTAATTCTTAAGATTGAAAAGAAAGCAAGATACCCACTTTCACTACTTCTTTTCAACTTAGTACTGGGAGTTTTAGGCAAAGCAATTAGTCAAGGAAAAGAAATAGAAGGCATCCAAATTGGAAAAGAGGTAAAATTATGCTGGCAGATGGTATCATTTTATATCTAACCCCCCCCCCACATTCCCCACAGAAATCCTGTTAGAACTAAAATTAATTCAGCCAAGTAATAGAATACAGACTGAACACACACAACTTGTATTTTTATAAGCAAGAAATGAACAATCTGAAAAGGAAATTGCAAAACAATAAACTTACAATAACATAAAAATAAATATAATCATAAGAGGGTACTGTGAACTGTATGTCAACCAATAGGATAGCATATATGAAATGAAAAAATTGCTAGCAGCTCAAAACAACAGGACTTAAATCATGAAGAAATAGAAAACCTGGATAGACCCGTAACTAGTAAGAATATTGAATCAGTAAACAAAAATCTCCTAACATAGAAACCCCTTTGACCTGACGACTTCTTGAGTGAATTCTAACAAATGTCTAAATAAGAGCTAGTACCTCTTCTATTACACTTTTCCAAGTATTGAGGAGGAAGCTCATTCTGTGAGATCAATGTTACCCTGATACTGAAGTCAGATAAAGACACTACAAGAAAGAAAACTACAGACCAAATCCCTTATGAACGTTGATGCAAGTATCCTCAGCAAATTGCTAGTAAACAGAATCAGTGACATATTAAAAGGATTATATACCATGAACAAATCAGATTTATTCCTGAAATGCAGGGATGGTTCAATATATGAAAATTGATTAATGTAATAAGCCATATTACCAAAAATGCAATAATAAGCCATGTCAGTGAAAGAAAACAGCAAAAAACACATTTTCACCTTAATTTATGCATAAATTGTTTTGGACAGAATTCAACACACTTGCATAATAAAAATGCTCAACAACCTATGAATAGAAGGAAACTACCATAGCATAATAAAGCCACATAAGAAAAACCCACAGCAAACATATTCTATGGTAAAAGACTGAAAGGTTTAATTCTTAAGATTGAAAAGAAAGCAAGATACCCACTTTCACTACTTCTTTTCAACTTAGTACTGGGAGTTTTAGGCAAAGCAATTAGTCAAGGAAAAGAAATAGAAGGCATCCAAATTGGAAAAGAGGTAAAATTATGCTGGCAGATGGTATCATTTTATATCTAACCCCCCCCCCACATTCCCCACAGAAATCCTGTTAGAACTAAAATTAATTCAGCCAAGTAATAGAATACAGACTGAACACACACAACTTGTATTTTTATAAGCAAGAAATGAACAATCTGAAAAGGAAATTGCAAAACAATAAACTTACAATAACATAAAAAAATACTTAGGAATTAACTTAGGAAAGAGGTAAAAGACTTCTACAAGGAAACTGTAAAATCTTGCTGAAATAGAGAAGACATAAATAAATGGAAAGACAACCCATGTTCATGAACTGGAAGAGTTAATATTGTTAAAACATCAGCACTACACTAAGCAGTCTACAAATTTATTGCAATCCTTACAAAAATCCCAAAGTTTTTTTTTTTTTTTTTTGCAGAAATAGAAAGCTTAATCCTAAAATGTATATGAAAAGTCAAGGAACTTCAGCTAGCCAAAACAACTCTGAAAAAGAACAAAACAGCAGTCAAACATCCTGATTTTAAAATTTTACAACAAAGCTACAGATAAACAAAACTGTAGTATTGGGGTAAAGACAGACCCGTAGAGGAATGGAACAGAACAGAGAGTCCAGAGTAAACATTGTATATAGGGTCAAATGATTTTTACAAGGATGCTAAGACCAATAGTGAAAAGACATTCTTTTTAATAAACAATACTGGGAAAACTGGATATCCACGTGGAAAGAATTAAACTGGACTTTTACCCAACACTATATACAAACGTTAACTCAATTGATGAGGGGCTTAAATGCAAGATGCTGATTTTAAAATGATAACATTCTTAGAGTAAAACAAAGGACAAAATCTTCTTGATGTTGAAATTGGCAGTGAGTTTTTGGTTAATACACCAAAGACACAGATAATGAAAGAAAAGAAAATTGTACAAATTGAAATTTTTGTGCATCAAATATTCTCTCTGAAAAATAAAAAGACACCCCCTAGAATGGGAGGAAATATTGCCAAATCATACATCTGATAAGGGATTAATATCCAGAATATATAGAGAATTCATGAAACACAATAACTACAAAAACTACCCAACTAAAAAGTACATAAAGGACTCACTTTTTCAGCAAAGTTATATCAATGACCAACAAACAAGTGAAAAGACGTACAATGTCACTAATTAGAGAAATGCAGATCGAAACTACAATGAGGTCCCACCTCACATCCAGCAGGATGGCTACTGTTAAAAAGGAAAAACACACAAACTTGTATTTTTATAAGCAAGAAATGAACAATCTGAAAAGGAAATTGCAAAACAATAAACTTACAATAACATAAAAAAATACTTAGGAATTAACTTAGGAAAGAGGTAAAAGACTTCTACAAGGAAACTGTAAAATCTTGCTGAAATAGAAGACATAAATAAATGGAAAGACAACCCATGTTCATGAACTGGAAGAGTTAATATTGTTAAAACATCAGCACTACACTAAGCAGTCTACAAATTTATTGCAATCCTTACAAAAATCCCAAAGTTTTTTTTTTTTTTTTTTTCAGAAATAGAAAGCTTAATCCTAAAATGTATATGAAAAGTCAAGGAACTTCAGCTAGCCAAAACAACTCTGAAAAAGAACAAAACAGCAGTCAAACATCCTGATTTTAAAATTTTACAACAAAGCTACAGATAAACAAAACTGTAGTATTGGGGTAAAGACAGACCCGTAGAGGAATGGAACAGAACAGAGAGTCCAGAGTAAACATTGTATATAGGGTCAAATGATTTTTACAAGGATGCTAAGACCAATAGTGAAAAGACATTCTTTTTAATAAACAATACTGGGAAAACTGGATATCCACGTGGAAAGAATTAAACTGGACTTTTACCCAACACTATATACAAACGTTAACTCAATTGATGAGGGGCTTAAATGCAAGATGCTGATTTTAAAATGATAACATTCTTAGAGTAAAACAAAGGACAAAATCTTCTTGATGTTGAAATTGGCAGTGAGTTTTTGGTTAATACACCAAAGACACAGATAATGAAAGAAAAGAAAATTGTACAAATTGAAATTTTTGTGCATCAAATATTCTCTCTGAAAAATAAAAAGACACCCCCTAGAATGGGAGGAAATATTGCCAAATCATACATCTGATAAGGGATTAATATCCAGAATATATAGAGAATTCATGAAACACAATAACTACAAAAACTACCCAACTAAAAAGTACATAAAGGACTCACTTTTTCAGCAAAGTTATATCAATGACCAACAAACAAGTGAAAAGACGTACAATGTCACTAATTAGAGAAATGCAGATCGAAACTACAATGAGGTCCCACCTCACATCCAGCAGGATGGCTACTGTTAAAAAAGGAGAAATACACACACAACCCCGCAAAATCTCCAGAACCAGAAGATAGATGATGGTGTGAGGAAATTGGAGACCATGTTTACTGTTGGTGGCAATGTGAAACAGTATAACCATTGTGGAGAACAGTGTGGCAGTTCCTCAAAAAATTAAACGGTTCATCTATTCCTTTTCTGGCTATACACAAAAGACTTGAAACCAAAGAGTTGAAAAGATATTTGTACCCCTATTTTCATAGCAGCAGTGTTTACAATAGCTAAAACATACGAGTAAACCAAGTCCATTGGTAGATGCATGGATAAAAAAATGCATGTGATGGAATATTCAGCCATTTGGAGCAAAAGAATTGTGCAATATGGATGAACTTTGAGGACATTTTGCTGATGAAGTAATCCAGTCAAAAAAAATTGGAGGATTTGGAGATCTTCTCTCCAATCTGCTTTAGTTTGAACTAGTTCGTCTCTAAACTTAATGCATAATTTGTTGTATCAGGATTTTACTTTGCCACTTTCTTGTGTTGGATGTCCTTATTTCCTGAACTGTGAGTTCCTCTTTTCTTGTTTTAACTCCTTATTTTGACGAAATATGTCCTCTAACAACTTCCACAGAAAGGTTGCATCTTTTGTCACTCTAAATTTAAAACTGTATTTACTGCAATGGTATTAATTTTGGCTGAAGTACATAGAAAACATTTTCCTATGTGTTTTTGAAAGTATTGTTTTCATTATATCTGATGCCATTTTTGGTCCACTTAATGTTTATGTTATTTTGTTCTTTGGTAACTTTAATGATTATCTCAAGTTTGAAAATTTCATATGTTCACCCATCATCCTTTTTTCTTTCATTATGGTAGGAATTTGATAAGCCTTTGTAATCTTGAATGTTTATGTTTAGGGGAAATTTTCTTGTTTTATTTCTTTGGAAATTTTTCACTATGGTTTTTTTCTCTGTTTTGTCTCTCTCTCTCTCTCTCTCTCTCTTTTTTTTTTTTTGAAATTCCTGTTAATGACAGCTACTTTACTTTCTGCATCAACTTCTCTCATTGTATGGCATTTTCTTTCTTGCCTTCCATCTTTTTGTCTCTTCATTCAGTCTTTCAAAAAAGACTTTCTAAACTTACCTACTTATTTCAATTGTCACTTTTCTTTAGTTTTTATTTGTTCTTCAGTTGTTTGTCTTCAGTTTTTTTTGTTCTCATTTAATGGATCTGATAATATCTCATACCTCTCCAGAAATATTGTGTGTGTGTGTGTGTGTGTGTGTGTGTGTGTATACATGTCAAAAAGTAAAGCATGAAAAAGTTTATCAACAATCCTATGCTTGTACAGGGACAGAGCAGCTTTGCACAGCTGTATAGCTTATGCATTGCAGCGTGCCACAAGATTCAACCCTGATATATTTATATATACCCATTTATATATATTCCAAGATTTATTGATTTTTATGATTCTAGAAACTAAAAACAGGACATTTCAAAAATATTGTTACTTAAAAATATATAAACATTTTTCTGAAAAATAACTATCAAAACAGAAGAAATTTATTTAGAATAAGTTGTTCTACAGTTTTGCATAACTCTTTAATATCTGGTTAAGCAGAATCTAGATTCTTGTCTTTCTGCATTCAGTCTATTGTGATATATTATTTTGGTTGAAATATATGAAGAATACCCAGCCTTCACCAGTACTTTAATAATATTCTCAGATAATTGTGATACTCTTTAAGACATCAATATTAGACATGTCGAAGTTTTTGTAAAAGTTTGGTGTAGTATGGAATCTGACTTCATGTCACTGAACATTTTGTACTCTGTTTCATTAAAATCTACTAGTATGGCTTATACTTTGATTGGATATTTTATCCATATGTGATTTTATAACATTATGAATTAGTCATTTAGAACATGTTGGTTCACAAGTCACATAGATCTTCCAAGTTTTGACATGTTTCATTATATAAATCAAGTAATCATATTTATTAATATTAGCATTAATTTCATGAGTAGTGGATACAAGTTAATCCTAAGATTTAAAATTTCCTTAAATTTTATTACTGGCAACAAATACTGTCAATTGTTTCTTTTAATATGAAATGCTCACTTTGTAAGTTTTGAAGAAAATGTTCTCTAAATACTCAAGTCTATTCATATTTGATAGTGATTGTTCAAAATAAAAATGATGTTCCATGAAAAAAAAATGTGGCCAAGTTCATCTCACAACTGAATCACAGACCTGTTTTTAGTGTGCAATAGCAGTGTTTTATGCATACTTGGTATTCCATTACACAGAACATTAAAAAGACATGTTCTCAAGGATTGATATTTAATAAAATTAATTTTACTGCTTGTGGGGAATACAGTGACTACTAATACAGTTTTGGTTCAGTGCCAGTGCCTTGATTTGTATTAAGATGCAGCATTTTTACCTACTACTACTTTTGTACTAAACATTTTAGTATTCACATGCCTCCTAAAAGTCTTGCAGGCCTCGTATGTCTGAGAACAACACTCAGAGAACTGCTGACATGGGTTTTGTTGTGAAGGTTGCCTCGTGGATTTACTGTGCTGCACCACCTGCTCAGTCTGCATGGCAATTATTTCGATTTCAACGGAGGAAAATCAGATGCTGAGCTGACGGATTCTTTGGTGGGGAGGATGCTTTCAAAGTCGTTAAGGATGGATACTTTTCTTCAAGGAAGAATCTTCTAAATTTCAGCTGGTAGTGACGTGAGAGGTTCCTCTGGCTGCTACCCGTTCTGGGAGACAGGCAGAGAGATAAATGAGGCTCCCTTTGTTAAGTTTATGGACCCTTTCTAAACTTCTCTGTTTTCTTTCAGTACTTCATATCTGCCTTTTGCCATTCCTGGTGTTCACAAGTCTGTAGACTGTCTCCAGTTCGGAGAGTTAACTTTTGGCCTAAGCAGTAGAGGAAAGGATAGGTACTTGTTGTGTGAGTTGGGGAAATACCGTTTAGATTTCTCAGCAGTATTCATGCTTTATTTTTACCTTTTATATATTGAATATTATACTGAATTTCTCCAAATACCAGGTGTCTCATAGTCTCTGGAAGAACTGATTCTCTTTTCCTTGCACTCTCCTGCTCAGTCACTGAGTTGTTCCCTCTTCCACACTGTGAAGCCAATTTCAATTCCTCTGTGAATTTCCGTCTACAAATTTGTTGGAGTCTGTTTGACTGTATGCTTTGATGTTTTCTTGGTTTGTATGAGTGAAAGTTGTTTTATTTCTTTGCCCTCCTTTGAGCAGTGTTTTGGAGAGTGGGGAAATATGTGTATGTGATGAATACACCATGATGCTTTTCACAGCCATCACTGGAATGGCTTAGTTTAAGCTGGAGCTAGATTGAAGCTTCACCACTTACTGTGCTATTGCCTTGGGTTTTCCATGGATACTTAACCCATGCAGTCTTTATTCTCATTTGTAGAAATGGATTTTTAAATATCTAATAATGAAGATTAAGTGAGATAGTGAATGTGGAGTTCTTAATATACTGCTTCATGCTATCATGTGTGTTCAATAATTTGTAATTGTTATAAACTGTTAGATTGGCCTCTGGCTTACTGAGATTTTGTATTCTTTCCTCCCCAAAAAACATTTGAAATAATCAAAATATTTCATTTGTCTATTGCTTAATATTACTTGGTTTGACCATGGAAAGGTTACCATGACTCCAAATATAAAATCATAATTTCATAAATGTTTTTTATCTAAATACCTGTTTTAATATGTGTCTATAAGATACTATGGGTGATACTTACTGAAATTCAAGGTGTGTTTTACTAGTTTTCTGATTAAGTAATTGTAATTATGGCCCATATTTGAAGGAATATAAAGAAAGCAGGTACTAGTGGGTAACTCTTTCATATCCTTGATTCAGAAGCTTTTGGTGCACTGAAATTCTTAAAAGTTTTAAAAAAAACAATTTTAGAAATCCTGTTTTTAGTTATAAAGGTTATTCTGGTACATATTTTAAGAAATTTTTTTCTGTTTTACTGCACAGCACACTTAAGTTCTTTTTATCTATAAAATTTAGTATAATAAAAGTAGTTTAAGCATAGTTTTGAATATGAAAGAAAAAATATTATTAATCATTTCAGGAAATTGCAAGACCTAGTGTGGATGATGGAGAAACAGAAACGTCAAATTCTGAAAGGTAAACATAAGGAAAAAATGAATCTCTTGAAAGTCATGTATATATAGTGATATTTGAGCTGTGTTTTATTTCAGTTAATTGGCAAAGGGCTATTTAAGTTTGGTATATTGTGTTCCTTTTAATAATGATTTTTTAAAAACATTTATTTATTTTTGGGGGGGTGGGGTGGGGAGGGGGCCAGGCGGGCCACTTCTATTGGTATTTCATTTGTCTATTTTCATCCATCTTTGTTCTTTGGCCCATGTGGGCCTCCCATCACGGTGGCCTCTGCTGTCGCAGAGCAGCGGCTCTGGGCGCATGCGCTCCAGAGCTCCGGCTCCGTAATTGGACACATCGGTCCAGCCGCTCCGCGGCACGTGGGATCTTCCCAGGCCAGGGATGGAACCGGCGCCCCTTGCACTGCAAGGCGGTGTCCTTACCCACTGGACCATGAGGGAAGCTCCGTCTTGCTAATTTTTTAACAGTCTAATCTATAAAAACGTAAACACATGCCTAAAAAATATGTAAGTATAAAACATGCATACATATAGGTTTATGTGTATATCTGTGTGTCTTTACTCTTCCTCTGGTGTGCTAACAGAAACTATTCAGTGAATATAATTCCCTATGCTGCATACTAGAACCCTGTTGTTTGTCTATCTTACAGTAGCATGCACATGTTAATCCCAAGCTCTTCATTTATCCATCCTCCTTTGTTCTCAGTGTCTGTTAGTCTTAGAAACAGGAGAATTCCAAGAGGATCTCAGATTCCTTTTTTCTTCAAAATCTTCTAAACTGCACATTTTTCATTCTGTTATTGTGAATTAACTATTTTAAGCATTATATTTTGTAATCACATATTATCAGTATAAAGAAAGATTGTGAATCTTATGCCAAGCTGCCTGAATTAATACTGTGATTAATTTCAGTCATATTTTGCTCATTTTCTTGGGTCTTACAGGTCAATATCATCATATGCAAAAAAATTATAGTATATCTCTCATTTACATTTATAAAATTCTTATTTTTGTCCAGATCTGATTGAACTATTTATAATTTACAGAAAATGTTAAATAATATAGATGTGACTAGTCAGCTTATTCTAAATCCTTAGTGGAATTTTTGTTAACTTTTTCCATCCAGAATTCTAGGAAAAATTCTAGGTAAAGAAAGGGCTAGATAATTTTTCTGGTGAAGTCTAAGAAACATCTTCAAAAGGTCTTATTCCATGAGTTTCTTTTTAGAGGCAAGATTAATCTCATCAGATTAACAAGCAGTCTGTGGTAAGACACAAAACATTAAGACAGAAGTGGGGAAAGCACTTAATTTACTTTAAAAGACACAGTCATCATTAACTGGAATAAAGTTCTAATTAGAATGTTGGACGCTCTTTTGATAAATAATGAAATATCTTGTGTTCTACTCAAAGATTAAATTTGAAAAAATCAACACCTGAATTTTGAAACTTTTATATTGAAATCCCACCACAGAAGTAGATGAATAGTTTTTTGAAAATACTTAAAGAATAAGATTCTAAAACTACCTATTTGCAACAATTGTAACCATCTTATACCCCATAGCATCTTGTCACTATTTTCATTTAACAGAGGCAATTAAAATCCATTAACTTTCTATGTACTCGTACTTTAAAAAATTTAACAACTTATAAATATATTCTACATATTCAAAAAGCTTCAAAACTAAGGATGTGCAGTATGTTTCTGTTGTATTAAAATTTCAAAATTTTATTTTAATTAAAAATCATTATTAAAAGGAACAAGGCTTCCTGGACCTGGAGGTCCAGTGGGTAAGGACACCGCCTTGCAGTGCAAGGGGCACCGGTTCGATCCCTGGCCTGGGAAGATCCCACGCCGCGGAGCGGCTGGACCGATGTGTCCAATTACAGAGCCGGAGCTCTGGAGCGCATGCGCCCAGAGCCGCTGCTCTGCGACAGCAGAGGCCACCGTGATGGGAGGCCCACATGGGCCAAAGAACAAAGATAGATGAAAATAGACAAATGAAATACCAATAGAAGTGGCCCACCCGCCCCCCTCTCTCGCCACCCACCCCCCCAAAAAATTAGCAGGACGTTTGTGAACGCCTACTTGATTTTGCATAGGAAAACACTCTATAAGAGGACATATAAATCAGAAAAAGAAAATAGGATTTTCCCTGCATATAGTCATTCCTTATTTAAGTACTCTTGCAATTAATAAGCACACTCACATTTTAAAATAAAACAAGCTAGCATATGCACAGGTAAAAGTAATGATAACTAGGACTAAAACTAATGAATAAACTGCCCAGGACTCCTTTTAATATGTAACTACGGAGTTTCTCACTGTTTTGCCTAAGAACGTGGTCACCTCTTAAATTGTAATGTCATGGCAAAGACTGGGGACTGGGTTTCCCTGGTGGTCCAGGGGGGGTAAAGCACTTAATTTACTTTAAAAGACACAGTCATCATTAACTGGAATAAAGTTCTAATTAGAATGTTGGCGCTCTTTTGATAAATAATGAAATATCTTGTGTTCTACTCAAAGATTAAATTTGAAAAAATCAACACCTGAATTTTGAAACTTTTATATTGAAATCCCACCACAGAAGTAGATGAATAGTTTTTTGAAAATACTTAAAGAATAAGATTCTAAAACTACCTATTTGCAACAATTGTAACCATCTTATACCCCATAGCATCTTGTCACTATTTTCATTTAACAGAGGCAATTAAAATCCATTAACTTTCTATGTACTCGTACTTTAAAAAATTTAACAACTTATAAATATATTCTACATATTCAAAAAGCTTCAAAACTAAGGATGTGCAGTATGTTTCTGTTGTATTAAAATTTCAAAATTTTATTTTAATTAAAAATCATTATTAAAAGGAACAAGGCTTCCTGGACCTGGAGGTCCAGTGGGTAAGGACACCGCCTTGCAGTGCAAGGGGCACCGGTTCGATCCCTGGCCTGGGAAGATCCCACGCCGCGGAGCGGCTGGACCGATGTGTCCAATTACAGAGCCGGAGCTCTGGAGCGCATGCGCCCAGAGCCGCTGCTCTGCGACAGCAGAGGCCACCGTGATGGGAGGCCCACATGGGCCAAAGAACAAAGATAGATGAAAATAGACAAATGAAAGACCAATAGAAGTGGCCCACCCCTCCCCCCCCCTCCTCACCCACCCCCCCAAAAAATTAGCAGGACGTTTGTGAACGCCTACTTGATTTTGCATAGGGAAAACACTCTATAAGAGGACATATAAATCAGAAAAAGAAAATAGGATTTTCCCTGCATATAGTCATTCCTTATTTAAGTACTCTTGCAATTAATAAGCACACTCACATTTTAAAATAAAAACAAGCTAGCATATGAACAGGTAAAAGTAATGATAACTAGGACTAAAACTAATGAATAAACTGCCCAGGACTCCTTTTAATATGTAACTACGGAGTTTCTCACTGTTTTGCCTAAGAACGTGGTCACCTCTTAAATTGTAATGTCATGGCAAAGACTGGGGACTGGGTTTCCCCTGGTGGTCCAGTGGGTAAGGGCACCGCCTTGCAGGGCAAGGGGCGCCATTTCGAGCCCTGGCCTGGAGAGATCCCACGTGCCGCGGAGCGGCTGGACCCATGTGTCCAATGACCGAGCCGGAGCTCTGGAGCGCATGCACCCAGAGCCGGCGCTCTGCAACGACAGACGCCACCGCGATGGGAGGCCCACAGGAGCCAAAGAACAAAGACGGATGAAAATAGAGAAATGGAAGACCAATAGGAGTGGCCCACCCGCTCCCCTCCCTCCCCAACCCGACCCCCAACCAAAATAAATTAAAAAAAAAAGACTGGGGACTTTGAATTTTTTTTGTTTTGGTGGGCAGTTTTTTTCCCTTTTTAGAAAATGTCTTTACTTTGAAAGTACCTGTTCAAATACATTTATTATAATAATATTATAATTATGATTAATAATTGTATTATTGTGATTATAATAATATGAAGAAGTAAATAATAAGTAGCTTTATTTTTTCAGTAAACAAGATGAAGCTTCTTCAAAGGATATAAAAAATGAATGTCATGTGGATTTATGTGAAAGCTCATCAACAACAAAAAGTGAAGAAGGTATATCAGTTTCAGATAAAGAAAATAACTGTCTTGAAGATCAGGAAACTGACTCAAAGAAGATCTTCAGTTGTGATTCAGCTACTGATGCAGAAAAAGTGGTGGAAAAGGAAACACAAATAGAGCACATTTGTCAGGCAGTGGAGTTCAAGATGTGCCCACCCGCCCCTCTCGCCACCCACCCCCAAAAATTAGCAGGACGTTTGTGAGCGCCTACTTGATTTTGCATAGGAAAACACTCTATAAGAGGACATATAAATCAGAAAAAGAAAATAGGATTTTCCCTGCATATAGTCATTCCTTATTTAAGTACTCTTGCAATTAATAAGCACACTCACATTTTAAAATAAAAACAAGCTAGCATATGAACAGGTAAAAGTAATGATAACTAGGACTAAAACTAATGAATAAACTGCCCAGGACTCCTTTTAATATGTAACTACGGAGTTTCTCACTGTTTTGCCTAAGAACGTGGTCACCTCTTAAATTGTAATGTCATGGCAAAGACTGGGGACTGGGTTTCCCCTGGTGGTCCAGTGGGTAAGGGCACCGCCTTGCAGGGCAAGGGGCGCCATTTCGAGCCCTGGCCTGGAGAGATCCCACGTGCCGCGGAGCGGCTGGACCCATGTGTCCAATGACCGAGCCGGAGCTCTGGAGCGCATGCACCCAGAGCCGGCGCTCTGCAACGACAGACGCCACCGCGATGGGAGGCCCACAGGAGCCAAAGAACAAAGACGGATGAAAATAGAGAAATGGAAGACCAATAGGAGTGGCCCACCCGCTCCCCTCCCTCCCCAACCCGACCCCCAACCAAAATAAATTAAAAAAAAAAGACTGGGGACTTTGAATTTTTTTTGTTTTGGTGGGCAGTTTTTTTCCCTTTTTAGAAAATGTCTTTACTTTGAAAGTACCTGTTCAAATACATTTATTATAATAATATTATAATTATGATTAATAATTGTATTATTGTGATTATAATAATATGAAGAAGTAAATAATAAGTAGCTTTATTTTTTCAGTAAACAAGATGAAGCTTCTTCAAAGGATATAAAAAATGAATGTCATGTGGATTTATGTGAAAGCTCATCAACAACAAAAAGTGAAGAAGGTATATCAGTTTCAGATAAAGAAAATAACTGTCTTGAAGATCAGGAAACTGACTCAAAGAAGATCTTCAGTTGTGATTCAGCTACTGATGCAGAAAAAGTGGTGGAAAAGGAAACACAAATAGAGCACATTTGTCAGGCAGTGGAGTTCAAGATGTGCCAGAGTTCAGAAAACCTCACTGCATGTGATCAGATTGAAGATCGCAATACCAGTGAAGCTAGATTTTCTTCAAAGAATATTAAGGATTTGCAGTTAACATCTGGTGATGTTCGTGTTGATCAGTTTTTGAGAAAAAGAGATGAACACGAGTCTGTTTGTTCAGATGTTAGTGAGCAAGGCAGTATTCATTTGGAACCTTTGACTCCATCAGAAGTGCTTGAGTTTGAAGCCACAGAGATTCTTCAGAAGGGTAGTGGTGAATCTTCAGCCAAGACTGATGCTGTAGTGTCTGATCAAACTGATGACATTCCTGGAGAAAATAGCCTTAGCACAACAGAGACAACAGGAGACCTGGCAGATGAAAAGGAAAGAAGTTGAAATTAGCTAGGCCTTCTCAGTTTTAGTGTACCAACAGTAAGAGCATTTGGAACAGTGCTATCAGATGAGCTCAGTGTTGCCGTTGCAGAGTGCAGACATGAAAGAAGAATGTGAGGGAGGTCATTCATATCCTTTACCTGTATGTTCAGCCCAGGTTATAAAATCAGTCCATCGTTAATAGCATGATTAGGTCTGAATTTCCAAGAAGTTTTTAAAATATGAGTAAGATTTAATGAAAGTTAAGTTTGCAGTGAAAAAGTTTCATTTGACAGTTTCCAAGGACATGAAACTTGGTGATCAATATGAATTGATTATTGTGATTATAATAATATGAAGAAGTAAATAATAAGTAGCTTTATTTTTTCAGTAAACAAGATGAAGCTTCTTCAAAGGATATAAAAAATGAATGTCATGTGGATTTATGTGAAAGCTCATCAACAACAAAAAGTGAAGAAGGTATATCAGTTTCAGATAAAGAAAATAACTGTCTTGAAGATCAGGAAACTGACTCAAAGAAGATCTTCAGTTGTGATTCAGCTACTGATGCAGAAAAAGTGGTGGAAAAGGAAACACAAATAGAGCACATTTGTCAGGCAGTGGAGTTCAAGATGTGCCAGAGTTCAGAAAACCTCACTGCATGTGATCAGATTGAAGATCGCAATACCAGTGAAGCTAGATTTTCTTCAAAGAATATTAAGGATTTGCAGTTAACATCTGGTGATGTTCGTGTTGATCAGTTTTGAGAAAAAGAGATGAACACGAGTCTGTTTGTTCAGATGTTAGTGAGCAAGGCAGTATTCATTTGGAACCTTTGACTCCATCAGAAGTGCTTGAGTTTGAAGCCACAGAGATTCTTCAGAAGGGTAGTGGTGAATCTTCAGCCAAGACTGATGCTGTAGTGTCTGATCAAACTGATGACATTCCTGGAGAAAATAGCCTTAGCACAACAGAGACAACAGGAGACCTGGCAGATGAAAAGGAAAGAAGTTGAAATTAGCTAGGCCTTCTCAGTTTTAGTGTACCAACAGTAAGAGCATTTGGAACAGTGCTATCAGATGAGCTCAGTGTTGCCGTTGCAGAGTGCAGACATGAAAGAAGAATGTGAGGGAGGTCATTCATATCCTTTACCTGTATGTTCAGCCCAGGTTATAAAATCAGTCCATCGTTAATAGCATGATTAGGTCTGAATTTCCAAGAAGTTTTTAAAATATGAGTAAGATTTAATGAAAGTTAAGTTTGCAGTGAAAAAGTTTCATTTGACAGTTTCCAAGGACATGAAACTTGGTGATCAATATGAATTGATTATTGGAACATTAGTTATGTTAATTAAGCCTTTGAAATTTCCATCAGTCCTAAGTTAAAAGTCCTTATTACCTGTACATCCTTTTCAGTTAACTTAAAGGAAGTGGAAACCACATGCCTTTTGTGAATAATTGATTTAAAATAATGGCTGATTGTCATTGTTAATGAAAGCTTCATTTTGAGTACGATGCTGGTAAATGAAGCATGCTTAGAAGCTAAATTAGTTGATCTAATGAGAATTTGGATGAACATAAACTTAATTTGGGATATAATATAACATTCCAGACTGCCAAAAGCATGTAAACAGAATATTTGAAATCTGTGTACCTCCATACAAGTGTTAGCCTTCCAGGCTGCAAGCTCACCTTAATTAAACTTTCAGTGAAAGTGAAATTATTAAAATAAAAATTTATATTTGTGCTTTGTGTCAGTGTGTAAGCTGTGCAGAAATCCCTTGATGAACTAGTTGTATAAAGTAGAAATCCATTGTTGAAACTCCTGTAGCTATTATGCTTTTCATATTGTTTTCATGCTCTTCTTTAGAAATAGACCCATAAAAATGGTCTGGAAACCAAAGTACAGATTAATGTAGATATTTGTAAAGCAGTAAACTAAAAACATGTCCTGGCATGAATTCAGCCATGTTTAAGTGACTTTTTCTGTAATTGTAAAATAGAAACTTCCAGTGGGACCTGAAGCAGGATGTAAAAAATTGGTTTGGGATATATAGCCTAATTTATCCTTAAGATGGCTGCTAAACTGTTTTTGTTTCCTCAGTTGTTTTTTTTTTTATCATATAGAAAATAGTAGTTACAGAAATGAATAATATGAGTAACAGTAGTTTGCTTTGAGGTACTAAATAAGCTTTTATTTAAAATGCTATGTTTTAACTTCTTAAAATGTGCTTTGAATTCTTAAATTTTGTTTCACTGAATGTTAAATGTTTTAAGTGACTATTAAAATTCTGCTGTATATAGTAGTTTTTGAGTAAATATTTGCAATAAAATTCTGTCCCCAAATAATTTTATTTTTCAGAAAGCTGCTTGAGTCAGATCATCTTTGGCGTCTCTAGAAATTGTATATTGTTCAAGGAAATTTCATGTTAAAACTGCTGGTCGATCTCGTTCTGTATTCTTTAATTGATGCATGATATATTTTAAACTGAGACTTAAAGTACAGGGGGAAACTGATCATATTTACAGAGAATAGATTCACTTTACAAATTCTTCCACTTCAAGAGAATTATAATTTAATATTATAGTTTTCTATCTGCTTGGAAAATTAAAGAGGCCAAATGGGCAAAATATATTATTAACTTATTTTCTTGAATATTTTGAGGGGTGGAGGCAAATATTTTTGTATTTCCTGCTCCTGAGACAAGATGGGGAAAGAAGAACTCATTAACTGTCATCCTTCACCTTGTTGAAACATAAATCTATAGCAGAGAAGACTTTTGGAGTAATTTAAACCTTTGAAGAGCAAGAGGAAGATAAAGTATGTAAGGACCATTTTCTGAATCTCATTCAATTAGTTGCCAAGCCTATCACCTAGTGCTACAAAAATGTAGAGCACTGTATGAAAATAGGTGTCTAAGTGATGCTATAATTCCTTGTGAACTTTTGAGTAGTTCCTTCTACTGATTAAATACAGCTTCTGCTTATAGTAGTGGTATTTAATGTAGATATTTGTAAAGCAGTAAACTAAAAACATGTCCTGGCATGAATTCAGCCATGTTTAAGTGACTTTTTCTGTAATTGTAAAATAGAAACTTCCAGTGGGACCTGAAGCAGGATGTAAAAAATTGGTTTGGGATATATAGCCTAATTTATCCTTAAGATGGCTGCTAAACTGTTTTTGTTTCCTCAGTTGTTTTTTTTTTTATCATATAGAAAATAGTAGTTACAGAAATGAATAATATGAGTAACAGTAGTTTGCTTTGAGGTACTAAATAAGCTTTTATTTAAAATGCTATGTTTTAACTTCTTAAAATGTGCTTTGAATTCTTAAATTTTGTTTCACTGAATGTTAAATGTTTTAAGTGACTATTAAAATTCTGCTGTATATAGTAGTTTTTGAGTAAATATTTGCAATAAAATTCTGTCCCCAAATAATTTTATTTTTCAGAAAGCTGCTTGAGTCAGATCATCTTTGGCGTCTCTAGAAATTGTATATTGTTCAAGGAAATTTCATGTTAAAACTGCTGGTCGATCTCGTTCTGTATTCTTTAATTGATGCATGATATATTTTAAACTGAGACTTAAAGTACAGGGGGAAACTGATCATATTTACAGAGAATAGATTCACTTTACAAATTCTTCCACTTCAAGAGAATTATAATTTAATATTATAGTTTTCTATCTGCTTGGAAAATTAAAGAGGCCAAATGGGCAAAATATATTATTAACTTATTTTCTTGAATATTTTGAGGGGTGGAGGCAAATATTTTTGTATTTCCTGCTCCTGAGACAAGATGGGGAAAGAAGAACTCATTAACTGTCATCCTTCACCTTGTTGAAACATAAATCTATAGCAGAGAAGACTTTTGGAGTAATTTAAACCTTTGAAGAGCAAGAGGAAGATAAAGTATGTAAGGACCATTTTCTGAATCTCATTCAATTAGTTGCCAAGCCTATCACCTAGTGCTACAAAAATGTAGAGCACTGTATGAAAATAGGTGTCTAAGTGATGCTATAATTCCTTGTGAACTTTTGAGTAGTTCCTTCTACTGATTAAATACAGCTTCTGCTTATAGTAGTGGTATTTAAAGTACCTGATCAATGAACTGTGTATACCTATCCACTATGAGAAAAGGAACCTGTACCAGACTATAAATCCTTCATTGGTAAAGTCTAGCAATGAAAACAAAAAACTAGTAGAAATAAACACTGTACTTGGTCACATAATTGGTTTATGTTTTCACATAATCTCATCTCATTTCTCATTTCTCTCTGAACCAACAATTCAGGTATGCAAACCAAGCCTTTGGGTAGCAGTGCTTTAGCTCAGCAGTCAGCAGACTTCTGTGTAGAGTCAGATAGTGAATAATTGTGGACCATGTGGTTACAATTATCCAACTCTTGTAGCTAAAGAGTATCTGTAGACAGTATGTAAATGATGGCCTGTTTGTGTTCCAATAAAACTTTGTTTACAAAAACAATGTTGGTTGATTTTGACCAGTGGACTGCAGTTTGACTCTCCCTGCTTTGGAATGATGTTTTGTCCAGGCAAATTGTGCTTGGGGACTGAGATTTTCTTTGCCAGTAATTTATTTAACACTAGTTAAAAGTGAGAATTATAGTTTATGATAATAATATTTCACAAGCCAAGACTTTATAGAATAATATCTGTTAATAAGATAATGAGGAAATAACATACCTCAAAACAATAATGGGTTAATTACACTATTGTTCCAGGCAAAGAAGAGATGAAAGAAATAAAGTCCAAATTTAGTTGAGGTGTACTTCTCCATGAATTGGTTGTCCATAGAGTTAGTCTTACCAACTAAAATATTAAAAGTTTTCTATCTGCTTGGAAAATTAAAGAGGCCAAATGGGCAAAATATATTATTAACTTATTTTCTTGAATATTTTGAGGGGTGGAGGCAAATATTTTTGTATTTCCTGCTCCTGAGACAAGATGGGGAAAGAAGAACTCATTAACTGTCATCCTTCACCTTGTTGAAACATAAATCTATAGCAGAGAAGACTTTTGGAGTAATTTAAACCTTTGAAGAGCAAGAGGAAGATAAAGTATGTAAGGACCATTTTCTGAATCTCATTCAATTAGTTGCCAAGCCTATCACCTAGTGCTACAAAAATGTAGAGCACTGTATGAAAATAGGTGTCTAAGTGATGCTATAATTCCTTGTGAACTTTTGAGTAGTTCCTTCTACTGATTAAATACAGCTTCTGCTTATAGTAGTGGTATTTAAAGTACCTGATCAATGAACTGTGTATACCTATCCACTATGAGAAAAGGAACCTGTACCAGACTATAAATCCTTCATTGGTAAAGTCTAGCAATGAAAACAAAAAACTAGTAGAAATAAACACTGTACTTGGTCACATAATTGGTTTATGTTTTCACATAATCTCATCTCATTTCTCATTTCTCTCTGAACCAACAATTCAGGTATGCAAACCAAGCCTTTGGGTAGCAGTGCTTTAGCTCAGCAGTCAGCAGACTTCTGTGTAGAGTCAGATAGTGAATAATTGTGGACCATGTGGTTACAATTATCCAACTCTTGTAGCTAAAGAGTATCTGTAGACAGTATGTAAATGATGGCCTGTTTGTGTTCCAATAAAACTTTGTTTACAAAAACAATGTTGGTTGATTTTGACCAGTGGACTGCAGTTTGACTCTCCCTGCTTTGGAATGATGTTTTGTCCAGGCAAATTGTGCTTGGGGACTGAGATTTTCTTTGCCAGTAATTTATTTAACACTAGTTAAAAGTGAGAATTATAGTTTATGATAATAATATTTCACAAGCCAAGACTTTATAGAATAATATCTGTTAATAAGATAATGAGGAAATAACATACCTCAAAACAATAATGGGTTAATTACACTATTGTTCCAGGCAAAGAAGAGATGAAAGAAATAAAGTCCAAATTTAGTTGAGGTGTACTTCTCCATGAATTGGTTGTCCATAGAGTTAGTCTTACCAACTAAAAGCTGGGTGACAAGCCAGACTGCTGCAAATGTTATGACTCCAGGGATTGTTACATGACTTGCACAACAGTCTACTGGGAGTAATCTTGCCAAGGAAGGAAATAACGTCTCTTCTCTTCCTGAGATTGCTGCACAGTTTAACACTGTTGAGAACCAAAAGTGGCCTGGCCACAGCAGGAGCAAGTGTCTCAAGATCTTCAGAGAGCTCTTTCCGTCAGCAAAGAGTAGCCTTGCTTAGACTAAACACTTTCAATAAGTCCTCACAAATTCTTGGTGGTTAAGGTTAAGATTTGGATGTCCATCATTTCATAGTTGCTCTTCCATGTGTTCATATTGATTAGTACCCCCCAGAGGCACCCCTCAAAGACTGAGTAGGTAAGTACAACGACAGGTGTTGACGACATCATCCTGGCCTGGTTTCCTTAGTGTAAGCAAATTTACCCTAGATCAAAACAGCTTTACTTAAGTCATAAATAAGTGGATTTGAATAGGCTAACTATGAAAGCCAGATGCACTCTAGTGACCCATTTGCTAAGAACTGCCTGCCAAGGTGTCTTACTATATTATAGTCTCCTTTTGCCTGATAGGATTTTGATTGATTCCACGTGCACTTCAGTGATGTTAAGAAACATTCATTTTGTGGATGCTCAATTGATTTACAGTGAAAAACTGAATGCTCTATTTATGTTATTTCTTCCCCTTTGCATGTCTCTAATGTTATAGGGAGGAAATTGTAAGATTTTTCACCCTATAAATCTTTAAAGAACTAAACATTTTAAAAAGGAGCTGACAAATATGAATTATATTGTTACCGCTGTAAGTAAAAAGGTGAGGAAACCAAGTATCTGGGCAATTATTTGACTAAGGTTACAAGTCAAGATTTGAATGCACCACAGCTATGGTTCCTAGCCTTTGTATTGAATATGCCTTTTAAAAAATGTATCCATTTTTGCAAATATCCCTCCCACTGATGGTACTAATTGCAGTTTTATTTATTATTCCTTCAGTGAATATGTGCATATGGAATGGAGGATCTTTTAATTTAAAAAAGAGGACCAATTGATCTCTTTTAGTAATAGGAATTGAGAAGTTTTACCTCAGGAGGAAGGGTTAGTGAATATTCTGTTGACAAGAAAAATAGCATGTGAACTACAGATACACTTTATAAAGTGTTTTGACATCATTACATTTTTTAAGGCTTCTGTAATGTCATTTTTTTACTTCATAGTTAACATGATCTTTTTTGTTTCATCAAACTTTTTACTCCAGGAATAGTCACTTGTGCTGACTTTAGTGAAACAGGACTTTTGTATGTAGGTAGGTACTAAAAAGAATTGCCAGTGTTTTATTTTTACTAGATTACTATACCACTAAGACTTGTTTTCCAGCTAAGATATGAAAGACAACTTACCTGTATCTAAATGTTAAAAGAAAAAATGATTATTTTTAAAATATTGTTTACTAATGAGGCGTATCTGGCACGTGCACACAAAATGAAGTCAAATACATTTTTTCAAAATCTTGGTAATGTTTCATTTTCAACTCAAAATCTATAAATTCAAAGCTACCTCAAATCCGAATAGCTTTTAAGTGTTCTTAAGCAAAATATGTTTATAGGCTAACTATGAAAGCCAGATGCACTCTAGTGACCCATTTGCTAAGAACTGCCTGCCAAGGTGTCTTACTATATTATAGTCTCCTTTTGCCTGATAGGATTTTGATTGATTCCACGTGCACTTCAGTGATGTTAAGAAACATTCATTTTGTGGATGCTCAATTGATTTACAGTGAAAAACTGAATGCTCTATTTATGTTATTTCTTCCCCTTTGCATGTCTCTAATGTTATAGGGAGGAAATTGTAAGATTTTTCACCCTATAAATCTTTAAAGAACTAAACTTTTTAAAAAAGGAGCTGACAAATATGAATTATATTGTTACCGCTGTAAGTAAAAAGGTGAGGAAACCAAGTATCTGGGCAATTATTTGACTAAGGTTACAAGTCAAGATTTGAATGCACCACAGCTATGGTTCCTAGCCTTTGTATTGAATATGCCTTTTAAAAAATGTATCCATTTTGCAAATATCCCCCCCACTGATGGTACTAATTGCAGTTTTATTTATTATTCCTTCAGTGAATATGTGCATATGGAATGGAGGATCTTTTAATTTAAAAAAGAGGACCAATTGATCTCTTTTAGTAATAGGAATTGAGAAGTTTTACCTCAGGAGGAAGGGTTAGTGAATATTCTGTTGACAAGAAAAATAGCATGTGAACTACAGATACACTTTATAAAGTGTTTTGACATCATTACATTTTTTAAGGCTTCTGTAATGTCATTTTTTTACTTCATAGTTAACATGATCTTTTTTGTTTCATCAAACTTTTTACTCCAGGAATAGTCACTTGTGCTGACTTTAGTGAAACAGGACTTTTGTATGTAGGTAGGTACTAAAAAGAATTGCCAGTGTTTTATTTTTACTAGATTACTATACCACTAAGACTTGTTTTCCAGCTAAGATATGAAAGACAACTTACCTGTATCTAAATGTTAAAAGAAAAAATGATTATTTTTAAAATATTGTTTACTAATGAGGCGTATCTGGCACGTGCACACAAAATGAAGTCAAATACATTTTTTCAAAATCTTGGTAATGTTTCATTTTCAACTCAAAATCTATAAATTCAAAGCTACCTCACTTGGATCATCCTGTAAGGAATTAGACATCTGTAGCAGCATCTGTAACATCATCAAGGGATGAGGTATCCAGGGTGAAATTACTTCCACAGTTAGCTAAAGGTAACTTTTAATTGCTTGTTGAAAGTATATAAAATCACTTCTGTTATTTAAAAGAGTATACTATGCATAATTTAGTCTTCTTTGATGACACAGTGGGTCATAATTACGAAGATTTTTGGACCAAGCTATAAATGAAACTGTAGCTGCAGATGTTAATGGCCTGAATAACTGCTGATCACAGAAGTGACCTTGGATTTTGATTTCCAGAAGTATTTCAGGTGTATCTAGGGTCATTTGACTTTCCCAAAAACAGAACAGGAAAACACTACTCACCCAATCCAACCTCTTTTTAAAAATGACTTTCCCCTCCTAAATATTAAAGTAAAACCTGCCATTTGTGGAGAATTTGGTAACTAGAAACTGTAGGTTTTCACTTTCAAAATCTTTTAAGCACTTATTGTCTTAAAGACTTGATTTTAATTGCTCTATATCAAGGCCTAGCAGACTATGACCCACAGTTGGCCACCTATTTTTACAAACAAAATTTCATTAGAAAGCAGCCATGTGATTTGTTTATATATCGTTTTTTGTAGCTTTTGCAATACAACAGCACAGCTGTACATGACAGAGACCATGTGGTCCTAAAGCCTCAAGGATCTACAGCCTGGAACTTCAAGAAAAAGTTTGCCAATCTCTGCCCTATGTTTTTGTATGGGTATGTCATGATTTTATAACCATTCTTTTGTTTTCATTATTATAGACACTGCAGTGAAGCTCGTATATCATAAATTTTGGGCCACATTTTATTTTCCTGTACTAAAATTTTTAGTGTATAATTTATTAGATTGAAGAGTGTTTGGTTTTTAAATTGAAGAATAAAAGGCCCATACTTTTGTTAATTATCTTACCATAAGATTTATGGAAAGTTTCTTGGTCCAGCATTAACTTGTAGCAGTTAAGAGTTTATTCATGTAAAGTTTTTTCTTTGACTCTTCAGCTTCTATTTAGTCTAATATGGACTTCTTTTCCTGCTACTCACCAAATATTTCTAATGTGTGACCATTCGACCAGTTTCTGACCAGTGAGTTGTGAGTGAAAGTGGCTTCTAGTTTTGAGCATTTAATTGTTAATACGAGACTCTTTAGAATCCTCTTTTCCCTCAAACGAGATAACTTTTTTACTGTTGCAATGGTGATTGCTTTATCAGGCTTTGTTCCTGAGGGACTGTGAAAAGAGCCTCCCTGTTTATTTACATGGACATATAGCATGAGGGAGAAATAAGCACTTTTATTTTAAGCTGTTGCAGTTAGAGAATTTTCGTTCTACAGCATAACTGTGTCTCTCCCCACTGATACAGGAATTAATCCTGAAAGTAAACTGCTGCCAAGAAACACAGTGAACCACATTGCACCAGTGCATTGCATTGTCTTAGGTGACAGATGGCAAGGCTACCTGAGGTGATCCACATTCTGCTATGGTGAAAGACTTGGTAAATTTGACTGTAGTACTTGAGAAAACAAATAGTATACTTAGTAAAGTTGTATCTCTGTTGGAGGAGTTTGGATAACAAAGCGTTAATAGCGTGTTTGGTTACTATATTGGCTTCATTTGGCAACATACTTTGAGAATGAAGTCAACTCAGACAAGAAATGGTAGGATTGAAGGTGGGAACAAAAGAAAATAGAAAAGGTCCATAAATTCAGATGCTTGCAGGGTTGGAACAGGCCAAAACTTCTCCCCCTCAACAAGTAAAAAGAGTATGCCTAAGTAAGAAAAATTAACAATATGGCCATCATACCAACTGTTTGGGGCTTTCCTGATGGCTCAGATGGTAAAGAATCAGCATGCAGTGTGTGAAACCAGGTTTGACCCTGGGTCAGAAAAATCCCCTGGAGAAGGAAATGGCAGGCCACTCCAGTGGGTTGAGGAGAGGCCCCCATGGATTTTCCTTCATGGAAATTCCTTCACTGCATTTCTTGGGAAACATATTTTTATGAATTTCAAGAAAAAAATCAGTCAAGGAATTGAAACAAGAAAGAATGTTGTAACTCACCTGTGAAAATTACAGCTTAGTAATGAATTTAGAACCATTACTGGTTTGCAGGAATCTCCTGAGTTAAGTCTCAAAAGTAAGACGAGGGAATGCTGACAGGTGGAGTCCAAGAGTAAAGCCAACATTTCCAGGAACAGGATAAGAGCCATAGAAGAGAAGTGATAATAACAATCTGATCACTCAGTCACACAACTATTGCCATGATATAAATGTGCATTTGTACCCCAGTCTGCTGCTAATGGTAAGTCATTCTTGCAAGTAAAAGAAAAATTCATGGGTTGATGTACATAGGAGAATATACGAATTCCATCAATGGTATTCCAAAAGTAACGTTATGGAAGCAAAATAATTCCGCTAATTATCAGTTTTGACTTGTGGTTCTGTTGTGGTGTTATTACTCTTGAGATCCAAATGTAACAGTATTCAGGTAACTACCAAATAAATGTACTGGCATAACAATACATACGAAGAAAAGAAGTAAATGTGGAACATTCTGAAATAAGATCAGAAATGGATCTGAACTCGTAAGTTAGCAAAAGCACCGTCAGTTGCAACAGTAAAATCAGGGCTAACAGACAAATTACATCATTTAAAAAGGAAAAAAGCTTCTATGAAGCAACATGTAACCTAACACCAGCTTGAAGATGATTTCGGTCAGTTCCTAACAACTTGACCAGTATCAATGCAAAAGTGAAAGAAAAGTTTATATCTGGAACAGTTGTTAAAAAATAATGTGTCTTTCTCATTTTTTTAAAATTTTATTGGAAACTATCACATGTCAGGTGTACAGCAAAGTGATTTAGTTATATGCATATTTTTTCTTTACCTATATAGGTTATTACAGAGCTTTTAGAGCTACCTGTGCTATACAGTAGTTTCTTGTTGGCTATCTGTTTTATATATAGTAGTGTGTGTATATTAATCCTAGTTTATCCCACCCCACACACTATTCTCTTTGGGAAACATATTTTTATGAATTTCAAGAAAAAAATCAGTCAAGGAATTGAAACAAGAAAGAATGTTGTAACTCACCTGTGAAAATTACAGCTTAGTAATGAATTTAGAACCATTACTGGTTTGCAGGAATCTCCTGAGTTAAGTCTCAAAAGTAAGACGAGGGAATGCTGACAGGTGGAGTCCAAGAGTAAAGCCAACATTTCCAGGAACAGGATAAGAGCCATAGAAGAGAAGTGATAATAACAATCTGATCACTCAGTCACACAACTATTGCCATGATATAAATGTGCATTTGTACCCCAGTCTGCTGCTAATGGTAAGTCATTCTTGCAAGTAAAAGAAAAATTCATGGGTTGATGTACATAGGAGAATATACGAATTCCATCAATGGTATTCCAAAAGTAACGTTATGGAAGCAAAATAATTCCGCTAATTATCAGTTTTGACTTGTGGTTCTGTTGTGGTGTTATTACTCTTGAGATCCAAATGTAACAGTATTCAGGTAACTACCAAATAAATGTACTGGCATAACAATACATACGAAGAAAAGAAGTAAATGTGGAACATTCTGAAATAAGATCAGAAATGGATCTGAACTCGTAAGTTAGCAAAAGCACCGTCAGTTGCAACAGTAAAATCAGGGCTAACAGACAAATTACATCATTTAAAAAGGAAAAAAGCTTCTATGAAGCAACATGTAACCTAACACCAGCTTGAAGATGATTTCGGTCAGTTCCTAACAACTTGACCAGTATCAATGCAAAAGTGAAAGAAAAGTTTATATCTGGAACAGTTGTTAAAAAATAATGTGTCTTTCTCATTTTTTTAAAATTTTATTGGAAACTATCACATGTCAGGTGTACAGCAAAGTGATTTAGTTATATGCATATTTTTTCTTTACCTATATAGGTTATTACAGAGCTTTTAGAGCTACCTGTGCTATACAGTAGTTTCTTGTTGGCTATCTGTTTTATATATAGTAGTGTGTGTATATTAATCCTAGTTTATCCCACCCCACACACATTTCTCTTTTGGTACCATAGGTTTTTTTTAAATCTGTGAGTCTGTTTTAGAAAAAAATTCATTTAAATCATTTTTCAAATTAGATCATACAGATGAGTGATATCATATTTGTCTGTCTTTCTCTGATTTAGTATGATAAATTTTGTTTTTTAAAAAACTTTTAAACATATTTGTAGTGCTTATGATTTTTTAATGATTTTTATTTAGCATTTTTGTTAATGTTTCCTTTCTGTCATGTCTTCTGTTATCAAATATCTATGTCAAGTAGCTCTAATGGTATTGAAGGACATATAATCTTGTCACAGTACATTGATTTATATTAATGAACATCTATTATATCTTTTTAACAGAAAATATGTGAAACATTTAGTATAACTATCACAGAAAAATGATTCAGTATTTTGGTTACTCATAACTATTTTAAAATATTTTAAGTATGGTGGTATGAAAAATACAGAATGATAATTCTGTATAATTTGGGGATGCTTGAGAATTCCTAGAAGCTTCAATTCCTCATTCACACATCCATCAAGAATTGGAAATACCAGTGCACAGTCATTTGCTCAGATGTATAAAATGACTTCCGAAACAGATGCTAAAGTGTCAGTCTTCTACTAATGCCTGATGGGCTCAAGATACTCCATTCAAGTGTAGAAAGTAGCTGGTGGGAACATGTCGTTAAACTCATGGGAGTGTTGATTGGTCCATTGCTGACTGAAACCATATAAATAAGAAGCAAATTTTTTGAGAGAGTTAAACTGTCAAATTATGAGCCTGGGGTAGAAATTTATGACTGATCAACTCAAAATGGCCCTTAGGCCGCAACTTCCTATATCCGGTAGTTGGACACACCGGTCCAGCCACTCCATGGTATGTGGGATCTTCTTGGGCCAAGGATTGAACCAGTGCCCCTTGCACTGCAATGCAGACTGTTTGCCCACTGGACCACCAAGGAAGCCCGGTTGCTAGTATATATATATTTTCTGTGTGTGTGTGTTGGGTGAGAGGGGTTAGGGAGGGAAGGGAGCGGGCAGGCCACTTATACAGTAGTTTCTTGTTGGCTATCTGTTTTATATATAGTAGTGTGTGTATATTAATCCTAGTTTATCCCACCCCACACACATTTCTCTTTTGGTACCATAGGTTTTTTTTAAATCTGTGAGTCTGTTTTAGAAAAAAATTCATTTAAATCATTTTTCAAATTAGATCATACAGATGAGTGATATCATATTTGTCTGTCTTTCTCTGATTTAGTATGATAAATTTTGTTTTTTAAAAAACTTTTAAACATATTTGTAGTGCTTATGATTTTTTAATGATTTTTATTTAGCATTTTTGTTAATGTTTCCTTTCTGTCATGTCTTCTGTTATCAAATATCTATGTCAAGTAGCTCTAATGGTATTGAAGGACATATAATCTTGTCACAGTACATTGATTTATATTAATGAACATCTATTATATCTTTTTAACAGAAAATATGTGAAACATTTAGTATAACTATCACAGAAAAATGATTCAGTATTTTGGTTACTCATAACTATTTTAAAATATTTTAAGTATGGTGGTATGAAAAATACAGAATGATAATTCTGTATAATTTGGGGATGCTTGAGAATTCCTAGAAGCTTCAATTCCTCATTCACACATCCATCAAGAATTGGAAATACCAGTGCACAGTCATTTGCTCAGATGTATAAAATGACTTCCGAAACAGATGCTAAAGTGTCAGTCTTCTACTAATGCCTGATGGGCTCAAGATACTCCATTCAAGTGTAGAAAGTAGCTGGTGGGAACATGTCGTTAAACTCATGGGAGTGTTGATTGGTCCATTGCTGACTGAAACCATATAAATAAGAAGCAAATTTTTTGAGAGAGTTAAACTGTCAAATTATGAGCCTGGGGTAGAAATTTATGACTGATCAACTCAAAATGGCCCTTAGGCCGCAACTTCCTATATCCGGTAGTTGGACACACCGGTCCAGCCACTCCATGGTATGTGGGATCTTCTTGGGCCAAGGATTGAACCAGTGCCCCTTGCACTGCAATGCAGACTGTTTGCCCACTGGACCACCAAGGAAGCCCGGTTGCTAGTATATATATATTTTCTGTGTGTGTGTGTTGGGTGAGAGGGGTTAGGGAGGGAAGGGAGCGGGCAGGCCACTTCTATTGGTCTTTCATTAATCTATTTTCATCCATCTTTGTTCTTTGGCCTGTGTGGGCCTCCCATTGCAGTGGCCTCTGTCGTAGCAGAGCACCGGCTCTGGGTGCATGTCCTCCAGAGCTCTGGCTCTGTAATTGGACATATCGGTCCAGCTGCTCCACGGCACATGGGATCTTCCCAGGCCAGGGATCTAACTGGCACCCCTTGCACTGCAAGGCGGTGTCCTTACTGGACCACCAGGGAAGCCCCACTAGTGTATTTTTAATGCTTATTTTCCCACTATTATACTTTCAGTCTTTCTATAGTATAAAGTTATGTTATTAAAATTCAACCAGATAATCTTTGTCTTTTAAGTATAGCATTAAGTCTACCACATTTATGATACTGATCAAATTTTCTGTTTCCAGAATACCAATATATCTGTTGCTGTTTATCTTTTTATCTTATTTCTTGTCTTCTTGTCTTCTTCTGAAGTATCCTTTTTCTCACCTATTTTTTATTCTACTGGTTTTGGAAGTTGCCAATGTATGTTCTATTTTCTTTTTAAAAAATCTTTTTATTGCATAATTCAAGAATTATGTATATTTAATTTTTTAAAGTTAATTATATTAATCCTTTTCCCAAACAAGGACTAAAAACACTTAAATTCCACTTGAGATCATATATGCCTTTCTTAAAGTGGTCTCTGCTATTCAAACTAGTTCACTTCTGCCAATCAGAAATGCATGGGGTATGAAATAAGTGTTGACTAAAAATGTGTTAAAACAAAAAAAATCCAAAAACTTGTTGACAGTTCATCAGCTTCTGCTAGGGTCTACAAAAAAGGAAATTTCATTGTGGCTTTATTCAGTAGTGATTACATCTATTTTCTTTTTCATTTCTTTGCCTCTAAGTCATCATTTACTTTTCATCAATCTTTGGCCTGTGTGGGCCTCCCATCACAGTAACCTCTCTCGTTGCAGAGCACTGGCTCTGGGTGTGTGTGCTCCAGAGTGCTGGCTTCTAATTGGATACACCGGTCCAGCCACTCTGCAGCACATGGGATCTTCCCAGGCCAGGGATCGAACCGGTGCCTCTTGCACTGCAAGGCGGACTCTCTACCCACTGGACCACCAGGAAAGCCCTGATTACCTCTGTTGTCACACAGGAAACCTAACTATATAGTCCCCTGCCCACCTGCCATGCTTCTTTGTGTTAGAAAAGAGAAATAAATCTTCTAGTAGCCTCTGCCAGATACCATATATGCCGTATATGGTATGGTATATGATACTGTATATCCTTAATTTATTAGTGAAGTTAATTACTTTTAACCTATTTCTAAATAAATATGTAAAAACACTTTTAAGTCTAGTCGTCTGTGGAAGAATATATGCTCCTTCTAAGGTGGTTCCTTGCAGTCCACAATTGATCCACCAGGAACACAGTTCAGTTCTTCATGTTTAATCTCCTGGGGCTTTTTTTAGTTTTTGATTTTTTTTTTTGTCTTGACCAATATGTTGTTGGCCAATAGTTTACAAACTATTTGCAAACCAGTAATTATTGACAAGAAGCCAGTTTCTAACTTCTGCTAGAATCTAATAGCTGAATGTAATGTTCATTGATTCCATGCATGTTTACATGGTTGATTTTATGTATCCACTTGACTGAGCTATGGGATGCCCAAATCGCTGGTAACACACTATTTCTTGGTGTGTCTGTGAGGGTGTTTACAGAAGAGATTAACATCTGAAAAGATGGGTGAAAAATAAAGCGATGATTTAGAGGGGGAAAAGAAATCTAAAAAAAAAGTATTTATTTTAATCCTTATTATGAAAAGTAATTTTCTGAGTATAGAGTTATAGATTGAAGAGCAGTTTTCTTTCAGCTTATGAAAATGCCATTTACTTTCTTCTGACATACATGTTTGTTGCTAAAAAGTCAGTTGTCCGTCCTGTTGTCACTCCTTTTTCTCTAGCTATTGAGAAGGTGTCTTAGGATTTTTTTCACCTCCATAGATTTATAATGGTATGTATGGATATGGATTCTTGTTTCTTTCTTAATTTATTAACATTTTAAAATCTACATGGGTGATGTTCTAGAACATTTCCAGTCACTGTATGTTCATTTTAAGTTTCTGCCCCATTCTCTCTATTTTATTTTATTTTATTTTTTAAACATTTATTTATTTACTTATTTTGGCGGGGGTGGGGAGAGGGGGGTGGGCGGGCCACTTCCACTGGTCTTTCATTTGTCTAGTTTCATCCATCTTTGTTCTTTGGCCCCTGTGGGCCTCCCATCGCGGTGGCCTCTGTTGTAGCAGATCTCTGGCTCTGGGCGCATGCACTCCAGAGCTCCGGCTCGGTAATTGGACATATCAATCCAGCCGTGTGAGATCTTCCCAGGCCAGGGATGGAACCGGCGCCCCTTGCACTGCAAGGCGGTGTCCTTACCCACTGGACCACCGGGGAAGCCCCCCCGCCCCCATTCTCTCTTTTTAAAATTCTAAGTTCATGTTAGACTTTTTTCCTCTTTATTATGTTATTCTTAAACTTTTTTTTTCCTTTTTGTGTTCATTCTGGACTACATTCTACATAACATATTCAACTCTTCCAAAATCTTTCCCTCTATCTAACCTGCCATTAACTATGTCTGTTGAATTTTTAAAATTTCAGTTATCGTATTTTTCATTGTAAACGTCCTCTTAATTTCTTCAACTCTGCTTGTGTTTTATGTGTTATTTTCAAACTCCTTGAAAATATAATTGTGCATATTGAAACAAAATTATTTTTAGATCTGAATATTCTCATTTGTGAAATTTTTTCAGCTCTGATTTTACTTTCCTTTGTTCCAGCTATTCTTGCCTATGGGGTCTTATGTCTTTGATGTTTAGTGGTTTTATCTTTTTTATGAAAAGTAATTTTCTGAGTATAGAGTTATAGATTGAAGAGCAGTTTTCTTTCAGCTTATGAAAATGCCATTTACTTTCTTCTGACATACATGTTTGTTGCTAAAAGTCAGTTGTCCGTCCTGTTGTCACTCCTTTTTCTCTAGCTATTGAGAAGGTGTCTTAGGATTTTTTTCACCTCCATAGATTTATAATGGTATGTATGGATATGGATTCTTGTTTCTTTCTTAATTTATTAACATTTTAAAATCTACATGGGTGATGTTCTAGAACATTTCCAGTCACTGTATGTTCATTTTAAGTTTCTGCCCCATTCTCTCTATTTTATTTTATTTTATTTTTTAAACATTTATTTATTTACTTATTTTGGCGGGGGGGGGAGAGAGGGGTGGGCGGGCCACTTCCACTGGTCTTTCATTTGTCTAGTTTCATCCATCTTTGTTCTTTGGCCCCTGTGGGCCTCCCATCGCGGTGGCCTCTGTTGTAGCAGATCTCTGGCTCTGGGCGCATGCACTCCAGAGCTCCGGCTCGGTAATTGGACATATCAATCCAGCCGTGTGAGATCTTCCCAGGCCAGGGATGGAACCGGCGCCCCTTGCACTGCAAGGCGGTGTCCTTACCCACTGGACCACCGGGGAAGCCCCCCCGCCCCCATTCTCTCTTTTTAAAATTCTAAGTTCATGTTAGACTTTTTTCCTCTTTATTATGTTATTCTTAAACTTTTTTTTTCCTTTTTGTGTTCATTCTGGACTACATTCTACATAACATATTCAACTCTTCCAAAATCTTTCCCTCTATCTAACCTGCCATTAACTATGTCTGTTGAATTTTTAAAATTTCAGTTATCGTATTTTTCATTGTAAACGTCCTCTTAATTTCTTCAACTCTGCTTGTGTTTTATGTGTTATTTTCAAACTCCTTGAAAATATAATTGTGCATATTGAAACAAAATTATTTTTAGATCTGAATATTCTCATTTGTGAAATTTTTTCAGCTCTGATTTTACTTTCCTTTGTTCCAGCTATTCTTGCCTATGGGGTCTTATGTCTTTGATGTTTAGTGGTTTTATTTTTATTGTGATCTAAGTGTTAATTTTCTTCACATAGGAATGTTTAGAGGCCTGGAATGAAGAAGTTTCCTCCAAAGAGGGTTAGATTATGTCAAACAGCTGGAGGTAGTACTAGTTCATCACAATTTTAAATTCATGATTTGAGGTTTTATGTTGTTGTTCAGTCGCTCAGACATGTTCGACTCTTTGTGACCTTATGGACGTCAGCACTCCAGGCTTCCCTGTCCTTCACCATCTCCACTGAGTCGATGAGGCCATCCAACCATCTCATCCTCTGTCATACTCTTCTCCTCCTGCTTTCAATCTTTCCCAGCCTCAGGGAAAGAGGTTTTATGAACTATCAAAATAACAAATTCGGACTACAAACATGCTTGAAGGGAAAAGCTTCCCTACACTCAACATGTCACAATTCTCGAACTGATCACTTTTCCTGCAGTCCCAGTGGTTGCAGGCGTGTGTGGGTATTTTTAATTCACCTTTACACTAAGGAGTAAACTTTTGTGGTCTCCTGTTTTATATGACAGTCTCCTCTTTGACATATGTTTTATTTTCCTTCTTCAGGGAGGAGGCTGTAAAAATGGATGCTCAGTTTCATCTACTTTAGCAAGTGACTCAAAGCAGAAATCAACTTTAGTGCTCAAATTCTCTGGGTACCTACCTTCAGGGAGTTTTCTCCTGAGTTCCTTCTTTCTTTCTAGATTATGGACCCATTTAAGAAAAACATTTTTAAATTATTTGTCTGGACTTTTGAGTTACTTTCAGTGAATTCTATTCTTGGCTGTCTCTTAATTTTTATTTTCATTAGATGGTTGGGATTTTTACCTGCAGATTCATTTAATGCGGGAGTTTTTTCCTCTTCTCTTTCTATGCTCACTCCTCCCCACTGGGCAGTTTTGTGGTTTGCCTCCCTCTACTCATGCAGGGCCCAAGTCCAACTAGGTTTCCATGGCTAAAACCTGATACCCCAAAGTGATCTTTGAAGCTACACTTGGCCCAGGATCAAAGGATGCAGCTTTGCTAAGGTCTCTGTTCAGTTTTCTCTGCTTATCATACTATAAACTTTACTAAAGTTTATATAAGCAGTAATGTCAGGCAGTGATCGCCAGCGATTTTCACATAAAGAGCCAAATGTACCATGGTTCCATGCCCCATATGAGGTGATTTTCTCACATCAGAAGAATAGACACTCCCAGTGCCTTCTGGGTACTTCTTGGATCTAGGAATCTGTCGCACTGTAGCTTCAGCTACATCTTTTTACTTTGTTGCCTTTGTATGACCCAGAGAAATGCTTATTTTGTATTCGAGCATGAGTCAGCCTTTTTCTTGATGTTAACTGAATCTAGAATTCACATATGTAGAGCAGAAGGGAAGTTTAAAGTGTGAATGTGTAATACTCTTGACTTAAAATGCCTCTTTCATTTTTCCCTAAGTTTATTTTGTTGTCCTCTTTCTAGCTTCTTTAGCTGGATTCTTAGATCCTTTTGAATCGTTCTTCTTTTCTTTTTTTTTTTTTTTTTAAGATTTATTTATTTATTTACTTTTGGGCAGGGGTCAGGTTGGGGAGGGAGGGGGGTGGGCAGGCCACTTCTATTGGTCTTTCATTTCTCCATTCTCATTCGTCTTCGTTCTTTGGCTCCTATGGGCCCCCTATTGCGGTGGCGTCTGTTGTCGCAGCACCGGCTCTGGGCGCATGTGCTTCAGAGCTCCGGCTCGGTGATTGGACACATCAGTCCAGCCGCTCCGCGGCACGTGGGATCTTCCCAGGCCAGGACTCGAACCGGCGCCCCTTGCACTGCAAGGCGGTGTCCTTACCCACTGGACCACCAGGGGAAGCCCTCGTTCTTGTTTTCTAAAAAGCAATTTAAGGTGCTTATTTTTTTATAGCTAACACTTACTAACCATTTACTATATGCCAGGAATTAGGCTAATTATTTGCTGTAATTGTCCCCAAATCTTACGTGATAGAAACTATTAGAGCCATTTGTCCATGAGGAAATTGAGGCACAGTAAGAATTAAAAACTTTCCAAAAATAATCAAAATGGTCTGTTTCTCAAAAGCCTGAGCTTTTGACTAAAACTAGATCAAGTTAAATGATACAAATATTTATAAAGAAAAAGTCATAGATTTTCTTTCTCAGGTTTTTACCCCTTACCCAACAGACACAAAGTAACCAGTGATGATTATCTGGTATGTATCATTCCATTCTCTGTGCTCATATAAACACACACATGTACACAGATGTATGTGCATGCACATGCAGACTCATACAGATTCAATTTTATATGCACAAGATAGTTCCTTTTTTTTAAATTTTAGCTTCTTTTATTTTTATTTATTTATTTATTTATTTTCATCCATCTTTATTCTTTGGCCTGTGTGCGCCTCCCATCACAGTGGTGTCTCTTGTTGCAGAGCACCAGCTCTGGGCACATGTGCTCCAGAGCACTGGCTCGTAATTGGACACACCAGTCTAGCCGCTCCACAGCACATGGAATCTATTGGGGCCAAGGATCAAACCAGTGCCTCCAGCACTGCAAGGCAGACTCTTTACCCACTGGACCACCAGGGAAGCCCCACAAGACAGTTCTTTAAAAGTTCTTTAAACAAGGATTGCAGTAAGGAGGGCAAGTAGATTCCTGGGGCTCTGAGGTGTGATGAGAACTTTTCACTTTATACCTTTACATACCTTTGTTCATTTTAAACAATGTTAGTGAATTGCTTATTCAAAAATCAATTTAAATAAGATACCAGTTTTAAGCCACTAAATTTACAGTAATCTGTTACACAGAGAAGGAAACCACTAAAGACTGTTTTAAGCTATCATAAGCTGCTCTGAGCATTGTAACCCAAGTCTTTGTATGGACATAAGCTTTCATTTACCTTTGATAAATACCTAGGTGTGTGATGATGAGGTCACATGGTAAATGTATGTTTAATTCTTTATGAAATTGCTAAACTCTTTTTTCTAAAGAGGCTACATTGTTCTATATTTTAATCGGCTTTATATGAGGGTTCCAGTTGTTCAAAATTGTCACCAGCAATTGTTATAGTCAATCTCTAATTGTATCCATTTTAGTAGGTGTGTAGTAGTGTCTTTATTGTACTGATATATCAGAGAATATNATCTACATGTCAATCTCTAAAACCTTGAAATTGGTCTGTTTCTCAAAAGCCTGAGCTTTTGACTAAAACTAGATCAAGTTAAATGATACAAATATTTATAAAGAAAAAGTCATAGATTTTCTTTCTCAGGTTTTACCCTTACCCAACAGACACAAAGTAACCAGTGATGATTATCTGGTATGTATCATTCCATTCTCTGTGCTCATATAACACACACATGTACACAGATGTATGTGCATGCACATGCAGACTCATACAGATTCAATTTTATATGCACAAGATAGTTCCTTTTTTTTAAATTTTAGCTTCTTTTATTTTTATTTATTTATTTATTTATTTTCATCCATCTTTATTCTTTGGCCTGTGTGCGCCTCCCATCACAGTGGTGTCTCTTGTTGCAGAGCACCAGCTCTGGGCACATGTGCTCCAGAGCACTGGCTCGTAATTGGACACACCAGTCTAGCCGCTCCACAGCACATGGAATCTATTGGGGCCAAGGATCAAACCAGTGCCTCCAGCACTGCAAGGCAGACTCTTTACCCACTGGACCACCAGGGAAGCCCCACAAGACAGTTCTTTAAAAGTTCTTTAAACAAGGATTGCAGTAAGGAGGGCAAGTAGATTCCTGGGGCTCTGAGGTGTGATGAGAACTTTTCACTTTATACCTTTACATACCTTTGTTCATTTTAAACAATGTTAGTGAATTGCTTATTCAAAAATCAATTTAAATAAGATACCAGTTTTAAGCCACTAAATTTACAGTAATCTGTTACACAGAGAAGGAAACCACTAAAGACTGTTTTAAGCTATCATAAGCTGCTCTGAGCATTGTAACCCAAGTCTTTGTATGGACATAAGCTTTCATTTACCTTTGATAAATACCTAGGTGTGTGATGATGAGGTCACATGGTAAATGTATGTTTAATTCTTTATGAAATTGCTAAACTCTTTTTTCTAAAGAGGCTACATTGTTCTATATTTTAATCGGCTTTATATGAGGGTTCCAGTTGTTCAAAATTGTCACCAGCAATTGTTATAGTCAATCTCTAATTGTATCCATTTTAGTAGGTGTGTAGTAGTGTCTTTATTGTACTGATATATCAGAGAATATAATCTACATGATCTTAACCTTTGAAATGTGCTGCAATTACCTTCATGGCTAAGTAAATGTCAATTTTAGTTAATGTTTCATATGTACTTGAAAGGTATATATATCCTACAGTTGTTGGGTATGGTGATTTATAAATGTCCACTGGGTCAATTTTCTTAATTTTTATGATTCAAATCTTTTGCATCCTAACCAATTTTGTCTACTTGTTTTATTGCTTACTGGATAATGTTAGTTAAAAATCTCAGTCTGACTCGCATGTTCCTCCTTTAAGTTCTGCAATTTTTTGCTGCATTGCAACCACTGACATGGTCTCTGTTGCTACAGTTTTGTCCTTCTAAGACTGTCATGTAAATAGAATGATACCTTATATAACCTTTTGAGACTGGTGTCTTTCACTCAGTGCAGTATATATGAAATTCATACAAGCTGTTCCATATATTAACAGTTTGTTCTTTTTTATTGCTAAGTATGCATTCATCTATTGAAGGGCATAGTAGTTATTTCTTGTTTGGTGATTATAAGTAGAGTTGATATAAACATTCATGTGCATGTATTTGTGTGACCATAAGTTTTTGTTTCTCTCAGGTAATTACTAAGGAGAAAGATTGTCACTTTGTAAGTGTATGTTCAACTTTACAAAATGCTAAAACACTGTTTTCCAAAGTAGCTACACAATTTGCATAACTAAATTTTCACCTTTTACTTAGGATAAACTAAATTTTACCACCATCTCCATTATCCTCCATGTTAAGTATATTGGTATCTTACAAAAAAAGCTCATTGAAATAGTTTTAGCATTGTAACCCAAGTCTTTGTATGGACATAAGCTTTCATTTACCTTTGATAAATACCTAGGTGTGTGATGATGAGGTCACATGGTAAATGTATGTTTAATTCTTTATGAAATTGCTAAACTCTTTTTTCTAAAGAGGCTACATTGTTCTATATTTTAATCGGCTTTATATGAGGGTTCCAGTTGTTCAAAATTGTCACCAGCAATTGTTATAGTCAATCTCTAATTGTATCCATTTTAGTAGGTGTGTAGTAGTGTCTTTATTGTACTGATATATCAGAGAATATAATCTACATGATCTTAACCTTTGAAATGTGCTGCAATTACCTTCATGGCTAAGTAAATGTCAATTTTAGTTAATGTTTCATATGTACTTGAAAGGTATATATATCCTACAGTTGTTGGGTATGGTGATTTATAAATGTCCACTGGGTCAATTTTCTTAATTTTTATGATTCAAATCTTTTGCATCCTAACCAATTTTGTCTACTTGTTTTATTGCTTACTGGATAATGTTAGTTAAAAATCTCAGTCTGACTCGCATGTTCCTCCTTTAAGTTCTGCAATTTTTTGCTGCATTGCAACCACTGACATGGTCTCTGTTGCTACAGTTTTGTCCTTCTAAGACTGTCATGTAAATAGAATGATACCTTATATAACCTTTTGAGACTGGTGTCTTTCACTCAGTGCAGTATATATGAAATTCATACAAGCTGTTCCATATATTAACAGTTTGTTCTTTTTTATTGCTAAGTATGCATTCATCTATTGAAGGGCATAGTAGTTATTTCTTGTTTGGTGATTATAAGTAGAGTTGATATAAACATTCATGTGCATGTATTTGTGTGACCATAAGTTTTTGTTTCTCTCAGGTAATTACTAAGGAGAAAGATTGTCACTTTGTAAGTGTATGTTCAACTTTACAAAATGCTAAAACACTGTTTTCCAAAGTAGCTACACAATTTGCATAACTAAATTTTCACCTTTTACTTAGGATAAATATTTTATCTCTTAAAGTGGAATAGAGAAAATTTACCACCATATTTCTCCATTATCCTCCTTATGTTGTGTTGTAATTGTTGTATATATTGCATCTGCATTCATTAAAAAACTCCACTAGTGTTATAATTTTTGTTTCTAAACATCAAATACATTTTAAAGAATTCAAGAAAGAAGAGTTTATCCTGTTTACTCAAATTTACACTTCCTTTGCTCATCCTTTATTAATGATGTGCCTAGTTTCCTTCAGGTATCATTTCCTTTTTGTCTGAAGAACTGCTTTTAATCATTTTATAGAGTAGATTCGATGACATTAAACGCTCTTAGTTTTCCTTCTTCTGAAAATGACTTTATTTCACCTTGGTTCCTAAATAACATTTTAATTGGATATAGCATTTTAGGTAGACAGATTTTTTTTTTCTTTCTGCCCTTGAAAAAATGCTGTGTCATTTTGTCTCCTTCTCCATGGTTTCTAGTAAGAAATCAGCAGTCATTTGAATCATTATTCCTCTATGCTAAGGTGTTGGTTTTCTTTGAACCATTTTCAACTTATTTTCTGTGTCTTTGAGTTGTAGCAGTTTGATTATGGTGCGTTTAGATGTGAATTTCTTTGGGATTGTCATATTTGGGATTGCTGACTTCTTGAATCTGTATGTTTCTTTGTTGTTGTTGTTGTTGTTGTTGTTCATCCACTCAGTCGTGTCTGACTCTTTGTGACCCCGTGGATTGCGGCATGCCAGACTTCCCTGTCCTTCACTGTCTCCTGGAGTTAGATCAAACTCATCTCCATTGAGTCAGTGATGCCATCTAAACATCTTATCCTCTTCTCATCCCCTTTTCCTCCTGCCTTCAGTCTTTCCCAGCATCAGAGTCTTTCCTAATGAGTCAGCTCTTTGCATCAGGTGGCGAAAGTATTGGATCTTCAGCTTGAGTATCAGTCCTTCCAATGACTATTCAGGGTTGATATCCTTTAGGATTGATTGGTTTGATCTCCTTGCAGTAAAAGAGCCTCTCAAGAGTCTTCTCTAGCGCCACAGCTTGGAAGCATCAGTTCTTCAGTACACAGTCATCCACAGGGATTTTGGAACCCAAGAAAATAAAGTCTGTCACTGTTTTCATTGTTTCTCCATCTGTTTGCCATGAAGTGATGGGACTGGATCCCATGATCTTCCTTTTTTGAATGTTGAGTTTTAGGCCAGCTTTTTCCACTCTCCTCCCTCACCTTCATCAAGAGGCTCTTTAGTTCTTTTTTGTTTTCTGCCATGAGGGTGATGTCATCTGCATATCTGAAGTTACTGACATTTCTCCCAGCAATCTTGATTCCATCTTGTACTTCATCCAGACCAGCATTTCGCATGATGTACTCTGCATATATGTTAAATAAACAGAGTGACAATATACAGCCTTGACATACTCCTTTCCCAATTTGAAATCAGTTCGTTGTTCCATGTCCAGTTCTAACTGTTGCTCCTTGTCCTGCATACGGGTTTCACAAGAGGCAGGTAAGATGGTCTGGTATTCCCATCTCTGTAAGAATTTACCAGTTTGTTGTGATCTACACAGTCAAAAGCTTTAACATAGTAAATGAAGCAAAAGTAGATGGTTTTTTGGAATTCTCTTGCTTTTTCTATGATCCAGCATGTTGGCAATTTGATCTCTGGTTCCTCTGCCTTTTCTAAATCCAGCTTGTGCTGATTTGCAGTTTGATTATGGTGCGTTTAGATGTGATTTTTGGGATTGCTTGAATCTGTATGTTTCTTTGTTGTTGTTGTTGTTGTTGTTCATCCACTCAGTCGTGTCTGACTCTTTGTGACCCCGTGGATTGCGGCATGCCAGACTTCCCTGTCCTTCACTGTCTCCTGGAGTTAGATCAAACTCATCTCCATTGAGTCAGTGATGCCATCTAAACATCTTATCCTCTTCTCATCCCCTTTTCCTCCTGCCTTCAGTCTTTCCCAGCATCAGAGTCTTTCCTAATGAGTCAGCTCTTTGCATCAGGTGGCGAAAGTATTGGATCTTCAGCTTGAGTATCAGTCCTTCCAATGACTATTCAGGGTTGATATCCTTTAGGATTGATTGGTTTGATCTCCTTGCAGTAAAAGAGCCTCTCAAGAGTCTTCTCTAGCGCCACAGCTTGGAAGCATCAGTTCTTCAGTACACAGTCATCCACAGGGATTTTGGAACCCAAGAAAATAAAGTCTGTCACTGTTTTCATTGTTTCTCCATCTGTTTGCCATGAAGTGATGGGACTGGATCCCATGATCTTCCTTTTTTGAATGTTGAGTTTTAAGCCAGCTTTTTCACTCTCCTCCCTCACCTTCATCAAGAGGCTCTTTAGTTCTTTTTTGTTTTCTGCCATGAGGGTGATGTCATCTGCATATCTGAAGTTACTGACATTTCTCCCAGCAATCTTGATTCCATCTTGTACTTCATCCAGACCAGCATTTCGCATGATGTACTCTGCATATATGTTAAATAAACAGAGTGACAATATACAGCCTTGACATACTCCTTTCCCAATTTGAAATCAGTTCGTTGTTCCATGTCCAGTTCTAACTGTTGCTCCTTGTCCTGCATACGGGTTTCACAAGAGGCAGGTAAGATGGTCTGGTATTCCCATCTCTGTAAGAATTTACCAGTTTGTTGTGATCTACACAGTCAAAAGCTTTAACATAGTAAATGAAGCAAAAGTAGATGGTTTTTTGGAATTCTCTTGCTTTTTCTATGATCCAGCATATGTTGGCAATTTGATCTCTGGTTCCTCTGCCTTTTCTAAATCCAGCTTGTGCATCTGGAAGTTTTCAAGTCAGATACTGCTGAAGCCTAGCTTGGAGAAGTTTGAGGATGCACTTGCTGGCATGTGAAATGAGTGAAGCTGTGTAGTAGTTTGACCATTATTTGACATTCCCTTCTTTGGGACTGGAATGAAAACTGACCTTTTCCAGTCCTGTGGCCACTGCTGAGTTTTCCAAATTTGCTGGCATAATGTGTGCACCACTTTAACAGTATCATTTTTTAAGATTTGAAATAGCTCAGCTGGAATTCTATCACCAACACTATCTTTGTTTGGAGTAATGCCTTGTTATTAGCTGTTCTTTCTTTCTGTGTTTACAGTTCTGATAACACAGACATTACACCTTTTTGCAGTGCCTCACTGGTTCCTTAAGCTCTGTACTTTTCAACAACTATTTCTCTCTCTGTTTTCAGACAAGATAATTTTCATTGATCTATATGCTAATTAACTCTTTTTAGCCATCTCAATTCCATTGAGTGAGATTTTTTTTTAAATATAGTTATATTTTTTTGTATAAAATTCTCATTTGGTTCTTATTAATATCTTCTCTTTCTTTGCTGAGACTTTGTGTCTGTCAACATAAAAAATATTTACAATCTAATGTTTGAAGCTGTATTTTATTAGGTAGAAATTTTTAGGACTTCAAGCCTGGGAGGCAGCATTTCAAATAACCCTGAAAGAACTGCTCCAAGCTAGGATATATAGGAATTTTGCAGTAAAGGGCAGGTAATGGGGAATATCAAAAGATTATGCTTAACTAAGAGAAACCAGGTATCTTAAGTTAAGGAATTTAGCACCTTTCTATGTATGAGAAGATACAGGAGTCTGGGCTCCCTGAAATCCTTCCTTTGATATGTGGCTCCCTTCTTTGGGGTCAGTATACTGTGTTTTCACATCCTCAGCTTCCTTAGGGCTCACTGACAAGAAGTGGCTGCAGTCTGATGTCTGCTAGATGGCAGGTATTCTTTACTTCCTCAGTTTCCTCAGGGCTCACCAGTTCACGTTGGAGGGCTGTAGTCACTAATGTCTGTGACATCCTTTGCTAACTGATTTGGCAGGAAATACTCCATTTCAAATATCTCACTCATATTAAGAATATTTGCCCTTACTTCCTGGAACACTTTTATAATAGCGTCTTTAGTGCTGGCTCAGATAACTGAAACATCTGTGTTAAATCAGCTTTGGTAATAAAATAGATAAGAAACACAGATATATTGTACAACACTGGGAAATACAGCCATTGTTTTATGATAATGTTAAATGGAGTATAATCTATAAAAGTATTTAGTCACTATGTTGTATACTTGGATATAATATAACCAACTATACTTCAGTTTAGAAAATCAGTATTAGTATGTGTTGATGGTCTTCTTCTTATATGTGTTCAGATCTGTCTGGTTCTTCATTTGCTGAGTAATTCTGGATGGGTATCCTGGATGTTTTGAATATTATGTTATGAGACTCTGGGTTTATTTAAATTCTATGGAGATTGTTGATATTTTTGTTTTAGCAGGCAATGAACCTGGTTGGATTCAGGCTACAAGTTCCATCCAGCCATCTGTGAGTTTTAGTTTCAATGTGAGTTCCATTTTCAAAGCCTTTAGGTTATTTTCCAATCTGTCTCACATGTATGCCAATCACTGGCCAATCTGAGTCCTGGGCAGTGGTCTTTCTCTTAGTTCAGTTCTCAGTCTTTGGTATGCTGCTTATGATCAAAACCATAGGTGCATTCCTCAGAAGTGATACCAGGAGTACTGCCAAGTAACTGTCATGTTTCTTATTAGGTAATTGTCAAAAGCTTCTCCCCTTAACTATTCTTCTGAGTACTCCAGTTTCAGGGGCTCCCTTTTGATCCTCTGTCTATGCTACTAATGTTTTATTTACTTCATACTGTCACACATTTACCATAACTGCCCTTTGGTCCAGGGCTAATTGGAGGGAAGTCCATGAGAGATAAAAACCAATGGGAATCACCTCACCCTCTTGAGGCTTTAACTCCTCTGGAAAATTTTCCTCCCTCAATTTCTGGTGCTTGTATGGTCCCATAGCTACCAGGAGACCCCACTCTTGCTCTTTGAGAGTGACCTGGAAAGCTTCTCTAGAACATTTCTCGGGCCACACCAATGCCTCATTTCAGGCTGCTTAAATTCAGGCTGAGGGATACCAGAGAGAGAAAAATAGCTTACTCACCACTGATTAGGTGATACTTCAAATTCTATCCTCCAGTCCGCCTACTACTATCTAATTTTCAGTCTTCAAAAGCTGCATTTTGTCCAGGTTTTATAGCTGCATTCTGTGGGAGAGTCAGAATGAAGTGTACTTACTCCATCTTACCAGAACTGGAATCCTTATAATAATTTTGTAATTAATAACATTAATAGTAAATGATACTGTTTATTCATTAAAAACAAATAACACAAATCAAGCAAATTTAAAATGTAGCACTTGAAATACTAAGCCAAAACTTTCTTAAAACTTTCAGTAGATATTTAAGGAAAATTTGGGGTAGAAACTAATGTTAAAATTTCACTAAACCAAGAGCAAATAAGGGATGCCTGCTTGTTAATGATGCCTCTTAGTTATAGATCACAGAGAAGCTACTCTGACTGACTTAAGATGAAAAATAGCTTGCCTAACAAGTATTATAAGAAGATAAAAATGACCAACTCAGAAATGAAAGTGTGAACATAACTACTAACCTAAGAAAAATAATTATAAAATATTACTATGAAAATTGTAAGACAAAAAATTAGATAACATAAACAGATTCCTAGAAACACAAAAAATTATCACAGCTGAATCAAGGAAAAGTAGAACATTTGAACAGAACTGTAAGTAAAGAGGTTGAATCTGATAAATGGAATATTTCCTGCTTTATCAGTAAACAAAGGATGCCACAGTCTTCAGTGAAAGCTCAGGATGTGTACTGGCCCCAGATAGCTGAAGAGCATATCAAAGGAATGATTTCAGTGAGCCCAGACTTTTGCATCTTCCTATACAAAGAAAAGCACTATATTCCTTAACTTGGGATATCTGGTTTTCTTTAATTAACAATAATCTTTTGACCTCCACACTATCTCCCCTTTGTTGCAAAACTTCTCTGTAACCTGACTACCTGTCTCAGAACAATGCTCATTCTCTCATATAAAAGTTAATTTCTTGAATTAGCAATATATGATTTGATATTTATTAACACTGTACTCTGAAAAGCACACAATAGATGGTATTAGAATAAGTTCAAACACTTTACAATGCAATAATATAAATAAATTGTTATTTATTTATATTACCACCAACCACACATTTGTAAGGTACTAGCTTTGTTGGGTACAGAATTAAACCTAACTAAAGTGAAAAGGTTTCCCGGATGGCACTAGAGGTAGAGAATTTGATTGCCAGTGCAGGAGACATAAGAGATGCAGGCTTGATCCCTGGGTCAGGAAGATCCCCTGGAGGAGGGTATGGCAGCCAACTCCAGTATTCTTGCCTGGAGAATCCCATGGACTGAGGAGCCTGGTGGACTACAGTCTATTGAGTCACAAAGAGTCAGGCACAACTGACGCAACTTAACACACACACAAAGGGAAAAGAACACACATTACAGTACACTTTGTAGTTTTCATTTAGAGTCCTGGGCTTGCTGAAATAATTGTTAGTCTGTAAATAAACTTTCACAAAGCCAGCACACTATTTTATGTTAGCAGATACATTAGTTTTATTGTAGCTGGTGGGCAAGGACAATTTGATGAAACTCCTGGAGAATGACGTATTCCACAGTGAAATGTTTTTCCATCCTTTGCTTCATCTGGGAAATATAGGAACCATTAGGAGTTTACATGTGGCTAGTTTAGGCCAATTAAAAGCAATAAATACAAAATTTTAAGGTCATTATTTTGAATCAGGAATAGAATCCAACAGACAAATATTAATGAGATGCACGTGATTCTATGTTGTTCATGTTCAACTACTAGAAAGAATCATTTTAGGAGCAGAGTATTACTCATCAAAATTTCCTTCATGTGTAACTTAATTCTTTATGCTAAAAGCATATCAAAGGAATGATTTCAGTGAGCCCAGACTTTTGCATCTTCCTATACAAAGAAAAGCACTATATTCCTTAACTTGGGATATCTGGTTTTCTTTAATTAACAATAATCTTTTGACCTCCACACTATCTCCCCTTTGTTGCAAAACTTCTCTGTAACCTGACTACCTGTCTCAGAACAATGCTCATTCTCTCATATAAAAGTTAATTTCTTGAATTAGCAATATATGATTTGATATTTATTAACACTGTACTCTGAAAAGCACACAATAGATGGTATTAGAATAAGTTCAAACACTTTACAATGCAATAATATAAATAAATTGTTATTTATTTATATTACCACCAACCACACATTTGTAAGGTACTAGCTTTGTTGGGTACAGAATTAAACCTAACTAAAGTGAAAAGGTTTCCCGGATGGCACTAGAGGTAGAGAATTTGATTGCCAGTGCAGGAGACATAAGAGATGCAGGCTTGATCCCTGGGTCAGGAAGATCCCCTGGAGGAGGGTATGGCAGCCAACTCCAGTATTCTTGCCTGGAGAATCCCATGGACTGAGGAGCCTGGTGGACTACAGTCTATTGAGTCACAAAGAGTCAGGCACAACTGACGCAACTTAACACACACACAAAGGGAAAAGAACACACATTACAGTACACTTTGTAGTTTTCATTTAGAGTCCTGGGCTTGCTGAAATAATTGTTAGTCTGTAAATAAACTTTCACAAAGCCAGCACACTATTTTATGTTAGCAGATACATTAGTTTTATTGTAGCTGGTGGGCAAGGACAATTTGATGAAACTCCTGGAGAATGACGTATTCCACAGTGAAATGTTTTTCCATCCTTTGCTTCATCTGGGAAATATAGGAACCATTAGGAGTTTACATGTGGCTAGTTTAGGCCAATTAAAAGCAATAAATACAAAATTTTAAGGTCATTATTTTGAATCAGGAATAGAATCCAACAGACAAATATTAATGAGATGCACGTGATTCTATGTTGTTCATGTTCAACTACTAGAAAGAATCATTTTAGGAGCAGAGTATTACTCATCAAAATTTCCTTCATGTGTAACTTAATTCTTTATGCTAAAAGCTTTCAGAAAGTTCTTCAGTGGAAAGTATATGGGGAAATCTCTACCATTCCTCTCAATTTTGATGTGGACTTAAAACTGCTCTTAAAAAAAATTATTTAGGACTTCCATGGTGGTCCAGTGAGTAGAGTCTACCTTGCACTGCAAGGGACATGGGTTCAATCCCTGGCACGGGAAGATCCCACATGCCAAGGAGCAGCTAGACTGGCATGTCCGATTACGAGCCAGCACTCTGAGGCGCATATGCCCAGAGCCGTGCTCTGGTACAGGATAGGTCTCTGCAATGGGAGACCCACACAGGCCAAAGAACAAAGATGGATGAAAATAAATAAATGAAAGACCAACAAAAGTGGCCGAAAAAAAAATTGTTTAAGGGAGGTTCAGGTGATAGGGTCAGAGATATACCTATGACGGATTTAGGATTATATGTAGCTGTATACAACAAAACTCTGTAAAAACAAAATAAAAATAATAAGAAAAAGAAAAAACAATGGCTGAAGATGGCATTCACCTTTTAAAGATATTTACGTTTTCTTACACTTCTGTTTCAAGTTATGAAAGAGAAAAAACCTACAATCAAGACTACTCTAACCAACAACGCTATCATTCATATTTGAAGGAGAAATTAAACACATAGAAGATAAGCAAAAGCAAAAAGAGCTTAGTGTGATGAAGTCAGCTATCTAAGAAGAGCTAAAGGGTCTTCTGTACTGAAAATTATGAAAGGAAAATTATCTTTGACAAAGGCAAATATACAATAAAGATAGAAAATCAACCACTTACACAACCAGTTGGAAGGTTAAAAGACAAAAGTAGTAAAATATATATGGTATGAGAAAATGTTCTAATTTCATTCTTTACACATAGCTGTGCAGCTCTCCCAGCACCACTTACTGAAAAGACTGTCTTTTCCCTATTGTATATTTTTGCCTCCTTTGTTGAATATTAATTGACCACAAATATATGGGTTTATTTCTGGACTCGCTGTTCTGTTGAACTGTGTGTCTATTTTTTGTGACAGCGCCGTGTTTTTTTTTTTTTTTGAGCAGGCGTGCCATTTCTGTTGGTTTTTCATTTGTCTGTTTTCATCCATTTTTGTTCTGTGGTCTATGTGGGCCTTCCATCGCAGTGGCCTCTGTTGTCGCAGAGCACCAACTCCGGGCTCATGCGCTCCAGAGTGCTGGCTCGTAATTGGACACATCAGTTCAGCTGCTCCGCGGCATGTGGGATCTTCCCAGGCCAGGACTCGAACCGGCGCCCCTTGCACTGCAAGGTGGTGTCCCTACCCACTGGACCACCAGGGAAGCCCAGCACCGTGTTGTTTTGATTACTATAGCTTTGTAGTCAAGTCAGGAAGGGTGATTTCTCCAGGTTTTTTTTTTTTCTCAAGGTTGGCTATTTAGGGTCTTTTATGTTTCCATACAAATACTTAAAGTTATTTGTTCTAGTTCCGTGAAAAATGCCCTTGGTATTTTGATAGGGATTGCATTAAGCTGTAGATCTGTAGACTGCCTCAGGTAGTATTGTCATTTTAACAATACTAATGCTTCTAATCCATGAACACAGCATGTGTTTCCATTTGTTTGAATCATCTTCAAATTACTTCATAAGCGTTTTGTAGTTTCCTGAGTACAGGTCCTTAGGTAGATTTACTCCTAAGTATTTTTTTCTTTTTGATGCGATGGTAAATAAGACTGTTTCCTTAATTTCTCTTTCTAGTAGTTTGTCGTTAGTGTGGAGAGATAAAGCAGATTTTCGTATATTAGTTTTGTACCATGCAACTCTACCATCTTCTGTAATGAGCTGTATTGTGTTTTTGGTGGTGTCTTCAGAATTTTCTATATATAGTATCATATCATTTGCAAACAGTGGCAGTTTTAGGTCTTCCTTTCTAATTTGGATTGCTTTCCTTTCTACCTTCCTCCCTTCCTTCCCTCTTTCCTTCCTACCTTCTTTCCTTCCTGATACTGTTCCTGATCCTAGAGAAAATGATTTCACCTTTTTACCTTTGAGTATGGTGTTTGCTGTGGACTTGGCATCTATGGCATATATGTCGAGGTATGTTCCCTTTATGCCCACTTTCTGGAGAGTTTTTATCTAAATGGATATTAAATTTTGTTGAAAGCTTTTTCTGCATCTATTGAGATGATCATATGGTTTTTATTCTTCAGTTTGTTAACATGGTGTATCACATTGATTAGTATTTGATGATTTTGAAAAATCATTGTATCCCTGGGATAATTCCCACTTGATTATGTTGTATGATCCTTTCAATGTATTGTTGGATTTGGTTTGCTAATATTTTGTTGGGAATTTTTGTATCTATGTTCATCAGTGATATTGTCCCCTAATTTTCTTTTTTGTGGTATCTTTGACTGGTTTTGGTATCAGTGCAATTCTGGCCTTATAGAAAGAGTTTGGGAGTGTTCCTTCCTCTGAAAGTTTTCATAATAGTTTGAGAAGGATAGGTGTTAACTCTTCTCTAAATGTTTATTAGAATTCACCTGTGAAGTCATTTGGTTTTGGAATTTGTTGGGAGTTGTTTTATTACTGATTCAATAGCATTACTGGTTGATATGCTCATAATTTATAGTTCTTTTTGAGTCTTGGGAGATTGTACATTTCTCGGAATTTGTCCATTTCTTCTAGGTTGTGCATTTTATTGAGATATAGCTATTTGTAGTAGTCTTTTATGTTCCTTTGTATTTTTGCCATGTTGGTTGTAATTTCTTTTTTATTTCTGATTTTATTGATTTAGGCGTTCTCTTTTTTTAACTTGATGAGTATGGCTGAAGACTGATCAATTTTGTTTCTCTTTTCAAAGAACCAGATCAGGTTGTTGTTTTTTTTTAATTTTTGGCCTCTCTTATTTGTTTTTCATTTATTTGTTTTCATCTATCTTTTATTCTTTGACCTGTGTGGCCCTACCATTGCAGTGACCTCTCTTGTTGCAGAGCACAGGCTCTGGGCGCATGCGCTCCAGGGCACTGACTCATAATTGGACACACTGGTCCAGCCGCTCCAAGGCCCGTCGGATCTTCCCAGGTCAGGGATCGAACCGGTGCCCCTTGCACTGCAACGTGGACTGTTTACCCACAGGACCACCAGGGAAGCCCCAAATTAGTTTTTATTGAACTTTCATTCTTTTTCTTCTTGGTCTTCATTTCAGCTCGATGATCCATTCCTTTAGTCTACTCTTGATTCTTTCTAGTGTACTTTTATTTCAGTTGCTGTATTCTTTATCTCTGTTTGGTGATTCTTTATATTTTCTAACTCTTTTAACTAATTTCTGATGCTGTGTATCCATTCCTCTCCTTAGTTCTTTGAACATCTTAATAATCACTATCCTGAACTCTTTCTTGTGTAGATTGCCTTTGTTCACTTCAGGGTCTTCTTCTGGGGTTTTGTCTTTCTCCTTCATTTGAAACATATTATTTATGAAGATTTACTATATTTTCTTCTAAGAGTTTTTAGTTTTATCTCCTATAATGATCCATTTTGAGTTAATTTTTGTATACAATGTGAGATAAGGTGTAACTTCGTTTATCATGTATGTGATATCAAGTTGTCCCAGCACCATTTGTTGGAGAGATTTCTTTTCCCCATTGAATAGTGTAGGCTCTCTTGTCAAAAATTAATCAGTCAATAACACCAAGGACACAGACAACAAAAGACAAAATAGGCTAATAGGATTATATCACAATTTTAATATTTTATTAATCAAAAAGTGCTGTAAACACAGTAAAGACACAACCCATTAAGTGGAAGAAAATATTTGCAAATGTTATAGGTGATAAAAAATAAATACCAATAGTATATAAAGAGCTTTTATAGCTCAACAATAACAACAACAACAAAAAAAACCCGCTTAAAAAATGGGCAAAGGAATAGACTTTATCCAAAGAAGATACATAGTTACCAGGAATCACATGAAAAGATGCTCCACATCACTAAACATTAGCTTAAAAATTAAAAAAATCAAGATCATGGCGTCTGGTCCCATAACTTTATGGCAGATGAAAGGCGAAAAAGTGGAAGCAGTGACAGATTTTATTTTCTTGACTTCCAAAATCACTGTTGACAAAAACTGCAGCCATGAAATTAAAAGATGCTTGCTCTTTGGAAGAAAAGGTATAGCAAATCTAGACAGCATATTAAAAAGCAAAGACATCATTTTACCAAAAAAAATCTGTATAGTCATAACTATGGTTTTCCCAGCAGTCGTGTATGGATGTGAGAGGTAGACCATAAAGAAAGCTGAGTGCCAAAGAATTGATGCCTTCAAATTGTGGTGTTGGAGAAGATTCTTGAGAATCCCTTGAACTGCAAGGAGATCAAACTAGTCAGTCCTAAAGGAAATCAACCCTGAATATTTATTAAAAGGGCTGATACTGAAGCTGAAGCTCCAATACTTTGGCTACCTGATACAAAGAGATGACTCATTGGAAAAGACCCTGATGCTGGGGAAAAAAACAGAAGGCAGAAGGAGAAGGGACAACAGAGAATGAGCTGGTTGAATGACATCACTGAGTCAAAGGACATGAGTTTGAGCAAACTCTGGGAAATGGTGAAAGACAGGCAAGTCTGGTGTGCTGCAGTCTATTGGGTTGCAAAGAGTTGGACATGACTGAGCAAATGAACTGAACCAAAGTTCGTAACAGCATTATTCATAATACCCAAAGAGTGGAAGCAACACAAGTGTCCACTGATGAGTGAATGGATAAAATATGGTATATATATCCAGTGGAACATTATTCTAAAAACAGAATGAAACTCTGGCACATGCTGCAATATGGATAAACCTTGAGGACATGCTAAGAGAAACAAAGTGATTGCCAAAAGACAAATACTATATGATTCTACTGAATGGGGCTTCCCCCAATGGCCTAGTGGTAAGGAATATGCCTGCAATGCAAGAGACATGGGTTTGATCCCTGGGACGGGAAGATCCTCTGGATGAGAGCACGGCAACCCACTCCAGTATTCTTGCCTGGAGAAGGTGGACAGAGTAGCCTAGCAGGCTACAATCTGTAGGGTCATAAAGAGTCAAATATAACTGAAGTGACTGAGCACAAACACAAGGTACTCAGGGTAATCAAAATCAAGAGACTGAAAGTTGAATGATTGTTGCCAGAGAGTAGAGGGAGGAAATAATGAGGAGTTATTATTTACTGGGTATAAAGTTTCAATTTTGCAAGATGAAAACCGTTTGGAAGATTGGTTACTCAACAGAGTGAATATATCTAATACTACTGGACTGTACACTTAAAAATGGTAAAGATGGTAAATTTTGTAGTGTATACTTTACCATAATTTTTAAAAAGTCTGTACAGTAGGTACTTTTTCTCTTTGGCTGCTTCTATTGGTCTTTCATTTATTTCCATATTTGTTCTTTGGCCTGTGTGGGCTTCTGCAGTGGCCTCTGTCGCTGCAGAGCACAGGCTCTGGGAGCATGCGCTCCCGAGCTCTGGCTCAGTAGTTGGACACATCGGTCCAGCCGCTCCGCGGCACGTGGGATTTCCCAGGCCAGGGATCGAACCGGTGCCCCTTGCACTGCAAGGTGGTGTCTTTACCCACTGGAACACCAGGGAAGGCCCCAGTAGGTATCTTTTGAGAGGTAAGATGGGGGTTTGGTGAGGAAGGGGCAAACTCATGTATTGTCATTTTATGTCTTTTCTATAATTTTAATGGAATTTTGTAAATTTAAAGTGTTATATAGATACTTGCAATTTTATTTTTTGGAGGGAGATAATATTCAGATTTCAATATTCAATACTCAGTGTGCAAAGGATAGGCTGAAATGAGGAAAACCTGATGGTAATAGAAAGTTATGAGGAACAGTTATAATAGTCAGATTTAATCAAACTCATGGGGTTGGACTCCAGCCTCTAAGAGTATTTCCAGATTAGTTTCAGTTATTTATCGATGAAATCTTTCTCACTCTTCCAGTATCTCTAAGACTGATAAATACAGCAACAGCTCAATTCAAACAACAGACATCTTGATATGCTCACATTACTGTGATTCTCAAGAGCTTTCAATTTATCTGAACTCTTTGTACCCCTCAGTGTCATTTCTATCCAGTATTGAACTTGGACATGGATTATTTTCTTCTTCCCATTTTAACCTTGGCCTCATAATATTATATGGCATTATCCAACTTATAGATTTAGACAAGTGAAGTCCAAGCTGCATCCTACCTGGGGAAGAGGAAATGTGGTCGAACACTGGAAGAAAGATGGAGGAAACCAGCATCCATTGAGTCCCTCTCTTAACCTGTGCTGTTGGTTTTTAAAAGGTCATGTCATTTAATATTTGTGACAACCCTATGAGGTGTATATTGTCATTTTCTGTTGACTTGGAGAGCTTCGATAACATTCCCAAAGTTAGCTTACATAGAATAAGAGAATAGCATTTAGAACTCAGGTGATCTAAGTCTTTTCTGAGGTGGTTTTCTGACCTTCCAGGGTGGTAAACCCAAAGCTCAAATTGATTTTAACCAGAAAGTTGTCAGAAATTGGCCTTTGATTAAGATAAGAATGCATCACTAGGTTTACTCATCTCTTCATGCACATTTTCCCAGTTGTTGTGACAAAAATGCTTCACCAGGTAGAGAATGGATCCACATTTTGCCAACAGGAAACGGGATTATACTCAAGAGTTGCCTCTTGTGCCTAACTATACTATGAGAAGATAAACAGATTCAAATTATATATTTTGAAACTTAGACCTGTAGGATAAAACATCACAAATTCAATGCTGATTATGTTTAGATGTTAAGTCTATTCTTGCTGCCAAATGACAAAACCAAACGGGGATGAACATTGAATTTGCACCAGTGCACTCTCTGTGCTTACTTATTCATGAGTGCTACACTGTTTTTTCCCAATTCATAAAAGGTTTATAAGAATACAAGAAGGAATATACTGGAAAGTTTTTAAATATTTAGTAATCAAATGGCAAGTTTTCAAATTATGCGAGAAAATTAAAGTCATCTTTCTTGTTGAGTGCAACAAGCCTGCATTAGAATTTCGAAGTAGTTTGTTGCTTAAAGAGATTAAAATCCCATGTTTAGAATCTGCTTCTCTCATGTGGGGATATAGAAAATAATGAATATGTTTCTGTGTGTGCATGCTCAGTCACTTCAGTCGTGTTCAACTCTGTGACGCTGTGGACTATAGCTTGCCACACTTCTCTGTCCATGGTATTCTCCAGGTAAGAATACTGGAGTGGGTTATCATGTCCTCCTCCAGGGGATCTTCCCAACCCAGGGATGAAACTCATGTCTCCTGGATCTTCTGGATTGACAGGTGGATTCTTTCCTGCTGAGCTACCGGGGAAGCCCAAATATGTTTCTTGGTCTACATAATGCAAACCTTTTTTAGAATATCACTTCCTCCAATTTGTCCATCCCAAGCTGACAACTCTAAACTTTACTAATTGTGAGAAGCATCTGACCATTGAGACGACTATTAACTACTAGTACTTGAAGAACGTTTGAGACTTTAAATCTCATTCTTTGCAGTACCCAGAGCAGCACTTCACAATATTGGCTACAGGTAGGAACCAATTGTGGTGGTTAATTTTATATTTCATTTTGACTGGGCCATGATGCCAAGATATTTGGATAAACATTTTTCTGAGTGTATTCATGAGGATGATTAATATGTGATGGATAGATTGAGTAAAGCAGGTTGCCCTCCCCAATATGGATGGTCCTCATCCAATCCACTGAAGGCCTGAATAAAATAAAGGTAAGGGCTTCCCTGGTGGTCCAGTGGGTAAAGATACCGCCTTGCAGTGCAACAGGCCGGTTCGATCCCTGGCCTAGGAAGATCCCATGTGCCACAGAGCGGCTGGACCGATGTGTCCAGTTACTGAGCTGGAGCTGTGCGGCACGTCCTCCCGTAGCTGGAGCGCGGAGATCACGGTGGCCACCGCGACAGGAGGCACATAGGAGCCAAAGAACAAAGATGGATGAAAATGCTACACTGTTTTTCCCAATTCATAAAGGTTTATAAGAATACAAGAAGGAATATACTGGAAAGTTTTTAAATATTTAGTCATCAGTTTTCAAATTATGCGAGAAAATTAAAGTCATCTTTCTTGTTGAGTGCAACAAGCCTGCATTAGAATTTCGAAGTAGTTTGTTGCTTAAAGAGATTAAAATCCCATGTTTAGAATCTGCTTCTCTCATGTGGGGATATAGAAAATAATGAATATGTTTCTGTGTGTGCATGCTCAGTCACTTCAGTCGTGTTCAACTCTGTGACGCTGTGGACTATAGCTTGCCACACTTCTCTGTCCATGGTATTCTCCAGGTAAGAATACTGGAGTGGGTTATCATGTCCTCCTCCAGGGGATCTTCCCAACCCAGGGATGAAACTCATGTCTCCTGGATCTTCTGGATTGACAGGTGGATTCTTTCCTGCTGAGCTACCGGGGAAGCCCAAATATGTTTCTTGGTCTACATAATGCAAACCTTTTTTAGAATATCACTTCCTCCAATTTGTCCATCCCAAGCTGACAACTCTAAACTTTACTAATTGTGAGAAGCATCTGACCATTGAGACGACTATTAACTACTAGTACTTGAAGAACGTTTGAGACTTTAAATCTCATTCTTTGCAGTACCCAGAGCAGCACTTCACAATATTGGCTACAGGTAGGAACCAATTGTGGTGGTTAATTTTATATTTCATTTTGACTGGGCCATGATGCCAAGATATTTGGATAAACATTTTTCTGAGTGTATTCATGAGGATGATTAATATGTGATGGATAGATTGAGTAAAGCAGGTTGCCCTCCCCAATATGGATGGTCCTCATCCAATCCACTGAAGGCCTGAATAAAATAAAAGGTAAGGGGCTTCCCCTGGTGGTCCAGTGGGTAAAGATACCGCCTTGCAGTGCAACAGGCGCCGGTTCGATCCCTGGCCTAGGAAGATCCCATGTGCCACAGAGCGGCTGGACCGATGTGTCCAATTACTGAGCTGGAGCTCTGGCGCACGTGCTCCCAGAGCTGGTGCTCTGTGATGACAGTGGCCACCGCGATAGGAGGCCCACAGGAGCCAAAGAACAAAGATGGATGAAAATAGAGAAATGAAAGACCAATAGAAGTGGCCTGCCCACCCCCTCCCTCCCCACCCCACCCTCCAAAAAAAGATAAATAAATAAAAATTAAAAAAAAAAAGATGGAAAGTTCAATTTAAAAAAATAAATAAATAAATAACAGGTAAGGTGAGACAGAAATCTTTCTAACTCTAACCCCTAACCATAATCCTAAGCCTACCTTTTCTGAATCAGCCAGTGTTCCCTGGGAAAATGCAAATCTCTGAATTGTTATCCTTTATTCTGAATCCAAGTTCCAGTATTTCTTCAATATCTTATACAATTTTTAGATGTTTTTTAAAAAAAGACATTTGTTTATTTTTTCTTGTGGTGGTTCTTTTTGGGGGGGGACGGGGGTGGATTGGGGAGGGAGGGGGGCGGGCGGGCCACTTCTATTGGTCTTTCATTTAGCTATTTTCATCCATCTTTGTTCTTTGGCCCCTGTGGGCCTCCCATTGTACTGGCCTCTGTTGTCGCAGAACACCGGCTCTGGGAGCATGCGCTCCAGAACTCTGACTTGGTATTTGGACACATCGGTCCAGCTGTTCTGTGGCACGTGGGATCTTCCCAGGCCAGGGACCGAACTGGCACCCCTTTCACTGCAAGGCGGTGTCCTTACCCACTTGACCACCAGGGAAGCCCTTATGGTGGGTCTTTGATACTTCATATGGGCTTTCTCTAGCTGTGGCTGGTGGGCCTCTCATTGCAGTGGCTTCTCTTGTTGCAGAGCATGGGGCTCTAGGTACGCGAGTTCAGGAGTTGTGGCTCATGGCTGTTTCCCCCAGGCATGTGGGATCTTCCCAGGCTAGGAGTCGAACCGGTGTTCCTTGCATTGCAAGGCAGATTCCCAATCATTGGACCACCAGGGAAGCCCCAGATGCTTTTAAGAATATGAATATTTTTAGGGCTTCCCTGATGGCTCAGTAGTAAAGAATCTGCCTGCCAATGCAGGAGATGCCGGTTCAACCCCTGGGTCAGGGAGATCCCTGGAATAGGAAATGGCAACCCATTCCATTATTTCTTGCCTGGATAATTCCATGGACAGAGGAGACTGGCGGGCTACAGTCCATGGGGTCACAAAGAGTCAGACATGACTGAGCACAAGCCCAAAACCAAAAGAATATGTTTTATCCTAATGCTTTTCAAGTTGTCTCCAGTAAGAGGATTGATTAAAATTATCTAGTTTATCATCACCACAATAGGAAGTCCTAATCATGCCTAAATTAGGAATTGATGTTTTAATGTTTTTACAGTGACTTGGTTAACCTTAGGATACAGCCTTGAATCCAAACAAGGAACTGGAACTAAGTCCTCTGAATAAATCTAGAACCACCACCCCCTAAAAGGGACTGTATTTAGAAAACTTAATCCATGAAATTTTTTTTAAATTTTATTATTTATTTATTTTTGGCTATTCTGAGTCTTCACTGCTACCACAGGCTCTTTTCTAGTTGCAGGGAGTGGGGATTACTCTCTAGTTGAGGTGAGCAGGCTTCTTGTTGCAATGACTTCTCTCACTGGGGAACTCAGGCTCTAGGCACACAGGCTTCAGTAGTTGGAGTAAGTGGGCTCCATAGTTGCTGCTCTGAGGCTCTAGAGCACAGGCTCCATAGTTGTGGCTCACGGGCTTAGTTTCTCTGCAGTATGTGGGACCTTCCCAGATCAGGGATGGAACCTGTATCTCCTGCATTGACAGGCGAACTCCTTTACCAGTGAGCTGCCAGGGAAGCCCCCCATCCATGAAATTTTGGGAAGATGTAAAGTAGCTGGTCATTTGCCTAGTTTTGTGACTTGGAGGGTTCTACAAATTCTAAGAAATTGAAACCTTAAAACCATTCCACCAGTGGTCTCACTGCTGAGTGGTATAGAGGATCTGAATTTATTATGCATAAGTGACAGGTTAAAAATCCATTATAACCAAATGTGGGATCTTCCCAGGCTAGGAGTCGAACGGTGTTCCTTGCATTGCAAGGCAGATTCCCAATCATTGGACCACCAGGAAGCCCCAGATGCTTTTAAGAATATGAATATTTTAGGGCTTCCTGATGGCTCAGTAGTAAAGAATCTGCCTGCCAATGCAGGAGATGCCGGTTCAACCCCTGGGTCAGGGAGATCCCTGGAATAGGAAATGGCAACCCATTCCATTATTTCTTGCCTGGATAATTCCATGGACAGAGGAGACTGGCGGGCTACAGTCCATGGGGTCACAAAGAGTCAGACATGACTGAGCACAAGCCCAAAACCAAAAGAATATGTTTTATCCTAATGCTTTTCAAGTTGTCTCCAGTAAGAGGATTGATTAAAATTATCTAGTTTATCATCACCACAATAGGAAGTCCTAATCATGCCTAAATTAGGAATTGATGTTTTAATGTTTTTACAGTGACTTGGTTAACCTTAGGATACAGCCTTGAATCCAAACAAGGAACTGGAACTAAGTCCTCTGAATAAATCTAGAACCACCACCCCCTAAAAGGGACTGTATTTAGAAAACTTAATCCATGAAATTTTTTTTAAATTTTATTATTTATTTATTTTTGGCTATTCTGAGTCTTCACTGCTACCACAGGCTCTTTTCTAGTTGCAGGAGTGGGGATTACTCTCTAGTTGAGGTGAGCAGGCTTCTTGTTGCAATGACTTCTCTCACTGGGGAACTCAGGCTCTAGGCACACAGGCTTCAGTAGTTGGAGTAAGTGGGCTCCATAGTTGCTGCTCTGAGGCTCTAGAGCACAGGCTCCATAGTTGTGGCTCACGGGCTTAGTTTCTCTGCAGTATGTGGGACCTTCCCAGATCAGGGATGGAACCTGTATCTCCTGCATTGACAGGCGAACTCCTTTACCAGTGAGCTGCCAGGGAAGCCCCCCATCCATGAAATTTTGGGAAGATGTAAAGTAGCTGGTCATTTGCCTAGTTTTGTGACTTGGAGGGTTCTACAAATTCTAAGAAATTGAAACCTTAAAACCATTCCACCAGTGGTCTCACTGCTGAGTGGTATAGAGGATCTGAATTTATTATACCGCATAAGTGACTCAGTGGTTAAAGAATCCACTTGCCAGTGCAGGAGACACAAAAGACGCAGATTCAATCCCTGGGTTGGGAAGATCTCTTGGAGAAAGCAGTGGCAACCCGCACCGTTATTCTAACCTGGGAAGTCTCGTGAACAGAAGAACCTGGTGAGCTGCAGTCTGTGCTTCTGCTCCGGCACATGCAGTTGTGTCTGACTCTGCTACCCCACGGACTGTAGATGGCCAAGTCCCTCTGTTCGTGGGATTTCCTGGCCAGGATCCTGAAGTAGGTTGGCATTTCCTCTTCTAGTGGATCTTCCATATCCAGGGGTTAAACACACATATCTGGCATTTCCTGCATTGCAGGCAAATTCTTTACTGCTAAGCCACTGGGGAAGCCTGGGCTACAATCCATGGGGTCACAAAAGAATCAAGCATGAAGGGCTTCCCCTGGTGGTCCAGTGGGTAAGGACACCGCCTTGCAGTGCAAGGGACGCCGGTTCCATCCCTGGCCTGGGAAGATCCCACGTGCCGCAGAGTGGCTGGACCCATGTGTCCAATTACCGAGCCGGGGCTCTGGAGCGCATGCGCCCAGAGCCGGCACTCTGCAACGACAGACGCTACCGCCATGGGAGGCCCACAGGAGCCAAAGAACAAAGACGGATGAAAATAGAGAAATGAAAGACCAATAGAAGTGGCCCGCCCGCTCCCCTCCCTCCCCAACCCGACCCCCGCCCCCCCCAAAATAACAATAAATAAATAAATCTTTAAAAAAAAAAAAAGAAGCATGACTTAGCAGCTAAACAACATAGTGTGAGACCTTGATTTAAAAATTATCAATAACTATTACAATAATTTGGGACATCCAACAGGGAAGAAAATAAACTGTAAAATTGCTCCATGGAGACCTTTCCACACCTCAGAATTCATTAACTCACATATAAACCAACCCCTATTAAGGTTAAGACAGAAGTAAAATTTACAAACAGCATGAGATAATCTGGCGTGAGAAAGAGTTACCAGATACAACAAACTAGAGAATTAATAGGCTAAGAAGTTGAAGTAGCAGAACAGTTTCAAAAAGTCTACAGAACAAATTTGTTTTAATGATCAGAGACTAAAGTAGTAAAAATCACACTGGTGTACGAGCCACTGTAAGAAAAGAAAAAGAGGTAAATATTTAAAAGAACCGAGAATATCTTTATTAATGAGGATAGTCATTATCGTCATTGGAATTTAAAACTCAGAAATTGTTTAAATAGTGAAAAAAGAGAAGTAGTGACCTAGAAAATGAATCTCTGAATATTATACAGACATAGATTAAAAATATAGAACTCAAAAATGGGAAGTTATAAGAGGTTATGAAGGGTGTAAATAGCAGATCAAACGTATCTCAAAACAGTTCTACAAGGAAAGAATAGAGATGTATCAATGTTTGAGGAGAAAATATTTTCACATTTTGTAGAATTGAAGAAAAGACACACACATCAAAAGTCATGAGTCTCCTCCCTTGTATGTATTTGTGGTGTTCATCTTACCACATCTCATCCAAAAAAATGATGCAGCTTTAACATGAATGTTGCATTGTGTTTTCAAGGAATTATTATTGATGTTCTCTTTGTAAAGGAAAGAGATATTGTGAATCTTTGTATTAAATAATGTAAAGATGTATATCTGTATTTTTGGATCATGTTATAAATAATGGATATATTGTTTAATGAATAAAGTATTTTTTGGAACAAACAAAAATGTCATGAGTCTTCAGATTGAAGGTACACAAAATCCCCTTTCCTATAAATTAGATGAAATGCAGAAGTAGACACATTGTCACCAAAATAACAATAAATAAATAAATCTTTAAAAAAAAAAAAAGAAGCATGACTTAGCAGCTAAACAACATAGTGTGAGACCTTGATTTAAAAATTATCAATAACTATTACAATAATTTGGGACATCCAACAGGGAAGAAAATAAACTGTAAAATTGCTCCATGGAGACCTTTCCACACCTCAGAATTCATTAACTCACATATAAACCAACCCCTATTAAGGTTAAGACAGAAGTAAAATTTACAAACAGCATGAGATAATCTGGCGTGAGAAAGAGTTACCAGATACAACAAACTAGAGAATTAATAGGCTAAGAAGTTGAAGTAGCAGAACAGTTTCAAAAAGTCTACAGAACAAATTTGTTTTAATGATCAGAGACTAAAGTAGTAAAAATCACACTGGTGTACGAGCCACTGTAAGAAAAGAAAAAGAGGTAAATATTTAAAAGAACCGAGAATATCTTTATTAATGAGGATAGTCATTATCGTCATTGGAATTTAAAACTCAGAAATTGTTTAAATAGTGAAAAAAGAGAAGTAGTGACCTAGAAAATGAATCTCTGAATATTATACAGACATAGATTAAAAATATAGAACTCAAAAATGGGAAGTTATAAGAGGTTATGAAGGGTGTAAATAGCAGATCAAACGTATCTCAAAACAGTTCTACAAGGAAAGAATAGAGATGTATCAATGTTTGAGGAGAAAATATTTTCACATTTTGTAGAATTGAAGAAAAGACACACACATCAAAAGTCATGAGTCTCCTCCCTTGTATGTATTTGTGGTGTTCATCTTACCACATCTCATCCAAAAAGATGATGCAGCTTTAACATGAATGTTGCATTGTGTTTTCAAGGAATTATTATTGATGTTCTCTTTGTAAAGGAAAGAGATATTGTGAATCTTTGTATTAAATAATGTAAAGATGTATATCTGTATTTTTGGATCATGTTATAAATAATGGATATATTGTTTAATGAATAAAGTATTTTTTGGAACAAACAAAAATGTCATGAGTCTTCAGATTGAAGGTACACAAAATCCCCTTTCCTATAAATTAGATGAAATGCAGAAGTAGACACATTGTCACCAAAGTAGAGAATACCAAGGACAGATGGAAAAATTTAGATACTCAAGAGGAAAAGAAGTGTACTTATAATGGGAAAAAGTCCAACTGATTGACTAAAGACTTGTTATACCGACAGTCATAAGATGATAGAATAATAGTTTCACAATGTTGAAGAAAAGTAGCTGTCAGTCTGTAAATCTATACACAGATGGGTTATCTTATTTTATTATAAGAAAAAGCCCTTTTTGAACAGCCAAAGAATAAGTTTATTCTTATTCTTGAAAAAAACTTTATGAAAGTAAACACTTTAGAAAAGTTAAACCAGAGTAAAATGAAGGCTTTAAGAATAATATGAGCCCCCAAAAAGTAGATAAATTAATAGTTAATTGTATTTAAAAATCAATCACTGTTATGGAACTTGGAAAAAATACAGTAAAACTGTGAAGCAGTCCAAATTAGCATGGGTAGTAAGACTTGTTGTAATCAGAGTTCTTGCATTTTGGGGGATCTCTTTTTTATTGATTTTTTATTTATTTATTTTTTCATCCATCTTTGTTCTTCAGCCTGTTGTGGGCCTCCCTTTGGAGTGACCTCCTTCACTGCCAAGCACTGGCTCTGGGCTCATGCACTCCAGAGCGTTAGTTTGTGATTGGCCACACGGGTATAGCCGCTCTGCGGCATGTGGGATCTTCCCGGGCCAGGGATCGAACCAGTGTTCCCTGCACTGCAAGATGGTGTGCTTACCCATTGGACCACCAAAGAAACCCCAAGTCCATGTATTTTAAGGAGGAAGAAACATTGATTTTTGATTTTCAGTCAAGTACAATCAGTAACCCTTAAATCCATAGAGGGGGAAATGTGAGTAAAGAAATCTTAATCAGAAAAAAAACAATAAAAGAAAATAAGTAAAGTAGGAGAGGGAACAAATAAAAGGCCCAGAAATTAGAAAATATAATACAATATGGTAGGAATTAAACCAAATATGTGAGTGATCATGATAACTGAGAATGAATTAGACTGGTCTTTTGAAATACAAAGATTGTTAAATAGGATTTCAGAATATCATTTAGCTATATGTTTTACACGGAGAACTCAACTGAAATATTAGGACACAAAAGAGGAGGACTTGAGGTCATTTCTGTGACAATGACCCTAATAGTATGCAGCCTGGGGAGGCAATGGAAAATTCATCTGCTGCATCTATAGACAAATGGTGATTCATATTTACTGACCTTGTGACTAAAAAGGGTTTGTTCTCTAGTCTTCCAATTTTTAACATATTCTTTTAGAACAGAAGCAGTATTAATTCTTCAGTATTTGAAGAAATGTCTATGGACAGAGGGTATCTTTCGGGTTTTCACACACACCAAACTGGAAATGGTTCCAGGGTTCCTTTACTACTTGTACCCTTCTGCAATCTAATTCAAAATGTGCAAGATCATTCTAGCTCAGTCCTAATGAACTAGATCTGCAGTGCAATCAGAAAATCAGTGCTTGCTGAACTAAACATAATTAACAATCACTCCTTGGAGGATACAATAACACTACAAAAAGATTTTGTTATGTTAGAGGTTTTAAATAGAGTGGCTAAATATAATACTGTTAAGTTCCTGTTAAGTTCCTATTTCACTGATGCTAAGAAATTAAAATTTTTCTAGTATCCTTTGTTATTACATCTTTTACTTCTTAGAGTTAGTATTTTAATTTAATATATAAATATAGCACTTGGTAATAGGCATTAAATAGTGTATCTGAAAGACTGGTATTTTGCATCTGGTTTATTAAAATATTAAGCTGAGCGATTACTTATCTTTCTCATGATACAATACAGATAGAACATAGATGCACAGTCATTCCTCAGAACAAGATTTGAATATTATCAACACTTAAAAAATAGTGTTACATATGACTAGAAAGGTTAATGGAATAGAATATTGTCTACAAACGAAGTCTAATAGGTATGGATGAAGGTGGTATTAGTGGAGAAAAGCCAGATTCATCAAATAAGTCATGTTCAGACAACTTATATAAAGATATATTCTGCGTGAAGCTAAATTTAATAATAAAAGTGACTCCATAAGGTGCTAGAAGAAAACATAGATTACTATACAAAATGCTGAAGTATGGATGGCCTTTCTTAATATGATATAAAACCAGGATTGTGTAAAGGAAAAGAATAAGTAAATCTATTTAAAAACTAGTAGTATTTCCATGAAAACTGTATATAATGAAGTTAAAAACAACATATTGGCAAAAACATTTAAAAAAATATTACCAAATGCAATTTAAAAATCCACATTGTTTTTTTTACAATTTTTTCCTCTTTTAATTGATTTTTATTCACTTATTTTCCATCCATCTTTATTTGGCCTGTGTGGGCCCCCCATCACAGTGGCCTCTCTCATTGCAGAACACTGGCTCTGGGCACATGTGCTCCAGAGTGCTGGCTCATAATTGGACACATTGATCCAACTGCTTCACTGCTTGCCCATTTTATATCTTGTTTCTTTCATTTATCATGATGCTTCTGGCTGTTGTTGAATGTATCAATTTACTCCTTTTTATTGATAAATACTCTTCCATTGAAAGAATGTGTCAGTTTGTCTATTTCTGATTTGGATATTTGAACCAGTTTGGGGCATTACAAATAAAATTTCTGTGAATGTATATTATTCATAATTATGCAATTATTACATGGATATATGCCTTCATGTTTTATTGCTAAATATCCAGGAGGAAGATAACAGGATTATATGGTAGGTATATGTTTTGCTTTATAGGGTACAGCCATTCTGCTTTCCAGTTTTACATTTTGAGCATTTTTAACTACTCCATATCCTCACTAATTCTTAGTATTGTCAGTCTCTTAAATTTGACCATTCTACTGGGTCTGTAGTAGTGTTTTATTATTGTTTTAATTTGCATTTTCACAGTGGCATAAAAGAAAGCATAATGATACCACCACACACTGGCAACATGTAGAAACTGGATCACTCAGACATTGCTGGTATGTACCATGGTGTACATATCATGGTACAGCAGCTCTGGAAAACAGTTTGGCAATGCCTTAATAAATTGAACGGGCAAATACTATATAACAACTATGCAGTTGTACTCCTGGGCATCTATCCCAGAAAAATTAGCGACATTTGTACATGAGTGTGTATAGCAGCGTTTTTCTAATAGCCAAAACTAGAAACAACATAGATGCCCTTCAGTGGGTGTATATTTAAACAAATTGTGCTAAATTCAGTCAGTAAGTCATATGTGACTCTTTGAGACCCCATGGACTGCAGCACACCAGGCTTCCCTGTCCTCTGCTTTCTCCTGGAGTTTGCTCACATTCATGTCCGTTGAGCCAGTGTTGGTATCTACCATCTCATCCTCTGCCATCTAACCAAAGAACCCTTTCTAGGTTGTTTTTTCTGTCAAAACAGAAACAGCTACAATATGTTGTCACAGCAATCACACAAACCTTCCCCAGCCTGTTTCTACTTGCTTCTTGGTGTATAGTCTCAGAAACAGTATCACAGCAGTGGGCATGATTAGAGTATCAGATTGTGGTGACTTTCATCTTGTGTAGGTACCTTCCTGTCTCCTGTCATCTTGTGCTGTGATCATCGTTACTCTGAGGGATGAATGAGGAGAATAGTCTGGAGAGCATGGTCTTCATGGTGTCCACCTGCACTGGTAAGTCCCTCATTGTCCTAAATTCCTCTGGGCTAATGACTGGTTTGTTTGTAGAAGGGCATGTGATCTTTCTCTGTCCAATAAGTGTCCAGATTGGAGAGGGAAAGATAGCTCTCTCTTTCTTTTGGACCTTGAGGTGTGGAATATGGGCCTCAGATGGCCAACTGCTCAATCTTCAATACTGTTTGCAACTCCAGTCCTTCAAAAAATTTAAAATTAAAAAAGGATTTTTTAACATTAATTATATAGAAAACTTTCCAGTTTTACATTTTGAGCATTTTTAACTACTCCATATCCTCACTAATTCTTAGTATTGTCAGTCTCTTAAATTTGACCATTCTACTGGGTCTGTAGTAGTGTTTTATTATTGTTTTAATTTGCATTTTCACAGTGGCATAAAAGAAAGCATAATGATACCACCACACACTGGCAACATGTAGAAACTGGATCACTCAGACATTGCTGGTATGTACCATGGTGTACATATCATGGTACAGCAGCTCTGGAAAACAGTTTGGCAATGCCTTAATAAATTGAACGGGCAAATACTATATAACAACTATGCAGTTGTACTCCTGGGCATCTATCCCAGAAAAATTAGCGACATTTGTACATGAGTGTGTATAGCAGCGTTTTTCTAATAGCCAAAACTAGAAACAACATAGATGCCCTTCAGTGGGTGTATATTTAAACAAATTGTGCTAAATTCAGTCAGTAAGTCATATGTGACTCTTTGAGACCCCATGGACTGCAGCACACCAGGCTTCCCTGTCCTCTGCTTTCTCCTGGAGTTTGCTCACATTCATGTCCGTTGAGCCAGTGTTGGTATCTACCATCTCATCCTCTGCCATCTAACCAAAGAACCCTTTCTAGGTTGTTTTTTCTGTCAAAACAGAAACAGCTACAATATGTTGTCACAGCAATCACACAAACCTTCCCCAGCCTGTTTCTACTTGCTTCTTGGTGTATAGTCTCAGAAACAGTATCACAGCAGTGGGCATGATTAGAGTATCAGATTGTGGTGACTTTCATCTTGTGTAGGTACCTTCCTGTCTCCTGTCATCTTGTGCTGTGATCATCGTTACTCTGAGGGATGAATGAGGAGAATAGTCTGGAGAGCATGGTCTTCATGGTGTCCACCTGCACTGGTAAGTCCCTCATTGTCCTAAATTCCTCTGGGCTAATGACTGGTTTGTTTGTAGAAGGGCATGTGATCTTTCTCTGTCCAATAAGTGTCCAGATTGGAGAGGGAAAGATAGCTCTCTCTTTCTTTTGGACCTTGAGGTGTGGAATATGGGCCTCAGATGGCCAACTGCTCAATCTTCAATACTGTTTGCAACTCCAGTCCTTCAAATTTATAGAAGGATTTTTTTTAACTTAAATATAAAGCAAATCTTGACCAACATGATTACTTTGATGATTATTCTCCTAACTCTCATGTAATTTACTGTACTAAAATCTTGCTCATTTGTAATGTTTACCAGAAACATATGACTGTATCTAATCCCCTTTGCCCACCCACACCTGCTTTTAGAATTTTTAAATGATCCTTGCTAATTTGACAGGTGCAAGAATTGTCTAAGTTGAGGGTTCTGAGCCTCCAACCCGTCTTGTTACATGGCTTTTCTCAGGCTCCCTTAAGAAATGCAAGATGGAAGCCTCTGCAGCCCAGTGCATGGTCTACACTCCTCTAACCAAAGCTTCGGACTCCATCTTTGTCTTCTTTATGACCCTGGTGACCTGACCTGAACAACTGATGCACACGTTTCTCAGGAAACCTGAGGTAGGCCCAAAGTCTAGCTCTCCTCAACATTCTAGAGCCTCTACCACCATGTGCCAATACTCACTGCAGTGGAGAAACACAAAGACAACAGAGGCCAAGCATGAAATAGAGCAGAAGAGGTTTACATTATTTCTCAGCTCTTCCTCCCAAAGGCTTTACCTTCTGGTCCTGAGAAAGTGATGGGTGAAAACATTCTTTTTTGGGGGGTGAGCGGTGGGAAGCAGGGGGAGGGGGGAGGGCAGGCCACTTCTATTTGTCCTTCATTTATCTATTTTTCATCCATCTTTGTTATCACAGCAGGGATGATTAGAGTATCAGATTGTGGTGACTTTCATCTTGTGTAGGTACCTTCCTGTCTCCTGTCATCTTGTGCTGTGATCATCGTTACTCTGAGGGATGAATGAGGAGAATAGTCTGGAGAGCATGGTCTTCATGGTGTCCACCTGCACTGGTAAGTCCCTCATTGTCCTAAATTCCTCTGGGCTAATGACTGGTTTGTTTGTAGAAGGGCATGTGATCTTTCTCTGTCCAATAAGTGTCCAGATTGGAGAGGGAAAGATAGCTCTCTCTTTCTTTTGGACCTTGAGGTGTGGAATATGGGCCTCAGATGGCCAACTGCTCAATCTTCAATACTGTTTGCAACTCCAGTCCTTCAAATTTATAGAAGGATTTTTTTTAACTTAAATATAAAGCAAATCTTGACCAACATGATTACTTTGATGATTATTCTCCTAACTCTCATGTAATTTACTGTACTAAAATCTTGCTCATTTGTAATGTTTACCAGAAACATATGACTGTATCTAATCCCCTTTGCCCACCCACACCTGCTTTTAGAATTTTTAAATGATCCTTGCTAATTTGACAGGTGCAAGAATTGTCTAAGTTGAGGGTTCTGAGCCTCCAACCCGTCTTGTTACATGGCTTTTCTCAGGCTCCCTTAAGAAATGCAAGATGGAAGCCTCTGCAGCCCAGTGCATGGTCTACACTCCTCTAACCAAAGCTTCGGACTCCATCTTTGTCTTCTTTATGACCCTGGTGACCTGACCTGAACAACTGATGCACACGTTTCTCAGGAAACCTGAGGTAGGCCCAAAGTCTAGCTCTCCTCAACATTCTAGAGCCTCTACCACCATGTGCCAATACTCACTGCAGTGGAGAAACACAAAGACAACAGAGGCCAAGCATGAAATAGAGCAGAAGAGGTTTACATTATTTCTCAGCTCTTCCTCCCAAAGGCTTTACCTTCTGGTCCTGAGAAAGTGATGGGTGAAAACATTCTTTTTTGGGGGGTGAGCGGTGGGAAGCAGGGGGAGGGGGGAGGGCAGGCCACTTCTATTTGTCCTTCATTTATCTATTTTTCATCCATCTTTGTTCTTTGGCCCATGTGGGCCTCCTATCGCAGTGGCCTCTGTTGTCGCAGAGCACCAGCTCTGGGCACATGCCCTCTAGAGATCCGGCTCGGTAATTGGACACATCAGTCCAGCCGCTCTGCAGCACGTGGGATCTTCCCAGGCCAGGGATCGAACCAGCACCCCTTGCACTGCAAGGTGGTGTCCTTACCCACTGAGCCACCAGGGAAGCCCGGAAACATTCTTAATGCATACCATGTATGCATACCATGCGGCATACCAGCTACCATGTATCCGTGCATGCTTGGTCACTCAGTCATGTCCAGCTGTTTATGACCCTTTGGACTCTAGCCTGCCAGGCTCCTCTGTCTATGGGATTTTTCAGACAAGAATCCTGAAATGGGTTGTCATTTCTTCCCCCAGAGAAATTTCCTGACCACGTCTCCTGTGCCTCTTGCACTGCATGTGGATTCTTTACCCACTGAGCCATTAGGGAAGCCATATTTAGTACCTATTAAGAACCAGGTCTTATGTTTATATATAGTCATTTTAATCCTCATAACAATCCCATGAGCTTGGTGCAGTTATCTCAGTGAAGCTAATGAAACTCACATAAGGGAGATTAAGTAAATATCCTAGGCTCACATGTCAATAAAAGGACAGAGCCAAGATTTGACCTCCAGGCCTAGACCCCTGACCTCCCTAACATAGAGCATGCTGCTTCTTAGCATAAGAGAACTCCATTGTCATAGAATAAATTTTGAATATAGCTTTAGGGTCAAAAGAAGTGTCTTGTATACTTCTTCGTGCTGTAGAGAAATTGATCAAAAGAAAGGGAAGAAAATATGCACATAATTTTAATAATAGATTTTAAGTGATCTTAGACCACCAAATGCTACCAGAATGTTTCTAAACTCTACAGTGCTGATAATGTTATTTTAAAATTTTCAACCAATTTAAAATACCTTTATATTTATATTCCTAATGTGCTATGTTTGTAATTTACAATATGTGTGATTCTCTGTATGAACAATACTTTTTAAAAAATGTCTTTGGTACTTGGAGCAAAATTTTCTGTTTTAAAATACAAAGAAGAATTATAGTTATATATAGTGCAAGTAGATAAATCCACCATCACAAAGCTGTTTCTAAGTGAAAATACTTATGCTCTGTTAAAATTTATAACATCTCATTGTACAACAATGGCCCAGTTTCTCCTTTTCAGCTGCTCACTGGTTTCTTCCTCATATCTTTTTTTTTTTTTTAAGATTTATTTATTTATTTATTTATTTTTTGGTGGGGGTGGCGTGGGGAGGGAGGGGAGCAGGCAGGCCACTTCTATTGGTCTTTCATTTGTCCATTTTCATCCATCTTTGTTCTTTGGCCCCTGTGGGCCTCCCATTGTGGTGGCCTCTGTTGTCTCAGAGCACCGGCTCTGGGCGCATGCGCTCCAGAGCTCCGACTCGGTAATTGGACACATGGGTCCAGGCACTCCGCGGCATGTGGGATCTTCCCAGGCCAGGGATCGAACTGGCGCCCCTTGCACTGCAAGGCGGTGTCCTTACCCACTGGACCACCGGGGAAGCCCTCTTCCTCATATCTTAACAGCAGAAAAGCTATAGATTTAAGAAAATAGCAACCTTTACTTCATACCCTATAGTAAGTAGCATTCCTGTTCTAAGCCTATTGAAGACACTTAACACATACATTATGTTAAATAAATGCATACAGTATCATTAAGTAAATGACAAAACTCAATGGCTTCTCATTACTGTATAACAGCTTTGATTAGTTCTTTTCTTAAAGTTAAATAGCAGATTTCTCCAAAGTTATTTTAAATATAGATATATATTATTCTCTTTTCCTGTTTCCATCATTTTACTTGGAATTTTCAGAGTGGTTTTTGCTCTCAGAATCTCATACCATTTTAAAATATGACCCTTCACTACTTGTATCTTCTGTCAAAAGTCTCTGGGTATGAACTCTACTTCTATTAATAATTGAGAGTCCTGGGGGCTTTGTTTCTCTGCTTGTTAGTGTTCAACTCTCACTAACTTCTCTCTGCTAAAATGGGTTAATAATAAGTTGGCTATTATACACTTGAAGTGAGCTATACATATGCAAATGATTATTAAAATATTACAGGAGATATAAATTCAAAAGTATACAATATACATGAAAAGGAAGAATACTTCTAAAATACTGTTATACCCACTGAAGAAACAGGAAGGACATGTCTGAGCTTCACTGGCTTTGCTGACTCTGACAGTCATGAAGTCAGGAGAAGGGTTGGTACTTCAGTATTAACATCCCTGGGGGCCTCCCAAACACAGGTTGCACATAATTAGACTTGAGCTACAAGCCCACTTGGCCTAAACTACACAGTATCAGGCCATGTGACATTTAATAACAGTGTACTTATGCAGTTTTTTAACCTTTTTGAATGCAGCTGCTATTTGAGATAAGGAAAAAACAACAAATCTGTTTTTCTTCTGTGAAATTTTTATGAAGTTGAATAGTTATCTCTGTCAATTAATACTGATAGTGAGAGAATAAAATGTTTAATTAGTAATAAGACTGGCTGCAATTTTCCTGATTCACTTCTTTTCTATATATATATGTCACACCTTATTTTACCTTTGTAATTTTTCACTTCATTTTAAACTACATATCAAACTTTCTCAGGGAATCTGAGATCCGTTTTTTCATCTGCAAAATGAAAGGATGGTAAAATAGGTCATTTGTTTTTTTCTGAATTTTTATTGGCATATAGTTGACTTGAAATGTTGTATTACTTTCAGTTGTGTATGCTAAGTTGCTTCAGCTGTGTCTGACTCTTTGCAACCCCATGGACTGTAGCCCTCCAGGCTCCTCTGCCCATGGGATTCTCCAGGCAAGAAGACTGGAGTCAGTGGCCATGCCCTCCTCCAGGGGAGCTTCCCAGTCCAGGAATCAAACCCTGATCTCTTGTGTCGCCTGCCTTAGCCAGTGGGTTGGTGGCTCAAGTAGTAAAGAATCTGCCCACATGCGGGAGAGTTCAATCCCTAGGTTGGGAAGGTACCCTGGAGAAGGGAATGGCATATATGTCCATTCTTTTTCCGATATTTTTCCTATATAGGTCATTAGAGAATATTAAATACAGTTCCATGTGCTGTACAGTGGGTCCTTATTAGTTATATTTTTTAAAAATTTGGCTATTATACACTTGAAGTGAGCTATACATATGCAAATGATTATTAAAATATTACAGGAGATATAAATTCAAAAGTATACAATATACATGAAAAGGAAGAATACTTCTAAAATACTGTTATACCCACTGAAGAAACAGGAAGGACATGTCTGAGCTTCACTGGCTTTGCTGACTCTGACAGTCATGAAGTCAGGAGAAGGGTTGGTACTTCAGTATTAACATCCCTGGGGGCCTCCCAAACACAGGTTGCACATAATGATGCTGGAGCGACAAGCCCACTTGGCCGAAACTACAGTATCAGGCCATGTGACATTTAATAACAGTGTACTTATGCAGTTTTTTAACCTTTTTGAATGCAGCTGCTATTTGAGATAAGGAAAAAACAACAAATCTGTTTTTCTTCTGTGAAATTTTTATGAAGTTGAATAGTTATCTCTGTCAATTAATACTGATAGTGAGAGAATAAAATGTTTAATTAGTAATAAGACTGGCTGCAATTTTCCTGATTCACTTCTTTTCTATATATATATGTCACACCTTATTTTACCTTTGTAATTTTTCACTTCATTTTAAACTACATATCAAACTTTCTCAGGGAATCTGAGATCCGTTTTTTCATCTGCAAAATGAAAGGATGGTAAAATAGGTCATTTGTTTTTTTCTGAATTTTTATTGGCATATAGTTGACTTGAAATGTTGTATTACTTTCAGTTGTGTATGCTAAGTTGCTTCAGCTGTGTCTGACTCTTTGCAACCCCATGGACTGTAGCCCTCCAGGCTCCTCTGCCCATGGGATTCTCCAGGCAAGAAGACTGGAGTCAGTGGCCATGCCCTCCTCCAGGGGAGCTTCCCAGTCCAGGAATCAAACCCTGATCTCTTGTGTCGCCTGCCTTAGCCAGTGGGTTGGTGGCTCAAGTAGTAAAGAATCTGCCCACATGCGGGAGAGTTCAATCCCTAGGTTGGGAAGGTACCCTGGAGAAGGGAATGGCATATATGTCCATTCTTTTTCCGATATTTTTCCTATATAGGTCATTAGAGAATATTAAATACAGTTCCATGTGCTGTACAGTGGGTCCTTATTAGTTATGTATTTTATACATAGTAGTGTATACAGGTCATTCCCCATCTCCAGATTAATCACTTCCCTCCACATTTCCACTCTGGTTACCATAAGTTTGATTTCATGATCTGTCTGTTTCTGTTTTGTCAATTAGTTCATTTGTATCACTTTATATTAGATTCCACATATAAGTTATATATGATATTTTTTGTTCTTAGTCTGATTTACTTCACTTAGTATAATAATCTCAAGGTCCATGTATATTACTGCAAGTGGCATTATTTTGTTCTTTTTTGTGGCTCAATGATACTCTATTGTATATACACACCACATCTTCTTTATCCAGTCCTCTATTGATGGACATTTAGGTTGTTTCCGTGTCTTGGCTATTGTGTACAGTGCTGTAATGAAAACTGAGGTGCATGCACCTTTTAAAATTATGGTTTTCTCCAGATATATGCCCAAAAGTGGGATTGCTGGATCATACTCATATTTAGTTCTTAAAGGAACCTCCTTACTGATTTCCATAGTGGTTGTACCAATTTACATTCCCATCAACTGTAGGAGGATTCCTTTTTCTCCACATTCTCTCCAGCATTTATTGCTTACACACTTTTTAAAAAATGTTCTGTGCTATTTACTTCAATGAGATTAATCAGAGGGAACTTAATGATACTTTTGACTACTACAAGTGTGTTTCCAATGTACTGCTCTCTTTGTAGACTTTTTGATGATGACTAGTCTAACCAATGTGAGGGCATATCTTATAATTTTGATTTGCATTTCTGTGATAATTAGTGATGTTGAACATCTTTTTGTGTGCTTTTTGACCATCTGTATGTCTCTCCTTTGGAGAAATATCTGTTTAGATCTGCTCATTTTTGATTAGGTGGTTTGTTTTTTTTGATACTGAGTTGTGTGAACTGTTTGTAATTTTGGAGATTAATCCCTTGTTGGCTTCTTTATTTGCAAATATTTTCTCCCATTCTGTGGGTTGTATTTTCTATTTATTTGTGGTCTCTTTTGCTGTACAAAAGTTTTTAAGTTTAGTTGGATTACATTTGTTTACTTTTGTTTTTATTTTTATTACTCTAGGAGGTGTATCAAAAAAGTTATGGCTGTGATTTGTGTCAGTAAGTGTTCTGCCTATGTTTTCCTCCGAGAGTTGACTAATATTCACCCTTATAATTAGGTCTCTAATCCATTTTGAGTCTATTTTTATGTATGGTATTAGGAAGTATTCTAATTTTATTATTTTAAATGGAGCTGTCTAAATTTCCCAGCACCACTTATTGAAAAGACAGTCTCCATCATTTTATATTGCCTCTGTGGTCATAGAGTTGCCCATATGTACATGGGAAAATAGATTATTTGTGATCAAGTTTTTCTTAATGTTGAAATTCAGCATATCAAGAAGAAGGAACTAAACCACTTATGGCTGACATTGGGATGGGAAGGAACTTTCCTCCCAAGAGAACACTGAGTCACCTCCTTCCCCTCTACCCTCTAAGAACTCTAGAGAGTCTAGTAAAAACAAAATATTTATTAGAAGGAAGAAGTGAGGCCACATGATACAGTATCAGTATAACAATCCAGTAAAGAAATTAACAAAACATTTCCATTCACTCTAGAATACACAAGAATAAAATATTTACAAATAAAGTTAATTAAAAGGACAAGGTCTAGCCACTGGAAACTGTAAGTCATTACTGAGAGAATAAATTCTCTCAGTCCTAGCTGATTCTTTAGTCCTAGCTAAATGGAGATACATGTGCTATGTGCTCAGTTGCTTTAGTCATGTCCAACTCTTTGTGATCCTATGGACTATAGCCCACCAGAGTCTGTTTATGGGATTCTCCAGGCAAGAATACTGGAGTAGATTGCCATGCCCTCCTCCAGAAGATCTTCCTGACCCAGGGATTAAACTTGGGTCTCCTGCTTTGTGGGTGGATTCTTTACTGCTGAGCCACCAGGGAAGCCCATGGAGATATATACTAAGTTAATATATTGGAAGAGTTAATATTGTTAAGATGGCACTCTTCTCCAAGGTAACCCAAGAGTACATAAAATTCCTATCAAAGTCTCAGCAGTTTGACAAATTAATCCTAGAATTTTTTATAAAGATGAAAACCATCTGGAATAGCCTACACCCCTAAAAAAACCTAAAAACAAACATATTGAACAGAACAAAATTGGAGAACTTATTCTACTTGATCTCAAAACTTGTTACAAAATTTAAGTAATTAATATATTATGTGTTGGCATAAAGAAAAACATACAAATCAGTGTAAAAGAATAGCGAGTTCAGGGACTTCCCTGGTGGTCCGGTGGGTAGAGAGTTCCCCCTGCAATGCAAGATGTGTCATGGAGCGGCTAGACCAGTATGTCCAATTATGAGCCAGCACTCTGTTGCTCATGAGCCCAGAACTGGTACTCTGCAGTGAGAGAGGCCACTGCAGTGGAGGCCCACACAGGCCAAAGAATAAAGATGGATGAAAAATAAACAAATGGAAAACCAATAAAAGAGGCTAAAATTAAAAAAAAAAAAGAATAGCAAGTTCAGAAATAAGTGCACATATTATGGTCAGTCGACTTCTAACAAAGTTTCCAATAAAACTCAGTGGAATAATAGTGTTTTTTTTTTTTTAATGGAGCTGAAATAATTCAATATCCATTAAAAGAAGAACAACAAATCTATAGACCTTTACCTCACACCATACACAGAAGCTTAAAATAGGTCATAGACATCAGTGTAAAAGCTAAAACTATATAATTTCTAGATGAAAACAATTTAGAAAAATCTAGAAAAAAAGTTCCTAGAGCCAAAATTTGGGGGGGACTGGCTTAGGCAAAGCTTTATTATATATAGCCCCCAAACACAATCCATTTGAAAATGATATATTGGCTTTTGCCAAAATTAAAAAACTTTTCCCCTTGAAAGTACACCATTTAAAAATGAAAAGACAAACCATTGACTGGGGAAAATCTTTGCAAATGACATATCTAAAATTGGATATATGTACACTACACACAAAAACTAGCTCAAAATGGATTAAAGATTTGAACATAAGATCTGAGGCCATAAAATATGTAAAAAAAACCCAACAACAACAACAAAAAACAGCACAGGGGATAAGCTCTTTAATCTCGGTCTTGGCAATGATATTTTGGATTTCACAACAAAAACAGAGGCAACAAAAACAAAAATAAACCAGTGGGATTACATCAAATTAAAAGTTTCTGTAAAGTAAAGGAAACTGTAAACAAAATGAAAAGGCAGTGTACAAATGAAGAGATAATATTATAAAATCATATATCTTGTAAAGGATTGATATCGAAACAAGGTAAGAACTCATACAACTCAATAAAAATAGAACAATCTGTTTTAAAATAGTCAGACCTCTGTCCTAATAAATACAGGAGCCTAGTGTAAGTAGAGAGGTGTGGGAGGAATCCAGACTGCAGGGATAAGGAGGATTCCGGAGTCAGGGAGTGAAGCTAGCTCATGTGAACAATCCTTATCAGTGTTTGTCAGTAAAAGGTCCATGAGCAAGGCGTGAAGCACTGGAAGAGATGATAAAGACATGGAGCAGAAACTTCCTTAGGGAAGCTGTTTATTTGTTTTTATGAATTTTAAAAAATTGTTTATTTATTTTTGGCTTATTTAGTTTTGGCTCTCCTGGGTCTTGCTACACACAGGCTTTCTCTGGTTGCTGTGATCAGGGGCTACTCTCTAGCTGTAGTGTGTGGACTTCTCACTGAAGTGGCTTCTCTTGTTGTGGAGCACAGGCCGTCGGGCACACAAGCTTCATTAGTTGTGGCACAGGGACTCAGTTGTTCAGTGGCATGTGGGATCCTCCCAGAGTAAGGATGAAACCCATATTCCCTGCTCTGGCAGGCAGATTCTTCACCACTGGACCACAAGGAAAGTTCTAGCTGTTTGTTTTTTAAAAAGTTAAGTATATTAATGGCTTCCCCGGTGCCTCAGGGATATAGAATGCCAATGCAGGATACACGGGTTTGATCCCTGGGTCAGGAAAATCCCCTGGAGAAGGAGATGACCACCCACTCCAGAATTCTTGCCTGGAGAATGCCATGGACGGAGGAGTCTGCTGGGCTACAGCCTATGAGGTTGCAGAGCTGGACACAACTTGTCCACTAATCCACCACCAATATATTTATATGCTAAGGCTTAAATTAGTTAAACTCATATAATTTGCTGCTACCTTAGTCACTGATGAATATGAGCCAGCTTAGGAATAAATGCTACGGCCAGCAAGAGTTGAACATTTTGTTAAATGTTTCTTAACAGCAGAATTAACATTTTACAAACCTACTGTATTGATATTGTACCTTTAACAAAATTAAAACCATTTTATTAAGTCAAATATCCCTAATCTAGTTTGATTATTGATAAGATTATGTTAGTCAAGCAACTACTATAGGTACATTATCACATTATTTAAAGAACCCTCTTTAATCATTGTGACAAGAAGTAAGCATGCAGTAAATGTAGTTGAACATAAGGCAGGATATTTTTAGTATGTTAAACAGTTTTAAAAACAAATCTGTATGGAGATCTTGTAGCGTAGTTATATCCATATATACAAAAGATATACAAAACAAAATAGCTGGCAGTGGTCTGGTTCTGGGATTAAATGGTATCAAATTTTCTTTTGTTTATATTTTTGCATCCTTGACAATAATTTTTTTTAAGAGAGGAAAAAACTAACATTTTAAGTTTAAATATCTCCTTTCTCCCAAACTGACTGTTAGTTGAAAGGAAACTAGTTAGTTGAAGGAGGAAGTAACAGATGTAATAGGACCTGATTACTCTGGTTTTACTTTTGTAATCACTTCAAGAGTCAGGAAGGCTTTTTATCTGTAAACATGCCTTCAACTGTAGTCAGCTCTATTACCCCCGTGAAGGATGGGGATTTTCCACAAGAGTCTAAGATTAAAATGGTGGAAGGCAGTGACGATGGTGAGCAAAGAGGTGTTTTTAGGATACCTGACAGTCCAGAGGAGAGTTGAACAAAATGACCCAATGAAGAAGCTGGAGGAATACTCCGTAATGTACAGCCTTAAAATCTGAGGATGGGAGTGTTTGCTCAGGCAGAGTTCATGGGAAAGAAACTTTCAGTAGGCTCCTAGGGGAGGTCCCAGATCAGAGATGTGGAGTCTGGACTAGGAGACTGGAGTGTTTTCCTGTGAGGAGAACCCAGAGAAGACTTTGGCTGAGCTGGAAACAAAGGCACCTTCCAGGGGGGGAGGCCCTGGGGCCATGGACGGAGGAGTCTGCTGGGCTACAGCCTATGAGGTTGCAGAGCTGGACACAACTTGTCCACTAATCCACCACCAATATATTTATATGCTAAGGCTTAAATTAGTTAAACTCATATAATTTGCTGCTACCTTAGTCACTGATGAATATGAGCCAGCTTAGGAATAAATGCTACGGCCAGCAAGAGTTGAACATTTTGTTAAATGTTTCTTAACAGCAGAATTAACATTTTACAAACCTACTGTATTGATATTGTACCTTTAACAAAATTAAAACCATTTTATTAAGTCAAATATCCCTAATCTAGTTTGATTATTGATAAGATTATGTTAGTCAAGCAACTACTATAGGTACATTATCACATTATTTAAAGAACCCTCTTTAATCATTGTGACAAGAAGTAAGCATGCAGTAAATGTAGTTGAACATAAGGCAGGATATTTTTAGTATGTTAAACAGTTTTAAAAACAAATCTGTATGGAGATCTTGTAGCGTAGTTATATCCATATATACAAAAGATATACAAAACAAAATAGCTGGCAGTGGTCTGGTTCTGGGATTAAATGGTATCAAATTTTCTTTTTGTTTATATTTTTTGCATCCTTGACAATAATTTTTTTTAAGAGAGGAAAAAACTAACATTTTAAGTTTAAATATCTCCTTTCTCCCAAACTGACTGTTAGTTGAAAGGAAACTAGTTAGTTGAAGGAGGAAGTAACAGATGTAATAGGACCTGATTACTCTGGTTTTACTTTTGTAATCACTTCAAGAGTCAGGAAGGCTTTTTATCTGTAAACATGCCTTCAACTGTAGTCAGCTCTATTACCCCTGTGAAGGATGGGGATTTTCCACAAGAGTCTAAGATTAAAATGGTGGAAGGCAGTGACGATGGTGAGCAAAGAGGTGTTTTTAGGATACCTGACAGTCCAGAGGAGAGTTGAACAAAATGACCCAATGAAGAAGCTGGAGGAATACTCCGTAATGTACAGCCTTAAAATCTGAGGATGGGAGTGTTTGCTCAGGCAGAGTTCATGGGAAAGAAACTTTCAGTAGGCTCCTAGGGGAGGTCCCAGATCAGAGATGTGGAGTCTGGACTAGGAGACTGGAGTGTTTTCCTGTGAGGAGAACCCAGAGAAGACTTTGGCTGAGCTGGAAACAAAGGCACCTTCCAGTGTGGCTGGTGGAGAGCCAAAGAGCCTGCTCTGAGATTTGGAGGGTTAGGAGAAAAAGAGTGTGGGTGAAGTAGGAAGATTATAAATCTCATTGGTTGAGCCTAGGAGAGATGTCTCTGGACTGAAAACAAGGCACCATGACTAAGGAAGAGCCAAAAAGTTCCCAGAGCTTGTGGAATTGCCTCGTTGTAAGTTTAAAGTTGTTTGTCTCAACTGTGTAACTACACAAAGCACACCCCTGCAGCTGTCCCCCTGCCACTGGAAGTTGTATCTGTGCACTGACACCACAGTGCACCCTGACAGTTGAAAAGAGGTACTGGTGGAGACTAGAGGTCAGAAAAGCAAGTTGTATTCACATCAGTAGAGAACATGCTGCTTCACACAATTTGGCAACAAGTGTTTCACTTGCAGAGTTTTCTTTTTATCTCCACAAGGACCATGTGGAGTCAATCTTACCATCCCGGTTTTACAGACTTGAAAAGAGTTTGATCATTTGTGACCTAGTTGACCAGCCTGCTCTGAGCCCAGGCTCTTGTTTCTTATTTCACTGCACCTGTAAGTGCTTTCTGAGTTGGAAATGGAGATTAAATTTAGGTGAGTCAAGACGTAATTCAATTGGGAAGAATCATCAGTCTGTGTAATAGTTTCAGCATATTGCCTAATTTCCCAAAGATTTCCAAGAAATACCTTTGCTAAAAACTATTATATATTCATATAAAATAAGTTACAAGGATATATGTATAGCACAGGGAATATAGCCATGCTTTATAATAAGTATAAATATTAAAAATTGTGAATCACTGTATTGTACACCCCTAACTTATATAATATTATGCATCAAGTATACATCAATAAAAAATTTAAAAAGAGAGATATACCTCTCAAGACCCAAAAGAGCAGAAACATTCCATTCTTCAAATGAAAAAAAAATTTAAAGTGTTTAAAAAATGCAGCATCGTTATATCTGTGCTGCTAATGGAATTAGATACATTCAGCTATGTTAACAGGGCACACCATGTCCAACTGGCCTGTGAGGAGGATATCAAATATTATTAAAAGTGATTTGGAGATATGTAGAGATAGCTCTCAGAGAGGAAGCCATTAGCAGGTCTATCCATATCTAGATCTTTCCTTTCTATTTTTGTATTACAGCATAGCTGTTGATAATCAAGAAAGATTATTTGTTTCCAGGGTGAAGGAAAAAAAGCAGCCAATTATACCGAATCAGAAGTATCATTTGGTGGTGAATAATAACCGATAGGCGTGATGAGAGATTTAATTTAAAAAGTTTCAACAAAGAATTTTGATGAGAACATTTTCCCTCATTCATTCACTCATTATTCATTCATCATGCATTTTTTTTCCTTCCAATGCCAGGCCCTGAGAAGTGTCAGAGAAAAGATAATGTGTCGGACGCAGTCCTTCCCTCAAGGACCTTGCAGTCCAGTGAGGGCACAGATATGCAGAGTGACCACCTCACAGTGATGGGCTTTGTAAGGACGGAATGCAGACCAGAAGGAAAGAGGCCTCTTGGGCACCTAGAACTCCGTGACTGTTAAAGAGACCCAGGGGCCGGAAGCTGTTCCTGTCCCTACCATGGCTGCCAGCGAAGCAGCTGCAGAGCTGCAGTCACACTGCCATAGCAACAGCCAGAGAGCAAGGTGACACCAGGACTGGCCGCCTCCGTGTTGGTCGTGTTAACGTGGTTAAAAACAAAGGAATTCAGTCTGTGTAATATTTCAGCTATCATTCCAAAGATTTCCAAGAAATACCTTTGCTAAAACTATTATATATTCATATAAAATAAGTTACAAGGATATATGTATAGCACAGGAATATAGCCATGCTTTATAATAAGTATAAATATTAAAAATTGTGAATCACTGTATTGTACACCCCTAACTTATATAATATTATGCATCAAGTATACATCAATAAAAAATTTAAAAAGAGAGATATACCTCTCAAGACCCAAAAGAGCAGAAACATTCCATTCTTCAAATGAAAAAAAAATTTAAAGTGTTTAAAAAATGCAGCATCGTTATATCTGTGCTGCTAATGGAATTAGATACATTCAGCTATGTTAACAGGGCACACCATGTCCAACTGGCCTGTGAGGAGGATATCAAATATTATTAAAAGTGATTTGGAGATATGTAGAGATAGCTCTCAGAGAGGAAGCCATTAGCAGGTCTATCCATATCTAGATCTTTCCTTTCTATTTTTGTATTACAGCATAGCTGTTGATAATCAAGAAAGATTATTTGTTTCCAGGGTGAAGGAAAAAAAGCAGCCAATTATACCGAATCAGAAGTATCATTTGGTGGTGAATAATAACCGATAGGCGTGATGAGAGATTTAATTTAAAAAGTTTCAACAAAGAATTTTGATGAGAACATTTTCCCTCATTCATTCACTCATTATTCATTCATCATGCATTTTTTTTCCTTCCAATGCCAGGCCCTGAGAAGTGTCAGAGAAAAGATAATGTGTCGGACGCAGTCCTTCCCTCAAGGACCTTGCAGTCCAGTGAGGGCACAGATATGCAGAGTGACCACCTCACAGTGATGGGCTTTGTAAGGACGGAATGCAGACCAGAAGGAAAGAGGCCTCTTGGGCACCTAGAACTCCGTGACTGTTAAAGAGACCCAGGGGCCGGAAGCTGTTCCTGTCCCTACCATGGCTGCCAGCGAAGCAGCTGCAGAGCTGCAGTCACACTGCCATAGCAACAGCCAGAGAGCAAGGTGACACCAGGACTGGCCGCCTCCGTGTTGTGGTTAACAGGTGTTAAAGCAAAGTACAAAGGAAATGTAAGAGCAAGCCACAGTCGGGTTTTGAGAGGTAAGCGCTCTATTAAATGTATAAAGAAATAACACAAGTGGTCAATGTTGGTATTTCACTGAAGTTTAAGTCCAACTTCAAAGTACCAGGATCCCAAAACTGTTTCATACAGTTTTTCTCAGTCTTGACACTTATTTTGGTTACAGCTCTGATTTGGAAAGGATAGAATGTTGAGAGTTACATGTTTGAAAGTGAACCTCTGAAAGAATATGACTGGAATGTGGGTTAGACCATCATTGGAAATGTTCTCACCTGCTAATTCCTCACACTCTTTTCTTCATTCTTTAAAAACTCAGTGCCCTGTTCATCCGTTAAACACAGACTGCGGGCCTTCTGTGAGCTTGAGGATAGAGGGGCAAGCAAATGCAGTCCATGCCGTCTGGGAGTTACACCTTGATGAACGGGCAACATAAAACCATCCCCATACAAGGACAAGAAGTGGATAAGATACACTGGAAACCCAGTTGAGGGACTGGCCGATCTGCTCAAGAGAAAGAACACAGCAGACAACACCTTCATGCTTTCTTCCAAAAGACGGGCAGGAGTTTTTAAATAGAGGAAGGCAAAGAGCTCTCCAAAGAGCCTGAGCCAAGACATGGAGTTACAGAGTTGCATAAATTGTTCAACAAAGGTGACCAGTTTCAGGTAAGAATTAGAGTGGCAGGAGATGAACTTGAATGGTAGGTTGAAACTCCACTACAGAGACGAGGAAACAAGCAATTGCATTAAAAGCTTTAGGTCCAGAAATAAGGAAGTTGCTCCTAGTTGACCTTGGCTTCCTAGGTAATGCTCGTGCTAAGAGACATGGGTTCGATCCCTTAGTTGGGAAGATCCCCTGGAGAAGGGAATGGTTACCCACTCCAGTATTCTTGCCTGGAGAATCCCAAGGGCAGAGGAGTCTGGTGGGCTACAGTCCAAGGGTCACAAAGAAGCAACTTAACACACACAACCTTAGCTTGGCATCTGCCTATTGTCTACTAGCCCAGTCACTTCTCAGCATGCACATAGACTGTCCCTCTCCCCCAACCTGCTTCTGCTTCCCTTCCATCTTCCCAAGAGTACCCTCTGTCTCCAGACTCCTTTCAAGCTTCTTTTACTCTGGGGATCTAACAGACTGTGCCAGCTAGAGACTCCCTTTGTCTTGGCTTTGCTCCAGGCTCAAACGAATTTGATAAACATATTAAAAAAAGAAAAAACAGTAGCTTCACTGTGTCACTTATCAACACAATATATTAAAAACTGACTTTTGGCAGAAGTCTTCAATGTTTTACATCAATTTTTGGATTTGGTAAGTGTATTCACATCTGTTTGGTTTTAAGATTTAGGTACGATCAAAGTGAACCTCTGAAAGAATATGACTGGAATGTGGGTTAGACCATCATTGGAAATGTTCTCACCTGCTAATTCCTCACACTCTTTTCTTCATTCTTTAAAAACTCAGTGCCCTGTTCATCCGTTAAACACAGACTGCGGGCCTTCTGTGAGCTTGAGGATATAGGGGCAAGCAAATGCAGTCCATGCCGTCTGGGAGTTACACCTTGATGAACGGGCAACATAAAACCATCCCCATACAAGGACAAGAAGTGGATAAGATACACTGGAAACCCAGTTGAGGGACTGGCCGATCTGCTCAAGAGAAAGAACACAGCAGACAACACCTTCATGCTTTCTTCCAAAAGACGGGCAGGAGTTTTTAAATAGAGGAAGGCAAAGAGCTCTCCAAAGAGCCTGAGCCAAGACATGGAGTTACAGAGTTGCATAAATTGTTCAACAAAGGTGACCAGTTTCAGGTAAGAATTAGAGTGGCAGGAGATGAACTTGAATGGTAGGTTGAAACTCCACTACAGAGACGAGGAAACAAGCAATTGCATTAAAAGCTTTAGGTCCAGAAATAAGGAAGTTGCTCCTAGTTGACCTTGGCTTCCTAGGTAATGCTCGTGCTAAGAGACATGGGTTCGATCCCTTAGTTGGGAAGATCCCCTGGAGAAGGGAATGGTTACCCACTCCAGTATTCTTGCCTGGAGAATCCCAAGGGCAGAGGAGTCTGGTGGGCTACAGTCCAAGGGTCACAAAGAAGCAACTTAACACACACAACCTTAGCTTGGCATCTGCCTATTGTCTACTAGCCCAGTCACTTCTCAGCATGCACATAGACTGTCCCTCTCCCCCAACCTGCTTCTGCTTCCCTTCCATCTTCCCAAGAGTACCCTCTGTCTCCAGACTCCTTTCAAGCTTCTTTTACTCTGGGGATCTAACAGACTGTGCCAGCTAGAGACTCCCTTTGTCTTGGCTTTGCTCCAGGCTCAAACGAATTTGATAAACATATTAAAAAAAGAAAAAACAGTAGCTTCACTGTGTCACTTATCAACACAATATATTAAAAACTGACTTTTGGCAGAAGTCTTCAATGTTTTACATGCATTTTTGGATCTGGTCAGTGTATGCACATCTGTTTGTGAAGATTTGGAGAAGGAGAGAGCAGGTGCCTTTTAGGCTACATCATTCATCACCTGGATTCACACTTCAGTGAGAGCAAGGAGCTGGCCACATCTCACCGCTTACTGGTTGATGTGGTTGTGGTCCTGTCACCTGTTATCTGGTGCTGGACAGTGGTGATGGATTGCAGCTTCAATGTACAAGGTCCTCATGTTTAAAATATTTATAATGATTACCTGCTAAGGATGCAATAAATTATTTATACTGCAGAACAACCATCACCACCACATGGATTTCATTCATGAAGTCCCACTGTATCTTGATGAATCTGTAGGTTTGCTGCTTTAAGAATACTTGGTATTTAATGAGATGCTTTAGACAAACTAAAGAGAGAAAAGACATATAGATAAAACCATAAATTATATAATGGTTTTGTTGCCACAACCAATTGATGACCTATGGGAAGAAGCATTGCTGTCATATCTGTGAAACCTAAGATGGTTCCAGGATCTGACTATCCTTTCTTTTACCCACAGCCCATGATAGCAGATACAGATTTCTAATATATTCTTCATGTTCTAAGTGGGGGGTTCTAGAAGATAATGGGATGATGAGAGTGTTTAATATTATCAGTATGACTAGAGGATGTAAGTCCATCAGTGCAAGCAAAATCTTGCACTGTGGTGGTTAAGGAAAAGCCATTCACCTCGCGGTGTGTGTAGTCTAAGATTTTCACAGTGTCTGGTGGTAGCATTAAGAAACAGAAGTAAGAGATGATACTAATAAGCTCTGATCCTGCAGATGCAAAATGCTGGGCCAAGAACCGGCTATAAAAAGCTTTGCCAACTGGGGATCAGAACTGGCACTTAAATGAAAATGTGAGAGCTCCTCTTTTTCTCTTTTTGCATGAACTCTTTCTTCCCTGTAAAGAAACAGAAATCTACAGCGCTCTTTTTCTAATTCTACAGAGAGCCTTTAGCTTCCTGAACAAAGGGAGATGGAAGTGTTCTTGTAAACTAGTATCTTAAGCAGGCCAGCGGGGAACTCTTCCTACACCTCCCAGGGATGATAAAAATAGTAACGTGCTCCCAGGGCCCCCCGATGGGATCATGTCACAAGACGGGGGTGGGTGTATTGTACAGCCCTTCATGACAAGCATCATGACCTAGGCTCTGGCTGGGAGGGAATATTTAAAATGTTCATTGCTAAAGGTGATGAGGTACCTCCATGCAGTCGTGGGAAACAATTGTTGGAAGCTGGTAGGGTGGAGTCTGGAGAATTTTGAGCATCCTCTCTTCTCCTAAGCTGACCTCCCCCCATTTGACAGTTGCTATGTACAAAGCAGGTTAGCCCATTGCCTTGGGGAAAGGAAAATCCAAACTGAGGGACCACAGAAGCATTATCCATCTGCAACTTGGGCAGGGCTTTTGCATATTAGTACAGAGCTCAACGAGCAGCAAGAGGGCTGTTTGTGTCTGGCTTATGTTTGCTGTGTTCCCAAAGTAAGGTGAAATCTGGCCTCCAGTCCCCGAGGTCTAACTAATCCAGCAATGAACTGAGACAGCTTGATAGGCGATGTGTCTACCCAATTCCCAGACTGTTCTGTTCTGGGAAGATATTTTCTAAGTTGCAACTGGGGTAATGTAATGTGCCCTATTCAAAAATGACAGATCTTGCTGTAAAATCGTCTATGAATGAACTGAGTCGGCGATGCCTTAAAATATTCCTCTGTTCCTAAAGTTATATTCAAGAGTCTTATTGTCAAGAAGACATGATAGGTTTATTAAATACCCTATAGAATAATGTGCTTGAAGTGCCTGCCTTATCTTATGCAATTTTTCTGTTTAATCTGAGCTGTATGTACGCTACTACAGCTTCAAAACATCTGGGCACAGCAATTTTTTTCTTTCCTGCACCTGCAAGGGTAAGTACACACATAAACAAAAAAGAAATTAAATCTTCCGCTGAGCTGGGGAGAGAAAGAACCCAACCAGCCATGAAGCTCAAGGGAGCAGTATGACAGCGCTCTTTTCTAATTCTACAGAGAGCCTTTAGCTTCCTGAACAAAGGGAGATGGAAGTGTTCTTGTAAACTAGTATCTTAAGCAGGCCAGCGGGGAACTCTTCCTACACCTCCCAGGGATGATAAAAATAGTAACGTGCTCCCAGGGCCCCCCGATGGGATCATGTCACAAGACGGGGGTGGGTGTATTGTACAGCCCTTCATGACAAGCATCATGACCTAGGCTCTGGCTGGGAGGGAATATTTAAAATGTTCATTGCTAAAGGTGATGAGGTACCTCCATGCAGTCGTGGGAAACAATTGTTGGAAGCTGGTAGGGTGGAGTCTGGAGAATTTTGAGCATCCTCTCTTCTCCTAAGCTGACCTCCCCCCATTTGACAGTTGCTATGTACAAAGCAGGTTAGCCCATTGCCTTGGGGAAAGGAAAATCCAAACTGAGGGACCACAGAAGCATTATCCATCTGCAACTTGGGCAGGGCTTTTGCATATTAGTACAGAGCTCAACGAGCAGCAAGAGGGCTGTTTGTGTCTGGCTTATGTTTGCTGTGTTCCCAAAGTAAGGTGAAATCTGGCCTCCAGTCCCCGAGGTCTAACTAATCCAGCAATGAACTGAGACAGCTTGATAGGCGATGTGTCTACCCAATTCCCAGACTGTTCTGTTCTGGGAAGATATTTTCTAAGTTGCAACTGGGGTAATGTAATGTGCCCTATTCAAAAATGACAGATCTTGCTGTAAAATCGTCTATGAATGAACTGAGTCGGCGATGCCTTAAAATATTCCTCTGTTCCTAAAGTTATATTCAAGAGTCTTATTGTCAAGAAGACATGATAGGTTTATTAAATACCCTATAGAATAATGTGCTTGAAGTGCCTGCCTTATCTTATGCAATTTTTCTGTTTAATCTGAGCTGTATGTACGCTACTACAGCTTCAAAACATCTGGGCACAGCAATTTTTTTCTTTCCTGCACCTGCAAGGGTAAGTACACACATAAACAAAAAAGAAATTAAATCTTCCGCTGAGCTGGGGAGAGAAAGAACCCAACCAGCCATGAAGCTCAAGGGAGCAGTATGACAAGTGCTGAGCTGTAAACAAGCTTGAGAGGGATTTAATTCTTATGACAAGTGCCAGTGGTGGCATCTCACATGGACGTAGCATATGCACACATTTCAGAGAGGAACCACACAGGATTTAATGCAAACAGAAGAGAAGAAAAAACAAAAAAAGGAAACGTTCCCAGTGCATCCGCTTCTCCTCATCTATAAATAGCCAAGCAAATCAGGATGAGCTAGTGTTGTAATTATCTTGATTTTCAGAATTTTGCCACTCAGAAGAGATTTTTAGAGTCTCCTCCCTGCTCTTTATAATTATAGCTGCTGTGCCAACCTCTGCCAAGGGTTGGGGGCTGCAGAGTGATATTCACCAGGTGGCTGTTCTGCAGCAGAGAAAATTACCAAGTTAACTTGGTTGGTCCAGTTTTGTCACTTAGGATCCAAATCAAAACTTCAAAGGGCAGCCACTCATCATCTGTGACGGCCACTTGTACCTGTACCTTCTCAGCTCTGGCATGGTGGGGCCCTCCTGCACTTGAGTAAATGACAGGACTCGGATACAAGGTAGTTATGTTCCACTTTGCTTAGAATCACAGGCACCTGTGTCAAGAGAGGGCGTGAAACCAAGTCTGTGACAGCCCAGAAGCTGGACCCCTTCCAAATGTGAAATACCATGTTTGATGATTTCTATTCTCTTGGTGTGTTCAAGAACTAGAATGCAGGATGGTAAAGGGAGTAGAGAGTCATTCTTAAAAACAGATAGGTAGGGGCTTCCCCTGGTGGTTCAGTGGATAAGGACACTGCCTTGCAGTGCAAGGGGCGCCAGTTCGATCCCTGGCCTGGGAAGATCCAACGTGCTGCGTAGCGGCTGGACTGATGTGTCCAATCACTGAGCCGGAGCTCTGGAGCGCATGTGCCCAGAGCTGGTGCTCTGCGACAACAGAAGCCACCACGATGGGAGGCCTGCAGGAGCCAAAGAACAAAGACGGATGAAAAATAGAGAAATGGAAGACCAATAGAAGTGGCTCGCCCCCCCCCCTCCCCCCCCAACCCGACCCCCGCCCAAAATAAATAAATAAATAAATCTTTAAAAAAACCCAAAAAACAGGTAGGATGGGAGATCTTGCTTGCTGCCAACCTAACATCTGTCTCCTACATCAAGAGCGGGCACACCAAGTTCCATAGACTAAATCCAGCCTGTTGCCTGCATTTATAAATAAAGTTTTATTGGAATGCATCCTCATCATGGGTTGCCTATGGCTGCTTTCATGCGAAACGCAGAACTCAGCAGTGGAAACAGAAACCATATTGCCCACAAAACCTAAAATATTTATTGTATATATCTCTTCATATAAGGTGTGCTAACTCCTGTTTTATACTACCAGGGCCCCATTTTGACTGTGGCAGTCATGTGTCTTTTTTTTTTAAATAGTCTTCTTGAAGCTAGGTGTAGACATGTGATGCAGTCCTACCTAATGAGATGTAAGAAAAAGTGAGCTGGCTCAGGGTGCGCTCTAGGAAAACTATTGTTTGCCTGGATTGGAATGGGAAAGATCGCTGAATCTCTTCTGCATAGTCTTCTGCCTTAGTCGTATACATTAGCTCTTCACAGCAGTCAGTAGTAGTGCTATGTGATGGTGTAATTCTCTGACTTAGCAGGTAATCGTGACTTAATTTAGAATGTGGAGAGAAGCAGTACCAGGTGGAATTCTCTCCAGTTCCCTATTTGAAGATCTTTTTATTCCATCTATGAGGAGGTTAAAGCCATTTCTGAATGGCCTCCCCCAGCTCTTCCCACAGGACTTTTCCTCTCCCTTTCCTTGTTCTCTGCTTCCTTCTTTCTACTCTGTTCTAGCTTCCATGGCTGATGTGCTGGGGTTGAGGGGGGGGGCTGATAGGACTTCCCTGGTGGTGCAGTGGGTAAGGACACCGCCTTGCAGTGCAAGGGGCGCCAGTTCGATCCCTGGCCTGGGAAGATCCAACGTGCTGCGTAGCGGCTGGACTGATGTGTCCAATCACTGAGCCGGAGCTCTGGAGCGCATGTGCCCAGAGCTGGTGCTCTGCGACAACAGAAGCCACCACGATGGGAGGCCTGCAGGAGCCAAAGAACAAAGACGGATGAAAAATAGAGAAATGGAAGACCAATAGAAGTGGCTCGCCCACTCCCCTCCCTCCCCAACCCGACCCCCGCCCAAAATAAATAAATAAATAAATCTTTAAAAAAACCCAAAAAACAGGTAGGATGGGAGATCTTGCTTGCTGCCAACCTAACATCTGTCTCCTACATCAAGAGCGGGCACACCAAGTTCCATAGACTAAATCCAGCCTGTTGCCTGCATTTATAAATAAAGTTTTATTGGAATGCATCCTCATCATGGGTTGCCTATGGCTGCTTTCATGCGAGAAGCGCAGAACTCAGCAGTGGAAACAGAAACCATATTGCCCACAAAACCTAAAATATTTATTGTATATATCTCTTCATATAAGGTGTGCTAACTCCTGTTTTATACTACCAGGGCCCCATTTTGACTGTGGCAGTCATGTGTCTTTTTTTTTTAAATAGTCTTCTTGAAGCTAGGTGTAGACATGTGATGCAGTCCTACCTAATGAGATGTAAGAAAAAGTGAGCTGGCTCAGGGTGCGCTCTAGGAAAACTATTGTTTGCCTGGATTGGAATGGGAAAGATCGCTGAATCTCTTCTGCATAGTCTTCTGCCTTAGTCGTATACATTAGCTCTTCACAGCAGTCAGTAGTAGTGCTATGTGATGGTGTAATTCTCTGACTTAGCAGGTAATCGTGACTTAATTTAGAATGTGGAGAGAAGCAGTACCAGGTGGAATTCTCTCCAGTTCCCTATTTGAAGATCTTTTTATTCCATCTATGAGGAGGTTAAAGCCATTTCTGAATGGCCTCCCCCAGCTCTTCCCACAGGACTTTTCCTCTCCCTTTCCTTGTTCTCTGCTTCCTTCTTTCTACTCTGTTCTAGCTTCCATGGCTGATGTGCTGGGGGTTGAGGGTGGGGTGAGACAGAAAAAGGTGGAAAGGGCAGAGAGGTTATGAAACACACAGTGCCATATCTTCCCCTCACCACCTTATAACCTCATCGAACTGCATCCATTAGTGGATTTGACTCAAAAAGTACTCATCACAGGATAAAAATTAGTCAGTTCAGTTCAGTCACTCAGTCGTGTCTGACTCTGTGACCCCATGGACTGCAGCACTCCAGGCTTCCCTGTCCTTTACCATCTCCTGGAGTTTGCTCAAATTCATGTCCATTGACTCAGTGATGCCATCCAACCATCCCTTCATCTGTCATCCCCTTCTCCTTCTGCCTTCTATTTTTCCCAACATCAGGCTCTTTTCCAGTGAGTCATCCCTTTGCATCAGCCCATGCCAAAATGATAACTTCAATGGGGACACTACCAAAATCATACCGTGGCTTCCTCTGCCTCCTTCCCTAGGTCTCAGTAGGACAGTGAAGATTGTGAAAGAAACCTTGAAATTTCTAATCTTTTCTCATAAAATCCAAACAAAATCCAAAGACACAAATGAAGTCAAAATTTTAATGGAAAATAATATGTCTGATACTTCCTCCTCAGAATCCTAAAAGGTCAAATATCTCATCTTGTGTAAGATCTATGTTGGTTTTTAAGATACAAAGAGGGTAAAATTCTGGAGTTGAGTTCCTACAGTTACCAGTAGGAATTTTATATGAAAAAAAAATTTTTTAAAGAATTTTAATAGTGTCATTTGCATGAATGTTTTTATCTGAGAGACATCATTCAGGAAAGCATGAAAAGTACTTTTTTGTTTGGTATTACGTTTCAACATGATTTGGTAAATGATCTGTACTTGGTTTAACTTTTCATGGTTTTATCTAAAAATTATCATATCCTCTAGCTACCAGGCTTGTGAAGTTTTAAAGAGATATGATTGAATCCATAAGGCATATGGTGCTTCAGAAATCACATTTCCATGATTTAAAGCAACCATTTTCTCTTCCTCCTTCTTTTGAGAATGACAGCAGACTCACCAACCCCCTTCATCAGAAACAGCTCTAAAACACAAGCATAGCTACTGATACCCCAGCCTCCTCAGCTTGCATCTCTGAAAATATAAATGGCCTGGGGCTTCCCCTGGTGGTCCAGTGGGTAAGGACACCACCTTGCACTGCAGGGGGCGCTGGTTCGATCCCTGGCCTGGGAAGATCCCGTGTGCCGCGGAGCGGCTGGACCCATGTGTCCAATTACTGAGCCGGAGCTCTGGAGCACATGTGCCCAGAGCCAGCGCTCTGCAACGACAGACGCCACCGCGATGGGAGGCCCACAGGAGCCAAAGAACAGAGACGAATGAAAAAATAGAGAAATGAAAGACCAATGGCAGTGGCCCGCCCGCTCCCCTCCCTCCCCAACCCGACCCCTGCCCAAAATAAATAAATACATCTTAAAAAAGATAAATAAATAAAATAAATGGCCTGGCAATATTCCCAAGTGAAAACGCACCAGAGTTTAAAGATTCGAAGTCAGTATGACAAATGGAAAAGATTGTTTACTTGGAAAAAAAATATGTAGGAACTTTGAAGACCACTAGAATTGCATCACTGTGGAAGACAGAAGTCTTCCAAGATTCCAGCCTTCTGGGGTGCACACCCTGTATCTCTCTCCTCCCCTTGAGTATGGGCAGAACCTGTGAGTAGGATGAGATATTAGATATCAGGTTACTAATAAGTAAGTTGCTTTTGTGTAATCAAGAGGGAGATGGTGTAGGTGGACCTGACATATTGGAAGTATGAGAGGATTTACAGAGAGAACCATGTAGCTAGCAGGGCATCACTGACTCAATGGACATGAATTTGAGCAAACTCTGGGAGATAGTGGAGGACAGGGAAGCCTGGCGTGCTGCAGTCCATGGAGTTGCAAACAGTCAGACATGACTTAGTGACTGAACAACAACCACAACATATAACTACATTCAAGGACAGCTTCAACAAGCTGAGAGCAGCTCCTGGCCAACAGCCAGCAAGAAGCAGAGGCCTCAGCCCCGCAGCTGAAAGGAAATGAATCCTGCCAATGACCTGAATGTGCTTAGAAGACGCCTCCAACCTCCAGATGAGACCCCAGCTCAGTCAACCTTGATTTCAGCCCAGTGGAATCCTGAGCAAAGCAACCAGTTTACTCATGCCTAGAACCCTAACCCATAGAAATAAGCAATTTGTGTTGACTGACTTGCCTTCCCTGAACTCTCACTCTTGCAGATCCTGCCTCCTACATGCTGACCACTCGGGGCTCAACTGATTCTCTCTGGAACCCTGGCCTGAGGAGTCCACTCCAAGTCTCTGCTACAGGGTCATTCATCTCACTAACTCCATGGTAAGCCCTCAGGCCCTCGATCAACTCAGAACCAGGGCACATAGGAACAAAGACTCTAGTTTCTTTCTGTTGTATCCCCCACACATTGTATATGCCCCTCAGTTTGGTTGGTGTTTCCATAACCACCCTGTCATGAAGCTTTGCCCCAAAAAGAGAGAGAAAAAAGAGAGAGAACTCTAAAGTCTACTATCTTTGATTCCCTTTTTCTCACTATCCCTTAGGGTCAGAGGGTCAGGTTTTTATATCCTGACCTGTATTTTCACTCTTGCCATGTTATGCTCAGTCACTCTAGTTCTGTCCAACTCTTTGTGACCCCATGGTCTGTACCCTGTCAGGCTTCTCTGTCCATTGGATTTTTCAGGCAGGAATACTAAAGTGGGTTACCATTTCCTCCTCCAACCCAGGATCTTCCCAGCCGAAGAATTGAACCTATGTTACCCACAATCCAGGTAAACTGGTCACCACAGCCATGGGGGAAGCCCATCTTTTCGCTCTAACCACAGAACAATTAAGCTTCCTGGTCTAGCTGTCTATGTGGAAGAAGTATCTTCTCTGTAATATAAGAGAATTTTGGGGTTTGTTCTTCAATACTTAGCATGATCAGTGGGGGAAAAAATGGATTTTGGAAATTTTGTCTTGAAAAAACAAAAAAATCTGTTTTATCACTAACATCTTTCTGCAAGATTCTGTTTTAAATATGAAAAACTGAGTGTTAACTCGTTCCCTCCCTTGATATGCTTTTTGCAGCCACAGCTACCAGTAAACACGCAGAGGCCTCTAGTGGAAGTACCAGACTAGGGGTGGAGGGGGCGGTCTTGTATTCAGGAAAACAAACAAGAGAAGTACATTAATGCTTTTTCCTAAATACTGCCCCTGTTAACAAGGGGAAGGCGAAGCAAACGAAGCAGCTGTGGAAGATGTCGAGGTCTGTGGGCGGGTTGGAAAAGAATTTCCAGACAAGAGGCAGAGTGAGAGGAAAGTAGAATTTATTAGAGTGGGGGAAGGGAGAGTCGCTGCCAGTACAGGGGGGGAAAAAAAGCGCTGCTAGAACACGGCTTAGGTCAACTGATTCTCTCTGGAACCCTGGCCTGAGGAGTCCACTCCAAGTCTCTGCTACAGGGTCATTCATCTCACTAACTCCATGGTAAGCCCTCAGGCCCTCGATCAACTCAGAACCAGGGCACATAGGAACAAAGACTCTAGTTTCTTTCTGTTGTATCCCCCACACATTGTATATGCCCCTCAGTTTGGTTGGTGTTTCCATAACCACCCTGTCATGAAGCTTTGCCCCAAAAAGAGAGAGAAAAAAGAGAGAGAACTCTAAAGTCTACTATCTTTGATTCCCTTTTTCTCACTATCCCTTAGGGTCAGAGGGTCAGGTTTTTATATCCTGACCTGTATTTTCACTCTTGCCATGTTATGCTCAGTCACTCTAGTTCTGTCCAACTCTTTGTGACCCCATGGTCTGTACCCTGTCAGGCTTCTCTGTCCATTGGATTTTTCAGGCAGGAATACTAAAGTGGGTTACCATTTCCTCCTCCAACCCAGGATCTTCCCAGCCGAAGAATTGAACCTATGTTACCCACAATCCAGGTAAACTGGTCACCACAGCCATGGGGGAAGCCCATCTTTTCGCTCTAACCACAGAACAATTAAGCTTCCTGGTCTAGCTGTCTATGTGGAAGAAGTATCTTCTCTGTAATATAAGAGAATTTTGGGGTTTGTTCTTCAATACTTAGCATGATCAGTGGGGGAAAAAATGGATTTTGGAAATTTTGTCTTGAAAAAACAAAAAAATCTGTTTTATCACTAACATCTTTCTGCAAGATTCTGTTTTAAATATGAAAAACTGAGTGTTAACTCGTTCCCTCCCTTGATATGCTTTTTGCAGCCACAGCTACCAGTAAACACGCAGAGGCCTCTAGTGGAAGTACCAGACTAGGGGTGGAGGGGGCGGTCTTGTATTCAGGAAAACAAACAAGAGAAGTACATTAATGCTTTTTCCTAAATACTGCCCCTGTTAACAAGGGGAAGGCGAAGCAAACGAAGCAGCTGTGGAAGATGTCGAGGTCTGTGGGCGGGTTGGAAAAGAATTTCCAGACAAGAGGCAGAGTGAGAGGAAAGTAGAATTTATTAGAGTGGGGGAAGGGAGAGTCGCTGCCAGTACAGCGGGCCGGCTTAAGGGAGAATCGAGGTTGTTAAAGTGGAAGACGCTGCTAGAACAGCGGGTCTGCTCAAAGCAGAACCGACCCTAAGCAGGGGTCTTTGATCCATGTTATAGCTAGGGTCGAAGGTATGGCACAGTGGTCTTAAGGATTATCGCTGATTGGACGGTCTACTGTGTGAGGTAGTGATGACTACGCATGAGGGAAAGACTGTATGAAGTGGCTTGCTCTAGAACCTATCATAAAAAGTGAAGTAAGTCAAAAAGAGAAAGACAAATACAGTATACTAACACACATATATGGAATCTAGTAGGACGGTCTTGATATCACACGCAGGGAACTCATGGAAAAAAAGACAGAGCATAGACATAGGGACATCGTGGCGAAGAAATAGGGAGGGGGAAGCATGGAGGGAGTAACAAGGAAACCTATAGTGTTATGTGTGGAAAAGATAGCTAGTGTTATAGTGCTAAGGGAATAGGAGTGCTTACAAGGCTTGGGGTGAAGGTCTGGAGGGGTGGGATGGGGGGATCTGGGCGGGTGGGGACCATGGATATGCATACGACTGATCTGGGAACATACATGTCTGTGAACAACAAAACTCTGTAAAACCTTTAAAATAAAGAATATAAAAAAAAAAAAAAAAAAAAAAAGACTGTAGGTCCAAGGAGTGGCACAGGGTTCTTAAGGATTAGGCGGTGGGCTACAGCCCGGGGAAGGGGAGGACAGTAAGGGTCTGGTTTATGTCTTCTTGCATTCCAAGACCCTCCACGTTTGCCTTGTTCTTTCATCCTTGGGCACCACAGAAGAGTCACCAGAAAAGCAACCTCATTCCTAAATAGTTGTTTTATCTTTCATTCATCTTTCATTCAAATCAGTGTTGATCATCCACCTTATTTAGTACACAGTGCTCCAAAATAACTCTGGGCATGTTATTGTCCCACATACTCTCGAGAAGGTTTCCTACCCAAAGAGGTCAGAAACGTGTGCTGGTGGCACTGAGGCACCTTCTGAAAGAGAGGTGTGGAATGGATGCAGGAACTTCAGCTTTAGAGTCTTACAGAGCCACGTTCCTGTCTCCGCTTTGCCATTCACATGCTATGAAATCCTGGACAAGTGTTTTACTGTTTCTGAGTCTCACATTTCTTATTTCTAAAATGAGCTTTGCAGTATGTAATGGATATACAACTGCCTAGAATTGGGCCTGATTAGATGGTACATATTCAAAAGGTGAATTTTGATAGCTAGAGTATTATCAGAAGTCTCATATGTCTTTAATGCAGACATTAGTGGGTAGTCACAACTCTGTTTTGTAAGCTTTGTGTTCTTATAAAGGAGTTTTAGTGAGTTAAATTGAACTTGGATTTGATTGGACAGTGTCTACATAAATCTCTGCTACCTTTGACTATTTATTCACTCATTACAGGTGACCTCCAGGGTAGGAAAGCACTGATAAGTTGATTGGTACTGGATTTTGAGTACAGTTTTGTGCAAGAATTACACATAATTGTCTTTTCTTTAAATTTTTTTTTGCCTTTTCACTTTAAAAATTTGGGGTTGGCACAGAATAGACACACCAGAGAAATGTAACACTTTAACTGACCAAACCGACATTTAGACCCTGTAGTTCGTACAGGAGAGGAGTGGGCTTCATATATGTATAAGCAATTCAGTAGTTGTGCTTAACACCCTTTGTCCCTTTTGCAACAAGCAGATGAGAAAAACATGTCCCCTCAACCCCTGTTTTTTAAGCTTTGCTCATAATAGTTACTGGGAAATGGATTGTTAGATGAGGTGAAACAATAAATAGGTACAAAACTGTTTAGAAGTCAATACCAATTGTTACATTTCCCACAACAACTTCACACCAGAAAATAATTAGATTCGGTAGCAAGCTCACTGACGCTGAGTCTTACTCCACTGATTCCTGTTCTCTGTGGAGAGGCAGACTCAGTGTTATTGCCTGAAGATTGTTTTATGGATTTTAGTTTTTTAATTCCCATGAGAGCGTTCAAATGGCCACAGCTGCTGGGCTTATCAAAGTGTAACTGCAGACATCTGCTCTGTGTTTCCTGCTGTTTTTGATATTCCCTGTGCTTATTTAAATGTAATGTGACTGACCTTTAGTTCAATCAGTTTAACTCTACACTGGGAGTTTATTGGGGATAGTGGAGGTGGGAAGAAGAGAGAGTTTCATAATGGAAACTCATGCAAGGAGATAAAAAGACATCTTAGGGAAGGCCCTTTGTCTATGAAAATGAGGAAGTGGATCAAAGAGAGGGGAAAATAAAACAACCACAAAGCACTTGCCTGGGTAAGAACTCCATAATGAGAATAGAAGAACTGTGGAAAGCAAGAAATAAATTTGAGAAGTTAGTAATATGTGCTTGGTCCATCCTGTGCCCATTCTCTTTCCTTTGACCTTTGGCATTTTTCTCTAGTGCTTTCCTGGCTGTCCATACCTGGCCCAGGGACACATGCCCTAACTTCCTTCTCCTTCCTGCCCTGTGTTTAATCCTCTTTAGGATGTACTTCCTCCGCATCCTTGGCCCAGGTAATGGGATTGCTAATGTGATGGTCTGATAAGAGGCATAAATATATTGGTTTCTGCAAGGCACTGTCTTTCAAAGTTTAGAATGAAGGTTTGGATAGCCTGGGACTCATGTGACTCTGGTGGAGAGAGAGTCTATAATGGAAGCAGGACAGCTGGGGAGATGACTGTGGGCAGGGAGCTGTTCTGAGGGATCAGAGCCCCTCAAGTCACACCTGCCTAATCTAAGTGGTGAGCCAGTCCAGGACCTGCATATCAGAAGATAAAACTGAAGTTTGATGAGGATACAGTTGCAAGACTGAGGGAAGGTGGTGGGGTGGGAGGGCCCAAAGGTGGCAATCACAGTAACATCCTTCTATTGGAAAATTAGGAGGCCAGAGATGGTAAAAAAGTATAATTCCTCATTTGGTGCCTGCTGCTATTTATAGAGTAGTAGAGTGAAATTCCATTAAGAGAAGAGAAGGGGGAGGCAGCTGGGTCACCGAGAAGATGGATCTTCCCTACAGCTTCGCTTCATCCCTCCCTCTCTCACTACACCAGTCTCCATAACACTACACGTGGGTGTTTTCGCAACGCTTCTTTCAGAGAGTCTCATTAGAAGTCTCTGCAAGGGCTTCCCCTGGTGGTCCAGTGGGTAAGGACACCGCCTTGCAGTGCAAGGGGTGCCGGTTCAATCCCTGACCTGGGAAGATCCCATGTGCCGCGGAGCGGCTGGACAGATGTGTCCAATCGCCGAGCCGGAGCTCTGGAGCACATTCGCCCAGAGCCGGTGCTCTGAGACAACAGAGGCCACCGCGGTGGGAGGCCAACATGGGCCGAAGAACAAAGATGGATGAAAATAGATAAATGAAAGACCAAGAGAAGTGGCCCGCCCTCTCCCCTCCCCTCCAGCCCGTCCCCCGCTCCCAAAAATAATAAATAAATAAATCTTTAAAATAAAAAAAGAAATCTCTGCAAGTTCCCATGATGAAACATGCATTCATTCAATTATAGTTATAGGAAACCTATGTATTTTAGGCACGTTCCAAGGGTGACAAAATAAGACAGACTTCTGTCCTCAGAGAGCTTTTGATCTAATCCAGAAGAGCGATGTGAGCAAGGAATGTGACAATGCAATGCCAGGTTACAAGTGCCCAGTAGATGTCTGTTGTGGGGAAGAGCTGGCGAAGGAGACAAGTGAGTGAAGATGCTCACAGAGGAGGTCACGTTGGATGAATGGAGTTTACAAGTGGGACACGTTGGGAGAAGGCATCCCAAGCAGTGGAAGTAGCCTAGGTAAAGACACAGGGGTGAAATAATCCTGTGCCTCCTTAGGGGCACGGGATAGAGTTAGAAAACAGATAGACAGACAGACAGATAGATAGATAGATAGAAGTTCAGTGAGGTTGAAGGGAGCAGGGATAAGATAATGAAAAGTTTTGAATGTATTGCTAAGGATCTTGGGTATTATTTTATAGGTGACAGTCAAGTTGAGGCATTCTTGGCCCCTTTGGACCATGAGGCAATAGAGATTGAACCCAGACCAGGTTAGTGCTCTGCACTCCCTTCTACTTTTTGGTGACAATCAATGGCACTCTGCTGACATGGGTCTGTGCACACAGTCTCATCTATTTCATTGTGTTACATTTTAATTGTATTTCACTGTCCCTCTTATGGCAGCTGGGTCACGAGATGTCAAGTCCACCCTTTGAACACTGTGGGTGTTTCAAGCTTTCAGAGAGTCTCATTAGAAGTCTCTGCAAGGGCTTCCCCTGGTGGTCCAGTGGGTAAGGACACCGCCTTGCAGTGCAAGGGGTGCCGGTTCAATCCCTGACCTGGGAAGATCCCATGTGCCGCGGAGCGGCTGGACAGATGTGTCCAATCGCCGAGCCGGAGCTCTGGAGCACATTCGCCCAGAGCCGGTGCTCTGAGACAACAGAGGCCACCGCGGTGGGAGGCCAACATGGGCCGAAGAACAAAGATGGATGAAAATAGATAAATGAAAGACCAAGAGAAGTGGCCCGCCCTCTCCCCTCCCCTCCAGCCCGTCCCCCGCTCCCAAAAATAATAAATAAATAAATCTTTAAAATAAAAAAAGAAATCTCTGCAAGTTCCCATGATGAAACATGCATTCATTCAATTATAGTTATAGGAAACCTATGTATTTTAGGCACGTTCCAAGGGTGACAAAATAAGACAGACTTCTGTCCTCAGAGAGCTTTTGATCTAATCCAGAAGAGCGATGTGAGCAAGGAATGTGACAATGCAATGCCAGGTTACAAGTGCCCAGTAGATGTCTGTTGTGGGGAAGAGCTGGCGAAGGAGACAAGTGAGTGAAGATGCTCACAGAGGAGGTCACGTTGGATGAATGGAGTTTACAAGTGGGACACGTTGGGAGAAGGCATCCCAAGCAGTGGAAGTAGCCTAGGTAAAGACACAGGGGTGAAATAATCCTGTGCCTCCTTAGGGGCACGGGATAGAGTTAGAAAACAGATAGACAGACAGACAGATAGATAGATAGATAGAAGTTCAGTGAGGTTGAAGGGAGCAGGGATAAGATAATGAAAAGTTTTGAATGTATTGCTAAGGATCTTGGGTATTATTTTATAGGTGACAGTCAAGTTGAGGCATTCTTGGCCCCTTTGGACCATGAGGCAATAGAGATTGAACCCAGACCAGGTTAGTGCTCTGCACTCTCCCTTTCTACTTTGCTATGGGCTTGCTTCCCCCCAGGTGTCAAGACCTGTGTTCGTTACTCTGGCTCATGGCACTCTGCTGACATGGGTCTGTGCACACAGTCTCATCTATTTCATTGTGTTACATTTTAATTGTATTTCACTGTCCCTCTTCAGCCATGATCCCACACCGATTCCTTCCTCCTCACAGAGTCGTCTGCTCTGGTGGATTGCCAAATGTCCTCTGATATTTATGTGTCCTTGTAACTTATGCAGTACCCTTCTCTATGTGATTTTTTTTCTTGCTGTGTTTATTTACTTATAAACTGTAAAAAAAATGAATACTTTTTATTATTATCCACATATTGGAGTAGAGTTGATTAACAATATTGTGTTTGTTTCAGGTGTACAGCAAATTAATTCATATATATGTGTGTGTGTATGTATATCTATATATACAGCACACATTCTTTTCCAAATTCTTTCCCCACTTAGGTTATTACAGGTTATTGAGCAGAATTTCCCTGTGCTTTTTTGTGTGTGTGTTTAATTCACACAGACAGTATTGTGATGTAACTTTTTTTCATTCAGTGCTATGTTTTATAATTTGTCTTACGGCTTTATGTGCACTTGAATTATTACTTCCCATGCTAATGTGCTAAGTGCTCACTTGTGTCCAACTCTTTGTGATCCCATGGACTGTAGCCCACCAGCTTCTTCTGTCCAAGGGATTTCCCAAGAAAGAATACTAGAGTGGGTTATCACTTCCTCCTCCAGGAGATCTTCCCAACCCAGGGATCAAACCCATGTCTCCTGCATTGGCAGGTGGAATCTTTATCACTGAGTCACCTTGGAAGCATTATTACTTCCAACTCTTGCATAATATCCCACAGAATTTATTCACATTGCCTGATCCCTTCCCCTAAAGTTGAACAAGAAGTTCACTGCTCCTTAGAACAAACAATGTAGCAATAAACATCCTCCTATATGTCACCTTATGGATCTGGGTAGGAATTATTTTGGGGATATGTAATCAAGGTTGGGATTGCAAGTGTGAGCTGTGTGTGTTTGGTTTTATTTCAATGTTCTCCAGAACAGCTGGATCAGCTTACACTTTGAACCCAGACCAGGTTAGTGCTCTGCACTCTCCCTTTCTACTTTGCTATGGGCTTGCTTCCCCCCAGGTGTCAAGACCTGTGTTCGTTACTCTGGCTCATGGCACTCTGCTGACATGGGTCTGTGCACACAGTCTCATCTATTTCATTGTGTTACATTTTAATTGTATTTCACTGTCCCTCTTCAGCCATGATCCCACACCGATTCCTTCCTCCTCACAGAGTCGTCTGCTCTGGTGGATTGCCAAATGTCCTCTGATATTTATGTGTCCTTGTAACTTATGCAGTACCCTTCTCTATGTGATTTTTTTTCTTGCTGTGTTTATTTACTTATAAACTGTAAAAAAAAAAAATGAATACTTTTTATTATTATCCACATATTGGAGTAGAGTTGATTAACAATATTGTGTTTGTTTCAGGTGTACAGCAAATTAATTCATATATATGTGTGTGTGTATGTATATCTATATATACAGCACACATTCTTTTCCAAATTCTTTCCCCACTTAGGTTATTACAGGTTATTGAGCAGAATTTCCCTGTGCTTTTTTGTGTGTGTGTTTAATTCACACAGACAGTATTGTGATGTAACTTTTTTTCATTCAGTGCTATGTTTTATAATTTGTCTTACGGCTTTATGTGCACTTGAATTATTACTTCCCATGCTAATGTGCTAAGTGCTCACTTGTGTCCAACTCTTTGTGATCCCATGGACTGTAGCCCACCAGCTTCTTCTGTCCAAGGGATTTCCCAAGAAAGAATACTAGAGTGGGTTATCACTTCCTCCTCCAGGAGATCTTCCCAACCCAGGGATCAAACCCATGTCTCCTGCATTGGCAGGTGGAATCTTTATCACTGAGTCACCTTGGAAGCATTATTACTTCCAACTCTTGCATAATATCCCACAGAATTTATTCACATTGCCTGATCCCTTCCCCTAAAGTTGAACAAGAAGTTCACTGCTCCTTAGAACAAACAATGTAGCAATAAACATCCTCCTATATGTCACCTTATGGATCTGGGTAGGAATTATTTTGGGGATATGTAATCAAGGTTGGGATTGCAAGTGTGAGCTGTGTGTGTTTTTGGTTTATAGTTTGGCAGATTGTTCTCCAGAACAGCTGGATCAGCTTACACTTTAAGTGATGGTACATGGGAGGACTGCATCCCTTCATCCTCACCAATATATCGTGTTTTCTGAATCCGTAATTTTTACCAAACTCAAGTATGCCAATGGTGCATGTGTGCCAAGTCACTTTGGTTGTATCCTTCTCTTTGTGACCTTGTGGACTATAGCCCAGCATGCTCCTTTGCCCTTGGGATTCTCCAGGCAGGAATACCGGAGTGGATTGTCATGCCCTCCTTCAGGGGATCTTCCCAACCCAGGGATCGATCCCTTGTCTCATATGTCTCCTGCATTGACAGGTGGATTCTTTACCACTAATGCCACCTGGCAAGCCTCGTGCCAATAGAACCTCATTTTAATATACGTGTTTCTCTGATTTCTAATGTGGTTGAGCATCTCTTCAATGATTTGTTAACTATTCAGATTTCCCTTTACGTGAGTTATTCAGTGATATACTTTCCCTGTCTTTTTCCTTGAGTTCCTTTCCTTTTCTTATTTGCTTGCAGATGTTCCTTATGTATTTGGATATTCATCCTTAAGTTCTTTAGCCATTGCAAACATTTTTTTCCCATGATGTCACCTGTTAATTTTGTCATCCAACAGAAATACTCAATTTTGATAAAGTCAAAACCATCGGTTTTTTTTTTCTTAATTGAACTTACTACATATACTTTTAGGTTTTGTTTAAAATTCTCTTCAGCCCACAAGTGGACAAAGCTACTCTTCCACATTTTTTCTTTTTCTTTCTTCTTTTTCATATAGTTTTAATCTTTTATGCTTAAGACTCCTTGATATGAAGTTCACTTTGGTGTGAAGTGGAATCTAGATTTGTTTTTCTCCAAATAGCAAAAAATTGCCCCAGCTCTGACTACTAAATAATCCATTTCTTCCCACCAATATGTCATATTTTTCATTCATCAAGTACTCACATGTCTGTAGGTCTATTTCTGAGGATTGTTTTATTTTATTGTTCTTTTTTCTTATTTCTATACCACTGCCAAAATACTTCATAAAAATGACATCCCTTACTTCTGATAGGGTGAATATTCCCAAATCCCATCCTTCTCTTCAAAGCTGGTGATGGTATCCATCCATGGACTTATATTCCTCATATAAATTTTGGAATGTTTGCAAAGCTCCTCAAAGATTGCTGCTGAAATTTAAATTGGTTTTCCTTTGTATTTAAGAGTTAATATGGGGAGAACTTATATTTTAAAACAAGTAATGTAAAAAATTAAATTGTGACTATAGCCCAGCATGCTCCTTTGCCCTTGGGATTCTCCAGGCAGGAATACCGGAGTGGATTGTCATGCCCTCCTTCAGGGGATCTTCCCAACCCAGGGATCGATCCCTTGTCTCATATGTCTCCTGCATTGACAGGTGGATTCTTTACCACTAATGCCACCTGGCAAGCCTCGTGCCAATAGAACCTCATTTTAATATACGTGTTTCTCTGATTTCTAATGTGGTTGAGCATCTCTTCAATGATTTGTTAACTATTCAGATTTCCCTTTACGTGAGTTATTCAGTGATATACTTTCCCTGTCTTTTTCCTTGAGTTCCTTTCCTTTTCTTATTTGCTTGCAGATGTTCCTTATGTATTTGGATATTCATCCTTAAGTTCTTTAGCCATTGCAAACATTTTTTTCCCATGATGTCACCTGTTAATTTTGTCATCCAACAGAAATACTCAATTTTGATAAAGTCAAAACCATCGGTTTTTTTTTTCTTAATTGAACTTACTACATATACTTTTAGGTTTTGTTTAAAATTCTCTTCAGCCCACAAGTGGACAAAGCTACTCTTCCACATTTTTTCTTTTTCTTTCTTCTTTTTCATATAGTTTTAATCTTTTATGCTTAAGACTCCTTGATATGAAGTTCACTTTGGTGTGAAGTGGAATCTAGATTTGTTTTTCTCCAAATAGCAAAAAATTGCCCCAGCTCTGACTACTAAATAATCCATTTCTTCCCACCAATATGTCATATTTTTCATTCATCAAGTACTCACATGTCTGTAGGTCTATTTCTGAGGATTGTTTTATTTTATTGTTCTTTTTTCTTATTTCTATACCACTGCCAAAATACTTCATAAAAATGACATCCCTTACTTCTGATAGGGTGAATATTCCCAAATCCCATCCTTCTCTTCAAAGCTGGTGATGGTATCCATCCATGGACTTATATTCCTCATATAAATTTTGGAATGTTTGCAAAGCTCCTCAAAGATTGCTGCTGAAATTTAAATTGGTTTTCCTTTGTATTTAAGAGTTAATATGGGGAGAACTTATATTTTAAAACAAGTAATGTAATTTCATCCATTTACATGAAAAACCTCTACATTTATTTGAGATCCTTTTATACCTTTAATAGTTTTAGATTTTTCTCCATTAAAGCTTCTTATGCATGCCTTATTATTATTTCTTCTGTAGATATCATATAGCTATTGTTGTTATTATAAGTAGGGCCATTTTAAAAATTACATTTACTCTTTTTTTACAAGTACTTTTACAAAGTATCACACTAGAGTTTAAAAAGTTGATGAAGACTAAAAAATACAAAAAAGTAAATCATGGTAAAGCCCTGTTCACCTCCATCCCTACTCTACTCCAGAAGGTCAACCATTCTTCTAGGCTTTTCTTCAAGTATGAACTTCCATGGGCTTTCTGCGTGGTGAGGCTCTGCCTCCAAATGCCCTTACAGTGGGGATTAGGATTCCAGCAGGTGAATTTTGGGGGGAGTTAGGAAGGAACTGACATTCGATCCCTTCCAGTGTTCTCTTTTTCCAACCACCCAACTATCAACCTGGATCTCTCTTCACCACCATTCCAGGATTCCTTTTAACTCTCTCCTGCAAGTCTCATTTCCTGATTTTTTTTTTACTTCCTCATTTCAACTAAGAAGTATCTTCCAGTGATTTCCTGATACAAGGTACATGGATATAACTTTTTTGAGACTTTGGATTTCTGAAACTGTCTTTACGTAATCATGTTCACACTTGATGGTATGGTTATGTATACAAGTCTAGGTTGTAAATTCTCTTTTTTCACACACTTTTGAAGATATGCCCGATTGTGTTTAAGTTCTTTGTGTTGCTGTCCAATGCTATCTTTAGTCCTTATCTTTTGTGTATGACTTTCCCTCTCTCCTTCACCTCTCACAAAGCTTTTAATGTTTTTTTCAGTGTTGTACTATTTCACAAAGATGTATTTTATTCATTGTGTTGGGCATTCCATGGGTCCTTTTAATCAGGAAGCTTATTAGTTTGGGGAATACACTTTGATTTAGGAAAATTTTCTTCTATAATTTCTTTAGTAATTGTCACTATACTATAGTCACTATTTTTTTTTTAAGTCTTACAGCAGATTCCCATTGGTTATCTATTTTACATATGGCAATGTAAGTTTCTGTGTTGCTCTTTCCATACCTCTCACCCACTTCTCCCTTCCCCAATGTCCATAAGTCTGTTTTCTATATCTGTTTCTCTATCGTTGCCCTGCATGTACATTCATCAGTACCATCTTTCTAGATTCCATCCATATGTGTTAGTATACAATATTTATCTTTCTCTTTCTCATTTACTTCACTCTGTATAATAGGCTCTAAGTTCATCCACTTCATTAGAACTGACTCAAATGTATTTCTTTTTATGGCTGAGTAATATTCCATTATATATGTACCACCACTTCTTTATCTATTCACCTGTCAATGGACATCTAGGTTGCTACCATGTTATAGCTATTGTAAACAGTGCTGCAATGAACAATGGGGTAATGTGTCTTTTTCAATTTTGATTTCCTCAGGGTATATGCCTACTAATGGGATTACTGGGTCATATATTGATGGTTTTATTCCTGTTTTTTTAAGGAATCTTTATACTGTCTTCCATAGTAACTGTATCAATTTACATTCCCACCAACAATTCAATAGGGTTCCCTTTTCTCTACACCCTCTCCAGCATTTATTGTTTCTGAACTTTTTGATGATGGCCATTCTGATTGGTGTGAGGTAATAATTCACTGTAGTTTTCATTTGTATTTCTCTAATAATGAGCAAAATTGAGCATTTTTTCATTTTGTTGGCCATCTGTATGCCTTCTTTGGAAAGATGTCTGTTTAGGTCTTTTTCCCATTTTTTGATTGGGTTGCTTGTTTCTGGTGTTGAGGTGAGTGAGCTGCTTGTGTATTTTGGACATTAATCCTTTGTCAGTTGTTTCATTTGCTATTATTTTCCCTCATTCTGTGAGTTGTGTTTTTACCTCGTTTAAAGTTTCCTTTGCTGTGCAAAAGCTTTTGAGTTCAATTAGGCCCCACTTGTTTATTTTAGTTTTTATTTCCGTAACTCTAGAAGTTGGGTCACAGAAGATCTTTGCTTTGAGTTATGTCATTGAGTGTTCTGCCTATGTTTTCCTCTAGAAGTTTTATAGTTTCTGGCTGTACATTTAGGTCTTTAATCCATTTTGAGTTTATCATTGTATATGTTGTTAGGAAGTGTTCTAATTTCATCCTTTTACATGTAGCTCTCTAGTTTTACCAGCACCACTTATTGATGAGACTGTCTTCGCCCCACTGAATCTTCTTGCCTCCTTTGTCAAAAATGAGGTACCCATAGGTGTGTGGGTTGACCTCTGGGCTCTCTCATCTTGTTCCATTGGTCTGTATTTCTGTTTTTGTACCAGTACCATACTGTCTTGATGACTGTTGCTTTGTAGCACAGTCTGAGGTCAGGAAGGTTGATTCCTCCAGCTTCATTCTTCTTTCTCGAGACTGCTTCAGTTATCTGGAGTCCTTTGTGTTTCCATATGAATTGTGATACTTTTTGTTCTAGTTCTGTGAAAAATGCCATTGGTAATTTGATAGGGATTGCATGGAATCTGTAGATTACATTTGGTAGTATAGTCTTTTTCATGTTATTGCTTCTTCCAACCCAGAAACATGGAATATCTCCCCATCTGTTTATGTCATCTTTGATTTCTTTCATCAGTGTCTTATAATTTTCTGTATACAGTTCTTCCGTGTCCTTAGGTAGGTTTATTCCTAGATATTTTATTCTTTTTGTTGCAATGGTGAATGGATTGCTTCCTTGATTTCTCTTTCTAATTTTTCATTGTTAGTACATAGGAATGCAAGTGATTTCTGCATATTGATTTTATATCCTGTGACTTTGCTAAATTCATTGATTAGGTCTAGTAATAAAATTACATTTACTCTTTAATTGCTATTAACACTAGTTCTCTTATTCTGACAGTTTGTTGGTTTGAGGGGTTTTCCAAGTAAGGAATCATGCTGTCAGCAAAAATTACTATAATCAAGTCTCTTCCCTCTCAAAATGTTTCATTTTTTTTTTGGTTTCACAGAAGATCTTTGCTTTGAGTTATGTCATTGAGTGTTCTGCCTATGTTTTCCTCTAGAAGTTTTATAGTTTCTGGCTGTACATTTAGGTCTTTAATCCATTTTGAGTTTATCATTGTATATGTTGTTAGGAAGTGTTCTAATTTCATCCTTTTACATGTAGCTCTCTAGTTTTACCAGCACCACTTATTGATGAGACTGTCTTCGCCCCACTGAATCTTCTTGCCTCCTTTGTCAAAAATGAGGTACCCATAGGTGTGTGGGTTGACCTCTGGGCTCTCTCATCTTGTTCCATTGGTCTGTATTTCTGTTTTTGTACCAGTACCATACTGTCTTGATGACTGTTGCTTTGTAGCACAGTCTGAGGTCAGGAAGGTTGATTCCTCCAGCTTCATTCTTCTTTCTCGAGACTGCTTCAGTTATCTGGAGTCCTTTGTGTTTCCATATGAATTGTGATACTTTTTGTTCTAGTTCTGTGAAAAATGCCATTGGTAATTTGATAGGGATTGCATGGAATCTGTAGATTACATTTGGTAGTATAGTCTTTTTCATGTTATTGCTTCTTCCAACCCAGAAACATGGAATATCTCCCCATCTGTTTATGTCATCTTTGATTTCTTTCATCAGTGTCTTATAATTTTCTGTATACAGTTCTTCCGTGTCCTTAGGTAGGTTTATTCCTAGATATTTTATTCTTTTTGTTGCAATGGTGAATGGATTGCTTCCTTGATTTCTCTTTCTAATTTTTCATTGTTAGTACATAGGAATGCAAGTGATTTCTGCATATTGATTTTATATCCTGTGACTTTGCTAAATTCATTGATTAGGTCTAGTAATAAAATTACATTTACTCTTTAATTGCTATTAACACTAGTTCTCTTATTCTGACAGTTTGTTGGTTTGAGGGGTTTTCCAAGTAAGGAATCATGCTGTCAGCAAAAATTACTATAATCAAGTCTCTTCCCTCTCAAAATGTTTCATTGTTGTTTTTCTCTGTCTTGTTACACTGGCAGGACTTCCAGAATTATGCTGTGTAAGAGTAGTGATGACTGGTTTCTCTCTGTGTTCCTAACTTTCAGATGGCTACATTTAGAGTTACTCTAGCAGGTAGGCAGTTTATCCCAGGTAGCAACACAGAGACTTGAACAAGATCCAGCATTCCTGTTTACTCCTAGTTATCTGAGAGTTCATTTTTTTTTTTTTTTTGGCCTCTTTCATTGATTTTTTGTGTATTTATTTTCCTCTATCTTCATTCTTTGACCTATTTCATACTTTTATATTACTAATAGATGTTGACGTTTTTTCAAATGTTTTTTAGGTTTCTGTGAGATAGTAATGTGTTTTACTTCCTTTCTAGTTCATTAATGTGGTGATTTACATGGACAGATTTTCTGTTATAAAATGATCCTTCAAAGTTTAAAACACTCTGCCAGGTTCTTTTAGTTTTTTTTTTTTTTTTTTTTTTTAAGATTTTACACCTATTTTCATATATGAAATGGGTATAATTTTCTTTTACTACCATCACTTTCTATTGGAATCTAGGTTATACTGACTTCATAAGGTGAGTTGACTAGCTTCCTCTCTCTGTACTTTCTGTAACAACCTACATATAGTAGGAGTTACACTTTTTCAAAAAATTTAATAGAATTTACTTGTAAAACAGTCTACAGCTAGAGGACTTTTATTCTTTTCATGAAAAGGTGAATTCTTTTTTTTTTTTTTTTTTTAAACCTTTATTTTACTTTTAACTTTTACAGAGTTTTGTTGTTCACAGACATGCATGTTCTCAGATTAGTCACATGTATATCCCCCCCTTCCCTCCCCTCCCGACCATCACACAGCACCCCTGAAGGATCCCCTTTTCTCACAGAGCAATGACTAGAGCTATTTTCTTCACTTATGATAGTACAGGCCTTCATGCTACTTCCCTTACGCCTCTCAACCACTGTTCCTTCCCCACAATGTCCATATGTCCACTGTCCATGTCTGTCTTTCTGTCGCTTCACTGCATGTGCCATCATCACCATCCTACTAGATTCCATATATATGTGTTAATATACTGTATTTGTCCTTCTCTTTCTGACTGACTTCACTTTTTAGGATACGTTCTAGATCCAGCCACCTCATGAGGGCTGATTCTTCTGCATTTCTCTTTACAGCTGTGTAGTATTCCATTGTATATACGTACCAGAGCTTTTGGATCCATTCGTTCGTCGATGGGCATCTAGGTTCCTTCCATGTTCTAGCTATTGTATAGAGAGCTGCAATGAACATTGGGGTACAGGTACTTCTTTCAGTTTTGATTTCATCAGGGTATAAACCTAAGAGTGGGATTGCTGGGTCATATGGTGCTTCTATTTTTAGTTTTTTAAGAAATCTCCAGACTGTCTTCCATAGAGGCTGTATCAATTTACACTCCCACCAGCAATGCAGGAGGGTTCCCGAAAAGGTGAATTCTTATCTTTTCTGTTTCACTAGTGCTTTCAGTCTATTCACATTTTAGACTTCATCTAGCATCAATTTTTGGCATTTGTATACTTTCAAAGATACTTGTTCATTTTGTTCAGGTTTTCAAGTATATTGGTTATGTATATTTGTGATTTCTGACTTCTTTTTTTTTTAATTTTGGCCTCTTTTCATTAATTTTTTTATTCATTTATTTTCATCCATCTTTACTCCTGAGCCTGTGTGGGCCTCCCATCGCAGTGGCCTCACTGGTCGCAAAGCACTGGCTCTGGGCACATGCGCCCCAGAGCGCTGGCTCCTAATTAGACACATCAGTCCAGCCGCTCTGTGGCACATGGGATCCTCCCGGTCCAGGGATCGAACCGGTGCCCCTTGAGCTGCAAGGCGGACCCTTTACCCACTGGACCGCCAGGGAAACCTTGGTTTCTTTGTGTATTGTTTATTTGCAATTTCTCTCTAACTTTTTCCCCTTTAACTTTCTTGCCAGAAGCTGTTCTGTTTTATTGATCTTATTTAAAAATTCAGGCCTTCCTTTAGCTAAATTCCTCTCTATTTTCGGTGTTTCTGTTGTTCAGTATTTTATTGATTTGCATCTTATATATATTATTTCCTTCCTTTCTATATCTTTGGACTATCTCTGTTGTTCATTTTCCAATTTCCTGATGTAAGCACATATCTCATTTGTCTAAAATCTTTCTTATTTTCTGATGGCCATCATCACCATCCTACTAGATTCTTGATTGCCCACTTCTTTAGGATACGTTCTAGATCCAGCCACCTCATGAGGGCTGATTCTTCTGCATTTCTCTTTACAGCTGTGTAGTATTCCATTGTATATATGTACCAGAGCTTTTGGATCCATTCGTTCGTCGATGGGCATCTAGGTTCCTTCCATGTTCTAGCTATTGTATAGAGAGCTGCAATGAACATTGGGGTACAGGTACTTCTTTCAGTTTTGATTTCATCAGGGTATAAACCTAAGAGTGGGATTGCTGGGTCATATGGTGCTTCTATTTTTAGTTTTTTAAGAAATCTCCAGACTGTCTTCCATAGAGGCTGTATCAATTTACACTCCCACCAGCAATGCAGGAGGGTTCCCGAAAAGGTGAATTCTTATCTTTTCTGTTTCACTAGTGCTTTCAGTCTATTCACATTTTAGACTTCATCTAGCATCAATTTTTGGCATTTGTATACTTTCAAAGATACTTGTTCATTTTGTTCAGGTTTTCAAGTATATTGGTTATGTATATTTGTGATTTCTGACTTCTTTTTTTTTTAATTTTGGCCTCTTTTCATTAATTTTTTTATTCATTTATTTTCATCCATCTTTACTCCTGAGCCTGTGTGGGCCTCCCATCGCAGTGGCCTCACTGGTCGCAAAGCACTGGCTCTGGGCACATGCGCCCCAGAGCGCTGGCTCCTAATTAGACACATCAGTCCAGCCGCTCTGTGGCACATGGGATCCTCCCGGTCCAGGGATCGAACCGGTGCCCCTTGAGCTGCAAGGCGGACCCTTTACCCACTGGACCGCCAGGGAAACCTTGGTTTCTTTGTGTATTGTTTATTTGCAATTTCTCTCTAACTTTTTCCCCTTTAACTTTCTTGCCAGAAGCTGTTCTGTTTTATTGATCTTATTTAAAAATTCAGGCCTTCCTTTAGCTAAATTCCTCTCTATTTTCGGTGTTTCTGTTGTTCAGTATTTTATTGATTTGCATCTTATATATATTATTTCCTTCCTTTCTATATCTTTGGACTATCTCTGTTGTTCATTTTCCAATTTCCTGATGTAAGCACATATCTCATTTGTCTAAAATCTTTCTTATTTTCTGATGGATAGAACTTTATTAAATCTATAAATTTCTTCTAAGCAGTGATTTAGTGTGTCATACAAATTTTTATTGGTATATATATTTTTTAAATTTATTTATTTATTTATTTATTTTTTTACATGTATGTTCCCAGATCATTCATATGCATATCCCTGGACCCTCCCCCCACCCAGTTCCCCCCCTCCCATCCCTCCAGATCATCGCTCTAAGTGGTTGTAGGTACTCCTATTCCCCTAGCACAATGACAATAGCTATCTTTTCCACACATGACAGTATAGGCTTCCATGTTACAGTGGTATATTTTTAATACCCTTTAATGTTAAGATTCCTCTTTAAACAAAGGGTTTGGGCATGTATTTTTTAGCTTCCAGGCAAGTACATTTTAACATTCTTTTCTTGATTCCTGTTTCTTATTTTATACATATTTCAGGTAACACCGTATCAATTGATTCTTTGGAATTTTTTGTGACTTCCTCTGTGTCCCATTACATAGTTGGTTTATGTAAATGTTTTGTATGTGCTTGAGAAAAGCAGTATATTCTCTCTTAAGGATAACGCACAGATATATGATAGTTAGAAAGACCCAAGTTCTTAATTTTGTTCTTTGAATCATCTTTATATTTGATTTTTACAAATCTGAACAAAATTTGTCCATATGGATTTCAGATTTCCTAATCCAGGGTTGAGTGTCAGTGAAACAAGATTGGGCATGAACTGGGTGATGGAGGAGGGAATTTTTTTCACCCTTTGTATCCAATTTGAGTGTATTATGTTGGTGACTTTCTGGAGGAGAGCATGACAATCCACTCCAGTATTCTTGCCTGGAGAATCCAATGGACAGAGGAGCCTGGCAGGCTAAGAATCAGACATGACTGAAGTGATTTAGCACACACACATGCTGGTAACTTATTCTTATAGAGACCTGTATTTTGTTTACAGCTGGTTTAAGAAGAATAGAGAACAAAATAAGGAAATGAGTGAGGTTTGGCTGAGTGCCTCTCCACAGCAGAAAGAAAATTAAAGCAGGTTGCTCTAAATTTGGGCCGTCTGGATGGCTTATAACCTGGAGAAAGGTAATGTGTGTACATATGTTTGAGTGTGAGTGTGTGTATGTGCCAAATGGGCACCAAAGTGCCTTGGTTTGGGACAGCTTAGGTTGAGAGGAAAAACTAAGAAGAGAGAATCCTTTCCTCTTGCCTCCAAAATAGTCCTTACTAAAGAAAACGAGAGAGCTCGGTTCTGTGGTTGGCAGGAATAGGTAATTAAACCTCTTTATTTCATCGTTCTTGCCTTGTGTGAACAAATCTCAGAAATACCATAAGCACAGATGGGAGTCATACATTAATGCAGCCATTGGGTCTGGGACTAATATTGGTTTATGCATGTGAGCTCCTGGGGCTCTTAGAAATATTTTTGGGAAGTGGACTTTGTAAAAGACTGAATAATCAAGCAGGAGAAGATCTCATGGTCATTGGATTTTGGCCATTAAGTATTAAAACAATTTGACGTGTACTTACAGGTAGTATGTCTATGTGTGTGTATTACCAGATTATATCTATTTGGAAAATATAATTAGAGCACACGTATAACTTCATTTTCAGAAGTAGTTTTGTTTACCTGCTTCATCCATTCTATCACATGTCATTGATACGGTATAACAGTCAATAAAAATATTACTAGTAATCCACAGCTGGAAAGAATGAATACATTTGAAAATTGGAGGTGTCTGCCCACTACTGGCTGGTCTGATCAGGTCCAATTTACTTAGCAAGGAAGTACCCAAACATTTAAGTATGCAAATGTATAAAGTCAAATGAGCACAATTGAGTGTATTATGTTGGTGACTTTCTGGAGGAGAGCATGACAATCCACTCCAGTATTCTTGCCTGGAGAATCCAATGGACAGAGGAGCCTGGCAGGCTAAGAATCAGACATGACTGAAGTGATTTAGCACACACACATGCTGGTAACTTATTCTTATAGAGACCTGTATTTTGTTTACAGCTGGTTTAAGAAGAATAGAGAACAAAATAAGGAAATGAGTGAGGTTTGGCTGAGTGCCTCTCCACAGCAGAAAGAAAATTAAAGCAGGTTGCTCTAAATTTGGGCCGTCTGGATGGCTTATAACCTGGAGAAAGGTAATGTGTGTACATATGTTTGAGTGTGAGTGTGTGTATGTGCCAAATGGGCACCAAAGTGCCTTGGTTTGGGACAGCTTAGGTTGAGAGGAAAAACTAAGAAGAGAGAATCCTTTCCTCTTGCCTCCAAAATAGTCCTTACTAAAGAAAACGAGAGAGCTCGGTTCTGTGGTTGGCAGGAATAGGTAATTAAACCTCTTTATTTCATCGTTCTTGCCTTGTGTGAACAAATCTCAGAAATACCATAAGCACAGATGGGAGTCATACATTAATGCAGCCATTGGGTCTGGGACTAATATTGGTTTATGCATGTGAGCTCCCCTGGGGCTCTTAGAAATATTTTTGGGAAGTGGACTTTGTAAAAGACTGAATAATCAAGCAGGAGAAGATCTCATGGTCATTGGATTTTGGCCATTAAGTATTAAAACAATTTGACGTGTACTTACAGGTAGTATGTCTATGTGTGTGTATTACCAGATTATATCTATTTGGAAAATATAATTAGAGCACACGTATAACTTCATTTTCAGAAGTAGTTTTGTTTACCTGCTTCATCCATTCTATCACATGTCATTGATACGGTATAACAGTCAATAAAAATATTACTAGTAATCCACAGCTGGAAAGAATGAATACATTTGAAAATTGGAGGTGTCTGCCCACTACTGGCTGGTCTGATCAGGTCCAATTTACTTAGCAAGGAAGTACCCAAACATTTAAGTATGCAAATGTATAAAGTCAAATGAGACATCATTTAATTCCTTTATTGTCTTACAGTGAAAGAGAGCAAATGAGCAAGTTGATGGCTTCATGCCAATTATTTTTACTACGATTTCTTTTATGCTAAGGTATAGCTGAAGGCAAGCCCTCAAATTCTAGCACAAGCGTGCAGCAGCAATAACATGAATATTTTAGGGGCTATAAGATTCTTTTCATGGGTTGGAAATAAAACATTTAAGTTGCAACTGCTTTGGCAAATGTCATAAACGACTAGGACTAAACGTAAGAGTGTGTGTGGCCTCAATCCCAGACATGCTTTAACAGACCCCAGTTCTGGGCATCCCAGGCCCTCCACAGCACCACTCTCTCCCTTCCTGTCTTTCTAAACTACTCACCACTCTTGATGCAGCTCCGCACCTCCTTCCAATCACACAGACGCACTTAACAGGACATGCATTTTCACTTTCAAGGAAAGTGGCCTCGGGGACCCTCTTCACCCATCAAAGCCAACAACCTTGCAGAACAGTGATGGCAACACCGAGGACTGGACGACCGAGGCCGGCCAGCTGAGTCACAGAGTGATTTTATGAGACTTAGGTCACGCCCCAAGCATGACTGCTACGTTTCCTCTGGTTCTCCATCAGAAGGCACGCCTCCCTTCCCACAGTCCCTCCTGCAACTGCGTCTATTAGTTGTAACATAGCAGGGACCACACAAAAGACACCCTCCCCGTCCGAATGCCAGCTTGTTGGGAGCATCCATTCACATGGAGAGGGAGGCATGATTAATCTTGAGGGGAAATCAACCAATCAGTGTATTTAACCTATTTGTTTAAGGGTGGTTTTTCCCATTACAGGTAAAAAAAACAAACAAACAAAACAAAACCCTACAGTACTTCTGTATTTAAAGCACACCAAGAATAAATGAACATGATTCCCCTTTTCTTACGAAAAGGCACATCACTGCTAAAAACCACAAAGTGTTGACCTAACCAGTGGTTCCAGAACCCAGGGCCTCAGCACAGCATTTTAAAGACTCATCCTCATAATAAATTACTATTTTAATGAGAGCCCTGGTAACACATGGTAAATGAAAAGCACTTTCTGTAGATTAAGCAACACAACTCCCATTATTGGTTTAACTATATTTGAGACCTTAAAGAGATTTAACTAACTCTTCATTTGGTGCATTTTCTGCTGAAGTATTTAAAAACACCTCCTTATTGCTTTAACTTTGAATCTGCATTAGAAAGTATAATGCCAAGTAGGATTCCTCCACTGCCTCAAATGCTCTAAGTATAAATACAAACTAAATCCACCCACAAATACAGTTTCTCTCTTTACAGTATGACCTAGCATCCTTATTTTAGGTAAAGTATATAACACACAAAAATTTCAGAAGGAAAGAGCCAGAAGGTTAGGAAATAATTAAGGTAACAAAAGTCAAGGTCTATTGGATAGCTTTTTGGAAGTGCTAAAGCCACACGGTTCAGAGTTGTACATTTAGGTAGAAAACTCAGTGTTTACATTTGACTAGTACAAGTTCCAGAATTACATAATGTAAAATATAAATGTAAGTGCTTATATAAGCACTTATACAAAACCAGAAATGAAAGATAATGGCTCAGTGGGTTGATCTGAATTTTATTTACTGTAATAATCAAAAATGAAAATCAGATGCAAGGCATACCTTTGGTTGACCATGTTTTATTTCTGTTTACTTTTACAAAACCGAGTGTTTTTCTTGCTCCGCTTTGTCTGCCCCCACCACTTTCTTCTCATTATATAAAGCTTAGATACTAACTTTAAGCCTCCATCAGATATTTCTTAAAGTAGACCCAAACTGTTTCATATTCCTCATACACATTTCTTTGGCTCCCAAGAAGTCTTTCTACAGCCCACTTCTTCTACCTGGAATGCCTGTCTTGCTTGCTGCCTCATGTCCCTTCCTCTCCATTCAAAGCACTCTACTTAAGGAAAGTGCAAGTCACTCGGTGTCCAACTCTGCAACCCCATTTGTAAGCCATGGGATTCTCCAGGCAAGAATAGTAAGCAGCTCTTCCCTTCTCAAGGGGATCTTCCTGACCCAAGAATTGAACTGGGATCTCCTGCATTGCAGCTGGATTCTTTACCAGCTGAGCTGCCAGAGAAGTCCTTCTATTTAAGGAAGCTCTCCCACAAAAGAGTTCTCAATGAATCCCTTCTGAAAGTTCCATGCATTCTGATCTCTCTATTAGGACTGTGCCCTATATTCTTGTATTAATACAGGCCAACTCCGTTAAAATAGGTTGCAAATATGGTTTTGAGTTATTTTGTGACCGCACATTTTCATTTGGATACATCTCAGTCGATTGGTACTCTCTTATTACTCTTACTACATTTACTTCTCACAAAGCCTTCCCTCTGAACAACTGGATGCATGGACTATCCGTTTGAATCAGAGCGCCATCTACTGGTAGAAAGGCTATAATACGTCAACATGACGACTCTGCGTACTGTCCGCGCGCGCACACACACACAGACACAGACACACACACAGACACACTCACACACACGTTCTCACAGTTTGAGTAAAGAATACGGAATATGCTATATCAAATCAAAATTTTCTCCTGCCTTTAGTGAGAGCTATGCATTCAAAAAGGAATGACAGTGAAATAAGGAAAGATTCCCGCGTGGATCCTCTAAATGTAACTGTCATCTTCAAAAGATGGGTGTGAATTTTAGACTCTGTCCCCTGGCTGTTTTTTAACTTTTTCTTTCTATTTATCAAAAAAAAATCATATATGAAATTAGGAACAGGAGAAATGCACAATAATATGTCTGAATGCCACAAAGTTTCTGTGGAAATGGTACGGTTTTATGAGGAAGACTAGTTTTTTGTTTTACTCCAAGAATTTAGGCCTTCCAGGAGGTGAGCTATCCCTCCAGAACACCCATAGCTTGAAGTCATGAGCCTCTGAGTGACCATGCTTTCTCAGCACACTGTGGAGGCACTGCATAAAGGAACAAAATGAGAAATATTTAGTCCCTGTTTATCAGGCTGATATTTAGTCCACTAAATAATTTCTCAAACCCTTTAATGACACCGATCTTTCTACTCACTATAAAGCAGTTCACATTATGGGTTTAATTCGAGCAGCTCTTCCCTTCTCAAGGGGATCTTCCTGACCCAAGAATTGAACTGGGATCTCCTGCATTGCAGCTGGATTCTTTACCAGCTGAGCTGCCAGAGAAGTCCTTCTATTTAAGGAAGCTCTCCCACAAAAGAGTTCTCAATGAATCCCTTCTGAAAGTTCCATGCATTCTGATCTCTATTAGGACTGTGCCCTATATTCTTGTATTAATACAGGCCAACTCCGTTAAAATAGGTTGCAAATATGGTTTTGAGTTATTTTGTGACCGCACATTTTCATTTGGATACATCTCAGTCGATTGGTACTCTCTTATTACTCTTACTACATTTACTTCTCACAAAGCCTTCCCTCTGAACAACTGGATGCATGGACTATCCGTTTGAATCAGAGCGCCATCTACTGGTAGAAAGGCTATAATACGTCAACATGACGACTCTGCGTACTGTCCGCGCGCGCACACACACACAGACACAGACACACACACAGACACACTCACACACACGTTCTCACAGTTTGAGTAAAGAATACGGAATATGCTATATCAAATCAAAATTTTCTCCTGCCTTTAGTGAGAGCTATGCATTCAAAAAGGAATGACAGTGAAATAAGGAAAGATTCCCGCGTGGATCCTCTAAATGTAACTGTCATCTTCAAAAGATGGGTGTGAATTTTAGACTCTGTCCCCTGGCTGTTTTTTAACTTTTTCTTTCTATTTATCAAAAAAAAATCATATATGAAATTAGGAACAGGAGAAATGCACAATAATATGTCTGAATGCCACAAAGTTTCTGTGGAAATGGTACGGTTTTATGAGGAAGACTAGTTTTTTGTTTTACTCCAAGAATTTAGGCCTTCCAGGAGGTGAGCTATCCCTCCAGAACACCCATAGCTTGAAGTCATGAGCCTCTGAGTGACCATGCTTTCTCAGCACACTGTGGAGGCACTGCATAAAGGAACAAAATGAGAAATATTTAGTCCCTGTTTATCAGGCTGATATTTAGTCCACTAAATAATTTCTCAAACCCTTTAATGACACCGATCTTTCTACTCACTATAAAGCAGTTCACATTATGGGTAAATTTAAATTGCACAGAAGCAGACCTGTAAATTAAGAGAAAACTTTCCCATACAAAGGCTGACTTAGATAGCGTGGGATCATTAGTGACCAAACAGATGCCCCCCATCTATAACCCAGAGACAGCTCTCAGCGGTACAGAGAACCCTTCTATTCCTACAGAGAGGTGCGCTCAAAACTTGTCACTGATTTTTGCACCCTCTTAATCTTCCTGTTTATTCTGTGCTTCATTAAAGTCAGTCTCCACGGAGCAGACTGTCATCCGAGTTCGGCCTGTCCTGCTGTCTGCTCTCTCCAGAGAGCATCCTTCATCCTGATAAACGGGCTGTGAGCCGAGCATGTGACTGTGCTCCTTAGAGTCAACAGATTACAGAGCGGGGCTCCTTCCACCCTCGCTCAACAGCGTGGGACAAGCAGGAGCTCGGACGTGGGCTTCGTGGTGGAGACAATGCTTTCCCCAAAGATGGGGTTTCAGATTTACTGTTGTAAAACGAGATAGGGGATATTCATGTTTATTACAGTGCCATCCCATACCTTCAAGGCTGCATTAGCTAATGTCATTCTTGGGCGGAGGGCCGCGCGCAGGATTCAGCGTCATTACAGGACGTTTGCTGCGAGCCTGGCTCTGTGCCAGGCACTGCGGACATAAAGATGCATAGAGGGAAGGGACAGTGAGGACCATAAGGGGAAACCTGGTGAAGCTCCGAGGGAAGGCAGAAGACACGCCACCCTCACTAAGGCCAGCCGGGTTCTGAGCTTAGAATGGGCCTGCTTGCTGGACTCACAGACCCTCTTGTCTGGGTGCAAGTGTTGTATTTGCATGAAAAAGCAACCCTGGAGCCCACCACTGGTTTCCAGGCCACTCGGCTTCTACACTGACTCACACTGACAGCGAAGGGAGTGGGCGTCCCCCAAGGGTGACGGACTCCTTCCTACCTAAGAAACTAGATGTCTAAGCCAGACTCTCGAGAAGGAAAGTCTCATGTCTCAAGGAGGAGGTTTTGAGGCACCATGGATACTTGAGCTGAGGACAGTTGTGCTCCGGTTAATGACACCGATCTTTCTACTCACTATAAAGCAGTTCACATTATGGGTAAATTTAAATTGCACAGAAGCAGACCTGTAAATTAAGAGAAAACTTTCCCATACAAAGGCTGACTTAGATAGCGTGGGATCATTAGTGACCAAACAGATGCCCCCCATCTATAACCCAGAGACAGCTCTCAGCGGTACAGAGAACCCTTCTATTCCTACAGAGGTGCGCTCAAAACTTGTCACTGATTTTTGCACCCTCTTAATCTTCCTGTTTATTCTGTGCTTCATTAAAGTCAGTCTCCACGGAGCAGACTGTCATCCGAGTTCGGCCTGTCCTGCTGTCTGCTCTCTCCAGAGAGCATCCTTCATCCTGATAAACGGGCTGTGAGCCGAGCATGTGACTGTGCTCCTTAGAGTCAACAGATTACAGAGCGGGGCTCCTTCCACCCTCGCTCAACAGCGTGGGACAAGCAGGAGCTCGGACGTGGGCTTCGTGGTGGAGACAATGCTTTCCCCAAAGATGGGGTTTCAGATTTACTGTTGTAAAACGAGATAGGGGATATTCATGTTTATTACAGTGCCATCCCATACCTTCAAGGCTGCATTAGCTAATGTCATTCATGGGCCGAATGCCGCCCTCAGGATTCAGCATCATTACAGGACGTTTGCTGCGAGCCTGGCTCTGTGCCAGGCACTGCGGACATAAAGATGCATAGAGGGAAGGGACAGTGAGGACCATAAGGGGAAACCTGGTGAAGCTCCGAGGGAAGGCAGAAGACACGCCACCCTCACTAAGGCCAGCCGGGTTCTGAGCTTAGAATGGGCCTGCTTGCTGGACTCACAGACCCTCTTGTCTGGGTGCAAGTGTTGTATTTGCATGAAAAAGCAACCCTGGAGCCCACCACTGGTTTCCAGGCCACTCGGCTTCTACACTGACTCACACTGACAGCGAAGGGAGTGGGCGTCCCCCAAGGGTGACGGACTCCTTCCTACCTAAGAAACTAGATGTCTAAGCCAGACTCTCGAGAAGGAAAGTCTCATGTCTCAAGGAGGAGGTTTAGAGGCACCATGGATACTTGAGCTGAGGACAGTTGTGCTCCGGTGACCATAGGCTGAGCCTCAGAGTCACCCCGAGACCTGGATGATGGACTGTGAGACACCCCATCGTCATGGCAGGGGTAGAGGCCCGGGCAGCCCCCCAGGACCCTGGGGGGCATCCATCCTGGGTGCCCAGGGCAGTACACACGTATGTACTGAGTTAAGAAGCGGGATGAATTCAAGGGAGACTCCCAGCCACCACACCCAGCTTCCCCAAGATCTGAGCAGCAGAAATCCAAGGAGGGTCCTGGTGATCAGCGGATGATGATTACAGCTTCTGCCTGGGAGGCTCGAGGATCAACAAGAAGACAGGACTCCAAGGAGACGGAGCCTGTGAGAGGCTGCTCCGGGCTCCTGACTTGACTCTAGTTCCCTTGGTGGAAACAGTAGCAGTAACGAGACTGCATGGCCAGGAGGTCCAGGGCTGACACACCTGTGGGGCTGTCGACCTGTCCAAATCCACCCACCATCAAAGCTCAGTCCAACGAACATCTCTTCCTTCTGGTTCCCCAGGCCCTGGCTGCAGTCTCTCCTTCCTCTGCATTCCTCTGACGATGTGTAATTTAGCATTTTATTATATTCTGTCTCGTAATCTAAGTGTTCATTGTACACTGAGTTACCACAACAAAATCACATTTGTGTCTTTCAGTTCCTTGAAAAGACACAGTAGCAGGCATGCAGCAGGTGTTTAGTAATTAATGTAATTGGGGATCAGAAAATAGAGCTTGTAGAAATGTTCATATAACTTCTTCTTTTCATAGAATAGTATATAGATCCAGAGAATTGCTGCTTTATCCATTCCACAGGTGTCTAATGACGCTTTCAAGCCACTGGGCAGGGCCCTGTGCAGGAGACAGAGACGCCCAAGAGATGGGCCTGGCTTTTGCGAGCCTTTTAGTGAGGCTGGAAAATTGAGCTCTAATCATCAAAGGGGGAAGCCCACGAAGAAGGTAAGAATAAGCCTGAGGTATCTCAGGTGAGGGAGATAATGGGTCTGCTGAGGGATTTCAGGGTGGTTTTATGGAGAAGGTGGCAGCTGAATTTCATGTGGAAGGACATGCTCTTTAGGAATGAGGGAAGAGCATTCAAGCACGGTGGCCTTCACCAAGCTCTCCACCCACATCAGCACAAGCCATGGAGCTCTCTGGGACAAGTGTGACTGTGGATCCCTCCACTGTGAGCCTCCTGAGGGTCTGCTGAAGGAGGACAGGCTGGCACACCAGAGTCAAAGCTCAGAGGTCCTCTTGATGCGGTCACCCAGCTCTCCACACACAAAGGGGCTGCCTCTCTTCTCAGTTCTATTTATTCCTTCTACGGCTTTCCTGGTGGCTCAGACTGCAAAGAATCCACCTGAAATGAGGGAGACCTGCGTTGGATCCCTGGATTGGAAAGATCCCCTGGAAAAGGGAATGGCTACCCATTGCAGTATTCTTAACTGGAGAATCCCATGGACAGAGGAGCCTGACTGGCTACCGTCCATGGGTTTGCCAGGAGTCAGACCCTACTGAACGACTAACATTTTTACTTCACTTCACCGTCCACTCCATCAGAAGCAGGAAAGCTTGTGGCCTGACATGCCTTTGGCACCTGAGGTGGGCTCTGAGCCTCTCGGATGGGCTCCGCCCCCGACCCTAGACCAGGCTCAGCTGCGCTGCTCGCCTCGGTGCACACGTGCTATGCATTGTGCTCTCTGCTGGGGCTTGATAGGGTCATCCCAAGGTTTCAGGCTGGGCTCACGGAGGTGGACAGGTGCGGCCACTTCTCTTGGCTGCACCCGCGCCCCGCCTCCGGGTCTGCTCTTCCCTGAAGGAAGCCATTTGGGGCCCGTTTCTGGGAAAAGCAGCGATTGGCTGAGCGAACTCAGACCACAGGCCCAGAGCTCCTGAGCCTTCCCTGGTGAGGCCCCTGCTCATCCCCAGCTCTGCCTTCAGACGCCGCCATGCATCCCACCCGCCAGCACAGAAGGCCCCTCTACCCAAGACACTGCCGATGATTCCCCTCATCCATGGGAGTAGCACTCAGCGCTTCTGCTCGCCAGGATTCCCTCTGCTGGGCTTGTCCAGTGGTCAAAGCAATCTCCTCTCCAGGTCTGTTTGCTTTCCTGTCTTTCCCATTGCTTGTTCCGTTTGGATTTAGGGGGAGAGGGACACATCAACAGTTTGCCAGGAAACAGAAAGAGAAATGCAGATAACCAGCTTCTCTTCTCAGCTTAACAGCGTGCCCCGCAATTTCCTCTCTATTTTCCCCTGTAGACGCAGATCTTCAGTCTCCTGCCTTCAATTTAAGTGTAAGCTGGTGCCCGTCACGTCGAGAGGAGATCTGAAGGTGGTATCTGGAGAAATAGGATGCCTCCTGGGCGCTCCCGCAGCTGGTGAGGCCCTCCTCCCGTTTGTTGTTGTTCTGATGCTACATCAATGGCAGCTCTTCTTGACCCCATGAACTGTAGCGCGTCCTTCAAGTTTGCTTGGACTCATGCCCAGCTGAGTCGGTGAGGCCATCCAACCACCTGAGCCTCTGCCACACTCTTCTCCTTTGGCTTCAATGTTTTCTAGCATCAGCGTCTTTTCCAGCTGAGTCGGCTCTTCCTATCTGGGGGCCAAAGTATTGGAGCTTGAACTTCAGTCCTTCCAGTGAATATTCCTTTAGAATCGACTGGTTTCTGATTGTTTGCGTTCCTGTATGTTGGCACCAGGAGTGCGTACTCTGGGAGGCAGGGCACCTAGTGTCCTCCCCCTTGGCTCTGAGGCCTCTCGTCCCTTTGGCCTGGGCAAGCTTTCAGTCATTATTGCCATAGAGTTATGATCTTCTTTTCACCTTTTGCTTTTTTAAGCTCTTCTGTCCCCAAAGTTAGTTTAAGTGAACATTTATATGTGGAAAAAATATAGTTTAGCTTAGTCCTTTGGTAGATGTGCTTTTCACACTGTCTCATGTTGCCCTCTCTGAGGTAGGGTAGTACCTCGGGGCTGTCCCTGGTTTCTGTGTTTCCTTCTTCCAACTGTACCTCAGTCTTAGGCCTCTAGATGGTGGCTTCTGTTTTTATGTCTGTCCATCTGTCAGGCGGGCATGGGCAGTACTGATGCTGGCCAAACTGACCTCACACTGCTGCCTCCTTTCTTAGGGCTCACTGTGAATCTGGACTGAGCGAAAGACTGGAGGGGCAGCCTCTTCACCCTCACCTGCAGCAAAGTCCTCATATTTGAACATGCGTGGCCAGCAGCCTCTGGTCTCTCGGCATGACAGTGTGACCACCCAGCTTCAGGCCAGATCATTGGACACGGTTTCACTGGTCCTTCTCTACTCCCAGCTCCAAGGAACCCCACCAGCTCACAGTCAAAATTCAGGAGATATTTTCCCCTGTAGACGCAGATCTTCAGTCTCCTTCCTTCAATTTAAGTGTAAGCTGGTGCCCGTCACGTCGAGAGGAGATCTGAAGGTGGTATCTGGAGAAATAGGATGCCTCCTGGGCGCTCCCGCAGCTGGTGAGGCCCTCCTCCCGTTTGTTGTTGTTCTGATGCTACATCAATGGCAGCTCTTCTTGACCCCATGAACTGTAGCGCGTCCTTCAAGTTTGCTTGGACTCATGCCCAGCTGAGTCGGTGAGGCCATCCAACCACCTGAGCCTCTGCCACACTCTTCTCCTTTGGCTTCAATGTTTTCTAGCATCAGCGTCTTTTCCAGCTGAGTCGGCTCTTCCTATCTGGGGGCCAAAGTATTGGAGCTTGAACTTCAGTCCTTCCAGTGAATATTCCTTTAGAATCGACTGGTTTCTGATTGTTTGCGTTCCTGTATGTTGGCACCAGGAGTGCGTACTCTGGGAGGCAGGGCACCTAGTGTCCTCCCCCTTGGCTCTGAGGCCTCTCGTCCCTTTGGCCTGGGCAAGCTTTCAGTCATTATTGCCATAGAGTTATGATCTTCTTTTCACCTTTTGCTTTTTTAAGCTCTTCTGTCCCCAAAGTTAGTTTAAGTGAACATTTATATGTGGAAAAAATATAGTTTAGCTTAGTCCTTTGGTAGATGTGCTTTTCACACTGTCTCATGTTGCCCTCTCTGAGGTAGGGTAGTACCTCGGGGCTGTCCCTGGTTTCTGTGTTTCCTTCTTCCAACTGTACCTCAGTCTTAGGCCTCTAGATGGTGGCTTCTGTTTTTATGTCTGTCCATCTGTCAGGCGGGCATGGGCAGTACTGATGCTGGCCAAACTGACCTCACACTGCTGCCTCCTTTCTTAGGGCTCACTGTGAATCTGGACTGAGCGAAAGACTGGAGGGGCAGCCTCTTCACCCTCACCTGCAGCAAAGTCCTCATATTTGAACATGCGTGGCCAGCAGCCTCTGGTCTCTCGGCATGACAGTGTGACCACCCAGCTTCAGGCCAGATCATTGGACACGGTTTCACTGGTCCTTCTCTACTCCCAGCTCCAAGGAACCCCACCAGCTCACAGTCAAAATTCAGGAGATATCCACAGATGAAAAGGACATAGAATGTCCAAACATTAAGTACTTAATATTGATCTCCTCAAAAGAAGTTTAACACCAATAAAAAACTGAAAATAAACTCAGAATAATTTTCCTTTCAGAAATTGTCCTGTGGAAGCAACTGAATGTATAATAGTATCCTTTTCAGACTTTCCTGGTGGTCCAGTGCATAGAGTCCACTTTGCAGTGCAAGGGGCACTGGTTTGATTCCCTGACCTGGGAAGATCCCACATGCTGCGGAGCGGCTGGACCAGTGTGTCCAATTACAAGCCAGGACTCTGGAGAGCATGTGCCCGGAACTGGTGCTCTGCACCCAGAGAGGCCGCTGCAGTGGGAGGCCCACACAGGCCAAAGAATAAAGATGGATGAAAATAAATAAATAGAAGACCAATAAAAGAGGCCAAATTTTAAAAAAAAAAGAGTAACCTTTGCAGTATACTAAGCAAATGTACAATCTGGGAACCCAAGGCGAACTGAGCCTGGAAGCTTTCTCTCCAGTCTGCAGGCCTTGGCTCCCTCTAGTGTCCCTGACTCAGCCTTTGTTTCAGGCTTAAAGTGCCCAAGTCCTGACGAGTCTGTTTATATGGCCATTCAAAGCCAGGTTCTGGGAACTTCTCTTCCTCTTAACCTTCCATGGCCACTCTTGACCATGTTCATCACCTCCCTCTCTGCATTCCTTTGGCTTTTTTTGTTGTTGTTGTTGTTGCTTACAGTTAACATTTTATTCTGTTCTATTTCTTTCACGTGTAGTATTGTCTTGACCCTTACCCCCCTAAAAAGTGCCCACAATGTCAGACATGCAATAAATATCTAACGCTTACTTTAAGTTTGGGAATCAAAATATTAGAGTCTAGGAGAGCTAATATAGCTTCTCTCTTAAGATAGGAAACAGATCCAGAGAACTGAGGCTTTATTTATTCCGCAGGTGTGTAATGAAACTTTCAAGTCACTGTGCTGGGTGCTGTGCAGGAGACAGACATTCTCAAGAGAAGGGCCCGGCTCTCATGGACCTTTCACTGAGGCATGGAAAGTGGGCCACCTGTTCTAATCACCAAAGAGGGACACCATGAGGAAGGTAAGAATAAACCTGAGGGGTCTCAGGAGGGGGAGATGATGAGTCTGCTGAGGGACTCAGGGTGGTTTTCTGGTACTTGAGCTCTGTCTTGAAGGATTTGGATATGAGGGAATCGGGGGGGAATGTGGTGGTGTGGAAGCACATTCGGGGAAGGAAACATGAAGGAGAATATTAGAAGCTAGGAACAGAATGCCTCAGGGTCAAGTAATAGCGGGCCTGGAATGCCAGCCAAGAGACTTGCTTGCTAACCAGTAAGCAGGAAGCATTATGGAAGGAAGAACTTCATAAAATTCGCCATTTCTTGAACCTATTTTGAACTCTTTCAAATGTGAATTCACCATCCTTGGCAGCTTAAGTACCAGTTGGATGTACTTTTATCCAGCTTATGATTTCCACTTCTGATTTATAGCTATTCATAGAGGGGATTCCTGTGCATGGGCCAGGTAACTGCTGTGGTTACTTCTGACTGAGATAACAAAGTCAGGATTTTGGAACTAGAAAATGAAGCTAACATCGTAGGCGGGAAGATGGAATTTCTTTTTGTATTTAGTGTCGCTGAATGTATGCTTCCACAATTAATGAATGACATGAACGGAGCTGTGCTTTAGGAAAAGGAATTTGGCGGCAAGGTTTAGACTGTGTTAGCAAGAAGGGAGAGACTGTGTATATGGAGACTGGTTAGAGCACTAGTATTCTTTTTATTTTTTTATTTTTATTTTACTTTTGCTTTTACAGAATTTTGTTGTTTACGGCTATACATAAACCCGAATCAGTCATGGGTATGCCCTTGACCCCTCCCACCTGAACCCTGCTCTCACCCCTCCAGGTTGTTATGTAGCCCCTGTGTAAGTTCCCTTGGTCTTTACAGCATACTCCCAATGGCCGTCTCTTTTACATAGGGTCGTGTAGGTTTCCATGTTCCTCTTTTCATTCCCCTCACCCACTCCTCCCTCCCCTCAATGTCCATAAGTCTGTTCTCTATGTCAGTTTCTCCGCTGCTGCTCTGAATATGCATTTATCAGTACCATATTTCTAGATTCCATATATATGTGTTAGTATACTGTATTTGTCTTTCTTTTTTTTTTAATTTTGGCCTCTTTTATTTATTTATTTTTCATCCATCTTTATCCTTTGGCCTGTGTGGGCCTCCCATTGCTGTGGCCTCTTTTGTTGCAGAGCGCTGGCTCTGGGCGCATGCGCTCCAGGGCACTGGCTTGTAATTGGACACACTGCTCTCCTACACATGGGATTTTCCCAGGCCAGGGATCAAACCGACTCCCCTTGCACTGCAAGGTGAACTCTCCACCCACTGGACCACCAGGGAAACACTGTCCTCCTCTTCTTGACTTACTTCACTGTGTATGATAGATAGAACAGTATTAGTTTTAAGGCCTCAACTAGATGAGTGGAAATGGGAATGGAAAGAAAATAGACATTGTGACTATAGAATCAAGATGACTGCTTTGTTGTAATTATTTGTGACTCCCTTCCTCAGTGGATTGAAAATTCCATGGGAGCAAAAAAGTGTATCTTACTTGACTTTCTGTCCCCTCTGCCTAACAGTGACTTGTACATGTAACTGCTCAGTAGGTATGGAATGAGTTTGTGGAGTCATTGTTGACTGGTCGTGTGACTAGAAAATGAAGCTAACATCGAGGCGGAAGATGGAATTTCTTTGTATTTAGTGTCGCTGAATGTATGCTTCCACAATTAATGAATGACATGAACGGAGCTGTGCTTTAGGAAAAGGAATTTGGCAAGGTTTAGACTGTGTTAGCAAGAAGGGAGAGACTGTGTATATGGAGACTGGTTAGAGCACTAGTATTCTTTTATTTTATTTTTTTATTTTACTTTTGCTTTTACAGAATTTTGTTGTTTACGGCTATACATAAACCCGAATCAGTCATGGGTATGCCCTTGACCCCTCCCACCTGAACCCTGCTCTCACCCCTCCAGGTTGTTATGTAGCCCCTGTGTAAGTTCCCTTGGTCTTTACAGCATACTCCCAATGGCCGTCTCTTTTACATAGGGTCGTGTAGGTTTCCATGTTCCTCTTTTCATTCCCCTCACCCACTCCTCCCTCCCCTCAATGTCCATAAGTCTGTTCTCTATGTCAGTTTCTCCGCTGCTGCTCTGAATATGCATTTATCAGTACCATATTTCTAGATTCCATATATATGTGTTAGTATACTGTATTTGTCTTTCTTTTTTTTTTAATTTTGGCCTCTTTTATTTATTTATTTTTCATCCATCTTTATCCTTTGGCCTGTGTGGGCCTCCCATTGCTGTGGCCTCTTTTGTTGCAGAGCGCTGGCTCTGGGCGCATGCGCTCCAGGGCACTGGCTTGTAATTGGACACACTGCTCTCCTACACATGGGATTTTCCCAGGCCAGGGATCAAACCGACTCCCCTTGCACTGCAAGGTGAACTCTCCACCCACTGGACCACCAGGGAAACACTGTCCTCCTCTTCTTGACTTACTTCACTGTGTATGATAGATAGAACAGTATTAGTTTTAAGGCCTCAACTAGATGAGTGGAAATGGGAATGGAAAGAAAATAGACATTGTGACTATAGAATCAAGATGACTGCTTTGTTGTAATTATTTGTGACTCCCTTCCTCAGTGGATTGAAAATTCCATGGGAGCAAAAAAGTGTATCTTACTTGACTTTCTGTCCCCTCTGCCTAACAGTGACTTGTACATGTAACTGCTCAGTAGGTATGGAATGAGTTTGTGGAGTCATTGTTGACTGGTCGTGTGAGCAGGTGGTTGAGATGGTATTAGCTGAGGGGCACTGGATACCACTCCACTGGACAAGGGGCAGCCAGAGTGTCTGGACCTGAGCCTGGAGCTTTGGTCAGGGCAGAGGGCATGCAGGGGCAGCACGTGTGTCTCCTGCCTGACTCTCCAGGCTCTGTAATCTATGCTGGGCAGGCCTTCATCGCCACAGCCCCTCCAGCATGTTTCAGCCTTACACCACCCCATCCTTGCCTGTCTTCCTTCTTTACTTCTTATCAGCATGTGCACAGTTAACCGTTTCATTCTTGGAATATTCCTTTCACTTAACTTCCAAAACATTACTTGCCTGGTTTTGTCCTACCTTACCATGGCCCCCTCCATTCTAATCATTTTATTCCTCCTGACCTTTAAGCAGTGGTTCTCAACCTCAGCTGCACATAAGACTCACTAGGAGCTTTTGAATCTCTTGATACTCTAGCTGAAAAACAGACCAACTAGATCAGAATCTTAGAGAAGTGAGTCCAAGTTCAATACTTATTTAAGGTTCTCCTGGTGATTCCAATATTATAAATATTATTTGATTCCCAATATTAGTGTTCCTCGGAGCATAGTCCTAAGTCTCTTCCCATTGCTGGCTTTAATCCTAGTCCCGTGGGTTTCAAGAGAGTCCTTGTGTTAACAGGTAGATCTGTATTTATAGCTCCAAATTCTCCTTTGACTGATAGATGTGTATGTGTAATTGTCTATTCAAGATCTCCACTGGGATATAGACATCTCAGATTTAATAGGTCCCAATAGGGCTCTTGGTTATTCCTGGCCTGCAATTCTCTTCCCCTCAGCATCCCCCAGCCCAAGTGATGGCAATGATCATTCATGCAATTATGCCAGCAAAGACAACTTGGGAGGTATCTTTGAGTTAATGCTTTCTGTCATTCCCCACATCTAACCAATCATCACGTCCTGATAGTTTTATTTCTAGAATACATTCTAGAGCCAACCACGTCCCATCACTTCTGGCTCCACCATTCTCGGCTCTCACTGCTCCACAGTGCAGCTTCCTGATGGTTCCCCCTGACTTCACTCTTGCTGCTTTACAGCTCACCAAGCATTTCAGTGGGCTCTTCAAAAACTTACATGCTGGGCTCCCTTCGTGGTCCAGTGGGTAAAGAGTCTGCCTTGCAGTGCAAGGGGCACCAGTTCGATCCCTAGCCCAGGAAGATCCCATGTGCCGTGGAGCGGCTGGATTGATGTGTCCAATTATGAGCAAGGGCTCTGGAGCGCATGTGTTCAGAGCCAGTGCTTTGCAACGTGAGAGGCCACTGCGATGGGAGGCCTACACATGCCAAAGAATTAAGATGGATGAAAATAATAAATAACTAAGAAAGAGCTCGTGGCATGAAGTTAAAAAAAAAAAAAAAGCTTGCATTCTACCTTTTCCTCTTTCAGAATCTGTCCAGTGGCTTCCTATTATATTTGCTGATTTATAAATAAAGATTTATTTGGCTGTGCCAGGTCTTTGTTGTGGCATGTGAACTCTTCGTTGCAACGTGTGGAATCTATTTCCCTAACCAGAGGTCAAAACTGGGCCCCCCACATTGGGAAAGCAGAGTCATAGCCTCTGGATCATTTCCTATTACATTTAGAACAAAGTTCAAACTCTTAAGTCCAGTCTTCAGGGTTCTTTGAGACGTTCCCTACTGTCCAATACCTCCCTCACTCCCTGCTTCGTTCCCTATGTGTTAAGGCTAAGTCGTGGGTTTCAAGAGAGTCCTTGTGTTAACAGGTAGATCTGTATTTATAGCTCCAAATTCTCCTTTGACTGATAGATGTGTATGTGTAATTGTCTATTCAAGATCTCCACTGGGATATAGACATCTCAGATTTAATAGGTCCCAATAGGGCTCTTGGTTATTCCTGGCCTGCAATTCTCTTCCCCTCAGCATCCCCCAGCCCAAGTGATGGCAATGATCATTCATGCAATTATGCCAGCAAAGACAACTTGGGAGGTATCTTTGAGTTAATGCTTTCTGTCATTCCCCACATCTAACCAATCATCACGTCCTGATAGTTTTATTTCTAGAATACATTCTAGAGCCAACCACGTCCCATCACTTCTGGCTCCACCATTCTCGGCTCTCACTGCTCCACAGTGCAGCTTCCTGATGGTTCCCCCTGACTTCACTCTTGCTGCTTTACAGCTCACCAAGCATTTCAGTGGGCTCTTCAAAAACTTACATGCTGGGCTCCCTTCGTGGTCCAGTGGGTAAAGAGTCTGCCTTGCAGTGCAAGGGGCACCAGTTCGATCCCTAGCCCAGGAAGATCCCATGTGCCGTGGAGCGGCTGGATTGATGTGTCCAATTATGAGCAAGGGCTCTGGAGCGCATGTGTTCAGAGCCAGTGCTTTGCAACGTGAGAGGCCACTGCGATGGGAGGCCTACACATGCCAAAGAATTAAGATGGATGAAAATAATAAATAACTAAGAAAGAGCTCGTGGCATGAAGTTAAAAAAAAAAAAAAAGCTTGCATTCTACCTTTTCCTCTTTCAGAATCTGTCCAGTGGCTTCCTATTATATTTGCTGATTTATAAATAAAGATTTATTTGGCTGTGCCAGGTCTTTGTTGTGGCATGTGAACTCTTCGTTGCAACGTGTGGAATCTATTTCCCTAACCAGAGGTCAAAACTGGGCCCCCCACATTGGGAAAGCAGAGTCATAGCCTCTGGATCATTTCCTATTACATTTAGAACAAAGTTCAAACTCTTAAGTCCAGTCTTCAGGGTTCTTTGAGATCTGACGTTCCCTACTGTCCAATACCTCCCTCACTCCCTGCTTCGTTTGCTCCATTCCTGCTGTATGTCCTTTTTGCTCTTTGTGAAAAAGAGCCTTTGCCTCGGATGGTCTTCACCTAAATCTTCACAGGACTTGAGGCTTACTGTTCAGACCTCTGCTCACAAGCTATCTCTTTAAAAGAGTCTTTGCCAACCTAGCCTCTCACTGCTGAAAGGGTCAGCGTACCTTCACACAGTGGTCCTCTGTCTTAACCTTGTTGTCTTCTCTTGTTAGCTTTTCTTATGGTCTGAATTTATGGTTTTGGGTTTTTTTTTTTTTTTTTGTAAAAGACAGGGGGATTGTCTGCTTTATTACCACTAGGTTCTCAATAATTAAGTGCTGACTGAATTATTAAATCTTGTCATTCAAACTGATAGTGAAGCAGCCTGTACCACCAAGGTGTCACTGTGAGGCAGGCGAATAATGTCAGCGTAAGACATGATTAATAAAAGCTTCTATCTAAGGTGCTTTAGGAGGGTATCTGGTTTAGCCTGCAGCAGATTAGCAGCTCTAAACTTCCTTCCTTCCTCTAGTCATAGTGTCTGAAACCCTTTCATTGGCAACTCAGATTCATGCCTCTATGTTTTCACCTTGTCTTGAATTCTCTACCAGAATTCAAATGCTTTTAGAATTTGGCTGATAAATGTGTGTATTGACTAATAAAAGATTAAAGAAAGAAGATTTTCTGAGAGACCAGACCAAGAGCAAAAGGGACTAAGAATGGAGGGAAGGCAGATGATGCTGATAATACATTGTCTTCATCATGCCTTTGACAGAGTCCCCAGAGGGAATCAGTCCTGTAGAAAGCTGGATGGCTGAGACCTTAACAAAAAACTTTCTGTGTGGATTGCATTGGGACTAGCAACTTCCTGATTTCTCTCTCCCTTGTGTACTTCTTATTCCACTTCCCAGTATGATTTCTGGCATATGAGCACTATTGCAGTCTGCTCTGCTGATTGTTTTTCTATTACAGTAAATCAACCCATGCAACCTATATCCATGCGAAAATCATGACTTTTAAGTGCCTAAATGATGTTATAGTATTCTTTTATTCTTATTATTTTAATTTTTTTACAGTATTCTTAAATGCTAGTTAAAAACGTATTTCCTTTTTATAAGGTACTATTTATATTTTAAAAACACATTGAAAGTGAAAGTCATTCAGTTGTGTCCAACTCTTTTCGATCCCACGGACAAGCCATGGAATTCTCCAGTCAAGAACACAGGAGTGGGTAGCCTACTCCTTCTCCAGGGGATCGTCCTGACCCAGGAATCGAACCAGGGTATCCTCATTGCAGGCGGGTTCTTTACCAGCTGATCTACCAGCGATGCCCTAGTTAAAAACATATTTCCTTATTATAAGGTAATATTTATATCTTAATAACATGTTAGTAACAAAGAATATAATGTCTCTACTGTTCAAAATTGAGTTCCCTGAGAGACTGACTCAGAGACGGAGGTCAGCATGCAGAGAGCACTCCTGAGATGGATATTTGTGGAAAGGAAGGAAGCAGAACTAAGCAGAGAAAAAAGCTGAGCTCAACCTCCACAAAGGCCTCACCTCAGACCCCTGGAGAGCTCCTCAGAAGAGCCAAGATGGCCCTTTAGACTTCACTCCCTTTGTGGTGAGGAGGTGGGGCTTTCATAGTCCCAAGTGAGACAGACATTGGGTGCAAGCTGGTTCTTGGAGAGAGGAGGGCTTGTGCCCAAGGACAGGTTCTGGAGGGGACTGACAGCCAAGGGTCATCTAGTCACAGCACTCCTAGCATCTAGGAAAATAAGTCCTCAGACCAGGAGACAGATCTGGGCAGCATGACACAGCATTCATTATACCTACTATCTTCATGTTGATATTGCCTTTTGGTTGCTAGCATTATTCTGGGTATCTATTGCAAGTCAGTTGGATTAGTAGGTACTAAGAATCTCCCTTGAGGACTTCCCTGGTGCTCCAGTGGTTAAGAACCCAGCTGCCCATGCAGGAGACACAGGTTCTATCCCTGGTGTGGGAAGATTCCACATGCCTTGGGGCAGCTAAGCCCGTGCAGCACAACTACTGAGGCCATGCTCTGCCACCACCATGAGATGCCTGTGCGCCACAGCTAAAGAGCAGTCCTGCTTGCCGCAATGAGAGAAAGCTGGCGTGTGGCAATGAAGACCCACAGCTGTAAACAAGTAAACTGAAAAAAAAAGAAGAAGAAGAAAAAAAAGAATCTCCCTTGAATTGGCTTTTCTACTGAGGAATCCTTTCTGTTTAATGCTGTGCTTCTGAAATGCTTTTACTTTTCTGTCCGTGCATGCCCTATTCATATGCAGATAAGAGTGTTGGTTTTTCTTAATCTTGTTTTTTTTTTTTTTTTTTTTTTTTATGGAGCAGAGAAAGTTTTATTGCTTGTGGTCAGCTCATACTCAAAAGAATTCAACTCTCTGGTGGTTTTCAGAGAAGAGATTTTTAAAATTGCTTTGGTTTTGTTTTTAATTAATTTATTTCTGGTTGTGCTGGGTCTTTGTTGCTTTGTGTGGACTTTCTGTAGTGGCAGAGAGTATGAGCTACTCTCTGTTGCAGTGTGCAGGCTTCTCATTGTGGCAGCTTCTCTTGTGGAGCACAGGCTCTAGGCACATGTGGTTGTGCATCTTGTCATTCTTAGTTAACATTCTGTGAAGCATTCACAAGATGTCCTAGATCCTCAGATTGTTCTTGACCATCTGCAGTGGCCAGTCTGCATGATAAAAAAGGTAAGATTTGACTCTTATTAATCCTGCAGTCTCATTTAAATCCATGTCCCAGAAGTTTTCTTTAAAATGAATAAACAAAATAAATCCCTCACCCTGATGCTGGAGGAAGTGATTATTCAAGCTTCTCATTATAGCTTTGTCTGTGTAAGGACTATAGATTGGGGCCCTGAGTAAGCATAATTGAGAATTAATGTGTTCTGTGGCTCAGAGGTGGGAAATAAAACTGAGACGGCCCACACAGGGGGGAAAAAAGATGATTCTTATTATGTAAGTGAGGCACTAAGGACCCAGGCGTGTTGGCTTTATTGCTCAGGCCTAGCCCACTGACAAAGACAAAAGGACCCTCTTTCTGCTCTGGTTTTAATATGGCAAATTTGGTTTCTGAAATAAGACTAAATTAGGGCTTCCCTGGTGGTCCAGTGGGTAAGGACACCGCCTTGCAGTGCAAGGGGCGCTGGTTCGATCCCTGGCCTGGGAAGATCCCACATGCCACGGAGCGACTGGACCAATGTGTCCAATTACCGAGCCGGAGCTCTGGAGCACATGCGCCCAGAGCCGCTGCTCTGCGACAACAGAGGCCACCGTGATGGGAGGCCCACACGGGCCAAAGAACAAAGATGGATGAAAATAGACAAACGAAAGAACAGTGGAAGTGGCCCGTCCACCCCCTCCCTCCCCTCCCCTGCCTAAATAAATAAATAAATAAATGTTAAAAAAAAAAAAGTGTAAGACTAAATTATAGCTTGTTCTGCAAAAACATGGACATGAAAGAGGAAACTTTTGCTTAGTAAATTTGAGACGTGTCCAAGCAAGTGTTGAGCAAATAATAGCTTCTTATTAGAGGTGGTCTACTTGTCTGCAATTCTAATGTTGTAGCTGGGGCTGGGAGTTGGTACCAGGTGCCTTGTGGCCCCATCTCCCTCTCCTTGCACTGCTCTCAGCATCTGAGGGTGACAAGGGAAGTTCACCTGTTTCCTTGCAGCTGCAGTTTACTGTTAAGGGTTTTTGTTTGGATGGCAATATGGTCCAGCGACTCGGCATGGGACTCTGAAATCCTGGCTTCATCTGCTCTGATCCTTAGTTTCTTCCTCGCTAAATTTACAATGACCATAGTGCCTACTCCTAGAGTTGTTACGGTAATTAAGCAGTACATGTGAGGTGCTGAAGGTGCATAGTAAAACCAATAAATATTTGGTATTATTATTTGGTAGGAATGACTTCAGAGGTATAAGATTACATTGAGAGTCACTTGGACAATTTTAGGACAAACAAAGGGACTGAGAGATTTGTATTGAGCTGATAATTCTTTGGTTTTCTTTTCTTTTTCCCATCACTTTTAAAAAAATATCAAATGAACTCTATTTACATAATACATATTTTGCCATGCAGTTCGCTGAATTACACTCAGTGTAACAACAAAAAAGATAAACACTATCTTCCTATTTGAAAATGGTTCTCTATAGAAAGATAATTCTTTTTTTTTTTTTTTTTTTAACTTTTCTCCCCCCCCTTTATGCCTCTTTTATTTATATTTATTTTCATCCATCTTTTTTATTCTTTGGCCTGTGTGGGCCTCCCATATCAGTGGCCTCTCTCACTGCAGAGTATCAGCTCTAGACACATGCACTCCAGAGCGCTGGCTTATAATTGGACACACCAGTTCAGCCGCTCTACTGCATGTGGGATCTTCCCAGGCTAGGGATGGAACTGGTGTCCCTTGCAATGCAAGGCGAACTCTTTACCCACTGGACCACCAGGGAAGCCCAAAGATAATTCTTTTATATGAATCAACTACAACCTTAAAAATCAGTGTAGACAATTTAAAACAGCCATGTATAAGATAATTCTTAAAATATTTTATTCTTTGCTATTTTGTTTACTTACTTGTAAATAAAGTAAGTAAATTAAGCAAAATAACAACAAAGAAGTTTCCATGCAGAGTTTAAAACCACTGAGATATAGCCCTCTTTAAAGTTAGAGGTGGTCTACTTGTCTGCAATTCTAATGTTGTAGCTGGGGCTGGGAGTTGGTACCAGGTGCCTTGTGGCCCCATCTCCCTCTCCTTGCACTGCTCTCAGCATCTGAGGGTGACAAGGGAAGTTCACCTGTTTCCTTGCAGCTGCAGTTTACTGTTAAGGGTTTTTGTTTGGATGGCAATATGGTCCAGCGACTCGGCATGGGACTCTGAAATCCTGGCTTCATCTGCTCTGATCCTTAGTTTCTTCCTCGCTAAATTTACAATGACCATAGTGCCTACTCCTAGAGTTGTTACGGTAATTAAGCAGTACATGTGAGGTGCTGAAGGTGCATAGTAAAACCAATAAATATTTGGTATTATTATTTGGTAGGAATGACTTCAGAGGTATAAGATTACATTGAGAGTCACTTGGACAATTTTAGGACAAACAAAGGGACTGAGAGATTTGTATTGAGCTGATAATTCTTTGGTTTTCTTTTCTTTTTCCCATCACTTTTAAAAAAATATCAAATGAACTCTATTTACATAATACATATTTTGCCATGCAGTTCGCTGAATTACACTCAGTGTAACAACAAAAAAGATAAACACTATCTTCCTATTTGAAAATGGTTCTCTATAGAAAGATAATTCTTTTTTTTTTTTTTTTTAATTTTTTTCCCCCCCCTTTATGCCTCTTTTATTTATATTTATTTTCATCCATCTTTTTTATTCTTTGGCCTGTGTGGGCCTCCCATATCAGTGGCCTCTCTCACTGCAGAGTATCAGCTCTAGACACATGCACTCCAGAGCGCTGGCTTATAATTGGACACACCAGTTCAGCCGCTCTACTGCATGTGGGATCTTCCCAGGCTAGGGATGGAACTGGTGTCCCTTGCAATGCAAGGCGAACTCTTTACCCACTGGACCACCAGGGAAGCCCAAAGATAATTCTTTTATATGAATCAACTACAACCTTAAAAATCAGTGTAGACAATTTAAAACAGCCATGTATAAGATAATTCTTAAAATATTTTATTCTTTGCTATTTTGTTTACTTACTTGTAAATAAAGTAAGTAAATTAAGCAAAAATAACAACAAAGAAGTTTCCATGCAGAGTTTAAAACCACTGAGATATAGCCCCTCTTTAAAGTTAGATGTGGCTGTGAGAGCTACATCTATGGATTAGACAATTTATTGGTAGCAAAGGTAGTATTAAACGTTAGGAGTGGCCATTGCTGTCACTGAACATCCAGAAATCGCTATTGAAGTCAATCACAAAGATATAAACCAGTTAAGGAGATATAAGTGTGTTAAGGAATTGAATTTTCCCACACCAAAAAGCCTTCCCTGGCTTAGCAGAACAAGATTTAGACTCACCAAGCTCAACAATCCATTTTTCTTGAAGAAAGCATTAAAAAAATTTAACAAATTTTCTCAGATTTTGATATGGTAGCCAACTTAAGCTCTGCCCAACTAAGGTATTATTAACTGGTCTCTGTGAAACCCAAAGTGTAGTCTCTTATCCCATTATCTAGGTATTTTATTTGAAAATGTTAAACGCCTACATTAGAATGCCTACTGATTTTCATGTATAAGTTAAATGTTTCTTAAATATCATTGTTTTTCCTAGGCGAACATGCTCCATGTTACTTATCAACAAATATTTATTGAATGCTTATTATGGACCAATTATATAATATGTGGATGTTCTGAGTAGAGATAAAAGGAGGATGAAAAAGGTTAACAGGCAAAAGCTATTGAAAATATGTATTTATATTATTGGCCACTTCTGTTGTTCTTTCATTTATCTATTTTCATCCATCTTTGTTCTTTGGCCTGTGTGGAACTCACATCTCAGTGGCCTCTGTCGCTGCAGAGCACCGACTCTGGGCGCATGTGCTCCAGAGCTTCGGCTCAGTAGTTGTACACATCAGTCCAGCTGCTCTGCAGCACGTGGGATCTTCCCAGGCCAGGGACCGAACCAGTGGCCCTCGCACTGCAAGGCGGTGTCCTTACCCACTGGACCACCAGGGAAGCCCTATGTGTTATTTTTATGCTTTACATTCATGAGTCTAAATGAACTCAACTCTGTTTCCTTAGAGTTGGGACCACAGTCTCCATGGTATTTTGGTAAAACTTTCATTATCTCTGTCAAGCATCTATCTGCTTGACACGTTTGTTAAATGATACTGAAATATTGTTGGTGCTAGTAGGGGACACAGTTACTCTAAGGGCAACGTGAATACTTGTAATATAGTTTCTCTTGATAGAAGAATGTTACAGGTCTAAACTCAGACTGAATGAATTGCACAGTTTGTGAACCTTATTCTAGACATCATGCTTTAAGAAAATTTGAGGAGTTAAGCTTTATTTAAAATAAAACACAAGAAAAGCTGCAGTAATCAGAAAAAGGAAAAATGGAAACGTTAAAGAGAAGGGAAATTAAAATGAAAGCCATTTTGGCTCTCTGAAATTATAATTATGTTGGCAAAGGCTTTGGTATCTTGCCCACTACAAGGGAAAATAATTTCTGAAATATAAATTCAAGGTTTCACTAAAGGGATCTGGAAAAATTAGCATTCAGTAGAATTGAAAGTAATGAGAGTTTAGTTTTACTTTATTTATATTTCATTTCACATTGCCTTGCCATCTTACTTCCTTTCCTTTTTTCGTATTTACTTTGATTTACTTATTAATTTTTCTCTGCTCCGAGTCTTAGCTGTAGCGTGCATGATCTTTGATCTTCATGGCAGCATGTGGGATCTTTAGTTGTGGCATGTGGGATCTAGTTCCTGATCAGGGTTTAAACCTGGGCCACAGGCATTGGGAGGTTAAAATCCTAGTCACTGGACCACCAGGGAAGTCCCCATCCTACTTCCTTTCATTTAAGGGAATCTCAATTTATTTTGGCTTTTCTGTGAAGACTGTGAGAGGGAAATGCCAGGGCTCTACCCATAGCCTCCTGAATCAGACGATCTGGAGAGTGTGACTCATTTACCTGCACATTTTTTGGCAGTAAATAAACATAGCATGAAATCTGCCATTGTAACCATTTTTAAGTGTACAGTTCACTTCATTGGCATTAAGTATGGTTATATCATTGTCCAACCATCACAGCATCCATTTCCCAGACTCCTTTCTTCTTATGAAACTGAACGTCTGTGCCCATTTAACTACCCACTCTTGTCTTTTCCCCGAGCCCCTGGGAACCCTCCCTAACCTTAATCCCAACCTTGGTTTTGTGAGTTTGACTCTTCTAGGCATCATACATAAGTGGAATCAGATGGTATTTTTCTTTTTCTGCTGAACTTCTTTCATTTAGCACAATGTCTTCAAGGTTCATCCATGTTGTAGCATGGGTAAGAATTTCATTTCCTTTTAAGGGCAGATCATATGCCCTTGAATGTACATAGCACATTTTGTTTACTCATTCATGCATCCATAGTCACTTGGGTTGCTTTCACCTTTTGGCTTCTGTGAATAATGCCGCTATGAATTTGAGTGTACAAATATCTCTTCAAGACTTGTTTTCAGTTATTGGGGGTATATGCCCAGATGTAGGATGGCTGGATTATATGGTAATTCTATTTTAGTATTTTAAGAAAGAGCCAAACTGTTTTACATGGCAGATACATGATATATTCCCACCAGCGTAGGTTCTGACTCGCCATCCTTGCCAACAACTGTTGTTTTCTTATTTTTTTTTTAAATAGTAGTTACCCTAATGGATATGAGGTTATATCACACTGTGGTTTTGATTTGCATTTTCCTAATGATTAGTGATGTTGAAGGTCTCTTCTTGTGCTTGTTGGTCATTTGTATGTCCTTGGAGAAGTATCTCTTCAAATTATTTGCCCAATTATTTGCTTTAATTATTTTAAAAAATTGGTTGGGTCTTTGCTGTCATTGTTGAATTGCAACAGTTCTCTATATTATCTGGATATTGACCCCTTATCAGATAAATGTTTTGTGAATGTGCTTTCCTGTTCTCTGGATTGTCTTTTCACTCTGTGTTTTTTCCATGCACAGAAGATTTTCCTTTTGATACAGTCCAGTTTATCTATATTTTCTTCTGTAACCTGGGCTTTTGAGATCATGTCCAAGGAAGCATTGTCAAATCTATTGTCATAAACCTTTTACCCTATGTTTTCTTCTATGAATTTTACAGTTTTAGCTCTTAGGTTCAGGTATCTGGTTTCATTTTGGATTAATTTTTGTATATGGTATAAGGGAAGAATCCAGTTGATAAAACTAAACTCCCATTCAGGATTAAAACTCCTCACAAATAAGAGAATAAAACACCTACAGGGTGAAAAACAGTTTCCAATATGTAACTTTTACATTACAGCATATATAATACAGTCTCTGTTAAAGTCTGTATATGTGTGGGTGGTTCACCAAAGTGTTAATAGTCATAGTCTCTGGGTGAAGAAATATAGTATTGTACCCTTATATGTAGTTATGTATATCCTTATGTTCTAACAATGTACATATAATGCTTTTGCAACAATAAAGCAACAAGCAAAATTTGCAGCAAACATTCTTAGAGGTAAGACCATTAGTTCTTCTAGTTATCAGTTTTATTGTAGGCTCTGGCTGGCTCAATAAGGAATGAAAAAATGTTAATGGTATAAGGGGAGGAAAGAGAAAAAAAAAGGTTTTTTTCTTTTTAACCTTATTTCTTTGACTATGCTTGGTCTTGGTTGTAGGATGTGGGATTTTTTTTTAAGTTGCAGCATGTGGGATCTAGTTCCCTGATCAGGGATCAAACCCAAGCCCCCTGCATTGGGAGCACAGAGTCTTAGCCTCTGGACCACCATGGAAGCCCCCCAAAATGTTCATAAATATGAAAAATTTAGGGGAATCTATAGGTAAATGATAAGAATTATAAGTGGACTTCAGCATGACTAGTGGATATAAAGTCAATATACAGAAATGATTTGCATTCCTAAACAACAACAATAAGCAGAAAATTCGTTTTGCAAAAGACACAATGCTGACTGTCTGTCTCTCCCTCCAGATTTACTCTTCACTCTTATCCATAGTTGGTGATAACTTACTGAGTTGTGATAAGAGGCTCCTTTGTTCTTAGGCTTCTTATTAGTTTAACCAGTGGGAGATCAAAGAAGGGTAAGAGAGGATGGGCATTATATTGCCTCATTTCTCTCCCTGTGAGGTTGTTCTGGCTCACTATTTACCTTGACCAAAGATCCCAGCTTCCATCACAGAGCTCTGTCCATGGAACAGTTTGTGGTCTGGCTTTGGGTTCTGGAAAAGAGCCTCCTCCTCTTGCCTTTAGGTTTAGGAATGGTAACAGTTCCCCTCAATAATGAATAATTTCTGTTTCCTTAAACCCTGCTTACATACTTGTGAGTCATCCAGACACAGGTGCCGTTTCCTACTTGGACTCTAAATGAAACAGATATTATTTGTGACAGCAGCAAAGAACTTAAAGAACAGGGAATAAATCTAATAAAAAGAGGCATGAGATGCTTATAGAGAAAATTACAAAACTTAATTAAAAGATTTCTTAAAAGGCATGTTAGAGATGTTCCATGCACTAGGATGGCTAGACATGCTATCATAAAGATGTTGGGTTTTTCTCCAAGTTTGTCCATAGATTCAATGAAGTTCCAGTCAAACTCCCAATAGTTTTTTTTTTTTTTTTATGGAATTTGGAAGGAAAACTAAATTTATGTATATGAACTGAGGATAGGAATAGACAAGAAATTTTGCAGAGCAGCAAATCTGGTGAAGTATTGTAATTTTATATAATATTATATAAAAGTATTACTAGAAACATCTTGTAATTAAAACCATGAAACTGGTGCATTGTAAATTATTAGGAAAAGACAGGGATGTTGAGACAATCGTTATCCAGATGGATAAAAGAATAATAATATTATGTTTATTTCATATTATTTTTTAAAAATTTGTAAGTACTAGGTGAATTGTAGATGGATTATAAAGCTTGCTTAAATAAGCCACAACCCCCATAAGACAAATAGGAAATAATTGCTAAATTTGATTGTAGTTAACTTTAAGTTTCAGGCACTAAAGGGGATATTTAGAGAAAGCAAAAATACAAGCCATAGCTTGGAGAAAACAAAGAAGGTGCATGTACTACCAGGGAGTAATCTCACAAACATGATGGGCAATTAAAAGCAGTTTGCAGAAGCAGGGCTCAGTTTTATCACGAAGTATGTAAAATAATATTGCATATTTTTAGAGGTTGATTCATAGTATTGAAAGTATAAAGACATGCATGAGAGTGGTAAATGCTATTAAATAAGAGCAGTGTTATCTCTAGAAGGAAGAAGTGGGACAGGAAAGCACACAAGACCGCTTCCATAGTTTGTCTTATGTTGAGTTATGAAAACTTTGCTCAGTTGCTAAGTTGTGTCCAACCTTTGTGACCCCATGGGCTGCAGCACTTAGGCTTCCATTTTCTTTCACTATCTTCTGGAGTTTTCTCAAACTCGTGTCCATTGAGTCAGTGATGCCATCCAACTGTCTCACCCTCTGTCGTCTCTTCTCCTCCTGCCCTCTATCTTTCCCAGCATCAGGGTCCCCCCTCCCCGCCCCCGCCAGTGAGTCGGCTCTTAGTATCAAGTGTTGGAGCTTCAGCATTAATCCTTGCAATTAATAGTCAGGGTTGACTTCCTTTAGTTGGTTTTCTTTAGATCAAATCAGTCAATGGGGGCTTCCCTGGTGGGAGGCCCACACAGCCCGAAGAACAAAGATGTATGAAAATAGATAAATGAAAGACCAGCAGAAGTGGCCAAAAAAAAAAAAAATCAGTCAATGGTTTGATCTCCTTGCTGCCCAAGGGTTCTCAAGAGTCTTCTCTAGCACCACAGTTCGAAAGCGTCAATTCTTTGATGCTCAGTCTTCTTTATAGTCCAGCTCTCATATCCATACATGACTACTAGAAAAATCAGCTTTGACTAGATGGATCTTTGTTGGCAAAGTGATATTTCTCCTTTTTAATGTGCTGTCTAGGTTCATCAGAGCTTTTCTTGCAAGAAGCAAGCATCTTTTAATTTCATGGTTGCAATCACTGTCAACAGTGATTTTGGAGCCCAAGAAAGTACAGACTGTCACCGTTTCCACTTTTTTATCTGTTTGCCATTAAGTGATGGGACCAGATATGATAGTCCTCATTTTTTTGAATGTTGAGTTTTAAGCCAACTTTTTTACTCTCCTCTTTTTTTTTTTAAAGATTTATTTATTTATTTAATTTTGGGCGGAGGTCAGGTTGGGGAGGGAGGGCAGCGGGCGGGCCACTTCTCTTGGTCTTTCTGGGTGCATGCACTCCAGAGCTCCGGCTCGGTAATTGGACACATCGGTCCAGCTGCTCCGTGACACATGGGATCTTCCCAGGCCAGGGATCGAACTGGCGTCCCTTGCACTGCAAGGCGGTGTCCTTAGCCACTGGACCACCAGGGGAAGCCCTACTCTCCTCTTTCACTTTTGTTAAGAGGCTCTTTAATTCTTTACTTTCTGCCATTGTAGTGGTATCATCTGCATATCTGAGGTTATTGATATTTCTACCAGCAGATTTTTTTTTTATTTTGGCCTCTTATATTGGTTATTTATTTATTTATTTTCATCCATCTTTATTCTTTGGCCAGTGTGGGCGTCCCATCGCAGTGGCCTCTCTCATTGCAGAGCACCAGCTCTGGATGCACGCGCTCCAGAGTGCTGGCTTGTAATTGGACACACCAGTCCAGCTGCTCCGTGACACATGGGATCTTCCCAGGCCAGGGATCGAACTGGCGTCCCTTGCACTGCAAGGCGGTGTCCTTAGCCACTGGACCACCAGGGGAAGCCCTACTCTCCTCTTTCACTTTTGTTAAGAGGCTCTTTAATTCTTTACTTTCTGCCATTGTAGTGGTATCATCTGCATATCTGAGGTTATTGATATTTCTACCAGCAGATTTTTTTTTTATTTTGGCCTCTTATATTGGTTATTTATTTATTTATTTTCATCCATCTTTATTCTTTGGCCAGTGTGGGCGTCCCATCGCAGTGGCCTCTCTCATTGCAGAGCACCAGCTCTGGATGCACGCGCTCCAGAGTGCTGGCTTGTAATTGGACACACCAGTCCAGCTGCTCCATGGCACATGGGATCTTCCCAGGCCAGGGATCGAACTGATGTCCCTGACACTGCAAGGTGGACTCTTTACCCACCAGGGAAGCCCTCTCCCAGCAGTCTTGATTCCAGCTTGTAATTGATCCAGCTAGCATTTCATATAATGTACTCTGCACACAAGTTAAATAAGCAGGGTGACAATATATGGCCTTGACATAATCCTTCCCAATTTTGAACCAGTCTGTTCTGTGTCTGGTTCTAACTGTTGCTTGTTGTCCTACATACAGGTTTCTCAGGAGGAAGGTAAGGTGATCTGGTATTTCCACTTTTTAAAGAATTTTCCACAGTTTGTTGTAATTCACACTGTCAAAGGCTTTAGCATAGTCAATGAAGGAGAAGTAGATGTTTTTCCAGAATTCTCTTGCTTTTTCTATGATCCAGAATATGTTGGCAATTTGATCTCTGGTTCCTCTGCCTTTTCTATATCCAACTTTTATCTCTGGGAGTTCTCGTTTCACATATTGCTGAAGCATAGCTTGACAGATTTTGAGCATTACTTTGTTAGCATGTTAAATAAGCGCAGTTGTGCAGTAGTTTGAACATTCTTTGGCCTCGCCTTTCCTTGGGATTGGAATGAAAACTAACCTTTTCCAGCCCTGTGGCCACTGCTGAGTTCTCCAAATTTGCTGACACATTGAGTGCAGTACTTTAGCAGCAGCATCTTTTAGGATTTGAAATGGCTCAGCTGGAATTCTATCCCCTCTGCTAGCTTTGTTCATAGTAAAACCCACTTGACTTGACACACTTGGCTCTATGTGAGTGAGCACATCATTGTGGTTATCAGGTCATTAAGTCTTTTTTGGTATTATTCTTCTGCATATTCTTTTTTTTTTTTAAAGATTTATTTATTTATTTATTTTGGTGGGGGGTATGGTGGGGAGGGAGGGGAGCAGGCGGGCCACTTCTATTGGTCTTTCATTTGTCCATTTTCATCCATCTTTGTTCTTTGGCCCCTGTGGGCCTCCCATCGCGGTGGCCTCTGTTGTCGCAGAGCACTGGCTCTGGGCGCATGCGCTCCAGAGCTCCGGCTGGGTAATTGGACACATCGGTCCAGCTGCTCCGCGGCATGTGGGATCTTCCCAGGCCAGGGATCAAACCGGTGCCCCTTGCACTGCAAGGTGGTGTCCTTACCCACTGGACCACCAGGGAAGCCCTCTTCTGCATATTCTTGCCACCTCTTCTTAATTTGTTCTTCTTCTGTTAGATCCTTGCTATTTCTGTCCTTTAATGTGCCTGTCTTTGCATGAAATATTCCCTTGGTATCTCCAGTTTCCTTGAAAAGATTTCTAGTCTTACCCATGCTATTGTTTTTCTTTCTTTGCCTTGTTCACTAAGAAGGCTTTCTTATGTCTCCTTGCTTTTCTCTGGAACTCTGCATTCAGATGGCTATATATTTCTCTTTTTTCTTTACCTTTTGCTTCTTTTCTTTGCCTTCTTGCACTTCTTTTTCTTGGAGATAGTTTTGGTCACCACCTCCTGTACAATGTTGTGACCTCTGTCCATAGTTCTTCAGGTACTGTCTACCAGGTCTAATCCCTTGCATCTGTTTGTAACTTCTACTATACAATCATAAGGAATTAGATTTCGGTCATACTTGAATGGTCTAGTGGTTTTCCCTAATTTCTTCAATTTAAACCTGATTTTTTTCAATAAGGAGCTCATGATCTGAGTCACAGTCAACTTCAGATCTTGTTTTTGCTGACTGTATAGAGTTTCTCAATCTTCAGCTGCAAAGACTATAATCAATCTAATTTTGATATTAGATTGACCATCTGGTGATGTCCATGTGTAGAGTCATCGCTTGTGTTATTGGAAGAGGGTGTTTGATTGGTCAAATGTGAGGAGGAAAGGCTAGCGAATTCTATCCCCTCTGCTAGCTTTGTTCATAGTAAAACCCACTTGACTTGACACACTTGGCTCTATGTGAGTGAGCACATCATTGTGGTTATCAGGTCATTAAGTCTTTTTTGGTATTATTCTTCTGCATATTCTTTTTTTTTTTTAAAGATTTATTTATTTATTTATTTTGGTGGGGGGTATGGTGGGGAGGGAGGGGAGCAGGCGGGCCACTTCTATTGGTCTTTCATTTGTCCATTTTCATCCATCTTTGTTCTTTGGCCCCTGTGGGCCTCCCATCGCGGTGGCCTCTGTTGTCGCAGAGCACTGGCTCTGGGCGCATGCGCTCCAGAGCTCCGGCTGGGTAATTGGACACATCGGTCCAGCTGCTCCGCGGCATGTGGGATCTTCCCAGGCCAGGGATCAAACCGGTGCCCCTTGCACTGCAAGGTGGTGTCCTTACCCACTGGACCACCAGGGAAGCCCTCTTCTGCATATTCTTGCCACCTCTTCTTAATTTGTTCTTCTTCTGTTAGATCCTTGCTATTTCTGTCCTTTAATGTGCCTGTCTTTGCATGAAATATTCCCTTGGTATCTCCAGTTTCCTTGAAAAGATTTCTAGTCTTACCCATGCTATTGTTTTTCTCTTTCTTTGCCTTGTTCACTAAGAAGGCTTTCTTATGTCTCCTTGCTTTTCTCTGGAACTCTGCATTCAGATGGCTATATATTTCTCTTTTTTCTTTACCTTTTGCTTCTTTTCTTTGCCTTCTTGCACTTCTTTTTCTTGGAGATAGTTTTGGTCACCACCTCCTGTACAATGTTGTGACCTCTGTCCATAGTTCTTCAGGTACTGTCTACCAGGTCTAATCCCTTGCATCTGTTTGTAACTTCTACTATACAATCATAAGGAATTAGATTTCGGTCATACTTGAATGGTCTAGTGGTTTTCCCTAATTTCTTCAATTTAAACCTGATTTTTTTCAATAAGGAGCTCATGATCTGAGTCACAGTCAACTTCAGATCTTGTTTTTGCTGACTGTATAGAGTTTCTCAATCTTCAGCTGCAAAGACTATAATCAATCTAATTTTGATATTAGATTGACCATCTGGTGATGTCCATGTGTAGAGTCATCGCTTGTGTTATTGGAAGAGGGTGTTTGCTATGACCAGTGTGTTCTCTTAGTAAAGCTCTGTTATGGAAACTTGGCTGTCACGTTATTTTCCATACCATTGAGATATATTACCATTGCAAGTGGACATGATCTAAAAGTAGCAACTAGATGTCAGAAGTCAAAATTCAATAAATTAAATGTGGGATTTAATTTTTAAAATCTAAACTAGGTATGAACTATATATAATATTTAAGGAAAAATAGGAAAATAAGCATTGTTTAAATAGTTGAAAAGACAATAACATAAAATATGTCCTTATTAACTGGAAATCAGAACATTATTTTTTTCCCCCATCATGCCTCCTTTATTTTTATATTTATTTTCATCCATCTATTTTTTTTTTTTATCCTTTGGCATGTGTGGGCCTCCCATTGCAGTGGTCTCTCTTACTACAGAGCACCAGCTCTGGGTGCATGTGCTCCAGCGCTGGCTCATAACTGGGCACGTTGGTCTGGCTGCTCAGCAGCACGTGGGGTCTTCCCAGGCCAGGGATCAAGCTGATACCCCTTGCACTGCAAGGCAGACTCTGTACCCACTGGACTACCAAGGAAACCCAGAACTTTATTATTTTTTGCTAGAAAATTGACCAACATATTTTGTACTAATAATTCAGTGTTGACCAAAGGTAAAGGTTATGTGGTGAAACACAGAAGTCAAAAAAGAAAAAGAAACATAATGAAATTAAATGAAGTAGGGTGGCAGAAATCAAATCCCTGATCAGGTGTCCTTACCAAGGGAATCCAAACCCTTTCATGAAAACCACCTCCTGTACAATGTTGTGACCTCTGTCCATAGTTCTTCAGGTACTGTCTACCAGGTCTAATCCCTTGCATCTGTTTGTAACTTCTACTATACAATCATAAGGAATTAGATTTCGGTCATACTTGAATGGTCTAGTGGTTTTCCCTAATTTCTTCAATTTAAACCTGATTTTTTTCAATAAGGAGCTCATGATCTGAGTCACAGTCAACTTCAGATCTTGTTTTTGCTGACTGTATAGAGTTTCTCAATCTTCAGCTGCAAAGACTATAATCAATCTAATTTTGATATTAGATTGACCATCTGGTGATGTCCATGTGTAGAGTCATCGCTTGTGTTATTGGAAGAGGGTGTTTGCTATGACCAGTGTGTTCTCTTAGTAAAGCTCTGTTATGGAAACTTGGCTGTCACGTTATTTTCCATACCATTGAGATATATTACCATTGCAAGTGGACATGATCTAAAAGTAGCAACTAGATGTCAGAAGTCAAAATTCAATAAATTAAATGTGGGATTTAATTTTTAAAATCTAAACTAGGTATGAACTATATATAATATTTAAGGAAAAATAGGAAAATAAGCATTGTTTAAATAGTTGAAAAGACAATAACATAAAATATGTCCTTATTAACTGGAAATCAGAACATTATTTTTTTCCCCCATCATGCCTCCTTTATTTTTATATTTATTTTCATCCATCTATTTTTTTTTTTTATCCTTTGGCATGTGTGGGCCTCCCATTGCAGTGGTCTCTCTTACTACAGAGCACCAGCTCTGGGTGCATGTGCTCCAGAGCGCTGGCTCATAACTGGGCACGTTGGTCTGGCTGCTCAGCAGCACGTGGGGTCTTCCCAGGCCAGGGATCAAGCTGATACCCCTTGCACTGCAAGGCAGACTCTGTACCCACTGGACTACCAAGGAAACCCAGAACTTTATTATTTTTTGCTAGAAAATTGACCAACATATTTTGTACTAATAATTCAGTGTTGACCAAAGGTAAAGGTTATGTGGTGAAACACAGAAGTCAAAAAAGAAAAAGAAACATAATGAAATTAAATGAAGTAGGGTGGGCAGAAATCAAATCCCTGATCAGGTGTCCTTGAGCACTTCAGACATGGGTACAGAATTTCACAAACCTCCCGTTTATCATTTTGTAAAACTCTGGTGAAGTGTCTGCTGAGGTTCTTAATGCAGAAAAATGTTAGCACAAGGACTTCTTGTTTTAATTGAAAAGAATGACCTTGATATTATGTCTACTGGTCAAGTTCATTGCCTGGAATGCCATTGAACCTGTTGTGAAAGCATTAATTTGCAAATCTTAAAAAATAGTGTTGGACTTAAAATCAACATGAGTTGGTGAAGATTAAAATCTGTCAGTTGAATCTAATTTTCTTCTGTGATGGGTCTGTTAAAGGGCAGCAGCAGTGTAATTAATTGCTTGAGGCTGAGAAACTCAATTATCTCTGAGTTGACTTTTATTTCATACAATGTTAATGCTAGGAGAGGCCTCCAGGATCATCTAGTCCAGCCTCTTCATTTTATAGACAAGGAAGCACACATCAGGGAGGTTAAATGACTTGTTCAAGGTCATAGATACTGTCTGTCCTTGCCACTGCATCCTGTAAATAGGTTCAGTGTCGAATCCTTAAAGCTTTTATGAGTTTCTTGGCAAGAGATCATGAAATACAATTTGCTTTGGCATTTTTTTTTCTTTTGGCCATGCCATGAGACATGTGGGATTTCAGCTCACCAACCAGGGCTCAAACCTGTGCCCCTTGCATTGGAAGCACAGAGTCTTAACCACTTGACTGCCAGAGAAGTACAAAATATTATTTGAACATGATTTTTTTTTCCTGGTAATTCATCTCATGAAAGTCTCCTTGCAAGGGTTTCTGGGCCACAGTTTTGAAAATTTGACACCTGATTCATAATGTTTATGCAGCAAAGGGGTATGGGGGAACGATGTCAGTCTGCACATGGAACAGGGGAACCCTGAAGATGGGGAGCAGCCCTTTTGTGGACATGTGGAAAAACAGGGGTCTCAGTTGGGTAGTGTGAGTGACACCTAGTCCTGATGGTAACTTGCAGTCCACACCATCCTCAAGAATACTATGAGCCTGACCATAAAATGTAAGTTAAGAAAAAAAAACCCAAAACAGTATGTAGAGTATTTTTGGAGTCTGGCAGGCTATAGTCCATAGAATTGCAAAGAGTTGGACATGACTGAAGTGACTTCGTTATGTATGCACACATGGGTAGAGCAGCAGAGACAGCAGAGATGTCCTACGAGGAGATCAGCAGATGGGACAGCTACTATAAACATGGCAAGTGTGGCGACATGCCCTTGTCAGTGTGGCCACTCTGGAGGTGCTCTGCTCAGATTTCCCTTTGAGGGAACTTGCTGGAAAGATAATGGGTGTCCAAGGACCACCAGGTACTGTGCATTTGGATCTCAGCAGCATTCATGCTGAGCCCTCACCCTCCTGAGGCTGCTCCCTGCCAGTGCCTGAAACGGCCGGGTATTTTGAACCCAACGTGGGACACCTCTGATGCAGTGTTTGCTTGGGGACTCCCCACTGGCCTGGCAGAGACTTTCTCAGCTGTGTTCCAGTTTGAGACTCCTCCATTCTCATTTCTTCTCTGCTTTCACAGGTGTCAGACTTGTAATGGTCTGAAGCCTCTCCCTGCTTCCCTCTACTTCCCTTCTCCCTTCATCCTTTATAGACCCTTCCCAAAAGAAAGGTCTTGACCAACCAATTCTGTCTTGCCATATGCATTTCCGAAGACCCTAGCTGATGCAGAGTATAGCTATTGCCCTGGTTGATGTTACAGAGGGATTAAAAAAAAAACTTGAAAAAGAATTAGGATTTTACTCTGCAGGTGGGGGTTTCCTAGTAATGGTTTCTGCCTGTTTGTTGTATATCCTATTATTGCAGTTCTTTAACTACACTCCTTTGTGGAAAAATAACCATGTTTCATAGATGCTAAGATATATTTTTTTTCTTTTTAACCTTTGTGAAATTGGGGTAGGTCTTAAAATTGATGATGTGCCAATTTAACTAGCAGGTTTTTTCTTCTTTACTGATGAATAAAATAACAGTGCTTCCTTCCACTGATGTGTTGTAGATTCAGTAAAATATATTAGCTCACCTCAGGTCACCAGATGCCAGGAACTATTAGTATAATGGATTTTGAAAAACTAAGGGGCTGGATTAGCCTTAGTGGGTTGTAATTTTGGTATTTCTTAGGTATACCTGCAAGGAAAGGAAAACCTCAAGAAACAAGACTGTATTATGGAGAGACGTTCAGCAGATAACTCTAGCCACAAGTATATTAATATAAAAATATCTGGAGGTCCAATGAAACATTGAAAAATCATAGAAAGCAAGGAAAGATGTTCTTTCACTTCTGGCTCGATTCACTCTCTCATTCTTTTCTGGCTACTTTTATGGCTGACATTTCCTTATAGGTTGTATAGGTTCTGGTTTTTAATATATGTGCTGCCAAAGCAAGCACTAGGTTCTGGTTTTTCTGTCATTCTTTGCAGTAATATCTTGCATACTGAAACCTACGATAATAAAGATTTTCCCCTGAAGATGTTGAACCCCATGTTGGTAGTTGGGCAAGAAACACTGCATGAAAGATCAAGCAAATTCAGTAAGCTTACCAGCAGTCTCCAGGGAGACAGGTTAGGAATAAGAATCTGTTGCCTGGTTTCCCATTCACATATCTGCTTATCTAGAACTGGATTCCTTGGCACTGGTTGCTTCTAAAATTAGGGTTGAAACCATTGTTTAGTTTCTCTCCAGACACAGCCTTTATGCCTGGACAAATTTCCCCTGGCATTCCCCATATTTCCAAAATGGGGAAATTTCTGCCTCTGAAAAAAAGTATCTTATTCTTATTCTTCATCTGGAAATAAATCAATGAGTACTGGGTATCAATACTACCAATACTGGATACCGGTAATACCACTAGTTACTATTCTTGTTCTATAAATATTATGTAGAACATAAATTGTATAATGTGTATGCCAGTAATATATTACATATTCTATTATGTATAAACTAAAAGTGTGTTATATAATCTATTATATATAGCTAACGTGTACATTTTATTATAGTCATTAATTATAATGTAACACTGAAGGATAAGTTTGCATAGGAAAGAATAAATGAGAATCACTTTGATATATTAATCTATGATCATTGAAAGGATTGGAAAAATTTTTGGAAAATATTCCATAAAATGAGACACTTTGATATAATTCAGAAATGAAGAGAATCTCTCTAAGATTGAGAAAGAGAGGCCATGTGATCTAATTCTGTAGTTTATAAACTTCTTTGACCTTGACCCATTAAGCAAGAAACACATTTTACGTCATGATCCATTATATATGTGCACTCTTTCAGTAACTAAAAAGTTTCATAAAACAATGCCCATCTTACTAGATTTGATGCACTCTAATGTTTTCTTTGCTATTCTATTTTTACTTAAATAATGTTTGTGATCCACAGTTTGTGTGAAAAATACTGAGTTCATGAAACGAGCATGAGCTAGGGAGACAGACCAGATATGAAAATGCTGTCCCGGAATAGGTCCTTTCTGTGAACTTTGCAAGTTGCTTCTTCTGAACCTTCCTTTGGCATTTGTAAAATGAACTGGGTTGTTCTGATGATTATAGACAATTTTATGTGAAGTGACTGGCATGTAGTAGGTGCTCAGTAGATGATAGGGTAGCAGGATGATACTTTGTGATATTATCTGTTTTCCACTGCGCTTCTTTATATATGTTGCCATCTATTACATCAATGTGGTCAGCGATCAAGAATCCACCTGCAGTGCAGGAGATGCAGGTGACACGGGTTCAATTCCTGGGTTGGAAAGACCCCCCGGAGGAGGGCATGGCAACCCACTCCAATATTCTTGCCAGGAAAATCCCATGGACAGAGGAGCCTAGCAGGCCACAAGCCATAGGGCTGCAAAAGAGTCGGACACGACTGAAGTGACTGAGACTAAGCACAAGGTTGTTACAGAATTCCTTCCATTCTTTTCTGATAGCTCTATCACTTGATTGATACAGCTTCTCTCTTTCTCTTTCCTCCTTACACTCTCTATTCCTCCTCCCCTCTGGCAATGGAGCTAACAGAGATGGGTCTGAGGACCGAACTATGGGAGTAGCCTTGTAGCAGCACTTCTCTGCCTGTCTCCAAGTGCTCACAGCCAGCTTTGCTCTTTTCCTGCCTCCTCCGTTAGCTGCCTTTTCACCGGTCGTTGCCCCTGGAGGTGGTCATGTCCCCTTTCCTCCCCAGGACCTTCACTGAAGGATAAGTTTGCATAGGAAAGAATAAATGAGAATCACTTTGATATATTAATCTATGATCATTGAAAGGATTGGAAAAATTTTTGGAAAATATTCCATAAAATGAGACACTTTGATATAATTCAGAAATGAAGAGAATCTCTCTAAGATTGAGAAAGAGAGGCCATGTGATCTAATTCTGTAGTTTATAAACTTCTTTGACCTTGACCCATTAAGCAAGAAACACATTTTACGTCATGATCCATTATATATGTGCACTCTTTCAGTAACTAAAAAGTTTCATAAAACAATGCCCATCTTACTAGATTTGATGCACTCTAATGTTTTCTTTGCTATTCTATTTTTACTTAAATAATGTTTGTGATCCACAGTTTGTGTGAAAAATACTGAGTTCATGAAACGAGCATGAGCTAGGGAGACAGACCAGATATGAAAATGCTGTCCCGGAATAGGTCCTTTCTGTGAACTTTGCAAGTTGCTTCTTCTGAACCTTCCTTTGGCATTTGTAAAATGAACTGGGTTGTTCTGATGATTATAGACAATTTTATGTGAAGTGACTGGCATGTAGTAGGTGCTCAGTAGATGATAGGGTAGCAGGATGATACTTTGTGATATTATCTGTTTTCCACTGCGCTTCTTTATATATGTTGCCATCTATTACATCAATGTGGTCAGCGATCAAGAATCCACCTGCAGTGCAGGAGATGCAGGTGACACGGGTTCAATTCCTGGGTTGGAAAGACCCCCCGGAGGAGGGCATGGCAACCCACTCCAATATTCTTGCCAGGAATATCCCATGGACAGAGGAGCCTAGCAGGCCACAAGCCATAGGGCTGCAAAAGAGTCGGACACGACTGAAGTGACTGAGACTAAGCACAAGGTTGTTACAGAATTCCTTCCATTCTTTTCTGATAGCTCTATCACTTGATTGATACAGCTTCTCTCTTTCTCTTTCCTCCTTACACTCTCTATTCCTCCTCCCCTCTGGCAATGGAGCTAACAGAGATGGGTCTGAGGACCGAACTATGGGAGTAGCCTTGTAGCAGCACTTCTCTGCCTGTCTCCAAGTGCTCACAGCCAGCTTTGCTCTTTTCCTGCCTCCTCAGGTAGCTGCCTTTTTCACCGGTCGTTGCCCCTGGAGGTGGTCATGTCCCCTTTCCTCCCCCAGGACCTTAGAGGTACTCTTTGGTTTCCAAGTGCCTGGTTATTCTCCTTTCCTGTGAGGGTGCCTGTGAACCACTTCTCCTGGCCTGCCCTCCAGACACATCCACACTTCTCTAGGTACCTTGCTGATGTGCTATCATGTACTTGAATCATTCCTTTATATTTTAATCACCTCTCTTTTTTTGCTAAATTTTGAAAATTTTACAGTGAATATGTGGTAGCCCTGGTGGCTCAGTGGTAAAGAATCCTCCTGCCAATGCAGGAGATGGGATTCCGTCCCTGGGTTGGTAAGATCCCCTGTAGAAGGAAATGGCATTTCACTCCAGTATTTTTGCCTGGAGAATTCCATGGGCAGAGGAGCCTGGCAGGCTACAGTCCATGGGGTTGCAAAAGGGTGGGACACAACTTAACAATTGAACACCACCACTACCAACAGTAAATATCATAATACATTTAGTGGTTTATAGTTTTGGGTCCTGTTAAATTTCAATTAGAAATAATGCCATAAATGTACGAATTTCTCACTTTTTCTGAAGTTAAAGGAAAAACATACTTTTTAAAAGGTAGTTAATGTATATGTACACATATATGAAGATGAAACATATTTTATTTTATTTTTTTAAAGATTTATTTATTTATTTATTTTGGGGGGGGGTGGAGTGGGGAGGGAGGGGAGCAGGCGGGCTACTTCTATTGGTCTTTCATTTTGTCTATTTTCATCCATCGTTGTTCTTCGGCCCGTGTGGGCCTCACATCGCGGTGGCGTCTGTTGTCGCTGAGCACCGGCTCTGTGCACATGCGCTCCAGAGCTCCGGCTCGGTCATTGGACACATTGGTCCAGCCGCTCCGCGGCACGTGGGATCTTCCCAGGCCAGGGATCCAATCGGCGCCCCTTGCACTGCAAGGCGGTGTCCTTACCCACTGGACCACCAGGGAAGCCCGAAATATATATTTTAAAGAAAATCATTAGGAGCTTTGTAATTCAGAAGGGAGTGTCTCTACCGTTCACAGTGAATTACATGTAGTCATCTTTGCTTCACCACTAACCAAATTATAGTCTCTGCAGCACAGAACAACTCCCTAAGCAGCTCTTATTTAGTATCACAAGCTTCATACCCTGTTTATGTATACGAGGTTTTTAAAATATATGCCCATCCCCTATTTTACTACTAATTTATACCACTTTATTTGATTCTGTGCCTACACCTCGTTGTCTCCACTTTGTTTTCTCCTATGCTTAGAATTTGACGTTCAATACATAAAAAAGGACGGTTGAGGCGATTATCTGGATGAAGGTAGTTTTTTCCCAGTTGTTTGGTATTTTAAATGATAAGTGGCTTTTGACAAAAATTACCTGGATAAAACTGTGTTTACATCCACAGTGAATAAGCATTCCTTCTGTGTAGGGGTCCCCGGCCCTGGAAATGAGTATGTAACAATTCTGCGGTTGTTTCCTAGTTTTGCTTCAGAATTCAAAAAGGCAGCAACTTCCTGGTCCCTGTAGCCTTAGTGAGGTGCCTGAACAAGAGTGAAAGAGGAAGAGCAGGAGAGGAAGAGACATGCTCATCTAGGTTTAACTGGGGCAACAAATAAGCCGTTTAACAGTGTTCTTTCCCCACCAAAAATATTCGACATTTGATGCCATAGTCAATGTGATTCCCAGAGTCTGGTGGCTCAAATATCCAGAAACAGATATCATCGTCTTAATGAGGCAATCAGATTCAACATATGGAAGTCGGCCTACTCTGAAGCAATCAGAAAGTAGTCATTTCCTAACTGCATATAAAGGAGAGAAAAAGTACAAAAGAAAGTAATATACAATGAAACCATTAAATGCAGATTTGCCACAAGGCAAGACGGTAATGCTCGAACATTATGAAGTGCAAAAACTGCACAAACACATTATATTGTAAACACTTCATCTATTTAACAAACTATGTACGCTCTTCAGCTAAATGAGCTGAATTGAGATTCAAGAGGCAACACCGTACTGGCAAATCTCGTCCTAAAGGCATCCATTAATATAAATCAACAGTAGCAATTTGGTTTGATCATTTATTTGCAAAAATCATTAAGGTTTATTAGCATAATTATTCCCTGTGGGATTTCATGTCGAGGAAATGAAAAATGGCATTATCAATATTTAAAAGATAAGTGTGTAATGTTCAGAGTACTTAAACAGTCATCTGCAGGTGGTGTCCAGCTGCAGCAAATTAGATTAGATTTGGACTTTTTTTCTAAACAAAAGTAAAATTGTTTTGTTCTAATTGCTTCATTTTATAAAGCAATATGATTTTGTAAATAATTTCTACTCTATAGCTGCAACTTACAGTGTATACCTGTTAACATGCCTGATTTCATATCAGCAACTGTGATATGTTCAACCTTGTTATGAACTATTGGGGAACATTAATCAGCATAACACATTATTTATTATTAGGGAAAGCTCTTTCCCATCTGATATCTAGACTGTTAGTCCAGACCTGTAGAAATGATAAGTGGCTTTTGACAAAAATTACCTGGATAAAACTGTGTTTACATCCACAGTGAATAAGCATTCCTTCTGTGTAGGGGTCCGGCCCTGGAAATGAGTATGTAACAATTCTGCGGTTGTTTCCTAGTTTTGCTTCAGAATTCAAAAAGGCAGCAACTTCCTGGTCCCTGTAGCCTTAGTGAGGTGCCTGAACAAGAGTGAAAGAGGAAGAGCAGGAGAGGAAGAGACATGCTCATCTAGGTTTAACTGGGGCAACAAATAAGCCGTTTAACAGTGTTCTTTCCCCACCAAAAATATTTGACATTTGATGCCATAGTCAATGTGATTCCCAGAGTCTGGTGGCTCAAATATCCAGAAACAGATATCATCGTCTTAATGAGGCAATCAGATTCAACATATGGAAGTCGGCCTACTCTGAAGCAATCAGAAAGTAGTCATTTCCTAACTGCATATAAAGGAGAGAAAAAGTACAAAAGAAAGTAATATACAATGAAACCATTAAATGCAGATTTGCCACAAGGCAAGACGGTAATGCTCGAACATTATGAAGTGCAAAAACTGCACAAACACATTATATTGTAAACACTTCATCTATTTAACAAACTATGTACGCTCTTCAGCTAAATGAGCTGAATTGAGATTCAAGAGGCAACACCGTACTGGCAAATCTCGTCCTAAAGGCATCCATTAATATAAATCAACAGTAGCAATTTGGTTTGATCATTTATTTGCAAAAATCATTAAGGTTTATTAGCATAATTATTCCCTGTGGGATTTCATGTCGAGGAAATGAAAAATGGCATTATCAATATTTAAAAGATAAGTGTGTAATGTTCAGAGTACTTAAACAGTCATCTGCAGGTGGTGTCCAGCTGCAGCAAATTAGATTAGATTTGGACTTTTTTTCTAAACAAAAGTAAAATTGTTTTGTTCTAATTGCTTCATTTTATAAAGCAATATGATTTTGTAAATAATTTCTACTCTATAGCTGCAACTTACAGTGTATACCTGTTAACATGCCTGATTTCATATCAGCAACTGTGATATGTTCAACCTTGTTATGAACTATTGGGGAACATTAATCAGCATAACACATTATTTATTATTAGGGAAAGCTCTTTCCCATCTGATATCTAGACTGTTAGTCCAGACCTGTAGGTAAAAAGCTATATCCCAAAGGGAAATGAACCAGGAGATTTTTCCTTAATTCTGGGCAAACATAAACCCTTCCTTAACAATGAAATATCATTTATGATAGTAATAATTTATCATGAGACATCTTTAAATGTGATAGTTTTTTTAAAGCCATACAATGCAATATTATTCATTGATGAAAAATAACTGTGCTATCAAACCATAAAAAGACATAGAGGAACCTTAAATGCATATTGCTGAGTGAAAGAAGTCAGTCTGTAAAGGCTACACGCTGTATGATTCCAACTATATGACACTTTGGAAAAGGCACACTGTAGAAAGATTAGTGGTTTCCAGGGGCTTGGGTTGAAGGAGGGAGAGATGAATATGTGACCACAGAACCTTTTAGAGCAGGGACACTACTCTGTATGATTCTGTAACAGTGGATACAGAATGTAATACAATTGTCAAAACCCATATAGAGCTGTACAAGACAAAGAGTGAACTCTAATTTATGTGAAGTCTGAACTGTAGTGAACAGTGACTCAGGCTTGGTTCATTCACTGTAACAAACGTATATTGCTAATGATAGTGGAAATTGTGGGGGTGTGGAGGGGCAGGGAGACGTATGGGTACTCTATAGTTTTATCAGTTTTCCTATAAAGCTAAAACTGCTCTAAAGAACAATCTGTCTTTTTAATTTTAGTATAATTTTCTTCAGGTCAAATCAGCTTCTTGTTGCAGCTGATTAAATTTGTCTTTGCTTTAGATGAACAGTCAGGCCCAAAATGTTTTTCTCTGACAGACAGCCTGTTAATTGCATTGCTCCTGCTGATATTCAGTCACTTAGTTTGTCATAGCCTTTCTTCCAAGGAGCAAGCGTCTTTTAACTTCATGGCTGCAGTCACTGTCCGCAGTGATTTTGGGAGCCCAATAAAATGAAGTTTGTCACTGTTTTCATTGTTTCCCCATCTGTTTGCCACGAAGTGATGGGACTGGATGCCATGATCTTTGTTGTTTGAGTGTTGAATTTTAAGCCAGCTTTTTCACTCTCCTCTTTCACCTTCATCAAGAGGCTCTTTTGTATCTCTTCACTTTCTGCCATTAGAGTGGTATTGTCTGTGTATCTAAGGCTGTTGATATTTCTCTCAACAATCTTGATTCCAACTTGAGCTTCATCCAGGCATTCTGCACGATGTACTCTGCATATAAGTTAAATAAGCAGGGTGACAATATACAGTCTCGACGTACTGCTTTCCCAATTTGGAAACAGTCTGTTGTTCCATGTCCAGTTCTAACTGTTGCTTCTTGACCTGCACACAGGTTTCTCACATCTCTTTAAGAATTTTCCACAGTTTGTTGTGATGCGCACAAAGGCTTTAGAATAGTCAATGAAGCAAAAGTAGATGTTTCCTGGATTTCCCTTGCATTTTCTATGATCCAGTGGATGTTGGCAGTTTGATCTCTAATTCCTCTGCCTTTTCTAAATCAAGCTTGTACATCTGAAAGTTCTTGATTTGACATATTGTTGAAGGTTGGCTTGAGGAATTTTGAGCTTTACCTTGCTAGCATGTGAAATGAGTGCAATTGTGTGGTAGTTTACATATATCATTGTAGAATCTTTCTACAATACCAAGTGTGGACTGGACACAGAGAGCTGTAACTAAAATTGCCTTAGAGTCAAAAGTCCTCAGTTACAAAAGCAAAATAAAGGCAGGCATCTTTGCTAAAATAACTTTCAGTGTTGCATGACATCTCGCTATTAGGAATTCACAAGTGTCACACTATTGAATTTGTTATATCCTGAATTAGTCCTAATCTGTTAGCTTTTGCTTTAGATGAACAGTCAGGCCCAAAATGTTTTTCTCTGACAGACAGCCTGTTAATTGCATTGCTCCTGCTGATATTCAGTCACTTAGTTTGTCATAGCCTTTCTTCCAAGGAGCAAGCGTCTTTTAACTTCATGGCTGCAGTCACTGTCCGCAGTGATTTTGGGAGCCCAATAAAATGAAGTTTGTCACTGTTTTCATTGTTTCCCCATCTGTTTGCCACGAAGTGATGGGACTGGATGCCATGATCTTTGTTGTTTGAGTGTTGAATTTTAAGCCAGCTTTTTCACTCTCCTCTTTCACCTTCATCAAGAGGCTCTTTTGTATCTCTTCACTTTCTGCCATTAGAGTGGTATTGTCTGTGTATCTAAGGCTGTTGATATTTCTCTCAACAATCTTGATTCCAACTTGAGCTTCATCCAGGCATTCTGCACGATGTACTCTGCATATAAGTTAAATAAGCAGGGTGACAATATACAGTCTCGACGTACTGCTTTCCCAATTTGGAAACAGTCTGTTGTTCCATGTCCAGTTCTAACTGTTGCTTCTTGACCTGCACACAGGTTTCTCACATCTCTTTAAGAATTTTCCACAGTTTGTTGTGATGCGCACAAAGGCTTTAGAATAGTCAATGAAGCAAAAGTAGATGTTTCCTGGATTTCCCTTGCATTTTCTATGATCCAGTGGATGTTGGCAGTTTGATCTCTAATTCCTCTGCCTTTTCTAAATCAAGCTTGTACATCTGAAAGTTCTTGATTTGACATATTGTTGAAGGTTGGCTTGAGGAATTTTGAGCTTTACCTTGCTAGCATGTGAAATGAGTGCAATTGTGTGGTAGTTTACATATATCATTGTAGAATCTTTCTACAATACCAAGTGTGGACTGGACACAGAGAGCTGTAACTAAAATTGCCTTAGAGTCAAAAGTCCTCAGTTACAAAAGCAAAATAAAGGCAGGCATCTTTGCTAAAATAACTTTCAGTGTTGCATGACATCTCGCTATTAGGAATTCACAAGTGTCACACTATTGAATTTGTTATATCCTGAATTAGTCCTAATCTCTTACCTTCACTATAAGAACAGTGAGATGATTAAGTCAAGAAATCCACAGTAGGCTTCATCTCAGGTCAATTTATACACAATACCAAGAGGGCAGCGTTCTCTCTGTTCCTCTCAGTATTGCCAATAAGTAGAGCAGTAGAGGTACATGGAGTCATGTGACCAATGACCCAAGGAGACAGGGGAGCAAAAGGTTTGCAGATCCCAGAAACTCTTTCAAGGCTCAACTGAAACTTTTTATTTGAGCTTTGTATTTTTTTTTCATAGTCTCAGTCATTTGCCATGTACAGTGGTTCTTGGGTGTCTGCAGAGAATTTGTGCTAGGACCTGCCCTGGGTACCAAAATCCACAGATTATTTGAGTCTCATACACACTCCATGGTTTTGCATCTGTGGATTCAACCGACTAGCAATCCTATAGTACTATATGTATTTATTTATTTATTTTTATATTTTTATATTTTATATTTTATTTATTTTTATATTTTTAAAATGTACATGTATAAAAAATGTATTCAAAATTTTTTTTTGAATGTTGGCCTCTTTTCAATGGATTTTTTATTTATTTATTTTTCACCCATCTTTATTCTTTGACCTGTGGGGACCTCCCACCGCAGTGTCCTCTCTTGTTGCAGAGCACCAGCTCTGGGTGCACACGCTCCAGAGCGCTGGTATGTAATTGGACACACTGGTCTAGCCACTCCGCGGCATGTGGGATCTTCCTAGGCCAGGGATCAAACCGGTGCCCCTTGCACTGCAAGGCAGACTCTACCCACTGGGCCACCAGGGAAGCCTTGTATGTATTTATTAAAAAAAAAAAAAAAAAAAGCCTGTATATGTCAACCTTTGCAGTTCAAACCCATTAAACCCATTAAAGTGTCAACTTTGAATTCTTTTCAATCAGAATTTCCTTCAAGGTGAGTGATGCGTGTTTTACTGTGATTATGTATGGGTCAACCTTTAATCACTGTAGTACACTGTTCTTATTATAATGGCATTACCTTACTGGAGGTCCCTTTGCTACGACAACCAGCAGTGCAGCAGGAGGACTGGATGACTGAGAACTTGAATTCTACTTGCTCAGAATGCTTTTTTTTTTTTTTAGATTTATTAATTTATTTATTTTGGGCGGGGGTTGGGTTGGGGAGGGAGGGGAGTGGGTGGGCCACTTCTATTGGTCTTTCATTTCTCTATTTTCATCCATCTTTGTTCTTTGGCTCCTGTGGGCCTCCCATCGCGGTGGCGTCTGTTGTTGCAGAGCGCCGGCTCTAGGTGCATGCGCTCCAGAGCTCCGGCTCGGTCATTGGACACATTGGTTCAGCCGCTTCCACAGCACGTGGGATCTTCCCAGGCCAGGGATCGAACCAGCGCCCCTTGTACTGCAAGGCGGTGTCCTTACCCACTGGACCACCAGGGGAAGCCCTGCTATTGTTTTTTGTTTGTTTTTGTTCCCCTAATTATTGTGGATAAAACCATAGTAACTATTTCATAAATCCTTATTTTTGTGTCTCATGATTTCTGAGGACCTGCATGATTTTTCCTTAGTTTATTTGTACTAACTAAAGGTCATGCTTCTCCCCTCATTAGACTCCACCTGTGAATTATCCTTCTGATCATCCTAATACTCAGATTACTACATTCTAAATGTAATGTTAATTCTCCAGTGTATATTTATTAAGCTATGCTATGTTCAGGTCTCTATGCTAACCACATTTTGGTAAAATTAGACAATTAGTATTACATTTAAACTATTGCTGTGTGTGTGGTGTTCTGAAATATTAATTGTATATTTTAAGAAGCAAACAGTACTGATATATTTAACTGCCTGATGAAACAGATAGTTGATGAATGAAATACTTTGTGTATTTGATTAATGAGTAGTCTTAAAGTTATAAATTTTGTTGTTGCTATTTAGTTGCTAAGTCATGTCTTTTTGCAGTCCCATGGATTATGGCCCTCCAGGCTCCTCTGTCCATGGGATTTCCTAGGCAAGAACATGCAGAAGGCTGCCATTTCCTTCTCCAAAGTAACAAATATTTCCTTGTAAAAACTAAAATGCTGGGTATCCCTTGTGGTCCAGTGGGTAGAGAGTCCGCCTTGCAGTGTAGGGGGCACCGGTTTGATCCCTGGCCCAGGAAGACCCCACCTGCCACAGAGCAGCTAGATTAGTGTGTCCAGTTGTGAGCCAGCGCTCTGAAGCACATGTGCCCAGTGGCAAGGGAGGCCACAGCAGTGGGAGACATACACAGGCCAAGGAATAAAAGATGGATGAAAATAAATATAAAAATAAAAGAGGCATAATGGGGAAAAACCCTAAAATGCTGTTGCGATTTAGAAGTCCACTGTACATGATGGAGCTAACCTTCATCAAGTAACTAAACATTTAATGATCAGATTTTTGCCCTGTTAATGTTTAAAGACATCTATATTTATTGATCTGTGAGCATTTCAAATAGATCATGCTGACTTGAATCTATCTATGCACCCAAATAATTTGCTATTTGGATGCCAAGCCAGTTAGACTGTGGTAAGTAGTTAAGGAAATTAAGAAATCATAATGTATCTAGACTTCAGAGAAGTGTTTTTGAAGAATTCCCTCAGAAAATTCTTATAGAAGGGTCTAGAAATAGTAGTAGTAGATTAGTAAAATTGGTGCATTGGTAAATAGTTGAATGATCCTTCTCAAAGTTTGCTTATCTAGTTCCACCTGGAGGGATACTCTACTAGCACATGTCAGGGTTCTGTGCTCTCTCAGTCTTACTCAACGTTTTTATCTATGCAGAATTTGAAAATATAGAAGACATTTTTACCAATTTGTAAATGATGTCACAAAGGGTTGGACACAACTGAGCAACTAAACAACAAATGATGTTAACTGAAAAACATTCACAAGTGTAAGAGTTCTGAGTTTTGTTTGGGGCAAAATGAGGGCTATAGTCTGGGAGTCAGCATCCCAGATGGCTTTAAGGACCTTCTCTGAAGAAGTAGGGGAAAATCAGTATTTTATGCGATTTTAGTGGGGTCGGGGGATACATGCAGCCAAGCACACATGTAGAACATTACTGTTAGTTTCGTGAAGATTGCTGCTAGTCATGAGGAGTAGATGCCTTAGTGATTTTAGTGCCTTACTACATAATGAAAAGATGCAAGTATAAATATTAAGCTCATAAAATCATCTCTGAAAATATCTAACTATCTGAAAGCTTATTCTGCCAGTTGTTCCCAAAACACGGCATGCCTCATTCCTGATCTCCACCCTAAACTCCTTTCAGGATGTGCTGAAGATCAGGGACTGCAGTGGTTAGTGATTTAATCCTTGTATAGGCAGATGGCAAGTGACAGGTTTTAGATAACAATGACATAACTATGGGGGTTATCGAATCACTTGAAAACACGTTACATGGACATTCTGGGGAGGGGGTGGGTATTTTTTAAAAAATATTTATTTGGCTGCACTGGGTCTTAGTTGTTGCATGAAGGATCTTTAGTTGTAACATGCCAGCTCTTAGTTACAGCATGTGGAATCTAGTTCCCTGACAGGGATAAAATCCAGGCTCCCTGCATTGGGAGCATGAAGTCTTAGCCATTGGACCACCAAGGAAGTCCCTGAATGGATATTTTAGAGAAAAAAAATGAAATCAAAAATTGTGATCAACTCTAAGATCACAGGTTTTATTGTTGTTGTTCAGTTATCAAGTCATTTCCAGCTCTTTGTAACCCCGTGGACTGCAGCACACCAGTCCCTCCAGGCCTCCCTGTCTGTCACTGTCTCCCGGAGATTGCCCAAGTTCATGTGTGTTGCATTGGTGATGCTGTCCAGTTATCTCATCCTCTGATGGCCTCTTCTCTTCTGCCCTCAATCTTTCTCAGCATCAGGGCCTTTTCCAATGAGTCATCTGTTCACATCAGACAACCACAATGCTAGAGCTTCTGCTTCAGCATTAGTCCTTCCAATGAGTATTCAGGGTTGATTTCCCATAAGATTGACTGGTTTGATCTCCTTGCTGACAAGGGACTCTCAGGAGTCTTCTCCAGCACCAGTTTGAAGGCATCAATTCTTTGGTGCTCTGTCTTCTTTCAGTTCAGCTCTCACAACCGTATGTGACCACATATGGGAAAACCATAACCTTCACTAGATGGACCTTTAGTTGGCAGAGTAATGTCTCTGCTTTTCAACACACTGTCTAGGTTTTAGTGCCTTACTACATAATGAAAAGATGCAAGTATAAATATTAAGCTCATAAAATCATCTCTGAAAATATCTAACTATCTGAAAGCTTATTCTGCCAGTTGTTCCCAAAACACGGCATGCCTCATTCCTGATCTCCACCTAAACTCCTTTCAGGATGTGCTGAAGATCAGGGACTGCAGTGGTTAGTGATTTAATCCTTGTATAGGCAGATGGCAAGTGACAGGTTTTAGATAACAATGACATAACTATGGGGGTTATCGAATCACTTGAAAACACGTTACATGGACATTCTGGGGAGGGGGTGGGTATTTTTTAAAAAATATTTATTTGGCTGCACTGGGTCTTAGTTGTTGCATGAAGGATCTTTAGTTGTAACATGCCAGCTCTTAGTTACAGCATGTGGAATCTAGTTCCCTGACAGGGATAAAATCCAGGCTCCCTGCATTGGGAGCATGAAGTCTTAGCCATTGGACCACCAAGGAAGTCCCTGAATGGATATTTTAGAGAAAAAAAATGAAATCAAAAATTGTGATCAACTCTAAGATCACAGGTTTTATTGTTGTTGTTCAGTTATCAAGTCATTTCCAGCTCTTTGTAACCCCGTGGACTGCAGCACACCAGTCCCTCCAGGCCTCCCTGTCTGTCACTGTCTCCCGGAGATTGCCCAAGTTCATGTGTGTTGCATTGGTGATGCTGTCCAGTTATCTCATCCTCTGATGGCCTCTTCTCTTCTGCCCTCAATCTTTCTCAGCATCAGGGCCTTTTCCAATGAGTCATCTGTTCACATCAGACAACCACAATGCTAGAGCTTCTGCTTCAGCATTAGTCCTTCCAATGAGTATTCAGGGTTGATTTCCCATAAGATTGACTGGTTTGATCTCCTTGCTGACAAGGGACTCTCAGGAGTCTTCTCCAGCACCAGTTTGAAGGCATCAATTCTTTGGTGCTCTGTCTTCTTTCAGTTCAGCTCTCACAACCGTATGTGACCACATATGGGAAAACCATAACCTTCACTAGATGGACCTTTAGTTGGCAGAGTAATGTCTCTGCTTTTCAACACACTGTCTAGGTTTGTCTGTTGTTTTCCTGCCAAGAAGCAATCATCTTCTGATTTTATGGCTGCAGTCACCATCTGCAGTGATATTGGAGCCCCAAAAGAGGAAATCTGTCACTATTTCCACCTTTTCCCCTTCCGTTTACCATGAAGTAATGGGGCCAGATGCCATGATCTTAGTTTTTTTTTTTTTTTTTAAACATTTATTTTTATTTAGTTATCTTTTTGGGGGGTGAGGTGGGGATGGGGGGGACGGGCGGGCCACTTCTATTGGTCTTTCATTTCTCTATTTTCATCCGTCTTTGTTCTTTGGCTCCTGTGGGCCTCCCATCACGGTGGCCTCTGTCGTCGCAGAGCGCCGGCTCTGGGCGAATGTGCTCCAGAGCTCCGGCTCGGTCATTGGACACATCGGTCCAGCCGCTCCGCGGCACTTGGGATCATCCCAGGCCAGGGATCAAACTGGCGCCCCTTGCACTGCAAGGCAGTGTCCTTACCCACTGGACCACCAGGGGAAGCCCCTTAGTTTTTTTAATATTTAGTTTTAAACCAGCTCTTTCACTGTCCTCCTTCAGCCTCATCAAGAAGCTCTTTAGTGGGCTTCCCTGGTGGTCCAGTGGGTGGGGACACTGCCTTGCAGTGCAAGGGGCGCCGGTTCGAGCCCTGGCCTGGGAAGATCCCACGTGCCGCGGAGCGGCTGGACCGATGTGTCCAATGACCGAGCCGGAGCTCTGGAGCGCATGTGCCCAGAGCCGGTGCTCTGTGACGACAGAGGCCACCGCGATGGGAGGCCCACACGGGCCAAGGAGCAAAGATGGATGAAAGTGGATAGATGAAGGACCAATAGAAGTGGCCCTCCTGCTCCCCTCCCTCCCCAACGTCCCCAAAATAAATAAATAAATAAATCTTTAAAAAAAAAAAAAAAGAAGCTCTTTAGTTCCTTTTTGCTTTCTTCCATTAGAGTGGTATCATCCATATATCTGAGGTTGTCGGTATTTCTCCAGCTTATCTTGATTCTGGCTTGTAACCCATTCCAGCTCAGCATTTGTCATGACATACTTGGCATATAAGTTAAACAGGATGACAGCAGACAGCTCTGTCAAACTCCTTGCTTGATCTTGAGCCCATCAGTTGTTCCATAAAGTTCTAACTGCTGCTTCTTGACCTTACAGGTTTCTCAGGAGACAGGTAAGATGGTCTGGTATTCCCATCTCTTTTAAGAGTTTTCCACAGTTTGTTATGATCCACACAGACAAAGGCTTTAGCATAGTCAATGAAACAGAGGTAGATGTTTTTGTGAACTTCCCTTGCTTTCTCTATGATCCAGAAAATGCTGGCAATTTGATGTCTAGTTCCTCTTTCTTTTATAAACCCAGCTTGGATATCTGGAAGTTCTTGGTTTGCATAATGCTGAAGCCTGCCTAGCATGCAAGATTTGAAACATCACCTTACTAGCACGGAAGGGGAGTACAGTTGTCTGATGATTAACCTATCCTTTAGTACTGCCCTTCTTGGGAATTGGGATGAGGATTGACGTTTTCCAGTCCTTTGGCCACTGCTAGGTCTTCAAGATTTGCTGAAATAGCGAATGCAAAACCTTGATGGCGTCATCCTTTAGGAATTTGAACAGTTCTACTGGAATTCTATTGCATCCACTAGCACTATTAACAGCTACCTGAGGCCCACCTGACTTCACACTCTAGAATGTTTAGCTCTGGGTGACTGACCACACCACTGTAGTAATCCAGTTCATTAAGGTCCTTTTTGTACAATTCTTCCATGTACTTTTTCATTTATCCTTGATATCTTTGGTATCTACTAGGGCTCTACCATTCCTATCCTTTATTGTGTCCATCTTTGGGTGGAATGTTCCCTTGATATTTTCAGTTTTTGTGAAGAGATCTCTAATCTTTCCTTTTTTGTTGTTTTCTTCTGTTATTAAGCACTGTTCATTGAATAAGACCTTCTTATCTCTCCTTGCTATTCTTTGGAACTCTGCATTTAGTTGGATGTACCTTTCCCTCTCTGCCTTGATTTTTGCTTCTCTCTGTTCTTCAGCTATTTGTAAAGCCTCCTCAGATAGCCACTTTGCATTCTTGCTTTTCTTTCTCTTTGGGATGGTTTTGTTCACTGCCTCCTGTGTCCATAGTTCTTCAGGCACACTGTTAGCCAGATCTAGTCCCTTGAATACCTCTATGGCAAATTCATATGAGATTTGATTTAAGTCATACTTGGCTGGCTTAGTGGTTTTCCCACTTTAGTTTAAGCTTGAGTTTTGCTATGAGTTGCTGATGATCTGAGCAACAGTCAGCTCCAGGTCTTGATTTTGCTGACTAAACATCTTAGTCATTCTCCATCTTCAGCTACAAAGAATGTAATCAATTTGACTTTGGTATTGACCATTTGGTAATGTCCATGTGTAAAGTCATCTATTGTGTTGTTAAAAAGGGGTATTTGCTATGAGCAGTGCATTCTCTTGGCAGAATTCAGTTAGCCTCTACCCTGCTTCATTTTGTTCTCCAACGCCAAACTTGCCTATTAATCTTTTTTATTACAATCTCCAACAGTGAATAGAACATCTTTCATTGGTGTTAGTTTTAGGTCTTCCAGGTCTTCATAGAACTGATCAAAACTTCAGCTTCTTTAGCATTAGTGGTTGGGGCATAGACTTGAATTACTGTGATGTTGAATGGCTTGTTTTGGAAATGAACCAAGATCATTCTGTCATTTTTGAGGTTGTACCCAAGTACTGCATTTTGGGCTCTTTTTTTTTTGATTATGATGGCTACTCCATTTTTTCTATGGGATTCTTGCCCGTAATAGTAGATACAGTCATCATCTGAATTAAATTTGCCCATTCCTGTCCATTTTAGTTCATTGATTTCTAAGATGTTGATGTTTATTCTTACCATCTCCTTCTTGACCATGTCCAATTTTCCTTGATTCATGGACCTAACATTCCAGGTTTGTATGTGATACTGTTCTTTACAGCATCGGATTTTACTTTCATCACCAGACACATCCACAACAGAGCATCTTATCCACTTTGGCCCAGCCACTTCATTCTTTCTTCCCTAGTAGCATACTGAATACCTTCAGACCTGTGGAGATCATCTTTCAGTGTTGCATCTTTTTGTCCTTTTATATATTTCATTAGGTTCTCACAAGTATGTTGAAGTGGTTTTCTCTTCCCTCCTCAAGTGGATCACATTTTGTCAAAACTCTCAGCTATTACCTGTCCATCTTGGGTGCCCTGCACAGCATGGCTCATTGCTTCATTGAGTTATGTAGGCTCCTTCACCACAATAAGGAAGTGATCCATGAATAAAAACCAAAAATCAAAAATTGTGATGAAGACTCAGATCACAGGGATTAAGGGAAAGAAATTGACTAGTAGCTTCTAAAAGATAAGGTAGAGAAGAAGATGTGAGAGGGGAAGTCAGAGGTTTCCCACTCTAGATACTAATAATATTTAAAATTAAACATTGATTTAAAAAGGCAAAAGGTTTGTTTTTCTTAATCATTTTCACCCATGAAATTAAACAGAGCTAATGGTTGTATCAGTTAGGAATTACGTTTGGGTATCGAACAGAATCTGGTGGAGAAGAGGACACAGAGGCTTAGACAAATGAGTTTTGCTTTTCTTTCAGATAGCATGAGATTCTGAGCTAGGCGACTCAGGGCTGTGATCATAAAGAACCAAGGTTCCTTCCATGATTTTTGCTATGCCATCCTGAGTGTGTGTTAGCTCATTGGCAAGAGAGCTGGTGGACTTTCAGTCATCACATACTCTTTCATTAAGGGCCATCCCCTGAAAGAATAAGAGAAGTCCATTTTGTCCAAAGTTTGAAGAAGAAACCTGAAGGGGTAGACATTAAAGCCTTTACAGGCCTGGTTGATGGTTTTAGACTTTTTTAAAAAAGGCTAAAAGGAAATAGTTAATGTTACCATTAATGACATTTTTTTCCCCAGTATGTGAGACCCCCCCCAAAACCAGAGACCTAGTGTGCCAAGGTCTGTCTAAAGTGCTGAGACTGGACCAGGAGAACAGAAAAACCCCTTCCTGCTACTTCCTGGATAGCAAGTATGAACGAAGAAGAGGGATCTACTGCCAAGGGAGGAGACAGGTGTGGAGAAGACCTCTTTTTTATCTTTTTTATCCACTTTGGCCCAGCCACTTCATTCTTTCTTCCCTAGTAGCATACTGAATACCTTCAGACCTGTGGAGATCATCTTTCAGTGTTGCATCTTTTTGTCCTTTTATATATTTCATTAGGTTCTCACAAGTATGTTGAAGTGGTTTTCTCTTCCCTCCTCAAGTGGATCACATTTTGTCAAAACTCTCAGCTATTACCTGTCCATCTTGGGTGCCCTGCACAGCATGGCTCATTGCTTCATTGAGTTATGTAGGCTCCTTCACCACAATAAGGAAGTGATCCATGAATAAAAACCAAAAATCAAAAATTGTGATGAAGACTCAGATCACAGGGATTAAGGGAAAGAAATTGACTAGTAGCTTCTAAAAGATAAGGTAGAGAAGAAGATGTGAGAGGGGAAGTCAGAGGTTTCCCACTCTAGATACTAATAATATTTAAAATTAAACATTGATTTAAAAAGGCAAAAGGTTTGTTTTTCTTAATCATTTTCACCCATGAAATTAAACAGAGCTAATGGTTGTATCAGTTAGGAATTACGTTTGGGTATCGAACAGAATCTGGTGGAGAAGAGGACACAGAGGCTTAGACAAATGAGTTTTGCTTTTCTTTCAGATAGCATGAGATTCTGAGCTAGGCGACTCAGGGCTGTGATCATAAAGAACCAAGGTTCCTTCCATGATTTTTGCTATGCCATCCTGAGTGTGTGTTAGCTCATTGGCAAGAGAGCTGGTGGACTTTCAGTCATCACATACTCTTTCATTAAGGGCCATCCCCTGAAAGAATAAGAGAAGTCCATTTTGTCCAAAGTTTGAAGAAGAAACCTGAAGGGGTAGACATTAAAGCCTTTACAGGCCTGGTTGATGGTTTTAGACTTTTTTAAAAAAGGCTAAAAGGAAATAGTTAATGTTACCATTAATGACATTTTTTTCCCCAGTATGTGAGACCCCCCCCAAAACCAGAGACCTAGTGTGCCAAGGTCTGTCTAAAGTGCTGAGACTGGACCAGGAGAACAGAAAAACCCCTTCCTGCTACTTCCTGGATAGCAAGTATGAACGAAGAAGAGGGATCTACTGCCAAGGGAGGAGACAGGTGTGGAGAAGACCCTCTGACAGACAGGACCACAGGGAAGGCCCAAAGCTAAGGGGGGTGAGTTAGGAATGTTGAGAGAGACCACCTGGAAAACTAACCTCCAAGATAAGCAGAACATAACAGGAGAGAAATTTTAAAATATTGTTCACAAAAGATAATGTTCAAATTCAGCTTAACTCCTGACTCTACAGACTTAACCTCCTACATTAATGGTAGGAGAATAGGTGTGCTTATTGCCAGGCATAATTATGACTTTGCTTAGTCTTTGCTGTCTTACACATGATGTCTGGCATTCAATCAAAAAGTATGAGATGCACACATGCACAAAAAGTACAAAAAACATTGTAAAAAGTATATAAAGGTGAAGTAATCAACAGAACAACACTCATATGACCCAGATGGTGAAACTATTACAAAATTTAGATGCTATAATTAATATATTACAGTCTCTAATGGAAAAGACAATGTATGTGAAAAGAAGGGTACTTTTGGTGAGAGGATGGAAACTAAGAGTTAATGGAAATATTTGATAAAGACAAAGTAGTAATGAACACAAAGAATGCCACTGACAGGCTCATCAGAAGACTTGATCCAGCTGATGGCAAGAGTCAGTAAATTTTAAGATATAGTAATAAAAATTACCTAAACTGACACACAAAGATTGGAGGAGGGGAAAAATAGGGCATTTGAGAGCTTTGAGACAGTATCAAACTAACATGTGATAAGCTATGTCTTGTGGATTTATATATGTAAAATGTATGATTATAGTAGCAGAAAATGTGAGATGAGGAAATTGAAATTAAACTGTTGTAAGATTTACATATGACAGATGAAGCTGAATTACACTATTTGAATATTTAAATATATATATTTATAATACATTGTTAGGCAATTACTAAAAAAGAGAGATATAAATAATAAACTGATAATGAAAATGGTATCACAAAGAACAATCAAAAAGAAGAAAAAGAAAAGAATGAATACAAATATTTTAAAATTTGCAAAATTGTATGATAATCAGAGTTGCAAGTGCTCATTTTCCATTTGCATAGCAAGTATGAACGAAGAAGAGGGATCTACTGCCAAGGGAGGAGACAGGTGTGGAGAAGACCCTCTGACAGACAGGACCACAGGGAAGGCCCAAAGCTAAGGGGGGTGAGTTAGGAATGTTGAGAGAGACCACCTGGAAAACTAACCTCCAAGATAAGCAGAACATAACAGGAGAGAAATTTTAAAATATTGTTCACAAAAGATAATGTTCAAATTCAGCTTAACTCCTGACTCTACAGACTTAACCTCCTACATTAATGGTAGGAGAATAGGTGTGCTTATTGCCAGGCATAATTATGACTTTGCTTAGTCTTTGCTGTCTTACACATGATGTCTGGCATTCAATCAAAAAGTATGAGATGCACACATGCACAAAAAGTACAAAAAACATTGTAAAAAGTATATAAAGGTGAAGTAATCAACAGAACAACACTCATATGACCCAGATGGTGAAACTATTACAAAATTTAGATGCTATAATTAATATATTACAGTCTCTAATGGAAAAGACAATGTATGTGAAAAGAAGGGTACTTTTGGTGAGAGGATGGAAACTAAGAGTTAATGGAAATATTTGATAAAGACAAAGTAGTAATGAACACAAAGAATGCCACTGACAGGCTCATCAGAAGACTTGATCCAGCTGATGGCAAGAGTCAGTAAATTTTAAGATATAGTAATAAAAATTACCTAAACTGACACACAAAGATTGGAGGAGGGGAAAAATAGGGCATTTGAGAGCTTTGAGACAGTATCAAACTAACATGTGATAAGCTATGTCTTGTGGATTTATATATGTAAAATGTATGATTATAGTAGCAGAAAATGTGAGATGAGGAAATTGAAATTAAACTGTTGTAAGATTTACATATGACAGATGAAGCTGAATTACACTATTTGAATATTTAAATATATATATTTATAATACATTGTTAGGCAATTACTAAAAAAGAGAGATATAAATAATAAACTGATAATGAAAATGGTATCACAAAGAACAATCAAAAAGAAGAAAAAGAAAAGAATGAATACAAATATTTTAAAATTTGCAAAATTGTATGTATTAATCCATGCATGCCTGTGTGCCAAGTCGCCTCAGTTGTGTCCGATTCTTTGTGACCCCATGGACTGTAGCCCATCAAGCTCCTCTGTCCGTGCTATTCTCTAGGCAAGTGTACTGGAGTGGATTTCTATGCCCTCCTCATTAATCCATACATATTCATAATGATATATAAATGTGAATACCATAAACATACCAATTAAAGGATGATGAGTCAAATTGAATAAAAAGCAACATGCTACTATATGCTGTCAACAGGAAAGCCATTTTAAAGACAGGTTAAAAATGAAAGCATGGAGAAAGATATATAAATATTAGTTAAATAAAAACTGGAGTGAGCTTCCCTGGTGGTCCAGTGGGTGGAGAGTCTGCCTTGCAGTGCAAGGGGCACCTGTTCGATCTCTGGCCTGGGAAGATCCCACATGCCATGGAGCGGCTGGACAGGTGTGTCTAATTATGAGCCAGCGCTCTGGGGCCCATGCACCCAGGGCCGGTGCTCTGCAGTGAGAGAGGCCACTGCAATGGGAGGCCCACAGTGAAGATGGATGAAAATTAAAAAAAAAAAAAAAAAAAAAAGAGGCCAAAATTGGAAAAAAAAAAAAAAAACTGGAGTGATGTTAACATCAAAAAAACCTTCAGAACAAAGAATGTTACCACAGAAAAAGAAGGTCATTCAAAATATTAATGTCAAAATGTTTTTAGGACATAATAATAGTCCTAAAGGTGCATGCATCTAACAGAGATTTAAAACATATGCTGCAAAGATTGGAGGAGGGGAAAAATAGGGCATTTGAGAGCTTTGAGACAGTATCAAACTAACATGTGATAAGCTATGTCTTGTGGATTTATATATGTAAAATGTATGATTATAGTAGCAGAAAATGTGAGATGAGGAAATTGAAATTAAACTGTTGTAAGATTTACATATGACAGATGAAGCTGAATTACACTATTTGAATATTTAAATATATATATTTATAATACATTGTTAGGCAATTACTAAAAAAAAGAAATAAAAATAATAAACTGATAATGAAAATGGTATCACAAAGAACAATCAAAAAGAAGAAAAAGAAAAGAATGAATACAAATATTTTAAAATTTGCAAAATTGTATGTATTAATCCATGCATGCCTGTGTGCCAAGTCGCCTCAGTTGTGTCCGATTCTTTGTGACCCCATGGACTGTAGCCCATCAAGCTCCTCTGTCCGTGCTATTCTCTAGGCAAGTGTACTGGAGTGGATTTCTATGCCCTCCTCATTAATCCATACATATTCATAATGATATATAAATGTGAATACCATAAACATACCAATTAAAGGATGATGAGTCAAATTGAATAAAAAGCAACATGCTACTATATGCTGTCAACAGGAAAGCCATTTTAAAGACAGGTTAAAAATGAAAGCATGGAGAAAGATATATAAATATTAGTTAAATAAAAACTGGAGTGAGCTTCCTGGTGGTCCAGTGGGTGGAGAGTCTGCCTTGCAGTGCAAGGGGCACCTGTTCGATCTCTGGCCTGGGAAGATCCCACATGCCATGGAGCGGCTGGACAGGTGTGTCTAATTATGAGCCAGCGCTCTGGGGCCCATGCACCCAGGGCCGGTGCTCTGCAGTGAGAGAGGCCACTGCAATGGGAGGCCCACAGTGAAGATGGATGAAAATTAAAAAAAAAAAAAAAAAAAAAGAGGCCAAAATTGGAAAAAAAAAAAAAAAACTGGAGTGATGTTAACATCAAAAAAACCTTCAGAACAAAGAATGTTACCACAGAAAAAGAAGGTCATTCAAAATATTAATGTCAAAATGTTTTTAGGACATAATAATAGTCCTAAAGGTGCATGCATCTAACAGAGATTTAAAACATATGCTGCAAAAACAACTGATAAGAAAAATAAGCAAATACACAGTTATTCTTGATGACCTCAACACTTCTCTAAGTAATTGTTAAGGCAAATCGATAGAAATACTCTAAGGATATAGAATACCTGAACAGCATTCTCAATCAACTTGATCTTATTGAACATCTCACTCAAAACACCAGATTTTGTATTCTTTTCGAGAACACATAAAAAAATGAAATATTCAACAGACCATATTCTGAACAATAAAATAAACCTCAATGAAAAAGATTTGAAATCATACAGAGTATGTTCCCTGACCATAATGGAATTAAACCAGTAGTCAATAACAAGACATCTGGACAACCTGAAAACGTTTGGAAAGTTAACAAAATGCTTCTAAATAATTCATGGATCAAAGAAGTCTTTTGAATATTTTGAATCAAACAAATGAGAATCACAATATATCAGAATCTGTAGGAGGCAGTTAAAGCTGGGCTTAGAAAGGAGAGTATAAGTTATACATTCAGCTTGTACATCAGGAAGTTGTAGGTTCAAGAAATGTTGAAGCCTAGCTTGAAGGATTTTGACCATAACCTTTATAACCAAATGAGCACAACTGTACCATAGCTGAGCATTCTTTGACATTGCTCTTTTTTGGGACTTGCATGAAAACTCACCTTTTCCTATCCTATAGTCACTGCTGATTTTTCCATATTTGTGACATACTGAGTGCATACTTTAACAGCATCTTTTAGGATTTGAAATAGCTCAGCTGGAATTCCATCACCTCCACTAAAGATGGATGAAAAATAAATGATGATGACTTAGAGGCAAAAAAAACCCAACAACAAACAAACAAAACACAAGCATTCTTGTCTCCTTGCTCTTCTTTGTAACTCTGCATTCAGTTGGGTGTATCTTTCCCTTTCTCCATTGCCTTTTGCTTCCCTTCTTTTCTCAGCTATTTCTAAGGCCGCCTCAGACAACCATTTTGTCTTCTTTCATGTCTTTTTCTTGGAGACGGTTTTGGTGATGAACTTCTATGTTCATTGATGTTATGAACCTCTATCCATAGTTCTTCAGGCACTCTATCGGATCTAATCCCTTGAGTCTATTTGTCACTTCTACTGTATAATCATGAGGGATTAGATTTAGGTCATACCTGAAAGGCCTAGTGGCTTTCCCTACTTTCTTCAGTTTAGTCTAAATTTTGCAGTAAGGAGTTAACGATCTGTACCACTACTGAGCAACTGAACTGATCTGTGCCACAGTCAGCTCCTGGTCTTATTTTTGCTGGCTGTATAGAGCTTCTCCATCTTTGCCTGCAAAGAATAAAATCAGTCTGATTTCAGTATTGACCATCTGATGGTGTGTATGTATAGAGTTGTCTCTCATGTTGTTGGAAGAAGGTGTTTGCTATGACCAGTGCATTCTCTGTTAGCCTTGGCACTGCTTCATTTTGTACTCTAAGGCCAAACTTGCCTGTTATGCCAGGTATCTCCCGACTTCCTACTTTTGCATTCCAGTCCCAATTGATGAAAAGTATATGGTATTAGTTCTAGAAGGTCTTGTAGGTCTTCATAGAACCATTTGACTTCACCTCCTTCATCTTTAGTGGTTGGAGCACACACTTGAATTACTGTGGTGTTGCATGGCTTGCCTTGGAAATGAACCAAGATCATTCTGTCATGTTTGAGACTGCACCAAGAGCTGCATTTTGGACTCTCTTGTTGACGATGAGGGCTACTCTCTTTCTTCTAGGTGATTCTCGCCCACAGTGGTAGATATAATGGTCATCTGAATTAAATTCAGCCATTCCATCCATTTTAGTTTACTGGTTCCTAAGATGTTGATGTTCACTCTTGCCATCTCCTGTTTGACCACTTCTAATTTACCTTGATTCATGGACCTAATATTCCCATTTCCAATGAATGCTGTTCACAGCATTGGACTTTACTTTTACCACCAGTCACATCCACAGCTGAGTGTCGTTTCCACTCTGACTCAGCCTCTTCATTATTTTTGGAGCAATTTGTCTGCCTTTCCCCAGTAGCATATTGGACACCTGCTGACCTGGGAGGCTAATCTTTCAGTGTCGGATATTTTTACCTTTTCATACTGTTCACAAGCTTTGCCTCCAGGGCTACCCAAGATGGATGGGTCATGGCGGAGAGTTCTGAGAAAATAGGGTCTACTGGAGAAGTGAATGGCAAACCACTTGAGCATTCTTGCCTTGAGAACACCATAAACAGTATACATATATACAAAAACCCGTTAGGGTTTTCTATTTGCTATTAATCACTTGGCATTTCAGTTTGGGAGGTTTCTATTGACATATCTCCAAGCTTACTGATTCTCTCTCAGTGGTGTCCAGTCTTTTGGTATCCAATTAAAGGCATTTTTCATTTGTTACAGTGTTTTTGATTTCTAGAATTTCCTTTGTATGCTTTGAGTTTTTATTTCTCTGCTTAAATTACCCTTTCATTCTTATACATTGTTTACATTTTCTGTCAGATCCTTTAATATACTAATCATAGTTATTTTAAATTCCTGTTTCATCCCAAATGTATGTGATAGCTGATGCTTACTTTTTAGAGCATGCTTTCTCTTGCCTCTTAACAATCTGCCTTTTAGTCTTGTAATTTGTTGTTGAATGCTGTATATGGTGGATTGGGTAACAGGAATTGAGGTAAACTAGGCTTTGGCATAAAGTTTTAATACATGGCTACAATTTAGGCTGTGTTTAATTCTGTTATAGCAGTAGGTTCCAGAGGCTTCAGATTCCTCTCATGATTTTTTGTCTCCTCTTGTTTTTGGATTCTCTAAGAATTCCTTGTTAGACAGAATGAGTGTTTTGGAGGACTTCCAGCTGTAATCAGCTGTTTTTACACTGGGACATTGTTGATGTGATGATAAAACGTGGGAAATGGGAGGCATTCTATGTTTTTATGGTTAAATCTTTCAGTAGAGCTGTATCCCTGGGCTGTGACCTTCAGAAATATTTCTTAGATCCCCTTTCTCTACTTAGGTGAGACAGGAAGACTGGAAGAGGCTGGAGGCAGAGAAATATCCTTGTCCCAGTTGGAATAAGGCTCTGGCAAAAACTTTACTTTTTTTTTTTTTAAATATTTATTTATCTGGTTGGGGGGGGGGTGGGGAGGGAAGGGGCGGGCGGACCACTTCTATTGGTCTTTCACTTATCTATTTTCATCCATCTTTGTTCTTTGGCCCGTGTGGGCCTCCCGTCGCAGTGGCCTCTGTTGTCACAGAGCACCGGCTCCAGGCTCATGCGCTCCAGAGCTCCGGCTCGGTCATTGGACACATCGGTCCAGCCGCTCTGCGGCATGTGGGATCTTCCCAGGTCAGGGATGGAACTGGCGCCCCTTGCACTGCAAGGCGGTGTCCTTACCCACTGGACCACCAGGGAAGCCCAAAACCTTTATTCTTAATAATAGGCGTGTGTGTGTGTGTGTGTGTGTGTGTGTGTGTGTGTGTGTGTGCGTGTGTGGAGAAGGTTCTAGACATATTTCCAGACGGTGGACCTATTAAATTGTGAAACGATTCTTCTCTACAGCCTGTCAGAGTCATGGGAGTGCTTTCTTGGTTCTTCATTGTAAGAACCTGCTGAGATTTTCCTAGTTTGTGGCTTCTGCTCCAGGTAATCAGGTGTTGACTCTCTCTGGATTTACCTCTCCCCAGATTTCAGGGTTGTGGCTTGCCCTGTACCCTCAGCTCTATGATGAATGCAAGAAAAGTCATTAGTTTCAAGTTCATCGAGCTTCATGTGGAAGTCAGAGGGAAGGGAAAACTTCCAAGGTTTTATATTTCTAGCTGAAACAAGAAGTCCTATTTTTTTTTTTTTTAAAGTAATCTTTAAGCTGACGTATTGCTTTTAGGCTTCCAAAAGGAGAACTCTGAGCTGCAGTGAAAGGCATCAGAAATTAGTAGATGTAACAGGAAACTACAAGTCGAGGCTACACAAGATGGACTTTAATTAGCACAAACTAAACCAAGTTCGCATGCTACCTTGAAAATTTTTAGTTTTGACAAGTGTCTATAAATATGTCATTTCTAAAATCAATATATTTGACTAATTTGTCTGACCCATTCTTGACCTAAGTTCTTCCATTGAAACTGGACTTGAGTGTCTACCTTGTCAATAAGATAAACCTGACCAGTATCCTTCCGTTATGTATCTGCTCTCTCATCGATGCCTGGACCTTGTATCACACAGAGTAAGATCCATGTGGCCCGTATGTTTTTATTTCTTCAGTTTACCTGCAGCTTCTGTGGGCCACCCACAGTGCAGTTATTCAGCCAGGGAGACCGTGACCGTGCCTCCCACTGCGGAGGACACAGGCAGTCATCAACCCTGCGGAGCACCCTTAGAGGCTGCAGTGTGTTCTCTGCAACGACGGTGACTTTGGTCTCAAGTCTTACACAGGAGTTTACCGTATTTCTCAGTAAAGTTTCTACACCTCAACTTGCTCCCAGTTCCCCTAAACCCGCAGTTCGTCGCTCGAGGGAAATCTTGGGCTCTTAGACGGCAGAGTGCTTGCATCATGCTACCTTTGGAGCTTCCGCTGCCTCCATTAAACCTATGGAGCAGCCTTCCTGCCAGCCTCCCAAGAAGCTCGGCGCGGATTGGGTACTGCTGTGTCCAATGGGCAGCGGCGGCCTAGCGCGTCGGCCAGGTTCGGGCGGGCGCGCGGGGCGGCGGTTGCTGGGAAACCGCGTCGACACCCGAGAGCCCTGCTGGTGGTTCAGCTAGGTTTACGGCTGCAGATGGTGGCTGCCGGAGCTGGCGGGGGAGAGTTCCGTCTGCCGAGATGGTAAACATGCCGAAACTACCCGTTTTTCTGTTGATTTAATTCTAGTTTAGAGCCAGCCTGCTTCTAAAGAAAGGTTTGAAGGGCCTAACCTGAAAAGTAAACCGGGAAACAGTATCTCAGACCTCAGGGGCCTTAAAGGGACGCGCGCGCTGACTTACAGCCCTTTCCTCCCCCCTGTTATCCCCCACCCCTCAAGTTAGACCTGCGTTGCAAAAAATCTTGCTTCTCACGTTTCTGGAAATTTGGGAGATTTTACGGCCAGGGCGGAAGGGGTAGAGGATGGAATGAGGAGCATTCCTGTGGCGGTAAACAGCTGGGTTTATAGAGTTCAGCTGCGCATCTTTGTTGTTATTAGCTGAGGAAACTTGATTCAAGTTGCTTTAAGTTTCCATGTCTCATCGATAGATGGAGAATACCGGTAGTACTTGCTTCATTGATGTATCTTTTTATCCACCACATTTGCTTTTTTTGTTAGGGTATATTTCTCTGAATTTAGGAAGGAAGCCAAATCATTTATTCCAGTTTAATTTGTTTTGGGGGCTACATCAAGGTATTGTTACAAATTAAATCCTGGAATACCCAAGTTTGCTTTTTTCCCGCCCCCCGCCCCTTCCATTTTAGGCTTCCAAAAGGAGAACTTTGAGCTGCAGTGAAAGGCATCAGAAATTAGTAGATGTAAACTATTGCAAGAAACTGCAAGTCGAGGCTCTCCAAAGGCTACAGAATCAAATCAGGGACCAGATGGTGCAGAATGAGAATGAAGACCGAGCAGAGCGCAAAAGGTTCCTCAGATTATTACAGAATGAACAGTTTGAGTTGGATATGGAAGAAGCCATTCAAAAGGTAAGTTTTACTATTCATTTTTACATCATTTTTTTCCTCTCGATTTTCTCTTTGTAAACAATGAAAGCCAGCTGTTAATACTGGAATGGAGCAGATAGAATAAGCATCAGGCAAAGGATGCCTCCCTGTGAATCAACTCAGTGTAGTGGTAAAGAGCTGGGGTTTTGTAGCTGGACTGTGCGTCTTTGTGTCCTAGAACTGCTATATTTTAGTTGTGCCGCCTTGACTAGGTTGCTTTTGTCTGACTCATTGAGAAACTAAGAGTAATAATAGTACCTACTTCACAGGATTGTTTTAATAATGAATCAGTTATTACAGGCAAAGCCCTTAGAATAGTGCCTGGAAGAGTAAGCACTTGAGATTTTTTCGTTTGTTTTTCATAAACATGAAATCTATAATTACTAACTTTCACAGTTTAACTCTGTTGCTTTCAATAAAATTCTAAAGACAAAAAATTAAGACTATGTGTTTTGAATCTACAGAGATTAAACATATTATTAAAGTGGTAGAAAATGAACACATATATATTAGCTATGAATTTACTTGTATTTTTGAAATACTGCCTTGAAGAATTAAGATATCTGGGAACTTCCCTGGTGGTCCAGTGGTTTAGACTCCATGCCCCCAGTGTAGTGGGCTGGGTTTGATCCATGGTCTAGGGAACTAGGATCCCATATGCCAAACAGTGCTGAGGAAAAAAAGAATTAGGGTGTAAGATGTACATCTGTAAGTACTATAGTTTGAAGACAGATTTTCAGTGGAAATTTCTGAATATTTCAAAGGATGGAGGGCAGTAGAAAAAGGGAAACCAACAAGAACAGAAACAAGTTCTCATAAATGTGGAAAAGGAGTCTGATATTCATGGGTTTTTTTTTTTTAAAATCTTCAAAGGCTTCCTATTACTTTTATGTATTTATTTATTTTATTTATTTATTTATTTTGGGCTGGGATCGGGTTGGGGAGGGAGGGGAGTGGGCGGGCCACTTCTATTGGTCTTTCATTTCTCTATGTTCATCCGTCTTTGTTCTTTGGCTCCTGTGGGCCTCCCATCGCGGTGGCGTCTGTCGTTGCAGAGTGCCGGCTCTGGGCGCATGTGCTCCAGAGCTCTGGCTCGTAATTGGACACATCGGTCCAGCCGCTCCGCGGCATGTGGGATCTTCCCAGGCCAGGGATCGAACCAGCGCCCCTTGCACTGCAAGGTGGTGTCCTTACCCACTGGGCCACCAGGGGAAGCCCTGTACTTTGTTTTGTTAACTGCATTTTTTTAAGATTGTTAACGAAGCTAGGTCAGTTGTTTAATAGAATATCTCACTTTCTGTATTTATCTTTCTGTTTTCTCAGTGGTTCTTTACTTCGTTCCTCTATCTCTTATATTTCCTTTGAATGAAAGTTAGCCCTAAAGGCATGATTGGATTTAGTTGCAACGTTTTGGCAGTCACTCCATGGCAGTGCCGTCCTTCATATTGTAATCCACCAACGCGTCTAATGTTGATCTTTGGGTTTAGTGAGACAGCCTGGTTCCTCCATTGTAAAGATCCCGCCATCTTTTTTTTTTTAAGACTATGTGTTTTGAATCTACAGAGATTAAACATATTATTAAAGTGGTAGAAAATGAACACATATATATTAGCTATGAATTTACTTGTATTTTTGAAATACTGCCTTGAAGAATTAAGATATCTGGGAACTTCCCTGGTGGTCCAGTGGTTTAGACTCCATGCCCCCAGTGTAGTGGGCTGGGTTTGATCCATGGTCTAGGGAACTAGGATCCCATATGCCAAACAGTGCTGAGGAAAAAAAGAATTAGGGTGTAAGATGTACATCTGTAAGTACTATAGTTTGAAGACAGATTTTCAGTGGAAATTTCTGAATATTTCAAAGGATGGAGGGCAGTAGAAAAAGGGAAACCAACAAGAACAGAAACAAGTTCTCATAAATGTGGAAAAGGAGTCTGATATTCATGGGTTTTTTTTTTTTAAAATCTTCAAAGGCTTCCTATTACTTTTATGTATTTATTTATTTTATTTATTTATTTATTTTGGGCTGGGATCGGGTTGGGGAGGGAGGGGAGTGGGCGGGCCACTTCTATTGGTCTTTCATTTCTCTATGTTCATCCGTCTTTGTTCTTTGGCTCCTGTGGGCCTCCCATCGCGGTGGCGTCTGTCGTTGCAGAGTGCCGGCTCTGGGCGCATGTGCTCCAGAGCTCTGGCTCGGTAATTGGACACATCGGTCCAGCCGCTCCGCGGCATGTGGGATCTTCCCAGGCCAGGGATCGAACCAGCGCCCCTTGCACTGCAAGGTGGTGTCCTTACCCACTGGGCCACCAGGGGAAGCCCTGTACTTTGTTTTGTTAACTGCATTTTTTTAAGATTGTTAACGAAGCTAGGTCAGTTGTTTAATAGAATATCTCACTTTCTGTATTTATCTTTCTGTTTTCTCAGTGGTTCTTTACTTCGTTCCTCTATCTCTTATATTTCCTTTGAATGAAAGTTAGCCCTAAAGGCATGATTGGATTTAGTTGCAACGTTTTGGCAGTCACTCCATGGCAGTGCCGTCCTTCATATTGTAATCCACCAACCGCGTCTAATGTTGATCTTTGGGTTTAGTGAGACAGCCTGGTTCCTCCATTGTAAAGATCCCCGCCATCTTTTTTTTTTTTTTTTTTTAAGATTTATTTATTTATTTATTTTGGTGGGGGTGGAGTGGGGAGGGAGGGGAGCAGGCGGGTCACTTCTATTGGTCTTTCATTTGTCCATTTTCATCCATCTTTGTCCTTTGGCCCATGTGGGCCTCCCATCGCGGTGGCCTCTGTTGTCGCAGAGCATTGGCTCTGGGCGCATGCGCTCCAGAGCTCCGGCTCGGTAATTGGACACATCAGTCCAGCCGCTCCGCGGCATGTGGGATCTTCCCAGGCCAGGGATCGAACTGGCGGCCCCTGCACTGCAAGGCAGCGTGCTTACCCACTGGACCACCAGGGAAGCCTCTGCCATCTTGAATCTGTGTTTTCACCAATGAATCTTTTTCTTTACTAGGGGTTGCAAAACACTGGTTTTGTGTTTTTGTTGTTCCTTTCACATTTCATTAGCTGAAGTCTGTGAAGTAGTGTTCTTAGTCAGCTAGGGTAATATGGGACCTGAAATACAGTTTTTACTAGAAAGAGAGATCAGTAGTTAATTTTCAGAGTAAGACTTAGTGCCCAGTCACTTTGTGATGTATGCCTTTTTTTTTTTTTTTTTTGAAGGATACTTGCCTTACAGTTTTGTTGTTTTCTGTCAAACATCACCATGAATAAGCCACAGGGATACATATGTCCCCTCCCCCTTGAGCCTTCCTCACCCTTCCCTCCCCATCCCACCCACCAGATTGTTAGAGTTCCTGACTGGATTCTCTGAATTAGACAGCTAATTCCCATTGGCTCTCTGTTTTATACATGGGGATGTAAGTTTCTATGTTACTCTCTCCATACATCTCACCCTCTTCCTCCTCCACCCTCCTACCCCCATGCCCATAAATCTGTTCTCTATGTTGTTTCTCCATTGCGCCCTGCAGAGAAATTCACCAGCACCATCTTTCTAGATTCCATATATATGCATTAGTATATGATATTTATCTTTCTCTTTCTGGCTTACTTCACTCTGTATAAGAGGCTCTAGGTTCCCACCTTATTAGAACTGACTCAAATGCATTCCTTTTTATGGCTGGGTAATATTCCACAGTGTATATGTACCACAGTTTGTTTATCCATTCATCTGTTGATGGACACATAGGTTGTTCTAGCCATTGTAAATAGTGCTGCAGTGAACATTGGGGTACATCTGTCTTTCAATTTTGATTTCCTCAGGGTGTATGCAGAGTAATGGAACTGCTGGGTCATATATTAGTGGTTTTATTCCTTGTTTTTTAAGGAATCTCCATATTATCTTCTATAGTGGCTGTATTAGTTTACATTCCCACCAACAGTGTAAAAGGGTTCCCTTTTCTGTATACCCTCTTCGACATTTATTGTTTATAGACTTTTTGATGACCATTCTGATTGGTATAAGGTGATATGTCATTGTAGTTTGATTTGCATTTCTCTAGTAGTGAGTGAAGTTGAGCATCTCTTCATGTGTTTGTTAGATATCAACAGGTGTCCTTTGGAGAAATGTCTGTGAATCTTTTTCCCACTTTTTGATTGGGTTGTTTGTTTTTCTGGTATTGAGTTATATGAGCTGCTTGTGTATTTTGGAGATTAATCATTTGTCAGTTGTTTCATTTGCTTTTATTTTCCCCCATTCAGAGGGTTGTCTTTTTACCTTGTTTCTAGTTTGCTCTGTTGTGCAAAAAGCTTTTAAGTTTAATCAGGTCCCACTTGTTTATTTTTGTTTTTATTTCCATTACTCTAGGAGGTTGGTCATAAAGGATCTGCTTTGATTTATGTCTTCGAGTGTTCTGCCTATGTTTTCCTCTAAGAGTTTTCTATAAATTGTGTGGGCTTATCTCTGGGCTCTCTTACCTTGTTCCATAGGTCTGAATTTCTGTTTTTGTGCTAGTACCATACTGTCTTGAGGACAGTAACTTTGTAGTATAGTCTGAAGTCAAGAGGTTGATTCCTGCAGCTCCATTCTTCTTTCTGATATTTCATTGTTAGTTTATAGGAATGCAAGTGATTTCTCTGTATAGATTGCCACTCTCTATGTGTCTCCTTTGGCAGAGTTCCCACCTTTTAATTATAATGCATTAGTATATGATATTTATCTTTCTCTTTCTGGCTTACTTCACTCTGTATAAGAGGCTCTAGGTTCCCACCTTATTAGAACTGACTCAAATGCATTCCTTTTTATGGCTGGGTAATATTCCACAGTGTATATGTACCACAGTTTGTTTATCCATTCATCTGTTGATGGACACATAGGTTGTTCTAGCCATTGTAAATAGTGCTGCAGTGAACATTGGGGTACATCTGTCTTTCAATTTTGATTTCCTCAGGGTGTATGCAGAGTAATGGAACTGCTGGGTCATATATTAGTGGTTTTATTCCTTGTTTTTTAAGGAATCTCCATATTATCTTCTATAGTGGCTGTATTAGTTTACATTCCCACCAACAGTGTAAAAGGGTTCCCTTTTCTGTATACCCTCTTCGACATTTATTGTTTATAGACTTTTTGATGACCATTCTGATTGGTATAAGGTGATATGTCATTGTAGTTTGATTTGCATTTCTCTAGTAGTGAGTGAAGTTGAGCATCTCTTCATGTGTTTGTTAGATATCAACAGGTGTCCTTTGGAGAAATGTCTGTGAATCTTTTTCCCACTTTTTGATTGGGTTGTTTGTTTTTCTGGTATTGAGTTATATGAGCTGCTTGTGTATTTTGGAGATTAATCATTTGTCAGTTGTTTCATTTGCTTTTATTTTCCCCCATTCAGAGGGTTGTCTTTTTACCTTGTTTCTAGTTTGCTCTGTTGTGCAAAAAGCTTTTAAGTTTAATCAGGTCCCACTTGTTTATTTTTGTTTTTATTTCCATTACTCTAGGAGGTTGGTCATAAAGGATCTGCTTTGATTTATGTCTTCGAGTGTTCTGCCTATGTTTTCCTCTAAGAGTTTTCTATAAATTGTGTGGGCTTATCTCTGGGCTCTCTTACCTTGTTCCATAGGTCTGAATTTCTGTTTTTGTGCTAGTACCATACTGTCTTGAGGACAGTAACTTTGTAGTATAGTCTGAAGTCAAGAGGGTTGATTCCTGCAGCTCCATTCTTCTTTCTGATATTTCATTGTTAGTTTATAGGAATGCAAGTGATTTCTCTGTATAGATTTTGTATTCTGCAACTTTGATAAATTCACTGATTAGGTGTATTAATTTTCTGATAGTATCTTCAGGGTTTTCTAAGTATGGTATCGTGTCATCTGCAAACAGAGAGTTGTACTTCTCCTTTTCCAATCTGGATTGCTCTCATTGAGAGCACAGAGTCTTAGCCATTGGACCACCAGGGAAGTCTTAAGGGAATGCTTTTAGTATTTCACTATTGAGAATAATGTTTACTGTGTGCTTATCATATATAACTTTTACTATATATGTTGAGGTAAGTTCCTTCTGTTTCTTTTTTTTGAAGATTTTTTTTTTTTAAATCATCAGTGGGTGCTGAATTTTGTCAAAGGTTTCTTCTGCATCTGTTGAGATAATCATATGGTTTTTATCTTTCAGTTTGTTGATGTGGTATATCTCATTTATTTGCATATATTTAATAATCCTTGTATCCCTGGAAAAAACCCTACTTGATCTTGGTCTATGGTGTTTTTAATGTGTTGAGTTCTCTTTTGTCAGAATTTTGTTGGGATTTTTTTTTGGGGGGGTGGGGAGCAGGTTGGGGAGGGAGGGGGGCTGGTGGGCCACATCTGTTGGTCTTTCATTTATTCAGTTTCATCCATCTTTGTTCTTTGACCCGTGTGGGCCTCCCATCGCAGTGGCCTCTGTTGTCACAGAGCACCGGCTCTGGGCACATTCACTCCAGAGCTCCAGCTCGGTCATTGGACACATCGGTCCAGCTGCTCCGCGGCACATGGGATCTTCCCAGGCCAGGGATGGAACCAGCGCCCCTTGCACTGCAAGGCGGTGTCCTTACCCACTGGACCATCAGGGAAGCCCTTGTTGGGAATTTTTGCGTCCTTGTACCTCAGTGACATTAGCCTGTAATTTTCTTTTTTTTGTGATATCTTTGTCTGGTTTTTGATATCAGGGTAATAGTGGCCTCGTACAATGAGTTGGGAAGAGTTCCTTCCTTTGCCATTTTTTCAGAAAGCCTCAGGATGGGCATTAACTGCTCTCTAAATGTTTGATAGAATTGGCCTGTGAAGCCATCTGGCCCTGGACTTTTGTTTTTGGGGAGATTTTTTTTTTATCACAGTTTTGATTTCAGTGTTTATAATTGGCTTGTTCATAATTTCTATTTCTTCCTCATTCAGTATGGGAGGTTGAATTTTTCTAGGAATCTGTACATTTCATTATCCTATAGTTGCTCATAATAGTCTCTCATGGTCCTTTGTATTTCTGTGTTGTTTGTTGTGACCTCTCCTTCATTTCTGATTTTGTTAATTGGATTTTTCTCCCTTTTTATGTTGATGAGTTTACCAATGGTTTGTCAGTTTTGTTTATCTTCTCAAAAAACCACCTTTTAGATTTAATAATCTTTACCATTGTTTCCTTCCTTTCTTACTCATTTATTTCTGATCCAATCTTTATGATTTCTTTCCTTCTGCTGACTTTGCGTTAATTTTGTTCTTCTTCCAGCTGCTTTAGACGTGCAGTTTTCTATTTAATGTTTTTCTTGTTTCTTGATGTAGGATTGAATTGCTATGAACTTCCCTCTTAGAACTGCTTTTGCTGCATCCCATAGTTTTTGGGTCATCATGTTTCATTGTTTGTTTTTTAGAAATCTTTTGATTTTCCCTCTTATTTCTTCAGTAACGGGCTCGTTGTTTAGAAATGTTGTTTAGCCTCCATGTGTTTGTGTGTTTTGTGGTTTTATTCCCTGTAATTGATATCTAGTGTCATAGCATTGTTTTCAGAGAAGATGCTTGATACAGTTTCAATTTTCTTTAATTTACTGAGGCTTGATTTGTGCCTCAGGATGTGGTCTATCCTGGAGATGTTCCTTGTGCACTTGAGAAAGTATATTCTGCATTTTGATGAAAGTCTTGAAAATATCAATTAACATCTATTTGGTTTAATGTTTTATTTAAAATTTGTTTCTTACTGAATTTTCTGTTTTGATGATCTATCCATTGGTGTTAGTGGGGTTTATTACTGTGTTGCTGTTGATTACCTGCTTTAAATTCTGTTTCTTTTGATTTCGAATCATCTAACTGCTCTCTAAATGTTTGATAGCATTTTCTTGTGAAGCCATCTGGCCCTGGGCTTTTGTTTTGGGGGAGATTATTGATCATAGTTTTGATTTCAGTGTTTATAATTGGCTTGTTCATAATTTTTATTTCTTCCTCATTCAGTATGGGAGGTTGAATTTTTCTAGGAATCTGTACATTTCATTATCCTATAGTTGCTCATAATAGTCTCTCATGGTCCTTTGTATTTCTGTGTTGTTTGTTGTGACCTCTCCTTCATTTCTGATTTTGTTAATTGGATTTTTCTCCCTTTTTATGTTGATGAGTTTACCAATGGTTTGTCAGTTTTGTTTATCTTCTCAAAAAACCACCTTTTAGATTTAATAATCTTTACCATTGTTTCCTTCCTTTCTTACTCATTTATTTCTGATCCAATCTTTATGATTTCTTTCCTTCTGCTGACTTTGCGTTAATTTTGTTCTTCTTCCAGCTGCTTTAGACGTGCAGTTTTCTATTTAATGTTTTTCTTGTTTCTTGATGTAGGATTGAATTGCTATGAACTTCCCTCTTAGAACTGCTTTTGCTGCATCCCATAGTTTTTGGGTCATCATGTTTCATTGTTTGTTTTTTAGAAATCTTTTGATTTTCCCTCTTATTTCTTCAGTAACGGGCTCGTTGTTTAGAAATGTTGTTTAGCCTCCATGTGTTTGTGTGTTTTGTGGTTTTATTCCCTGTAATTGATATCTAGTGTCATAGCATTGTTTTCAGAGAAGATGCTTGATACAGTTTCAATTTTCTTTAATTTACTGAGGCTTGATTTGTGCCTCAGGATGTGGTCTATCCTGGAGATGTTCCTTGTGCACTTGAGAAAGTATATTCTGCATTTTGATGAAAGTCTTGAAAATATCAATTAACATCTATTTGGTTTAATGTTTTATTTAAAATTTGTTTCTTACTGAATTTTCTGTTTTGATGATCTATCCATTGGTGTTAGTGGGGTTTATTACTGTGTTGCTGTTGATTACCTGCTTTAAATCTGTCAGTGTTTGCCTATGTATTGAGGTGCTTCTCTGTTGCATGCATAACTATTTACAGTTGTTTTGTCTTCTTCTTGGATTGATCCCTTAATCATTATGCGGTGTCCCTCTTTACCTCTTGTAATAGTCTTTATTTTTGTTTTTTATTTTTTTTTGATTTTGGCCTCCTCTATTGATTTTTTAAATTTATTTATTTTCATCCATCTTTATTCTTTGGCCTGTGTGGGCCTCCCATTGCAGTGGCCTCTCTCCTTGCAAAGCACTGGCTCTAGGTGCATGCACTCCAGAGCACTGACTTGTGATTGGACAGACCCGGTCCAGCTGTTCCAAAACACATATGATCTTCCTGGGCCAGGGATCCAGCTGGCACCTCTTGCATGGCAAGGCAGACTCTACACCCACTGGACCACCAGGGAAGCCCAGTAGTCTTTATTTTAAAGTCTGTTTTGTCTGAAAGGAGAATTGTCATGCCAGTTTTATTTTGATTTCTATTTGCATGGAACATCTTTTTCCATCCTTTAACTTTCAGTCTGTATGTGTGTCTAGGTCTGAAGCAGGTCTTTTATAGGCAGCATATATATGGGTCCTGTTTTTGTATCCATTCAGCCAATCTGTATCTTTTGGTTAGAGTGTTTAAATCTGCTTACATTTAAAATAATTATTGATATGTATGCTCCTATTGGCATTTTCTTGTTGGATTTGCTTCTGTAGGTCTTCCCTTTCTTTGTGTTTAGTGCCTGTGTAAGTCCCTTTAGCATTTTTGAAAAGTTGGTTTGTTGGTACCACATTCTCTTAACTTTTGCTTATCTATGAGGCTAGATTTGTGCCTCAGGATGTGGTCTATCCTGGAGATGTTCCTTGTGCACTTGAGAAAGTATATTCTGCATTTTGATGAAAGTCTTGAAAATATCAATTAACATCTATTTGGTTTAATGTTTTATTTAAAATTTGTTTCTTACTGAATTTTCTGTTTTGATGATCTATCCATTGGTGTTAGTGGGGTTTATTACTGTGTTGCTGTTGATTACCTGCTTTAAATCTGTCAGTGTTTGCCTATGTATTGAGGTGCTTCTCTGTTGCATGCATAACTATTTACAGTTGTTTTGTCTTCTTCTTGGATTGATCCCTTAATCATTATGCGGTGTCCCTCTTTACCTCTTGTAATAGTCTTTATTTTTGTTTTTTATTTTTTTTTGATTTTGGCCTCCTCTATTGATTTTTTAAATTTATTTATTTTCATCCATCTTTATTCTTTGGCCTGTGTGGGCCTCCCATTGCAGTGGCCTCTCTCCTTGCAAAGCACTGGCTCTAGGTGCATGCACTCCAGAGCACTGACTTGTGATTGGACAGACCCGGTCCAGCTGTTCCAAAACACATATGATCTTCCTGGGCCAGGGATCCAGCTGGCACCTCTTGCATGGCAAGGCAGACTCTACACCCACTGGACCACCAGGGAAGCCCAGTAGTCTTTATTTTAAAGTCTGTTTTGTCTGAAAGGAGAATTGTCATGCCAGTTTTATTTTGATTTCTATTTGCATGGAACATCTTTTTCCATCCTTTAACTTTCAGTCTGTATGTGTGTCTAGGTCTGAAGCAGGTCTTTTATAGGCAGCATATATATGGGTCCTGTTTTTGTATCCATTCAGCCAATCTGTATCTTTTGGTTAGAGTGTTTAAATCTGCTTACATTTAAAATAATTATTGATATGTATGCTCCTATTGGCATTTTCTTGTTGGATTTGCTTCTGTAGGTCTTCCCTTTCTTTGTGTTTAGTGCCTGTGTAAGTCCCTTTAGCATTTTTTGAAAAGTTGGTTTGTTGGTACCACATTCTCTTAACTTTTGCTTATCTATGAAGCTTTTGATTTGATTTCTCCGTCAATTTTGAATGAGATCCTTGCTGAGTAGAGTAATCTTGGTTGTAGGTTTTCTTCTTTCAGTACTTTTAACTGCATCCTGCCTATCGTGCATAGTTTCTGCTGAAAGCCTCTGCAGTAAGTTTTATGGGTTTTCCCCTGTCTGTTATTTGCTGCTTTTTCCTTAATGCTTTTAATATTCTTTCTTTGCATTTGATCTCTTATTTGCTTGATTAGTATGTATCTCAGTGTGTTTTTTCTTGGATTTATTCTGTATGTGACACTCTGTTCTTCTTGGGCTTGATAGACTATTTCCTTTCCTATGTCAGGGAAGTTTTCAACTGTAATCTCTTCAGAAATCTTCATAGTGACTTTCTTTTTCTCTTGTTCCTCTGGGACTACTATACTTTGTATGTTGGTGCATTTAATATTGTCCCAAAGGTCCCTGAGCCCATCATCAGTTCCTTTCCTTGTTTTGCTTTTATTCTGCTCTTTTGCAGTTATTTCCACCATTCTGTCTTCCTACTCACTTATCCTTCTGCCTTAGTTTTCTGCTATTGGTTCCTTCTAGAATATTTTTAATTTCAGCAGTTGTGTTATTCATCTCTGTTTGCTTATTCTTTACTTTTTCTATGTCCTTGTTAATTGTTTCTTTCATTTTGTCCATTCTATTTTCAAGTCTTTGGAACATCTTTACTATCATTATTCTGAATTCTTTTCAGGTAATTTACTTATTTCCTCTTCTTTTATTTGGTCTTATGCATTTGTACCTTGTTACTTTATTTGTGCTATAGTTCTCTGTCTTTTTTTTTTTCTTTTTTCTTAACTTGATATGTATGCTCCTATTGGCATTTTCTTGTTGGATTTGCTTCTGTAGGTCTTCCCTTTCTTTGTGTTTAGTGCCTGTGTAAGTCCCTTTAGCATTTTTTGAAAAGTTGGTTTGTTGGTACCACATTCTCTTAACTTTTGCTTATCTATGAAGCTTTTGATTTGATTTCTCCGTCAATTTTGAATGAGATCCTTGCTGAGTAGAGTAATCTTGGTTGTAGGTTTTCTTCTTTCAGTACTTTTAACTGCATCCTGCCTATCGTGCATAGTTTCTGCTGAAAGCCTCTGCAGTAAGTTTTATGGGTTTTCCCCTGTCTGTTATTTGCTGCTTTTTCCTTAATGCTTTTAATATTCTTTCTTTGCATTTGATCTCTTATTTGCTTGATTAGTATGTATCTCAGTGTGTTTTTTCTTGGATTTATTCTGTATGTGACACTCTGTTCTTCTTGGGCTTGATAGACTATTTCCTTTCCTATGTCAGGGAAGTTTTCAACTGTAATCTCTTCAGAAATCTTCATAGTGACTTTCTTTTTCTCTTGTTCCTCTGGGACTACTATACTTTGTATGTTGGTGCATTTAATATTGTCCCAAAGGTCCCTGAGCCCATCATCAGTTCCTTTCCTTGTTTTGCTTTTATTCTGCTCTTTTGCAGTTATTTCCACCATTCTGTCTTCCTACTCACTTATCCTTCTGCCTTAGTTTTCTGCTATTGGTTCCTTCTAGAATATTTTTAATTTCAGCAGTTGTGTTATTCATCTCTGTTTGCTTATTCTTTACTTTTTCTATGTCCTTGTTAATTGTTTCTTTCATTTTGTCCATTCTATTTTCAAGTCTTTGGAACATCTTTACTATCATTATTCTGAATTCTTTTCAGGTAATTTACTTATTTCCTCTTCTTTTATTTGGTCTTATGCATTTGTACCTTGTTACTTTATTTGTGCTATAGTTCTCTGTCTTTTTTTTTTTCTTTTTTCTTAACTTGTTCTGTTTAATGTCTCCTTTCCTAGGCTTTAGGGTTGTATTCCTTCTTTCTTCTGGTTTTCGCCCTTGGAGGGAAAGGTTGATTCAGTGGTTTGTGTTGGCTTATTGTTAGGGATGCTTATGCCTTTGTGTGGGTAAAAGATCTGGCAGGTAATTACACAAATAATGGGACGTATACACACATTTACACATACACATATATAGCTAAAGTATTCCAAAGAGAAAAGAATATAGGAGATAGACTTGGCGAGTAAAAGGAACCAAAAATTATATTGGCCAATGAAATGCAGAGCTACTTATCACTCAGTTTTGAGAACTGAGCCCAAGCAGAGTGCCAACTGGGGAATATAGCAGAGAGAATACAGCAACTCAGCTTATCTGATGAAAATAGAAAGAGTAGGGGCTTCCCCTGGTGGTCCAGTGGGTAAGGACACTGCCTTGCAGTGCAAGGGGCGCCATTTCGAGCCCTGGCCTGGGAAGATCCCACGTGCCGCAGAGCGGCTAGACCGATGTGTCCAATCACCGAGCCGGAGCTCTGGAACGCATGTGCCCAGAGTCGGAGCTCTGCAACGACAGACGCCACCGCGATGGGAGGCCTACAGGAGCAAAAGAACGAAGACGGACGAAAACAGAGAAATGAAAGACCAACAGAAGTGGCTCACTCGCTCCCCTCCCTCCCCAACCTGACCCCCGCCCTAAATTAATAAATAAATAAATCTTAAAAAAAAAAATAGAGTAAAAAAGAAAAAGTAGGGAAAAAAAGAGTACAGGGAGGGAAAAGAGAAAAGGCAGGAGTGGAAGAGGAGGTAGATGAAAAATATATGGGCAAAGGTAAATAGATATTGTGAAAGAGTTTTATATATCAGGAATACTTATAGCAGGAAAAGGTAGATCAAACAGTCATGCAGAACAGAAACAAATTAAAAAAATAAAAACAAAACAAAAAAACAGGAAATGAAAGGCAAGCAAAGAGAAAATTCTTAAGAAGAAAAATTTTTTTTCTCTTTTCTGTTTTAACAAGAAAAAAAGAGAATAACTCCAGAGCACTGCAAAAGGAAGTAGAAATATGTAGGTGGAGTAAACAGTGTGATTTAAAAGTGACAGAAAAAAAATTGTTCTCAAAGTTGTAGGGCTTCTTAGTTGTGGAGTCTGCCCCCGTTGTTGGGTTTGGGTTGTTGTCTTCTGGTTGTGTCCTAGTTGGGGAGACTCATACCTGTGTTCTGGTTGGTGGAACTGGGTCTTATCTCTCTGTAGGGCAGCATATTGTCCGGTAGTGGGTTTGGGAGTGTCGAGGGGTTCAGTAGGACGTTGGGCAGTCCCCTTGACTTTGGCAGTGACCGACGTGTCTATTTCTGCAATCCAAGTGGCCCTCTCCGCACATCTTCACTGCCGCCAGCCTCCTATTTGTCCCTGGAATCTTTGTTGGAGCCTTGACTTCTTGGTGCTGCCCTGAGCTACAGGCCAAATTTTGTTAAGCAGGGCTTATGTGACTCTTTTTTCATCTCCCTGACCCTGTCCTCTGCTCCAGGGGCTTGTGTTTGCCTCTTAAGGCTCCCTGAACCCACCCTCAGTACACAGTGGGGCTAGGTATCCTAGGTCTGCCTTCTGCACCAGCCTCCCACTTGCCTCTGGACTCTTGGCAGGCACTTTGCTCCCAGTCCTTCTGTGTATCCTGGGCCTGCTCTTTGCACCAGTGGGTTTGTGCCAGTTCTTCTCAGTGCTGTGGGATAGATGCTTGCTGCTCTCATTTTCCCAGGCCCTGCCTCTGTGCCACGGGGCTTAATGTGATTCACTACAGGGCACCCCAGGCCCGCTGTCTGGTCAGGACTGACTTCTGTGAGCTGCTTTTCAGCTGAGAGGTGCAGCTTTCTCCTCTAGGTCTCTGATTTGCCTGGCTCTCCGAGATTCTGCAACTCTTCCTTGGTCTCACTTGTGAAGAGCTTCTTATATATCAGGAATACTTATAGCAGGAAAAGGTAGATCAAACAGTCATGCAGAACAGAAACAAATTAAAAAAATAAAAACAAAACAAAAAAACAGGAAATGAAAGGCAAGCAAAGAGAAAATTCTTAAGAAGAAAAATTTTTTTTCTCTTTTCTGTTTTAACAAGAAAAAAAGAGAATAACTCCAGAGCACTGCAAAAGGAAGTAGAAATATGTAGGTGGAGTAAACAGTGTGATTTAAAAGTGACAGAAAAAAAATTGTTCTCAAAGTTGTAGGGCTTCTTAGTTGTGGAGTCTGCCCCCGTTGTTGGGTTTGGGTTGTTGTCTTCTGGTTGTGTCCTAGTTGGGGAGACTCATACCTGTGTTCTGGTTGGTGGAACTGGGTCTTATCTCTCTGTAGGGCAGCATATTGTCCGGTAGTGGGTTTGGGAGTGTCGAGGGGTTCAGTAGGACGTTGGGCAGTCCCCTTGACTTTGGCAGTGCCCGGGACGTGTCTATTTCTGCAATCCAAGTGGCCCTCTCCGCACATCTTCACTGCCGCCAGCCTCCTATTTGTCCCTGGAATCTTTGTTGGAGCCTTGACTTCTTGGTGCTGCCCTGAGCTACAGGCCAAATTTTGTTAAGCAGGGCTTATGTGACTCTTTTTTCATCTCCCTGACCCTGTCCTCTGCTCCAGGGGCTTGTGTTTGCCTCTTAAGGCTCCCTGAACCCACCCTCAGTACACAGTGGGGCTAGGTATCCTAGGTCTGCCTTCTGCACCAGCCTCCCACTTGCCTCTGGACTCTTGGCAGGCACTTTGCTCCCAGTCCTTCTGTGTATCCTGGGCCTGCTCTTTGCACCAGTGGGTTTGTGCCAGTTCTTCTCAGTGCTGTGGGATAGATGCTTGCTGCTCTCATTTTCCCAGGCCCTGCCTCTGTGCCACGGGGCTTAATGTGATTCACTACAGGGCACCCCAGGCCCGCTGTCTGGTCAGGACTGACTTCTGTGAGCTGCTTTTCAGCTGAGAGGTGCAGCTTTCTCCTCTAGGTCTCTGATTTGCCTGGCTCTCCGAGATTCTGCAACTCTTCCTTGGTCTCACTTGTGAAGAGCTTCCCGAGGCACAGAATCTCTTCCTCCGTCATGACTCCCTCCCTCCCTTGGGGTACACGCTTCTGTCTCTCAGTTCTCCATCTCTTCTTTTCCCTTTTAATGTCTCTTTCCTTTTCCTACCTCATTCCAGGGAGCCCAGCTTACCCCCCTGGAGGCCTAGGGACTGGCTTGTAGGAGTTGTTCCGTATCTTGATGAGGTTTTCATGTTTTTGTGGGGGTGCTGGCAATCACCGTATCTTACTTGCTGTCTTCCCAGAAGCTCGCCTATTTTGTGTTTTTAAAATTTTGTTTTCTTTTACTTTGGACTTTCTCTCTTTTTAAAAATATCTTCATGGACTCATAGGTCTTTATATACTTGAATTACTTGTTTTTATTATTCATTTTCATGCTTGCAAACCTTTGGCCTTGGATGCCCTTTGTTGCTCTGTGCCCTTTTGACAGGACTCTTTTAAGATTTTTTTTTTTATTTTGGCTGCTTTTATTGTTTTTTTTTAAATTTATTTATTTTCATCCATCTTTATTCTTTGACCTGTGTGGGCCTCCCATTGTAGTGGCCTCTCTCTTTGTAGAGCACTGGCTCTGGATGCATGCACTCCACAGCGCTGGCTCATAATTGGACACACCAGTCCAGCTGCTACGCGGCATGTGGGATCTTCCCGGGCCAGGGATCAAACTGATGTCCCTGGCACTGCAAAGCGAACTCTTTACCCACTGGACCACCAGGGAAGCCCTGGCAAGACTCTCTGGTAGCTCCCTTGCTTTTTGTCAGAACCAAATGTTACAGGCTAGTGATGGTGAATTTTATGTGTCTACTTGACTGGGCCATGGCGTGCCTGGATATTTGGTCAGACATTTGTTTGGGGGTGAGATTAACATTTAACTTAGTAGACTGAGTAAAGCAGATTTTCACTAGTGTGTGTAGGCTTCATGCAATCAGTGAAGGCCTGAATAGAACAAAAAGACCAAGTGAGGAAATTGCTCCTTCCTGATTGCCTTCCTGCTGGGATATTAGCATTTTTCCTGTCTTCACGCTTGGACTGAAGCATCAGCTTAGAGTCTCAAGCCTGCTAGCCTTCTGACAGAAACTACACCACTGGTTCTCAGGCCTTTGGACTAAGCATGGAACTAAACCAACTGGCTATCTTTGGTTTCCAGCTTTCAACTCACCCTGCAGGTTTTGGGACTTGCCGGCTTCCATAACTGCTTGAGCTGATTCGTTATTATAGTGTTTCCATTTCTCTGCAAAACCCCAATACAAGACCATCTTAGAAATTCCTTGCTTCACACCTGGAATTGGCCATTGTACCAAGGAGTTCTGTTATCATTTAGGTGGAAATATTTAGAGACAGGTTGGGTTTAGATATGCTCATTATTCTTGGGTATTAGATATGCTTATTATTATACTGGTTCCAGGTCTTTTCATCAGACAGAACTTGGAAGTAGGCATATTTTTACCTTTTTGAGATAAAGCTAGGTTTATAGAATACTTTCAAAGTAGTATAAAAAAATCCTGTATGCCCTTGACCAGACTTCCCTTTATGTTAATGTCCAACATAATCATAGGACAACTATCAAAATGAAGAAATTAGGCTTGGCACAGTACTGTTAACTGTGAGCATTATTCAAATTTCATCAGTTTTTCCACTAACATCTTTTTTCTGTTCCAAGGACCACAAATTGCATTTAGATGTCTCCGCTGATCTTAGTCTGCTCCATTCTATGAGAGTTCCTCCCTTTTTCCTGTCTTTCCTGACCTTGACTATTTTGAATACTATAGTTCATTTATTATGTTTTCCATTGTTGTATAACAAATTACCACCAATTTTGCAGCTTAAAACAACACCCTCACATTTTCTGTGGATCACAAGTTCAGGCGTGGTGTAGCTGTGTCTCTCCCCTTTCCTTATTTGTAATTGCATTTTCCCAACAAAAGGAATGCTGGCTCTCGTTATCTGTAATGTATTTACTTATTCTTTTGACTCTAGAATATGGATAGTTTCAGAATTGCTAGCCTGCACCCTTGTGAACAACAGCTGTACTTACCATAGTTTATCTAGATTTGGATGCTGTGCTAGGTGCCTTGTTGACTCAGTTGGTAGTGCTTCAATCTCATAGACTTGGGTATAGTTCTTTGTGTCTTAAGCTTTGTAATAACTAGTCAGAAACTTTTTTTAAAAAGTCATTTAGGTCCACTCCCTACCTATCTCCTTCACTGTGGTTATTTGATTGATTTTTGTTTGTTTTGTGACTTTTTAATACAGTTAATTTGTTACAGTCAGCATTCCATTTTTCTCCCCACCTCTGATACTGGTTTGTTTGTTTTTTAATTTTGGGCCTCTTTTCATTGATGTTTTTTATCCATTTATTTTCATCCATCTTTACTCTTTGGCCTGTGTGGGCCTCCCATCACAGCGGCCTCTCTTGTTGCAGAGAACCAACTCTGGTTGGATGTGCTCCAGAGTGCTGGCTCATAATTGGACACACCAGTCCAGCTGCTCTGTGGCACGTAGGATCTTCCCGAGCCAGGGATTGAACTGATGTCCCTGGCACTGCAAGGTGGACTCTTTACCCACTGGACCACGAGGGAAACCCTGGGTTTTTTTTTTAATGTTGAACTAATTCTGTATCTTGAGAAGGTGCCCCCAGACAATTTCTTCCAATGGGTACATCTGCAACTGTACTGTGATATCAAATCCTGGAAAGTGACATTGCTACATTATGCTTATGTACTTCTGTGTCATTTTATCATAGCTGCACATGTATGCACCCACCACCTCATTCAAGATACAGAGCTGTTCCATCACCACTGGGACCTCATTCATGATACCCCCTTAGAGTCACATGCTTCCTTCAACCCCCACTATACCTGACAATCCCTAATTTTTTTCCATCTTTATAATTTTGTTATTTCAAGACTGTCATTAAGGGGCTTCCCTGGTGGTCCAGTGGTTAAAGAGTCTGCCTTGAAGTGCGGGGGGCACTGGTTTGATCCCTGGCCCGGGAGGATCACATGTGCTGCTGAGTGGGCTGCATGGGTGTGTCCAATGGTGAGCCAGCGCACTGGAGCACATGCACCTGGAGCCAGTGATTTGCAGCAAAAGGGGCCACTGCAGTTGGAGGCCCACACATGCCAAATAATAAAACATGGATGAGGAAGAATTATAAACAAAAGGAGCATGACAGGAAAAAAGAAAAAAATGTCATAAAAAAAGAATGTTATGTAAAACAGTTGTGTGTGATTCCACACATATGTGGAATCATATGTCTGTCACCTTTGGAAAAGGCTTTTTCCACTCCACATAATGCTCTTGAGATTCATTCAAGTTGTTGGATTTGTCAGTAGTTTATTCCCTCTTATTATATTAAGGAGTAGTACATGGTATGGAGGTACTAGTTGATCTCTTTTAAGTTTGCATATTATAGAATTCATTCTGTGCAGTTCTGTGGATGTACAGTTCTGTGGACTTTGGCAAATGTTATAATTCCTGTTTCCACCATTACAGCGCCATACAAAGTTTTCCATCACGTGAAAAGTCCCTTCCTACTGCCTCTTCATAGTCAACCAGTCATACTCCCCCACCCCCAGTCCCTGGAAATCATTGATTTCTTTTTTGTCCAATAAGTTTATCTTTTCTATAGTATCATGTGTCACCTTTTGGGTCTCACTTTTTTAACTTAGCAAAACAAATTTAAGAGTTTGTTGCATGAACCATTCATTTTAATTGCTGAATGCTATAATAGTATTCTGGCTTCCCAAGTGGCTCAGTGGTAAAGAATCCACCTGCTAGTACAGGCGATGCAAGAGATGTGGGTTTGATCCCTGGGTTGGAAAGATCTCCTGATGGGGGAAATGGCAGCCCCCTCCAGTATTCTTGCCTGGACTATTCCATGGACAGAAGGGTCAGACAGGCTGCAGTCCATGGGGTCACAAAAGAGTCAGAAATGACTGAGTGACTGACCCCTATAACCCTATAGTAGTGTTCTTTCATATGGATGTACTACAGTTTGTCAATTCACAGGTCAAAGGAAATCTGAGTTGTTTCCAGTTTAGGGCTAATATGAATAAAACTGAATATAAACTTTGTATGAAAGTTAATTTTTATTTTTCTTGGATAGATACCTGAGAATAAAATGGTTGGGTCATATAGTATATGTAAGTTTCATTTTATAAGAAACCGCCAAATCATTTCTGAGACTCACTGCAGTGCTTTGCATTTCCTTAAGTAATGTATAAAATTCTAGCTGCTTTGTGTCCTCAACAATATTTGCTGTTGCTTTCTGTTCATTGAAATTTTATTGAGGTAATAATAGATTTATATATTCATATAGATAATTATAGATGCATATGCAGTTGTAAGAAATAATATAGAAAGATCCTATTATTTATACTGAGAAAGTCAGCCTCTTATTATATTAAGGAGTAGTACATGGTATGGAGGTACTAGTTGATCTCTTTTAAGTTTGCATATTATAGAATTCATTCTGTGCAGTTCTGTGGATGTACAGTTCTGTGGACTTTGGCAAATGTTATAATTCCTGTTTCCACCATTACAGCGCCATACAAAGTTTTCCATCACGTGAAAAGTCCCTTCCTACTGCCTCTTCATAGTCAACCAGTCATACTCCCCCACCCCCAGTCCCTGGAAATCATTGATTTCTTTTTTGTCCAATAAGTTTATCTTTTCTATAGTATCATGTGTCACCTTTTGGGTCTCACTTTTTTAACTTAGCAAAACAAATTTAAGAGTTTGTTGCATGAACCATTCATTTTAATTGCTGAATGCTATAATAGTATTCTGGCTTCCCAAGTGGCTCAGTGGTAAAGAATCCACCTGCTAGTACAGGCGATGCAAGAGATGTGGGTTTGATCCCTGGGTTGGAAAGATCTCCTGATGGGGGAAATGGCAGCCCCCTCCAGTATTCTTGCCTGGACTATTCCATGGACAGAAGGGTCAGACAGGCTGCAGTCCATGGGGTCACAAAAGAGTCAGAAATGACTGAGTGACTGACCCCTATAACCCTATAGTAGTGTTCTTTCATATGGATGTACTACAGTTTGTCAATTCACAGGTCAAAGGAAATCTGAGTTGTTTCCAGTTTAGGGCTAATATGAATAAAACTGAATATAAACTTTGTATGAAAGTTAATTTTTATTTTTCTTGGATAGATACCTGAGAATAAAATGGTTGGGTCATATAGTATATGTAAGTTTCATTTTATAAGAAACCGCCAAATCATTTCTGAGACTCACTGCAGTGCTTTGCATTTCCTTAAGTAATGTATAAAATTCTAGCTGCTTTGTGTCCTCAACAATATTTGCTGTTGCTTTCTGTTCATTGAAATTTTATTGAGGTAATAATAGATTTATATATTCATATAGATAATTATAGATGCATATGCAGTTGTAAGAAATAATATAGAAAGATCCTATATATCCTTTACCCAGTTTCTCCCAGTGGTACATCTTGCAAAAGTATAGTACAGTATCACAAGCAAGATATCAACAATGATGCATTCCACCAGTCTTGTTCAGATTTCCCCTGTTTTACTTTGTGTATTTGTTTAGTTCTATATGGTTCATAATATGTGTAGCTTTGTAGATACAATACCACAACCAAGATCCAGAAGAGTTCCATGATCCTGCAGATCCTACATTATGTCCTTTTATAAGCATACCCATCTCGTTCTCGTCTAGCCCTAACCTCACCCCTGAGACTAGCAGTCACTAATATGTTGTCCATTTCTTTTATTTTGTCACTTAAAGAATGTTCCATGTACAATTCATCAATAAAAAAGACAAAAAAAAATTAATGAGCAAAGAATTTCAATAACTGTTTCTCCAAAGAAGGTATACAAGTGAGCAATCAACCTGAAAAACTATGCTCAGCATCATTAGTCACTAGGGAGATGCAAATCAAAACCACAGTGAGATCCCACTTGAGACCCATGAGGACTGCTACGTTTGGGGGAGAAAAGGAAAATAAGCGTTGGAACCCTTGTACATTGTGGATGGAAATGTAAAATGGTGTAACGACTGTACAAAATAGTAGTTTTGGTAGTTCCTCAAAAAGTTAAACATAAAAATAGTTACTGTATTATACAGCAGTTCCACTCCTAAGCATATGACCAGGATAATGGATGTACTACAGTTTGTCAATTCACAGGTCAAAGGAAATCTGAGTTGTTTCCAGTTTAGGGCTAATATGAATAAAACTGAATATAAACTTTGTATGAAAGTTAATTTTTATTTTTCTTGGATAGATACCTGAGAATAAAATGGTTGGGTCATATAGTATATGTAAGTTTCATTTTATAAGAAACCGCCAAATCATTTCTGAGACTCACTGCAGTGCTTTGCATTTCCTTAAGTAATGTATAAAATTCTAGCTGCTTTGTGTCCTCAACAATATTTGCTGTTGCTTTCTGTTCATTGAAATTTTATTGAGGTAATAATAGATTTATATATTCATATAGATAATTATAGATGCATATGCAGTTGTAAGAAATAATATAGAAAGATCCTATATATCCTTTACCCAGTTTCTCCCAGTGGTACATCTTGCAAAAGTATAGTACAGTATCACAAGCAAGATATCAACAATGATGCATTCCACCAGTCTTGTTCAGATTTCCCCTGTTTTACTTTGTGTATTTGTTTAGTTCTATATGGTTCATAATATGTGTAGCTTTGTAGATACAATACCACAACCAAGATCCAGAAGAGTTCCATGATCCTGCAGATCCTACATTATGTCCTTTTATAAGCATACCCATCTCGTTCTCGTCTAGCCCTAACCTCACCCCTGAGACTAGCAGTCACTAATATGTTGTCCATTTCTTTTATTTTGTCACTTAAAGAATGTTCCATGTACAATTCATCAATAAAAAAGACAAAAAAAAAATTAATGAGCAAAGAATTTCAATAACTGTTTCTCCAAAGAAGGTATACAAGTGAGCAATCAACCTGAAAAACTATGCTCAGCATCATTAGTCACTAGGGAGATGCAAATCAAAACCACAGTGAGATCCCACTTGAGACCCATGAGGACTGCTACGTTTGGGGGAGAAAAGGAAAATAAGCGTTGGAACCCTTGTACATTGTGGATGGAAATGTAAAATGGTGTAACGACTGTACAAAATAGTAGTTTTGGTAGTTCCTCAAAAAGTTAAACATAAAAATAGTTACTGTATTATACAGCAGTTCCACTCCTAAGCATATGACCAGGATAATTGAAAATATATGTTCACACAAAAGCTTCTACACAGGTGTTCATATAGCAGCATTCTTTGTGATAGCCAGATAAGTAGAAACCTAAATACTCATCAGCTTTGAATGAATAGACAATATGTGTTGCATCTCTACAGTAGAATATTATACAGCTGTAAAAAGGTATGAATTACTCATGTGTACTGCAGTGTGGGTGAACCTTGAAATGAAAGAAGCCAAACACAAAAAACCATGTATCACATAATTTCATTTAAATGAAATACCTAGAATAGGTAAATTCCTACAGAAATAGGTAAATTCCTATAGAAAACAGATTAGTGGTTGAGGGGTAAAGGAAATGGTGGCTGCTAACAGCTGTGGGAGTTCTTTCGGATATGATAAAAATATTCCTTAATGTTGAAAGCTTACATCCACACAAAAACCTGCACACGGGTATTTATAGCAGGTTCATTTATATTGGGCAAAACTTAGAAGCAACTGAGATGTCCTTCAGTAGGTGAATGGAGAAATAATGCAGAAAATATAATGTTATTTGGTGATAAAAGAAATGAGCTATCAAGTCATGAAAAGACATGGAAAACCTTAAATGTGTATTACTAAGTGAAAGAAGCTAATCTGAAAAGGCACACGGTTTCAACTATATGACATTCTAGAAAAGGAAACAGTGGGATAGTAAACAATCGGTGGTTGCCAGGAGCTTTGAAGTGGGAGGGAGGAGTAAGCTGAGCAGAGGATTTTGCTGTGAAACTATCGGGGGGCGTTTGCTCAGGAGCTTAGTGGGAGGGTAGATGCCAAAGAAGTTATCCCCAAGGTGAGCAATCAACCTGAAAAACTATGCTCAGCATCATTAGTCACTAGGGAGATGCAAATCAAAACCACAGTGAGATCCCACTTGAGACCCATGAGGACTGCTACGTTTGGGGGAGAAAAGGAAAATAAGCGTTGGAACCCTTGTACATTGTGGATGGAAATGTAAAATGGTGTAACGACTGTACAAAATAGTAGTTTTGGTAGTTCCTCAAAAAGTTAAACATAAAAATAGTTACTGTATTATACAGCAGTTCCACTCCTAAGCATATGACCAGGATAATTGAAAATATATGTTCACACAAAAGCTTCTACACAGGTGTTCATATAGCAGCATTCTTTGTGATAGCCAGATAAGTAGAAACCTAAATACTCATCAGCTTTGAATGAATAGACAATATGTGTTGCATCTCTACAGTAGAATATTATACAGCTGTAAAAAGGTATGAATTACTCATGTGTACTGCAGTGTGGGTGAACCTTGAAATGAAAGAAGCCAAACACAAAAAACCATGTATCACATAATTTCATTTAAATGAAATACCTAGAATAGGTAAATTCCTACAGAAATAGGTAAATTCCTATAGAAAACAGATTAGTGGTTGAGGGGTAAAGGAAATGGTGGCTGCTAACAGCTGTGGGAGTTCTTTCGGGTATGATAAAAATATTCCTTAATGTTGAAAGCTTACATCCACACAAAAACCTGCACACGGGTATTTATAGCAGGTTCATTTATATTGGGCAAAACTTAGAAGCAACTGAGATGTCCTTCAGTAGGTGAATGGAGAAATAATGCAGAAAATATAATGTTATTTGGTGATAAAAGAAATGAGCTATCAAGTCATGAAAAGACATGGAAAACCTTAAATGTGTATTACTAAGTGAAAGAAGCTAATCTGAAAAGGCACACGGTTTCAACTATATGACATTCTAGAAAAGACGAAACAGTGGGATAGTAAACAATCGGTGGTTGCCAGGAGCTTTGAAGTGGGAGGGAGGAGTAAGCTGAGCAGAGGATTTTCGGGCTGTGAAACTACTCTGTATGATAGTGTAATGGTAGATACATGCCATTATACATTGTTCATACTCGTAGAGTGTACAGCATGTAGCTGAACCGCAGGGTGAACTGTGAGCCTCAGGTGGTGGTGTGTCGATGTAGCCAATCTCCCCTCTGGTGGGGATGTTGCTAGTGGGGGCTTGACGTGTGTGTGGAAGGAGTGTTAATGGGAACTCTGTCGCAGTTTTGCTGTGAACTCGAAAGAGCTCCAAATAGTCTATTTTTCAAAAGTTCTGGAACTAGATAGTGGTACTGGATGCACAACATTGTGAATATACTAAAAAAAAATACTTGCTGAGTCGTGAATTGTGAAATGCAGATTTTATGCTATGTGAGTTATATTTCAGCTTCAAGATAGAACATGTTATAAGAACATTATATATAAATAGGTCAAACAGTATACTACCTTTTGAGATTGGATTTTTTACTTGGTATAATTTCTAGAGATTCAGGAAAATTGTAGCTTGTTTTAATGCTCATTCCTTTTTGTTGCTGAGCAGTATCCCATAGTATGAATATTTATTTGACCGTTCATCTATTAAAGGATGTCTGGGTATTTTCAGTTGGCTATTTTGAATAAATCTGCTATAAACATTTGGGAGCAGGGTTTTTTTTTTTTTTTTTTAATAAACATGTTTCCATTTCTCTGGAATAAATGCTAAAGAATACAACTCTGGGGTTGTAATTGTATGTTAGCTTTGTAACGAACTATGATACGATTTTTCAGAGTGGCTGTACCTTTTCACACTTGCACTCAGCAATATATGAGTTATGTAGGTTCTCACTAGCATTTGATTTTGTTACTATTTATTTTATCCATTCCAGTATGTATTGCTGGAGAAGGAAGTGACAACCCACTCCAGTATTCTTGTCTGGGAAACTCCATGGATAGAGGAGCCTGGTGGGCTACATGCCATGGGGTCACAAAGAGTTGGACATGACTTAGAGACTAAATGGTATGTATTATAGTGATATATCATTGTATTTTTTTTTTTTTAAAGATTTATTTATTTATTTATTTTGGTCGGGGTTCGGGTTGGGGAGGGAGGGGAGTGGACAGGCCACTTCTATTGGTCTTTCATTTCTCTGTTTTCATCCGTCTTTGTTCTTTGGCTCCTGTGGGCCTCCCATCGCGGTGGCCTCTCTCGTTAGAGCGCCGGCTCTGGGCGCATGCGCTCCAGAGCTCCGGCTCGGTAATTGGACACATCAGTCCAGCCGCTCCGCGGCATGTGGGATCTTCCCAGGCCAGGGATCGAACCGACGGCCGTTGCACTGCAAGGCGGTGTCCTTACCCACTGGACCACCAGGGGAAGCCCTCATTGTAGTTTTAACTTGAATTTCCTGATGTCTGATAATATTGAAAATCTTTATATGCTTGCCATGCTTAGTTGCTCAGTTGTAACAGACTCTTTTGCAGCCCTGTGGACTGTAGCCACCAGGCTCCTCTGTTCATGGGATTTCCCAGACAGAATCCTGGGGTGGGTTGCCATTTCCTTCTCCAGAGGATCCTCCCTACCCAGGGATCAAACGTGTGTTACCAGTATTAGCTGGCAGACTCTTTACCATTGAGCCACCAGGAAGCCCCTTTTATGTGCATATTTTTTCCTAAATAGAGCATTTAACCAAGTCTTTAGATCTTTCCACCATTTTATAGGAAATACAAAAGAAAAACAAGTGATAGCTTGGAGAAGCTTTAAAAGAAAAAACCAATGTCTTTTCTGGAATAAATGCTAAAGAATACAACTCTGGGGTTGTAATTGTATGTTAGCTTTGTAACGAACTATGATACGATTTTTCAGAGTGGCTGTACCTTTTCACACTTGCACTCAGCAATATATGAGTTATGTAGGTTCTCACTAGCATTTGATTTTGTTACTATTTATTTTATCCATTCCAGTATGTATTGCTGGAGAAGGAAGTGACAACCCACTCCAGTATTCTTGTCTGGGAAACTCCATGGATAGAGGAGCCTGGTGGGCTACATGCCATGGGGTCACAAAGAGTTGGACATGACTTAGAGACTAAATGGTATGTATTATAGTGATATATCATTGTATTTTTTTTTTTTTAAAGATTTATTTATTTATTTATTTTGGTCGGGGTTCGGGTTGGGGAGGGAGGGGAGTGGACAGGCCACTTCTATTGGTCTTTCATTTCTCTGTTTTCATCCGTCTTTGTTCTTTGGCTCCTGTGGGCCTCCCATCGCGGTGGCCTCTGTCGTTGTAGAGCGCCGGCTCTGGGCGCATGCGCTCCAGAGCTCCGGCTCGGTAATTGGACACATCAGTCCAGCCGCTCCGCGGCATGTGGGATCTTCCCAGGCCAGGGATCGAACCGACGCCCCTTGCACTGCAAGGCGGTGTCCTTACCCACTGGACCACCAGGGGAAGCCCTCATTGTAGTTTTAACTTGAATTTCCTGATGTCTGATAATATTGAAAATCTTTTTATATGCTTGCCATGCTTAGTTGCTCAGTTGTAACAGACTCTTTTGCAGCCCTGTGGACTGTAGCCACCAGGCTCCTCTGTTCATGGGATTTCCCAGACAGAATCCTGGGGTGGGTTGCCATTTCCTTCTCCAGAGGATCCTCCCTACCCAGGGATCAAACGTGTGTTACCAGTATTAGCTGGCAGACTCTTTACCATTGAGCCACCAGGAAGCCCCTTTTATGTGCATATTTTTTCCTAAATAGAGCATTTAACCAAGTCTTTAGATCTTTCCACCATTTTATAGGAAATACAAAAGAAAAACAAGTGATAGCTTGGAGAAGCAGAGAGTTATATTCAGAATGTGGGACATTCTTTGAGTTACATGTCTTTAATTTCTACAACAAATCAGTTCCTTCCTGGGAGATGGGATGGTGAGGGGAGGAGCTGTATGCAGAGACTGTTATAAAATGAAAGAGTCTTAAAAGAAATAATAACTAGATACAATAGAGTGGATTGGATTTTGTTTTGAACAAACTAAAAAATTTTTTAAATGAGAAAAAGGATCTTGAGACAGTTGAGGGAACCTGAAAGTGGACAAGTTGTTAGACCTTAGTAAGAAATTTATAGTTAATTTATATCAGTATGGTTATGTAAGAAGAAATTCTTTTCAAACATCAATATTGAATTATTTATATGGTAATGATATATCTAGAATTTGTTTTTGAATACTCCAGCAAAAACCAAATACAGAAAAAAGTGGGACTATAGTAGAACAGTAGAGAAACAAGATCGGTAAAATATGATAGTCACTGAAAATACATGATGGCTTCCTGAGGGTGTGTTTCAATATTCTCCTTACTTTTGATGTTTGAAATATTCTATGATTAAATGCTAAGAAAAAGTATTTGTGGAAATAATATTTTGTAGTTTAAAATAAAATGTGAATGGGTTGAGTGCTCAGAAGGAGCTTGTATTTTTCTGCTATAAAACAAATTCAACCTTAATTTTTAAAAAATCTGATTCAGGAGTATAGATGATTAAAGTTTTTTTCCTTTTCTTTAGACGGAAGAAAACAAAAGATTGAGAGCACTCCAGCTTGAACAAGAAGAAAAATTGGCCACGGAATTGGCAAGACTAAAACATGAAAGTCTAAAGGATGAAAAGTTGAGGCAACAATTAAGAGAAAACAGGTATCTTGGCTTCCAAACCTTTTATTTATTTAGCCTGTATTTTTAAACTTTTATGCTTAAGTGGTAGCACTTAAGAGTGAAATTTCTTTCTTTATGTCATTGTACTTAGTTAATATTTTGACTGGAAATACTTACTGCTTTAAAACCTATATATATATATATATATATATATATATAAAAGTGTATATATTTACATTTGAGAAAAAAGGTCATGTTCATAGAAATAAAGTGATAATATTTGAGCAAAAGTTAATATCAGTTCCCTCTTTTCCTTAAAGATAATTTTATTTATTTTTTAAAATTTATTTTTTTAATTGAAGGATACTTGTGTTACAGAATTTTGTTGTTTTCTGTCAAACATCAACATGAATCAGCCACAGGGATACATAAGTCCCCTCCCTCTCGAGCTCCCGTCTCCCGCCCCATCCATCCCTCCAGGTTGTTACAGAGCCCCTATTTGGGTTCCCCGAATCATATAGCAAATTCCCCTTGGCTATCTGTTTTATATATGGTGATATAAGTTTTCATGTTACTCACTCCATAAATCTCGCCCTCTACTCCCCTCCACTGTTCTTTGTCTGTTTCTCCATTGCTGCCCTGCAAGTAAATTCATCAGTACCATCTTTCTAGAGTCTATAAATGTATGTGTTAGTTTACCATATTTAACTTTCTCTTTCTGACTTACTTCATTCTGTATGATAGATTCTAGGTTCATGTACCTCATTAGAACTGACTCAGATGTATTCCTTTTTAAGGCTGAGTAATATTCCACAGAATATATGTCCCACAGTTTGTTTTTCCATTCATCTGTTGATGGACATCTAGGTTGTCTCCATGTTCAAGCTATTGTGAACAGTGCTGCAGTGAACATTGGTGTACATGTGTCTTTTTCAGTTTTGATTTCCTCAGGGTGTATGCCTAGTAACGGGATTGCTGGGTCATATGGTGGTTCTATTTCTAGTTTTTTTTTTTCTTTTTATAAAGAAATGCATTTTATTTATCTATTTATTTATTTTTGGACATTCTAGGTTTTCAGTGCTGTTGCAGGCTCTTGTCTAGTTGCAGGAAGTGGGGCTACTCTAGTTGAGGTGAGCAGGCTTCCTGTTGCTGTGATGTCTCTTGTTGTGGAACTCAGGCCCTAGGGCACACAGGCTTCAATAGTTGAAGCACATGGGCTCAATAGTTGCGCCTCTGAGGCTCTAGAGCACAGGCTCCATAGTTATGGCTCATGGGATTAGTTGCTCCTCAGCATGTGGAATCTTCCTGGATCAGGGATTGAACCTGTGTCTCCTGCATTGGCAGGTGAACTCTTCACTGAGCTACCAGGGAAGCCCTATTTCTAGTTTTTTAAGGAATCTATACACTATCTTCCAAAGTGGCTGTATCAATTAACATTTTCACCAACAGTGCAAGAGGGTTCCCTTTTTTCTAACCCTCTCCAGCATTTATTGTTTCTAGACTTATTGACAATGGCCCTTCTGATTGGCATGAGGTGATATCTTATTGTAGTTTTTATTGGCATTTTTCTAATAATGAGTGAAGTTGAGCATCTTTTCATGTGTTGGCCATCTGTGTGTCTTCTTTGGAGAGATGTCTGTTCAGGTCTTTTTCCCACTTTTTGACTGGATTGGGTTTTTTTTTTTTTTGGTGTTGAGTTGTAGTTGTATGTCCTGTTTGTATATTTTGGAAATTAATCATTTGTCATTTGTTTCATTTGCTTCCCCCCCTCCCCCAATTCTGAGAGTTGTCTTTTCACCTTGTTTATAGTTTCCTTTGCTATGCAAAAGCTTTTGAGTTTATTTAGGTCATACTTGTTTATTTTTTGCTTTTTTTTTTTTTTTATCTTTTTTTTTTTTTTGACCACTTCTATTGGTCTTTCATTTATCTATTTTCATCCATCTTTGTTCTTTGGCCTGTGTGGGCCTCCCAAAGCAGTGGTTTCTGTCGCTGCAGAGCAGTGACTCTGGGCGCATGTGCTCCAGAGCTCCAGCTCAGTAGTTGGATACACAGGTCCAGCCGCTCCGCGGCACATGGGATCTTCCCAGGCCAGGGATCGAACCGGCGCCCCTTGCACTGCAAGGCATTGTCCTTATCCACTGGACCACCAGGGAAACCCTATTTTTGCTTTTAATTCCATTACTCTAGGAGGCTGATTACAGAAGATCTGCTTTGATTTATGTCATCGAGTGGTCTGCCTGTGTTTTACTCTTAATAGCTTTATAGTTTCTGGTCTTACACTTACTTCTTTAGTACATCTTGAGTTTATCTTTGCGTATGTTGTTAGGACGTGTTCTAATTTCATTCTTTTACACGTCGCTGTCCAGTTTTCCCAGCACCACTTATTGAAGAAGCTGTCTTTGCCCCATTGTATCTTGTTGGCTTCTTTGTCAAGCCTAAGGTATCCATGAGTGTATGGGTTTATCTCAGGATTCTCTATCTTGTTGCATTGATCTATATTTCTGTTTTTATGCCAGTAATATACTGTCTTGATGACTGTTGTAGTACAGTCTAAAGTTAGGAAGGTGATCCCTTCAGCTCCACCCTTCTTTCTCAAGATTGGTTTGGCTGCCTGGGGTCTTTTCTGTTTCCATATGAGCTGTGCTATTTTTTGTTTTAGTTTTGTGAAAAATGCCATTGGTAATTTGATAGGGATCACATTGAATCTGTAGATGATATTTTGTAGCGTGATCATTTTCATGGTATTGATTCTTTCAACGCATGAACATGGAATATCTCTCCATCTGTTTATGTCGTCTTTGATTTCTTTTGTTAGTGTCTTACAGTTTTCTGTGTACATTTCTTTTGTCTCTTTAGGTAGGTTTATTCTGAGATGTTTTATTCTTTCTGTTGCAGAGGCGAATGGGATTGCTTCCTTGATTTCTCTTTCTAATTTTTCATTGTTTCTGTATAGGAATGCTGTGTATTGATTTTACATCCTGCAATTTTGCCAAATTCGCTGATTAGCTCTAGTAATTTTTTGATAGTGTCTAAGTTTTTCTGTGTATTGTATATGTCATCTGCAAACAGAGTTTTACTTCTTCTTTTCCAATATGGATTTCTTTTATTTCTTTTTCTTCTCTGATTGAATAAGAAAGTTGTTTTTTTTTTAAAGATTTATTTATTTATTTATTTTGGGCAGGGGTCGGGTTGGGGAGGGAGGAGAGCGGGCGGGCCACTTCTGTTGGTCTTTCATTTCTCTATTTTTATCTGTCTTTGTTCTTTGGCTCCTGTGGGCCTCCCATCACGGTGGCCTCTGTTGTTGCAGAGCGCCGGCTCTGGGCGCATGCGCTCCAGAGCTCCGGCTCGGTAATTGGACACATTGGTCCAGCCGCTCCGCGGCACTTGGGATCTTCCCAGGCCAGGGCTGGAACCGGCGCCCCTTGCACTGCAAGGCGGTGTCCTTACCCACTGGACCACCAGGGGAGGCCCTGAATAAGAAAGTTTTGAATGACTGATACAAGAAAGTATGTCTGTGAGTTAGGTAGCATCTCTTAAAACATGACACAAAAGTCATTGACAACAAAGAAGAGATTGGTGGATTAGAGTGCTTCTCTTCATCTGAGAGTAACTGTAGACCTGGAAGGAAGTGTATACACTGCATATAGCCAACAAGAAAATTTTATTTGGAATATATAAATAACTTTCATACAACTGTAAGAAGAAGAGAAACTAGTGTAAAAATGAAAACAATTGAAATATTGAATAAGAACATCACAGAAGTTGTGTAAATGAGTCAAAAATATGAAAAGGTCTCAGTTCCATTAGTAATAGGGAAACAGAACCCCAATGAGAAGTTATATCACCACAGGAATAGTTAAAATCTATGACAAGACTAAAGAGTTACCAAGGATATGGAGTGGCAGGAGTGCTTAGGCAGTGTTGAGGAGTGTTTAGGAGTTGAACTTTGCTTTGGAAAACTGGCTTTATATACTAAGTTTGAACTGTCTACCGTATGACTCAGATTTCACTTCTAGGTGTACATCCAGTGAATACGTGTGCCCTTGTCATTCAAATTCAGTTTGTTTAAATGTTGGTTGTTTGCAATTTATATTTTATTTTTGTTTTATTAATTTTTATTGGAGTATAGTTGCTTTACAGTGTTGTGTTGGTATCTGCTGTACATCAAAGCAGTAAGCTATAGTATACACATATTCCCTCTTTTATTTCTTTTTCTTCTCTGATTGAATAAGAAAGTTGTTTTTTTTTTAAAGATTTATTTATTTATTTTGGGCAGGGGTCGGGTTGGGGAGGGAGGAGAGCGGGCGGGCCACTTCTGTTGGTCTTTCATTTCTCTATTTTTATCTGTCTTTGTTCTTTGGCTCCTGTGGGCCTCCCATCACGGTGGCCTCTGTTGTTGCAGAGCGCCGGCTCTGGGCGCATGCGCTCCAGAGCTCCGGCTCGGTAATTGGACACATTGGTCCAGCCGCTCCGCGGCACTTGGGATCTTCCCAGGCCAGGGCTGGAACCGGCGCCCCTTGCACTGCAAGGCGGTGTCCTTACCCACTGGACCACCAGGGGAGGCCCTGAATAAGAAAGTTTTGAATGACTGATACAAGAAAGTATGTCTGTGAGTTAGGTAGCATCTCTTAAAACATGACACAAAAGTCATTGACAACAAAGAAGAGATTGGTGGATTAGAGTGCTTCTCTTCATCTGAGAGTAACTGTAGACCTGGAAGGAAGTGTATACACTGCATATAGCCAACAAGAAAATTTTATTTGGAATATATAAATAACTTTCATACAACTGTAAGAAGAAGAGAAACTAGTGTAAAAATGAAAACAATTGAAATATTGAATAAGAACATCACAGAAGTTGTGTAAATGAGTCAAAAATATGAAAAGGTCTCAGTTCCATTAGTAATAGGGAAACAGAACCCCAATGAGAAGTTATATCACCACAGGAATAGTTAAAATCTATGACAAGACTAAAGAGTTACCAAGGATATGGAGTGGCAGGAGTGCTTAGGCAGTGTTGAGGAGTGTTTAGGAGTTGAACTTTGCTTTGGAAAACTGGCTTTATATACTAAGTTTGAACTGTCTACCGTATGACTCAGATTTCACTTCTAGGTGTACATCCAGTGAATACGTGTGCCCTTGTCATTCAAATTCAGTTTGTTTAAATGTTGGTTGTTTGCAATTTATATTTTATTTTTGTTTTATTAATTTTTATTGGAGTATAGTTGCTTTACAGTGTTGTGTTGGTATCTGCTGTACATCAAAGCAGTAAGCTATAGTATACACATATTCCCTCTGTTCTGTATTTCCTTTCCGTTTAGGTCATCACTGAGCACTGAGTAGTTTTCTGTCTCATACAGTTGGTTCTCTTAGTTGTCTGTTTTATACATAGTAGTTATATGTGGGGGTTCCCAGGTGCCTCAGTGGGTAGACAATCTGCCTGCAGTGCAGGAGATATGTGTTCAATCCCCGGTTTGAGAAGATCCCCTGGAGAAAGAAATGGCAACCCACCCCAGGATTCTTGCCTGGGAAATCCCATGGACAGAGGAGCCTGGTGGGCTACAGTCCACGCGCTCGCAAAAGAGTCAGACACAACTTAATGACTAAACAGCAGCCATAGCAGCAGCCATGTGTATGTGTCAGTCCCAGTCTCCCAATTGATCCCACCCTCCTTCCCCCTTTGCTATCTTTGCTGCGTCTTTGTCTCTATTTCTGCTTTACAAATAAGTTAATCTGTATTATTTTTCTGGATCCCACATATGGGCAGTATTATATGCTATTTGTTTTTCTCTTTCTGACTTCACTCTGTATGACAGTCTCTAGGTCTGTCCACATCTCTGCAAATGGCACACTCTTACTACTTTTTATGGTTGAGTAATATTCCATTGTGTAAGTGTATCATATCTTTGTCCATTCCCCTACTGATGGACATTTATGTTACTTCCATGTCCTGGCTCTTGTGAGTAGTACTGCTGTGGACATTGGAGTGCATGTATCTTTTTTTTTTTTTTTTAATTTTGGCCTCTTTTATTGGCCCTTTATCCATTCATTTTCATCAGTCTTAATTCTTTGGCCTGTGTGGGCTTCCCATCGCAGTGGCCTGTCTAGCTGCAGAGTACCAGCTCTGGGCACACGCACTCCAGAGCGCTGGCTCATAATTGGACACACCGGTCCAGCCACTCCATGGCACATGGGATCTTCCCGTGCCAGGGATCGAACCAATGCCCTTTGCACTGCAAGGCAGACTCTTCACCCACTGGACCACCAGGGAAGCCCCATGTATCTTTTTGAATTACGGTTTTCTCCAAATATATGTCTAAGAGTGTGATTGCTGGGTCATATGATAGTTTTGTTTTTAGTTGTTTTTTTTTTTTTTTTTTGGTTTTGGCCTCTTTTATGGTTTGTTTTTATTTCTTGATTTTTATCCATGTGTATTCTTTGGCCTGTGTGGGCCTCCCACTGTAGTGACCTCTCTCATTGCAGAGCACTGGCTCTGGGTGCATGCACTCCAGAGCACCGGCTTACAATTGGACACACTGGTCCAGCTGCTCTGTGGCACGTGGGATCCTCCCGGGCCAGGGTTCTAACCGGTGCCCCCTGCACTGCAAGGCAAACTCCCCACCCACTGGACCACCAGGGAAGCCCTGTTTTTAGTTTTTTAAGAAACCTCCATACTGTTCTCTGCAGTAGTTATATTAATTTACATTCCTACCAAGCAGTGTAAAAGGGTTCCCTTTTCTCCACACCATCTCCAGCTTTTGTTTGTGGATTTTTTTAATGATGGTCATTCTTAATGGTGTGAGGTGATAACTCATTGTAGTTTTGACAATGAGGTAGTTTTACAATCACTAGTAACTAGTGATGTTGGGCATCTTTTCATGTGCTTGTTAGCCATCTGGAGAAATGTCTTTTTAGGTCTTCTACCCATTTTTTTTTAATTTTTTTACAGAGTTTTGTTATTTATGTCCTCACATCAACCTGAACCTGCCATAGATATACATATGTCCCCTCCCTCTTGAATTTCTCTCTCATCTCCCACCCTTCTAGGTTGTTACAGAACCCCTGTTTGAGTTCCCTTAGTCTTACAGCATATTTCCCTCCCTCCACACAATGTCTGTAAGTCTGTTCTCTGTCTGTCTCTCCATTCATTTATCAGTGCCATCTTTCTACATTCCATATATATGTGTCAGTATACAATATTTATCTTTCTCTCTCTGACATACTTCACTCTGTATAATAGGTTCTAGATTCATCCACCTCATTAGAAATGATTCAAGTGCATTTCTTTAATGGCTTCATATATATATATATATATATATATGTGTATATATATATATATATATATATATATATATTTGTATATTTTGTATTTGCATATTTTGTATACTTACATATATATATATTTGTATATATATATATATATTTTTTTTTTGTACCACACTATGTTTATCGATTCATTTGTTAATGGACATCTATGTTGCTTACATGTTCTAGCTATTGTAAATAGTGCTGCAATGAACAATGGGGTAGACGTGGTTTTTTTCAATTTTGATTTCCTCAGTCTTCCACCCATTTTTTTGACTGGGTTATTTTTTGATATTAAGGTGCATGAGCTGTTTGTATATTTTGGAGATTAATTCCTTAGATTAATTCCTTATCAGTTGCTTCATTTGCAATTATTTTCTCCCATTCTGAGAGTTGTCTTTTGTCTTATTTAGGGTTTCCTTTTCTGTGCAAAAGCTTTTAAGTTTAATTGCAGTGCAGTCATGTCCAGCTCTGCAGCCTGATTGATTGTAGACTGCCAGGCTCCTCTGTCCATGGAATTTTCCAGGCAAGAATACTGTAGTGGGTTTCCATTTCCTACTCCAGGGGATCTTCCTGACCCAAGAATTGAACCTTTGTCTCTTAAGTGTATTTCATCGTTAGGCAGGTTCTTTACCACTAGTGCTGCCTAGAAAGCCCTTTAAGTTCAATTAGGCCCCATTTTTTTTTGTTTGTTTTTATTATCATTACTTCAGGAAGTGGGTCAGAAAAGGTCTTGCTGTGATTTATGTCAAAGAGTGTTCTGCCTATGTTTTCCTCTAAGAGTTTTATAGTGTCTGGCCTTAGGTTTAGGGCTTTGATCCCTTTTGAGTTTATTTTTGTGTATGGTATTAGGAATCTTCTAATTTCATTCTTTTACATGTAGCTGCCCAGTTTTCCCAGTGCCACTTATTGAAGAGACTGCCTTTTCTCCCTTGTATAGTGTTTCCCCCTGTGCATTACATTAGTTGACCATAGATGTGTGGGTTTATCTCTGGGTTTTCTATCCTATTCCATTGATCTACATGTCTGTTTTTGTGTCAATACCATACTGCCTTGATTACTGCACCTTTGTAGTATAGTCTGAATTCAGGGATCCTGATTTCTCCAGCTCTGTTTTTCTTTCTCAGGATTACTTTGGCGATTTGGGGTCTTTTTTGTTTCCATACAAATTGTAAAGATTTTTGTTCTTGATCTGTGAAAAATGCCACTGGTAAGAACTGCATTGAATCTGTAGTTTGCATTGTGTAGTATAATACTTTTCACAGTGTGGATTCTTCCAATTCAAGAACATGGTATATTTCTCCATCTGTGTCATCTTTGATTTCTTTCTTCAGTATTTTATAGTTTTCTGAGTACAGGGCTATTGCCTCCTTGGTCGTTTGCAATTTAATGGACTTTTATTTTGGAGAGATAACATTATAAATTGATGGATCTGTATGTATATTGGTGCATAATCATTAGTGTCTGACTAACAAAAATTTTTGTAAATGTATCTCAACCTCTCAGTGGATTAACCTGGAAACTTATTCTTTGTTTATAACTCTGTATTTCTGAAAGAAGGTAATCTTATGTAATATATATTTGCACCACAGTATTATACCAGGAATATTTTTCTTCCCTTACAATTTTATGACTGTTTCCTTGTAGGTTAGGGTTTATCTGTAGGTTGGGTTTTTAGATAAGTGAGGGCCTCTTTGTTCCAATAAGAATTTACATGTACATCTTGGTGGCATCTCAGGGACCTTCCAACTGAGAATTCTTATACTCTGTCATATTCAGAATTATGACTGGTACATAAAAATGATAATTTTTGTATGGCATATTGTTTTCATTACATTCAGGAGGGTGATAGATTCAAAAATATTTCAGAGATTATCTGAGGTCAAATTCCCATTTTTTTAACAGGTAAGTAAATAAGCTCAGAGAAGTAAACTTTCTCGTGTTATTACATCTTCATCATTATGAAGAACTATTTGCCATATCTAGAGTATTTACTGTTATATGCATTAACTCATTTAATTGCCAAAACTACCTCTTTTACAAATACGAAAACCAAGGTGCAAAATGTAATAAGTAACTTACATAGGTTTAAACCCCTCCACTGTGGTTTTCTTTTAGCCTAATAGTACTGCTGACTGCACAGAAGTTTTAACCTAAATTAGGTTAAACAGCTTTTCTGAGCCAGGCGCTGGCAAAAGGGTTTTTAGTGATGATTGACAATAAAAGAGTTGATTTGTCTAGAAAATTTAATTACACTGTCTAATTTCACATTCATTCTGAGTTTTTTGGGATGACTGGAGAAAGGGTTTTTTTTTTTTTTTTTTTGTCCTTTGATACTTACTTTTGTGTTCAATATAGTCATTGTTATTTTATTTTATTTTTTAGAATTTATTTTGTTTAGAGGATAATTACAGTATTATGATGGTTTTTGCCAGAAAGGGGTATTCTTTGAAAAATATCTAAAAATTAAGTATCTTTTATACACTTAGAAAAAAATTCTTTTACATTGTAGATACATACTACTTTTAAAATAGTAGAGATGTGTGGTCCTCAAGTTTATATTTTTGTCTTTTTTTAAACAGTACTGAGCTCAAAGAATTGGAGAAGAAATTAAAAGCAGCGTATATGAATAAAGAAAGAGCAGTTCAGATTGCTGAAAAGGATGCCATTAAATACGAGCAAATGGTAATATCATGCTTCTGGTCATAATGCTTTCCATATTTTTAGCTTCATTTAGAAAATAAAATACAGATCACTTTTTGGAAAATTGTTACATTCTATAAAGAATTTACTCTGTTAGATTTCTCAAATGCTTTTGTACTTTTCAGATCCTTAATGTGTGGGAAATTATGGATATTGAGCTTTGTAGTTTAATGTTAGATCCAAAGAATTAGGTTGCTGGTTCAAACTCCCAGCATTCTTTTTTTTTTTTTTTTTAAGATTTATTTATTTATTTATTTTGGTGTGGGTGGGGAGGGAGGGGAGCAGGCGGGCCACTTCTATTGGACTTTCATTTGTTCATTTTTCATCCATCTTTGTTCTTTGGCCCGTGTGGGCCTCCCATCGCAGTGGCCTCTGTTGTCGCAGAGCACCGGCTCTGGGCGCATGCGCTCCAGAGCTCGGACTTGGTAATTGGACACATCGGTCCAGCCGCTCCGCAGCACGTGGGATCTTCCCAGGCCAGGGATGGAACCGGCGCCCCTTGCACTGCAAGGCGGTGTCCTTACCCACTGGACCACCAGGGAAGTCCCCAGCATTCTTAATGGTGTCTAACTGATTATTCTTTGACAAACCAATGATCAGTGTGTTTTAGAATACTGTTAAATGTTTTAAAAAGTCAGCTATAACTTGAGGTAAGAAACTTTTCTGTTTTAAAAACAGAAATCTTTTCTTCTCATGATTTTCTCTTTTTACTCTCTTTTCTTCTCATGGTTCTTTTATGTTCTTTTCTTATTCCTGGCCCATTATTACTGGTATTAGTTACTCTTGGGCAAAGGAGTTTCAGACACATTCAGCAGTGTTACATATTTTAATTTAAAATAGGGCTTATTAACAGTTAAAAGCAGAGTGTATATCATCACTTGAATTCTTTTTGTCACTCAGAAAAGCTAGACGTAGACAAAAAGGTCTGATTGCAATATTCCATAGTCTTTTAAGTTCCCTCTCTCTCATTTCTCTGTTATTTTGTAGAGCATTTAATAGTAGAGTTCCCTCACTCCCAGATCTCTTTCAAAGATATGACATGGCTATTAAAGAGAAGGGCTGCCTGCTAATGCAGTTGACACAGGTTCAATCCCTGGGTCAGGAAGATCCCTGGAGGAGGAGATGGCAACCCACTCCAGTATTCTTGCTTGGAAAATCCCATGGACAGAGAAGCCCGGTGGGCTGCAGACCATAGGGTCACAAAGAATTGGACATGTGTAAGCACACACCCACAAAGAAAAAGAGGTAAAGGCAAATATTCTGACTTTGAAAATTGGCCAGAATGTATTACAGTTTAAAAGGAAAAGAAAGTTATGAAAAACAAGTTGGAGAATAATACATTTTATAGACCATTTTATCTTTGAAAACCTGTACATACGTGTATGTGTATATAATATCTGTATATATCTGCACACGAAATGTATGTGTTCTGTATATCAGCACACACACACAGTTAGAGGAGTGATATCAAAACACGTAACCAGTGCAGTGTTGTATAGGCATCAAATAAGAGCAGGTGCTGGCTGTTGTGACATGTGTGTGCATGTATGTCAGTGCAGAAGAGGCCTGGAAGGTTGTCCAGCATGCTGTTAACAGTGACAGCCTTTGGCGTGGCAGGTGGTAGGAGAGGCTAAGGAGATGTCACTTCAAAAGCCATAGTCTACCCTTTCAAAGATAAAAGTAGAACATACACAATGTACTGTTCGACCCTAGACTGCAGATTTAATTGTTTTGATACTTGAGGTTATTCAAGGCAGTTGTATATGTTTACTCTGGCTATTGAAAGAATTGTTGTTATTTTTTATCTTTTCAGGTCAATGAGAAGTAAACTTTCTCGTGTTATTACCCATCATTATAAAACTATTTGCCTATCTAGAGTTTTACATATGCATTACGCCAAAACTACCTCTTTTACAAATACGAAAACCAAGGTGCAAAATGTAATAAGTAACTTACATAGGTTTAAACCCCTCCACTGTGGTTTTCTTTTAGCCTAATAGTACTGCTGACTGCACAGAAGTTTTAACCTAAATTAGGTTAAACAGCTTTTCTGAGCCAGGCGCTGGCAAAAGGGTTTTTAGTGATGATTGACAATAAAAGAGTTGATTTGTCTAGAAAATTTAATTACACTGTCTAATTTCACATTCATTCTGAGTTTTTTGGGATGACTGGAGAAAGGGTTTTTTTTTTTTTTTTTTTTGTCCTTTGATACTTACTTTTGTGTTCAATATAGTCATTGTTATTTTATTTTATTTTTTAGAATTTATTTTGTTTAGAGGATAATTACAGTATTATGAGGGTTTTTTGCCAGAAAGGGGTATTCTTTGAAAAATATCTAAAAATTAAGTATCTTTTATACACTTAGAAAAAAATTCTTTTACATTGTAGATACATACTACTTTTAAAATAGTAGAGATGTGTGGTCCTCAAGTTTATATTTTTGTCTTTTTTTAAACAGTACTGAGCTCAAAGAATTGGAGAAGAAATTAAAAGCAGCGTATATGAATAAAGAAAGAGCAGTTCAGATTGCTGAAAAGGATGCCATTAAATACGAGCAAATGGTAATATCATGCTTCTGGTCATAATGCTTTCCATATTTTTAGCTTCATTTAGAAAATAAAATACAGATCACTTTTTGGAAAATTGTTACATTCTATAAAGAATTTACTCTGTTAGATTTCTCAAATGCTTTTGTACTTTTCAGATCCTTAATGTGTGGGAAATTATGGATATTGAGCTTTGTAGTTTAATGTTAGATCCAAAGAATTAGGTTGCTGGTTCAAACTCCCAGCATTCTTTTTTTTTTTTTAAGATTTATTTATTTATTTATTTTGGTGGGGGTGGGGGGAGGGGAGCAGGCGGGCCACTTCTATTGGTCTTTCATTTGTCCATTTTTCATCCATCTTTGTTCTTTGGCCCGTGTGGGCCTCCCATCGCAGTGGCCTCTGTTGTCGCAGAGCACCGGCTCTGGGCGCATGCGCTCCAGAGCTCGGACTTGGTAATTGGACACATCGGTCCAGCCGCTCCGCAGCACGTGGGATCTTCCCAGGCCAGGGATGGAACCGGCGCCCCTTGCACTGCAAGGCGGTGTCCTTACCCACTGGACCACCAGGGAAGTCCCCAGCATTCTTAATGGTGTCTAACTGATTATTCTTTGACAAACCAATGATCAGTGTGTTTTAGAATACTGTTAAATGTTTTAAAAAGTCAGCTATAACTTGAGGTAAGAAACTTTTCTGTTTTAAAAACAGAAATCTTTTCTTCTCATGATTTTCTCTTTTTATTCTCTTTTCTTCTCATGGTTTTCTCTTTTTATGTTCTTTTCTTATTCCTGGCCCATTATTACTGGTATTAGTTACTCTTGGGCAAAGGAGTTTCAGACACATTCAGCAGTGTTACATATTTTAATTTAAAATAGGGCTTATTAACAGTTAAAAGCAGAGTGTATATCATCACTTGAATTCTTTTTGTCACTCAGAAAAGCTAGACGTAGACAAAAAGGTCTGATTGCAATATTCCATAGTCTTTTAAGTTCCCTCTCTCTCATTTCTCTGTTATTTTGTAGAGCATTTAATAGTAGAGTTCCCTCACTCCCAGATCTCTTTCAAAGATATGACATGGCTATTAAAGAGAAGGGCTGCCTGCTAATGCAGTTGACACAGGTTCAATCCCTGGGTCAGGAAGATCCCCTGGAGGAGGAGATGGCAACCCACTCCAGTATTCTTGCTTGGAAAATCCCATGGACAGAGAAGCCCGGTGGGCTGCAGACCATAGGGTCACAAAGAATTGGACATGTGTAAGCACACACCCACAAAGAAAAAGAGGTAAAGGCAAATATTCTGACTTTGAAAATTGGCCAGAATGTATTACAGTTTAAAAGGAAAAAGAGAAGTTATGAAAAAAACAAGTTGGAGAATAATACATTTTATAGACCATTTTTATCTTTGAAAACCTGTACATACGTGTATGTGTATATAATATCTGTATATATCTGCACACACGCATACGTATGTGTTCTGTATATCAGCACACACACACAGTTAGAGGAGTGATATCAAAACACGTAACCAGTGCAGTGTTGTATAGGCATCAAATAAGAGCAGGTGCTGGCTGTTGTGACATGTGTGTGCATGTATGTCAGTGCAGAAGAGGCCTGGAAGGTTGTCCAGCATGCTGTTAACAGTGACAGCCTTTGGCGTGGCAGGTGGTAGGAGAGGCTAAGGAGATGTCACTTCAAAAGCCATAGTCTACCCTTTCAAAGATAAAAGTAGAACATACACAATGTACTGTTCGACCGCTAGACTGCAGATTTAATTGTTTTGATACTTGAGGTTATTCAAGGCAGTTGTATATGTTTACTCTGGCTATTGAAAGAATTGTTGTTATTTTCTAGATAAAATTGATCCACAAAAATTAAGTGAAATACTCACTGGACTAGACATCAAGATACTTAGGTGCTAGTTTGGGCTGCATCTCTCTTAGCCTTAGTTTTCTTTCTATGCAACAAGAATATTGTATTTCTGGAAGTGTGTGGTAATTTGTACAAACATGTTTTTGTCATGTCACATTTTTTCTAGTACAACATGTGCTAAGAAAACAGAAGGAAAGAAAGAATTTCTGTCAAGTCATATTTACAGTGTGTAAGTTAAAGGCATCAGTTAGATCAGGAATGCCTTTATTTTTTTAAGCTTTTTATTTGTATTGAGGTATAGCCAAGTGACAAATGTTGCTGCAGTAGTTTTAAGTGAACAGCGTGGGAACTCAGCCACATACACATGTGTCAGTTCTCCCCCAGACTCCCCTCCCATCCAGGTGCCACATAACCCTGAGCAGAGTTCCCTGTGCCGCACAGGAGGGCCTTGCTGGCCATCCGTTTTAAATACAGCAGTGTGCACACGTCCGTCCCAGATTCCCTAACTATTCCTTCTTCCCATCCTTCCCCACCTGCTGCAACCGTATGCTCGTTCTCTAAGTCTTTGAGTCTGTTTCCTAATATATTCTTGATCTTTCTTGTTCGCAATACATTTTCATTTTTATTGATATTTCTCCTTCTGTTTGACCTAACTTCACTCAATATGACACTCTCTAGGTCCATCCATGTTGCTGCAAGTAACATTCTTTCATTTTTTTTAATGGCTGAGTAATATCCTATTGTATACGTGTCCCACATCTTCTTTATCCATCCCTCTGTAGACAGACATTTAGGTTGTTGACATGTCTTGCTCACTGTAAATAGTACTGCAGTGAACACTGGGGTGTATCTATCCTTTTGGATCATGTTTTTCTCCTGAAATATGTCCAGGGATGAGATTGCTGGATCATATGGTAGCTGTGTTTAACTTTCTAAGGAACCCGCATACTGTTCTCCGTAGTGGCTGCACCAGTTTACATTCTCACCAGCAGTGAGGAGGAGGGTTCCCTTCTCTCCACACCCTCCCCAGCATTTATTGTTAGTGGATCTTTTGATGATAGCTGTTCTTTTAGCCTTCATATTTTGATCTGTTTCTCATGTTTGATGCAGCTAACCATTTGGGGTGTGATCATAATGGCAAAGGATAATTTTGGGTGGGTGGCGGGTTGGGGAAGGAGGGGGGCGGAGGGAGGAGGCCGGGCGGGCCACTTCTATTGGTCTTTCATTTATCTATTTTCATCCATCTTTGTTCTTTGGCCCGTGTGGGCCTCCCATCACAGTGGCCTCTCTCATCGCAGAGCACCAGCTCTCAGTGCATGCGCTCCAGAGCTCCGGCTCTGTAATTGGACACATCAGTCCAGCTGCTCCGCGGCATGTGGGATCTTCCCAGGCCAGTGATCAAACTGGCGCCCCTTGCACTGCAAGGCAGTGTCTTTATCCACTGGACCACCAAGGAAGCCCACAAAGGATAATTTTTAAACTGCCCCAATATATTTATGTTAAAACATTTTGTTAAATGATTTCAAGGTGCTCAAAAAATGAGGGTAACCCTTTTAAGAAGCAGGATTGTGTCTCATTCAGAAGGAATGGTCTTGAATGAATGAAGTATAGCCTCAGAAAACAGACATAGTGACATATTTGACCATTTATTAAGTTAAAGTGATTACAAAGTCCCTTTAATAAAAGAAATGGGGGAGACTTCATAGGCCACTGGCAGTAAACAGAATTTAGGCTGAGAAATCTTGAGTTGCTCAGAGCTATTTACTATCGGACTGATATGAAAAAGACAGCACCGTCCTTACTCTAAAGAGCAGCCAGTATCCAGTGGAGCTAAAATTTGTGAAAATTACCTACATCAGCTTTTAAATAGATGAAAATGATGACTACTGCTTTGCCAGTTAACATAATTATTAACAAAGCACTTCTAATTTTACTTAACTGTTTTTCCAATGTGAAGTTACTCTCCTTGTTGCCTTGAGAGAGCTCCTTGAAGAAATAGGAAAGCCTCGTTAGGGTTTGACTCATCATTCAAAACCTGTCGGGTGAGAGTGACTTATGTTTGGTTTTTACCTACACAGATGAAAATATCTTACGGAACATGCTTTGTAGTATTCAGTTCCGTCTGCTTAATGTATTCTATCATATTGTGCTCAGACTTGATACGGAAAGGATGAATGTTGTTTTAATAACAGAAACGCGATGCCGAAATAGCCAGAACTATGATGGAAGAACACGAGAGGTTAACGAAGGAAGAGAACGCTGCCGAGGACAAACGGAACCAGGTCAGGGCGCAGTACAGTCGTGACTTAGAGAGACAACTGGAAGAACAAGAGAAGAGAAAGCAGGAAGCTTATGAGCAGCTGCTGAAAGAGAAACTCATGATTGACGAAATTGTTAGGAAAATCTATGAAGAAGATCAGTTGTAAGTTTATCCCAATTTTCTTACATGCTTAAGCATTTAGATTGTTTTAATAATTATTTTAATTTTGCTTTTGCAGAGTTTTGTTGTTTACAGCTATACATAAACCCAAATCAGTCATAGATATACCCTTACCCCTCCCACCTAACTCCTCCTTCCACCCCCACCCCCCGCTAGTCCCTCCCCCCAACTTTTTTACATGCTCAAGCATTTATATTAGATTTATCTCAGGCTTATAAAGAGTAAGTCACCTAAGCAGTACCTAATAAACAGTAAGTCTGCAGTAAATGTTATCACATAAACTGAGGCCAAGTCTTATTTATCTTTGTTAGTATAAATAATTAACTGATAATTAAAGGGTAATTATTAAGTACCAATGGCTAAAGCTTTGATTTTCTTAAGTAAGTTCATATCCAGAGAACTTGTTTTCTGTTCAGTTTCTTCGGGAGGCAGCTGAAGAAAATGGCGCTTGTGGATTTTGATTATTTTATTATTTCTGTTACTATACAACTGCACTCACTATTACTTTTTATTGTCTTTTAGGAAAGACAACAAAAGTTAGAGAAGATGACTATGACGCAAGGTATATAGAAGAATTTCAGAAAGAGCAGGCTCTCTGGAGAAAAAAAAGCGTGAGGAGATGGAAGAAGAAAACAGAAAAATCGTAGAGTTTGCCAAGTTGCAGCAACAAAGAGAAGAAGATCGAATGGCAAAAGTTCAAGAAAGTGAAGAAAAAAGACTACAGCTTCAGAATATGGTATTAAAATAACAGTTGCTTTAACATTGGAGAAATTCTGAAATATTTGTCATAGAATTTGATTCCTAAACATGTTTGTGTTTTTCTTTCTTTTTAATTTAATAGCTGACTCAGAGATTGGAAGCAATGCTGCGGCAGCGTGAAGACTTAGAACAAGTGCGACAGGAATTATATCAGGAAGAACAAGCTGAAATACTGAAGAAGAAACTAAAAGTAAATTTTGGAAATTGAAGGAATAGTTAACACAGAAAAGAGCATTATTCTTACATGCTTAAGCATTTAGATTGTTTTAATAATTATTTTAATTTTGCTTTTGCAGAGTTTTGTTGTTTACAGCTATACATAAACCCAAATCAGTCATAGATATACCCTTACCCCTCCCACCTAACTCCTCCTTCCACCCCACCCCGCTAGTCCCTCCCCCCAACTTTTTTACATGCTCAAGCATTTATATTAGATTTATCTCAGGCTTATAAAGAGTAAGTCACCTAAGCAGTACCTAATAAACAGTAAGTCTGCAGTAAATGTTATCACATAAACTGAGGCCAAGTCTTATTTATCTTTGTTAGTATAAATAATTAACTGATAATTAAAGGGTAATTATTAAGTACCAATGGCTAAAGCTTTGATTTTCTTAAGTAAGTTCATATCCAGAGAACTTGTTTTCTGTTCAGTTTCTTCGGTAGGCAGCTGAAGAAAATGGCGCTTGTGGATTTTGATTATTTTATTATTTCTGTTACTATACAACTGCACTCACTATTACTTTTTATTGTCTTTTTAGGGAAAGACAACAAAAGTTAGAGAAGATGACTATGACGCGAAGGTATATAGAAGAATTTCAGAAAGAGCAGGCTCTCTGGAGAAAAAAGAAACGTGAGGAGATGGAAGAAGAAAACAGAAAAATCGTAGAGTTTGCCAAGTTGCAGCAACAAAGAGAAGAAGATCGAATGGCAAAAGTTCAAGAAAGTGAAGAAAAAAGACTACAGCTTCAGAATATGGTATTAAAATAACAGTTGCTTTAACATTGGAGAAATTCTGAAATATTTGTCATAGAATTTGATTCCTAAACATGTTTGTGTTTTTCTTTCTTTTTAATTTAATAGCTGACTCAGAGATTGGAAGCAATGCTGCGGCAGCGTGAAGACTTAGAACAAGTGCGACAGGAATTATATCAGGAAGAACAAGCTGAAATACTGAAGAAGAAACTAAAAGTAAATTTTGGAAATTGAAGGAATAGTTAACACAGAAAAGAGCATTATTCTGAGATGAAGCAGTAGCAAGATAATAGATTTAAACCCAGCCATCTTGATATTTCCATGTAAATGGTATAAGTACTACATTTAAAAAAATTTTTTAAATGTAGTATTTATACCTACATGTTGGATAAAAGAGCTACACCCAGGCAATAATTCACAAACTGCATCAAAAGCGTGATGCAGCTATATTGTCTATAAGAAGCATAATTTAATATGAAGACACATATCGTTTAAGAGCAAAAGGGGGCTTCCTTGGTGGTCCAGTGGGTAAAGAGTCCACTTTGCAGTGCAGGGGGCACCAGTTCGACCCCTGGCCCGGGAGAATCCCACATGCCGTGGATCGGCTGGACTGGTGTGTCCATTTATGAGCCAGCACTCTGGAGCGCATGTGCTCTTCAGCGGGAGAGGCCAGTGTAGTGGGAGGCCCACATAGGCCGAAGAATAGAGGTGGATGAAAATAAATAAATAAAAAAACAATGAAAAAAAGAGACCAAAGATTTTTTTTTAAAAATCAAAAGGAAGGAGAAATATATACATACAAACACCACACAAGAGCACGTAGGGTAGAAATCATGATGATAACAGGCTGAATTCATCTGGAGGATGTAATAACCCTAGAGGTGTGTGAACCTAATTACAGTACATGTAGCAAAACTGGAAAAACTGAGGGAAAAAATAGATAGATCTATACTTGTGTTTGAATATTTCAGTACTCCTCATTAATATATAAAATAACTATTCAAAAACCATGAGATACAGTGTCAAACCATTTGACCTCAAGTCATGACAATTTGTCATAGTTTTCTAGTTGAGTGTTTTTATTAATTTGTTATAGAGTTTTGAGAGTTCTTTATGTATTCTGCTTCTCTGTCAGGTATGTGACTTACAAATACTTTCTCCTAGCCTGTACCTTGTCTTTTCATCTTCTTAACAAGGTCTTTTCCCGGGCAAATGTTTCCAGTTTCTGTCAGGTCCAGCTTAGCAATTTCTGTTTTTATAGAACATACTTCAGTATCAATTCTAGGACATCCCTGCCTAGATTCTGCAGAGTTTCTTTTTTTTTCCCCCTGAAAGATTTCATCTTCAGTTTTCTGTTTACAAGGTATGAGACTTAGGTCAGTTTCTGTTTCTGCTTCTCTACGTCCAGTTGCTCTTGTTCTGACTATTTGTTGAAAAGGTTTTCTTTCTCACGCCGAGTTGCTTTTGCATCTTGGTTTAAAACATAGCTGAGCCTATGTGTGCTATTCCTGGGATCTGTGTTTTGTCTGTTGATTTGTGCATCTGTCCCTTCAGGAGTACCACACAGTCTTGATTACTGTAGCTATATAAACTCTTCAAATTGTTTTAGCTATTCTAATTCTCTGCCTTTCCATATAAAGTTTAGAATATTATTTCTATCTATAAATAGTCTTTGGAGAATTTGATAGGAATTAATTAAATTTGATACCAGTTGGGGGAAAATTGACCTGTTCATTATATTGAGTCTTCCAGTCCATGAACATGGTATGACTCTCCATTTACAATTGCCCCTTGAGCAACACAGGTTTGAATTGTATGAGTTCACCTATATTTGATATTTTTCAGTAGTAAACACTACTATTTACACAGTTAACGGTTGACTCCACAGATCTAGAGCAACTGTGGATATAGAGAGCTGACTAAATGTATGCTTATTAACTACTGTATTGTTTGAGTCAACTCTAGTTTGATCATCTTTGGATTTTTTCATCAGTGTTTTATAGTCTTCAGCATACAAATCCTGTGCATGTTTTGTTAGGTTTTCCTCTGAGTATTTCAGTTTTTTGAATGATTGTGAATGGAATTTAAGCTTTAATTTCATTGCCCACGTACTCATTGCTAGTGAATTGACTTTTTAAAATGTTTATCTTGTATCTTATGACCTTGCTGAATTCACTTAGTAGCTGTAGGAGTCTTTAGGAGTTGGTTTCTTTGAGAATAACAAACAAGGGGGGAAAAGGCCGAAGAATAGAGGTGGATGAAAATAAATAAAAAAACAATGAAAAAAAGAGACCAAAGATTTTTTTTTAAAAATCAAAAGGAAGGAGAAATATATACATACAAACACCACACAAGAGCACGTAGGGTAGAAATCATGATGATAACAGGCTGAATTCATCTGGAGGATGTAATAACCCTAGAGGTGTGTGAACCTAATTACAGTACATGTAGCAAAACTGGAAAAACTGAGGGAAAAAATAGATAGATCTATACTTGTGTTTGAATATTTCAGTACTCCTCATTAATATATAAAATAACTATTCAAAAACCATGAGATACAGTGTCAAACCATTTGACCTCAAGTCATGACAATTTGTCATAGTTTTCTAGTTGAGTTTTTTTATTAATTTGTTATAGAGTTTTGAGAGTTCTTTATGTATTCTGCTTCTCTGTCAGGTATGTGACTTACAAATACTTTCTCCTAGCCTGTACCTTGTCTTTTCATCTTCTTAACAAGGTCTTTTCCCGGGCAAATGTTTCCAGTTTCTGTCAGGTCCAGCTTAGCAATTTCTGTTTTTATAGAACATACTTCAGTATCAATTCTAGGACATCCCTGCCTAGATTCTGCAGAGTTTCTTTTTTTTTCCCCCTGAAAGATTTCATCTTCAGTTTTCTGTTTACAAGGTATGAGACTTAGGTCAGTTTCTGTTTCTGCTTCTCTACGTCCAGTTGCTCTTGTTCTGACTATTTGTTGAAAAGGTTTTCTTTCTCACGCCGAGTTGCTTTTGCATCTTGGTTTAAAACATAGCTGAGCCTATGTGTGCTATTCCTGGGATCTGTGTTTTGTCTGTTGATTTGTGCATCTGTCCCTTCAGGAGTACCACACAGTCTTGATTACTGTAGCTATATAAACTCTTCAAATTGTTTTAGCTATTCTAATTCCTCTGCCTTTCCATATAAAGTTTAGAATATTATTTCTATCTATAAATAGTCTTTGGAGAATTTGATAGGAATTAATTAAATTTGATACCAGTTGGGGGAAAATTGACCTGTTCATTATATTGAGTCTTCCAGTCCATGAACATGGTATGACTCTCCATTTACAATTGCCCCTTGAGCAACACAGGTTTGAATTGTATGAGTTCACCTATATTTGATATTTTTCAGTAGTAAACACTACTATTTACACAGTTAACGGTTGACTCCACAGATCTAGAGCAACTGTGGATATAGAGAGCTGACTAAATGTATGCTTATTAACTACTGTATTGTTTGAGTCAACTCTAGTTTGATCATCTTTGGATTTTTTCATCAGTGTTTTATAGTCTTCAGCATACAAATCCTGTGCATGTTTTGTTAGGTTTTCCTCTGAGTATTTCAGTTTTTTGAATGATTGTGAATGGAATTTAAGCTTTAATTTCATTGCCCACGTACTCATTGCTAGTGAATTGACTTTTTAAAATGTTTATCTTGTATCTTATGACCTTGCTGAATTCACTTAGTAGCTGTAGGAGTCTTTAGGAGTTGGTTTCTTTGTTTTTCTATACATAGTCATGTCTTCTGCAAATAGGGACTGTTTTATTTTTTCCTTTCTTATCTATACCCTTTGTATTTACTTTTTTTTTTTTTAATTTTGGCCTCTTTTATTGGTTCTTCGTTTGTTTATTTTCATCCATCTTAATTCTTTGGCCTGTGTGGTCCTCCCATTGCAGTGGCCTCTCTCGTGGCAGAGCACCTGTATTTACTCCTTTACTTTGTTGTACTGGCTAGAACTTTTAGCACTGGTTAGCACTGTGTTGAGTAAAAGTAATGAGAGTAGATTCCACCTTTTGTTGCCTGTCGGGAGAAGCATTATGTTAATTTTTGGGGGGTGGGTAGGGTGGGGAGGGATGGGGGTGGGCAAGCCACTTCTGTTGGTCTTTCATTTTTATCTATTTTCATCCATCTTTGTTCTTTGGCCCGTGTGGGCCTCCTATCACAGGGGCCTCTGTTGTCGCAGAGCACTGGCTCTGGGTGCACATGCTCCAGAGCTCCGGCTTGGTAATTGGACACATCGGTCCAGCCGCTCCGTGGCACGTGGGATCTTCCCAGGCCTGGGGTGGAATCTGCGCCCCTTGCACTGCAAGGCGGTGTCCTTACCCACTGGACCACCAGGGAAGCCCGTATGTTAATTTTTTTGAGATGCTCTTTATATAGTTGAGGACATTCTCTTCTATTGCTCTTTTTCTGAAGATTTTTATCGTGAGGTGTTGATTTTCATCTAATTCTTTTTCTTCTTTAGCTTGGTTGATTGCATTGATTAACTTTTGGGGGTACAGAATCACCTTGCATCACTAGAATAAACCCTACTTGGTTATGGGTATATATGTCTTTTAATATGTGACTGGATTTTAATTTTCTAATAATGTGTTTAAGGATTTTCTTTTATACCTTGTTTTCTTTTCTGGCCACTTCTATCTTTCATTCATTTTATCTTTGTTCTTTGGCCTATGTGGGCCTCCCATCGCAGCGGCCTCTCTCGTCACAGAGCACCAGCTCTAGGCGCATGTGCTCCAGAGCCCTGGCTCAGTAGTTGGACACATTGGTTCAGCCGCTCTGCGGCACATGGGATCCTCTCATGCCAGGGATCGAACCGGTGACCCTTGCACTGCAAGGCTGTCCAGTTTTCCCAGCACCACTTATTGAAGGTACTGTCTTTTATGCATTGTGTATTTCTGCCTCCATTGGAATAGAATGATTGTCCACAGGTGCATGGGTTTATTTCTGGACTTTCTATCCTAGTTCATTGATCTGCAGTGTTATTGTGCAGTTACTGTACTGTTTCAATGATTAACTCTGTAGTACTATCTGAAGTAAGGTAACCTGATGATCCAGTTCCATTTTTCTCTCTCAGGATTGCATTGGCTTCAGGATCTTTTGTGTTTCCGTACAAATTGTGAAAAATGTTTTCTAGCTCAATGAAAAATGCTATTGATAATTTGACAGGACAAGTTTTCCCTGGCCAAATCAGGTAAATAAAGCACCTTGGAAATTCCTCACTCTTTATTATCTAATGTACTTACTATCAAAGGAACATAGAAACACTCTCTCAGATAAACATTTACAAACGAGCTAAATCTCTAGAACATAAAATATTTCCTACTCAAATGCCGCTGGAAAGGGCTAGAAGAAGGTCATAAGAAAGATGAAGCAAAATTCTTATTGCTTTATCAAACAAGTATCAGTTTTTACATCCCCAAACCTAAACAGGGAATTTTTATTAATCAAATTTAAGTTGTAGTGGTGTGAATTATTTTTACTAAGAATTTAAGTAGATCACTTGTTAATTTCCCCATTCAAGTGCCTTTATAAATTCCTCTTCAGTGATAATTTGACAGGGATTCCACTGAATGTGTAAATACCTTGGGTTATATAGTCATTTTAACAGTATGAGTTCTTTCAGTCCAAGGGCATGCTATATCTGTGCATCTGTTTGTGTCAACTTTTCTTTTTTTTTTTTATTCCCTATTTTTAAGATTTTACAGAGTTTTGTTGTTCACCAACAGGTATGTTCTCAGATCATTCATATGCATATCCCTGGACCCTCCCCCTACCCAGTTCCCCTCTTCCACGCCTCCAGACCATTGCCCCAAGTGATTGTGGGTACTCCTATTCCCTTAGCACAATGACCATAGCTATCTTTTCCACACGTGCCAGTATAGGTTTCAATGTTACTTCCTCTGTGCCTCCCTCTCACTGTTCGGTCTCCACAATGTCCTTATGTCTATTCTCTGTTTTTCCATGAGTTCACTGCGTGTGTTATCATGACCCTCTTACTAGATCCCATATATATAAGTTAGTATACTGTACTTGTCTTTCTCATTTTGACTTACTTCACTTTTTATGATAGGTTCTAGAGCTAGCCACCTCATTAGGACTGAGTCTTCTGCATTTCTTTTAACAGCAGAGTAGTATTCCATTGTATATATGTACCAGAGCTTCTGTATCCATTCATTCGTCGATGGACATCTAGGTTGCTTCCATGTTCTGGCTATTGTATAGAGAGCTGCAGTGAACATTGGGGTACAGGTGCTTCTTTCAGTTTTGATTTCATCAGGATATAAGCCTAATAGTGGGTTTGCTGGGTCATAGGGTGCTTCTGTTTTTAGTTTTTTAAGGAATCTCCATATTGTCTTCCATAGAGGTTGTATCAGTTTACATTCCCACCAGCAATGCAAGAGGGTTCCCTTTTCTCCGCACCCTCTCCAGCATTTATTGTCTGTCGATGTGTTGATGATGGCCATTCTGACGGGTGTGAGGTGGTATCTCATTGTAGTTTTGATTTGCATTTCTCTAATGATAAGCAAGGTTGAGCATCGTTTCATGTGCTTTTGGGCCATCTGTGTGTCATCTTTGGAGAGGCGTCTCTTTAGATCTTTTTCCCATTGAACTTTTATTTCTTTCATCAGTGCCTCATAGTTTTCAGAGTGCAGGTTTTTATCTCTGTACATGGATTTATTTGTAGGCATTTTATTCTTTTTGATGTGATGGTAAATGCAATAGTTTCCTTAATTTCTCTTTCTGATTTTTTGTTTTTAGTGTATAGAAATGCAAGAGATTTCCGTGTATTAACTTTGTAACCTACAGCTTCTTCGGTTCACTGATGAGCTCTAGTGGTTTTCTGGTAGCACCTTTATGATTTTGTTATGTATAGTATCATGTCATCTTCAAACAATGACAGTTTTACTTCTTTTCTGATTTAGATTCCATTTCTCTTTCATCTTTGTTTGCATGGCTAGAACTTACCAAAAAATCTGTTGAATAAAAGTGATGAGCGAACATCCTTGTCCTCTTCCCGATCTTAGAGGAAATGCTTTCAGCTTTTCACTGTTGAGAATAGTATTTGCTATGGATTTCTCATATATGGCCTTTATTATGTTGAGGTAGGTTCCCTCTGTGCCCAATTTCTGAGGAGTTTTTTTTTTTTTTATCATAAATGAGTACAGAATATTGTCAAATGCTTTTTTATGCAGCTATTGAGATGGTCATATATATGGATTTTATTCTTCAGCTTTTTAATATGGTGTATTACACTGATTAACATATGTTCAAGAACCCTTCTATCCCTAGGTTAAATCCCACTTGATTGTGGTGTATAGTACTTTTAACATGTTACTGGATTTGGTCTGCTAATATTTTGTTGATGATTTTTGGGTCTATATTCATCAGAGATATTAAACTGTAATTTTCTTTTTTTGCTTGGTTTTGGTATTAAGATTATGAAGGCCTCATAGATGAATTTGAGAGTGTTCCTTCTGCAGTTTTCTGGAAGAATTTCAGGATAGGTATTAACTCTTCTGTAAATATTTGCTAGAATTTGCCTATGACGCCATCTGGTCCTGGACTTCTGTTTGTTGCAATTTTTAATTGTTGTTGTTGGAATATTTTTAATCACAGTTTCAGTTTTAGTACTTGTAGTTGGTCTGTTAATGTTTCTGTTTCTTCCTGGTTCAGTCTTAGAAAGCTGTACTTTTCTAAAAATCTGTCTATTCCTTCTAGGTTGTCTGTTTTATTTGCATATAGCTGCTTGTAGCCTGTGATACAGGAGACCTAGGTTCAATTCCTGTGTTGGGAAGATTCTCCTGGATAAGGAAATGGCAACCCAGTACAGTATTCTTGCCTGAAAAATTTTTTCACCTTTATTTTTTTATCAAATGTACTTACTTCAAAGAATGAAACACTCTCTCAGATAAACATTTACAAACGAGCTAAATCTCTAGAACATAAAATATTTCCTACTCAAATGCCGCTGGAAAGGGCTAGAAGAAGGTCATAAGAAAGATGAAGCAAAATTCTTATTGCTTTATCAAACAAGTATCAGTTTTTACATCCCCAAACCTAAACAGGGAATTTTTATTAATCAAATTTAAGTTGTAGTGGTGTGAATTATTTTTACTAAGAATTTAAGTAGATCACTTGTTAATTTCCCCATTCAAGTGCCTTTATAAATTCCTCTTCAGTGATAATTTGACAGGGATTCCACTGAATGTGTAAATACCTTGGGTTATATAGTCATTTTAACAGTATGAGTTCTTTCAGTCCAAGGGCATGCTATATCTGTGCATCTGTTTGTGTCAACTTTTCTTTTATTTTATTCCCTATTTTTAAGATTTTACAGAGTTTTGTTGTTCACCAACAGGTATGTTCTCAGATCATTCATATGCATATCCCTGGACCCTCCCCACACCCAGTTCCCCCCCTCCCACCCCTCCAGACCATCGCCCCAAGTGATTGTAGGTACTCCTATTCCCTTAGCACAATGACCATAGCTATCTTTTCCACACGTGCCAGTATAGGTTTCGATGTTACTTCCTCTATGCCTCCCTCTCACTGTTCGGTCTCCACAATGTCCTTATGTCTATTCTCTGTTTTTCCATGAGTTCACTGCATGTGTTATCATGACCCTCTTACTAGATCCCATATATATAAGTTAGTATACTGTACTTGTCTTTCTTTTTTTGACGTATTTCACTTTTTAGGATAGGTTCTAGAGCTAGCCACCTCATTAGGACTGAGTCTTCTGCATTTCTTTTAACAGCAGAGTAGTATTCCATTGTATATATGTACCAGAGCTTCTGTATCCATTCATTCGTCGATGGACATCTAGGTTGCTTCCATGTTCTGGCTATTGTATAGAGAGCTGCAGTGAACATTGGGGTACAGGTGCTTCTTTCAGTTTTGATTTCATCAGGATATAAGCCTAATAGTGGGTTTGCTGGGTCATAGGGTGCTTCTGTTTTTAGTTTTTTAAGGAATCTCCATATTGTCTTCCATAGAGGTTGTATCAGTTTACATTCCCACCAGCAATGCAAGAGGGTTCCCTTTTCTCCGCACCCTCTCCAGCATTTATTGTCTGTCGATGTGTTGATGATGGCCATTCTGACGGGTGTGAGGTGGTATCTCATTGTAGTTTTGATTTGCATTTCTCTAATGATAAGCAAGGTTGAGCATCGTTTCATGTGCTTTTGGGCCATCTGTGTGTCATCTTTGGAGAGGCGTCTCTTTAGATCTTTTTCCCATTGAACTTTTATTTCTTTCATCAGTGCCTCATAGTTTTCAGAGTGCAGGTTTTTATCTCTGTACATGGATTTATTTGTAGGCATTTTATTCTTTTTGATGTGATGGTAAATGCAATAGTTTCCTTAATTTCTCTTTCTGATTTTTTGTTTTAGTGTATAGAAATGCAAGAGATTTCCGTGTATTAACTTTGTAACCTACAGCTTCTTCGGTTCACTGATGAGCTCTAGTGGTTTTCTGGTAGCACCTTTATGATTTTGTTATGTATAGTATCATGTCATCTTCAAACAATGACAGTTTTACTTCTTTTCTGATTTAGATTCCATTTCTCTTTCATCTTTGTTTGCATGGCTAGAACTTACCAAAAAATCTGTTGAATAAAAGTGATGAGCGAACATCCTTGTCCTCTTCCCGATCTTAGAGGAAATGCTTTCAGCTTTTCACTGTTGAGAATAGTATTTGCTATGGATTTCTCATATATGGCCTTTATTATGTTGAGGTAGGTTCCCTCTGTGCCCAATTTCTGAGGAGTTTTTTTTTTTTTTATCATAAATGAGTACAGAATATTGTCAAATGCTTTTTTATGCAGCTATTGAGATGGTCATATATATGGATTTTATTCTTCAGCTTTTTAATATGGTGTATTACACTGATTAACATATGTTCAAGAACCCTTCTATCCCTAGGTTAAATCCCACTTGATTGTGGTGTATAGTACTTTTAACATGTTACTGGATTTGGTCTGCTAATATTTTGTTGATGATTTTTGGGTCTATATTCATCAGAGATATTAAACTGTAATTTTCTTTTTTTGCTTGGTTTTGGTATTAAGATTATGAAGGCCTCATAGATGAATTTGAGAGTGTTCCTTCTGCAGTTTTCTGGAAGAATTTCAGGATAGGTATTAACTCTTCTGTAAATATTTGCTAGAATTTGCCTATGACGCCATCTGGTCCTGGACTTCTGTTTGTTGCAATTTTTTAATTGTTGTTGTTGGAATATTTTTAATCACAGTTTCAGTTTTAGTACTTGTAGTTGGTCTGTTAATGTTTCTGTTTCTTCCTGGTTCAGTCTTAGAAAGCTGTACTTTTCTAAAAATCTGTCTATTCCTTCTAGGTTGTCTGTTTTATTTGCATATAGCTGCTTGTAGCCTGTGATACAGGAGACCTAGGTTCAATTCCTGTGTTGGGAAGATTCTCCTGGATAAGGAAATGGCAACCCAGTACAGTATTCTTGCCTGAAAAACTTCATGGACAGAGGATTCTGGGGGACTACAGTCCATGGAGTCACAAAGATTTGGACATGACTGAGCCACTAACTAGTAGTGTCATATGATCCTTTGTATTTCTGTGATAGCCATTGTAACTTCTTTTCCATTTCTAGTTTTATTGATTTGAGTATTCTCTTTTTTTCTTGTTGAGTCTAGCCAAAGGTTATCAAGTTTGTCCTTTCAGAGAATCAGCTTTTAGTTTAATTGATCTTTTCTGTTATTTTCATCTGTATTTCTTCCCAGATGTTTATGATTCCTGTCCTACTAACTTTGTGTTTCATCTGTTCTTTCTTTAGTTATTTTAGGCCTACTGTTAGGTTGTTTATTTTGGGTTTTTCTTGTTTCCTGAGGGAAGATTATATTACTATAAACTTCCCTCTTAGAACTGCTTTTGCACTGCCACATAGATTTTGAATGATTGAGGTTTCATTTTCATTTGTCTCTAAATATATTTTGATTCCTCTTTGATTTCTTCAGAGATCTATAAGTTGTTTAATACCATGTAATTTTGCCTCCATGTGTTTGTATTTTTTATAGTTTTATTCTCGTAGTTGATTCTTTGTCTGGGTTGGGCTTTCTCTAGTTGTGGCAAGCAGGGGCTTCTCTCTAGTTGTGGTGCATGAGCTTCTCATTGCTGTGACTTCTTGTTGCAGAGCATGGGATCTTAAGTGTATAGGCTTCAGTGACTGTGGCTTGGGGGCTCCAGAGCCCAGACTTAGTGGTTGGGACACATGGGCCTAGTTGCCCTCAGAATGTGTAATCCTCCTGGACCCAGGGTTGAACCATGTCCCTTGCACTGACAGGTGGATTCTTAACAACTCAACTGCCAGGGACATTCCTTGTAGTTGATTTGTAGTCTCATACCATTGCAGTCAGAAAAGATGCTTTATAATGATTTTAAGTTTCTTACATTTACTGAGGCTTCTTTTATGGCTTAGCATGGGCTCTATCCTGGTAAGTATTTCATGTGCAGTTGAGAATAGTGTGTATTTTGCTGCTTTCAAATGGAATGCTCTGTAAATGCCAGTTAAGCCTATCTAGACTAATGTGTCATTTAAAGCCTGTGTTTCCTTATTGATTTTCTTTCTGGATGACCTGTCTATTGATGTAAGTAGAGTGTTAACACATTATTGACAGGGGGGTTTTGCTGAAACTAACACCTGTGGCTAGCAGTTTGTTATGTAAGTGAATATTGAAACACTCATGTTTAAGTAAATACCAACCACACTTTTTGCACTTAATGTATGTATTTGTAACTCTATACCTGTCTCACTAAAGCATTCTGACACCGTGTTACAGTGTGATAGGCAGTATCACAGGCACCTCTGTGCAGGGGAGCAGAACAGCTGTTACAAATATGCTATGTTTCACCGGGCTTTCCCCTGGAAGAGCAGACACTACATTTTCTGGTGGTATTCTTTTTATTCCTGTGGGTATTATTTCCACTAGAATATATTCTTTAATCTTACTTGATAGCAAAATAGATCTTTGTGGGGAGCCCTTTTAGAAATGTCCCAGAAGGACCGGATGCACGACTACCACTACATTCACCTGAGTGCTCTGTTACTGATTCTCTCGCTGCTGCTAACAAAAGTTGCTTGAAAGTCGTTTTACTCTGTGCATTAAGGCTATAGTAAAATTTAACTATTGTATAAATCACAGTTACTCAAATAGAAACCCACTTTCTTATACCACTTTATCAGATCAGTCAGCTCTTCTGTATATTTCTCATCCTCCAGTTTACAGGTGGGCTTGGTCACCTGCCGCCCAGCCCTCCCGTCCTCCCTTGCTGCAGACGTGGAGGGGTCATCAGTAGTTGTCAGCATGCAGACTAGCGTCTTGTCTTTCCACATAAGAAGAATCTCTCTTCTGTTAGGAATGTTGTATCCCTCTCGGTAGATTTTTAGATTTCTCCTTTAGTTGTTTTGATAGACCACAATTCTCACTTACATTCCCACAAGCTCTGGTTTTATTTTTCAACCATATTCCAGAGAGGGGCACACTGTTGTCATAATTGTCTTGGTAAATTATAGTGCCATGAACCAAGATAAGGTTGTAGGACCAATAATATCATTTCTTGTAGGTTTTTTTCCCCTCCATTTGTGTAAATCTCAAGGTTTCATATATATATATTCAGCTTCACTTTTGCTAACTCTCTTGACAGAAATTCCATATTTTATAAATTTTCTGGGATTACAAGTTTTGAATTAAAGTCACTGTCTTCACTTTATCATTGCCTCAGCAAATACAAGCTCTTGTTTGGCTATAGATGGATTGTAATTTTGGTAGAAAATAATCTGAAAGAGGTTTAACTCTTACATTAGGATTTAATTTTATCTGGTCTTGCTTTAAATTTCAGCTTTATTGAGGTATAGTTGCCATATAACATTGTAAGATTTAAAGTGTACATTTAAAGTGTAAATTGTAAAGATTTAAAGTGATTTGATAAATCATCTCTTCACATATTTATTTTTTATGAGAATTTTAAAGTTGTACTCACTTCAGAGATTCCATTTATTCAATAAAGTGTTTTCAACTATGATCACCATGGTTTACATTAGAGCCCTAGATCTTATTTGTCTTAGAGCTGGAAGTTGTACCACTTTACCAACTTTTCCCATTTCTCCTACCCACCAGCCTGTGCCAACCAGTTTTCAACTTTGTTTCAATGAGTTTGACATTTTTTGGTAGGGGGGATTCCACATATGAAGATTATTAGCATGTAGTGTTTGTCTTTCTTTGACCTGCTCATTTCACTTAGCATAAAACCCTCAGAGTCTGCTCATGTTGTCACAAATGGCAGGATTTTATGATTTTTTCTAGCTGAATAATGTTCCATTTTATATAGCTATTCCACATTTTCTTTATCCACTCATCTATTGATTTTGGCCATTGTGAGTAATGCTACCATGAACATGGGAATGTGTGTGCCTTGTTAAGAACCTGTTTTCATTTCCTTTGGCTATACACCTGTAAGTGGGATTGCTATAGTAGGTAGTTCTGCCTTTAATTTTTTGAGGTATGTCCATACTGGATGTACCAATTTACATTTCCACCCATAGTGATGAGGGTTCCCTTTTCTTCACATACTCACCCTTTTTTTTTTCTTTTATTTGGGGGTTGGGTTTGGGGAGGGAGGGGGCTGGCGGGCCACTTCTATTGGTCTTTCATTTATCTATTTTTCATCCATCTTTGTTCTTTGGCCCATGTGGGCCTCCCATCGCAGCGGCCTTCGCTGTCACAGAGCACTGGCTCTGGGCGCATGCGCTCCAGAGCTCCAGCTCGGTAAATGGACACATGGGTCCAGCCGCTCCATGGCACGTGGAATCTTCCCAGGCCACGGATCGAACTGGTGCCCCTTGCACTGCAAGGCAGTGTCCTTACCCACTGGACCACCAGGGAAGCCCCTCACCAACTCTTTATTATCCTTTTTTTGTTTTTTTAATGATAGCCAGTATAACAGATATTGCCTCATGGTTTTGATTTGCATTTCCCTGATGTTTACTGGTATATTGGGTAACTTTTAATGTCCCTGTTGGTCATTTCCATATCTTCTTTGGAAAAAAGAAATCTGTTCAGGTCCTTTGCCCATTTTTAATTGGATATTTTTGTTCTTTTCATTGAGTTTTGTGGTTTTTTTAGAATATATTTTGGACAGTAACTCTTACCAGATACAGGATTTGCAAATGTTTTCTCCCATTCCATAGGTTGCCTTTTAATTTTGTTGATGATTTCCTTGTCTGTACAGAAGCTTGTTAGTTTGATGTAATCCTGTTTGTTTATTTTGCTTTTGGGGTCAATCCAAAAATTCATTGCCAAGGCTGATTTAGAGCAACTTACCTTGTTCTAGGAGTTTTATGATTCCAGTTTTGTTAGTTTTTTTAAAAAAGAGTCAGCCTTTTGCCTCATTGATATTGTCTGTTGGTTTTCTGTTTTCGATTCCATTGATTTCTGCTCCTTATTTACTCCCTTCTGTTCTTTTGTATGGGTTCCTGAAGTGTACTAGCTTAGATTATTGATTTGAGACATTTCCTATATGCATGCCCTTTGTGCTATAAATGCATTTTACTAAATGTATACATTTAGTGCTATAAATTGCTTAAAACTGTTTCCGTTGCATCTCACCAATTTTGATGTGTTTATTTTCATTAACTCTGATGTTTTTATCTTCTTGAGACTTTCTCTGACCAATAGATTACTTAAAGCCTAGTCCCAAAATGTCCAGAAATTATTAGAAAAATTATTTATAGTTTCATTCCATTGTGATCAGAGAACATGCCCAATATGATTTTATTTTCTTTAAATTTGTTCTGTGTGGGCTTCCCTGGTGGTCCAGCGGGTAAACAGTCCGCCTTGCAGTGCAAGGGGCATCGGTTCGATCCCTGGTCCCAGAAGATCCCATGTGCCACGGAGCAGCTGGACCGATGTGTCTGATTACAAGCCAGAGCTCTGGAGCGCATGCACCCAGAGCCGGTGCTCTGCAATGAGAGAGGCCACTGCGATGGGAGGCCCACACATGCTAAAGAATAAAGATGGATGAAAATAATAAATAACTAAGAAAAATGTCATGGCATGAAGTTAAAAAATACTTTGTTCTGTGAACATTTGAAAAGAAAATGTTTTCTGCTGCTTTGGGTGAAATGTCCTAGAAATATGTTTAAATGTCTAAATTATTCTCTAAGTGTTAATCAGATTCTGTTGTTTGATGGTGTTGTTGAGTTCCTCTATATCCTTGCTGATTTTCTGTCTAGTTGTTCCATCAGACATTGTGGAGAGAGGATTGTTGATGACTCTGTAACCATGGTTGTGGATTTGTGTGTTTCTCCTTAAGGTGTTTTTTTTAATGGAGGCAAAGTTCATGTAACATAAAATTACTAAAATTAATGGAGGCAAAGTTCATGTCATATAAAATTGACTTTAAAACAGCATCTAGTGCATTGGGAGTATTGTGCAACCACTAGAGAAACTAGTATTTGTTACCCCAAAAGGACGCTTTTCACTAAGTGGTCACCACCCTTTCTGAGATTTCCAAAACACTGGCAACTGCTCACCACCTTCCTGTCTTTATGAATTTGACAGTTCTGAATATAAGTTGGATCATGCAATATGTGGCCTTTTGTGTTGAGTTTTCTTTCCCTTAGAATAATGTGTTGGTTCATCTGTTTTGTAGCATATGTCAGTAATTCATTCCCTTTTCTCTTGGCTGAATAATCTAATAGGGTGTTATACAGCATTTTGTCCATTCAGTAGTTTGTTTCTATCTTTTTTTCTTTTTTACTATTGTGAATGTTACTGTTAGGAACGTTTGTGTACCAATTTTTGTTTGAATATCTTTTTCATATCCCTTTGGGTATATACCTAGCATTGGTATCAGTGGGTTATGTGGTAATTCTGTGTTTAATTTTTTGAGGAACTGCCCAGCTGTTTTCCATGGATGCTACACCATTGTACACTACAACTACCGATGCAGGAGAGTTCTAGTTTCTCCACATCCTTGCCAACACTAATATTATGTCATGTTAAAGCACGAAAAATGCTGAAACTAAAAAATTCCTAGAAGAACACAGAAGAGAAAGTCATTGGGAACTTAAGAATGGCAAAGATTTTAAAATTTGTAGATGGATAAAGGTATGAGCTATAAAAATGTTTATAAATTGGCTTCATCAAAATTAATAAATTCCTAACATTGTTAGGAAAATGAAAATGCAAGCCACAGTTTGGGAGAAAGCATTTCATATACATATAGCTTACAAGTAACTTTTACCCAGAGTATGTAAAGAATATGCAGTAACCTGATAACAATATGTAAAAAACCCAAGTGTTTTTTTAGCAAGCTAGGAGTTTGAGCACTTTGTTTTGGCCATGTTGCATGGCTTGCAGGATCTTAACCCCCTGAGCAAGAATGGACACTCTACCCTCAGTCAGTTTGTGTCTTTTGGTTGATGCATTTGATCGTATTACTGTTTTCTTAATTGGCTTAATTTTCTGTAGGTCTTTGCTTCTCTTGTGTTTTCTTGCCTAGAGAAGTTCCTGTAGCATTTGCTGTGAAGCTGGTTTGGTGGTGCTGAGTTCTCTTAACTCTTGCTTGTCTGTGAAGCCTTTGATGTCTCCGTCAAATCTGAAGGAGAGTCTTGCTGGGTTGAGTGTTCTTGGTTGTAGGTTCTTCCCTTTCAGCACTTTAAATATACTGTGCCATTTGCTTCTGGCTTGTAGAGTTTCTGCTGAGAAATCAGCTGATAGTCTGATGGGAGTTCTCTTGTGTATTATTTGTTGTTTTCTCCTTGTTGCTTATCTTTGTCTTTAGTTTTGTCAGTTTGATTACTATGTGTCTCAGTGTGTTCTCCTTGGGTTTATCCTGCCTGGGACTCTGTGATTCCTGGACTTGGTTGATTATTTCCTTTCCCATGTTAGGGAAGTTTTCAGCTGTTATCTCTTCAAATATTTTCTCAGGTCCTTTCTCTTTTCTCCCTCTGGGACTCTGATAATGCAAATGTTGGTGCATTTAATGTCTCAACAGGCTCTTAGGTTGTCTTCATTTATTTTCATTCTTTTTTCTAGATTCTGTTCTGTGGCAGTGATGTCCACCATTCTGTCCTCCAGTTCATTTATCCATTCTGCCTCAGCTATTCTGGCCCCAGTGTATTATTCATCTGTTTGTATTTATTCTTTAGGTCTTCTTTGTCTTTGGTGAACACTTTGCATCTTCTCCATGTGATTCTGGAATTTTAAAATTTGTAGATGGATAAAGGTATGAGCTATAAAATGTTTATAAATTGGCTTCATCAAAATTAATAAATTCCTAACATTGTTAGGAAAATGAAAATGCAAGCCACAGTTTGGGAGAAAGCATTTCATATACATATAGCTTACAAGTAACTTTTACCCAGAGTATGTAAAGAATATGCAGTAACCTGATAACAATATGTAAAAAACCCAAGTGTTTTTTTAGCAAGCTAGGAGTTTGAGCACTTTGTTTTGGCCATGTTGCATGGCTTGCAGGATCTTAACCCCCTGAGCAAGAATGGACACTCTACCCTCAGTCAGTTTGTGTCTTTTGGTTGATGCATTTGATCGTATTACTGTTTTCTTAATTGGCTTAATTTTCTGTAGGTCTTTGCTTCTCTTGTGTTTTCTTGCCTAGAGAAGTTCCTGTAGCATTTGCTGTGAAGCTGGTTTGGTGGTGCTGAGTTCTCTTAACTCTTGCTTGTCTGTGAAGCCTTTGATGTCTCCGTCAAATCTGAAGGAGAGTCTTGCTGGGTTGAGTGTTCTTGGTTGTAGGTTCTTCCCTTTCAGCACTTTAAATATACTGTGCCATTTGCTTCTGGCTTGTAGAGTTTCTGCTGAGAAATCAGCTGATAGTCTGATGGGAGTTCTCTTGTGTATTATTTGTTGTTTTCTCCTTGTTGCTTATCTTTGTCTTTAGTTTTGTCAGTTTGATTACTATGTGTCTCAGTGTGTTCTCCTTGGGTTTATCCTGCCTGGGACTCTGTGATTCCTGGACTTGGTTGATTATTTCCTTTCCCATGTTAGGGAAGTTTTCAGCTGTTATCTCTTCAAATATTTTCTCAGGTCCTTTCTCTTTTCTCCCTCTGGGACTCTGATAATGCAAATGTTGGTGCATTTAATGTCTCAACAGGCTCTTAGGTTGTCTTCATTTATTTTCATTCTTTTTTCTAGATTCTGTTCTGTGGCAGTGATGTCCACCATTCTGTCCTCCAGTTCATTTATCCATTCTGCCTCAGCTATTCTGCTATGGAGTCCTTCTAGTGTATTATTCATCTGTTTGTATTTATTCTTTAGGTCTTCTTTGTCTTTGGTGAACACTTTTTGCATCTTCTCCATTGCTTTCGCAAGATTCTGGATCATCCTCACGATCATTATTCTGAATGCTTTATGTGGAAGGTTGCCTGTCTCCACTTCGTTGAGTAATTTTTTCTGGGGTTTTATCTTGTCGCTTCATCTGGGCTATAACCGTCTATAATGTGGTTTTTGTTTTAGTTGCTGTGAGACTGTGGTTGTCTTTGCTTCTTCTGTCTGCCCTCTAATGGAGGAGGCTAAGAGGCTTGTGTAAGCTTCCCAATAGACTGATGATGGGAAAAACTGGGTTTTGCTCTGGTGGGCGGGGCCTTGCTCAGTAAAGCTTTCATCCAGTTATTTGCTGATATAGTTGTTCGTAGTTGTTTGACCCGAGGTAACCCAGTCCTGAGGTCTGTGGGCTCTACGCTAGGGTTAATGGCAACCTCCAAGAGGACTTACGCCAAGGGGGACCTTCCCAGACAGCTGCTGCCAGTGCCCCCATCCCTGTGGTGAGCCCACGCCCCACAGGAGACCCTCCAACGCTAGCAGGTAGTCTTGGTTCAGTTTCCTGTGGGGTCGCTGCTCTTTTCCTCTGGGTCTTGGTGCACACAAGACTTTGTGCCTTCCAAGACTGGAGTCTGTTTCCCCCAGTCCTGTGGAAGTCTTGTAATCAAATCCCGCTGGCCTTCAAAGTCAGATTCCCTAGGGCTTCCCAGTCCCTTTGTCAGGTCCCCAGGCTAGGAAACCTGACGTGGCTTTCTGAACCTTCACAACAGTGGGAGAACTTCTTTGGTATTGTTGTTCTCCAGTTTGAGGGTTGCCCACCCAGGGTGTGGGATTTGCTTTTATCATGATTGCACCCCCTCCTGTGGTCTCGCTGGAGCTTATCTTTGGGCATGGGGTATCTTTTTCTCGTAGGTTCCAGTGTCCTCCTGTTGATGGCTGTTCAACAGCTAGTTGGGATTTTGGTGTTCTTGCAGGAAATGAATGCAAGTCCTTCATCTCCATCATTTTGAACTGGAAGCCAGCAGGTGGATTCTTAACCAGGGAAATTCAGGCAATTATTAAATGAGAAATATCAGAAAAATTGTGTAGGCAATCAGCCCAATAACTGAGAAAAATAATATAAATCAAGTATGAGGCGCGAACATGGAATAAATAAATGTACAAGTAGAAGTAAACTAAAAATCAGAAGAACATGTTAACTTTTTTTTCCATTTTTATTTTACTTTTTACTTTCACAGAGTTTTGTCATTTACAGACATGAATAACCCCAAATTAGTCATATGTATATTCCTAGCCCCCATCCCTCCTCCACCTGCCTCCCAATCCCCCCGTCCCATCCCACGTTAACATTTTTAAATCTGGTTCCTTAATATTTGAAGGGATAAAGGGTCTGTAAAGAGATTAGAAAAATAGTGAAAGTCATTCAAGTGTATCCTAATAAAATGAAATTTTCAATGGCACAATTTTCTGAGTTAAAAATACAGTGATTTCAAAAAATGTAGAAAAAAAAAAACCAGACAAAGATTATTATAGATGTTTTCTCTGTCAGAAGACTTGTGTGCTCTGTGTCACATCCTCAGCTCTGATTTCAGTTGACAGCTGTGGGGAACAGACTGAGTGTGCTAGAGAGCTTCCTAAAGTATAGGCGTGTGTCGGGGACTTGAGGCGGGTGGGTAACATCCTCGGGGGCATCCTTCAGCCGACAGTGGGCAGAAGTCGAGAAGTAAGTGCTTCTCTGCCTGAAGGTGTTAGGGAAGGTCCTGAAGGGCACTCTGTGCCTTCCTAACAAGATCCTGGGAGGAGTCTGCTTCGCTTGAGTTGGTAACCAGCTCAGTGATGCACCTTTGTGGGGCTCTTCTTCCTTCCCTGTTTTACTGTTTGTCCCTCACCTCTGCTTCCTGAGATTACCTCCCTGGTAAAATAACTATATACAAGTCCGTGTCGAAGGCTCTGTTTCCAGTGGAGAACCCAGACCAAGACATCTCTAAAAAGTTTTCAGGCTCAGAGTAGTTTTACAGCAAACTACTCCAAACTTTCAGTGAACAGTTATTCCTCAAACCATATAATGGGTTTTAGAACATGGAAAATTATGCAGTTCATAGTATATAACTACATAATCCTGATCAGACACATCAAAGAGTATATGAACACTTTCCTTGTAATGAATGGTGCTTTGTTTTGCCCAAATTTTTCCTGTTCTTTACCCAGATGTCTTCACCATTGCATTAAACTAACATTTGTATGGGAGATGTATGCCAGGAAATGTCAACAGTTCATTTGGTTCAGTATGCATTTAATTTCTGTGTACTTATAAAGTATTATGATAAGCTCTGGAGAAATTGAAAGCTAACTGACACAGCATGTCTGCCTTCAGTGAACCTCTGACTTCTATGCAGTACATGGCAAATAACCAGAAGCTTTTTATTATAAAAATCCCTATGTCTAGTATCCCAAAGGAAAACAAGATATGCCTTCTATGAATTTATTTTGAGTGAGAAGATGAGGTGTGTGTTTATGGAAGAAAATTAAATGGTGGAAAATTAAATGGGATAAGATCCCCCAAAGAGAGAGAAGTTTTGAATTAGAGTGATTAGAGAAGACTATTGAAAAGATAGAATTTGAAAAGAGGATTGTGTGTGTGCTCACTTAGTTGTGTCTGATTCTTTGTGACCCCGTGAACTGTAGCCCACCAGGCTCCTCTGTCCATGGAATTCTCCAGGCTAGAAAAACTGGAGTGGGTAGCCATTTCCGTCTCCAGGGATCTTCCCAACCCAGGGATTGAACTCTTACATTGCAGGCAGATTCTTTACTGTCTGAGCCACTAGGGAATAGGAAAGACTACGAAGAAGATAGGATTTGAAAAGAGGATTAGATGGGGATAAATGAAGAAAAAGAGGTTGAATGAGCAACTTAATGAACAAAGTTGCTGTAACTGATACTTGCAAGTTGGCTCACTTAAAACCCAATCCTTGGAGAACAAAATGGCCACCCACTCCAGTGTTCATCCCGTGAGCAGAGGGGCTTGGCAAGCTTTGAGACTCCACTGCCAAGGACAGCACTGTCTTACAGTATTTCACAAAGGAATCAGGATCTGGTGTGCCTCTGAAATCCTGTTTCCTGAATTCTACTTTTGTTCTTAATGTGTTACTGATGTGATCCCTGTAATACAGGTTATTTCGAAAAGTCCTTTGGTGACTTGCCAAGGCCCCAGATTATTATGCATAGCTATTTGCATAATAATAAATACATTTTCTATCTTCAAATAAAAACCTATTCCTACCCCTATCACATCCTATCCCATTTTAAATTCATTTGTCTTTATTAGCTAGAATTTTTCATTTGATCTAGGTTATCTCCAGCAGCATCATGCCAACTTCAAGGTGTGAAGACAGTAGTGAGCGAATCACCAGAGGCAGAGCTGCCGTATGGTGTTTGAACAGTGGGATGTAGCTTGGTTCCTGGCCTTCCTGGAGGTCCTTGGCCTGTAGAAAATCCCTTAGAGTTTGCACTGTCTGTAGTAGGAACCTTGGCCATACAGATGTTTTTAAGGCAGTAGTTTAAGTACTTTGAAGATATTGGCTTACCCGGAGCTTGTATTAGAATTGAGCAAAGTTGGTTAAATTAGCAAGTGATTTAAAGCTTACATTGGTCCTAATTCAGTAGATAAAGCAGAAATGGGTCATCACTGTAAAATTCTTCATAGTTTTTGAAATCTTTCAGAATAAAATATTGGGGAAATTAGGCCTTAAAAGAAAGGACTTTAACTACTTCAAGTAAATATGAATTTCTCCTTAATGCTTCTGATTCTCATTGCTATGTTATTATTCTGAAAAAATATTTATCACTGATTTAAACACAGGGTTTAGAATGATTCATAGTTGATACAGATTATATATTTGACAGATTAATAAACTCAGACATGCAGGGTTTTATATCAGCTCTTTTCAAAGTTAATGTGTTAATTCTGACTACAGAAAAAAGATGATAAATATATATTAATTAAAATTTAAAATAAGTAATAGGCATTCCGAAGGTAACATGTACTTTATTAGTTTTTAAAGGGTGGGGCAAAATGTTACCTTGAAAAGGCTTAATTTTTTGGTTTTATTTCATATTGTAACATTAGGCTTAATCAAACTCAATCTTACCCTATCTTTATTTATTTATTTATTTTTAAAGATGTATTTATTTATTTATTCGGGGGGAGGGGTGGGGAGGGAGGGGAGCAGGTGGGCCACTTCTGTTGGTCTTTCATTTGTCCATTTTCATCCATCTTTGTTCTTTGGCCCGTATGGGCTTCCCATCGCGGTGACCTCTGTTGTAGCAGAGCACCAGCTCTGGGTGCATGCGCTCCAGAGCTCCGGCTCGGTAATTGGACACATCAGTCCAGCTGCTCCGCGGCACGTGGGACCTTCCCAGGCCAGGGATCAAAGCAGCGCCCCTTGCACTGCAAGGCGGTGTCCTTACCCACTGGACCACCATGGAAGCCCTTACCCTATCTTTATAAATCTGCTGTAAAGAAACAGTTACTGAACTAACTTTTGCAGGTTTATTGTTAACTTTTCCATGTATTGTTACTTAGGAAGAAGCAGAAGAAAAATTGAGAAAGCAAAAAGAGTTGAAGCAAAATTTTATGGAACAAATGGCCTTGAAGGAACTCGTCCTTCAGGCTGCAAAAGAGGAAGAGGAGACCTTTAGAAAAGCTATGCTGGCGAAATTTGCTGAGGATGATCGAACAGAATTAATGAATGCTCAGAAGCAAAGAATGAAGCAACTCGAGCACAAGAGGGCTGTGGAAAGACTTATTGAAGAGCGTCGCAACCAGTTCCTTGCAGACAAAGTAAGGAAAAGTTTTTTGTTGTTACAATTTTCATTGAATAGCAACTAGCTAATTTATTTATTCACTAACCATTTAACTGAAAACTTGTTTATGTACCAGATGTTAGATAGCCATTCATTAATGGTATATGATATATACAATTTCTGATTACTTGTTAATTAATGAATCTAGACCATATTTATTGATGCTTTCTATGTGTGAAGACAGCATCACATTGGTTGGTGTGAAGAACATAAATGAGACTAGCTACATGTTACCTAGGAGCTTTTGGTGTTGGTTAAGAAAAATACATAAAAACAATGATTATAAAGATATGTCAAGTGCATGTGATGATAATTATACAGAGTGAACCCCTTGTATGGGAGAGAGGAGACAGATCATGAATGTCTTGGCTGCTGTTTTAAAGGTGTATTTATCCAAGAGGGATCCACCAGAAAATTAAGAAAGCTGCATGGTAAGATCTGCATTTGATTCAGGTAGCAGTGCTGAGGACAGACTTGAGAGGAGTTAAGACTGGAGACAGGAATCACTCAGTCAGGTCTAACTCTTTGCGACCCTATGAACTACAGTACTCCAGGCTTCCCTGTCCTTTACTTATCTGCTAGAGTTTGCTCAGACTCATGTCTATTCAGTCAGTGATGCCATCAAACCATCAGCCTCTTCTCTTCTTGCTCTCTGTCTTTCCCAGCATCAGGGTCTTTTACAATGAGTAGACTCTTTGCATCAGGTGGCCAAAATATTGAAGCTTCAGCTTCAGTCCTTCCAATGAATATTCAGGATTGATTTCCTTTAGGATTGACTGATTTGATCTCCTTGCAGTCCAGGGGACTCTCAAGAGTCTTCTCAAACACCACAGTTCAAAGGCAGCAATTCTTTGGCACTCAACCTTTCTTATGGTCCAAGTCTCACATCAATACATGACTATTGGAAAAACCGTAGCTTTTTTTTAAAAATAATTTTGGCCTCTTTTATGGTTTGTTTTTATTGATTGATTTTCATCCATCTTTATTCTTTGACCTGTATGGGCCTCCCACTGCAGTGGCCTCTCTCATTGCAGAGCACCAGCTCTGGGTGCATGCACTCCAGAGTGCTGGCTTGAAATTGGACACATAGGTCCTGCTGTTTCATGGCATGTGGGATCCTCCTGGGCCAGGGATTGAACCAGTGCCCCTTGCACTGCAAGGCGGACTCTTGACCCAATGAACTACCAGGGCAACCTCCTCTTTTTTTTATGAATGTTTGTTGGCAAAGTGATGTCCCTGCTTTTTAATATGCTATCTATGTTTGTTATAGCTTTTCTTCCCAGAAGCAAACATCTTTTAATTTCATTAACTGCAGTCACTGTCCACAGTGATAAAGTCTGTCACTGTTTCCATTTTCTTTCCATTTGCCATGAAGTGATGGGACCCAATGCCATGAGTTTATGTTCAAGTGCATGTGATGATAATTATACAGAGTGAACCCCTTGTATGGGAGAGAGGAGACAGATCATGAATGTCTTGGCTGCTGTTTTAAAGGTGTATTTATCCAAGAGGGATCCACCAGAAAATTAAGAAAGCTGCATGGTAAGATCTGCATTTGATTCAGGTAGCAGTGCTGAGGACAGACTTGAGAGGAGTTAAGACTGGAGACAGGAATCACTCAGTCAGGTCTAACTCTTTGCGACCCTATGAACTACAGTACTCCAGGCTTCCCTGTCCTTTACTTATCTGCTAGAGTTTGCTCAGACTCATGTCTATTCAGTCAGTGATGCCATCAAACCATCAGCCTCTTCTCTTCTTGCTCTCTGTCTTTCCCAGCATCAGGGTCTTTTACAATGAGTAGACTCTTTGCATCAGGTGGCCAAAATATTGAAGCTTCAGCTTCAGTCCTTCCAATGAATATTCAGGATTGATTTCCTTTAGGATTGACTGATTTGATCTCCTTGCAGTCCAGGGGACTCTCAAGAGTCTTCTCAAACACCACAGTTCAAAGGCAGCAATTCTTTGGCACTCAACCTTTCTTATGGTCCAAGTCTCACATCAATACATGACTATTGGAAAAACCGTAGCTTTTTTTTAAAAATAATTTTGGCCTCTTTTATGGTTTGTTTTTATTGATTGATTTTCATCCATCTTTATTCTTTGACCTGTATGGGCCTCCCACTGCAGTGGCCTCTCTCATTGCAGAGCACCAGCTCTGGGTGCATGCACTCCAGAGTGCTGGCTTGAAATTGGACACATAGGTCCTGCTGTTTCATGGCATGTGGGATCCTCCTGGGCCAGGGATTGAACCAGTGCCCCTTGCACTGCAAGGCGGACTCTTGACCCAATGAACTACCAGGGCAACCTCCTCTTTTTTTTATGAATGTTTGTTGGCAAAGTGATGTCCCTGCTTTTTAATATGCTATCTATGTTTGTTATAGCTTTTCTTCCCAGAAGCAAACATCTTTTAATTTCATTAACTGCAGTCACTGTCCACAGTGATAAAGTCTGTCACTGTTTCCATTTTCTTTCCATTTGCCATGAAGTGATGGGACCCAATGCCATGAGCTTAGTTTTTCAAATGTTGAGTTTTTTTTTTTCTTTTGGGGATACAAATCCTTTATATATTTTCACTCAGATCATGGTTGACTTTTTAGGGCTTTATGTTTTTGTTTTGTTTTTTTGCTTTTACAGAGTTTTGTTGTTTACAGATATGTATAATCCCAGAATGTTGAGTTTTAAGGCAGCCTTTTAACTCTCTTCTTTCACCTTCATCAAGAGGCTCTTTAGTTCCTGTTTCCTTTCTGCCATTAGGATAGTGTCATCTGCATATCTGAGGTTATTGATATTTCCGCCAGCAATCTTGATTCGAGCTTATAGTTCATCCAGTCTGGCATTTCATGTGATATACTCTGCATATAAATTAAATAAGCAGGGTAGCAACATACAGCCTTGTACTTCTTTCCCAATTTTCAGTCAGTCCATTGTTCCATATTGAGTTCTAACTGTGGCTTCTTGGCCTACATACAACTTTCTCAGGAGGGAGGTGAGATGGTCTGGTATTATCATCTTTTTAAGCATTTTCCAGTTTGTTGTGATCCACAGAAAGGGTTTAGTGTAGTCCATGAAGCAGAAGTAGATGTTTTTCTGGAATTCCTTTATCCTGTGATTCAACAGATGTTGATAATTTGATCTCTGGTTCCTCTGCCTTTTCTAAATCCACCTTGTACATCTGTAAGTTCTTGGCCCACACACTGTTGAAGCCTAGCTTGGAGGATTCTGAGCATTACTTTGCTAGCATGTGAAATGAGTGCAGTGGTGTGGTAGTTTGAACATCCTTTGGCATTGCCCTTCTTTGGAATTGGAATGAAAAGTGACCTTTTCCAGTCCTGAGGCCACTGATGAGTTTTCCAAATTTGCTGGCATAATGTGTTGCACTTTAACAGCATCATCTTTTAGGATTTGACTTAGCTCAGCTGGAATTGCATCACCTCCAATAGCTTTGTTCATAGTAATGCTTCCTAAAGCCCACTTGACTTTACATTCCAGGATGTCTGGCTCTACGTGAGTGGCCACACCATAGAGGTTATCTGGGTCTTTAAGACCTTTTTAGTATTGGTTTTCTGTTTTTGCTACCTCTTCTTAATCTCTTCTGCTTCTGTTAGGTCCATACCTTTTCTGTCTTTTATTGTGCCCATTTTTGCATGAAATGTTCCCTTGGTATCTGATTTTCTTGAAGAGATCTCTAGTCTTTCCCATTCTGTTGTTTTCCTCTATTATTTTGCACTGCTCACTTAAGAAGGCTTTCTTATCTCTCCTTGCTATTTTTGAAACTCTGCATTCAGGTGGGTATCTTTTTCTTTTTGTCTTTTCCTTTTGCTTCGCTTCTCTTCTCAGCTATTTGTAAGGCCTCCTCAGACAATTATTTTGCCCTTTTGTATTTCTTTTTCTTGGGGATGGTTTTGACCCCCTCATGCTGTACAGTGTTATTATGAACCTCTGTCCACAGTTCTTTAGGAAGTTATTACAGTTATCCCAGAGATAAGTGATGAAAACCCTTGTGAATAGAGAAGGCATCTGTCTATAAGATGTTAGGAAAATAGAATTGATGGGTCTCAGTGACCAATTAGGTCTGAAGAATTAGGCAAATCCTAATAAATAATGCTATTACATGCTTCCATATTCAGTGAGTGAATGGTGATGTATGTACAAAGATGTATGAAGAAAAACAGCTTTTGAGGGGGTAGGATATAATTCCATTTTGTCCATATTGATTTTGAGGCCCAGGATAAGATTTCTTAGTTGGAAATGTAGATTTAAGAGTTGGTGAGGAAACTAGGTGTGTGACTTTGGACACAGTGAAATGTCTTGTGTTTTACCATAAAACTGAAATTCTACTTTAAGAACCAAATAAGGTAATGTGTAAGTGCTTTGAAGAGATAAAGAACCCTAAATATGAAAAGTACAGATAAGGCATATGATAAACATTCTTAAGTAGTAATAGAAGTGGTAGTAATAATAACTGACATTTATTGAGCAAATTTGCAACTTGACATTTGGGCATCAGCTGGAATTGCATCACCTCCAATAGCTTTGTTCATAGTAATGCTTCCTAAAGCCCACTTGACTTTACATTCCAGGATGTCTGGCTCTACGTGAGTGGCCACACCATAGAGGTTATCTGGGTCTTTAAGACCTTTTTAGTATTGGTTTTCTGTTTTTGCTACCTCTTCTTAATCTCTTCTGCTTCTGTTAGGTCCATACCTTTTCTGTCTTTTATTGTGCCCATTTTTGCATGAAATGTTCCCTTGGTATCTGATTTTCTTGAAGAGATCTCTAGTCTTTCCCATTCTGTTGTTTTCCTCTATTATTTTGCACTGCTCACTTAAGAAGGCTTTCTTATCTCTCCTTGCTATTTTTGAAACTCTGCATTCAGGTGGGTATCTTTTTCTTTTTGTCTTTTCCTTTTGCTTCGCTTCTCTTCTCAGCTATTTGTAAGGCCTCCTCAGACAATTATTTTGCCCTTTTGTATTTCTTTTTCTTGGGGATGGTTTTGACCCCCTCATGCTGTACAGTGTTATTATGAACCTCTGTCCACAGTTCTTTAGGAAGTTATTACAGTTATCCCAGAGATAAGTGATGAAAACCCTTGTGAATAGAGAAGGCATCTGTCTATAAGATGTTAGGAAAATAGAATTGATGGGTCTCAGTGACCAATTAGGTCTGAAGAATTAGGCAAATCCTAATAAATAATGCTATTACATGCTTCCATATTCAGTGAGTGAATGGTGATGTATGTACAAAGATGTATGAAGAAAAACAGCTTTTGAGGGGGTAGGATATAATTCCATTTTGTCCATATTGATTTTGAGGCCCAGGATAAGATTTCTTAGTTGGAAATGTAGATTTAAGAGTTGGTGAGGAAACTAGGTGTGTGACTTTGGACACAGTGAAATGTCTTGTGTTTTACCATAAAACTGAAATTCTACTTTAAGAACCAAATAAGGTAATGTGTAAGTGCTTTGAAGAGATAAAGAACCCTAAATATGAAAAGTACAGATAAGGCATATGATAAACATTCTTAAGTAGTAATAGAAGTGGTAGTAATAATAACTGACATTTATTGAGCATTTTCTTATGTCATTCACTATTCTATATTCATTACAAGCAAAGTAAAAGCTGTTACTTTCAACCTTCTGTGTCAGGTATTATTACTATCCCCATTTTAAAGTTGCATAAACTGAGGCATGTGATATTTTATATATATTGCCAAGATTTCATTCACAAAAGTAAGTGGCAGAGCTGGGATTAATAAATTAATATTATAATGATTTTCCCAAATGGGTGGACCAAAATCCCTAGATACTCTTATAATGAGCAGATTCTTACCCGCTACACATTCTGCTGAGTTTCTAGAAGGAACCAAAACAAAAGCTCGTTCTGGTAGCTTCTAATGTAGCAGAGGAAAACAAATTCTAGATATCCAAAAGACTCGATTATGTATAATACTATACAAAGAACATATTTCTTAAATGTACAGTGTAAACATTTGTAGAATATGGAAATGTAATTTACTAATAGTGCAATCCAGTTATGGAAGAACTGTGTGGATTTATCTAGAAACATATAAAAATGAGTAAGAGAAGACAGAAGAAGGCTGTTCTAAATTGTCTGCATGCGCTCCAGAGCTCAGTAATTGGACACACCAGTCCAGCTGTTCCACGGCATGTGGGATCTTCCCAGGCCAGGGATCGAACCGGCGCCCCTTGTAGTGCAAGGCAGTGTCTTTACCCACTAGACCACCAGGGAAGCCCTCTATGGTTTCTTTTGATCATACAGGGTAGAGTCGAGGAGGGTGACAAGATAACATTCAAGGTTTCAAATATGAGGAACTGAAGGAATACAAGTGATACTGTGCTTTGAATTGGAGCAGAAAGATGCAGTGAATTCAGTTTTAGTCATATTTAGTTTGAAACAGCCAAGCTGAAAATTCCTAAAGGCAGCTGAACATAAGACAACCACTTAGGTCAGTTTTTCTTAGAAAAGCATTTCTGGCATTGAGTAACAGAGTTTCAAATTAAGATTATTCTTCCAAATAATGTAAGGAGAAACAATCAGAGGGCCAGTGGCTGAGATTTGGAGAGCATTCTAGTTAGAAAGTGGAAGTGGTAGAAAAAGTTGATGAGACCAGGAAATATAAAATCTGGATGTCAGAGAAAGCCAGGAGAGAGGAGCTCTGTCTTTTGTCTACCACATCAAGTGTTGGGAGAGCTTCACTATTCTATATTCATTACAAGCAAAGTAAAAGCTGTTACTTTCAACCTTCTGTGTCAGGTATTATTACTATCCCCATTTTAAAGTTGCATAAACTGAGGCATGTGATATTTTATATATATTGCCAAGATTTCATTCACAAAAGTGGAAGAGCTGGGATTAATAAATTAATATTATAATGATTTTCCCAAATGGGTGGACCAAAATCCCTAGATACTCTTATAATGAGCAGATTCTTACCCGCTACACATTCTGCTGAGTTTCTAGAAGGAACCAAAACAAAAGCTCGTTCTGGTAGCTTCTAATGTAGCAGAGGAAAACAAATTCTAGATATCCAAAAGACTCGATTATGTATAATACTATACAAAGAACATATTTCTTAAATGTACAGTGTAAACATTTGTAGAATATGGAAATGTAATTTACTAATAGTGCAATCCAGTTATGGAAGAACTGTGTGGATTTATCTAGAAACATATAAAAATGAGTAAGAGAAGACAGAAGAAGGCTGTTCTAAATTGTCTGCATGCGCTCCAGAGCTCAGTAATTGGACACACCAGTCCAGCTGTTCCACGGCATGTGGGATCTTCCCAGGCCAGGGATCGAACCGGCGCCCCTTGTAGTGCAAGGCAGTGTCTTTACCCACTAGACCACCAGGGAAGCCCTCTATGGTTTCTTTTGATCATACAGGGTAGAGTCAGGAGGGTGACAAGATAACATTCAAGGTTTCAAATATGAGGAACTGAAGGAATACAAGTGATACTGTGCTTTGAATTGGAGCAGAAAGATGCAGTGAATTCAGTTTTAGTCATATTTAGTTTGAAACAGCCAAGCTGAAAATTCCTAAAGGCAGCTGAACATAAGACAACCACTTAGGTCAGTTTTTCTTAGAAAAGCATTTCTGGCATTGAGTAACAGAGTTTCAAATTAAGATTATTCTTCCAAATAATGTAAGGAGAAACAATCAGAGGGCCAGTGGCTGAGATTTGGAGAGCATTCTAGTTAGAAAGTGGAAGTGGTAGAAAAAGTTGATGAGACCAGGAAATATAAAATCTGGATGTCAGAGAAAGCCAGGAGAGAGGAGCTCTGTCTTTTGTCTACCACATCAAGTGTTGGGAGACTTGGGGTTCGGTTTCTGGCTCCCCTGTATGCCTAATCCTCACGTCTTCCTTCTCTTGGCCTATTTCCAGATGTTTTAAGGGACATAGCTGGAAATCTTGTGGTGCCTTAGAATTTAGGTGTCCAAAAGAAAGTGGCTGACAAAGTTTTTTCAATTTCTGTAGCCTGAATCTTGGTTGCAGAAAGGCTTGGGTAACAGAGTGAATATGCTATCACCTTGGAATCATTCTGGATTCTTCCCATTTCTTACCTAATAATTTTTAGCTGTCAAATCTTACTGACTTCAGCTCTATAATAACTCTTACTAAATACAGTTTATCTTCTTCATAATTTAGATATTTAGTATCATTCTGTGGACTATTGAAATTGTTTTGTAACTGGTCTCCTTAAGACTCTAGTCCATCTGCTACCAGTTAGCTTGGAGTAATAAAATCTCATTATATCCTCTCCTACTTAAGTAAGTAGATTCCTACTGGATAAAAGTCTCAATTCCATAGCTCTGATATAAACCAGTCCTGATCTACTCTAACCTTTAAGGAAGATAATAACCTAGAAAGCACCTAGCATTTTGCCTGGGAGACAGTAAATACTTAGTAAACATTTGTTGCATCAGTAAGGGTGGTCAGCAGTGTCAGAGCAGAGTGATCAAGGAGACTGAAAATTAAATGGCTTTTGAAATTGGCCAGAAGGCTTGGAGTACTTCTTGCCTAGGAAGAGGCAGAACCAGTGTCTGTAGACTCTCCTATATCATGGCTTGTAGGGCTAATCGGAAAACTGGGAGAGTTAGCCAAGACCACTATAAATGGAAGAAATCTGAAAATATTACTTAAAAGCATATATACGTTTCCAAGAAATTTATCTTAATTTTTAAAAACTGTGTGTGTTCCTGATGCAAAGATATAGGGTTAGTTTTTAGTATTAGTATCAGTGAGATTGGGTCATGTTTCTCTTCTGGCCCAAGGACAAGGATAGAGTTTCATGATGACAGAATCATGAATCCATTTAAATACACAATCCTGTAAGGCACTCTCTTTCTCTTTTTCAAGATCACATAGGTATTCCTAAATAGCTTAATCTGTTTACCTCTAAAAGAATCTACAGTTAGACAAAATCTGAAACTTCCCATAAGATACTTCCTACCACCAGAGGTATTGACAGTTTGTCCTCATGGACAAATTGGTTTCATACCTTTCTAAAATATTTACCCTAATTTACTATAAAAATTGTTTCGTGGCCTACCTAAAGAGGAAGTCCAGATTGCAGACCATGCATAGCACTGGACAAAAATCCAACAAGTGAGCTTTCCTCACATAAAAGAACTTTGTCACACCGCCCTCATGTAAGGAATAGATCGGTTCGGGTCATGTTTGGCCACAAGTAGAGTCTCAAGTGAACAGTGGCTTAAGCCATAGTTTACTATTTCCTAACATGAAAGTCTAGAAATTGAGGCCTTATTCAGTCTCCAAGGCTTTTCGCGTGAGCCCTGTAGGGTGCAGCCCGTGTCCTCACGGTTTAAATTGGCTCTTCGCCCTTCACATCCATGTTTCAAGCAGCAGATGGAGTGTGGAAGGGACAAAGGATGTAAGATTGACTCCTGGAAACTGCTGTACAACACTCTTGCTTATTCTGCTGGCAAGAGCTTAGTCCTATTGTGACCACATCTGACCCTAAAGGAGCCTTAAGAAATGCAGTCTAAAAAAAAATCAGTGATTCTATGGGAGATTCTATTAGTTTCATCATAGAGATAAAATATTTAAGAGCAGTTCAACCCTTTGATTCAGTAGCAACATGGGTGAAGGTGTCTTTTCTCTGTGAGTGATACTTCCAATTCTATAACAAATACATCTTGCATGGTAGGAGACAAAATATTCTCATGAGAAGCAGTCACAGGGTTAACTGGCATTGGACATGGTTGTGTACTAGCATTCTTCTTCATATTCATCCAGTAGCAGAGTAGCAGGTTAAGGGCTTCCCTGGTGGTCCAGTGGGTAGAGAGTCTGCTTTGCAGTGCAAGGGGCACCAGTTCAATCCCTGGCCCTGGAGGATCCTGTGTGTCGTGGAGCAGCTGGACCAGTGTGTCCAGTTATGAGCCAGCTCTCTAGAGCGCATGCGCCCAGAGCTGGTGCTCTGCAAAGAGAGGGGCCCCTGCAACAGGAGGCCCACACATGCCAAAGAATAAAAAGATGGATAAAAATAAATATAAATAATAGAGGCATGATGGGGAAAAAAAAAATACTAGGTTAAATAGAAGCTCGCCTCTCATTGTAACAGAAAAGACAGATATCCCGCTTTCTGGTTTATACAACTTAAACTAGTTATTTCAAAGAAAAGTTTAAGCATTAATACCATTTAAAGTAATTCTTCACACTGACTCTTATTTCAGTGTCCTCCCTTTAGTATCCTTTCACATTCAACAAGTCTATTTGGAAGTTTCTCTATAAGAGTTCTTTTAAGCCCTAAAGCTGGTCATCTCTTCCATACTTACGCAGCTTGAAGTTTGGTGTGGTTGTCAGAACTCGTCCCTAAGACATCCTGGTCCTCCAGCAGGGACACCTGCTGCTCTTGTGCTTCACACAGGCTCTAGGAAACTTTATATATATGGCAGTGTTGTTTAAATTGGCTCTTCGCCCTTCACATCCATGTTTCAAGCAGCAGATGGAGTGTGGAAGGGACAAAGGATGTAAGATTGACTCCTGGAAACTGCTGTACAACACTCTTGCTTATTCTGCTGGCAAGAGCTTAGTCCTATTGTGACCACATCTGACCCTAAAGGAGCCTTAAGAAATGCAGTCTAAAAAAAAATCAGTGATTCTATGGGAGATTCTATTAGTTTCATCATAGAGATAAAATATTTAAGAGCAGTTCAACCCTTTGATTCAGTAGCAACATGGGTGAAGGTGTCTTTTCTCTGTGAGTGATACTTCCAATTCTATAACAAATACATCTTGCATGGTAGGAGACAAAATATTCTCATGAGAAGCAGTCACAGGGTTAACTGGCATTGGACATGGTTGTGTACTAGCATTCTTCTTCATATTCATCCAGTAGCAGAGTAGCAGGTTAAGGGCTTCCCTGGTGGTCCAGTGGGTAGAGAGTCTGCTTTGCAGTGAAAGGGGGCACCAGTTCAATCCCTGGCCCTGGAGGATCCTGTGTGTCGTGGAGCAGCTGGACCAGTGTGTCCAGTTATGAGCCAGCTCTCTAGAGCGCATGCGCCCAGAGCTGGTGCTCTGCAAAGAGAGGGGCCCCTGCAACAGGAGGCCCACACATGCCAAAGAATAAAAAGATGGATAAAAATAAATATAAATAATAGAGGCATGATGGGGAAAAAAAAAATACTAGGTTAAATAGAAGCTCGCCTCTCATTGTAACAGAAAAGACAGATATCCCGCTTTCTGGTTTATACAACTTAAACTAGTTATTTCAAAGAAAAGTTTAAGCATTAATACCATTTAAAGTAATTCTTCACACTGACTCTTATTTCAGTGTCCTCCCTTTAGTATCCTTTCACATTCAACAAGTCTATTTGGAAGTTTCTCTATAAGAGTTCTTTTAAGCCCTAAAGCTGGTCATCTCTTCCATACTTACGCAGCTTGAAGTTTGGTGTGGTTGTCAGAACTCGTCCCTAAGACATCCTGGTCCTCCAGCAGGGACACCTGCTGCTCTTGTGCTTCACACAGGCTCTAGGAAACTTTATATATATGGCAGCACTTATCTTTTAGATATCCCTAGTATGTTTTGTTTTTTTTTTAACACTGTAAGCTGTCTTCAACATCTGACATGGTCAGCACTCATTAAATATTTGTCGAATTAGGAAATCACTTCTTTGAACTCTTTTTCCTTGATAGTGAAGATTTTTGTCTTGAAAATATGTACTTGCCACCCTGAAATCAGCCATAACTATTTTCCTTGTAACTTTAAAGTAAGAATGACAGTAACATATATATTATATATGTAATATAAAGGATAGTATCTGTCAGTTTTTTTCTTTATTGGGGTATATTTGTTTTACAATGTTGCAGTAGCTTCAGGTGTACAGCAAAGTTGCTGTTCCACGTTTTTACAGAATTTTCTTGTTTGCAGGTATACATAATCCTCAAACAGTCATAGGAAGTACCCCTGACCCCTCTCCCCTGAGCCCTCCCTCCCTTTTCCCCCTTCCCTCACTAGGTTGATGCTTAGTCCCTATGTAGGTTCCCTTAGTCTTACAGCTTAATCACAGTGGTAATCTCTATTACATATGATAGTGTAGGTTTCCTTGTTGCTCCCTCCATACCTCGTGTCCGATCTTCCCTCCCCTCCAATGATCATAGGTCTGTTCTCTAAGTCTGCTTCTCCACTGCTGTTCTGTGTGTGCATTTATCAGTACCATCTTTAATTCCCTATATATGTGTTAGTATATTGTATTTGTCCCTTTCTTTTTGACTCACTTCACTTTGTGTAATAGGGTCTAGATACATGCACCTCATTAGGACTGATCCTTCTGCATTTCTTTTTACGGCTGAGAAGTACTCCATTGTATATATGTACCAGAGCTGCTTTATCCATTCATTTGTCGATGGACATCTAGGTTGCTTCCATTTTCTAGCTATTGTATAGAGTGCTGCAACGAACATTGGGGTGCAGGTGTCTCTCTCAATTTTGATTTCATCAGGATATATGCCTAATAATGGGATTGCTGGGTCATAGGGTGCTTCTATTTTTAGTTTTTTAAGATATGTCTATACTGAAAAGATAGTATCTAGCTTTATCTAACTTACTGCAAGAATAGTTTTATTTGACAAATTCTTGAAACATGAATGTGTCTTGTGACGGTAAGTTTTATTTATATTTCCAGCAGCGTGAACTGGAGGAGTGGCAGTGGCAGCAAAGAAGACAAGGATATATGAATGCAATTATTGAGGAAGAAAGACTCAAACTTCTCAAGGAACATGCTACAAAACTACTAGGCTACCTCCCTAAAGTAAGTGAGAGTTAACTCATAACCTCCAAGAGGGGGGAAAAAAACATGGTGTTAGGATTTCAAAGGGCCTGGGTTTCACTCATTCCTTGCTGTTACACAGCAGTAGTGTGATGAGAGGTAGTAACTGAACATCTCCAAAATGAGAGAGTTGGTCTGGGTACTTTCTATTAAATATAAGCTGGAATTAAATGAATTTAAATATGAGAGGTTCTTTCCTCCAGAGAAAGAGGTCTAAAATTAAAGAAAAAGTGATACTCTGGACTCCAAAGCCATGCTATAAGGAAATCCTGTAATCTATAGCAGTATTAACAGATGAAAGCTTGAACTGAGATCTGCTCTGTAACAGGAGGTTACATTAGACTAGGTAACCCTTGTTCTTAAAAATACTTCGAGAAAATACACACAAAAATTTGCTGTATGAAATACGTTATGACTCTGAAAATAACTGTCTACATGGCCTCTGAAATTCAATCTGGACTAAGGTAAGTAAAATTTCTACCCTTTGAACATAGAAATTATGCCATTTGATAAGTTTATTCAATCAAAAGAATCAAGTGTATATGTTTAGTTCAGTGCAAAGGAAAGAGAAATGAGTAATTATTACCTACCTGTCCATAGGACATTATAGTCTGATTAGGATTAATAAATATAAAATATCAATGACAAGTCATATGGAATTGATATGATAAACTTAATAAACCAAATTCTGGGAAAGTCTCAGGGTTTAGGCATTTGTGTAGCAAAATAACCGTGGACATGGGAGAACCTGATAACCTGCAGTGATTTTATCCTTTAGGTTGAAGTGCTTCCAAATGATCTAAATTACTCTTTGAATTCTTTACTTTAGTAAATACTTAAGTTTAATTTACTTTAGTAAATATTTAAGTTTAATTTTATTTTAAACTTTGTCCTAACTCCACACCTGGATTCTTTTCTGAAAGACTGTTAGCTGGTTAGACACAAAACTGAGGCAAGAGTCAGTGAATCTGGCAAAGGTCAGTCTCTTCACCTGCCCTCCCTCATATCAGACTGCAGGGCTGTTTCTAAACAAGGCTACAGTATGGATTATATTGATTCCCATTCAGTCCATCAAGTGGTAATACTTGTTGTAATAAAGCAGAAGAGCCTGGATTCCCCTGACAGGACTAACATAGGACCTGGTAAATGAGGATGTCAGGTCTAAGAATATTCAGTATATATATATATATACACTGAATACTATACTATATATATACTATATACTATACTATATATATATACTATATATATATATAATACTATACTATATATATATATATATATACTATATATATAGTATATATATATATAGTCCTAATTTCAAAACAGTTTTTTTCACAAATACAGTAGATTTCATTATATTGGAGTAACTACAAATTTCGTATCTGTGTATTAAGTCTCATGTACATTTATTGAAATATTCTGGCATTTGAACTAACCCACAAATTATTTTTCTTGTAGGGAGTATTCAGAAATGAGGATGATATTGATATGCTTGGTGAAGAGTTTAGAAAAGCATATCAGAAAAGGAGTGAAATCTGTGCAGAGATGGGATAGCATCGAGATTTGGTAAAACCTGGACACTTCTCTGTGTCACCACTAGATGTCAGTGTGGCTTTTGATTTACAACTCAGATAGGAATCCATTTTCTCTGGATTTTCTCAAACTCTGTAGTTCATCATTTATAAACACTTATTTGTAAGAAAACATTTGTTTTCTGATAAAAACATGTTTAAATGCAAATGACTGCTTTCAGTCACTATTGTTTCTGTACTGATAAAATTGATGATCTGAATTCTATACCACACTCTCTCTATATATATTGAGTTGGCCAAAAAGGGGTTTGGGTTTTTCCGTGACATCGTTGATAGGAGAGGTATCTCTATCTTTGAAACAATGCAGGAGACTAACCTCTCCTCTGTACCACCTCTGTCTAAGTGTCTAGGAACTTTACTTTTTTCTCTTCATAATAGGACAAGTTTTCCCTGGCCAAATCAGGTAAATAAAGCACCTTGGAAATTCCTCACTCTTTATTATCTAATGTACTTACTATCAAAGGAACATAGAAACACTCTCTCAGATAAACATTTACAAACGAGCTAAATCTCTAGAACATAAAATATTTCCTACTCAAATGCCGCTGGAAAGGGCTAGAAGGTCATAAGAAAGATGAAGCAAAATTCTTATTGCTTTATCAAACAAGTATCAGTTTTTACATCCCCAAACCTAAACAGGGAATTTTTATTAATCAAATTTAAGTTGTAGTGGTGTGAATTACTTTTACTAAGAATTTAAGTAGATCACTTGTTAATTTCCCCATTCAAGTGCCTTTATAAATTCCTCTTCAGTGAAAGACAGCATCTTGGCAGCTTCAATATGCATCTGTTTAAAAAATATATTGTCTAATTTAGTATCGAGTACACCATAAAACAGGAAATTTGTGAAAGTATGTGAGTAATATGCTACTGTTTTAAGAATGTGTAATTCTAGTTACAGTACATTTAATTACATTCAGTGGTCAGCCTCTAAAAACCTTCTGTCCACTGGTGGTACTGCGCTGTCCTGTTGAGAGAACAGTTTAATTATACTGTAATACCTAATCTTTGCAAAAAGGGGACTCTGGCAAAGCAGTGAATCACAGCCTCTAGGGGCAGCTTGAGTAGTGAACACAACCAAGGTGTGTGGAATCAGTGTCACTTGTTAAGGTTTCAAGAGCCAAACTGATCCCTTAAGATAATAGTTATTATTTGGTATTTTGTTAGGGAGTATCCATGCTGACATTACTAATTTACTTGCATCAATGTATAGATAAAATTTTGTGACTAAGCATGGCAATAAAAAATATACCTGATGTAGAAATACTAAATGTCTAAGTAGGAAGATCCCAATACATTCATGATTTAACTTGGGGATTAAACTCACCTTCTGCCTTTTTAAAACATCAATTAATTTTAATTGTTTCTTGAATGCTGTCATTAATTCTCCTTTTTGTTTTTCTAGCTTCTTGTTTTCTGATTTTAACACTTCAATTTTTTTGTGTTCTTCCTTTGCTGTATCCTGCAAAAGGAAAAAATGTGTTCTTCACAGTACCTTAGTGGAAAAATTATATCAGCAATAAAGACTATTTTTAGTTTTTACATTACTAAATTACTGTTACTTTTAATGATGTTCCTGCCTCTACCATTTTAAACAATTTAAAAAATAACAGCTCAGTTCTAATTCCAACAATGCCACAATAGCTTAGACTTGAAAGCAGAGATGTAATCAAGTAGTAAGCAAAATCTGGAGGTGGTTATGATCCTTGAAAGAACAGAAGCATACTGACTGAGACCCAGATTCCACTGGCTTCTGAAAGCACTTTTCAGGTCACTGTTCACAAGAGATAGTAAACCTAAAGTAAGTGGCCGTCCTGTGCTGAGAAACCAGACAGCAGAGGTGCCACAATGGTAGGCATTTCCAGGTAGGAAATCCGTCAAAAGCCTTGGCAGACCCCTAGAACACGCGTGCAGGGTGATTCTCCTGGGAACCTGTGGGAGACAGCTGTGATTTGATTTAAAGAGCTGACCTGAGAATTCAGCCACTTCCCATGGTAAGGAAAACCTTGTTTGTAATCTTCATAAAAATTCATTGGATGAGCTCTGTAGCAACTTAGATAATGGAGAAAAAGGACCAGGGGACTTTTAAAGACAAGGTAGTAGAGAGCATTAAGCACAGGAAGGTCTTGCACTTGGGAAAAAAAAGTTAAAGGAGTGGTTCCCACAAAAGAGAAATGATCACAGAGGGAAATCTAAACCTACAAACATGCAAAGTATCAAAAATAGTAACCTGGTAAATAAACATTGATTATTCCCCTTTTTTTAACAAAGAGTAGCTAAGACTTTGCTGCCAAGATGGCAGAGCAGAAAGACCCTGAGCTCACCTTCTTTCACAGGCCCAGCAGGATATCAGCTATTTACCGACAGCTATTAATGAGAAAGACTAGAATCAAATAGGAAAGATCTTCTCCAACTAAGGATTAAAAAAAGGAACAAGGAGCAGGAGTGCAGGGTTGTCAAGACCAGAGCCCCAGATAGAACCCCCCAAAGGGGAGGATCATTACGTCTACACAGATCTTGCACCAGGAAGACAAGCCCCCAGAATGCTTGGCTTTGAAATCCAGTGGGGCTTTTTTTTTGGCCACCTTTTTATTGGTCTTTCATTTATTTATTTTCATCCATCTTTATTCTTTGGCCTGTGTGGGCCTCCCATTGCAGTGGCCTCTCATGTTGCAGAGCGCCGGCACCGAGCACACGCACCCCCAGAGCTCCGGCTCGGTAACTGGACACATGGGTCCAGCTGCTCCCTGGCACGTGGGATCCTCCCCGGGACCTTGCACTGCGAGGCAGAGTTTCTACCCACTGGACCTCTGGGGAAACCCCCGAGTGGGGCTTCTTTTAGGAGACCCAGAGAGCTGCTGGAAATAGAGACTCCCCTCTGAAAGGGCATACACAAAATCTCACATACTGTAGGACCCAGGGAAGCAGCAGTAAAGTTTGAAAGAAGCTGGGCCAGACTCACCTGCTGAAGTTCATCCTGGGGACATGGTCACTGGCAGCAGACATCTGTGGAGCCTTTTCTATCATTTGGACACTGATGCTGAGCAGCGTCACTTCAGAATCATTCTCTAGTTTATTAGCACTGAGAATTCAGCCACTTCCATGGTAAGGAAAACCTTGTTTGTAATCTTCATAAAAATTCATTGGATGAGCTCTGTAGCAACTTAGATAATGGAGAAAAAGGACCAGGGGACTTTTAAAGACAAGGTAGTAGAGAGCATTAAGCACAGGAAGGTCTTGCACTTGGGAAAAAAAAGTTAAAGGAGTGGTTCCCACAAAAGAGAAATGATCACAGAGGGAAATCTAAACCTACAAACATGCAAAGTATCAAAAATAGTAACCTGGTAAATAAACATTGATTATTCCCCTTTTTTTAACAAAGAGTAGCTAAGACTTTGCTGCCAAGATGGCAGAGCAGAAAGACCCTGAGCTCACCTTCTTTCACAGGCCCAGCAGGATATCAGCTATTTACCGACAGCTATTAATGAGAAAGACTAGAATCAAATAGGAAAGATCTTCTCCAACTAAGGATTAAAAAAAGGAACAAGGAGCAGGAGTGCAGGGTTGTCAAGACCAGAGCCCCAGATAGAACCCCCCAAAGGGGAGGATCATTACGTCTACACAGATCTTGCACCAGGAAGACAAGCCCCCAGAATGCTTGGCTTTGAAATCCAGTGGGGCTTTTTTTTTGGCCACCTTTTTATTGGTCTTTCATTTATTTATTTTCATCCATCTTTGTTCCTTGGCCTTTGTGGGCCTCTCATTGCAGTGGCCCCTCTGGTCGCAGAGCGCCGGCACCGAGCACACGCACCCCCAGAGCTCCGGCTCGGTAACTGGACACATGGGTCCAGCTGCTCCCTGGCACGTGGGATCCTCCCGGCACCCCTTGCACTGCGAGGCAGAGTTTCTACCCACTGGACCTCTGGGGAAACCCCCGAGTGGGGCTTCTTTTAGGAGACCCAGAGAGCTGCTGGAAATAGAGACTCCCCTCTGAAAGGGCATACACAAAATCTCACATACTGTAGGACCCAGGGAAGCAGCAGTAAAGTTTGAAAGAAGCTGGGCCAGACTCACCTGCTGAAGTTCATCCTGGGGACATGGTCACTGGCAGCAGACATCTGTGGAGCCTTTTCTATCATTTGGACACTGATGCTGAGCAGCGTCACTTCAGAATCATTCTCTAGTTTATTAGCACTGGGACAGGACCTTACTGACAGCCCATCAGCACCAGTACTGGGAAGCCTCAGGCCAGGCAGCTAGCTGGGTGGGGACAAAGCCCCGTCCACCACTAGCAGACAGGCTACCTTAGACTCCCTGAGCCCACAGCCCTCCTAGAACACAGCCACTAGTGGAGATCTCCAGGGCCTTGCAGACAAAGACCCAGCTCTCCCCACCAGTAGGCTGACCCCAGCCCAGGAGCCCCTCACCCTGCCATGGCAGGATCCAGCTTGCCGCCCCTTCCCCCGACCCTGGCCCTGCCCACCAGCAGGCCAACACCACCTCTGAGATACCTTGGGATCCCTGGCAAGATTCAACACACTTTCATGATAAAAACACTTAACAAGGAAGAGGAGGATTCCACTTCAACATGGTAAGAAGGAATATGTGACACACCATAGCTAACATCAACCTCAGGGGTGAAAGAGAGAAAGCTTCCCCTTTAGGATCAGAGACAAGTATGTTCATTTTTGTCACATTTATCTAACATAGTACTGTAAGCTCTGGTCAGAGCAGCTAGGGAATACAAGGTGTCCAAATCAAAAAGTAAAAGGAAGATTATTTCTGTTCACAGATGACATCTTGTATGTATTAGAAACCCCTACAGATTCCACAAGAAAACTGTCAGAATAAATTAATTTGGCAAAGTTGCCGAATACAGAATCAACATACACAAAAAATCAGTTGTTTCTGTATTCTAATGAAGATTCTTTAAAAAATTAAGAAAACAATTACAAATATAATACCATCAAAAAGAAAAAAGTACTGAAAAACTGCTGCTGCTTCATTGGCTATGCAAAAGCCTTTGTATGGATCACAACAAACTGAAAAATGCTTAAAAGAGATGAGAATACCAGACCACCTTACCTGCCTCCTAAGAAACCTGTATGCAGTCAAGAAGCAACAGATAGAACTGGACATGGAAAAACTGACTAGGGACTACAGCTGGGAAAGGAGTACGGTCAAGGCTGTATATTGTCACCCTGCTTATTTAACTTCCCTTTAGAGCACATCATGCGAAATGCCAGCCCGCATGAATCACAAGCTGCAATAAAGACTACCAGGAGAAATCAACAACCTCAAATATGCACATGATACCATTCTAATGGCAGAAAGTGAAAAGGAACGAAGAAGCATTCTTTATGGATAGTGACTTCAGCCAAGAAATTAAAAGACACTCCTTGGAAAGAAAGCTATGACAGCGTATTAAAAAGCAGAGGCATCACTTGGCTGACAAAGGTCTGTGTAAGTCAAAGCTATGCTTTTTCCAGTAGTCATGTTGGGATATGAGAGTTGGACGATAGAGAAAGCACACTAACGAATTGATATTTTCAAACTGTGGTGTTGAAGAAGACTCTTGAGAGTCCCTTGGACTGCAAGGAGATCAAACCAGTTAATCCTAAAGGAAATCAACCCTGAATATTCATTGGAAGGACTGATGCTGAAGCTACACTACTGTGGGCCCATGATGTGAGGAGCTGACTTACTGGAAAAGACCCAGATGGTGGGAAAGACTGAGGGCAAAAGGAGAAGAGGGCAGCAGAGTATGTGATGGTCGGATGGCATCACTGACACAATGGACATGAATCTGAGCAAACTCTGGGAGATGGTGGAGGACAGAGGAGCCTGGCACACTTCAGCCCATGAAGTCACACAGAGTCGGACAGGACTTGGTGACAGAACAAGTTAGGAATAAAAGTGACCAAGGAGGTGAAATGGTTTTACACAGAAAACTTCAAGAAACTGCTGAAAATGAAGACAACAGAATGGGAGGATACTCTGTGGTCACAGACTGGAAGGCTTACTATTATTAAGACGTCAGTACTCCCTGAAGAAATCTAAAGATTCAGTACGACCTTTATCAAAACCCCAATGGCATTTTTACACAAACAGACCCATGCTAGTATTTATTACCATTGGCTATGCAAAGCCTTTGAAACCCTGAAAAATGCTTAAAGAGATGAGAATACCAGACCACCTTACCTGCCTCCTAAGAAACCTGTATGCAGTCAAGAAGCAACAGATAGAACTGGACATGGAAAAACTGACTAGGGACTACAGCTGGGAAAGGAGTACGGTCAAGGCTGTATATTGTCACCCTGCTTATTTAACTTCCCTTTAGAGCACATCATGCGAAATGCCAGCCCGCATGAATCACAAGCTGCAATAAAGACTACCAGGAGAAATCAACAACCTCAAATATGCACATGATACCATTCTAATGGCAGAAAGTGAAAAGGAACGAAGAAGCATTCTTTATGGATAGTGACTTCAGCCAAGAAATTAAAAGACACTCCTTGGAAAGAAAGCTATGACAGCGTATTAAAAAGCAGAGGCATCACTTGGCTGACAAAGGTCTGTGTAAGTCAAAGCTATGCTTTTCCAGTAGTAATGTTGGGATATGAGAGTTGGACGATAGAGAAAGCACACTAACGAATTGATATTTTCAAACTGTGGTGTTGAAGAAGACTCTTGAGAGTCCCTTGGACTGCAAGGAGATCAAACCAGTTAATCCTAAAGGAAATCAACCCTGAATATTCATTGGAAGGACTGATGCTGAAGCTACACTACTGTGGGCCCATGATGTGAGGAGCTGACTTACTGGAAAAGACCCAGATGGTGGGAAAGACTGAGGGCAAAAGGAGAAGAGGGCAGCAGAGTATGTGATGGTCGGATGGCATCACTGACACAATGGACATGAATCTGAGCAAACTCTGGGAGATGGTGGAGGACAGAGGAGCCTGGCACACTTCAGCCCATGAAGTCACACAGAGTCGGACAGGACTTGGTGACAGAACAAGTTAGGAATAAAAGTGACCAAGGAGGTGAAATGGTTTTACACAGAAAACTTCAAGAAACTGCTGAAAATGAAGACAACAGAATGGGAGGATACTCTGTGGTCACAGACTGGAAGGCTTACTATTATTAAGACGTCAGTACTCCCTGAAGAAATCTAAAGATTCAGTACGACCTTTATCAAAACCCCAATGGCATTTTTACACAAACAGACCCATGCTAGTATTTATATGGACTCTCAAGGGAACACAAATAGTCAGACAATCTTAATAAAAACAGTTGAAAGTCTCACATTTCCCAGTTTCAAAATGTATTACAAATCTGTTGTAATCAAAATAATGTAATATAGATGTAAAAAAAATATTAACCCTTTCATATAAAGTCTAATGATGTTTTGATGCGGATGCCAAGATGGTTTCTTTAACAAACTGAACTGGGAAACTAGTTATCCCCATGCATAAGAATGAATGTACCCCTATTTTATATCATATACAAAAATTAACTCACATTTAGTCAAAGACCTACATGTAAAGCCTACAACTATAAACTGTTAGAAGAAAATGTTGGGGGAAATGGTCTTGACAATGGATTTGGTTGTGAATTCTTGGATATGAAACCAAAAGCACAGGTAAACAAAGGTTAAAAAATAGACAAATGGGATTACATCAATGGACAATCAACAGAGTGAAAAAGCAGCCTACGGAAAATATTTACAAATAATATATCTGATAAAGAGCTAATACTGAGAATATTCTAAGAAATAACTCCTACAAATCAGTAACAAAAACATAGTCGATTAATAAATGGGGAAAGGACCTGAACTGATAATTCTCCAAAAAAAAAAAAGACATATAAATGGCTGATGAGCACATGACAAGGTGATCAACATCACTAATATTAAGGGAGATACAAATCAAAACATGATAAACATTAGGATGACAACTATAAAAGACCCACTGGAAAACAAATTGGCAAGGATATCCGAGTAACCCTGTGCAGCCACAATGAGGAAACAGTATGGTGGCTCCTCACAAAGTTAAAAATAAAATCATTGTATGATCCAGCAATTCCACATCTAGGTAAAAATCCAGAGTAACTGAAAGAGTCTTTATGAGATACCTGTACACCCAAGTTCACATCAGCATTATTCACACTAGCCAAATGGTGGAAGCAACCCAAGCTGCTTTATTTACTGACTGGATGAAAAGTGAAAGTCACTCAGTCATGGCCAACTCTGTGCGACCCCACAGACTGTACCCTGCCAGGCTCCTCTGTCCATGGAATTCTCCAAGCAATTCTATAGGAGTGGGTAGTCGTTCGCTTCCCCAGGGGATCTTCCCAACCCAGCAAGAGAACCCAGGTCGCCGGCACTGCAGGTGGATTCTTTACATCTGAGCCGCCAGGGAAGCCCAATGAATGGATAAACAAAACCTACTACATACATTCAGTGGAATATTACTCAGCCTTAAGAAGGAATGCAATTCTGATACAGGCTACAACATGGCTGAACCTTGAGGACATTAGGCTAAGTGAAATAAGTCACAAAAAGGCAAATGGTATGATTCCACTTATAGTAGACACCTAGAGTACTCAGCAGAGAGAAAGGACAACTGTGGTTGCCAGGGGTCAGGGAGGAGGGGGATGGGAAATTATTTTTTAATGGACATACATTTTCAGCTTTTGCAAGATGAACAAGTTCTGGAGTTTGAGTACACAACAGTGTGAAAGTCTGTAATGTTATTTAACTCTACACTAAATAATTAGGGTAAATTTTATGTATAGTATAATATAAAGGTTTCTTTTTAGAAAGTTCAATAGCGCTTCAAAAAAGTTAACAATGTAGTGTAGAGTTTGTATATAAGTAAAATATATAACAACAAAAGGAAAGAGAAACCTACTATTGAAAGGTTTCACATTATACATAAAATTCTTTGTTACTTGAAAATAGACAGTGATAAAGGCATATCTGATAAATGATAAAATGTACACAAAAGAAGTGGTGATAAGTCAATCAGATAAATGAAATCATTAAAAAATCAAAAAGAAAAGAAGTAACATGTGAATAAAAAATAAAGTTAATATAATTAAACCTAATCATTATTAATAATCATATTAAATGTAATGGTCTAAGCCTAAAGGTCAGAGACTGTCACACTGGATTAAAACAAATAGGAAAACTCAACTACCTACTGCCTACAAGAACATACGAAGGAGCTACAAATAAAGGACCAGAAAAGAAACACTAATTAAAAGAAATTACATGATTTCAGGATTTATTATAAAGGTAGAATAATCAATGCACTATTAACGTGAAGCCAGACATATAGATCAATGGAACAGAACAGTGATTCCAGTAATATGGCCACACATATATGGGCAACTGAAGATGCCCTAGCACCTTTGAAAGGATAATCTCAACAAAATATTCCTGCACATGTTTCCAGTGATGAACCCTGACCCTTGTATCATGCACAGAAACTCACCAAAACACAAAAGCTTAAGCTGTGCAACTTCTTAACAAACCTAAGAGCAAATCTTAGTGGCCCCTTAGGTTTAGCAAAAAATTCTTAAAATTAGAAAAGATTGGACTTCATCAAAACTTCATCAGAATTTTAAATGCTGCTGTTTAAAAAACTACTACAAAAATAAAAGGCAAGGGAGTAAGATACTTGTAAGGCAGGTGTCTGACAAAGGACTTGTAGTTATGATATATAGAGAACTCTTAAAACAATTAAGTCAACTCAATTCTTAAAAATGAACCAAAGGTACTAAGGAAATATGATCTTTAGTGGGCTTCCTAGGTGGTGCTAGTGGTAAAGAACCCATCCACTAATGCAGGAGACGTAAATGACATGGGTTTAATCCCCGAGTTAGGAAGATCCTGTCAAAGAGAGCAAGGCAGCCCACTCCAGTATTCTTGCCTGGAGAATCCTCATGGACAGAGAAGCCTGGCAGGCTATTGTCCATAGGGTCATAAAGAGTCAGACATGACTGAAGTGACCATGCATGTATGCATGGTCTTTAATGAGTCATCATAATATTGATTCATTCATTAATAATAAAAATGTACCATACTGATGTACCTATTAGTTTCATAAGAAACTATGTAGAGATTCTAGAAACTCTCTGTACTAACATCACAATTTTATATAAATCTAAAACTGTTCTAATAAGTAAAATTCATTTAACAAAATTTTAATAGAACAAAAGACTTATAGAGGGCTTCCCTGGTGGTCCAGTGGGTAAGGACACCGCCTTGCAGTGCAAGGGGCACCGGTTCGATCCCTGGCCTGGGAAGATCCCACATGCCGCGGAGCTGCTGGACCAATGTGTCCGATTACCGAGCTGGAGCTATGGAGCACATGCGCCCAGAGCCAGTGCTCTGCGACAACAGAGGCCACCGTGCTGGGAGGCCCACATGGGCCAAAAGAACAAAGATGGATAAAAATGGACAAATAAAAGACCAATAGAAGTGGCCCGCCTGCTCCCCTCCCTCCCCACCCCACCCCCCACCAAAATAAATAAACAAATCTTAAAAAAATAATAATAAAAAAAGACTTATAGAGACACTTCACGAAAGATGATATCGAGACTCCCCTGAACAACCAATGGATGAAAGAAGAAATCAAAGAGGAAAAACAAAGATCTTGAAACAAATGAAAACAGGGAGACAACATACCAAATTTTATGTAGCAAGAGCAGTTCTAAGAAGGGAGTTCATAGCAACAAATGCCTACATTAAGAAAGATCAATCAATGATAAGAAACGTCAGTCAATGGAACAAAATCAAGAGCCCAGGAACAAACCCCAGCCTGTACAGTCAACTAATATTAGACAAGGAGCCAAGAATACTCAATGAGGAAAGGAAAGTCTGTTCAGTAGATAATGCTGGAAGAATTTGATATTCACATGTAAAAGAATGAAACTAGTCCTATACTATACCACTCACAAAAATGAACTCAAAATGGAATATAAACTTACATGTAAGACTAGAAACTATATAAACTTACATGTAAGACTAGAAACTATAAAATTCCTAAAATAAAACACAGGAAAAAGCTCGTTGACATAGGTCTTGGGAATTTTCCCCCCCTTTCGGATATGATATCTTAATCAAAAACTATAAAATGGGGGGGGAAGCAAGTGGGACTATGTCGCAATAAAAAGAAGAATCTGCACAAGAAATGATCAACAAAATGAAAAAGCAACCTACAGAATAAGGAAAATCTTGTAAGCTATATAGCTTCTTTTAAATATTAAAAGATGATGTTGTTAAAGTGCTACACTCAATATGTCAGCAAACTGGAAAACGAAGCAGTGGCATCAGGACTGGAAAAGGTCAGTTTTCATTCCAGTCCCAAAGAAGGGCAATGCCAAAGAATGTTGAAACTACTGAAACACTGCACTCATTTCACACACCAGCAAAGTAATAACTCAAAATCATCCAAGCTAGGCTTCAATAGTATGTGGACCAAGAACTTCCAGATGTACAAGCTGGATTTAAAAAAGGCACAAGAACTAGATAATCAAATTGCCAACATTCATTAGATCTCAGAAAGAGCAAGGGAATTCCAGAAAAACATCTACTTCTGCTTCATTGACTACGCTAAAGCCTTTCACAGTGTGGATCACGACAAACTGGAAAATTCTTAAAGAGATGGGAATACCAGACCATCTTACCTGCCTCCTGCAAAGCCTGTATGCAAGACAAGAAGCAACAGTTAGAACTGGACATGGAACAATGGACTGGTTCCAAATTGGGAAAGGGTACATCAAGGCTGTATATTGTTAACTCTGCTTAATGTATATGCAGAGTACATCATGCAAAATACCAATCTGGATGAACTACAAGCTGGAATCATGATTGCTAGGAGAAATATTAGTAACCTCAGCTATGCCGATGACACCACCCTTATGTCAGAAAGCGAAGAGGGACTAAAAGCCTCTTGATGAAGATGAAAGAGGAGAGTGAAAGAGCTGGCCTAAAACTCAACATTCAAAAAACAAAGATCATGGCATCCAGTCCAATCCTTTCATGGCAAATGAATGGCAAACAATGGAAACAGTGACAGACTTAATTTTCTTGGGCTCCAAAATCACTGCGGATGGTGACTGCACCCATGAAATTAAAAGACGCCTGCTCCTTGGAAGACAAGCTATGACAAACCTAGACAGCATATTCAAAGCAGAGACATCACTTTGCTGACACAAGCTATGGTTTTCCCAGTAGTCATGTATGGATGTGAGAGATGGACCATAAAGATGGTTGAGTGCCAAAGAAATGATGCCTTTGAACTGTGATGTTGGGAAAGATTCTTGGAAGTCCCTTGTACTACAAGAGCAAAGCAAATGAGCAAATGTGCTACAAGAGCAAATGAGTCAACCCTAACGGAAATCAACCCTGAATATTCACTGTAAGGACTGATGCTGAATCAGAAGCTCCAATACTCTGGCCACCTGATGAGAAGAGACAACTCACCAGAGAAGACCCTGAGGCTGGGAAAAACAGAAGGCAGGAGAAGGGATGACAGAGGACGAGATGGTTGGATGGCATCACTGAGTCAATGGACATAAGCTTGAGCAAGCTCCAGGAGATGGTGAAGGTCAGGGAAGCCTGGCATGCTGCTGTCCATGGGGGTCACAATGATTCGGACACAACTGAGAGACTGAACTTAACTGATATATCTGAAGGAGTTAATTTCCAAAACATACAAAGATTTCATATTATTCAATAACCAAAAATAAAATCATCCAATTAAAAATGTGCCAAAGACATGAATATACAATTTTATGAAGGTTTACAGATGGCTAACAGGGGCATGCAAAGGTGCTCAGCATCTCTAATCCTTTAAGAAATGGGACATGGAACAATGGACGGGCTTGGAAATCAAGGCTGTATATTGTTACCCAGAGGTACATCATGCAAAATACCAATCTGGATGAACTACAAGCTGGAATCATGATTGCTAGGAGAAATATTAGTAACCTCAGCTATGCCGATGACACCACCCTTATGTCAGAAAGCGAAGAGGGACTAAAAGCCTCTTGATGAAGATGAAAGAGGAGAGTGAAAGAGCTGGCCTAAAACTCAACATTCAAAAAACAAAGATCATGGCATCCAGTCCAATCCTTTCATGGCAAATGAATGGCAAACAATGGAAACAGTGACAGACTTAATTTTCTTGGGCTCCAAAATCACTGCGGATGGTGACTGCACCCATGAAATTAAAAGACGCCTGCTCCTTGGAAGACAAGCTATGACAAACCTAGACAGCATATTCAAAGCAGAGACATCACTTTGCTGACACAAGCTATGGTTTTCCCAGTAGTCATGTATGGATGTGAGAGATGGACCATAAAGATGGTTGAGTGCCAAAGAAATGATGCCTTTGAACTGTGATGTTGGGAAAGATTCTTGGAAGTCCCTTGTACTACAAGAGCAAAGCAAATGAGCAAATGTGCTACAAGAGCAAATGAGTCAACCCTAACGGAAATCAACCCTGAATATTCACTGTAAGGACTGATGCTGAATCAGAAGCTCCAATACTCTGGCCACCTGATGAGAAGAGACAACTCACCAGAGAAGACCCTGAGGCTGGGAAAAACAGAAGGCAGGAGAAGGGATGACAGAGGACGAGATGGTTGGATGGCATCACTGAGTCAATGGACATAAGCTTGAGCAAGCTCCAGGAGATGGTGAAGGTCAGGGAAGCCTGGCATGCTGCTGTCCATGGGGGTCACAATGATTCGGACACAACTGAGAGACTGAACTTAACTGATATATCTGAAGGAGTTAATTTCCAAAACATACAAAGATTTCATATTATTCAATAACCAAAAATAAAATCATCCAATTAAAAATGTGCCAAAGACATGAATATACAATTTTATGAAGGTTTACAGATGGCTAACAGGGGCATGCAAAGGTGCTCAGCATCTCTAATCCTTTAAGAAATGGGAAATAAAATCACAGTGAGATATCATTGGATACCTATCATCAAGAAAGCAAGAGGTGAGGTAATGGGGAAAAGGGAACATTTGTACACTGTTGATAGGACTGTATATTATATTCCAGCCAGTATGCAAAACAGTTTAGAAGTTCCTCAAAATATTAAAAATAGAACTGCCGTATATCTAGCAACTCCACTGCTAAGAATATATCCAAAGGAAATGAAAACACTCTGTCAAAGGAACATTCACATCCCGTATATGCATTAGTTACAACAGCCAAAGAAACAACCTAAGTGTCCAGTGACAGATGAATGGATAAATAAGTTGATATATATATATATATATGCACATATGCAATAAAATATTGTTATTACTTATTAAGTCAAGGAAATCCTGCCATTTGCAGCATTATGGATAGGCCGTGAGGGTATTTTGCTATGTGAAATAAGTCAGAGAAAGTCAAATACTATATGATCTTACTTATATGCAGAATCTAAAACAATAACAACAAAAAAAACTCACAGAAAAAGCTAAGATTTGTAGTAACCAAAGGTGAGAGTAGTAGGAGGTGAAGATTTGGTCAAAATGTATAAACTTGCTATAACATAAAGCACTAGGTATGTACTATACAACTTGAGGCCTAAAATGAACACTGCTGTCTGTCTTTGTTGTTTTGTTTGTGCCATGAGTGGAGCATGCAGGACCTAAGTTCCCTGAACAGGGATCAAACCTGATGAGAAGAGACAACTCACCAGAGAAGACCCTGAGGCTGGGAAAAACAGAAGGCAGGAGAAGGGATGACAGAGGACGAGATGGTTGGATGGCATCACTGAGTCAATGGACATAAGCTTGAGCAAGCTCCAGGAGATGGTGAAGGTCAGGGAAGCCTGGCATGCTGCTGTCCATGGGGGTCACAATGATTCGGACACAACTGAGAGACTGAACTTAACTGATATATCTGAAGGAGTTAATTTCCAAAACATACAAAGATTTCATATTATTCAATAACCAAAAATAAAATCATCCAATTAAAAATGTGCCAAAGACATGAATATACAATTTTATGAAGGTTTACAGATGGCTAACAGGGGCATGCAAAGGTGCTCAGCATCTCTAATCCTTTAAGAAATGGGAAATAAAATCACAGTGAGATATCATTGGATACCTATCATCAAGAAAGCAAGAGGTGAGGTAATGGGGAAAAGGGAACATTTGTACACTGTTGATAGGACTGTATATTATATTCCAGCCAGTATGCAAAACAGTTTAGAAGTTCCTCAAAATATTAAAAATAGAACTGCCGTATATCTAGCAACTCCACTGCTAAGAATATATCCAAAGGAAATGAAAACACTCTGTCAAAGGAACATTCACATCCCGTATATGCATTAGTTACAACAGCCAAAGAAACAACCTAAGTGTCCAGTGACAGATGAATGGATAAATAAGTTGATATATATATATATATATGCACATATGCAATAAAATATTGTTATTACTTATTAAGTCAAGGAAATCCTGCCATTTGCAGCATTATGGATAGGCCGTGAGGGTATTTTGCTATGTGAAATAAGTCAGAGAAAGTCAAATACTATATGATCTTACTTATATGCAGAATCTAAAACAATAACAACAAAAAAAACTCACAGAAAAAGCTAAGATTTGTAGTAACCAAAGGTGAGAGTAGTAGGAGGTGAAGATTTGGTCAAAATGTATAAACTTGCTATAACATAAAGCACTAGGTATGTACTATACAACTTGAGGCCTAAAATGAACACTGCTGTCTGTCTTTGTTGTTTTGTTTGTGCCATGAGTGGAGCATGCAGGACCTAAGTTCCCTGAACAGGGATCAAACCCATGCAACCTGTAATGGAATCTCAGAGTCTTAATCACTAGACTACTAGGGAAGTCCTTGTATGGTATATTGAAAGTTGTTAACAGAGTAGATCTAAGAGTTCTCAACATCAGGAAAAAAATTTTTTTTTCATTTTTATAGATATGTATGAGATGATGGTATTAAATTATTGAGGTAATCATTTCACAAAATATCATCATGCCATATACACCTTAAAGAATGTTTTATGTTGGGCTTCCCTTGTGCTCCAGTGGGTAGAGAGTCCGCCTTGCAGTGCAAGGGGCACCGGTTCGATCCCTGGCAGGGGAGGATTCCACGTGCCGCAGAGTGGCAGCACCCTGGAGTGCATGCACACAGAGCTAGTGCCCTGCAGTGAGAGAGGCCACTGCGATGGAAGGCCCATACAGGCCGAAGAATTAAGATGGATGAAAATAAACAAATGAAGGACAAATAAAAGAGGTCAAAATTAAAAAAAAAAAAAAAAAAGAATGCTGTATGTCAATTATATCTCAGTAAAACTGGGAAAAAAGATATCAGGATGGCAAATAAGCACATGAATATGCTCTACATTACTAGTCATTAGGGAAATGCAAATTAAAACCATAATATGAAATACCAATAGGCACCTATTAAAATAATCATGGTAAGTATTGGTGAAGATATGGAACAGCTTCAACTTTCGTACAGTGCTGTTGAGAATGTAAACTGATACAATCGTTGTAGAAAACAGTTTGGCGGTAGAACATACATGTAAAAATGTCCCTAGAAAACTGACTGCTAGGTATTTACTCAAGGGAAATGAAAATACATGTCCCACAAAAGACACATACATGAATATTCATGGACACTTTACTTGTAATAGCCCAAAAGTAGCAACTTTTGGATAAATCTCAAAATATTTTTACTGAGTGAAAGGAGTCACATTTTTAAAAAGAATATGAAATTCTAAAAAATGTAAATGGAGATAGGACATGATTATAATCGGCACAAGGAAACTTCTGGGAATGACAGATTTATTATCTCTACTGTGATTTTTCATAGACATATACATAGTCACAAAGCATCAAGTTTTATTCCAATATGTGTGGGTTTATTATATATTATCGTGTGAAAAATAGAAATAAAAAATGTATATCTAAAGATATACAAAGAAAAATTGTGAGGCACAGCTGAAGTATTTTGAGGAAAATTATAGTTTTAAATGCTGTGTTAGAAAAGAAGGTTGAAAAATCAGTGATCTAAGTCTTCAAATTAGGAAACTGAAGACACAGCAGATTAAAAGGCAAACCAACTGGACAAAATTGTATAAGGAGAATTTAGTGAAAATAAAAACAAGTAGTAACTGGTTAGCAAGACTTACCAAGGGGGAAAAAACCTGACAACATGGATGAATTTCAACATTATGGCTAGTGAAGGAAGCCATTAAAAAGCACATTCTATGCAGTTTCATTTATATTAAAATCAAGACCAAGAGCATCAGAGCTTCTTCTGCTTACAGAAGCAGACAGAGTACTTGGAAAGAGAGTACAAGGGTACTTTCCAGGGTGATGAAAATAATCCACATATTGCCAAAAGTGGTGGTCTTACAGCTGTGTAAGGGCCCAAAGTCACTTAATTACAGATGCAAAGTCTGCATTTTCTTGTATATAACTAATTCAATGTTAAAAATCTTACCCAATTCTTTTATGTCCCTCCAGGTCTAACCCTCTAGCTAAGCTTCTGGAAAGAATTACAACACATCCAGTGTTCTCCATCTCCTGTTGCGTTCATTTTTCATCCACCTTCAATTTAGCTTCTTCACTATCTCTCTACCAAAACATTTCTGACCAAGGGCACTTCTGTGTTCTTAAATCCAATAAAGTTCTTCCAGTTTTCCCAAGAAACTGGACTTCTCAGGAATATTCAGCATTGCTGACCACTTCTGAAATGCAGGAATTCTTCAAGGCTCAGCTTTTGGCCCTGGCTTCTCTCATTCTCTCCCTCTGTCCTTTCTCCCTGGTGAACACTAATGGCTTCTTCTACTGTCTCTGTGCTTCCCTCCTACATCTCGACATCTCCCCTTGGATTTCTCAGAATATCTCCAAGTTTAACACGTTCTGAAACAACTGGGTCTTCTTCTCCAGACTTACTACATTGTTTCTTATTTTAGCAGGTGGCACTCTAGGCTCTGAAAAAAGTCAAAAGAGCCTTTCCTCAGCTTCCTTTTCACACAATCCTATAGCCAGTCCATCGCCATATCATACTCAAAAAATACATATTCCTAGATGCATTTTATGATACTGGTTTCTCTCTGTTTCTCAGGTTAGTCTAAACTACCATCCTTACCTCTCACATTGCTACTCTGGTGCTGCCTACTGCATCCATTCTGGTCCCTCTCCAATCAATTTTTCACAAAGAAACACAGCCAGCCCTCTGTATCCCTGGGTTCCACATCAGTGGATTCAATCAAGTGCAAGTGGAAAATATTCTGGGGAGAAAATTTCCAGGAAGCTCCAAAAAGCAAAACTTGAATTTACTGTATGTCAGCAACTACTTACACAGCATTTACACTGTATTGGGTACTTTCCAGGGTGATGAAAATAATCCACATATTGCCAAAAGTGGTGGTCTTACAGCTGTGTAAGGGCCCAAAGTCACTTAATTACAGATGCAAAGTCTGCATTTTCTTGTATATAACTAATTCAATGTTAAAAATCTTACCCAATTCTTTTATGTCCCTCCAGGTCTAACCCTCTAGCTAAGCTTCTGGAAAGAATTACAACACATCCAGTGTTCTCCATCTCCTGTTGCGTTCATTTTTCATCCACCTTCAATTTAGCTTCTTCACTATCTCTCTACCAAAACATTTCTGACCAAGGGCACTTCTGTGTTCTTAAATCCAATAAAGTTCTTCCAGTTTTCCCAAGAAACTGGACTTCTCAGGAATATTCAGCATTGCTGACCACTTCTGAAATGCAGGAATTCTTCAAGGCTCAGCTTTTGGCCCTGGCTTCTCTCATTCTCTCCCTCTGTCCTTTCTCCCTGGTGAACACTAATGGCTTCTTCTACTGTCTCTGTGCTTCCCTCCTACATCTCGACATCTCCCCTTGGATTTCTCAGAATATCTCCAAGTTTAACACGTTCTGAAACAACTGGGTCTTCTTCTCCAGACTTACTACATTGTTTCTTATTTTAGCAGGTGGCACTCTAGGCTCTGAAAAAAGTCAAAAGAGCCTTTCCTCAGCTTCCTTTTCACACAATCCTATAGCCAGTCCATCGCCATATCATACTCAAAAAATACATATTCCTAGATGCATTTTATGATACTGGTTTCTCTCTGTTTCTCAGGTTAGTCTAAACTACCATCCTTACCTCTCACATTGCTACTCTGGTGCTGCCTACTGCATCCATTCTGGTCCCTCTCCAATCAATTTTTCACAAAGAAACACAGCCAGCCCTCTGTATCCCTGGGTTCCACATCAGTGGATTCAATCAAGTGCAAGTGGAAAATATTCTGGGGAGAAAATTTCCAGGAAGCTCCAAAAAGCAAAACTTGAATTTACTGTATGTCAGCAACTACTTACACAGCATTTACACTGTATTGGGTACTATATGTAATCTAGAGATGATTTAAAGTGTACAGGAGAATGTGTGTAGGCCACATGCAAATACCGCACCATTTTATGTAAGAGACGTGAGCACCTGTGGACACTGAGAGACAACCGTGCTTCCGAGGTGCATGCCTGATCATGGCATCAGCCCCTGTCATCTTTTCACAGTAACTGCAATGGCCTTACACTGCTCTTTGGGTAAAACCGTAATACCTGACATGGCTCAAAGGACCTGGATGGTCTGGCCCCTTGCGTGAGCCTCACTGCAACACTCCCTTCATTTCACACCCAGCCCTGCCTTTCATTACCTTGTCTTCTTTCTTGCCACAGAGTCAGTTCTAACATACTATTCCTTCTGCCTGCCCAAATCTCTCCTCTTGCATATAACCCGTGTATGTTTTTCAGAACTCAGCTCAGGATTATATTTTTTTAAATGCACACACACATCTCTGGTTACTTGCTCAAAGCATCATGGACCTTCCTTCAGGGTATTCATCACGGCTGCACCTTAATCTAGCTTGATACATTGTCTAAGTAACATCCAACTTCTCCACTATAAGGTACATGACTACAAGGAACACATTCATGTTTCATCTCCTGTGTATCTCCGGCTTCTAATAAAGACCTGACAGTACATAGTAGGACCTCATAATATTTCTAAATGACTTAACAAAAAGTTAGAAATTATCTGTTCTTAAATGAAGAAATTGGTGACGTATTTTCATGGTTGCTTAAAGCAACCATCAGATGCATAGTGAAACTACTACACAGTGGTCTTTTATCATTCCCCCCTTCAGTGCATTTCAGAGGCAATTATTATGTTGTTGCTATTATTATTATAACTAGAATTCATCCCAGGCACTGAGGCATAGGAGTAAGACAGGATTCCTGCACTCATGCAGCATCCAGTTTAAGTTGACTCACTATTCATTTCAAATGTTATTCTTATTCTAAACCAGTTTAACTTGTTTTCTAAACTGTGTGCAGAATTAATTTATCATTTTTTAAATGAAGTCTTTAATTTTCTGATGACTATGAGGCATCTTACTATTTCTTAAACATAAATAATTTTACTTGCCTACCTACCTATGTCTCATCAGAATGAGAAGGTACAAAGATTTATTAAGACAGAAAAAACTAGGACTTCCTAGTGGTCCAGTGGGTAAGAACATTGCCTTGCAGTGCAGGGGCACCGGTTCGATCCCTGGCATGGGAGGATCCCACGTGCCACAGAGCAGCTGGACCTATGTGTCCAACTACCAAGCCCGGAGCTCAGGAGCACGTGTGCCCAGAGCCGGTGTTCTGCAGCGAGAGAGGTCGCTGCGGCTGTGGGAGACCCACACAGGCCAAAGAACAAAGATGGATGAAAATAAATAAATGAAAGACCAATATAAGTGACCAAAGAAAAAAAAGAGAAAAACTGTAACTGGTCACAAAAGAAAAACATATATATTAGACACCAGGGAAAATCTTACTGTAAATCTTGAAAACATCCCTCAAAGTTATTAACAAGGCAAAATGATTTAAAAATCAAATACTTAAGACACATATTTTTTTCAGAAATCTAAAATAAGTTATAATTAACAAATATCTCAAAATGTCCACTTGATACTAAAGAATAAGTAATATATACAATAAAATGCCATCCCACTATGTTTAAATCTTTCACCATAATGACCATATCTAGGTCAGAACTTTGTCTTGAACACATCTGAGTTGTTTTTATAGTGTTGATGGTTTTGAACTGAGCTGTTCACGTACCAAATTCTCAGTGCTTGAATTTGCAAAATGGGTGGCTAGAATATGAGTCATCTGTTGTCATAGAAACAAGTTTTCTTTTCCACTTCTGTAATGTATGTGCTAAAAAAGAGTTCAAATTTGCAACCAAAATTAGCAAATACTGACATTTACATGGTTATTTCATTTTGTTTTCTTCAAAATTACTTTAGAATGAATCAAAATGAGAAATAATGCTCCAACAGCAATGACAATTACTGGCAAGTCTGTAAAGCTGACTTCCGAACTTACTCTAATATTAAATACCTTCTATTAGTAAATCCTAGTCCTATCACTGAGCTCTTGAAGGTGAACAGTCTGACCATACAACATAAACTATCTCAGAGCTGATGTTAAAACTCTGTAGTTACTATGATATATTTGCCTCTGTTAAAAATAATGAACTTACCAAGAGTTCTGTGTCTTATTAAATGTGGTAGCTCAGTGGTTAAGAATCTGCCTACCAAGGCAGGAGATGGGGGTTTGATCTCTGGGTAAGGAAAATCCCCTGGAGAAGGAAATGGCAACCCACTCCAGTATTTTTGCCTGGAGAATTCCACGGACAGGGGAACCTGGTGAGCAACAGTCCATGTGATTGCAGAGTCAGACAGACTGAGTACACATACATGTATTAAGCACTGCTAATTTAATCCAAAATGTATCATCTGTGTATGTAAGGAGGGCAACTCCTAACTTCATCATCCAGAGCACTGTTAAATAACTAAGTATTGTCCTAAGGGAGAAACTCCAGTGAGCATAACTTTCAGGCTGACACAAATCCAAAAACTAATAGCCAGTATTTATAAAGTATACAAAAGGCTTTCACATACATTGATATTTGAGCCTTAATTTATTCTACAGATATTTCAGGAACTGAGTGTTCCTTCTATGGCAATCATTGGCTAGATCTAGAGTCACGATGGTGATCTTTACAATAACAGTTCATTATCAAAATGACATCTCAGAATCGGTAGCCTCAGCATGATCTGGAAACTTGTTAAAACAGCACCTTCAGACTTTCAAAGATGGTAGAGGAAGAGGAAGACTTGGAGTTCACCTCTCCCTACAGATGCATCAAGAACACATCTGCACTGTGGGAAAAGGGGATCCTGCAGGGGTGCTGTGCGATGGCCTGGAGGGGTGGGATGGGGGGAATATACATATGACTACTCTGGGATCATACATATCTGTAAACAACAAAACTCTGTAAAAGTAAAAAGTAAAATAAAAATTTTAAAAAAGAGAGAGAAAAATGGAACAAAAACCTTGTTTAGCGATGCGCGAGGGGCAGACAGCCACTTGCAGACTCTCTCCCCTGACACTGACCCCTTCTCTCCCAAGGCACAAGGAAGGACTCTTATCTAACTGGGGCCAGCCCTCTCACAAAGTGGTCGCCAGCTTCTCCAGAGCCCCCCGCGTCCCCCTGAGTGCCAGCCCCTCCATGCCCTCTCCTCACGGGGGCAGAGTCCTGTGTCCTGGGGTAGCCTCAGGAGCAGACCCCTGTCAGTGACCCACACGCAGACCTGGGGCTGAAAGCACAGCTGAGTACCAGGGGCTGTCCATCTACAAATGGAAAAACTCTTACAGAGTACCTGCTGAAAAATCCTTACACAACACTAGCAGAGGGCCTTGGACACCTAAAAGCACAAGAAAGATCCCTGCATAACCAAGCAGGATGAAAGGGAGAAGGGGAAAGGAAAAGGAGAGGAAGCAGAACAGGACCTGAGCCTCTTGGTGGAAGGCTGAAAGTGAGGAGAGGTTCTACACAAAGGGCCCTGCCACAGCCCCGCGCACCCCAGCCTGAGATGGTGTCCATAGGTGCGCAGAGGCTGGGGGCTGGAATGTGAGGGCTGGAGAGCAAACCCAGGGAGGAAACTGCTCTGAGCTTCAAGGAAACAGCCTGTGGGGATGGGGATGAGTAGCTCCAAAACTGGGAATGCTCATAGAGAGAACCAAGCACCACTGTTTAGTAACGCACTAAGGGTGGGCCTGCCGCCACAGCTTCTGCCCTCACCCACCAGCCACTGCGTCCACAGGACTAGAAAGGCTCTAGAGACGCCTGGCGTGCCCGTCATCACCTCTTCCCCCATCACCCCAATCACTGCCTAATGGGCCCATGTGTTCCCGTGACTATCCCTCCTGCTTGGGTGGCCCACTTGCCCTGATGACTACCCTCAGTTCCCTGCTGCCTGATGGGCTCGTGTGCCCCAGAAATCTCCAGAATAGACTCTGGCAAGAGAAACACACACAGAGGTGGGGCTGAAACCAGAGTAGAGCCTCAAGGGTCATGTGACTATGGAAGCAGAACTGAAATCTCTCCTCACCTTTGCATGAACGTTGGAGTTGCAGCCCCGCTGACAGCTTCCTAAATTCATTGCCTATAAAACATCCAAAAGGACAGCAACTTGTCCTGCACCTGGGACCATCTGGCTTTAGCAGCTGTCGACCGTGTGGGCTCATACACTCAGCTGCGGGCCAGGCGAGAGTCTGAGCTGTGTCCACAGCCCCCATAGCAGGATCGGGCACATGATCACTGCACTCCTGGGAATTGACCTCAATGAATCTGCATCAGTGGCCGGGGGAAACAATGCCTGAGGGTCACCAGGGCCAACTGAGAGCACACCCAGTTACAGTGGGACTGAGAGCAGGGCCAACAGCAGGGCACTTTGTGTGAGCTCACATAACAGATAAAAGGGGCCACAACAGAGTGCCTTAACAGGTGAGCAGCTCCAGAGGGGGAATACTCAGTGGCTTCTTTCCCAGTGGGAGTTCTCCAGGCACACTTACTTAGCACAGCAGATCAGAAGCACAGCTAGGATCTCAACTGCAACAACCAGGGAGCAGACCCCACCCCCAACAGGGTAGTGACAACCACAGGGGAAGAAGGATCACCTGTCAATATCCAGAGCACACCTGGACACCACCCCTCAATCGAATCCTCCATCAGGGGATGATGGCACCAGCCTCTGAACCAGCCTCACCCACCATGGGCAGACACCAGAGCAAGAGAACTGCGACCCTGCAGCCCGCGGAGGGGAGACCCCAAACAGTAAGCCAGACAAAATGAGGAGAAAAGGAAATATGGTGAAGGAGAAAGACAGAAACCTATAAGAACAATTAAATGAAGAGGACACAGGCGATCTACCTGAGAAAGAATTCAGAGTGATGATAGTAAACACAATCCAAGACCACAGAGAGAAAGAATGGAGGTGTAGGCTGAGAAGATGTAAGAAATGTTTAACAACGAGAACTCCAGTAATGGGCCCATGTGTTCCCGTGACTATCCCTCCTGCTTGGGTGGCCCACTTGCCCTGATGACTACCCTCAGTTCCCTGCTGCCTGATGGGCTCGTGTGCCCCAGAAATCTCCAGAATAGACTCTGGCAAGAGAAACACACACAGAGGTGGGGCTGAAACCAGAGTAGAGCCTCAAGGGTCATGTGACTATGGAAGCAGAACTGAAATCTCTCCTCACCTTTGCATGAACGTTGGAGTTGCAGCCCCGCTGACAGCTTCCTAAATTCATTGCCTATAAAACATCCAAAAGGACAGCAACTTGTCCTGCACCTGGGACCATCTGGCTTTAGCAGCTGTCGACCGTGTGGGCTCATACACTCAGCTGCGGGCCAGGCGAGAGTCTGAGCTGTGTCCACAGCCCCCATAGCAGGATCGGGCACATGATCACTGCACTCCTGGGAATTGACCTCAATGAATCTGCATCAGTGGCCGGGGGAAACAATGCCTGAGGGTCACCAGGGCCAACTGAGAGCACACCCAGTTACAGTGGGACTGAGAGCAGGGCCAACAGCAGGGCACTTTGTGTGAGCTCACATAACAGATAAAAGGGGCCACAACAGAGTGCCTTAACAGGTGAGCAGCTCCAGAGGGGGAATACTCAGTGGCTTCTTTCCCAGTGGGAGTTCTCCAGGCACACTTACTTAGCACAGCAGATCAGAAGCACAGCTAGGATCTCAACTGCAACAACCAGGGAGCAGACCCCACCCCCAACAGGGTAGTGACAACCACAGGGGAAGAAGGATCACCTGTCAATATCCAGAGCACACCTGGACACCACCCCTCAATCGAATCCTCCATCAGGGGATGATGGCACCAGCCTCTGAACCAGCCTCACCCACCATGGGCAGACACCAGAGCAAGAGAACTGCGACCCTGCAGCCCGCGGAGGGGAGACCCCAAACAGTAAGCCAGACAAAATGAGGAGAAAAGGAAATATGGTGAAGGAGAAAGACAGAAACCTATAAGAACAATTAAATGAAGAGGACACAGGCGATCTACCTGAGAAAGAATTCAGAGTGATGATAGTAAACACAATCCAAGACCACAGAGAGAAAGAATGGAGGTGTAGGCTGAGAAGATGTAAGAAATGTTTAACAAATCCAGAAGAACTGAACAACAAACAAGGACAAACAAGGCAGGGCTTCCCTAGTAGCTCAGTGGTAAAGAGTTAGCCTGCCAGTGCCTACCACTGCAGGAGACATGGGTTCAATCCCTGATCCAGGAAGATTCCACATGCTGCGGAGCAACTCGGCCTGTGAGCCACAACTATGAAGCCTGTGCTCTAGAGTCTTGGAGCCACAACTATTGAGCCCATGTGCTGCAACTACTGAAGCCCATGTGCTCTAGAGCCCGAGTTCCACAACAAGAGAAGTCACCGCAACAAGAAGCCTGCTCACCTCCACCAGAGAGTAACCCCCACTCCCTGCAACCAGAGAAAAGCCTGAAGCAGCAGTGAAAACCCAGAATAGCCAAAATAAATAAATAAATAAAATATTAGCAATGCAACCATTGAAATAAAAAATACACTAGAAGGAATCAATAGCAGAATGAGGCAAAATAATGAGTAAGTGAGCTGAAAGAAAAATGGTGGAACTATATGCTGTGGAACAAAATAAAGAATGAAAAGAAATAAGGCCAGTCTCAGAGACCTCTGGTATAAAATTAAGTGCAGCAATATTCGAATTATAAGGATCCCAGAGGAAGAAGAAAAAGGGCCTGTGGAAATATTTGAAGAGATTATAGTTGAGAATTTCCCTGACAAAATAAACAGTCACCCAAGTCCAGAAAGTGCACAGTCTCATACAGGATAAACAGAAGAAGGATCACCTGTCAATATCCAGAGCACACCTGGACACCACCCCTCAATCGAATCCTCCATCAGGGGATGATGGCACCAGCCTCTGAACCAGCCTCACCCACCATGGGCAGACACCAGAGCAAGAGAACTGCGACCCTGCAGCCCGCGGAGGGGAGACCCCAAACAGTAAGCCAGACAAAATGAGGAGAAAAGGAAATATGGTGAAGGAGAAAGACAGAAACCTATAAGAACAATTAAATGAAGAGGACACAGGCGATCTACCTGAGAAAGAATTCAGAGTGATGATAGTAAACACAATCCAAGACCACAGAGAGAAAGAATGGAGGTGTAGGCTGAGAAGATGTAAGAAATGTTTAACAAATCCAGAAGAACTGAACAACAAACAAGGACAAACAAGGCAGGGCTTCCCTAGTAGCTCAGTGGTAAAGAGTTAGCCTGCCAGTGCCTACCACTGCAGGAGACATGGGTTCAATCCCTGATCCAGGAAGATTCCACATGCTGCGGAGCAACTCGGCCTGTGAGCCACAACTATGAAGCCTGTGCTCTAGAGTCTTGGAGCCACAACTATTGAGCCCATGTGCTGCAACTACTGAAGCCCATGTGCTCTAGAGCCCGAGTTCCACAACAAGAGAAGTCACCGCAACAAGAAGCCTGCTCACCTCCACCAGAGAGTAACCCCCACTCCCTGCAACCAGAGAAAAGCCTGAAGCAGCAGTGAAAACCCAGAATAGCCAAAATAAATAAATAAATAAAATATTAGCAATGCAACCATTGAAATAAAAAATACACTAGAAGGAATCAATAGCAGAATGAGGCAAAATAATGAGTAAGTGAGCTGAAAGAAAAATGGTGGAACTATATGCTGTGGAACAAAATAAAGAATGAAAAGAAATAAGGCCAGTCTCAGAGACCTCTGGTATAAAATTAAGTGCAGCAATATTCGAATTATAAGGATCCCAGAGGAAGAAGAAAAAGGGCCTGTGGAAATATTTGAAGAGATTATAGTTGAGAATTTCCCTGACATGGGAAAGTAAACAGTCACCCAAGTCCAGAAAGTGCACAGTCTCATACAGGATAAACAGAGGAACATGCCAATACACATTATAATCAAACTAGCATACATTAAAAAGAAAAAAAAATAAAAGCAACAATGGAATACTCATAAGGTTATAAGCTAATTTTTCAGCAACTCTGCAGGTCAGAACAGAGTTGCATGATATATTTATTTAAGGTAATGAAAGGGGGAAAAAAATGAAGTCATGAAAGGGCAAAGCTTACAAAAAAGAATACTCTACAGAGCAAGAATCTAATTCAGATTCAGCAGAGTAATCAAAAGCTTCCAGACAAGCAAAAATTACAAGGATTCAGTACCATCCAAACAGCTTTACAGCAGATGCTAACAAAACTTCTCTGAGGGGTGAGGGTCAGTGGGGGAGCGGGGCAGGGGAGGGTGAAGACCCAACTAGAAAAAAGAAAATCACAAATGGGAAAGCTCACTGGTAAGACCAACATGCAACAAAAGCAGGAAATCATCCATATACAAATATGACATCAAATCTAGTAACAGTGAGGAGAGTACAAATGCAGACAATGGGCATGCACCTGAAATTAAGAGAGCAGTGATGCAAAACAACCCTGTGTGTGTGTACATATACAATTATACATGTTTATATGCATATGTAATTATATACATGTATATGTATACAGACTACTTAACAAAAACCTCATGGCAAATACAAATCAAAAAACTAAAATAGATATACACACAAAAAGGAAAAAGCAACCCAAACACAACAAAGATAGTCATCGAATCACAAGAGAAAAGAACAAGAGGAAGAAAAAAGACCTATGAATGGAAATCCAAAACGATTCAGAAAATGGCAATAGCAACATATATACTGATAATTACCTTTATTAAATGTAAATGAATTAAATGCTCCAACAAAGAGAACAGTAACAAAGATCACTGAAACTGAAAGCTGGTTCTGTGAGAAGATGAATAAAATTGAAATTAGCCAGGCTCAGCAAGAAAAAGAAAGACGAATCAAATTAACAAAATTAGAAATGAAAAAGGGAAAGTTATAATGGACACAGAAACACAAAGAATCATAAGAGACTACAAGCAACCTAAAATGGAGAACCTAGAAAAAATAGACAAATTCTTATTAAGATACAATCTGCTAAGACTGAACCAGGAAGAAACTGAAAATATGAATAGATCAATCAGAAGTAATGAAATTGAAATTGTGATTAAATCCCTCCAACAAAAAAACGTCCAGGACCGGATGGATTCAAAAGTGAATTATAGGGGCTTCCCTGGTGGTCCAGTGGGTAAGGACACCGCCTTGCAGTGCAAGGGGCGCCAGTTCGATCCCTGGCCTGGGAAGATCCCACGTGCCGCGGAGCGGCTGGACCGATGTGTCCAACAACCGAGCCAGGGCTCTGGAGCGCACGCGCCCAGAGCCGGTGCTCTGTGACAACAGAGGCCACCGCGATGGGAGGCCCACACGGGCCAAAAAGAAGAACAAAGATGGATGAAAATAGACAAATGAAAGACCAATAGAAGTAGCCCACCTGCTCCCCTCCCTCCCCAACCCAACCCCGCCCAAAAGTAAATAAATAAATTTAAAATAAATAAATAAATAAATGGGACCTAATTAAACTTAAAACCTTTTGCACAGCAAAGAAAAACCATAGACAAAACAAAAAGACAACCCTCAGAATAAGAAAAAATAACAGAAAATAATAGATATTTGCAAATGAAGCAACTAACAAGGGATATTCTAAAATAAACCAACAGCTCATGTAGCTCAATAACAAAACAAAGAATTCCATCAAAAAATGAGTGAGGGGACTTCCCTGGCTGTCAAACCAATTGAGACTTCACCTTCCAATGTAGGGGGTGCAGGCATGTGGGTTCTTCCTGACCAGGAAGCTAAGGACCCACATGCCTTGTGTCAAAAACCCCAAAAGAACAGTAACAAAGATCACTGAAACTGAAAGCTGGTTCTGTGAGAAGATGAATAAAATTGAAATTAGCCAGGCTCAGCAAGAAAAAGAAAGACGAATCAAATTAACAAAATTAGAAATGAAAAAGGGAAAGTTATAATGGACACAGAAACACAAAGAATCATAAGAGACTACAAGCAACCTAAAATGGAGAACCTAGAAAAAATAGACAAATTCTTATTAAGATACAATCTGCTAAGACTGAACCAGGAAGAAACTGAAAATATGAATAGATCAATCAGAAGTAATGAAATTGAAATTGTGATTAAATCCCTCCAACAAAAAAACGTCCAGGACCGGATGGATTCAAAAGTGAATTATAGGGGCTTCCCTGGTGGTCCAGTGGGTAAGGACACCGCCTTGCAGTGCAAGGGGCGCCAGTTCGATCCCTGGCCTGGGAAGATCCCACGTGCCGCGGAGCGGCTGGACCGATGTGTCCAACAACCGAGCCAGGGCTCTGGAGCGCCCGCGCCCAGAGCCGGTGCTCTGTGACAACAGAGGCCACCGCGATGGGAGGCCCACACGGGCCAAAAAGAAGAACAAAGATGGATGAAAATAGACAAATGAAAGACCAATAGAAGTAGCCCACCTGCTCCCCTCCCTCCCCAACCCAACCCCGCCCAAAAGTAAATAAATAAATTTAAAATAAATAAATAAATAAATGGGACCTAATTAAACTTAAAACCTTTTGCACAGCAAAGAAAAACCATAGACAAAACAAAAAGACAACCCTCAGAATAAGAAAAAATAACAGAAAATAATAGATATTTGCAAATGAAGCAACTAACAAGGGATATTCTAAAATAAACCAACAGCTCATGTAGCTCAATAACAAAACAAAGAATTCCATCAAAAAATGAGTGAGGGGACTTCCCTGGCTGTCAAACCAATTGAGACTTCACCTTCCAATGTAGGGGGTGCAGGCATGTGGGTTCTTCCTGACCAGGAAGCTAAGGACCCACATGCCTTGTGTCAAAAAAACACCAAAAACATAGAAAAGATGCAATACTGTAACAAATTCAATAAAGACTTTAAAAATGGTCCAATCAAAAAAGTTATTTTAATGAGTGGAAGCTCTAAACAGACATATAAATGGCCAAGAGGCACATGAAAAGATGCTCATCATCACTAATCAATAGAGAAACGCAAATAAAAAAACACAATGAGGTATGACTTCACACTAGTCGGCATGGCCATCATCAAAAAATGTACCAACAATAAATGCTGGAGAAAGTGTGGGGAAAGGGGAACCATTGTGCACTGTGGGTGGGAATGTAAATTGGTACAGAGAATAGTATGAAGGTTCTTTAAAAAATTAAGAACAGAGCTAGTATATGATCCAGCAATTCCACTCCTGGAAATACATCTGGAGAAAAGTATAATACAAAAAAGATACATGCACTCCAATGTCCACTGACTGCAGCACTATTTACAATAGCCAGGACTTGAAAGCAACCTGAATACTCATCAACCAAGAAATGCATAAAGAAGACATGGTACATATAGACAACAGAATATTGCTCAGCCACAAACAAGAATGAAATAATGCCATTTGTGGTGACATGGATGGACCTAGAGAGTATCACAGTAAATAGAGAAAGACAAATAGCATTATGATATCACTTATATGTGGAATCTAAGAAAAGGGAACAAATGAACTTATCTACAAAACAAACTGAATCACAGATCCAGAAAACATCAACTTATGGTACTGAGGAAGTAAGTATTAGGGAAGGGATAACCTGGTAGACCAGGATTGACATATATATACTATTAATACATAAAACAGACAACTCATAAGGACCCACTATGTAGCTCAAGAATCCCTACTCAATACTTTGTAGTGGCTTATATGGAAAAAGAATCTCTAAAAAAGAGAAATATAATATGTATATATTTATCTCACTCACTTTCTTATACAGCAGAAACTAATACAACATTGTAAATCAATTATACTCCAATAAAGTTTTAAAAAACCCTACACATTCTCGAGTCTCACCCGTTATCTACTGAATAATAAAATCTGTGGGTGGGACCCAGGAAACTGTTTTAATAAGCTCTCCAGGTGATTCTGATATGTGTTCAAGTTCGACAACCAGTGTCCTGTAAAATAGTCCCTTGCATTATATAAAAGAAATCTTATGCTCAGAGAAGGATATAACAGACTTGAGATAAGAAAGACATTTATCCACCATTTATTCCCAGAGATCAGAGAAGTGTCTGGCACATAATACAGTCAACACAATAAAGATCTGTTGGGTGAAAAAATGAATGCCTCCTTCAAAGAGTTGTGCTATCAGCCAATTATGGCACGGTCCAAACAATATAATCCTAATTTACTGAAAATGTAACTACTACTACTGAGTCCATTTGTTCTGAAAAGATATGTTCACCATGACATTAAGAATTATAATTTAAAAATTATTACTTCTGAGTGTTGCATAAAAAAAGGAAGTTACCAAAGGTGATCACTACCAAATTATTCAGTTTTTTCATACCTTGTTATTTTGCCTTAGTTTACTTAACTCCAGTTTACACTTTTCTGCTTCTTCTAGAGCTCTGTTCAAGCGAACTTCCATGGCACTTTGACTAGCAGCAGCCTGTTTTTGTAGTCTTCTGTTATTTTCTAATTCCTGTACAGCAAAAAGAGACATATAGAACATAAGTTCCCTCTATTATTTTCAATATTTTCCATTTCTGTATTCCTTGCTTTCTCCTAAATTATACACACAGACACACTGCCAGGGACTAAACACTGTTAAGAGTTGACAGGGAATTCCCACTCGGAATTGGTTTTAGGAAAACAGATCCTTAAAGATATTGCCATAAATCAGGCTTTCAAACTGCTTTTTGTTTGGAATTTTCTGCTTCTTTTTATTGACCCCAAGATATAGTATACATGTCTTCTATATTCACTTTATAAACAACTTTTTATAACCACAGTTCTCTTGGAAACCTCCCAAAACACCAATTTAAGACAAAAATTCTCTCATTAATACTGTATTTGTATAAACTTGATAAAAATACTTAAGAAGTATCTGTTAAACACAGAGCATTCGACATTAGCTATAGGAAAACCGCAATTTTGACCAAAAATAACAGATTTTAAGGATATTTTTCACATCTTGGTGTGGATTCAGACCTGTATTTCTACAAATATTCTAAGAGTTGCTATTGAAGAGTCTACAGACCGCACAATAGGAAGCATGAACATACAGGATAAACTCCAGACTCCATCACAATCCGGCACCATCGTCTCCTCTACTCCCACAAATGTGCCCTTCGGCTGTGTCAGCAGGACTTGCTTGGATCTCTCCCATAGAGTCATGGTGTTTCTTGCCTCTGACCTCTTGCTCATACTTCTGCTTCTGCCCTGATCTCTCTCTACCCCTCATTTTCATCTGGCCAACACCTATTCATCCTTTAAGACCTAGTTAGCACTGTGCACTAGGGTTTTACCTTCTTCCAGAAGCCTTTCCTCACTGTCCTCCAGGCTGCATGAAATACCCTTTCTTCAGAGCTTCTATGACACACATATACCACAGTGCCTGTGTCATGGGCAAGCAATGGCATCTTCACTGACAGATATTGGGACCCTAATTATGAGGAGAGCAGTTCTGATGGGGAAAGTGATGAGGAAGAGAAGTTAGGTTATTTATAGGGAATGCCACTATGCGGGGAAGAAGACCCCTCTACTCTAACTTGGTGGGTATGTCAAATGCTCTTACAAGGGTGGTCATTAATATGAGGGGATGGTTCAATGTTCACTTCTCACAGGAGAGATCAAGGAAAGATACACAGGCCGAGTGGACAAATATCTTTTCACACTAGTGGTAAACGCTGCCCGCAGCTCCGCCTCTCCAAGACCTCTTCCAAGGATGACTAAGTAGCTAGTTACTGATAGGAAGCCTGGGCCTGAAATAGCCCCACTCATTTAACTAGCAGTTTGCAGTTTAGACGGTGATTGACCCCAAGATATGTATCATGTTTTATATTCACTTTATAAACAACTTTATAACCACAGTTCTCTTGGAAACCTCCCAAAACACCAATTTAAGACAAAAATTCTCTCATTAATACTGTATTTGTATAAACTTGATAAAAATACTTAAGAAGTATCTGTTAAACACAGAGCATTCGACATTAGCTATAGGAAAACCGCAATTTTGACCAAAAATAACAGATTTTAAGGATATTTTTCACATCTTGGTGTGGATTCAGACCTGTATTTCTACAAATATTCTAAGAGTTGCTATTGAAGAGTCTACAGACCGCACAATAGGAAGCATGAACATACAGGATAAACTCCAGACTCCATCACAATCCGGCACCATCGTCTCCTCTACTCCCACAAATGTGCCCTTCGGCTGTGTCAGCAGGACTTGCTTGGATCTCTCCCATAGAGTCATGGTGTTTCTTGCCTCTGACCTCTTGCTCATACTTCTGCTTCTGCCCTGATCTCTCTCTACCCCTCATTTTCATCTGGCCAACACCTATTCATCCTTTAAGACCTAGTTAGCACTGTGCACTAGGGTTTTACCTTCTTCCAGAAGCCTTTCCTCACTGTCCTCCAGGCTGCATGAAATACCCTTTCTTCAGAGCTTCTATGACACACATATACCACAGTGCCTGTGTCATGGGCAAGCAATGGCATCTTCACTGACAGATATTGGGACCCTAATTATGAGGAGAGCAGTTCTGATGGGGAAAGTGATGAGGAAGAGAAGTTAGGTTATTTATAGGGAATGCCACTATGCGGGGAAGAAGACCCCTCTACTCTAACTTGGTGGGTATGTCAAATGCTCTTACAAGGGTGGTCATTAATATGAGGGGATGGTTCAATGTTCACTTCTCACAGGAGAGATCAAGGAAAGATACACAGGCCGAGTGGACAAATATCTTTTCACACTAGTGGTAAACGCTGCCCGCAGCTCCGCCTCTCCAAGACCTCTTCCAAGGATGACTAAGTAGCTAGTTACTGATAGGAAGCCTGGGCCTGAAATAGCCCCACTCATTTAACTAGCAGTTTGCAGGTTTAGACTGTCACCTTTGACAAACATTGATAGAGATGTTTACCTAGGCGCTAGTACTGAGCACAAAAGCTCCTGTACTTGTTCTTTTTAGTTATAGTGTAATATGCTTTTTACAACTCATAGTTTCCTTTGTAAATTAAGAATTGTAAGAAAGTTTTCTGTACAAACACATGCTCCCTCTCCGGAGGACAAAGGTATTTACCTAGGCACTAACAGAGGAGCAAAAAGCTCCAGTAATAACCACTTTTGCGTCTCTAGAGGAGCAAAAAGCTCTTATAATAACCACTTTTGTGATTACTAGTTAACTTGAGATTTCTAGTTGAAAAAATATAAAAGGATAAAGTAAGATTGTGTGGGAGTCTCACTCACAGAGATTGGCTGCGCCCGATGTGAGATCGAGACTCTCCAGCTCCGGGGTAAGAACTTGTGCTTGCATTTGATTGAGTTCTGATTTTACTTAAGAACTACTGATTATTTGATTGAGTTCTGAGAATTTGTGCTTGCCTTTATTTGAATTCTGATTAATGGAATCTTGATTCTGATTATTATATGTTTTATGATTAATAAAGCCACTCTTGGTTTGACAATACTCGAGACCACGACACCTTATTGTCCAAGTCTGAGACTCACGACTCTGAGGGGACTACACAGTGACTGTAAAAGGTTTCTGATCTATTTAAGTTAGTATCTGTTAGTGAGAACTAATAAGAATCAGAGTAAGCTGCAGCACACTGCCCGTGACACCTGCTTGTGTGGAACTGAAACCCTGCATTTACTTCATTTCCCCTACTATATTGTAAGCTCCTTGATGACAGGAACTACTTTAACTTCTATATTCCCAGCCCTTCAGCAGCAAATAAAAAGCACTGATAACATGTTTGCTGAACTGAATTTATTCTGTAATACTTCACTCACTCTTCTTTGCATGCCCTACAATGCCTAGTACAGAGTGTTATACAAAGCAGACAGTCAATAAATATCATGGAATTGAAGTGATGGAGCTAATAACACAGGTGTCTGTTTTCTTCTTCTGTAATTTTTTCTCCTGGCTGTATCACTGTGTTTTATTTGAAAACTGATTTCCCTGGCTTTGAGTAATTAAGGGGAAAACAAAACAAAACACATGCTGCTCTTTATGCAGGTTTCTAAACAAATCAAACTGTGTCTGGATCCCATCTGCTCTCCCAGCCTTCCTCACAGCTCCGTGGGTGGCAGCTCCGCCAGGAGCAGCCTGACTTCTCTCGCTCTTCACAGGGAAAAGGCAGATTCTCATTAGCTACCAGGGCCACAATTCGTGCTGCCTCATGTCAGCCTCTTCTCAGAGGAATGTTAAAATGAATCTTTGCCTTTCTCTTTCCTGCTAGTGATTCTGTAACCTACCTCATAGAGAAATGAAAACCTTTTTTACCAAAGGAAGCTCCCCTACCACTAAATCAATACTGCCTCACTCCTTGTGAAAAGTAAAAAACAAAGGCACAGTCAGAAGAATAGTAAAGTAGGAAATAAAGTTTTCCTATATAAGAACATCTACTAAAGAAAGGGATAATCTTATCAAAAACTTGAAAACTCTTCTGTTTTCAGTCATATTTAAGTATTTTTTACAAAAGAAAGTGCAGACAAGGGCTTCCCTGGTGGTCCAGTGGGTAAGGACACCGCCTTGCAGTGCAAGGGGTGCCGGTTCAATCCCTGGCCTGGGAAGATCCCACGTGCTGCGGAGCGGCTGGGCCCATGTGTCCAGTTACCGAGCCGGAGCTCTGGAGCGCATGCGCCCAGAGGCGGTGCTCTGCGACAACAGAGGCCACCGCGATTGGAGGCCCACACGGGCCGAAGAACAAAGATGGATGAAAATAGACAAATGAAAGACCAACAGAAGTTGCCTACCCTCCCCCCTGCCTCCCCAACCCGCTCCCTGCCCCCGCATAAAAAGAAAGTGTAGACAAGCTACTAATATCATTATTGAGTATTTTTAGGATGAAAACTCTCCCCTAAAACAATCTATGTTACCCTCTAAGAAGCATACATTGTTACTGGAGAAAAATTTTATTAAAAACCTCAAGTTCTGAATCTTACATTAATTTTAAAAGAAAACACTAGACAGCTTAAAGAAAATCAAGTCTAACTTTAGAACTCAAATACTAAAATATCCAAGAAGAAATAATCTGTGATTGCCCTGTAATTTAAGGCACTGGGAGTGTTTAAGAAAAAGGTATACATTGGTAACCAAAGTGCAAGACAAATACAGCATATGATTAAAGAGTCACACAGCCACAGTAATTCACATAAAGAATAACCAGGTAAGGACATATAAATGATGAGACAAGGTTCTAGAAAACAAGTAGCTGAAGTTCAAAACACAATAAACTTGGAATCAAAAAACCTGCCAGCTGTAATTGATTCAGTTTCTACATCTGAAATTGGGAGTAATAATATATATATACACACATATGTCTAATAGGTGTTACTTTTTTTTTTTTAAATTTTATCTATTTATCTTTTTTGGGGGGGTGGGGGGGGGAGGGAGGAGAGTGGGCGGGCCACTTCTATTGGTCTTTCATTTTTCTATTTTCATCTGTCTTTGTTCTTTGGCTCCTGTGGGCCTCCCATCGCGGTGGCCTCTGTCGTCGCAGAGCGCCAGCTCTGGGCGCATGCGCTCCAGAGCTCTGGCTCGGTAATTGGACACATTGGTCCAGCTGCTCCCCGGCACGTGGGATCTTCCCAGGCCAGGGATGGAACCGGCGCCCCTTGCACTGCAAGGCGGTGTCCACCACTGGACCACCAGGGGAAGCCTGGTGTTATTTATTTAACACACTTACGGAGCACTTACTACATTGCCAGATACTATACCACATGATGGGGCTTCCCTGGTGGCTCAGGTGAAGAATCTTCCTGCAATACAGGAGACCTGGGTTTTGATCCCTGGGTTGGGAAGATCCCCTGGAAAAGGGAATGACAACCCACTCCAGTATTTTTGCCTAGAGAATTCCACGGACCAAGGAGCTTGGCAGGTTACAGCCCGTGGGGCTGCAAAGAGTTGGATATGACTAAGCAACTAACACAACAACAAAACCACATGATGGATACAAGATAATAAACCAAAGTTCTCCTCTCATGAAGCCTGCACTCTAGAAGAGACAGCTGATTAACAACTACATACAGACTTATATATAGTGCCTGACAGTAGTAAGGTCTATGAAGGAAAAGAAAACACTGCAAAAAATACTAAAATAATCCAAGAAGAAATAATCTGTGATTGTCCTGTAATTTAAGGCACTGGGAGTGTTTAAGAAAAAGGTATACATTGGTAACCAAAGTGCAAGACAAATACAGCATATGATTAAAGAGTCACACAGCCACAGTAATTCACATAAAGAATAACCAGGTAAGGACATATAAATGATGAGACAAGGTTCTAGAAAACAAGTAGCTGAAGTTCAAAACACAATAAACTTGGAATCAAAAAACCTGCCAGCTGTAATTGATTCAGTTTCTACATCTGAAATTGGGAGTAATAATATATATATACACACATATGTCTAATAGGTGTTACTTTTTTTAAATTTTATCTATTTATTTTTTTGGGGGTGGGGTGGGGAGGGAGGGGGAGGGGCGGGTCACTTCTATTGGTCTTTCATTTCTCTATTTTCATCTGTCTTTGTTCTTTGGCTCCTGTGGGCCTCCCATCGCGGTGGCCTCTGTCGTCGCAGAGCGCCAGCTCTGGGCGCATGCGCTCCAGAGCTCTGGCTCGGTAATTGGACACATTGGTCCAGCTGCTCCCCGGCACGTGGGATCTTCCCAGGCCAGGGATGGAACCGGCGCCCCTTGCACTGCAAGGCGGTGTCCTTACCCACTGGACCACCAGGGGAAGCCTGGTGTTATTTATTTAACACACTTACGGAGCACTTACTACATTGCCAGATACTATACCACATGATGGGGCTTCCCTGGTGGCTCAGGTGAAGAATCTTCCTGCAATACAGGAGACCTGGGTTTTGATCCCTGGGTTGGGAAGATCCCCTGGAAAAGGGAATGACAACCCACTCCAGTATTTTTGCCTAGAGAATTCCACGGACCAAGGAGCTTGGCAGGTTACAGCCCGTGGGGCTGCAAAGAGTTGGATATGACTAAGCAACTAACACAACAACAAAACCACATGATGGATACAAGATAATAAACCAAAGTTCTCCTCTCATGAAGCCTGCACTCTAGAAGAGACAGCTGATTAACAACTACATACAGACTTATATATAGTGCCTGACAGTAGTAAGGTCTATGAAGGAAAAGAAAGGGTAAGGAGGAGGACCGAGTAGGGGATTTCCCGGTGGTCTTGTGGTTAGGACTGCGCGTCCACTGCCATGGGCCTGGGTTTAATTCCTGGTCGGGAAACTAATATCCTACAAGCAGCTCAGCATGGCCAAAGACCGAAAAGAAAAAAAAAAAGATGGAGCAATGAGGAAGAGACATAATTAAGATATTCTGGTTAGGGGAATGCTTCAAATGAGGGAATGATTCATATCTAGATCTGGAGGAACAAAATATCCTGAGGCAGGAATCCATTTAATGTATTCAAAGATCACACATGTGGTCAGTGTGGCTTCAGCTGAGTGACACACGCAGTGTTAGGTCTTGAGATTGCAGAAACAGCCAGGGAGAAGTTAGGTGGGATCTTGTAAACCCTACCTCAGAGTTTGGACTTTATTCTGAATAACATGGGAAGCCTTTGGAAGTGGTGTGTGTGTGTGTGTGCACACGCACACACGTGTGTGTCTGTGTGTGTGTCTGTCTGTGTGTGTGTGTAATCTAAGCTTTTTCAAGGATTGCAGTTGATCCTGGAACAACATGAGTTTCAACTGTGTGAGTCCACTTACACGCAGAAACTGTTCAATAGTAAATACTACAGTAGTACACAGTCTACTGCTGATTCAGTCTGCAGAACCATGGACATGGAATACAGGTACAGAGGAACTGAGACTACACAGGACCTGGAGCACAAAGAAAGATTAGAGCAAGAAGTGGAAATGTGGAAGCGACCCACATGATGGGGCTTCCCTGGTGGCTCAGGTGAAGAATCTTCCTGCAATACAGGAGACCTGGGTTTTGATCCCTGGGTTGGGAAGATCCCCTGGAAAAGGGAATGACAACCCACTCCAGTATTTTTGCCTAGAGAATTCCACGGACCAAGGAGCTTGGCAGGTTACAGCCCGTGGGGCTGCAAAGAGTTGGATATGACTAAGCAACTAACACAACAACAAAACCACATGATGGATACAAGATAATAAACCAAAGTTCTCCTCTCATGAAGCCTGCACTCTAGAAGAGACAGCTGATTAACAACTACATACAGACTTATATATAGTGCCTGACAGTAGTAAGGTCTATGAAGGAAAAGAAAGGGTAAGGAGGAGGACCGAGTAGGGGATTTCCCGGTGGTCTTGTGGTTAGGACTGCGCGTCCACTGCCATGGGCCTGGGTTTAATTCCTGGTCGGGAAACTAATATCCTACAAGCAGCTCAGCATGGCCAAAGACCGAAAAGAAAAAAAAAAAGATGGAGCAATGAGGAAGAGACATAATTAAGATATTCTGGTTAGGGGAATGCTTCAAATGAGGGAATGATTCATATCTAGATCTGGAGGAACAAAATATCCTGAGGCAGGAATCCATTTAATGTATTCAAAGATCACACATGTGGTCAGTGTGGCTTCAGCTGAGTGACACACGCAGTGTTAGGTCTTGAGATTGCAGAAACAGCCAGGGAGAAGTTAGGTGGGATCTTGTAAACCCTACCTCAGAGTTTGGACTTTATTCTGAATAACATGGGAAGCCTTTGGAAGTGGTGTGTGTGTGTGTGCACACGCACACACGTGTGTGTCTGTGTGTGTGTCTGTCTGTGTGTGTGTGTAATCTAAGCTTTTTCAAGGATTGCAGTTGATCCTGGAACAACATGAGTTTCAACTGTGTGAGTCCACTTACACGCAGAAACTGTTCAATAGTAAATACTACAGTAGTACACAGTCTACTGCTGATTCAGTCTGCAGAACCATGGACATGGAATACAGGTACAGAGGAACTGAGACTACACAGGACCTGGAGCACAAAGAAAGATTAGAGCAAGAAGTGGAAATGTGGAAGCGACCCACATGCGGATGGTACATAAAGCCATGAAAGTAAATAACGTATCTCAGAACTGGATGCAGACAGATAAGGGAGCCAAGGACTAAACAGTGGATACTCCAACATGGAAAGCTCAGGAAAACAGGAAGAAAATTATGAGTGTGATGCTCTAGAAGTCAAATAAAGTGTTTCAAGGAGGAAGAAATAAACTATGTCAAATATTGCTGATATAAATTACGATGAGGAGTAATAACTGGTTAGAACTGTCAGTGTGGATGACTGGTGACCTTGCCTCTTCAGAGGCAGAGCAGAGATGGAAGTCTAACTGCTGTACTTTAAAGAGAATGGCAAGCGATGAATGGAAAAACTGGGTATAGACAACTATTTTAAGAACCTCTGCTATACTATAAAGAGGAGTAATGATAGGTGGCCAGAGGTGGATAGAGATCTTTGGAGGCTTAAAAAAAAAAAAATATATATATATATATAGAAAAAATATATACACACACATATACATACTGGAGATTCTATGGCATGTCTGTATGCTAATACATATAATTCCATAAAAAATTGATTTTTGCAAGACAAAGACAGGATAATCATGGGAGCAGAGTTCTTAAGGAAGACACTGTACGGAATCCAGGGCACACTGAGGTGATATGCTTTAGACAAACAAGGTAGTAATCCATCGTCATGAGCAGCTTACATGAGGGTAGAGAGACCAACAGACTGACGGTAAACTTTGCTGTTTTCTTAGTAAAATAAGGGGAAAAGTCATGAACTGAGAATGGTAACGTTGCAAGAGGTACTATAAACATGATGGGAAAAGATGACCTGTTTAACAGCCAGTTCTGAAAGTGGGAGAGGAAAACTGATTTCTCAGAAAGTAGAAAACAGCATTATAAATGATATTTGTAAATCAAGGATTGCAGTTGATCCTAACAACATGAGTTTCAACTGTGTGAGTCCACTTACACGCAGAAACTGTTCAATAGTAAATACTACAGTAGTACACAGTCTACTGCTGATTCAGTCTGCAGAACCATGGACATGGAATACAGGTACAGAGGAACTGAGACTACACAGGACCTGGAGCACAAAGAAAGATTAGAGCAAGAAGTGGAAATGTGGAAGCGACCCACATGCGGATGGTACATAAAGCCATGAAAGTAAATAACGTATCTCAGAACTGGATGCAGACAGATAAGGGAGCCAAGGACTAAACAGTGGATACTCCAACATGGAAAGCTCAGGAAAACAGGAAGAAAATTATGAGTGTGATGCTCTAGAAGTCAAATAAAGTGTTTCAAGGAGGAAGAAATAAACTATGTCAAATATTGCTGATATAAATTACGATGAGGAGTAATAACTGGTTAGAACTGTCAGTGTGGATGACTGGTGACCTTGCCTCTTCAGAGGCAGAGCAGAGATGGAAGTCTAACTGCTGTACTTTAAAGAGAATGGCAAGCGATGAATGGAAAAACTGGGTATAGACAACTATTTTAAGAACCTCTGCTATACTATAAAGAGGAGTAATGATAGGTGGCCAGAGGTGGATAGAGATCTTTGGAGGCTTAAAAAAAAATATATATATATATATAGAAAAAATATATACACACACATATACATACTGGAGATTCTATGGCATGTCTGTATGCTAATACATATAATTCCATAAAAAATTGATTTTTGCAAGACAAAGACAGGATAATCATGGGAGCAGAGTTCTTAAGGAAGACACTGTACGGAATCCAGGGCACACTGAGGTGATATGCTTTAGACAAACAAGGTAGTAATCCATCGTCATGAGCAGCTTACATGAGGGTAGAGAGACCAACAGACTGACGGTAAACTTTGCTGTTTTCTTAGTAAAATAAGGGGAAAAGTCATGAACTGAGAATGGTAACGTTGCAAGAGGTACTATAAACATGATGGGAAAAGATGACCTGTTTAACAGCCAGTTCTGAAAGTGGGAGAGGAAAAACTGATTTCTCAGAAAGTAGAAAACAGCATTATAAATGATATTTGTAAATAAAATTAAAGTAGCACTGATCCACTTGGCTGTGCAATTTTGTCCAGCAATAATTCACTGCTCACAAGCAGGCAAGCAGTATGGGGAGGGGAGATTAGGTTGAGTTTTGCCACACATTGGACTGGCAGAGAAATCAAGAATATATTCAATGGATAACTAAGTCATGTATCAGGGAACCTAAGCTGGGGAAGAAGGAAATAAAAAACATGGGGGAAAGCATTTTCTATTATTCTATTAAGTGGTCGCTCAGTTATGTCTGACTCTTTGCAATCCCATGAATTAGCCATGGAATTCTCCAGGCAAGAATCCTGGAATGGACAGCTGTTCCCTTCTCCAGAGTACCTTCCCAACCCAAGGATCACACTGAGGTCTCCCACATTGCACACGCATTCTTAACTATCTGAGCCACCAAGAGCTCACAGAGCTATAAAATATATAAAAATGAGAATACACAATTATTATATATGATAGGTTTACAAATTAAACAAAGACAAGGTACCAGTCACACCATGATTATTCAGGACACACATTTATAGGCAAAAATGAAATAAAAACTTTCTTTGCAAGATAAGGAAATGATTTGAAAAAGGTGAAAAAAACTTTTGAGTGTTTGCTACGAAAGCAGAAAAGAAGAAAGCAGCTCTAGGAAATGACACAGAGATTAAATTTACCTGGGACAAGATAACAAAATGGCAGACTTTTTTTTTTAAAGGTAAGTTACTAATGTTAATAGCAGTGTCAATAGGACATATCCACATTCAGATAAACTTGTGGAGTGTACCAGCAACTTGAATTTAACCAAAAAAAAAAAAAAAAACACCCCAAAAAACACCTGAGATTTAAGTCTTCTGGCCATGGAGAAAGAATAAATACCTTACATAAAAAGACATTGTAAACAACTAGAAATAATGATTAAGGTACGTTTAAATAACTGTTTAGAGATACTGGAAAACAGTAAGGTTGTGACTCCTGAGAAAAGGGAAACAACTGAGTTACAATCATCCAGCAGTCTTTTGGGAGACAGTATTCACACAGTGCCTACAGGGAAGAGAAAACACAAACGGAGCCCAGAGGTCCACTGAGTTGAGCAGAGTTGAGGATACTGAGGCAGCTGGAAATTTGAGTGAAGGTTCAAGTGAGGAGGTACTACATTAGCAAAGACTTTCACAAATCTACATAGGAAATTCCAAGTCTGTTGTGGACTAGGCCACACCTTAATACATGGAAACTCAACAAGGCCAGGCAAAGAGCAATTAGGGAGCTGTAAATACAATAAATCCCATAGATTGTATAGAGCAGGAAGGTATTTGAGCTCTAATTAGCCAGAATGGACAGTCCTCAGTGGTCGTCTGGGCATCTGGTAGAGATCCTGAAAGGTCTCCTCTTTAGAGGAAGCCTTAAGGGTAGCAGCTGAACCATCTCTGGGGTAGAGCTGTACTATCTCTGGGGCAGAGCTAAACTATCTTTTAAGGCTCTTCTAGACACTCTCTAGCAAAACTCAAAAACGGGGTTCAAAAGGATTAAACTGGCGAATAACTACCTGTCAAAATCCAACACTGTCCCTGATAGGAATTGGCTACCCAAATCCAGTATTCTTGTCTGGAAAATCTCACGGATAGAAGAGCCAGGCAGGCTACAGTCCATGGGGTTTAAAGACTCAGACATGACTGAACAACTAAACAAAGATCTAAAGAACAGAAATGTAAAAATCGGGCCCCCTCTAGGAAATGACACAGAGATTAAATATACCTGGAACAAAATAACAAAATGGCAGACTTTTTTTTTAAAAGGTAAGTTACTAATGTTAATAGCAGTGTCAATAGGACATATCCACATTCAGATAAACTTGTGGAGTGTACCAGCAACTTGAATTTAACCAAAAAAAAAAAAAAAAACACCCCAAAAAACACCTGAGATTTAAGTCTTCTGGCCATGGAGAAAGAATAAATACCTTACATAAAAAGACATTGTAAACAACTAGAAATAATGATTAAGGTACGTTTAAATAACTGTTTAGAGATACTGGAAAACAGTAAGGTTGTGACTCCTGAGAAAAGGGAAACAACTGAGTTACAATCATCCAGCAGTCTTTTGGGAGACAGTATTCACACAGTGCCTACAGGGAAGAGAAAACACAAACGGAGCCCAGAGGTCCACTGAGTTGAGCAGAGTTGAGGATACTGAGGCAGCTGGAAATTTGAGTGAAGGTTCAAGTGAGGAGGTACTACATTAGCAAAGACTTTCACAAATCTACATAGGAAATTCCAAGTCTGTTGTGGACTAGGCCACACCTTAATACATGGAAACTCAACAAGGCCAGGCAAAGAGCAATTAGGGAGCTGTAAATACAATAAATCCCATAGATTGTATAGAGCAGGAAGGTATTTGAGCTCTAATTAGCCAGAATGGACAGTCCTCAGTGGTCGTCTGGGCATCTGGTAGAGATCCTGAAAGGTCTCCTCTTTAGAGGAAGCCTTAAGGGTAGCAGCTGAACCATCTCTGGGGTAGAGCTGTACTATCTCTGGGGCAGAGCTAAACTATCTTTTAAGGCTCTTCTAGACACTCTCTAGCAAAACTCAAAAACGGGGTTCAAAAGGATTAAACTGGCGAATAACTACCTGTCAAAATCCAACACTGTCCCTGATAGGAATTGGCTACCCAAATCCAGTATTCTTGTCTGGAAAATCTCACGGATAGAAGAGCCAGGCAGGCTACAGTCCATGGGGTTTCGAAAGACTCAGACATGACTGAACAACTAAACAAAGATCTAAAGAACAGAAATGAATAATACAGTAAATCACCTACATAAGAACCTTCAAGTTGTGAACTTTCTAAGATGTGAACATGTAGTCACATCTCACCACCTAAGTTCACATGTGTGGTGTACACTGTCACGGGTGTGCAGCCTCTACAAGTGGCTGTGCTTCTGCGTACAGTACTGTATTGAGCACAGTAGTACCACACCTTTATTTCAAGCTAGATCTGCAAGAGGACAACTTCACTGAACTCCTTGCTGTGCACCACAAAGAGCTCACTAACGACCGCCTGAAGGAACTGGAGGACCAGAGAAAGGATGAAGAGAGACGAGAGGAAAAAGAAGTAACTGAAGAGATTCACAACACAGGAAATGACAAGGAGATTTTCATTACTTGAAGAGGCATGGCTAGTTTCTGAAGCACAGGACAAAGGCCGCAGCAGCCTTTCACAGTGCAATCCAGTGGTACCACAAAACTGAAAGCATTTCCTCTGAGATCAAGAAAAAGACAAGGATGTTCACTCTTGCCACGATTATTCAACAATGTTTTGCAAGTCCTAGATATGACAATCAGTAAAGAAATCCAATGAATCCAACTAGGTAAAGAAGAAGCAAACCTATCTCTAATGGCAGATGACATAATACTACACACAGAAAATCCTAGAGATGCTAGCAGAAAACTACTAGAGCTCATTAATGAATTCAATAAAGTTACAGGATACAAATAAATTGGGAGTTCAGAATTGACATATACACCTACTTTATTTAAAACAGGTAATCAAGGGTCTACTAGAGGAAAGCTCTTTAAGGGTGGGGCAGCTGAACCATCTCTGGGGTAGAGCTGTACTATCTCTGGGGCAGAGCTAAACTATCTTTTAAGGCTCTTCTAGACACTCTCTAGCAAAACTCAAAACGGGTTCAAAAGGATTAAACTGGCGAATAACTACCTGTCAAAATCCAACACTGTCCCTGATAGGAATTGGCTACCCAAATCCAGTATTCTTGTCTGGAAAATCTCACGGATAGAAGAGCCAGGCAGGCTACAGTCCATGGGGTTTCGAAAGACTCAGACATGACTGAACAACTAAACAAAGATCTAAAGAACAGAAATGAATAATACAGTAAATCACCTACATAAGAACCTTCAAGTTGTGAACTTTCTAAGATGTGAACATGTAGTCACATCTCACCACCTAAGTTCACATGTGTGGTGTACACTGTCACGGGTGTGCAGCCTCTACAAGTGGCTGTGCTTCTGCGACAGTACTGTATTGAGCACAGTAGTACCACACCTTTATTTCAAGCTAGATCTGCAAGAGGACAACTTCACTGAACTCCTTGCTGTGCACCACAAAGAGCTCACTAACGACCGCCTGAAGGAACTGGAGGACCAGAGAAAGGATGAAGAGAGACGAGAGGAAAAAGAAGTAACTGAAGAGATTCACAACACAGGAAATGACAAGGAGATTTTCATTACTTGAAGAGGCATGGCTAGTTTCTGAAGCACAGGACAAAGGCCGCAGCAGCCTTTCACAGTGCAATCCAGTGGTACCACAAAACTGAAAGCATTTCCTCTGAGATCAAGAAAAAGACAAGGATGTTCACTCTTGCCACGATTATTCAACAATGTTTTGCAAGTCCTAGATATGACAATCAGTAAAGAAATCCAATGAATCCAACTAGGTAAAGAAGAAGCAAACCTATCTCTAATGGCAGATGACATAATACTACACACAGAAAATCCTAGAGATGCTAGCAGAAAACTACTAGAGCTCATTAATGAATTCAATAAAGTTACAGGATACAAATAAATTGGGAGTTCAGAATTGACATATACACCTACTTTATTTAAAACAGGTAATCAAGGGTCTACTATATATAGCACAGGGAACTCTACTCAATATTCTATAATAGCCTAAATGGGAAAAGAATTTGAAAAATAATTGATATATGTATATGTAAAACTGAATCAGTTTGCTGTATACCTGAAACCAACACAATATTGTAAATCAACTGTAGTGCAATATAGAATTTAAATTATTAATAAAAAATCCAACACTCTTCAAAAAAGCACACTAAATTGTTCAATCAACAATAGCATCCAGTAAAAAAGCACTAGCCAAGCCAAAGGCAAGAAAATGTGAATGATACCTAAGAGAAAGAAAATCAATCAACAGAAACAAATTCATAAATGAGAAACATAATGGGTCCAGCTAACAAGGCTGTTAAAATAGCTGTTTTAATTATACATAAGTGATTAAAGTAAAGTATCAATATAATGAGAAGATAAACCAAAGATGCAAAGGAGAATGAAATAGAACTTCTATAGATGCATAATTTATAAAAATAAGGGCTTCCCTGATGGTCCAGTGGGTGAGGAGTCCGCCTTGCAGTGAAAGGGACACCAGTTCGATCCCTGGCCCAGAAAGATCCCACGTACCTCAAAGCAGCTGGACCAGTGTGTCCAATTAGGAGCCACCACTCTGAGAGCATGTGCCCAGAGCCAGTGCTCTGCAACAAGAGAGGCCACTGCAATGGGAGGTCCACACAGGTCAAAAGAACAAAAAAGATGGATAAAAAAAAAAAAAAAGGAAAGAAAAAAAAGAGTATCTTTGCTTAGGAAGAGGGGCATACTAGATATTACAAAGAAAGATCAGTAACCTACTTAAGACACAGCAACAAACTCTATCCAAATAAAAAACATAAGGGAAAAAAAGGCTAAGAACAGCTCATCAGTAATTTAGTATCACTGATACTGCTAATGTGGAAATATCAAGTAAACTGACAGAAGTATAATTGGAATCTTAGATTGGAGAGGGAGGTAGGAACCCACAAATTCAAAAAACTCAACAAGGGCTTCACTAGTGGCTCAGTAGTATGGAATCGACCTGACAATGAAGGAAACATGGGTTCAATCCCTGGTCCAGGAAGATCTCACAAACTGCAGAGCAGCTAAGCCCACGCGCCACAACTCCTGACCTGTGCTCTAGAGCCTGGGAACCACAATTACTGAGCCCACAAGCTACAACTACTGAAGCCTGCGCGCCCTCGAGCCTGTGCTCTGCAGCAAGAGAAACCACTACGCTGAGAAGGCCGTGCAACAAAAAGCAGCCCCCACTCACTCCAACTAGAGGAATGCCCACACAGCAACAAAGACCCCACACAGCCAACAGCAAATACATAAACACAATTATTTTAAATAATAGCTGAGGGGGATAGCTCAACATACTTCAGGCAGAATAGACTCCCTACCCTGGGAAAACAGAACGAGTACATCATTATGACAGTGCTGACAACCAGAGAGAAAGTGTCATAAAAACAGAGAAACAAGACACACTGTGTACAAAAGTAGAGAGAATCACTGCAAACTTTCAGTCAAAAACTATACAACATCTAAGTTAAAAGGAGGATACACTAAGAAAACAAAAAACAAAACAGTCAATAGATTATTCTATACCTCGTGAAAAATACCCTTGAAAAATTGAAGGGCTATAAATAAAGGCCTCAAAAATACACGAGTGCACACAAAACTGACAGACCCTGAGCAATGTCCAGGGACTGCGCCAGCGCCAGCTGCTTCCTGGTTTTAACACTGTACCGCTACCGTGTTAGATACTACCACTGAGGGACACTGAGTGAACGGCACACAGGACCTCTCTGTGCCTCTATTTTTGCCACTTCACATGAAATCTGTAATCATTTCAAAATAAAAAGGTTTTCTTAGGTAAGCAAAAACAGTTATTTTCAGAGAAACAAAGAGAATTTATAACTAGCAAACTGGCAAAAACTGAAAAGGTTTCAAGAAGTATGGAAAAACACCTAAAGAGTGAGGAATAAAGAAATGGCAAATATCTTCATCTCTTTAAAATACAAACGACTGTTTAAAGAAAAAATATTGTGTGATGTATGACATTTAAAAGTAAATGTATAGGGACTTCTTTGCTGGTCCAACGGCTAAGACTGTGTTCTCTCAATGCAAGGGCCCAAAGTTCGATTCATGTTTGGGGAACTTGATTCCACTTGCCACAACTAAAGATCCTGAATGCTGCAGCTAAGACCCAGTACAGCCAAAAAAAAATCAAAATAAAAACTTAAAAAAATATATCTACTCTCAAAATCTTTAAAAAAAAAAAAAAGTAAATGTATGACCACAAAAGAAGCAGGAGTATATTGTGAGAGTGTTATATGTGAAACACTGTAACATGATTTGAAGGTAGACTGTAATATGTTAAATATGTACAATATAAACCTTAAATCTAAATCCAGATATAGCTAACAATGGAAAAGAATCAAACACTAAAAAATATTCAATTCAAAGGAGGAAAAAGTAACAAAGAGCAGTAGGGGAAAATAGAAAACAAATAGGAAGACAGCAGGTTTAAATCCAAACACCAAAAACTGTGTTAATGTAAATGAACTGAACATTCCAATAGGAGACAAAGACTGTCAGAATGGATAAAGAAGCAAAAGCCAGTTATACGGTTTCTATAACAAACTCATTTTTAGTAGATACAGATTAGAAGTAAAAAGATGACAAGAGACAGTCAAGACGGTGGAGGAGTAGGAGGATGTGGAGTTTCTCCCCAAATGCTTTGAGAATCATCTATACACGGAACAATTCTCACAGAACACCTGCTGAAAACTACCGGAGGACCTCAGACATCTATGCAACAGGGTAGGACAAAAGAAAGAAAAGAACAGAAGAAGGGGGAAGGAACACACCTCTAAGTGGGGACCTAAAGGAGAGAGGGTCCTGCATCTGGGCAAGTCTCTTCATCACTGCATCACTGGGGAAATCAGATGGGAAAGAAGAGGAGCTTCAAGGGCTATCAGAGGGGAACACAGCAACAGTCTGGCAGGTAGGACAGCAGGAGACCCCCAGAGATGCCCAAGGACATGTGTCCGCCAGTGCAGACAGGGGTGGGGTGCTGGAACATGGCATTTGGAGAGGAAAACCAAGGGAGAGAGCCTAGTTGGTTGTAAGGAGGCAGCCTGAAGGGATGGGAGAGAGGAAATCCATAGCCTGGCATGCTTTTGAAGGAAACTCTGTCCTCCACAGAAGAGAAGTAACCTTGTTCAGCGATGCGCGAGGGGCAGACAGCCACTTGCAGACTCTCTCCCCTGACACTGACCCCTTCTCTCCCAAGGCACAAGGAAGGACTCTTATCTAGCTGGGGCCAGCCCTCTCACAAAGTGGTCGCCAGCTTCTCCAGAGCCCCCCGCGTCCCCCTGAGTGCCAGCCCCTCCATGCCCTCTCCTCACGGGGGCAGAGTCCTGTGTCCTGGGGTAGCCTCAGGAGCAGACCCCTGTCAGTGACCCACACGCAGACCTGGGGATGAAAGCACAGCTGAGTCACCCACTAAGGAATAAGGTTCCCGCAAAAACGATGAACTGACACCACACCCATCAACTCGGCACCTAAATGATAACTAAAAAAAGAATCAAACACTAAAAATATTCAATTGGAGGAAAAAGTAACAAAGAGCAGTAGGGGAAAATAGAAAACAAATAGGAAGACAGCAGGTTTAAATCCAAACACCAAAAACTGTGTTAATGTAAATGAACTGAACATTCCAATAGGAGACAAAGACTGTCAGAATGGATAAAGAAGCAAAAGCCAGTTATACGGTTTCTATAACAAACTCATTTTTAGTAGATACAGATTAGAAGTAAAAAGATGACAAGAGACAGTCAAGACGGTGGAGGAGTAGGAGGATGTGGAGTTTCTCCCCAAATGCTTTGAGAATCATCTATACACGGAACAATTCTCACAGAACACCTGCTGAAAACTACCGGAGGACCTCAGACATCTATGCAACAGGGTAGGACAAAAGAAAGAAAAGAACAGAAGAAGGGGGAAGGAACACACCTCTAAGTGGGGACCTAAAGGAGAGAGGGTCCTGCATCTGGGCAAGTCTCTTCATCACTGCATCACTGGGGAAATCAGATGGGAAAGAAGAGGAGCTTCAAGGGCTATCAGAGGGGAACACAGCAACAGTCTGGCAGGTAGGACAGCAGGAGACCCCCAGAGATGCCCAAGGACATGTGTCCGCCAGTGCAGACAGGGGTGGGGTGCTGGAACATGGCATTTGGAGAGGAAAACCAAGGGAGAGAGCCTAGTTGGTTGTAAGGAGGCAGCCTGAAGGGATGGGAGAGAGGAAATCCATAGCCTGGCATGCTTTTGAAGGAAACTCTGTCCTCCACAGAAGAGAAGTAACCTTGTTCAGCGATGCGCGAGGGGCAGACAGCCACTTGCAGACTCTCTCCCCTGACACTGACCCCTTCTCTCCCAAGGCACAAGGAAGGACTCTTATCTAGCTGGGGCCAGCCCTCTCACAAAGTGGTCGCCAGCTTCTCCAGAGCCCCCCGCGTCCCCCTGAGTGCCAGCCCCTCCATGCCCTCTCCTCACGGGGGCAGAGTCCTGTGTCCTGGGGTAGCCTCAGGAGCAGACCCCTGTCAGTGACCCACACGCAGACCTGGGGATGAAAGCACAGCTGAGTACCAGGGGCTGTGCAACTAAGGAATAAAAGGTGAAACCTCTCCTCACAACTGCAAAAACGATGAACTGACACCACCACAACCATCAACTCGGCACCTAAATGAATAATGAGGTTCCTGCAGCCAAGACTGCTCTTACCTTAAGCAGCTTTACACTTTGTGGGCACATACACGTCGGGGTTGGGAGATCCTCCCATAGGGCCCACAATGGATCCAGATCCATGATAACTGCACCCTGGGACCTGACTTCAGTGGATCTATGCTGGTGGCCTGGTGAAAATAACATCTGACAGGCACTAGGGCCAACTACCAGCATATCCGTGGTTAAGGTGGGTCCAGAGCAGTGGCAACATGTAGAAGAGACACAACAGAGCACACACACATGGGCGAACAGCTCCAGAGGACGAATACTCAGTGGCTTTGCCACAGTGGGAATGCTCCAGTTCCACTTTCTCACACATGCAGATCACAACCACACCTAAAAAAACAGACCTGGGCAGGGGGGGCTTCCCTGGTGGTTCAAAGGCTAAGACTCTGAACTCCCAATGCATGGGGCCTGAGTTCAATCCCTGGTCAGGGAACTAAGATTCCACATGCCACAACTAAGACCCAGAATAACTAAATAAATAAATAATAAAAATAAAATAGATCTGGGGGCCTCTAATGCAACAACCAAGGGAAAGACCTCACCTCTGACAGGGCAGCATCAGTCACAGAGTGCTCAGTCACAGAGCACAAGGGAGGCCCTGTTCAATATTCAGTGCAGGTTCTGGTTTCAACGTTAAGTCACACCTCCTATAAAGGGGATACCTACCAGCATACACAGAAGAAAGGAATGGCAGGCATCTATACTGAAAACAATATCCACACCAAAAAAATATTAAACCTACAAAGGCTACACAGGGCTTGAGTGCAGAAGCTCCACAGGGCTGGGGGAAACAAGAGATCCTACTCTGGAGGGGTGAGCCCGCGTCCCCTGAGTGCCAGCCCCTCCATGCCCTCTCCTCACGGGGCAGAGTCCTGTGTCCTGGGGTAGCCTCAGGAGCAGACCCCTGTCAGTGACCCACACGCAGACCTGGGGATGAAAGCACAGCTGAGTACCAGGGCTGTGCAACTAAGGAATAAAGGTGAAACCTCTCCTCACAACTGCAAAAACGATGAACTGACACCACCACAACCATCAACTCGGCACCTAAATGAATAATGAGGTTCCTGCAGCCAAGACTGCTCTTACCTTAAGCAGCTTTACACTTTGTGGGCACATACACGTCGGGGTTGGGAGATCCTCCCATAGGGCCCACAATGGATCCAGATCCATGATAACTGCACCCTGGGACCTGACTTCAGTGGATCTATGCTGGTGGCCTGGTGAAAATAACATCTGACAGGCACTAGGGCCAACTACCAGCATATCCGTGGTTAAGGTGGGTCCAGAGCAGTGGCAACATGTAGAAGAGACACAACAGAGCACACACACATGGGCGAACAGCTCCAGAGGACGAATACTCAGTGGCTTTGCCACAGTGGGAATGCTCCAGTTCCACTTTCTCACACATGCAGATCACAACCACACCTAAAAAAACAGACCTGGGCAGGGGGGGCTTCCCTGGTGGTTCAAAGGCTAAGACTCTGAACTCCCAATGCATGGGGCCTGAGTTCAATCCCTGGTCAGGGAACTAAGATTCCACATGCCACAACTAAGACCCAGAATAACTAAATAAATAAATAATAAAAATAAAATAGATCTGGGGGCCTCTAATGCAACAACCAAGGGAAAGACCTCACCTCTGACAGGGCAGCATCAGTCACAGAGTGCTCAGTCACAGAGCACAAGGGAGGCCCTGTTCAATATTCAGTGCAGGTTCTGGTTTCAACGTTAAGTCACACCTCCTATAAAGGGGATACCTACCAGCATACACAGAAGAAAGGAATGGCAGGCATCTATACTGAAAACAATATCCACACCAAAAAAATATTAAACCTACAAAGGCTACACAGGGCTTGAGTGCAGAAGCTCCACAGGGCTGGGGGAAACAAGAGATCCTACTCTGGAGGCTGAACACAAGGCTTTATGTGCACTGGGATCCAGCAGAGAGCTGTGCCTCAACAGGGACCTGGGCTACACATACTCAGGGGTCTTGGAGGATCTCCTGGGGAGATGAGGTCGACTATGACTCACCATCAGGGCAAAGACACTGGCAGTGGAAGCCCCAGGGATACAGAATGGAATGAGCTCTCTCAGAGGTCTGCATTTTGGCACCAAGACCTGGCCCTATCCAACAACCTGCAGCTCCAGCGCTGGAAAGCCTCAGGCCAGACAACACCCAAGATGGGAACACAGCCCAGACCAGCAGCAAACAAGGTGCCTAAAGTCATACTGAACTCGCAGCCACTAAAGACACACCACTGACATGGTCCCGCTCATCACAAGGGCCAAGAGCCACCTCTGTTCACCAGTGGGTACGTACCAATCCCTCTCACCAAGATGTCTGCATAAGACCCTGGACCAGCCTCTGCCGCCAGGGGGCAGACACCAGAGCAAGAGAGCTACGAGCCTGCGGCCCGCGGAGGGAGACCCAAGCACAGAGACGTGGACAAAATGAGACGAGATAAATCCGCTTAAGAGGAAGAAGCAAGCAAAATAAATTAAGATCCGACAGCCCGTGGAGGGAGACCCAAGCACTGAGACGTGGACAAAATGAGACGAGATAAATACGCTTAAGAGGAAGAAGCAAGCAAAATAAAAACTCAGAAGAACAACTAAATGAAAAAAGGAGACAGACAATCTCCCTGAAAAAGAACTGAGAGTAATGATAATAAAGATGATATCCAAAATCCTAAGGAAAAAATGGACGTAACCTGAACACAACATCAAAGATAGTCATTAAATCACAAGAGAACAAAAGAGGAAGGGAATAAAAAGATCTACAGAAACACCCCCAAAATATTAAGAATATGGCAACAGGAACCCATACATCGATAATAACCTAAAATGTAAATGGCTTAAATGCTCCAAACAAGACACAGACTGGCTGAGTAGATACAAACAAGACCCATATATATGCTATCTATGAAAGGGACACGTACAATAAAAGGTGCAGAAGCTCACACCAAAAATATTAAACCTACAAAGGCTACACAGGGCTTGAGTGCAGAAGCTCCACAGGGCTGGGGGAAACAAGAGATCCTACTCTGGAGGCTGAACACAAGGCTTTATGTGCACTGGGATCCAGCAGAGAGCTGTGCCTCAACAGGGACCTGGGCTACACATACTCAGGGGTCTTGGAGGATCTCCTGGGAGATGAGGTCGACTATGACTCACCATCAGGGCAAAGACACTGGCAGTGGAAGCCCCAGGGATACAGAATGGAATGAGCTCTCTCAGAGGTCTGCATTTTGGCACCAAGACCTGGCCCTATCCAACAACCTGCAGCTCCAGCGCTGGAAAGCCTCAGGCCAGACAACACCCAAGATGGGAACACAGCCCAGACCAGCAGCAAACAAGGTGCCTAAAGTCATACTGAACTCGCAGCCACTAAAGACACACCACTGACATGGTCCCGCTCATCACAAGGGCCAAGAGCCACCTCTGTTCACCAGTGGGTACGTACCAATCCCTCTCACCAAGATGTCTGCATAAGACCCTGGACCAGCCTCTGCCGCCAGGGGGCAGACACCAGAGCAAGAGAGCTACGAGCCTGCGGCCCGCGGAGGGAGACCCAAGCACAGAGACGTGGACAAAATGAGACGAGATAAATCCGCTTAAGAGGAAGAAGCAAGCAAAATAAATTAAGATCCGACAGCCCGTGGAGGGAGACCCAAGCACTGAGACGTGGACAAAATGAGACGAGATAAATACGCTTAAGAGGAAGAAGCAAGCAAAATAAAAACTCAGAAGAACAACTAAATGAAAAAAGGAGACAGACAATCTCCCTGAAAAAGAACTGAGAGTAATGATAATAAAGATGATATCCAAAATCCTAAGGAAAAAATGGACGTAACCTGAACACAACATCAAAGATAGTCATTAAATCACAAGAGAACAAAAGAGGAAGGGAATAAAAAGATCTACAGAAACACCCCCAAAATATTAAGAATATGGCAACAGGAACCCATACATCGATAATAACCTAAAATGTAAATGGCTTAAATGCTCCAAACAAGACACAGACTGGCTGAGTAGATACAAAAACAAGACCCATATATATGCTATCTATGAAAGACCCACTTCAGACCTAGGGACACGTACAGACTGAAAGTGGTGGGATGGAAAAAGATATTCCCTGAAAATGGAAATCACAAAGAAAGCTCGAATAGCAATACCAGTATCAGATAAAAAAGACTTTAAAAATTATTAAAGTGACAAGGAAGGACATCACATAATGTTCAAGAGATCAATCCAAGAAAAAGATATAAAAATTGTAAATATACTTCCCTGCTGGCTCAAATAGTAAGGAATCTGCCTGCAGTGCAGGAGACCTGGGTTTGATCCCAGGATCGAAAAGATCCCCTGGAGAAGGGAGTGACTACCTACTTCAGTATTCTTGCCTGGAAAATCCCATGGACAGAGGAGCATGGTGGGCTACATAAAGGGTTGAGTGACTAAGCACACACTGGAACACCTCAATATATAAGGCAAATGCTAACATCCATAAAAGAGGAAATCAACAGTAACACATTAGTAGTGGGGAATTCTAACACCTCACTTACATTGATGGACATCATCATTAAACAGAAAATTAATAGGGAAGCACAAGTGTTAAATGACACATTATATCAGTCAGACTTAACTGCTAACTACAGGACATTCCATCTGAAAGCAGAGAATACACTTTCTTCTCAACTGTACACAGAAAAATCTGCAGGATAGGTCACATCTTGGGCCACAAATCAAGCTTCAGTAAATTTAGGAAAACTGAAATCCTATCAAGCATCTTTTCCAACCACAAAGCTATGAGATTAGAAACAAATTACAGAAAAAAAAAAAAAAAAAACCCACAAACACAAAGAGACTAAATCTTACTAAACAACTAGTGGATGACTAAAGAAATCAGAAAGGAAATCAAAAAATGCCTTAGGAACCAACGAAAACACAACAATCCAAACCCATGAGGTGTAGCAAAAACAGTTCTAAGAGGGAAGTTCGTAGCAATATAATCTTATCTCAGGAAACAAGAAAAATCTCAAATAAAACAACCTAACCTAACCTAACCTAACAGCTAAAGCAACTACAGAAAGAACAAAACTCAAAGTTAGCAAAAAAAAAAAAAAAAATAGAAATCATAAACATCAGAACTGAAATAAATGAAAAAGAGATGCACAGAACAATGACAAAGATCTAGAGGCTGGTTCTTCGAGGATATAAACTTGATAAACCTTTAGCCAGGCTCATCAAGAAAAAAAGGGAGAGGACTCAAATCAATAAAACTAAAAAGGAAAAAGAAGTTACAACAGACACTACAGAAACACAAAAGACCATCAGAGATTACCACAATTATATACAAATAAAATGGACAACGTAGAAAAAATGGACAAATCCTTAGAAAGGTACAATCTTCCAAGACTGAATCAAGAATAAAAAGAAAATATGAACAGATCAATCACAAGTATTAAAATTAAAACTGTAATTAAAACCTTTCAACAAACAAAAGTCCAGGACCAGATGGCTTCACAAGTGAATTATATGAAATATTTAGAGAAGAGATAACACATACTTTTCTGAAACTCTTTTGAGGGCTTCCCTGGTGGTCCAGTGCATAGAGAGTCTGCATTGCAGTGCAAGGGGCACCAATTCGATCCTTGGCCCAGGAAGATGCAACATGTCATGGAGCTGCTGGACCAGTGTGTCCAATTACTAACCAGTGCTCTGGAGCAAGAGACCACTGCAGTGGCAGACCCACACAGGCCAAAGAATAAAGATGTATGAAAATAAATAAATAAAAAAACAATAAAAGAGGCCAAAAAACTTTTAAAAATAAAGCTCTTTTGAAAGGTAGCAGACAAAGCACCACTCCCAAGCTCATTCTATGAGGCTATCATGACTCTGATATCAAAACCAGACAAAGCTATCACCAAAAATGAAAATTACAGGTCATGAAAACAAACACATGAAAAGCTGCTCCCCATCACTGATTATCAGAGAAATGTAAATCAAAATCACAATGAGGTATCACTTCACATTAGTCAGAATGACTATCATCAAAAAATCTACTAACAACAAATGTTGGAGAGGGTGTATAAAAGGGAATACTCTTGTGCTGTTGGGGAAAAGGTGAACTGACACTACTACTATGGAGAACAATATGGAGGTTCCCTATAAAATTAAAAATAGGTGATTCAGTGGCTGAGGACACCACCTTGCAGTCTAAGGGGCGCTAGTTCGATCCCTGGCCTGGGAAGATCCTATGTACCGTGTAGTAGCTGGACCGATGTGTCCAACTACTGAGTCAGAGCTCTAGAGTGCATGCGCCCAGAGCCAGTGTTCTGCGATGAGAGAGGCCACTGTGATGGGAGGCCCACACAGGCCAAAGAACAAAGATGGATGAAAATGAGTAAATGAAAGATCAATAGAAGTGGGAAAAAAAAAAAAAAACTAATAAAAAAATCAAAAATAAACTACCATATGACCCAGCAATACCACTACTGAGCGTATTCCATGAGAAAATCATAATACAAAAAGATATTAATACATGTACCTTCATGTTCATAGCAGCACCATTTACAAAAGCCAGGGCATGGAAGCAACCTAAATGTCCATCAAGAGATAAATGGATAAAGATGTGGCACATTCATAAAATGGAATATTACTCAGCCATAAAAAGGAATGATATTGGGTCATTTGCAGTGATGTGCATGAACCTAGAGATTGTCCTACAGAATAAAGTGAGTCCAAAAAAGAAACAAATATTATATACTAACACATACATATGGAATTTAAGAAAAATAGTACTAATGGAACTACTAGTAGGGCAGGAACAGAGATGCAGACTGAGAGAACAGACTTGTGGGCATTGAGGGGAAGGAAAGGGTGATGAACTGAGAAGGTGTCACTGACATGTCCACAACATCATGTGTAAAACAGACGGCTAACGCCAAAGCTGCTGTGTAGCACAGGGAGCTCAGATCCATTCTATGTGGTGACCTAGAGGGGGTGGGATGGGAGGTGGCAAGGAGGGAGGCTCAGAGGGAGAGGATACATAGAGTTGATTCACATCATTGCACAGAAGAAAATAAACATTATAAAGCAATTACACTCCAATTTAAAAAAAAGGAAAAATATAAAATTACAGGCCAGTATCACTAAAGAAAAAAAAAAGATGTAAAAATCCTCAACAAGATACTAGCAAACTGAATTCAACAACACATTAAAGGATCATTTGTGCTCGCTGCAGCACATATACTAAAATTGGAATGATACAGAAAAGATTAGCATGGCACTTGCACAAGGATGACAGGCAAATTCGTGAAGCATTCCATATTTAAAAGAAAAGGAGCATTCACCACCATCAAGTACCGTGTAGTAGCTGGACCGATGTGTCCAACTACTGAGTCAGAGCTCTAGAGTGCATGCGCCCAGAGCCAGTGTTCTGCGATGAGAGAGGCCACTGTGATGGGAGGCCCACACAGGCCAAAGAACAAAGATGGATGAAAATGAGTAAATGAAAGATCAATAGAAGTGGGAAAAAAAAAAAAAAACTAATAAAAAAATCAAAAATAAACTACCATATGACCCAGCAATACCACTACTGAGCGTATTCCATGAGAAAATCATAATACAAAAAGATATTAATACATGTACCTTCATGTTCATAGCAGCACCATTTACAAAAGCCAGGGCATGGAAGCAACCTAAATGTCCATCAAGAGATAAATGGATAAAGATGTGGCACATTCATAAAATGGAATATTACTCAGCCATAAAAAGGAATGATATTGGGTCATTTGCAGTGATGTGCATGAACCTAGAGATTGTCCTACAGAATAAAGTGAGTCCAAAAAAGAAACAAATATTATATACTAACACATACATATGGAATTTAAGAAAAATAGTACTAATGGAACTACTAGTAGGGCAGGAACAGAGATGCAGACTGAGAGAACAGACTTGTGGGCATTGAGGGGAAGGAAAGGGTGATGAACTGAGAAGGTGTCACTGACATGTCCACAACATCATGTGTAAAACAGACGGCTAACGCCAAAGCTGCTGTGTAGCACAGGGAGCTCAGATCCATTCTATGTGGTGACCTAGAGGGGGTGGGATGGGAGGTGGCAAGGAGGGAGGCTCAGAGGGAGAGGATACATAGAGTTGATTCACATCATTGCACAGAAGAAAATAAACATTATAAAGCAATTACACTCCAATTTAAAAAAAAGGAAAAATATAAAATTACAGGCCAGTATCACTAAAGAAAAAAAAAAGATGTAAAAATCCTCAACAAGATACTAGCAAACTGAATTCAACAACACATTAAAAGGATCATTTGTGCTCGCTTCGGCAGCACATATACTAAAATTGGAATGATACAGAAAAGATTAGCATGGCACTTGCACAAGGATGACAGGCAAATTCGTGAAGCATTCCATATTTAAAAAAAAGAAAAGGAGCATTCACCACCATCAAGTGGGATTTATCCCAGGTATGCAAGGATTCTTCAACATATATATATATATCCATGTGACATACCACATTAAAAAGCTGATGATAGGAACCATAAAATCATCTCAACAGATGCAGAAAAAGCTTTTGACAAAATTCAACACCCATTTAGAATAAAAAGAACTTTCCAGGAAGTGGGTATAGAGGGAACTTACCTCAATATAAAAAAGGCCATATACAACAAACCTATAGCTAACATATTTAATGGTGAAAAACTGAAAGAATTTCCTCTGAGATTAGCAATGATACAAATATGTGTACTCTCACCATTATTATTCAACACAGTTTTGGAAGTTCAACCATAGCAGAGAAGAAAAATAAATAAATAAAAGGAATCCAAACTGGAAAGGAAGTAAAACTGTCATTGTTTGCAGATGACATGATCCTATACATAGGAAATCCTGATGATGTTACCAGAAAACTACTAGAGCTCATCAATGAATCTGGTAAAGTTGCAAGACTAAAAAATTAATACACACAAATCTCTTGCATTCCTATACACTAACAACAAAAGATCAGAAACTGAAATTAAGGAAATAATCCCATTTACCATTACATCAAAAACAAATAAAACACCTAGGATTATACCCACTTGATGAGGCAAAAAACTTATACTCAGAAAATTATAAAATACTGATGGAAGAAATCAAAGATGACACACAAACAAATGGAGAGATATACCATGTTCTTGGATTGGAAGAATCAATATTATCGAAATGACTATACAATCCAAAATAATCTACAGATCCATTGCAATCCCTACCAAATTACCAGTATCATTTTTCACAGAATTAAAACATTTTACAATTTGTATGGAAACACAAGACTGCAAATAGCCAAAGCAATCGCAAGAAAAATGCAGTTGGAGGAGTCAGGCTCCCTGACTTCAGACTACAGTATAAAGCTATACTAATCAAAACAGTAGGTATGAGCACAAACACCAAAATATAGATCAATGGAACAGGACAGAAAGTCCAAAGATAAACCCACACACTTATAGTAACCTAATCTATAGCAACGGAGGCAAGAACATACAGTGGAGACAAGACAGTCTCTCCAATAAGTGGTGCTGGGAAAACTGAAGAGCTACATGAAAAAGAATGAAATTAGAACATTCTCTAAAACCATATGCAAAAGTAAACTCAAAATGGATTAAAGATCTAAATGTAAGACTGGATACAATAAAACCCTTAGAGGAGAACGCAGGCAGAATATTCTCTAATGTAAACTGCAGCGAAATCTTTCTTGATCTACCTTCTAAAGAAAGTTAAAAACAAAAATAAATAAGACTTGATTAAACTTAAAAGCTTTTGCATAGCAAAGGAAACCATAAACAAAACCAAAAGACAACCCATAGTATGGGAGAAAATTTCTGCAAATGAAGCAACAGATAAGAAATTAATCTCCAGAATACACTAACAGTTCATGCAGTTCAATATTTAAGAAAAAAAAACAAACCCAAACACCCCAATAAAAAATGAGCAAAAGATCTAAATAGACTTTTCTCCAAAGAAGACAACAAGCCAAGAGGCACATGAAAAGATACTCAATATCACTAATTATTAGAGAAAAGGAAATCAAAACCACAACAAGGTATCATCTCAAATCAGAATGGCCACCATCAAAAAAATCTACAAACAATAAATGCTGGAGAGGGAAGGTGGAGAAAAGTGAAAACCTCCTAAACTTGGCGACAATGTAGATTGGTACAGACACTATGGAGAACAGTATGGAGTATATGATCCAGCAATCCCACTCCTGGACATATATATGGAAGAAACCATAATTCAAAAAGACACATGCACCCCCAATGTTCTCTGCAGCACTATTTTCTGTTAACAGTTTCTGTTAATAGCAACAGATGAAGAAGATGTGGTACATATACACAATGGAATATTAGTCAGCCACAAAAAAGGATGAAATAACACCATTTGCAAGGACATCGATGGACCTAGAGATTGTCATACTGAGTAAAGTAACTCAGCCAGGGAAAGCCAAATATCATGTGATATCTCTTGTATCTAGAATCTTAAAAAAATGGTACAAATGAATCTATATACAAAACAGAAACAGCATCACAGATGCAGAAAACAAACTTATGATTACCTAGGGGCAATTCCAGTCAGAATTCTAGCACCCCTCTATCAATAAGTCATAGACCAATAAAGATAGAATACTTGAACAATACTATCAATAAATGTGGCCTAATTCATATTTAGAGAAAACTACTCAACAAAGCATAACACATACTGTTTTTAAGAGCACATTAAACATTTCCATGAGAGACCAAACGCTGGCCTCTAAAACTATTTGGAACAAACATTCAAAGAACAAAATCATATACCACATAATTAAATTAGAAATCCATTTACAAAAAGACATGAAAATCACTTAAAATTAAACAATCCATACTTTGAATAATCCAATGGTAAAGAAGTATCAGGAAGGAAATTAGAAAATCCTTGGAATTTAACAAAAAGTATCAAAATTTGTTGGATACAGATAAAGCAGCACTTAGAAAATTTATAGTTTTAAATGCTTGTGTGAGAACAGAAGTAGAAAATCAGTTCTGTAAGCTTCTGTCTTAAGAATCCTGAAAAATAAAAGCAAATAAAGCCCAAATAAACATGAAAGTAACAGTAAAGGTCATTGCAGTTTAGTCACTAAGTCTTGTCTGACTTTTTTGCGACCCACGGACTATAGCCCTCCAGGTTTCTCTGTCCATGGGATTTCACAGGCAAGAATACTGCAGTGGGTTGCCATTTCCTTCTCCAGGACATCTTCCTGACCCAGGGACTGAATTCATGTCTTCTGCATTATCAGGTGGATTCTTTATCAATGAGCCACCAGAGAATCCATAATTCAAAAGACACATGCACCCCCAATGTTCTCTGCAGCACTATTTTCTGTTAACAGTTTCTGTTAATAGCAACAGATGAAGAAGATGTGGTACATATACACAATGGAATATTAGTCAGCCACAAAAAAGGATGAAATAACACCATTTGCAAGGACATCGATGGACCTAGAGATTGTCATACTGAGTAAAGTAACTCAGCCAGGGAAAGCCAAATATCATGTGATATCTCTTGTATCTAGAATCTTAAAAAAATGGTACAAATGAATCTATATACAAAACAGAAACAGCATCACAGATGCAGAAAACAAACTTATGATTACCTAGGGGCAATTCCAGTCAGAATTCTAGCACCCCTCTATCAATAAGTCATAGACCAATAAAGATAGAATACTTGAACAATACTATCAATAAATGTGGCCTAATTCATATTTAGAGAAAACTACTCAACAAAGCATAACACATACTGTTTTTAAGAGCACATTAAACATTTCCATGAGAGACCAAACGCTGGCCTCTAAAACTATTTGGAACAAACATTCAAAGAACAAAATCATATACCACATAATTAAATTAGAAATCCATTTACAAAAAGACATGAAAATCACTTAAAATTAAACAATCCATACTTTGAATAATCCAATGGTAAAGAAGTATCAGGAAGGAAATTAGAAAATCCTTGGAATTTAACAAAAAGTATCAAAATTTGTTGGATACAGATAAAGCAGCACTTAGAAAATTTATAGTTTTAAATGCTTGTGTGAGAACAGAAGTAGAAAATCAGTTCTGTAAGCTTCTGTCTTAAGAATCCTGAAAAATAAAAGCAAATAAAGCCCAAATAAACATGAAAGTAACAGTAAAGGTCATTGCAGTTTAGTCACTAAGTCTTGTCTGACTTTTTTGCGACCCACGGACTATAGCCCTCCAGGTTTCTCTGTCCATGGGATTTCACAGGCAAGAATACTGCAGTGGGTTGCCATTTCCTTCTCCAGGACATCTTCCTGACCCAGGGACTGAATTCATGTCTTCTGCATTATCAGGTGGATTCTTTATCAATGAGCCACCAGAGAATCCAAAGATAAAGTTGGAAATCAATAAAATGGAAAATAGTACAGAAAAATTGAGGTCAAATGATGACTCATTGAAAAATTCAGTGAATTTGATAAGTATGCAACTAGACCAATTATGAATAAACAGAGAAAAGACAAATCATTACTATCAAGAGTGAAATAGAGGTCATAATCACAGAGATTGAAAATATAAGTAAAAATACAATAAATGATTGGGGTTTTCCAGGTGGTCATATGATAAAGAATCTGCCTGCAAATGAAGGAGACACAAGAGATGTCATTTCCAGTCAAGAAGATTCTCTGGAGAAACTGGCAACACACTCCAGTATTCTTGCCTGGAAAATTTCAGGGACAGAGGAGCCTGGTAGGCTACAGTCCATGGGATTGCTAAGAGTCAGACACAACTGAGTGACTCAGTATGTATCTAAGGACACACTTATACCAAGAAATTTGACTATTTAGCATTGGAAAATTTTCTCAAAAAACACAAATTACCAAAATTGATTCAAAAATAATGGAAAATCCAAACAGGCTTACATATAACTATATAAATTGGCGGGCAACAATTTCTCAAATAGGATGAAAAAAAGCACAAAAAATTAATGTAGTGGAATTCATCAAAATTTTAAACTGTTACATTTTGAAAGACACTGTTAAGAAAATTTAAAAGCCAACTCAGACTAGGAAAAACTATTCACAAAACATTGTTTCTAGCAAAGAAATTATATAAGGAAACATTAAGAACTCTTACTGCAACCCAATGTCTCTAATTTGGCCAAAAAATGTACGTAGGTATATATGTGTGTGTGTGTGTGTGTATATATACACACATATACATATATATACACACACACACACACACATATATAAAAACAGATGCAAAAAGCACATACTTAGGTTTCCATTTATATGAAATTTTATAACAAGGAAAATGAATCTTCAGTAAAAGAATGCAAATCAGAGGCTGCCTGGGGCTATGATTAGAGAGTTTGGGGATTTAAGAAGAGACACAAAGGAAATCCAGTGGAGGAGGGACAGAAATTTATCTTTTCATGGTGGTCGTTACAAGGATGTATTAATTTGCCAAAACTCAATGAACTGTACAATTAAGTCAAGCATACTGTATTTAAGTTGTTCCTCAACTAAGCTGGTTTGTAAACATATCATTAATAAAAAAAACAAAATCCAAAGATAAGAGGAAAATGCTTCCTGATTTGGTATTTTAAAAATGACTGTTAGAATTGGCAGCTAAAATAAGTCAACACACATAACAATGTTCAAATAGTTGGGCTTTGCAGGTTTATAGACGCAGCTCCTTAATCTCTTTTTGTATTTTTCTAAACTGTAAACTGACACTTATTTCTAGAGATATAAAAAATGAATAGAATTACCAAAGAATGATTCAATCTTGAGTTTCACATAACCCAGGAGAGCTATGTTTTTCCTCTCTAGCTCGTAGGCAGATAGGAATTCAAGCTGAGAAGTTCAGACCCAATGCAAATTTTCATAAAAATCTTCAGCTGGTACATCATACGCAGCTAGTACATCACAGTATGATAATGCGTTAGTCATTCGCCATGAACTAAAAGTTTCAAATAGTTAACCCCAAACAACAATGAAATCTTAGAACAGCTATTTGTTTACGTCCATTTATTTAGAGAAAGCGTTTACATGATCCGCAAAGTCAAGTAAAAATAATTTGAATCCTGCTCTGCCATTTCTATTTGACCATGTGCAATTTGCTTAACCTCTCAGACACAGTTTCCCATTGTGTTTTACCTGACAAACAGCACTCAAAAAATATTAGTTCCATTTCTGCCTACAGAGATATAATCAATGTGGTCCTTTGAGAATACTACTCTTTTGACAGTACAGGGTATCATGGAAAGGAGAAAGGACATGTAATAACCAGTAAAGAGAATTCAGAAATATAACAATAGCTTGAACCAGAAGTAGCAGTGGGACCTGACAATAAGGGATGAATGAAAAACATTTAGAAGCAAGAAGGCACAGGACTGGGTCTGAGGGCCAAGAGCAAGTAAAGAATCAAAGCTGCAGGCAAATTACATCTACTAGAGCCCTGACATGGTCACAGCTTGGATGCCTGATGGCAAGCTGAAACAGTTGTTTCCCAGATATAAGTTTTTTCTTAAACCACTTGTCTTTATTTCTTAAAGGAATAGAAATATAATACAAACTTCATATGTAGTTTCAAATTTTCTAATAGCCACTTTAAGAAATAGGCAAAGACTCAGACATGACTAAGTGACTGAACAACTATATTTCACTTATCCAGGTATATCCAAACATTACCATTTCAACATATAACCACTGTTAAAATATTAATGAGACTCTACATCTTTCTTTGTATTCAATCTTCAAAATTTGATGATGATTAACACTTACTGCATGGCACAACCTGGATGAGCCTCACATGAGTGGCTACCATCTTCAACAACACAGGTTTAGACTATTAGATACTGTAATTAATTTCTTTCAAGATGAGCAGACAAACAAAATGTGGTATATCCATTCTATGTAACAATCAACAATAAAAATAGGATATAACATGGATGAATGTCAAAGACATTATGCTAAGTGAAAGAAACAGGCTCAAGAGGCTACTATGTAATTCTATTTCTATGACATTCTGGAAAAGGTCAAAATATAAGAATTCGCACATTGCTATTTATAAAGAAAGCGTTTAAAACCCCAAACAACAATGAAATCTTAGAACAGCTATTTGTTTACGTCCATTTATTTAGAAAGCGTTTACATGATCCAAAGTCAAGTAAAATAATTTGAATCCTGCTCTGCCATTTCTATTTGACCATGTGCAATTTGCTTAACCTCTCAGACACAGTTTCCCATTGTGTTTTACCTGACAAACAGCACTCAAAAAATATTAGTTCCATTTCTGCCTACAGAGATATAATCAATGTGGTCCTTTGAGAATACTACTCTTTTGACAGTACAGGGTATCATGGAAAGGAGAAAGGACATGTAATAACCAGTAAAGAGAATTCAGAAATATAACAATAGCTTGAACCAGAAGTAGCAGTGGGACCTGACAATAAGGGATGAATGAAAAACATTTAGAAGCAAGAAGGCACAGGACTGGGTCTGAGGGCCAAGAGCAAGTAAAGAATCAAAGCTGCAGGCAAATTACATCTACTAGAGCCCTGACATGGTCACAGCTTGGATGCCTGATGGCAAGCTGAAACAGTTGTTTCCCAGATATAAGTTTTTTCTTAAACCACTTGTCTTTATTTCTTAAAGGAATAGAAATATAATACAAACTTCATATGTAGTTTCAAATTTTCTAATAGCCACTTTAAGAAATAGGCAAAGACTCAGACATGACTAAGTGACTGAACAACTATATTTCACTTATCCAGGTATATCCAAACATTACCATTTCAACATATAACCACTGTTAAAATATTAATGAGACTCTACATCTTTCTTTGTATTCAATCTTCAAAATTTGATGATGATTAACACTTACTGCATGGCACAACCTGGATGAGCCTCACATGAGTGGCTACCATCTTCAACAACACAGGTTTAGACTATTAGATACTGTAATTAATTTCTTTCAAGATGAGCAGACAAACAAAATGTGGTATATCCATTCTATGTAACAATCAACAATAAAAATAGGATATAACATGGATGAATGTCAAAGACATTATGCTAAGTGAAAGAAACAGGCTCAAGAGGCTACTATGTAATTCTATTTCTATGACATTCTGGAAAAGGTCAAAATATAAGAATCAAAAACAAATGAGGGGTTGCCTGAGGTTGGCAGTAGGAAGAGGACTAAATTCACAGCGAAATTTTGGGGGATGATGGAAGTGTTCTACATTTCAATTGTGGCGATGGTTATGTGACTATGACCTTGTCAAAACTCACAGAACTGTATACAGTCATCCCTCGGTATCCACAGGGATCTGTACCCCTAGTTTAGCAGGCACTAGTAGGATGTGGTGAGATTAGAACCCTTACACACTGCTGGTAGAAATGTAAAAATGGTATCGCTGATTTGGAAAACAATTTGCAGTTCCTCAAAAAGGGTTAAACGTAAGGTTGGGACCTTCCTTGTGGCCCAGTGGTTAGGAACCCACCTGCTAATTCAGGAAACACAGACTCGATCCCTGGTCTAAGAAGATCTCACATGCTGTGGAGCAGCTAGGCGCCCCAACCACTGAAGCCTGGGCGATGAGAAGCCCACCCACCACAACAAACAATAAGTCCTACTTGCCACAACTAGAAAGCCTATGCAGCAATGAAGACCCAGTGTAGCCAAAAAGGGAAAATAAGACACAAGATTAAAATGCATTAATTGTACTCCAAAGCACATACTCAAGAAATACAAAAACATATATCCACACAAAAACATGTATTATGAATGTTCACAGAAGTGTTATCCAAAACAGTTCAAAAAACAGAACTAACCCAAATGACCATCATCTGATAAACAGATAAATAAGTTGTATGACATCCATATACTCTGTAACAAGGAATATTACTCTATAAAGACTAAAAACATGTATGTATGAATGTTCACTTATCCAGGTATATCCAAACATTACCATTTCAACATATAACCACTGTTAAAATATTAATGAGACTCTACATCTTTCTTTGTATTCAATCTTCAAAATTTGATGATGATTAACACTTACTGCATGGCACAACCTGGATGAGCCTCACATGAGTGGCTACCATCTTCAACAACACAGGTTTAGACTATTAGATACTGTAATTAATTTCTTTCAAGATGAGCAGACAAACAAAATGTGGTATATCCATTCTATGTAACAATCAACAATAAAAATAGGATATAACATGGATGAATGTCAAAGACATTATGCTAAGTGAAAGAAACAGGCTCAAGAGGCTACTATGTAATTCTATTTCTATGACATTCTGGAAAAGGTCAAAATATAAGAATCAAAAACAAATGAGGGGTTGCCTGAGGTTGGCAGTAGGAAGAGGACTAAATTCACAGCGAAATTTTGGGGGATGATGGAAGTGTTCTACATTTCAATTGTGGCGATGGTTATGTGACTATGACCTTGTCAAAACTCACAGAACTGTATACAGTCATCCCTCGGTATCCACAGGGATCTGTACCCCTAGTTTAGCAGGCACTAGTAGGATGTGGTGAGATTAGAACCCTTACACACTGCTGGTAGAAATGTAAAAATGGTATCGCTGATTTGGAAAACAATTTGCAGTTCCTCAAAAGGTTAAACGTAAGGTTGGGACCTTCCTTGTGGCCCAGTGGTTAGGAACCCACCTGCTAATTCAGGAAACACAGACTCGATCCCTGGTCTAAGAAGATCTCACATGCTGTGGAGCAGCTAGGCGCCCCAACCACTGAAGCCTGGGCGATGAGAAGCCCACCCACCACAACAAACAATAAGTCCTACTTGCCACAACTAGAAAGCCTATGCAGCAATGAAGACCCAGTGTAGCCAAAAATGGAAAATAAGACACAAGATTAAAATGCATTAATTGTACTCCAAAGCACATACTCAAGAAATACAAAAACATATATCCACACAAAAACATGTATTATGAATGTTCACAGAAGTGTTATCCAAAACAGTTCAAAAAACAGAACTAACCCAAATGACCATCATCTGATAAACAGATAAATAAGTTGTATGACATCCATATACTCTGTAACAAGGAATATTACTCTATAAAAAACAATGGAGTGCTAACACATGCCACATGTGGATGAACCCTAAAAACTTTAAGCAAAAAATATAGGTTTTAAAGTATCACATACTGTATGAGTCTACCTATCCAGAAATTCCAGAACAGGCAAATCTACCAAGACAGAAAATAAGTGAGAAGTTGCCTAGTGTTGGAGGGGACTGGGTGAAGCAGGTTGAGGTACTGTGGCTAAAGGGTACAGGGTGACTTTCTGGATGATAAACATGTTCCAAACTTGACAGTGGTAACAGCTACAGTGAATACACTAAAAGTCATCAAACTGTATACTTTGAAGAGTAACATCTATGTGAATTATATTTCAATAAAATTGTTAAAAATACTCTAATAAGGGGGGAGAGTTTTTAGGAAAAACTAACAAAGTGAACAATGAGAAGTGTGTCTACGCAAATATGTAACTTTTGTGTTTCTGTGCATCTTTGGCATCAGATTAGGAAAAAATAGAAAAAATATTACCTTTTCTACTGAAGACAACTGTTGCTGTAACCCATCACATTTTTTGTTTGCTTCTTCAAAAAGAGTTTTATACTTTTCTGTTTGAGACTGTTGTAAATTAATTGTTCGCTGCTGTCTCACACAATCTCCTTGAAAATTTTTCAGTTGAGACTTTAAATCTTGAATTTCATCATCCTAGATAGTTATGAAATTATAGATTACATGAGACACACAAGATTTGCTATCAAAACATAAAGCAAAAAACAAAACATAAAGCCAAAAACATAAAGTAGCTTCACATGATAATTTTATTTAAAAAACGTTTATCTTAAAAGCAGTATTTATTTTATTTAATTTTAATTCAAGGATAATTGCTTCCCAGCATTGGGTTAGAATATTCCAATACACATCAACATGCATCAGCCATAGATATACATCCCTCTTGAGCCTGCATCCTCCATCTAGGCTGTCACAGAGCCTGGGGTTTGAGCTCCCTGCATCACACAGCAAATTTCCACTGGCTATCTGTTTTACATGTGGTAATGTGTATGGTTCAATGTCACTCTTTCAATCTGTCCCTCCCTCTCCTTCCCCCACCGTGTCCACAAGTCCTTCTATATCTGCATCTCTATTACTCCCCTGCAAATAGTTCATCAATACCATCTTTCTACATTCCATATATATGAGTTAATATATCTTATTTGTAGTTCCTTTCTGACTTACTTCACTTTTTGCTCTAGGTTCATCCACCTCATTAGGACTGACTCAAATGTGTTTTTTATTGCTGATTAATATTCCACTGTATGATCTTTGACGAGATATTTATACCCATTTCACAAAGAAAAACAAACTACATTTCATTTCATCCTCAAAAATGGAAATCAGGTGCTTTATCTGCACTTAATATTAATAGCTTACACATCTCAATCTAATAAATAGCATTCTAATTGCTAATAAATATAAAATTCTTCAGCTCTGAAAATTTAACATCTCAGAACAGAATGAAGTTCAGTACTTACAATTTCTTAGTATAAAAGTTAACTCTGAATTATATCTCAGTGAAGTTATTTTTAGAATTGAAAACAGATCCTAAAATGTCTTTGAATATTAGAGCATTTGTGTTTTTTCTGTGCATCTTTGGCATCAGATTAGGAAAAAATAGAAAAAATATTACCTTTTCTACTGAAGACAACTGTTGCTGTAACCCATCACATTTTTTGTTTGCTTCTTCAAAAAGAGTTTTATACTTTTCTGTTTGAGACTGTTGTAAATTAATTGTTCGCTGCTGTCTCACACAATCTCCTTGAAAATTTTTCAGTTGAGACTTTAAATCTTGAATTTCATCATCCTAGATAGTTATGAAATTATAGATTACATGAGACACACAAGATTTGCTATCAAAACATAAAGCAAAAAACAAAACATAAAGCCAAAAACATAAAGTAGCTTCACATGATAATTTTATTTAAAAAACGTTTATCTTAAAAGCAGTATTTATTTTATTTAATTTTAATTCAAGGATAATTGCTTCCCAGCATTGGGTTAGAATATTCCAATACACATCAACATGCATCAGCCATAGATATACATCCCTCTTGAGCCTGCATCCTCCATCTAGGCTGTCACAGAGCCTGGGGTTTGAGCTCCCTGCATCACACAGCAAATTTCCACTGGCTATCTGTTTTACATGTGGTAATGTGTATGGTTCAATGTCACTCTTTCAATCTGTCCCTCCCTCTCCTTCCCCCACCGTGTCCACAAGTCCTTCTATATCTGCATCTCTATTACTCCCCTGCAAATAGTTCATCAATACCATCTTTCTACATTCCATATATATGAGTTAATATATCTTATTTGTAGTTCCTTTCTGACTTACTTCACTTTTTGCTCTAGGTTCATCCACCTCATTAGGACTGACTCAAATGTGTTTTTTATTGCTGATTAATATTCCACTGTATGATCTTTGACGAGATATTTATACCCATTTCACAAAGAAAAACAAACTACATTTCATTTCATCCTCAAAAATGGAAATCAGGTGCTTTATCTGCACTTAATATTAATAGCTTACACATCTCAATCTAATAAATAGCATTCTAATTGCTAATAAATATAAAATTCTTCAGCTCTGAAAATTTAACATCTCAGAACAGAATGAAGTTCAGTACTTACAATTTCTTAGTATAAAAGTTAACTCTGAATTATATCTCAGTGAAGTTATTTTTAGAATTGAAAACAGATCCTAAAATGTCTTTGAATATTAGAGCATTTATTCTGAAAGGTTTTATAAACTTACCTTTTTATTGCATTCACAGACAACACTGTCCAATTCCTCCTGCATAACACGGAGTTTGGCCCTCAGAAATCTGATCTGTGCTTCTGTGTCAATTTAATAATAGTATTTATTGTCTTTCACTGAATCCAAGTTCCCATCAGTTTTAAGACAGACTGTTGTTTTATGAAGAAACTAAAGACACTATCCCTAATATACAGGCAAATGAAAAATCCACCCAGGCTGAAAGGAACTGTTCACACCTCAACACAAAAGGAGTAAAGAAAGGGGAAAAAAAAAAAATCAAAAACGTTTCCTGAGAATCACAACCATAAGCCAGTATTCATGTAAGTTTGTGGACCGAATTCATACTTACCCAGGTCATCCAAAACACCTCAAATAGAATTTAAAGTGGTCTCAGGGTCAGTAATGCTCCCAGGTGTTTGGAAGAAACAAACACAAACCCTCTCTAGCAAAATTCAACTTCAATCCCAACCACTGTAATTATAAACTGCCACTGACTGCAACACACATCCCAAATTCACCTAACATGCAGTGCATGTGTCTGAGCAGCAGAAAAATACACAAACACCTTACTACCGAAGCTTTCTCCCACTAACCCCAAATTAAGATCTAAGTCTGGTATTTCATTGCTGGCAAAAGTTCTTATAACATCAGTAAATCTTTGCGGGTTTCAGGCCTATAAAAGTACATGAAGTAAAAATTGAACTTGGAACTCACCCATAATTCATCCAATCATTAAAAAATATCTTACTTCACTTTTTGCTCTAGGTTCATCCACCTCATTAGGACTGACTCAAATGTGTTTTTTATTGCTGATTAATATTCCACTGTATGATCTTTGGAGATATTTATACCCATTTCACAAAGAAAAACAAACTACATTTCATTTCATCCTCAAAAATGGAAATCAGGTGCTTTATCTGCACTTAATATTAATAGCTTACACATCTCAATCTAATAAATAGCATTCTAATTGCTAATAAATATAAAATTCTTCAGCTCTGAAAATTTAACATCTCAGAACAGAATGAAGTTCAGTACTTACAATTTCTTAGTATAAAAGTTAACTCTGAATTATATCTCAGTGAAGTTATTTTTAGAATTGAAAACAGATCCTAAAATGTCTTTGAATATTAGAGCATTTATTCTGAAAGGTTTTATAAACTTACCTTTTTATTGCATTCACAGACAACACTGTCCAATTCCTCCTGCATAACACGGAGTTTGGCCCTCAGAAATCTGATCTGTGCTTCTGTGTCAATTTAATAATAGTATTTATTGTCTTTCACTGAATCCAAGTTCCCATCAGTTTTAAGACAGACTGTTGTTTTATGAAGAAACTAAAGACACTATCCCTAATATACAGGCAAATGAAAAATCCACCCAGGCTGAAAGGAACTGTTCACACCTCAACACAAAAGGAGTAAAGAAAGGGGAAAAAAAAAAAATCAAAAACGTTTCCTGAGAATCACAACCATAAGCCAGTATTCATGTAAGTTTGTGGACCGAATTCATACTTACCCAGGTCATCCAAAACACCTCAAATAGAATTTAAAGTGGTCTCAGGGTCAGTAATGCTCCCAGGTGTTTGGAAGAAACAAACACAAACCCTCTCTAGCAAAATTCAACTTCAATCCCAACCACTGTAATTATAAACTGCCACTGACTGCAACACACATCCCAAATTCACCTAACATGCAGTGCATGTGTCTGAGCAGCAGAAAAATACACAAACACCTTACTACCGAAGCTTTCTCCCACTAACCCCAAATTAAGATCTAAGTCTGGTATTTCATTGCTGGCAAAAGTTCTTATAACATCAGTAAATCTTTGCGGGTTTCAGGCCTATAAAAGTACATGAAGTAAAAATTGAACTTGGAACTCACCCATAATTCATCCAATCATTAATTTAAAAGATATACGTTAAGTGTCTACCACATTCCAGGTATAATATTATTAGACAAGCTTTGTCTTCTTGGAGCTTATCTTGCATAAAGCACTCTGAATAGTCTCTGAAAGATCACTAGGACAAATCCTAAGGAGCACATAAATCTCCACACATACTTCCTGCTTTAAAGCTCTTTGTATGTATGTCTCCAGCATTACATGGAGCCAATGAACTATGGTTGGCTCTAACCCCACCTAGATTTCTCCAGCCTCAACTCTCTTTTTAGCCTCTCACGTAACTCCAGGTTAGCAGAGGATAGAAGGGAAATGATCCATTTCTCTCCCCAGCTTTAACCTCAGTAGTATCATCAAGGAGCTGAGTGCTCTGTCCCTGGAAGTCCACAGTATTAACCTATTCACCCATCCCTCTCCAACTTAAGTCTTAGAAAGCAGTTTGTGCTACTAAACTACTTTTTTATTGTTCCCCTCACACAAAGCACAATCAGTCTAGGCAATCATGTGGAATAAGCGAGAAGTCTCTAAAGGAAGAGACACCTTGGTCAAAGAATGTGAAAACAGAAGAGAAGGATGCAGAGTGGCAGAGATCATTAAGCAATAAATAAAGCAGCAGTTGAAGGCAATCTGTGCTGGTTCCCATATCTGGGAGGAGGAATTCTCCAACATGGCCAAGAGTGACTGTTACTGAACAACAGCCAACATCTGACCACTGCATCCTGGAAGGCGTCTTAACAGAGGTATGAAGGTAACTTTTTGCTTCACTTACCTTCACTTCTAACAATTAGCTCCAGGAAGCTTAGACAGTCAGTAAATGTGACAAATGCATAAATGAATTCTTCATTTATGACTAGAGAGCATGCAGCGTGATCATTACACATGTGAATCTCTGAGATTTTCCCAGAATTAGAGCATTTTACAGATAAGTTTCATGATTGCTTAACATTAATACAAACTGCTAAATTTTCAAGTTAAGACATTGCTATTACAGGTAGGTTAAGTTTGCCTAAACCCTGTTAATTCCAGTTCAACATTAACTGTGCTCACATACACTCAACTGTACTACTTTTTCTTTACAGTAGCATGGGTGGCATCTCATAAATTCAACAATTTTGGAGGGACTACTGATAACTAGCATAATGTTTTTGATGATCCAGACTAAGTGTTTTTCTAGTGACTGGCAGAGAATGAATTTATAAGAAAGGAATAATAAATTCATTAGGAAATTCATTATTTTACCTCATGCTACATTAATAATTCATTTATCCTTTTACACAAGCTGATCTAATACACAACAAAGAGGATGAAATAACATCAAATAAAAAGGAACTCAGAGAAATATGTTTTTAAAATTATTTCAATGTTATAATGATAAGCTATGGGGCACTTAACCTTAGTTGAAAACTAGTCAATGAAACCAACTCTAGATAGTTCTTTCTCAGCTGTCTATCATGGAAAATATCAAACGTACACACAGTGAGACTAGTTCAGTGGAACTTGACTTACCCATCAGCCATTTTCAACAGTTACTGGCTCAAAAGCAATTTTATTTCATCTATCAAAGACTGAAAAACACCACAATACATTGTCTAAATATAAGAAAAACAGTCCCAAATTTCATTTTTTTAAAGAACTGTGATATAAGGGTAAAAATAGGCAAAAACAACCTACCTGTTCCAATGTCTTCACTAACATCACAAAAATACCATCATGTATAGAAACAGAAGAGAAGGATGCAGAGTAATCATTAAGCAATAAATAAAGCAGCAGTTGAAGGCAATCTGTGCTGGTTCCCATATCTGGGAGGAGGAATTCTCCAACATGGCCAAGAGTGACTGTTACTGAACAACAGCCAACATCTGACCACTGCATCCTGGAAGGCGTCTTAACAGAGGTATGAAGGTAACTTTTTGCTTCACTTACCTTCACTTCTAACAATTAGCTCCAGGAAGCTTAGACAGTCAGTAAATGTGACAAATGCATAAATGAATTCTTCATTTATGACTAGAAACATGCAGCGTGATCATTACACATGTGAATCTCTGAGATTTTCCCAGAATTAGAGCATTTTACAGATAAGTTTCATGATTGCTTAACATTAATACAAACTGCTAAATTTTCAAGTTAAGACATTGCTATTACAGGTAGGTTAAGTTTGCCTAAACCCTGTTAATTCCAGTTCAACATTAACTGTGCTCACATACACTCAACTGTACTACTTTTTCTTTACAGTAGCATGGGTGGCATCTCATAAATTCAACAATTTTGGAGGGACTACTGATAACTAGCATAATTTTTTTGATGATCCAGACTAAGTGTTTTTCTAGTGACTGGCAGAGAATGAATTTATAAGAAAGGAATAATAAATTCATTAGGAAATTCATTATTTTACCTCATGCTACATTAATAATTCATTTATCCTTTTACACAAGCTGATCTAATACACAACAAAGAGGATGAAATAACATCAAATAAAAAGGAACTCAGAGAAATATGTTTTTAAAATTATTTCAATGTTATAATGATAAGCTATGGGGCACTTAACCTTAGTTGAAAACTAGTCAATGAAACCAACTCTAGATAGTTCTTTCTCAGCTGTCTATCATGGAAAATATCAAACGTACACACAGTGAGACTAGTTCAGTGGAACTTGACTTACCCATCAGCCATTTTCAACAGTTACTGGCTCAAAAGCAATTTTATTTCATCTATCAAAGACTGAAAAACACCACAATACATTGTCTAAATATAAGAAAAACAGTCCCAAATTTCATTTTTTTAAAGAACTGTGATATAAGGGTAAAAATAGGCAAAAACAACCTACCTGTTCCAATGTCTTCACTAACATCACAAAAAATACCATCATGTATAGAATCAGGCAAGCCTTCTTCCCCTATCTGCCCTTCAATTCTGCTAATTGTTTTTGCAAGAGAAAAGTCTGAGAAATCCTCCGGAATGGCAACATCATTGGCATTCTGTTCATCAGAGTATTTCAATTTTACACTAAAAAAAAGCAACATAAATATATATTATATATAATATAACAAGTAGAGGGTTTCCCTGTTGGTCCAGTGGGTAAGAAGACCACCTTGCAGTGCAAGGGGCACAGTTGGATCCCCGGCGTGGGAAGATCCCGTGTGCCACAGAGTGGCCAGACCGATGTGTCCAACTACTGAGTCGGAACTCTGGAGCTCATGTGCCCAGAGCCAGTGCTCTGCAGTGACAGAGGCCACTGCAATGGGAGGCCCACACAGGCCAAAGAATAAGGATGGATGAAAATAGATAAATGAAAGACCAATAGAAGTGGCCAAAAAAAGAAAAAGTAGATACAACTTCCAGGTGGGACTTTTATCAAAATAAAATGGCCATAACTCTGCAAACATTGAAGAATACCACCTCTGGAGAAACAATTACAGAATAAGAGTTCCGAAGAGTTCAATCAAACTCCACATTTTTTTCCACCTAAAGAAACATTATAAGCAGGGTCAAAGTCTACCAAGATGATTTTTAAAAATTTTAAGTAAGGAGAGAAACAGGAAATAAAAGTCACTTCCAAAGGCACTGGACCAGGCCTGATTCATCAAGTTTTCTTCCAAAGGCCTTACTTCTAACTTTAAAGCCTAATGTACTTTTAGCACATGAGCAAAGGCTTTAGAATTCTTTTGGGAAAAGAACCTTTTATTTAAAAAGTAAACTTGAAGTCTGAAAATAAGTTTCATCTATCAAAGCCCTGAACTAGTTCAGTGGAACTTGACTTACCCATCAGCCATTTTCAACAGTTACTGGCTCAAAAGCAATTTTATTTCATCTATCAAAGACTGAAAAACACCACAATACATTGTCTAAATATAAGAAAAACAGTCCCAAATTTCATTTTTTTAAAGAACTGTGATATAAGGGTAAAAATAGGCAAAAACAACCTACCTGTTCCAATGTCTTCACTAACATCACAAAAAATACCATCATGTATAGAATCAGGCAAGCCTTCTTCCCCTATCTGCCCTTCAATTCTGCTAATTGTTTTTGCAAGAGAAAAGTCTGAGAAATCCTCCGGAATGGCAACATCATTGGCATTCTGTTCATCAGAGTATTTCAATTTTACACTAAAAAAAAGCAACATAAATATATATTATATATAATATAACAAGTAGAGGGTTTCCCTGTTGGTCCAGTGGGTAAGAAGACCACCTTGCAGTGCAAGGGGCACCGGTTGGATCCCTGGCGTGGGAAGATCCCGTGTGCCACAGAGTGGCCAGACCGATGTGTCCAACTACTGAGTCGGAACTCTGGAGCTCATGTGCCCAGAGCCAGTGCTCTGCAGTGACAGAGGCCACTGCAATGGGAGGCCCACACAGGCCAAAGAATAAGGATGGATGAAAATAGATAAATGAAAGACCAATAGAAGTGGCCAAAAAAAGAAAAAGTAGATACAACTTCCAGGTGGGACTTTTATCAAAATAAAATGGCCATAACTCTGCAAACATTGAAGAATACCACCTCTGGAGAAACAATTACAGAATAAGAGTTCCGAAGAGTTCAATCAAACTCCACATTTTTTTCCACCTAAAGAAACATTATAAGCAGGGTCAAAGTCTACCAAGATGATTTTTAAAAATTTTAAGTAAGGAGAGAAACAGGAAATAAAAGTCACTTCCAAAGGCACTGGACCAGGCCTGATTCATCAAGTTTTCTTCCAAAGGCCTTACTTCTAACTTTAAAGCCTAATGTACTTTTAGCACATGAGCAAAGGCTTTAGAATTCTTTTGGGAAAAGAACCTTTTATTTAAAAAGTAAACTTGAAGTCTGAAAATAAGTTAGCCCTTTTCAGTTATGTATGTATATACTTATGTATGGAGCATACATTCTCTTCCAAAACTTTAGATGGAGAAACAAAACTTATTCATTAAAAACAATGATACTGGGCTTCCATGGTGGTCCAGTGGGTAAGGACATTGTTTCGCAGTGCAAGGGGTGCCAGTTCGATCCCTGGCCTGGGATGATCCCACATGCTGCAAAGCGGCTGGACCGATGTGTCCAACCAGCAAGTCGGAGCTCTGGAGCGCATGCACCCAGTGCTGGTGCTCTGTAGCTAGAGAGGTCACTGCGATGGGAGGCCCACACAGGCCAAAGAACAAAGATGGAAATAAACGAAAGATCAATAGAAGTGGCCAAAAAAATATATATATTGAAAAAAAACCCAATGATACTGTAAATTATAAAACTAAATAATACTTTAAGAAGCTGTACGATACCTTGTATTTGATTTCCTTCCTTTACTTGCAGAGTGTAGCTTGTTTTGAACTCTGTTTACTGGGTCAACATTTCTGGTCTTCGGCTAAATTAAAAGAATTCAAATGACTGATTAATTAGATTCTAATCAGTCGCCTAGGAAGGCAATTAAATAATATACTGAATTACTAGTTTGCTACACAGAATTCCTACTTTCACAGAATAAATCAAACTACTTTACAGTCTAGAACTGTATAGTGAGCAAAGACATAGTTACTACTAGGACCAAGAGATTTAAAGATAAGAAAATGAGTCCCAAAGACTGGAGGATATTCACCTAGTTAGCAGAATGTTAAACTGGATGTTCAGATTTACAAAATTCAATTCTCCTCACCAATGACTCTTCAGACAGACCTCCAAGTATACTATTCCCTGGGCTAAGATCAGCATGGATGGTGAATTTGTACATCCCAATATGCTCAGCACCTGGAATAGTGATCTCTACACTCTAAATATTTAAACAAATGAATAAAACCTTCCATATCACCTTCTTAGTCTATAAATCCTTTCTTTTTTCAGATCTTCTATATAATAAAATTTGGGTTTGAGAGAGAAAACTGAAAATTAAGGTATCTCCAAATTGTCCAGTGAAATTATAAGACAAAGAAGGATTCCGTTTATTTGATAAGCAACATTTCATAAAGGTGTATCTTCTAAATATGAGGGCTAATATTCTACTTCTATAGAGTCATACTGTTTTGTCTAATAAAAATACTAAAAGTCAACCAAAATTCTACAGAATGTAATCACATTCACAAGTCTGGGTTCATACCTTAGTTCCTGAATTTATATGAACTGTCCCTTCAGACAATGGATGTCTACAAATGAAAAATAAACATCATATATTAATAGTAGATGATACTAAATGAAACATAATAATATTCTAAAGCAATTACATTTGAAAGAAAAATAATTGTAACTATCAAGCAGACTTTGCTATAATTCTAATTATACACATATTAATTTACTTTGAGTGTCACAAACAAGAAAAGCATTGTGATTAAATTCACCTTCAAGAAGATACACTATAGTGCCAAATTTTTTGTAGGAAAATGTAGCACAAATTTTAATAAACGGAAACCACAGTGAGTGATTATTGGCTTTACCTGAGAATCATTATTTTACCCAATTATTCACCACAGGGCTTTTTATTATGAAATCACTCATACCCTTTGTCTCGTGCATTTAAAAACCTGATCATGGCCACTGGATTTGCTCTGCCATGGCCCACACTCTGTCTGTGGAGTGTGCTTTCTCTGAATCTGAATAAATCCCTTTCTTACCTATCACTTTGTTTTTTCTCGACCTGAACTGTATAGAGCAAAGACATAGTTACTACTAGGACCAAGAGATTTAAAGATAAGAAAATGAGTCCCAAAGACTGGAGGATATTCACCTAGTTAGCAGAATGTTAAACTGGATGTTCAGATTTACAAAATTCAATTCTCCTCACCAATGACTCTTCAGACAGACCTCCAAGTATACTATTCCCTGGGCTAAGATCAGCATGGATGGTGAATTTGTACATCCCAATATGCTCAGCACCTGGAATAGTGATCTCTACACTCTAAATATTTAAACAAATGAATAAAACCTTCCATATCACCTTCTTAGTCTATAAATCCTTTCTTTTTTCAGATCTTCTATATAATAAAATTTGGGTTTGAGAGAAAACTGAAAATTAAGGTATCTCCAAATTGTCCAGTGAAATTATAAGACAAAGAAGGATTCCGTTTATTTGATAAGCAACATTTCATAAAGGTGTATCTTCTAAATATGAGGGCTAATATTCTACTTCTATAGAGTCATACTGTTTTGTCTAATAAAAATACTAAAAGTCAACCAAAATTCTACAGAATGTAATCACATTCACAAGTCTGGGTTCATACCTTAGTTCCTGAATTTATATGAACTGTCCCTTCAGACAATGGATGTCTACAAATGAAAAATAAACATCATATATTAATAGTAGATGATACTAAATGAAACATAATAATATTCTAAAGCAATTACATTTGAAAGAAAAATAATTGTAACTATCAAGCAGACTTTGCTATAATTCTAATTATACACATATTAATTTACTTTGAGTGTCACAAACAAGAAAAGCATTGTGATTAAATTCACCTTCAAGAAGATACACTATAGTGCCAAATTTTTTGTAGGAAAATGTAGCACAAATTTTAATAAACGGAAACCACAGTGAGTGATTATTGGCTTTACCTGAGAATCATTATTTTACCCAATTATTCACCACAGGGCTTTTTATTATGAAATCACTCATACCCTTTGTCTCGTGCATTTAAAAACCTGATCATGGCCACTGGATTTGCTCTGCCATGGCCCACACTCTGTCTGTGGAGTGTGCTTTCTCTGAATCTGAATAAATCCCTTTCTTACCTATCACTTTGTCTCTCGCTGAATTCTTCTCCGCAAAGAGACATGAAGAACCTGAACCTCAGTGGGTCCAGACATTGGGAGAGGGCTGCTAACAATTAATACGGCCAATTTGATGAAAATCTCAGAGGCAGTGAACTGAGGGGCTTGTCTGGAACTACAGAAATTAATGTACTACCTTCCTCTAGGTCTGTATACCAGCTAATAAAAACTTGGATATGTTTAAAAAAAAAAAAAAAAAACCTGATCACTGCATTTTCCCACTATATTATGCACTCCATGGGGATAGCAATCATATTCCTGCCTTCAGAAATATGATGATTATATCATGATTCTGCCCTTCTGCTCTACACCTAGTCCTTGACATGCCATCTGGCACATAAGTTCTTAAGATGGCACCAAATAAATATTTGTTAAATGTATAAATATATCTAAAGTACAATTTCATTTTTATGCACAGTTTTCAATATATGTTTGTAGTTTAAAACAGAGAATGTTTATGGGATCTGCAAACCATAGCCCACAACCTGAATCACCCACATACATTTATCTACACACTGTCCACAGCTGCTTTCATACTACAACAGCCAAGTTGTAGTTGTGACAAAGAATGTATAACTCACAAGCCCCAAAATATTTACTACTTCACTCCTTACAGGAGACGACTGTCAACCCATGACCAATTTTCTAGACATTCCTAACACATGTATTAATATTTCTAAAAACCAACCACTTCAGTATCTATCATTGCTATTAAAAAAAAAATTTCATATGCCCTGGCAGGACTCCTAACAAAGCAGACGAGATATAAACAAAATTACTTTCTATCAGATACCACCTACAGCCCACCTACTAGTTATACTTCTTTTTCAATGCTAACACAAAGATACTCTTAACACAGATATTAAATATAGCACAAGTGCACTCATTTCTCATGCTAGCAAGGTAACGCTCAAAATCCTTCAAGCAAGGCTTCAACAGTATCTAAACCGAGAACTTCCAGATGTACAAACTGGATTTACAAAAGAAAGAGGAACCAGAGATCAAACTGCCAACATCCAATGGATCACAGAAAAAGCAAAGGAATTCCAGAAAAACATCTACTTCTGCTTCAATGACTACACTAAAGCCTTCAACTATGTGGATCACAATGAACTGTGGAAAATTCTTAAACAAATGGGAATATCAAATCACTTTGCCTGTCTTCTTGAGAAACCTGTATTCAGGTTAAAAAGCAACAGTTAGAACTGGATATGGAATGACGGAACGATTCAGGATTAGTAAAGGAGTGTATCAAGGCTGTATATTGTCACCAGACTTATATACAGAGTACATCATACAAAACGCTGGTCTGGATGAAGCACTAGCTGGAATCAGGACTGCTGAGAGGGCTTCCCTGGTGGTCCAGTGGGTAAAGAGTCCACTTTGCAGTGCAAGGGGTGCCGGTTCAATCCTTGGCCCGGGAAGATCCCATGTGCCGCAGAGCGGCTACACCTATGTGTCCAATTACCAAGCCAGTGCTCTGAAGCGCATGCGCCCAGAGCCAATGCTCTGCAACGGGAGAGGCCACTGCAATGGGAGACCCACACAGGCCAAAGAATAAAGATGGATGAAAATAATAAAAACACAATAAAAGTGGCCAAAAATAAAAAAAAAAAGACTGCTGGGAGAAATATCAATAACCTCAGGTATGCAGATGACAATACCCTTATAGCAGAAAGTGAGCAAGAACTAAAGAGCCTCTTGTTGAAGGTGAAAGAGGAGAGTGGAAAAGGTGGCTTAAAACTCAATATTCAAAAAATGAAGATCATGGCATCTGGTCTCACCACTTTATGGGGAAAAAAAAACGGAAACAGTGACACATTTTATTTTGGGGGGTTCCAAAATCACTGCAGATGGTGACTGTAGCCATGAAATTAAAAGACAATTGCTCCTTGAAAGAAAAGCTATGATAAACCCAGACAACATATTAAAAAGCACAGACATCATGTTGCTGACAAAGGTCCGTATAGTCAAAGTTAAGGTTTTTCCAGTAGTCACGTATGGATGTGAGAGTTGGACCACAAAGAAGGCTGAGTGCTGAAGAACTGATGCTTTCAAGCTGTGGTGCTGGAAAAGACACTTCAGAATCCCTTGGACTGCAAGGAGATCAAATCAGTCAGTCCTAAAGGAAATCAACCCTGAATGTTCACTGGGAGACGTGATACTGAAGTTTAAGCTCCAATACTTTCCAAGAGACAACTCACTGGAAAAGACTCTGATGCTGGGAAAGATTCAAGGCAGGAGGATGGTTGGGATGTATCACTGATTTAATAGACGTAAGTTTGAGCAAACTCCAGGAGATAGTGAAGAACAGCGAAGTGTGGTATGCTGTAGTCCATGGGGTTGAGAGTCGGCAGGACTGAACAACTTAAAGAACTAGAAACCTGCTCTGGGAAGGGGCAAAAAAAGGCTTTCCAAATATCTTATAGAGACCAAACAATCATTCTTGTATTATGCTTGAAAATGTCTCCTAACTTAAAAAAAAATATTTGGCTGTGTTGGGTCTTAGGTGCAGCGTGCAGGGCACGTGGGATCGTAGTTCCTGACCAGGGATCCAAGTTGGGCACCCTACAGTGGGAGAGTGGAGTCTTAAGTCACTGCACCATCAGCGAAATCCCTGTTTCTAAACTTTATTTAAATTACATGTATTTTAAATTAATATTTGCCATTTCCTTACATTTTTCTGCATCTTCCATCTCTTCCTGCCCACCTACCATAAACAGATTCATAAGGACCAAAAGCCATTTAACAGTTATCTGTGTCCCTCAGGTTTAGCAGAATGCTACTACTTTGTTAGTGTATTTCCATGAAAAATAATTTCCACAGTATTCAGATGATTTTTGTTAAATTCCTCGTAAGGTTTGTGTACAATGTGACTAAAATAACTTGTGTGGTAAGCAAGTTATTTAGTCTTGCTTCCGGCAGACTAAAGAACAGCTACACTATACTCTCAGGAAATGGAGGTCTGGTTTCCCTACCATATTCCCACAGGGAGAGGAACTCTGGATGCTGAAAACTCATGACAATAAATCCTGTCTGACTACAACAATTTAGGTCACTGTCACTGTTCCAAGCTGAAATGGACCATCTCTTCACAGAATTACATCCCATCTTTAGTAATTCTCAACCATTGAGTGCCATGTTTTACATGGCAAAAGTCATTTGTTCAAACACTTAGCACTGAAAAAAAAAAGGCTGCCTTATCTAGGCAGACGTGTCATCACCACTTTGCACTTCAGGAAAATTTAGTAAAAGAAAAACAACAGATTTATTTTCATGCTTGTGAAATCAGTCTCTCACCTGTTTCGACAGAAACCAGGGATGAGCAATTGTTGACATCATTTCAATCTTTATTTACTGGATAAAACCTGTACCTAGGGCTTCCCCTGGTGGTCCAGTGGGTAAGGACACCGCCTTGCAGTGCAAGGGGCGCCGGTTCCAGCCCTGGCCTGGGAAGATCCCACGAGCCGCGATGCAGCTGGACCGATGTGTCCAATCACCGAGCCGGAGCTCTGGAGTGCATGCGCCCAGAGCCGGCGCTCTGCGACAACAGAGGCCACCACGATGGGAGGCCCACAGGAGCCAAAGAACAAAGACGGATGAAAATAGAGAAATGAAAGACCAACAGAAGTGGCCCGTCCGCTCCCCCCCCCCTCCCCAACCCAACCCGACCCCCGCCCAAAATAAATAAATAAATAAATCTTTAAAAAAAAAAAAAAAAACCCTGTACCTAATCTTAGTGGTAATTCAAATTTTGGAATTTTGGTTAACTATGAAATATCATTTTCCATAAAAATATCAGAAAGCATTATGTACAATAAGGGTAAGTTGTTTCATGTTATATATATACACACAGATACGTGTCTATCAAATGATGATGTAAGATATTTTTATGGGAAATTTTTTAAATTTCCAAAACATATTAAAGATATATTTTTTAATACACTAGGCATTAACTCCTTGAGAGCAGGACTTAGTCTGTTTACTCACCAGTGTATCGCCAACATATTAACGTGTTCAAAATTTATTTTCACTTGGCACTAATAGTGTTATTTTTCTCAGGCTTACTGGAATATAATCAGAATAGAGCAAAATATACTCTTTTAAGTGCACATTTCTATAGATTTTACAATATTATATGGCATGCAATCATCACCACAGCCAAGACAGAAAGCATTTGCTTATTTTCAATAAATCCTGTCTGACTACAACAATTTAGGTCACTGTCACTGTTCCAAGCTGAAATGGACCATCTCTTCACAGAATTACATCCCATCTTTAGTAATTCTCAACCATTGAGTGCCATGTTTTACATGGCAAAAGTCATTTGTTCAAACACTTAGCACTGAAAAAAAAAAGGCTGCCTTATCTAGGCAGACGTGTCATCACCACTTTGCACTTCAGGAAAATTTAGTAAAAGAAAAACAACAGATTTATTTTCATGCTTGTGAAATCAGTCTCTCACCTGTTTCGACAGAAACCAGGGATGAGCAATTGTTGACATCATTTCAATCTTTATTTACTGGATAAAACCTGTACCTAGGGCTTCCCCTGGTGGTCCAGTGGGTAAGGACACCGCCTTGCAGTGCAAGGGGCGCCGGTTCCAGCCCTGGCCTGGGAAGATCCCACGAGCCGCGATGCAGCTGGACCGATGTGTCCAATCACCGAGCCGGAGCTCTGGAGTGCATGCGCCCAGAGCCGGCGCTCTGCGACAACAGAGGCCACCACGATGGGAGGCCCACAGGAGCCAAAGAACAAAGACGGATGAAAATAGAGAAATGAAAGACCAACAGAAGTGGCCCGTCCGCTCCCCCCCCCCTCCCCAACCCAACCCGACCCCCGCCCAAAATAAATAAATAAATAAATCTTTAAAAAAAAAAAAAAACCCTGTACCTAATCTTAGTGGTAATTCAAATTTTGGAATTTTGGTTAACTATGAAATATCATTTTCCATAAAAATATCAGAAAGCATTATGTACAATAAGGGTAAGTTGTTTCATGTTATATATATACACACAGATACGTGTCTATCAAATGATGATGTAAGATATTTTTATGGGAAATTTTTTAAATTTCCAAAACATATTAAAGATATATTTTTTAATACACTAGGCATTAACTCCTTGAGAGCAGGACTTAGTCTGTTTACTCACCAGTGTATCGCCAACATATTAACGTGTTCAAAATTTATTTTCACTTGGCACTAATAGTGTTATTTTTCTCAGGCTTACTGGAATATAATCAGAATAGAGCAAAATATACTCTTTTAAGTGCACATTTCTATAGATTTTACAATATTATATGGCATGCAATCATCACCACAGCCAAGACAGAAAGCATTTGCATTATTTTCAGAAGTTCCCTTGTGCCCCTTTGTAGTTAACTCCTTTCCCAAGTCCCGTACAACCACTAATCCAATTTCTGTCCCTACAGCTTTACCTTTTCCAGAATGCCAAATAAGTGAAACTGTACAGTATATACATTTTTCAGTCTAGCCTCTTTCACTCAATATTCCTGTTGTCACTCTATCACTAGTTCATTGCTTTTAATCACTAATAATACTCACTCACATGGATATACCATAATTTGTTTATCCAGTCACCACTTGATGGATGTTGAGTTGTTCTGAGCTTTGGCAATTATGAATAAGACAGTCATAAACGTTTGCATGCAGGTTTTTGCTTGGACATGCATCTTCATTTTTCTAGGGTGTATAACTGGAAAGGAAATGCTGGATTGTATGCAAGAATTATCCTTGAGTAAATGAATAATGTCCCAATTATTTCAAGTATGAGCCAAATATACTGCAACCTAAGAAACATTTGTTGTTTTTAAGTCCACCAAGGTGTGTAAATATCATACTCTCTCTGTGCAACTCTCAACGCCTGCCTCTTCATCTCAGAAGACTGGGAGGTCTCACAGCTACTTTAACATCTAAACACGAGGGGAGCCAAGATGCAGGAGGAATGGGGGAAGATTTCACCAGCTCCCCAACAGAGTCACCAGAACTAATCAAGAAAAGAACCACCAGCAACAAACCAGCCGCTAGACGACAGAAGAATTCCATAGGTCCGCGAGAGTAGAAGAGTGAACAGCCAGATCTCTCCCAGAGCTACTCTTCTAAGAATCCACTATCCTAACCCCCACGCCGGACCGCACCGACGGAGAGTGCGCCACCAGCAAGTGCCCTAAAAGGAGGCCTAAGCAGAGCCTCGGGAGAGAGAAGGCAGCGCTCAGCGTGAAAACTCCAAGAATCCGCCCAGATCGCCTGCAGAAATTAAAACACTGCGAAGATAGGATACCGGACCAGGGCCGAGCAGAACGCATTTGCTGCCTAGCGACCTGAGGCCGGATGGAACGTGGGGAGTGCTGCCTAGCGACCGACCTGAAGCCGCTCGACTGGGCAAAAATCGCGACTTTCCGCCTGGCACTGGGTGAGTTCAAACACTCCTAGTGGGGGACTGGCTGAAGAGGAAGTCGTCCACAGATTGCTGTCCAGGGACCGGGCTCGAGCCAGACAGGGAAGCTTGTGCCTGCCTTTGGGACTTGGAGGCGCAACCGGCAGTGCCCGCGCGCCAGTGGCAGAGGAGCCCGTGCTGCCCCATAGCTGCACCCCCAGCAGAGGAAGCCGGGAGAAGGACAGGTATCAGAGGCTACCGGCGGGTGTGCGGCAGAGCCAGGTCGCCCCCGCCCAACACGGGATTGCACGGGCACCGTGGCCCCCTGCCCGACGGACTGGGATCAGCCCGCGCCCCCGCCCACCATGGTAATGACCGGGCGCCGCAGTCGCCCGCCCGACGGACTGGGATCAGCCCGCCATCTCGGCCAGCACCTGAGCTTGCAGACCGGTGCCATAAGGGAAAGACTACATCATCAAGACAACACCATTGAGAGCAGACTGGCTTCCACCAGACAGATGAGAGGATAAAAACCAGGGACAGTATTTAGTTTTTATGCTTATCTGTTGCAGATGGTTCTGTTTATTCGTTTGATCGGTCAGGTTTGAGGTTTTTTTTTTTTTCTCTTTTGTCTCTTCTTAAGTTTCTCTTCCCTTTTTAATTTTTAAGTTCTTTTTTTTTTGACTTTTTATTAATTTTTTTAAATTTTAATTCTTGAACTTCCAATTTTCTTTCCTCTTTCCCACTCCTTCCTCCGTCTATGTTCTAAATCTAAAACTTTCTCCTATCTACCACTACCCGCTAGATAAATATTTCCTACCTTCCTGTCTCCACTATTCTCTTCCAGCTGCACTAAACAATACAACACACTAATCTTGGCTACATAACCCTATAAAATCCTTCCAAGATGAATCTATTCCTTCTCATTACCCATACACTCTCCACCTCCTCACCCCCAACACATGTTTTAGTTAAAAATTGCTTTCAATGAAATAGTCCAAGCCAGGACCTCACCCAAGATCTATTTTTCCAGGCACTATTTTAATTAATTCAGAGCTTAACGGGCAAGTACCATCTTTGATTGCGTCGTTTGCCAGAAAAATTTCCTATGCTTTGTGACTGTAAGACTGGTTAGATGTGGTTATTGCTGTGTATGTATGTATATCTTATGACTATGTTAGAAAACATCTGCATGCTTTTATGACTGTCGCCCATTAGGGACACACCTCTTGCTCCTCAGATGCTAGTATTTGAACTAATATCACGGAACACCATAGCAAACCAGACACAGAGCCCACACCCCCTGACCAATCATCAAACCAAGGATCCTCGGAGTAGAAGCCCTGATTCCAAGACCCCACACTATCAAAGAACATACAACACTAGAGATTGTTCACTTGTAAACAAGACCTAACAGCACCCAAGACACAAACCACTGAACCCTTCTAGAAGGACAGAAACCCAAAGGAAGGGAGAATTCAACCAAAAAGCCTGGTGGGGAAAAGAACTCCGTACACACACCCACAAAGAAACAAAAACTAACCTAATAATGAAATGACAGAGAAACACTGCACAAACGAAGGACCAAGCTAGAGAATCACAGCTTCAAATGACAGAGGAGGAGATAGACAAATTATCTGAAAGAGAATTCATAAAAACTATACTAATGAGGATGCAAAACACTGAAAACAGAATATTAAAGGAAATCAGTGCACTGAGAAAAGACATGCAGGAAATGAAAAATAAGCAAATAGAGACCACCAACTCAATTGCTGAACTCAAAAATACTATAGAAGATCTCAACAGTAGAGTATTGGAGGCAGAAGAACGGATAAGCGAGCTTGAAGATAGACTGGTGGAAATAACTGGTGAGGAACAGAACAAAGCTGAAAGAATTAAAAGAACTGAGGATAGCATCAAAGACCTATGGGACAATATCAAATGCACCAACATTAGAATTATAGGAGTTCCAGAGGAAGAAGAGGGAAAGAAAGGTTAAGAAAAAATTCTTGAAGAGGTTATAGTAGAAAACTTCCCCAGCATGGGAAAGGAAATAGTCAACCAAGTCCAAGAAGCACAAAGAGTTCCATACAGGATAAACCCCAGAAGAAACACACCAAGGCACATTCTAATCAAACTAACGAAGACTACATATAAAGACAGATTACTAAAAGCAGCTAGAAGCAAACAACAAATAACATATAAAGGAAACCCCATATGTCTAACTGTGGATCTCTCAACAGAAACCCTGCAGGCCAGAAGAGAATGGCAGGACACATTTAAACGGCTAAAGAGAATAACCTTCAATGTGGTTATTGCTGTGTATGTATGTATATCTATGCTTTTAGAAAACATCTGCATGCTTTTATGACTGTCGCCCATTAGGGACACACCTCTTGCTCCTCAGATGCTAGTATTTGAACTAATATCACGGAACACCATAGCAAACCAGACACAGAGCCCACACCCCCTGACCAATCATCAAACCAAGGATCCTCGGAGTAGAAGCCCTGATTCCAAGACCCCACACTATCAAAGAACATACAACACTAGAGATTGTTCACTTGTAAACAAGACCTAACAGCACCCAAGACACAAACCACTGAACCCTTCTAGAAGGACAGAAACCCAAAGGAAGGGAGAATTCAACCAAAAAGCCTGGTGGGAAAAGAACTCCGTACACACACCCACAAAGAAACAAAAACTAACCTAATAATGAAATGACAGAGAAACACTGCACAAACGAAGGACCAAGCTAGAGAATCACAGCTTCAAATGACAGAGGAGGAGATAGACAAATTATCTGAAAGAGAATTCATAAAAACTATACTAATGAGGATGCAAAACACTGAAAACAGAATATTAAAGGAAATCAGTGCACTGAGAAAAGACATGCAGGAAATGAAAAATAAGCAAATAGAGACCACCAACTCAATTGCTGAACTCAAAAATACTATAGAAGATCTCAACAGTAGAGTATTGGAGGCAGAAGAACGGATAAGCGAGCTTGAAGATAGACTGGTGGAAATAACTGGTGAGGAACAGAACAAAGCTTAAAGAATTAAAAGAACTGAGGATAGCCTCAAATACCTATGGGACAATATCAAATGCACCAACATTAGAATTATAGGAGTTCCAGAGGAAGGAGAGGGAAAGAAAGGTTACGAAAAAATTTTGAAGAGGTTATAGTAGAAAACTTCCCCAGCATGGGAAAGGACATAATCAACCAAATCCAGGAAGCACAAAGAGTTCCATACAGGAGAAACCCCAGAAGAAACACACCAAGGCACATTCTAATCAAACTAACGAAGACTACATATAAAGACAGATTACTAAAAGCAGCTAGAAGCAAACAACAAATAACATATAAAGGAAACCCCATATGTCTAACTGTGGATCTCTCAACAGAAACCCTGCAGGCCAGAAGAGAATGGCAGGACACATTTAAACGGCTAAAAGAGAATAACCTTCAACCAAGAATTCTCTACCCAGCAAGAATCTCATTCAGAATTGATGGTGAAGTCAAAAGCTTCTCAGACAGACAAAAACTAAAAGAATTCTGTACCACAAAACCAGCCCTACAACAAGTGTTAAAGGGCCTGATATAGCCAAGAAATACAAGAGTAGAAGAAGTCCTACAAATCAAACCCCAAACTTCTAAGAAGATGACAATAGGAACACTTATATCAATAATTACTCTGAATGTAAATGGATTAAATGCTCCAACCAAAAGACACAGAGTGGCTGAATGGATCAAGAAACATGACCCATATATATGCTGTTTACAAGAGACCCACTTCAGACCTAGAGACAACCATAGACTGAAAGTGAAATGCTGAAAAAAGATATTCCATGCAAATGGAAATCAAAAGAAAGCTGGAGTAGCAATCCTCATATCAGACAAAATAGATTTTAAAGTAAAGAAGATTCTAAGAGACAATGCAGGTCACTACATCATGATTAAGGGATCCATCCAAGAGGAAGACATAACAGTCATGAATACGCACTCAACACAGGGGCACCTCAATACATAAGACAGGTACTTTCAGACTTAAAGAAGAAATCAATAATAACACAATAATAGTAGGAGACTTTAACACTCCTCTCACACCAATGGATAGATCAAAAAAAAAACCCCAAACAGAAAATTTAATCCCAAAAAGAAACCCCCAAACCTTAAATGCCACACTGGAAAAATGACCCATCTTCGACCTATGGGACAATAATCAAACTAAAAGGCAGAAAGAAAAGGTTAAGAAAATTCTTGAAGAGGTTATAGTGGAAAACTTCCCAGCATGGGAAAGGAAATAGTCAACCAAGTCCAAGAAGCACAAAGAGTTCCATACAGGATAAACCCCAGAAGAAACACACCAAGGCACATTCTAATCAAACTAACGAAGACTACATATAAAGACAGATTACTAAAAGCAGCTAGAAGCAAACAACAAATAACATATAAAGGAAACCCCATATGTCTAACTGTGGATCTCTCAACAGAAACCCTGCAGGCCAGAAGAGAATGGCAGGACACATTTAAACGGCTAAAAGAGAATAACCTTCAACCAAGAATTCTCTACCCAGCAAGAATCTCATTCAGAATTGATGGTGAAGTCAAAAGCTTCTCAGACAGACAAAAACTAAAAGAATTCTGTACCACAAAACCAGCCCTACAACAAGTGTTAAAGGGCCTGATATAGCCAAGAAATACAAGAGTAGAAGAAGTCCTACAAATCAAACCCCAAACTTCTAAGAAGATGACAATAGGAACACTTATATCAATAATTACTCTGAATGTAAATGGATTAAATGCTCCAACCAAAAGACACAGAGTGGCTGAATGGATCAAGAAACATGACCCATATATATGCTGTTTACAAGAGACCCACTTCAGACCTAGAGACAACCATAGACTGAAAGTGAAATGCTGAAAAAAGATATTCCATGCAAATGGAAATCAAAAGAAAGCTGGAGTAGCAATCCTCATATCAGACAAAATAGATTTTAAAGTAAAGAAGATTCTAAGAGACAATGCAGGTCACTACATCATGATTAAGGGATCCATCCAAGAGGAAGACATAACAGTCATGAATACGCACTCAACACAGGGGCACCTCAATACATAAGACAGGTACTTTCAGACTTAAAAGAAGAAATCAATAATAACACAATAATAGTAGGAGACTTTAACACTCCTCTCACACCAATGGATAGATCATCTAAACAGAAAATTAATAAAGAAACACAAACCTTAAATGCCACACTGGAAAAGATGGACCTCATCAATATCTTTAGGACATTCCACCCAAAAGCAGAAGAATACACTTTCTTCTCAAGCGCTCACGGAACATTCTGCAGGATAGACCACATCTTGGGCCACAAATCTAACCTCAGTCAATTCAAGAAAACTGAAATTATATCAACCATCTTCTCGGACCACAATGCAATGAGACTAGAGATCAACTACAGGGAAAAAACCACTAAAAATACAAACACATGGCGATTAAACAACACATACCTAAAAAACCGATTACTGAGGAAATCAAAGGAGAAATTTAAAAATTCCTAGAAGAAAGTGACAATGAACACACGACCGTGCAAAACCTATGGGATACCGCAAAAGCAGTTCTAAGAGGGAAATTTATAGCAATACAATCCCACCTCAAAAAACTAGGAAAATATGAAGCAGATGACTTAACCCTCCGCTTAAAACAACTGGAGATAGAAGAACAAAAACATCTCAAAGCCAGCAGAAGACGAGAAATTTTATATAAAGACTAGAGCAGAAATAAATCAGAAAGAAATGACAGAAACTACAGTACGGATAAATAAAACAAAAAGCTGGTTCTTCGAAAAGGTAAACAAAATTGACAAGCCTCTGGCCAGACTCATCAAAAGAGAGAGAAGAACCAGATCAACAAAATCAAAAATGAAAAAGGAGAGATTACAACAGATAATGCAGAAATCCAAAGGATTCTAAGAGACTATTATGAGCAACGCTATGGCAACAAACTGGACAACCTGGAAGAAATGGACAGTTTCTTGGACAGGATTAATCTCCCAAGACTGAGCCAGGAAGAAACAGAAACTTTGAACAACCCAATCACAAGCTCAGAAATCGGATTTGTGATTAAAAATCTACCGAAAAATAAAAGCCCAGGGCCAGATGGCTTCACAGCCAAATTCTACCAAACATTTAAAGAAGAGCTAATGCCTGTCCTTCTAAAACTCTTCCCAAAAATTGCACAGGAAGGAAAACTTCCAAACACATTCTACAAGGCCACCATCACCCTGATACCCAAACCAGGCAGAGACAACACAAAAAAGGAAAACTATAGGCCAATTTCACTGATGAACTTAGATGCCAAAATCCTCAACAAAATTCTAGCAAACAGAATTCAATGACACAACAAAAAACTCATACATTACGATCAAGTCGGGTTCATCCCAGGCATGCAAGGATTCTTCAACATCCGCAAATCAATCAATGTGATACACCACATCAACAAATTGAAAGACAAAAATCACATGATCATCTCAATAGATGCAGAAAAAGCCTTCGACAAAGTACAACACCCATTTATGATAAAAACTCTTCAGAAAATGGGCATAGAAGGAACCTATCTCAACATAGTGAAAGCCATATATGAGAAGCACACAGCAAACATTATCCTCAATGGTGAAAAACTGAAAGCATTCCCTCTAAGATCAGGAACAAGACAGGGGTGTCCACTTTCACCACTACTATTCAACATAGTCCTGGAAATTCTAGCAATAGCAATAAGAGAAGAGAAAGAAATCAAAGGAATCCAGATTGGAAAGGAAGAAGTCAAGCTCTCTCTTTTTGCAGATGACATGATATTATACATAGAAGATCCCAAAGACTCTATTACAAAGCTACTAGAGCTAATCAACAAATTCCGCAAAGTCGCAGGATACAAAGTCAACACACAGAAATCACTGGCATTCCTATACACAAACAATGAAAAATCAGAAAACGAAATCAAAGAGGCAGTCCCCTTCACCACTGCAACAAAAAGAATCAAATATCTAGGAATAAACCTACCCAAAGAAACAAAAAAACTGTACACAGAAAATTACAAGACACTCACGAGAGACATTAAAGAAGACTTAAACAGATGGAGAGATATTCCATGTTCCTGGGTCAGAACAATCAATATTGTGAAAATGACCATACTACCAAATATCATCTACAGATTCAATGCAATACCTATTCAACTACCACTGACATTTTTCACAGAACTAGACCAAAGAATAACACAGTTCATATGGAAACACAAAAGACCTCGAATAGCCAAAGCAATCCTGAGAAAGAAAAACGGAGCTGGAGGAATCAGCCTCCCTAACTTCAGACTCTACTACAAAGCAACAGTCATCAAGACAGTATGGTACTGGCACAAAAACAGGACTATAGATCAATGGAACAAGATCGAGAACCCAGAGATAAACCCACACACCTATGGGTACCTTATTTTTGACAAAGGAGGCGAAACTATAAAATGGGACAAAGACAGCCTCTTCAACAAGTGGTGCTGGGAGAATTGGACAGCTACATGCAAAAAAATGAAGTTGGAACATTCCCTGACACCATACACTAAGATCTACACAAAATGGATTAAAGACCTAAATGTAAGACCAGAAACCATCAAACTCTTAAGAGGAGAATATAGGCAAAACCCTCAAGGACATCAATCAAAGCAAGATCTTCTCTGACCCACCAACTAAAACAGCAGAACTGAAAAGAAAAATGAACATGTGGGACTTCATGAAACTTAAAAGCTTTTGTACAGCAAAAGAAATTACAAAAAATCTCAACAGACACCCCACAGAGTGGGAGAAAATCATAGCAAATGAAACAACAAAGAACTAATCTCCAAAATCTACAAGCAACTCAGATAACTCAGCACAGGGAAAACGAACAATCCAATCAAAAAATGGGAAAAAGATCTAAAGAGACGCCTCTCCAAAGAGGACATACAGATGGCCCAAAAGCACATGAAACGATGCTCAACCTCGCTTATTATTAGAGAAATGCAAATTAAAACTACAATGAGATACCACCTCACACCCGTCAGAATGGCCATCATCAACAAATCGACAGACAACAAATGCTGGAGAGGGTGCGGAGAAAAGGGAACCCTCTTGCATTGCTGGTGGGAATGTCAATTGATACAGCCTCTATGGAAGACAGCATGGAGATTTCTTAAAAAACTAAAAATAGAAGCACCCTTCGACCCAGCAATCCCACTATTAGGCTTATATCCTGATGAAATCAAAACTGAAAGAGGCACCTGTACCCCAATGTCCACTGCAGCTCTCTATACAATAGCCAGAACATGGAAGCAACCTAGATGTCCATCAACGAATGAATGGATACAGAAGCTCTGGTACATATATACAATGGAACACGACTCAGCTGTTAAAAGAAATGCAGAAGACTCAGTCCTAATGAAGTGGCTGGCTCTAGAACCTATCATAAAAAGTGAAGTAAGTCAAAAAGAGAAAGACAAATACAGTATACTAACACACATATATGGAATCTAGTAGGACGGTCTTGTAACACACGAGGAACTCATGGAAAAACAGACAAAATAAAGGCACTAAAAAAACAAAAAAACAATTAAAAAGCTAGGATAGTCTAATAGGAGTGCTTAAGGGCAACTATAAAATGGGACAAAGACAGCCTCTTCAACAAGTGGTGCTGGGAGAATTGGACAGCTACATGCAAAAAAATGAAGTTGGAACATTCCCTGACACCATACACTAAGATCTACACAAAATGGATTAAAGACCTAAATGTAAGACCAGAAACCATCAAACTCTTAAGAGGAGAATATAGGCAAAACCCTCAAGGACATCAATCAAAGCAAGATCTTCTCTGACCCACCAACTAAAACAGCAGAACTGAAAAGAAAAATGAACATGTGGGACTTCATGAAACTTAAAAGCTTTTGTACAGCAAAAGAAATTACAAAAAATCTCAACAGACACCCCACAGAGTGGGAGAAAATCATAGCAAATGAAACAACAAAGAACTAATCTCCAAAATCTACAAGCAACTCAGATAACTCAGCACAGGGAAAACGAACAATCCAATCAAAAAATGGGAAAAAGATCTAAAGAGACGCCTCTCCAAAGAGGACATACAGATGGCCCAAAAGCACATGAAACGATGCTCAACCTCGCTTATTATTAGAGAAATGCAAATTAAAACTACAATGAGATACCACCTCACACCCGTCAGAATGGCCATCATCAACAAATCGACAGACAACAAATGCTGGAGAGGGTGCGGAGAAAAGGGAACCCTCTTGCATTGCTGGTGGGAATGTCAATTGATACAGCCTCTATGGAAGACAGCATGGAGATTTCTTAAAAAACTAAAAATAGAAGCACCCTTCGACCCAGCAATCCCACTATTAGGCTTATATCCTGATGAAATCAAAACTGAAAGAGGCACCTGTACCCCAATGTCCACTGCAGCTCTCTATACAATAGCCAGAACATGGAAGCAACCTAGATGTCCATCAACGAATGAATGGATACAGAAGCTCTGGTACATATATACAATGGAACACGACTCAGCTGTTAAAAGAAATGCAGAAGACTCAGTCCTAATGAAGTGGCTGGCTCTAGAACCTATCATAAAAAGTGAAGTAAGTCAAAAAGAGAAAGACAAATACAGTATACTAACACACATATATGGAATCTAGTAGGACGGTCTTGTAACACACGCAGGGAACTCATGGAAAAACAGACAGAGCATAGACATAGGGACACTGTGGGGAAGAAACAGGGAGGGGGAAGCATGGAGGGAGTAACAAGGAAACCTATAGTGTTATGTGTGGAAAAGATAGCTAGTGTCATAGTGCTAAGGGAATAGGAGTGCTTACAATAGCTTGGGGCAAAGGTCTGGAGGGGTGGGATGGAGGGAACTGGGGAGCTGTGGACCATGGATATGCATATGACTGATCTGGGAACATACATGTCTGTGAACAACAAAACTCTATAAAACCTTAAAATAAAGAATAAAAAAAATAATAAAATAAAAAAAGATCTAAACACTCACAAAGCAGTTCTAGTCCATCTTTTTTTGTTTAAGGTCATGAGGGTTTGTTTTGTTTTGTCTGGCCTCTTTTATTGGTTTTTATTTATTTATTTTCATCCATCTTTATTCTTTGGCCTGTGTGGGCCTCCCATCACAATGGCCTCTCTCACCGCAGAACACCGGCTCTGAGTGCATGCGCTCCAGAGCACTGGCTCGTCATTGGACACACTGATCCAGCTGCTTTGCAGCACGTGCGATCTTCCCCGGGGCCCGGGATCGAACCCGTGCCCCTTGCACTGCAAGGCGGACTCTTTACCCACTAGACCACCAGGGAAGCCCTTAGTCCATCACTTTTACAGCTCTTTTGCTGACAACTTTCTCAAACCCACTAAGCTCCTTACTGATTTGATTCCAGTTTGCTCCATGCACCACTAGCACCCGCACAGTTCCTTCCATTTCTCTATCCTGAAGGCCTCTTTTTCTCCCTTCCTCCCACCTCTTTCCCCAAACTCAGTTTAAAACTGGTTATTTTGAGGTTATCAGACTTCTCTGAGGGGACTACTACCTTTAGTTAGTCTTTACTCTGAGCCATTTTATCCAAATGTATAGTTTTATTAGGTGTCATTTAATATGATCTTTGCCCTCAAAACCTTAATCCACTGGCAAGTTTTATCAACAGTTGTTGAAATGAAGTGGCTCTAGAACCTATCATAAAAAGTGAAGTAAGTCAAAAAGAGAAAGACAAATACAGTATACTAACACACATATATGGAATCTAGTAGGACGGTCTTGTAACACACGCAGGGAACTCATGGAAAAACAGACAGAGCATAGACATAGGGACACTGTGGGGAAGAAACAGGGAGGGGGAAGCATGGAGGGAGTAACAAGGAAACCTATAGTGTTATGTGTGGAAAAGATAGCTAGTGTCATAGTGCTAAGGGAATAGGAGTGCTTACAATAGCTTGGGGCAAAGGTCTGGAGGGGTGGGATGGAGGGAACTGGGGAGCTGTGGACCATGGATATGCATATGACTGATCTGGGAACATACATGTCTGTGAACAACAAAACTCTATAAAACCTTAAAATAAAGAATAAAAAAAATAATAAAATAAAAAAAGATCTAAACACTCACAAAGCAGTTCTAGTCCATCTTTTTTTGTTTAAGGTCATGAGGGTTTGTTTTGTTTTGTCTGGCCTCTTTTATTGGTTTTTATTTATTTATTTTCATCCATCTTTATTCTTTGGCCTGTGTGGGCCTCCCATCACAATGGCCTCTCTCACCGCAGAACACCGGCTCTGAGTGCATGCGCTCCAGAGCACTGGCTCGTCATTGGACACACTGATCCAGCTGCTTTGCAGCACGTGCGATCTTCCCGGGCCAGGGATCGAACCCGTGCCCCTTGCACTGCAAGGCGGACTCTTTACCCACTAGACCACCAGGGAAGCCCTTAGTCCATCACTTTTACAGCTCTTTTGCTGACAACTTTCTCAAACCCACTAAGCTCCTTACTGATTTGATTCCAGTTTGCTCCATGCACCACTAGCACCCGCACAGTTCCTTCCATTTCTCTATCCTGAAGGCCTCTTTTTCTCCCTTCCTCCCACCTCTTTCCCCAAACTCAGTTTAAAACTGGTTATTTTGAGGTTATCAGACTTCTCTGAGGGGACTACTACCTTTAGTTAGTCTTTACTCTGAGCCATTTTATCCAAATGTATAGTTTTATTAGGTGTCATTTAATATGATCTTTGCCCTCAAAAACCTTAATCCACTGGCAAGTTTTATCAACAGTTGTGAACATTTTTAGTCTGATATTTGCCTCAAAGGCAAGCTTTAATAGGCTTTTACTTGCTAAACATTTTTTCAATTTTATCTTACAGTTTTTTAGGTCTAAAAGCAGTTAACTGCAAAGCAAGGGTAATCAAGACAGTGTAGTATTGGCATAAGAACTGATATACAGATCAATGGAACAGAGTCCAAAAACAACACCATGTCATAAGTCTCCAGTCAGGTGATTTTTGACAAGCATTCCAAGACCAATCCTTAGAGGAAAGACTAGCCTTTCAAATAAATGCTGCTGAGATGACGAGCACTCACACAGCAAAGAATGAAGTTGACCCTATCTCACACCATATAAAATATTAAAATGGATCAAAGACCTAAATGTAAGAGCCAAGATTTTCTTAGAAGAAAATGACCTTGGATTTAGCAGTGGATTCTGTGATATGACTCCAAAAGTACAGGGAATAACAGCAAAAGAAACTAGACTTCATCAAAATTAGAAGCAGGTGACTTTCTGAACATTATAAAGCCTCTAATTCCTAGCACTTCCATATTCCCTTTCATTTCTGCATGCAAAACAGCCAATTCTCTCCTAAAGTTGTCTTTCTTGTAATACAGTGCCAACAGAGCTAATAATAAGAGCACATACTACTAATATTCTGTTTCCCAATCTCTTCCGCTGGAGCACTGTTCATCAGACACCCATTCAACCTTGCAATTTATAAAAGACGACGGGTTTTACTAAATTCACTGCCACTATATAACAGAATTCTTCTAATCTTTCGAGCCTCAGAGATCAGTTGCTTTGCTGGTACCACCTAACCTCTAAGTTAAAGCCACACTTCTAGAATAATTGTTATACAGTACCTGACTCAATACCAACTGGTATACCAGTTAAGTGAGGCTACAATATAAACCCCAATATCTCAGTGGCTAAACACATTCAAAGTAGCAGAGAGGGAAAGATGGTCATTTTTTTCCATATCTTTTACATTGTCACCTGGTTTATTCATAAATGTTTTTGGTTCCCTGATTTTTTTTTTAAGGTAAACCATCCAAGCAGTTTTTATTCATTAATATTCATAAATATACAGCAGCTTCATTAGAGATTTCAATCTTCCTCTTCAGTTTGAATGTGGAGTATTGAGAAAGCCTTTTGCATGTCAAGGTACAGGAAGCAGAACTCACCCCTGCATTGCTACCTACATTTACCTGCTAGAAATAAAAATTAGTTACGTGACAATGATTACCATATATATTTTCTCTCTTCCTTTTGAATGTACACAATATAACAGGAGTAACAGACCTTAAGTTACAATCACCAAACAAACCCAAGATATCTGTTGTCCACTTTCACTGGCAAATACAGCCCAGAGGACATTGTCTGCAAATTGGGATGTCATCAAAGTGGAGGTGGTGGAGGCTCATTTCCTTTATTACTTTTATAATTTAGGTTTTCTTAAGCAACATCTAAAGGCATAATATCTACACAGTTCAGAGCACCAAAATCTGCTGTTTTCCCTCTTTCATGCTCGTCTGAGGATGACCTCTCTTCGCGCACTAAGGTGGACAGAAGGAACTCTTGGACAATCAGGCTGCGGTCTGTGCGTTCACTTTCCATGGACTGATGCTCTGTTTCAGACATTTCAGGATCATTCGACCCTGTTAAGAGAAATGGGGAGTTCTGGACCGTCTGGGGGCGGCTCTCTGTGTTTGCTGGGTTGGCTCTTCCTGTGGACTGCGTGGTCGCAGTAGTGTGACACTGTCTGTGTTCGTGTGCCGGGACGCGTCGCATGCAGTCTCCAGTTGCTGCCATGCCACCTGGGCGTGCTGCCGTTCGAGCTACAGCTGCATCTGCAGCAGTTGTACCTGAGACGCAAAAGGACCAGAGGAGTTCAGCTGTCCTCCTGCGGAGCATCTCATTCCTGACAACTGAGATAAAGCTCAGCTATGGGATCCATGGCGTTCCTATTGCTTGGAGAATATGAACTCTGAGAAGAGGAATGTCCACCAGTAGAACTGCTGGTAAAGTTCATGCTTGATCTGCACGCATGAGGACCTCCCCACTGACCAGGGTGAAACACTCTATGAACACGTCAAACACCACTCAAGTCATCTAAATCCCTAGGGGCTCTGTGTTCAAGTGTAAGATGAGCCTCGAAGTCATCCGTGACATGATTAAGGTCGCCTCCAGGTAACGCTGCACATATAGGACAAATCACTTCTGCTGATGTTTCTGCATGTTCAGAAATAACATGCTCTTGAAGAGGTGTCTCCGTGTAGCCCATTCTTCCACAATAGGGACGAGTAAAGGACTGCGGCTGCTCTACAGAGAAGGCTTCCCGACGACCACTGTACAAATTGAAATCTACCCTTGTTAACATACACTGCACTGGGTGGTCAGTTGTGCCTCGTTGTTGCACTGCTTTTCACAAGACTGCACAAAGATTGTAATCATAGCAAATTACACCCGTGTATCTGCGATTAAAAAATTTCCTTTTAAACATGCATGGACATCCCAGCTGCAGTATCTCCCGTGGGGTCCTGGTGCTGCTGACCGCAGACTCTCACTTGACTCCCAGCTCGGCCGCAGGGGCGGGGTGGGCAGGGGAGCGCTCCCACTGCGGCGGGGCGGGGCGGAAACAGGGCCGGGCCTGGCCAGGGCTGAGCTCCTCGGGGGAGGCCGGCCGAGGCTCTGTCACTCTCAGCCCGCCTGCTTGCTCTGGGCTGGTGCGCTCTGCAAATCCCACTCCTCCCCTCCCCCCGGCCCACCTCCCGCCCCTTTTCCTGGCTCCCTAATTTTTGACATGTCTAAAGTTCGTAGGAAATCTAGAGGAAAAAAGATCTAATATACCTTATCTTTACTCATGTATTTTTACCTAATTTCACTTGCAATTTTAAAAGAAAAGGGTATGTATAGTTCAGGAGGACAGGTTTAGAAATCTTATCAACCGTAGTTTGGATATCAGTGAAATCCATACCATCTACATGGCCTTAAATAAACTCCCAAAGTTGTTTAGGTAGCAGTTTCCTCATTTTTATTTTTTTAATTTTTCTGCAGTTTCCCCAATTTTAAAATGAGGACACTAATATTTATTTCAAAATGATACTTTGAGAATTAAATGAAAAGTGCATAAGAAGTTTATACTGTGTCTGGCTGGTATAAGCCCTCAATTATTAATATTTTTATAACATATTCTTCAAATTACAGATTTTCAACACTCACATGCAAAAAGATATTACATAATAACAGATCCATATACACTATCCAAGAAAAACTGCATCCTCCCTGATTTCAGGCTCTTATACAAAGATACAGCAATCAAACAGTATGGCACTGTAATAAAATCAGACACACAGATCAATGGAACAGACTATAGCCCAGAAATAAACTCACTCATATATCCCTAATTTATGAGAAAGGAGCCAAGAAAACACAATGGGGAAATGATACTTTCTTCAATCAACAGTATTGGGAAAAATGGTCAGTTATATCACTGTCTTCCACCATCCACAAAAATATCAGTTCAAAAAGATTAAACATTCGAATGCAAAAGCTGAACCATAAAACTCCCAGAAGAAAAACATGGATGGTTAGCTCCACAAGATTGGTCTTAGTCATCATTTTTTGGATTTGACACCGAAAACAAAGGCAACAAAAACAAACACATGGGGCAATCAAACTAAAAAGCTTCTGCACAGTAGAAGACACCATCAAAGAAATGGAAGGTAATTTACTGACTGGGAGAAAACACATGATTTGCAAATCATATATTTGACAATAGGTTACTGTCTAAAACACATTTTTAAAACCTCAATAAGCTGCAAATAACTCAACAAACTGATTTTAAAATGGGCAAAAGATGTGAATAGACAGTTTCCAAAGAAGACATATAGACTTCCAACAGATGCATGCAAAGATACTCCACATCACTAACCACCAGGGAAATTCCAATCAAAACTTCAGTGAGATACCACCTCACACTTATAAGAACACCTAGTATCGAAAAGATAAGAGATAACAAATGCTGGTAAGGCTGTGGAGAAAAGGGAACCCTTGTACACTGTGGGCAGGAACATGACATGGTACACTCACTTTGGAAAACAGTGTGAAGGCTCCTCAAAAATTAAAAACAGAACTATCATATGATACAGTAGTCTCACTTCTGGGCATTTATCCAAAGAAAATAAAAACATTAATTTCTTTACATATATACACCTCCATGTTCACTGGAGCTTCCCAGGCAGTGCTGGTGGTAAAGAACCACCTGCCAGTGCAGGAGACACGGGAGGCATGGGTTCAGTCCCTGAGTTGAGAAGATATCCTGGAGAAGGGCACAGAAACCCACGCCAGCATTCTTTGTCTGGAGAATCTCATGGACAGAAGAGACTGGCGGGCTACAGTGCACAGCATCACAAAAGAGTCCGACATGAGTGAAACAACTTGGCAAGAAAATCACATTTTATCACAACAGTATCTACAATAGCCTAGTCATGGAAACAACCTAAATGTCCAACAATGGATGAGTGGGTAAAGAAGATGTATATGCTCTAATTATTATATAAATTCATATAATTTATAAAGTCATATAAAATACTATATAATATTCAGCCATAAAAGAGAATGAAATCTTGTCATCTGTGACAACATGGATGGACCTACAGGGCATCATACTAAGTGAAGTTATGTGGAATCTAAAAACAAGACAAACAAAAATAACTTCATAGATACAGAGAACAGACAAGTGGTTGTCAGAGGCTGGCTGGCTGGACACAGGTGCACTGGGTGAGAGCAGTCACAGGGTACAAACCTCCAGTCATAAAATAAGTCACAGGGATGTGATGTACAGCACAGAGTCTATACTTAATAACACTGTACTGCATACTTGACTGCTGCTAAAACAAAACAGACCTTAAAGGTTCTCATCAAAAGGAAAAAAAGATTCTGTAACTATGTATAGCAATAGATACTAACTAGGCTAATTGTGGTGAATATTTTACAATACATAAACGGAATCATCACGTTGTACACCTAAAATCTGTATATCTTAATTTTAAAAAAATATAAAACAATCTTAAAACGTGTATTCAATTAAAAAATTGAATGTGTTTGAAAATTTATGTCACTTACCTTAAACTGTAATCATCTTCCTCTTCATATGATTTAATTGGTCTTAAAACAGACTTAGATTGAGCTTCTTGCTGATCTCTCTATATAAAACAAAGGTAGGTCATATAGAAAAAAAATACACAAAAAACAAGGATATATTCAAGTGCCTTTCTGATCATTAATCATTTCAGAGTTGTCCACAATTTTATAAAATCAAAGCACAGATTCTAAAAGCTATGGCATCAATATAAGGTCCATAACAGTGTGGTTTCACCTTTCATTCATTCTTGGTTAGGAGAGGTCTTTATATAATCTTAGCTGACTTCTGCTTCCCAACTACAATAGAGCTTCCATCTTGTGTAACATGTAAAGGAAATAAGGTTCATAAGAAATAAAAACATAAATCCATTAAATGGATAGAAAAACTTGTCTCAAATCAGACAAACTTCAACATTAAGATGATCCCACAGAAAAAAAAATGCTAAAAATGAAGCTCTAAGAGCAAAAGCCTTTGAAGATGATGTATCAGTATGAAAATGAGAAAACAAAAATTCAATGTGGCAAGAAGATCCATTAGAGGGCCTCTTTAATCAGAATACATAATAAATGTCTCATTCCACTATAATATTGCATTTCTTTGTCCAAATTATTTCTCCTCTCACATGCACAAGAAAATTAAAAAATCGAATGGTGGACCTACAGGGCATCATACTAAGTGAAGTTATGTGGAATCTAAAAACAAGACAAACAAAAATAACTTCATAGATACAGAGAACAGACAAGTGGTTGTCAGAGGCTGGCTGGCTGGACACAGGTGCACTGGGTGAGAGCAGTCACAGGGTACAAACCTCCAGTCATAAAATAAGTCACAGGGATGTGATGTACAGCACAGAGTCTATACTTAATAACACTGTACTGCATACTTGACTGCTGCTAAAACAAAACAGACCTTAAAGGTTCTCATCAAAAGGAAAAAAAGATTCTGTAACTATGTATAGCAATAGATACTAACTAGGCTAATTGTGGTGAATATTTTACAATACATAAACGGAATCATCACGTTGTACACCTAAAATCTGTATATCTTAATTTTAAAAAAATATAAAACAATCTTAAAACGTGTATTCAATTAAAAAATTGAATGTGTTTGAAAATTTATGTCACTTACCTTAAACTGTAATCATCTTCCTCTTCATATGATTTAATTGGTCTTAAAACAGACTTAGATTGAGCTTCTTGCTGATCTCTCTATATAAAACAAAGGTAGGTCATATAGAAAAAAAATACACAAAAAACAAGGATATATTCAAGTGCCTTTCTGATCATTAATCATTTCAGAGTTGTCCACAATTTTTATAAAATCAAAGCACAGATTCTAAAAGCTATGGCATCAATATAAGGTCCATAACAGTGTGGTTTCACCTTTCATTCATTCTTGGTTAGGAGAGGTCTTTATATAATCTTAGCTGACTTCTGCTTCCCAACTACAATAGAGCTTCCATCTTGTGTAACATGTAAAGGAAATAAGGTTCATAAGAAATAAAAACATAAATCCATTAAATGGATAGAAAAACTTGTCTCAAATCAGACAAACTTCAACATTAAGATGATCCCACAGAAAAAAAAATGCTAAAAATGAAGCTCTAAGAGCAAAAGCCTTTGAAGATGATGTATCAGTATGAAAATGAGAAAACAAAAATTCAATGTGGCAAGAAGATCCATTAGAGGGCCTCTTTAATCAGAATACATAATAAATGTCTCATTCCACTATAATATTGCATTTCTTTGTCCAAATTATTTTCCTCCTCTTCAGACACTGACACAAAGAAAAACTGTAAAAAAATATTTATTTTTTTAAAAAATACTTATTTTTTAATAAAATACTTAATTACAAATGTACTAATAAATCTATAATCATTATCTAAAATCATTACCTGAAATGTAGACCTATGTTTCTCATTTATATACTAACAAATAATGACTGATCTGTCTAAGGCCTTAAAACAATGCCTATTCTTCAATGACCCCATCGACTCTGAAGCGGGGTGGGGGTGGGGTTTAAATAATAGAAAATTATAACTGAATTAGAATAAAAAATGAAACAAGTTTGAAAGCAGCCACTTTATTCCTCTAAAGAATACTACTATATCCTATCAATTAATAATTCTTACATTTAGGGAGGGACACAAAGTAGAAATAATCAATTTGGTAGTCAGAATAAGGCAAATATGGTTATATTGTCTAGTAATATAACCTCATTACATTTTTTCTGATTATAAATCTGATTACAATCTAGCCATAAGAATTTGAACTACATCTGACTTCAGGGTTTAAGAAACAGACTACCATCTGAGCATTGGTGATTGTCCCTTATTCAACTTCTGTCCAAAGACCATTTTATTTCTATCCTTACTGAATTACCAGTACTGATTCTATATAGCTTCTCACAAACATCAATCTTAAAATAGTGGGAAATATTAAATATTAATATTCCTATTAATAATAGATGATTGTGGTTTCACCTTTCATTCATTTTTGGGTTTAAACTTTATATAATCTTAGCTGACTTCTGCTTCCCAACTACAATAGAGCTTCCATCTTGTGTAACATGTAAAGGAAATAAGGTTCATAAGAAATAAAAACATAAATCCATTAAATGGATAGAAAAACTTGTCTCAAATCAGACAAACTTCAACATTAAGATGATCCCACAGAAAAAAAAATGCTAAAAATGAAGCTCTAAGAGCAAAAGCCTTTGAAGATGATGTATCAGTATGAAAATGAGAAAACAAAAATTCAATGTGGCAAGAAGATCCATTAGAGGGCCTCTTTAATCAGAATACATAATAAATGTCTCATTCCACTATAATATTGCATTTCTTTGTCCAAATTATTTTCCTCCTCTTCAGACACTGACACAAAGAAAAACTGTAAAAAAATATTTATTTTTTTAAAAAATACTTATTTTTTAATAAAATACTTAATTACAAATGTACTAATAAATCTATAATCATTATCTAAAATCATTACCTGAAATGTAGACCTATGTTTCTCATTTATATACTAACAAATAATGACTGATCTGTCTAAGGCCTTAAAACAATGCCTATTCTTCAATGACCCCATCGACTCTGAAGCGGGGTGGGGGTGGGGTTTAAATAATAGAAAATTATAACTGAATTAGAATAAAAAATGAAACAAGTTTGAAAGCAGCCACTTTATTCCTCTAAAGAATACTACTATATCCTATCAATTAATAATTCTTACATTTAGGGAGGGACACAAAGTAGAAATAATCAATTTGGTAGTCAGAATAAGGCAAATATGGTTATATTGTCTAGTAATATAACCTCATTACATTTTTTCTGATTATAAATCTGATTACAATCTAGCCATAAGAATTTGAACTACATCTGACTTCAGGGTTTAAGAAACAGACTACCATCTGAGCATTGGTGATTGTCCCTTATTCAACTTCTGTCCAAAGACCATTTTATTTCTATCCTTACTGAATTACCAGTACTGATTCTATATAGCTTCTCACAAACATCAATCTTAAAATAGTGGGAAATATTAAATATTAATATTCCTATTAATAATAGATGATTGGAACACCAAAATAGACAATACCGTTTCTTTTGGCGGGGGGCTGGGTTGGGGAGAGAGGGGAGGGGCGGGCCACTTCTATTGGTCTTTCATTTATCTATTTTCATCCAGCTTTGTTCTTTGGCCCATGTGGGCCTCTCATCGCGGTGGCCTCTGCTGTCGCAGAGCACCAGCTCTGGGCGCATGCGCTCCAGAGCTCGGGCTCGGTAATTGGACACATCGGTCTAGCCGCTCCGCGGCACGTGGGATCTTCCCAGGCCAGGGATCCAACCAGTGCCCCTTGCACTGCAAGGTGGTGTCCTTACCCACTGGACCACCAGGGAAGCCCTAGACAATACCTTTTCAATAGCTTTCATAAAATGTGTGCTTATCAACATGTACCTATACATATGCTGATGTTCAATTTACAATAATTCACAAAGTTGAAAATTTATGTTTTGTGCATTTTTTTTTTAATTAATTTATTTATTTTTTTACATGTATGTTCCCAGATCATTCATATGCATGTTTTTGTATGTATGCTATATACATCAAATCAAAAGGTTAAATCTAGGGCTTCCCTGGTGATCCAATGGGTAAAGAGTTCGCCTTGAGTGCAAAGGGCACCAGTTCAATCCCTGGCCCGGGAAGATCCCACGTGCTGCAGAGTGGCTGGACTGGTGTGTCCAATTATGAGCCAGTGCTATGGAGTGCATGCGCCCAGAGCCAGTGTTCTGCAGTGAGAAAGGTCACTGCAATAGGAGGTCCACACAGGCCAAAGAATAAAGATGGATGAAAATAAATAAATACAAAAACAATAAAAGAGGCCAAAATTTGAAAACAAAAAAAAATTTTTTTTAAAAAAAGTTAAATCTAGCACTTACATGGAATTACTAATAATTGTATATTTACTTACTATTACTTCCTCAGCTTGTCGAACCAGTTCAGCTGTTTTTGCCTCTAATTCTGCATTTAAACGCCTAAAAGCAGAAAATAATTTAATAATTGTGATACGCTGAAGACTGTAATACAATTAATTAAATTTAAACTACACTTTAGCCAGACAACAAATGGCAAAACAAACACATGACATTTTTAACTTGAAAATTAACATAACTATTAGAAAGCTTATCTCCAAATCCCGATGATTCCTCCTCTGTGGTGAAAATTCTAATAGTGTAACTACTAGCCTCTCCCTAGTAAATATTAATAAAAATATTTAGTTACAAATGCAACAAGCACTGCCCTTACTTCAAGGAGAATGATTTATTTGTAAAGAATAAGTTACGAAGGGAATGTTGTGTGTTAAGCTGGCCACAGTACGAGGCCAGCATGCAAGGTCTGCGGCAGCGGCAAAAGCGAGGCTCGGCCTCAGGCACAGACCCAGGCCGAGCAAATACAATCGCTGTGGAAGGCAGTTTGGAGATTCCTTAAAAAACTAAACATAGAAGCACCATACGACCCAGCAATCCCACTATTAGGCTTATACCCTGATGAAATTAAAACTGAAAGAAGCACCTGTACCCCAATGTTCATTGCAGCACTCTATACAATAGCCAGAACATGGAAGCATCCTAGATGTCCATTGATGAATGAATGGATAGAAAAGCTCTGGTACATATATACAATGGAATACTACTCAGCTGTAAAAAGAAATGCAGAAGAATCAGTCCTAATGAGGTGGATGGAGCTAGTACCTAATATAAAAAGTGAAGTCAAAAAGAGAAAGACAAGTACAGTATACTAACACATACATAAGGAATCTAGTAAGATGGTAATGATAGCACATGCAGTGACGCGTTGGAAAAACAGACACAGAGAACAGACTTACGGACATTGTGAACAGGGGGTGGGAGGAATAGAGGGAGTAACATGGAAATCTATACTATCATATGTGAAAAAAGATAGCTATTGTCATTGCGCTGTAGGAATAGGGGACCCTGCAGGGGGTGCTGTGAGATGGCCTGGAAGGATGGGACAGGGAGGACTGGGAGGAGGGTGGAGGAGGGATGGGAGTCAGGGATATACATATGACTAATCTGGGATTATACATATCTATAAACAACAGAACACTGTAAAAGTAAAAAGCAAAATACAATTTAAAAAAAAAAAAGAATAAGTTGGGTCAGTTCAACTCAGTTCCACTCTGCAGGTTCTTGGTATCCTGCGGTGGCTCACTCAGTTACATACATCAGTATTAGCTTCATCAGAAATACAGGTGATTGCTTTGACCTACACCTGCCACTCCTCAGTTTCCAATCTATCTGGAAACTAGTGAAGAATAGGAATATTATTTGGCCCCATTAAAACTGTAAGAATAACAATGCCATTGAAGGAAACTGCTCTGAAAGGAAAAATTGCTCATAATCCTACTACCATAATCCACCCAATCATTTTTGGTATCCCCTTCTAATTTTCGTCTGTAAGCACACACACAATTTTGTATTGCTCTGCCATAATAATAATAGATGGAATATATTTACCTCTATTTAATTTTTATAATTAATGCTTTAAATGGTGTAAAATATTCTGAACAGTTTAAGATAATGTACTAAACTATTCCTCATGTTAGTTCATTTCCTTTTCAGTTTTAAAGGTTAACATTATAATAAACATCTTCAAAAGCATGTAACTTCTCAATTCTATTCATAGGTCTCATTTCTAGACCATCTAGGCTCTTCTGAAGTTTTATGAAGAAAATATGCAAAGCAACTTTTAAAAGGAGATCTCATGTGCTCTTTTTTTAAATTTTGGCCTCTTTTCCTGGTTTTTATTTATTTTCATCCACGCCTATTCCCCGCCTATTCCCCGCCCTGTGTGGGCCTCCCACACAGGGCCTCACACAGCAGCCCCAGTGGCCGCAGAGAACTAGCTCCAGGAGCTATGCGCTCCAGAGTGCTGGCTCACAATTGGAAACATCGGTCCAGCCGCTCCACAGCACATGGGATCCTCCCGGGCCAGGGACCGAACCGGTGCCCCGTGCATTGCAAGGAGGACTTTTTACCCACTGGACCACCAGGGAAGTCCCTCGTGTGTTTTTTAGATACGTTATTCAGAGGTAAAACAAACCATACTTTGTGACACGTGCACTCCCAGGAAGAAAAAAAGTAGTATCATATCTCTTCTTAGAATAGTCTGGGGGCTTCACTGGTGGTCCAGTGGATAAAAAGTCCACCTTGCAGTGCAAGGGGCACCGGTTTGATCCCTGGCCCGAGAGGATCCCACATGCCACGGCGCGGCTGAATGGGTGTGTCCAATTGCCAGCCAGCACTCTGGAGCGTATGTGCCCAAAGCTGGTGCTCTGCAACGAGAGAGGCCACTGCAATGGGAGGCCCACCCAGGCAGAAGAATAAAAGATGGATGAAAATTTAAAAAAAAAAAAAATCAATAAAAGAGGCCAAAAATTAAATAAAAAAAAGAAACAATTTGATGTTTCAAGAAATGTTTTTATACCATAGGATGAGTTAATCAAAACAGAAACATCTAACAAAGTCTTAAAGTTGTATTCAAGATGCCTTTACGTTATTTTTCACACTTCCCTAACAAGAACCATTAGTGGTTTCTGGTCAACATAGCAGACGAGATAATCCAAAAAGCTATTCTGCTCCAAAACCCATAGAAATCCTGGATAAACTGTAATGAAGGAAGTACTGCTAAACTTAAACTCTGGCAAGGAAAATACCCTGGCACTAAAAATACAGCAGCAACTCAAAGTGAGAGCAGTAAATAGGAACAGAAGCCAAAGCAGCTTAACAGCTAGAAACTGATGCACATGAGAGAGTCACGAAGGGCTACACCTGTGAACCACAGACTACAAAAACACCACCCATAACCTTGGGTGAACGGAAATGAAACTAGAGCCATGTGTGGAAAAGATTCTTCTGTGAGTAATTAGAGCACACAGGAGTGTAGCCCAAGTTCATCTTACCCAGATGGTATAGGGACACTATGCCAAAGCTTCAATATAGAAAGTTGGCTTAGAACCAGTGAAAACTGATAAGCTAATAAAGTTAAATGTAAAACCACCCTTAGGAATATTTATTCCTCCAAAACACACGCACATCTCTCAGAAAGTAAATGCTACTAAAGATGATTTCACAAAGGTAATAAATTACATTAAGAAATAAGTCCCCAGGAACAACAATCAACAGATACAATGGAATCCACACCATAAGAACTGGGGATAATAAAACAACCAAAGAAAGAACTTTAAATGGCACTTTTCATTAGGGAAAAAGAATAGAAACCATTAGTCAAGAACCAAGTCTTATAAACATATTTTCAAAAAACACTGAATTTGGAAAACAACCAAATAGAAATTACATAATGAAGATACAGTCAGTGTAAATCAAGTTCAAATGCAATGGGTAAGTTTAACAATAGAATGAAGAGGGAATGAATTAAAAAACACACAAGAAAATCACCAACAGAAAAACAAAAAGATAAAAATGCAAGACAGGTTGATTTCAAGACGGACTGTATGACAAAGGCAGATTATAGCAACCTAATAACCATCACAGAATGAGATCTCAGAGAAGGAGGAAAGGTCAAAATTTAAAGAGATATGCTGAGTATAAACTAAGGAAGTGTGATACATCTGGCTCTGTTCTTTCTCTGGATTGTCTTAGCTATTAGAAGTCTTTTATGTATCCATACAAATTTTAAGATTGTTTGTTATAGTTCTGAAAAAAAAAAGTCTGATAGTATTTTGATGTGGATTGCAATAGATCCATAAACTGGCTTCAGTACTATGGTCTTTTTAATAATATTAATTCTACTAATCCATGAACGCAATATATCTTTCACCCTCTTTGTGTTGTTGTGAATTTCTTTCATCAGTGTCTTATAGTTTTTTGAGTTAAGATCTTTTACCTTAGATTTATTCATATATATTTTATTATTTTGATGCTATTATAAATGGGATTCCTTCCTTAATTACTATTTCTGATAAATGGCTTTTAGTGAATGGTGGTGGTTGGTGGTTTAGTCACTAAGTCGTGTCCGACTCTTGTGACCCCATGGATTACAGTCACCAGGTTCCTCTATCCATGGGATTTCCCAGGCAAGAATGCTGGAGTATCCAACTTCTCCAGGGGATCTTCTAGACCCAGGGATCAAAGACAGGTCTCCTGGATTGCAGGCAGTCTCATGCATTGCAGAAGGATCCTTTACCAACGGAGCCACCAGGGAAATGAGTATTAATTTAGTATTCTGTAACTCTACTGAATTCACTGATGAGGTGGACTAGCTATTTGGTGGCATCATTAGGATTTCTATCTGTAGTATCCTGCCAGCAAACAATGACAGTTTTACTTCTTCCTTTCCAATTTAGATTCCTTTTCTTTCTTTGCTTCTCTGACTGCCATGGCTAGGACTTTCAACACTATGTGAATAAAGGTAAGAATAAGCCTCCATGTCTGCTTCTGATCTTAGAGAAAATGCTGTTAGCTTTTCACCACCGAGTATTATGCTACCTATGAGCTTATATATGGACTTCATTTTGTTGAAATATATTCCCTGTAAACCAACTTCGTGGAGAGTTTTTATTAAAAATGGATGCTGAGTTTTATCAAATGCTTTCTCTACATCTATTGAGATGAAATGATTTTTATTCTTTTTTGTTAATGTAACATATTGATAGATTTGCATTGTATACCCCAGGATAACTCTTAAAAGGATCATTACACTATGATCAAATAATATACTGTTAGATTCAGTTTGCCATTATTTTATTGAGGACTTTTTCAGTGATGTTCATTACTGATATCTACCTGTAATTTTCTTTTTTGTAACATCTCTGTACAGTTTTGGTATCAAGCTGATGCTGGCCTCATACAATGAGTTCAGAAGTGTTCCTTCCTCTGTAATGTTTTGGAATAGTTTGAGAAAGACAGGCATTAACTCTCTTCTAAATGTTTGGTAGAATTGTTATTATTCTTCTTGGATTGATTCATAGACCACTATACTACAAAGCTATAGTAGCTAAAACAGCATGGTACTAGAACAAAAGCAGACACGTAGATCAAGGGAACAGAACAGTGAGACCAGAAACAATCCTATACTTACATGGGTAATTAATCTGACAAAGGAGGCAAAAATATACAATGAAAAAAAGACAGTGTGGAGACCGAACAGTGGGAGGGAGGCATGGAGGGAGTAACATGGAAACCTATGCTGTCATGTGTGGAAAAGATAACTATTGTCATTGTGCTAGGGGAATAGGAGTACCTACAACCACTTGGAGCGATGGTCTGGAGGGATGGGAGGGGGGGAACTGGGTGGGGGGAGGGTCCAGGGATATGTATATGAATGATCTGGGAACATACATGGTGGTGAACAACAAAACTCTGTAAAATCTTTAAAATAAAGGAAAAAAAAAAAGACAGTCTTTCAATAAGCAGCTGCGACTGGCTGCAAAAGAATAAAATTAGAATTTTTTTCACACTATATACAAAAAATAAACTAAAAATGGATTAAAAACCTAAATGTAAGACCATAAAACTTGAGACAAAAACATAGGCAAAGTACTCTTTCACATAAATCACAGCAATATTTTTTTTGGATCTGTCTCCTAAGAAAACAAAAAAACAAAATACATACATACATACACAAGACCTAATTAAACTTGAGAGGAAAAAAAAGAAAGGAAACCACCGATAAAATGAAAAGACAATCTACTGAACAGAAGAAAATATCTGCAAATGATGCAACTAACAAGGGGTTAATATCCAAAATATACAAATAGCTCATATTACTCAATACTAAAAAATAATAATAATAATCTAGTTAAAAAATGGGTACAAGACCTGAAAAGACATTTTCCCCGAAGAACACAGATGGCCAACAGGCACATAAAGTGTGCAATACCATTAATCAGCAAAGAAATGTAAAGTAGAACTATAATAAGATATGATTTCACACCTGTCAGAAAGGCTATCATCAAAAAGACCACAAATAACAAATGTTGGCAAAAATGTGGAGAAAAGGGAACCCTCCTACACTGTCGGTGGGAATATAAATTGGTACACCCACTGTGGAAAACAATACAGTAGTTTCTAAAAAAACTTTAAAGATATAACTATCACATGACCCAGTAATTCCACTCCTGGAAAACTTCATTTTCCATAAAGAAAATGAAAACACCACTTTGAAAAAATATATGTACCCCAATGTCTGTAGCAGCATTGTTTATTACAGCTAAGACATGGAAGCAACTTACATGTCATCAACAGATGAATGGATAAAGAAGATGTGGCACAAAAACACACACATAAAGAACACTGTTCAGTTAGGAAAAAAGGAAATCTTGCCATTTGCAACAATATGAATGCACCTGGAGGATATTTTGCTTAGTGAAACAAGTCAGACAGAGAAAGACAAATACTATGTGTTATCACTTATGTGTGAACCTAAAAAATAAAGCAAATGAATGAATATAACAAAACAGAATAAAGAACAAACTAGTGGTCACCAATGGAAAGAGGGAAAGAGAGAGAAGTATGACGGGAGTAAAGGGTTAACAGAAACAAACCACTATGTAAAAAATAAGACACAAGGATATATTGTACAGCACAGGAAGTACAGCTGTTATTTTATAATAACTTTAAGTGGAATAAATCTGTGAAAGTTTTGAATCACTATCCTATACAACTGAGACTAGTATAATACTGTAAATCAAGTATAGCTCAATAAAACAAAACCAAAAAAACGACAAATATTTGAAACCTGAAGAATATAGCAAGAGACATAAAACAAAATAATACTTTTTAAAAACGACAGATAGGGCTTCCCTGGTGGCCCAGTGGGTAAAGAGTCTGCCTTGCAGTGTGAGGGGCACCGATTCAATCCCTGGCCCGGGAAGATCCCACATGCTGCGGAGCGGCTGGACCTGTGTGCCCAATTACGAGCCAGCACTCTGGAGCTCACGCGCCCAGAGCCAGTGCTCTGCAACAAGAGAGGCCACTCTGATGGGAGGCCAAAGAATAAAGATGGATGAAAATAAATAAATTTAAAAAGTCAACAAAAAGAGCTCAAAACTTAAAAAAAAAAAAGATAGATAATGCTGACAATTTTCCAGAAATGAATAAATCTAGGGATCATGGACAGAATTAAGAAAACTCACACCTGTTCACAGCATAATGAAACTGCAAAACTTCAAAGACAAGGAAAATGTTCTTTAAATTACAAACCAAATATTCAAAAACAGAAAAAAATAGTCTACCAGCATGATTATATTAAAAGCTGGCAGCAGATGGCTTATCAGTATCTCCAGATTCCAGTGGTACCTTTGGACAACCAAATGGTACCTTTAATGAACTGTCAGGAGGAGGGCAGGGTGGGGACTTGTCATTTCAAGGTCCATCTTTGAAGAGTAAGTCCAAAGTAAAATTTTCAGGTAAGACTGGAGAATGTAAGACTTGGATTTTCACAGAGAAACGAAAGCTCTATGCTTTAGAAAAGAGGAAACTGGACTTAGAGGAAAAAAAGGAATCAAGATGCAAAGAAATGACAAAACATGATGATAAATCTAAATTAGTACAGAATATGAAAATAATGGGTAGTGGCATTCAAAGCAAAGGGGAAACAGGTACTGTCCAAATTGAGAACAAGGAGAAACTAAGTTAAACCATTCTAAGGTCTTTTCAATAACAATAAAGAACTCACAGAGTGGGAGAAAATAATAGCAAATGAAACAACTAAGACTTTATCTCCAAGATCTACAAGCAACTCAGACAACTCAGCACCGGAAAAGTGAACAACCCAATCAAAAAATGGGAAAGGGACCTAAACATACACCTCTCCAAAGAGGACATACAGATGGCCAAAAAACACATGAAATGATGCTCAACCTCACTTATTATTAGAGAAATGCAAATCAAAACTACAATGAGATATCACCTCACACCAGTCAGAATGGCCATCATCAAAAAAATCTACAGACAATAAATGCTGGAGAGGGTGCGGAGAAAAGGGACCACTCTTGCGTTGCTGGTGGGAGTGTAAATTGATACAGCCGCTATGGAAGACAGTATGGAGATTTCTTAAAAAACTAAACATAGAAGCACCATACGACCCAGCAAATCCACTATTAGGCTTATACTGTGATGAAATCAAAACTGAAGGAAGCACCTGTACCTCAATGCTGACAATTTTCCAGAAATGAATAAATCTAGGGATCATGGACAGAATTAAGAAAACTCACACCTGTTCACAGCATAATGAAACTGCAAAACTTCAAAGACAAGGAAAATGTTCTTTAAATTACAAACCAAATATTCAAAAACAGAAAAAAATAGTCTACCAGCATGATTATATTAAAAGCTGGCAGCAGATGGCTTATCAGTATCTCCAGATTCCAGTGGTACCTTTGGACAACCAAATGGTACCTTTAATGAACTGTCAGGAGGAGGGCAGGGTGGGGACTTGTCATTTCAAGGTCCATCTTTGAAGAGTAAGTCCAAAGTAAAATTTTCAGGTAAGACTGGAGAATGTAAGACTTGGATTTTCACAGAGAAACGAAAGCTCTATGCTTTAGAAAAGAGGAAACTGGACTTAGAGGAAAAAAAGGAATCAAGATGCAAAGAAATGACAAAACATGATGATAAATCTAAATTAGTACAGAATATGAAAATAATGGGTAGTGGCATTCAAAGCAAAGGGGAAACAGGTACTGTCCAAATTGAGAACAAGGAGAAACTAAGTTAAACCATTCTAAGGTCTTTTCAATAACAATAAAGAACTCACAGAGTGGGAGAAAATAATAGCAAATGAAACAACTAAGACTTTATCTCCAAGATCTACAAGCAACTCAGACAACTCAGCACCGGAAAAGTGAACAACCCAATCAAAAAATGGGAAAGGGACCTAAACATACACCTCTCCAAAGAGGACATACAGATGGCCAAAAAACACATGAAATGATGCTCAACCTCACTTATTATTAGAGAAATGCAAATCAAAACTACAATGAGATATCACCTCACACCAGTCAGAATGGCCATCATCAAAAAAATCTACAGACAATAAATGCTGGAGAGGGTGCGGAGAAAAGGGACCACTCTTGCGTTGCTGGTGGGAGTGTAAATTGATACAGCCGCTATGGAAGACAGTATGGAGATTTCTTAAAAAACTAAACATAGAAGCACCATACGACCCAGCAAATCCACTATTAGGCTTATACTGTGATGAAATCAAAACTGAAGGAAGCACCTGTACCTCAATGTTCATTGCAGCAGCACTCTATACAATAGCTAGAACATGGAAGCAACCTAGATGTCCAATGACGAGTGAATGGATAAAAAAGCTCTGATACATATATACAATGGAATACTACTCAGCTGTAAAAAGAAATGCAGAAGAATCAGTCCTAATGAGGTGCATGGATCTAGAAGGTATTATAAAAAATGAAGTAAGTCAAAAGAGAAAGACAAGTACAGTATACTAACACATATATATGGAATCTAGTAAGATGGTAATGATAACATACGCAGTGAAGCATTGGAAAAACAGACACAGAAACAGACTTATGGACATTGCAGGGAATGAACAGAGGGTGGGAGGAATAGAGGGAGTAACACGGAAACCTATACCATCATATGTGAAAAAGATAGCTATTGTCATTGAGTTGTGAGAATAGGGGATCCTGCAGGGGCGCTGTGAGATGGCCTGGAGGGATGAGACAGGGGAGACTGGCACGGGGGTGGAGGAGGCATGGGATCCAGGGATACACATATGACTAATCTAGGATTATACATACCTATTAACAACAAAACACTGTGAAAGTAAAAATAAAAATTAAAAAAATAATAATAAAGGGAAAATAAAGATAAAATGAAAACTCATTCAATCAATAAATAACAAAAAAGAACCAAACGTATAAATAGAAGAAAATAAGATGACTGAAACAACTTCAAATCAACAAACAAAATACTATAAATAAATTCACTAATTAGAAGGCAGACATTACCAGAGAATATAAAAGAACTTTTCTTAATAAAGCTAAATGAGGCTTCCCTGGTGGTCCAGTGGGTAAGGACATCGCCTTGCAGTGCAAAGGGCACCGGTTAGATCCCTGGCCTGGGAAGATCCCGTGTGCCGCCAAGCGGCTGGACCGATGTGTCCAATTACCGAGTCGGAGCTCTGGAGCACCTGCGCCCAGAGCCGGTGCTCTGTGACAACAGACTACCGCGATGGGAGGCCCACACGGGCCAAAAGAACAAAGATGGATGAAAACAGACAAATGAAAGACCAAGAGAAGTGGCCCACCCACCCCGTACCCTCCCCACCCCTGTACCCTCTCCACCTCCTCTGCCCCCCGCCCAAAAAATAAAGCTAAATGACATACAAAGTTTGAAAATAAAAGAATGAAAAAAGATATGAGACACTACATATAATGAAAGTAGTTATTCATCCAGAGGATTTAAATAAAACAACATAACCCCCAAACAGAAATAGACAACAATTATATGGAAGAATTCTTAAGTTATAATTACAGCTGCTTTTAGTACACTTCTAGAGAAGAGACAGTGAAGATACTGATATTATGGATAGCAAAAGTAACTAGCTTGATCTAAGTTATTAGTCAACATATAGTAAATACACTTTCTCTCAAAGAACACACTGAGTATTTAAAAAATTCAACACTGTACCTGGTCACAATATTTCTGAAAATCAATAATACATACATTCTCTGACCATAATACAAGTAAAGATAAATTTTAAAACAACAAAATAAAACAAGCAAACAGATGCTTTGGAACTAGAAAAACATACTCTTAAAATAAACACTATGAAAATAATAAAGTATTTAAAATGAAATAACCACAGAAGAATTTAAGTACCAGAACAGATCTTGAAATACAGATAAGCTGTGGTTGAAGAGAAATATGCAAAAATTAAATGTATGCATTAAAAAACAGAAAACTAAACTAAAAAGAAAAAAGAAATCCACAATTAGAAGAAACAAATTATAAAGACTAATGAAAAAAGTTTAAATTACATAGATTAGCAATAAAACCAAAATTTAATACTCTGAAAAGACCAATAAAACATGTACACCTCCCAGTAAGGAGAAAAGGTCCCAAAAGAAGGTAAGTATAAGGTTACAGATACAGTCAAGACTTAAAACATAAGAACATAACTAGACTAAATGTATGGTAACACATTTTTAAAACATACACGAAGTGGACAGTTTTGTAGAAAACTGGTAAATAACCAAAATTTATTCTAGAAATAATAATTATTAAAGAGACATTCATATGCACACACACACACACACACACACACCCAAAGCCTCACACTAGACTCAGCATCACAAGTTTAATTACAGGGCAGATGATCTCTGATTATAAGAATCTTCCAAGAACAGAATAAAATGAAAAAGGAAAACTATTCAGTTTATGAGGCTAGGATAATAATAATAATATCAAAATCAGAAAGGCGAAGAACTAGAAAAAGGTATAAGACCAATTTCACTTTGTTTATGGGTGAAATAAAAAATCTACATAAGCTTAAAGCAATCTATTCCAGGGGTCTTTAAAAGAAAACAGTAAACCTGAGTTCTGTATGTTAAAACTGAACAAACTGGCAGGAGGAAGGGATAGTTAAATAAAGGGGTGAAAAAATTTTCATCATCTACATAATTTTGGGGGGGAAAGCTTTGTTTAAATTTTACATTCATTCAAAATACAAATTAAGGGTATATTATTGCATGTCAACATTCTTTACTAAAAAAATAAAGAATTAATGGAAACTGTGTCATTAAGTCTGATATATAAAAAAATTACCCAAAATTCTATAGCATGGTGGGAAGCAAACTCGTACTGAAGGATGGAGGTTCCTTAAAAATTAGGAATAAATCTAGTTATGGAAAACAGAATGGTGATTCCTTAAACTAGGAATAAACCATATGACCCAGCAATCTCACCTAAACCACAATTCTAAAAGACACATGCACCCCAATGTTCACTGCAGCACTATTTACAGTAGTCAGGGCATGGAAGCAACTTCGATGCCCCTCAACAGATGGATACAGAGGCAGTGGCACACATATGCAAGGCAGTATTACTCAGTCAAAAGGCAACGAATCTGAGTCAGCTGTGGTGAGGCACATGAACCTACAGCCTCTTATACAGAGTAAAGTAAGTCAAAGAGAAAAACAAGTATCATATTAATGCATATATAGAGAATCTAATGAACCTGTGCCACAGCTTGTCAGCCAGGTGCATAGAGAATAGCGAGTGGGATGAAACTTTAAGAAATATACACACACATAGAGAGAGAGAAAGGATGGGAACAGGGGGATGGGGGGCTCAAGACCTCTCGGGTCAAGGCCCCGAGCACATTCACCAGTCTGCTTTTATTCAGTGCTGAAGCCTCCCGGTGTTTAGACAATGATATTAGCACGGGCTGGTTTCAGTCACAGCCTTGTTCAGTGATTATTCTCGTGGCTCTGAGGATGGAAAGGGCGTGTTGCAGCTGGGAGCAACTAAATCAGCAAGAAGCTAAGAGTCTATTCTGTGTGAGCATGCAGCATTCTAACGTGTGCTGACCCGGCGCTCCTAGGTCCACAGAAGATCTCTCAGCTGTTGCTGATCAGCATATCCCCAGCTAATAAGCCCATGTGAATCAAATCACTTGTTTATCTTAGACCTTTCTAGTATATTTCTCATTACCAATTTACTTTTCTCCTGGCTCAGCCAAAGCCACAAAAACCTTCACTGGTTTGTTTCCCCACGAACCTGGTAGAGAAAGGACTTGTGGATACGGCAGAGGAAAGTGAGGGTGGGACAAATGAAGAAAGCAGCCCTGACATCTACACACTATCATGTGCAAAATAGTGAGGAAGCTGCTAAATAACACAGGGAGCCCAGCCTGGCATTCTGTGAAGTCCTAGAGGGCTGCTGCGGACTCCCCAGGTGGCACAGAAGTAAAATATCCACCTGCCAATGCAGGAGACACAAGAGGCACAAGACAGTTCGACCCTTGGGTCAGGAAGATCCTCTGCAGTAGGAAATGGCAACCCGCTCCAGTATTTTTTATTTGTCTTTTTCCTATATATTTTTTTGAAACTTCAAACTTTTCCTTTTGTATTGGGGTATATAGCTTATTAACAATGTTGTGGTAGTTTCAGGTGAAGAGCAAAGGGACTCAGTCATACACGTACATGTTTCCCCACCCGTCCCTCCAGGCTGGTGCATAACACTGAGTTCCACATACTATACAATAGGTCCTTGTTAGTTATTCAAATTTATTTATACAAAGTGAAGTAAGTCAAAGAGAAAAACAAGTATCATATTAATGCATATATAGAGAATCTAATGAACCTGTGCCACAGCTTGTCAGCCAGGTGCATAGAGAATAGCGAGTGGGATGAAACTTTAAGAAATATACACACACTAGAGAGAGAGAAAGGATGGGAACAGGGGGATGGGGGGCTCAAGACCTCTCGGGTCAAGGCCCCGAGCACATTCACCAGTCTGCTTTTATTCAGTGCTGAAGCCTCCCGGTGTTTAGACAATGATATTAGCACGGGCTGGTTTCAGTCACAGCCTTGTTCAGTGATTATTCTCGTGGCTCTGAGGATGGAAAGGGCGTGTTGCAGCTGGGAGCAACTAAATCAGCAAGAAGCTAAGAGTCTATTCTGTGTGAGCATGCAGCATTCTAACGTGTGCTGACCCGGCGCTCCTAGGTCCACAGAAGATCTCTCAGCTGTTGCTGATCAGCATATCCCCAGCTAATAAGCCCATGTGAATCAAATCACTTGTTTATCTTAGACCTTTCTAGTATATTTCTCATTACCAATTTACTTTTCTCCTGGCTCAGCCAAAGCCACAAAAACCTTCACTGGTTTGTTTCCCCACGAACCTGGTAGAGAAAGGACTTGTGGATACGGCAGAGGAAAGTGAGGGTGGGACAAATGAAGAAAGCAGCCCTGACATCTACACACTATCATGTGCAAAATAGTGAGGAAGCTGCTAAATAACACAGGGAGCCCAGCCTGGCATTCTGTGAAGTCCTAGAGGGCTGCTGCGGACTCCCCAGGTGGCACAGAAGTAAAATATCCACCTGCCAATGCAGGAGACACAAGAGGCACAAGACAGTTCGACCCTTGGGTCAGGAAGATCCTCTGCAGTAGGAAATGGCAACCCGCTCCAGTATTTTTTATTTGTCTTTTTCCTATATATTTTTTTGAAACTTCAAACTTTTCCTTTTGTATTGGGGTATATAGCTTATTAACAATGTTGTGGTAGTTTCAGGTGAAGAGCAAAGGGACTCAGTCATACACGTACATGTATCCATTCTCCTAATCCCTGTCCCATCCAGGCTGGTGCATAACACTGAGTTCCACATACTATACAATAGGTCCTTGTTAGTTATTCATTTTATTTTATTTTGGCCACTTCTACTGATCTTTCATTCACTTATCTTTGTTCTTTGGCCCGTGTGGGCCTCCCATCACAGTGTCCTCTCTCGTTGCAGAGCACTGGCTCCGGGCGCATGTGCTCCAGAGCTCCAGCGCGGTAGTTGGACACATCTGTCCAGCCACTCCACAGAATGTGGGATCTTCCCAGGCCAGGGATTGAACCGGTGCCCTTTGCACTGCAAGGTGCTGTCCTTCCCCACTGGACCACCAGAGAAGCCCAGTTATCCATTTTAAATATAGCAGTGCGTACATCATCTTCCCAGACACCCATAACTATCCCTTCTCCCTGGCAACCATAAGTTCATTGTCTAAGTTGTGCGTCTTTCTGTTTTGTAATTAAGTGCATTTTGTATCATTTCATTTTAGATTCCACATATAAAGGATGTCATACAATATTTTTCCTTCTCTGCCTGACTCATTTCATTCAGTATAACACTCTCTAGGTTCACCCATGTTGCTGCAAATGGCATTACTTCATTCTTTTTAATATTTCATTTTGTGTGTGCATATATATATATTTATGTATATATACCATACCTTCCTTATTCTCTTTATTCATCCTCTGTCAATGGATATTTAGGCTGCTTCCATGTCTTGGCTATCATAACTAGTACTACAATAAATACTGGGGTGCATGGACCCTTTGGGATTTATTTTTCAGATATATGCGCAGGAGTATGGGCTTCCCAGGGGGTATTAGTGGTGAAGAACCCAATGCAGGAGACATAAGAGACACAGGTTTGACCCCTGGGTGGGGAAGATTCCCTGGAGAAGGGCACAGCCACCCACGTCAGTACTCTTGCCTGGATAATCCCATGGACAGGATCCTGGCTGGCTGCAGTCCACAGGGTTATAGAGTTTGACATACCTGAAGCAACTTAGCATGCATACCTGCACAGGAGTGGGAATGCAGGGTCATGTGGTACGACATACCGATGGCTAACAGGCAATTGGGAAGATATTTAACATCACTAGGTATCAGAGAAAGGCAAATCACAACTACAGTGAGAAATCACCTCATACCATCAGAATGGCTATCACCAAAAAAGCCGCAAACAACAAATAATGGAGAGAGTGGGGAGAGAAAGGAATCCTCTCCTACACTGTTGGTGGGGATGTAAATTGGAACAGTCACTATAGAGAACAGTAAGGAGGCTCCTTGACAAACTACTCCAGTATTCTTGCCTGAAAAATTCCTCAGGCAGAGACTGGTGGGCTACAGTCCATGAGATTGTGAAGAGTCAGACGCAACTGAGCACAGCACACGCAGCACAAACCCAACATGGGCTTTGCTGATATTCCAATTTTAAGTACAACATTGTTAATCAGCTATACTCCAGTAAAAAATAAGAAGTTAAAAACTCTAGGGCTTCCCTGGTGGTACAGTGGGGACAGAGTCCGCCTTGCAGTGCAAGGGGCACTGTTTCAATCCCTGGCCCGGGAAGGTTCCACATGCCGCAGAGCAGCTGGACCAATGTGTCCAACAACTGAGCCAGCGCCCAGCGCTGGTGCTCTGCAACGAGAGTCCACTGCAATGGGAGGCCCACACAGGCCAAAGATCATAGGTTCACCCATGTTGCTGCAAATGGCATTACTTCATTCTTTTAATATTTCATTTGTGTGTGCATATATATATATTTATGTATATATACCATACCTTCCTTATTCTCTTTATTCATCCTCTGTCAATGGATATTTAGGCTGCTTCCATGTCTTGGCTATCATAACTAGTACTACAATAAATACTGGGGTGCATGGACCCTTTGGGATTTATTTTTCAGATATATCGAGGAGTATGGGCTTCCCAGGGGGTATTAGTGGTGAAGAACCCAATGCAGGAGACATAAGAGACACAGGTTTGACCCCTGGGTGGGGAAGATTCCCTGGAGAAGGGCACAGCCACCCACGTCAGTACTCTTGCCTGGATAATCCCATGGACAGGATCCTGGCTGGCTGCAGTCCACAGGGTTATAGAGTTTGACATACCTGAAGCAACTTAGCATGCATACCTGCACAGGAGTGGGAATGCAGGGTCATGTGGTACGACATACCGATGGCTAACAGGCAATTGGGAAGATATTTAACATCACTAGGTATCAGAGAAAGGCAAATCACAACTACAGTGAGAAATCACCTCATACCATCAGAATGGCTATCACCAAAAAAGCCGCAAACAACAAATAATGGAGAGAGTGGGGAGAGAAAGGAATCCTCTCCTACACTGTTGGTGGGGATGTAAATTGGAACAGTCACTATAGAGAACAGTAAGGAGGCTCCTTGACAAACTACTCCAGTATTCTTGCCTGAAAAATTCCTCAGGCAGAGACTGGTGGGCTACAGTCCATGAGATTGTGAAGAGTCAGACGCAACTGAGCACAGCACACGCAGCACAAACCCAACATGGGCTTTGCTGATATTCCAATTTTAAGTACAACATTGTTAATCAGCTATACTCCAGTAAAAAATAAGAAGTTAAAAACTCTAGGGCTTCCCTGGTGGTACAGTGGGGACAGAGTCCGCCTTGCAGTGCAAGGGGCACTGTTTCAATCCCTGGCCCGGGAAGGTTCCACATGCCGCAGAGCAGCTGGACCAATGTGTCCAACAACTGAGCCAGCGCCCAGCGCTGGTGCTCTGCAACGAGAGAGGCCACTGCAATGGGAGGCCCACACAGGCCAAAGAATTCAGATGGATGAAAATAAATAAATGAAGGACCAATAAAAGAGGCCAAAATTTAAAAAAAAAAAAAACAAAAAACTCTAGAGCGAATCTCAAATGTAATGAAAATGAAAGTGAAGTCGCTCAGTTGTATCTGACTCTTTGCAATCCATGGACAAGCCATGGAATTCTCCAGACGAGAATTCTGAAGTGGGTAGCCTTTCAGTTCTCCAGGGGACTTCCCAACCCAGGGATCAAACACATTTATCCCGCAATGCAGGCAGATTCTTTACCATCTGAGCCACAAGGGAAGCCCAAGAATACTGGAGTGGGTAGCCTATTCCTTCTCCAGAGGATCTTCTCAACCCAAGAATCAAACCGGAGTCTCCTGCATTGCAGGCAGATTCTTTACCAACTGAGCTACAAGGGAATCCCTCAAATGTAATGATAAACTATTAAATGCAGGCTATGAAAATCATAACTAAGGGCTTCCCTGGTGGTCCAGTGGGTAAGGACACCGCCTTGCAGTGCAAGGGGTGTCCGTTCGATCCCTGGCCTGGGAGGATCCCACGTGCCACGGAGCGGCTGGACTGATGTGTCCAATTACCGAGCTGGAGCTCTGGAGCGCATGCGCCCAAAGCCAGTGCTCTGCAACAACAGAGGCCACTGCGATGGGAGGCCCACAGGGGCCATAGAACAAAGATGGATGAAAATGGCCAAATGAAAGACCAATAGAAGTGGCCCGCCTGCTCCCCTCCCTCCCCACCAAAATAAATAAATAAATAAATCTTAAAAAAAAAAATCATAACTAAGATAACAATGCTTATCATCACCTTTTCTATCCTATACTGCACTTAAGGTTCTAATCATATCAAGAAAAAAAGATGCAGAAGAAATTTTAAAGAGACAAAATTATCACAATCTGCACATAACCACCTAAGAGACCCAAAGGGCTCTGCAAAATGAGAGTTCAGCAGTACTGACAATCTCTATACAGGTGTAGGATCCATATACAAAAATCAGTAATGTTGCTATACATTCAACCAATTAGGAAATGTAGCAGAAAAAAGCCATTTGTTATAGCAACAAAACTTGAAAAAAGATATATGGAAGACTTTATGTAGTGTGAGAAAATATTAATGGACACCAAAAGCACCTCCATGTAAATAGAGATATATTCATTAAAGGGCAGACTCAACAGCATTAAGATGTCAGTTCTCTGCAAATTAATCTATAAGTCCAATTTAATTGACATTTATGGGCAAGAAGTTTGAGGGAAGGCATGTCCTGCCAGTTATCAAGGATAATTAAAACACCATAACCTTACTGTTTAGCTCTCTCATTTTATTATACAGGCACAAGGCTTGGACTATCCATTGATTTGAGTGATCAGCATATTCCTTAGTTTGCTATCTCATATGGTGAATATTTTCTCCAACTATCTGACAGGGGCTGATTGTGAAAGGTTCTAGTTTGGGATCTCTGGAAGTTCTGTGTTCAGTTGATCAAAACAACATCTCCATACGCTTAACAACAAGAAAACATGTGGCAAAATACTGTGTTATGAACACATATTCTAGCCTATAAAAAAGACCAGACATTTCACCCTTATGCATAGTGCTGAGTGATCCATAAACTTCAAACAGTGCTTGGGAGCTATTTTGTTCAAACACCCCAGATCTGCACATCTCAGAGTACATAAGAAAAGTAACAACAGGAAGCCTTTACCACAAAAAAGATCAGTAAAAAAGAACAGTAAAAAAGATTTTACTGGGCTTCCCTGGTGGTCCAGTGGGTAAGGACACCGCCTTGCAGTGCAAGGGGCGCCGGTTCGATCCCTGGCCTGGGAAGATTTCACATGCCACAGAGCGGCTGGACCGATGTGTCCAACTACCGAGCCGGTGCTCTGTGACAACAGAGGCCACCGCAATGGGAGGCCCACGCAGGCCAAAGAACAAAGACGGATGAAAATGGACAAAATGAAAGACCAATAGAAGTGGCCCGCCTGCTCCCCTCCCTCCCCACCCCACCCCCACCAAAATAAATAAATAAATCTAAAAAAAAAAAAGGATTTTACTTTTGCTCAAACAGAACAGCTCCTATACATTCCTAACTTTAAGTAGCACTATAGCCTTAACAAGAGGGCTTCCCAGGTGATTCAGTGGTCAAGAATCTGTCCGCAGTGTAGAAGACAGGGGTTCCACCCCTGGGCTGGGAAGATCTCCTGCAGAAGGAAATAGCAACCCACTCCAGTATTGTTGCTTAGGAAAACCCATGGACAGTGAAGTCCAAAAGGCTACAGTCCACTGGGCTGCAAAAGTCAGACACAACCTTGTGACTAAATAACAGCCTTAATGAAGGGCCAGACATAAAATATTCTGAAATAACCAAATGAATACACCTAGTCAATGCACGTAGTTAGTGCTATCTGGTGGATGGTAATGAAAACAAACATTTTGGGTTCAGGTGACTCACAACTGTTTATCAACAACAGAGCATTGATTAAGTACACTGTTACTAGAGTTGTCTAGTTTAATCTTAAGACAGCACACTTCAGTTTTAACTCTAAACATGGTTTAATTTAAGTACAGATCATTTGGTAACTACATCTAACCATCGGAGGGATCTCTGGAAGTTCTGTGTTCAGTTGATCAAAACAACATCTCCATACGCTTAACAACAAGAAAACATGTGGCAAAATACTGTGTTATGAACACATATTCTAGCCTATAAAAAAGACCAGACATTTCACCCTTATGCATAGTGCTGAGTGATCCATAAACTTCAAACAGTGCTTGGGAGCTATTTTGTTCAAACACCCCAGATCTGCACATCTCAGAGTACATAAGAAAAGTAACAACAGGAAGCCTTTACCACAAAAAAGATCAGTAAAAAAGAACAGTAAAAAAGATTTTACTGGGCTTCCCTGGTGGTCCAGTGGGTAAGGACACCGCCTTGCAGTGCAAGGGGCGCCGGTTCGATCCCTGGCCTGGGAAGATTTCACATGCCACAGAGCGGCTGGACCGATGTGTCCAACTACCGAGCCGGTGCTCTGTGACAACAGAGGCCACCGCAATTGGAGGCCCACGAGGCCAAAGAACAAAGACGGATGAAAATGGACAAAATGAAACACCAATAGAAGTGGCCCGCCTGCTCCCCTCCCTCCCCAACCCGACCCCCGCCCAAAATAAATAAATAAATCTAAAAAAAAAAAAGGATTTTACTTTTGCTCAAACAGAACAGCTCCTATACATTCCTAACTTTAAGTAGCACTATAGCCTTAACAAGAGGGCTTCCCAGGTGATTCAGTGGTCAAGAATCTGTCCGCAGTGTAGAAGACAGGGGTTCCACCCCTGGGCTGGGAAGATCTCCTGCAGAAGGAAATAGCAACCCACTCCAGTATTGTTGCTTAGGAAAACCCATGGACAGTGAAGTCCAAAAGGCTACAGTCCACTGGGCTGCAAAAGTCAGACACAACCTTGTGACTAAATAACAGCCTTAATGAAGGGCCAGACATAAAATATTCTGAAATAACCAAATGAATACACCTAGTCAATGCACGTAGTTAGTGCTATCTGGTGGATGGTAATGAAAACAAACATTTTGGGTTCAGGTGACTCACAACTGTTTATCAACAACAGAGCATTGATTAAGTACACTGTTACTAGAGTTGTCTAGTTTAATCTTAAGACAGCACACTTCAGTTTTAACTCTAAACATGGTTTAATTTAAGTACAGATCATTTGGTAACTACATCTAACCATCGGAGGGATTGCTGGAATGTCTCAGAAGATTTAAATTACAGTATTTAAAATTAATTTTAAAAAACTATTTAAATATAATTTTTTTGGTAAGGGTATATATGACGGCAAGTAAAAGACATGGTCTCTGACCTTGTGGAACTCACAGTCCAGTGGAGAAAGCAGACACAAAGTGAACTAACAAATGAGTTTACTGTAACAAGTTATGCTAATTGCAAAGAAAACTTAATCAGACAATAAAAAAGAGAAGGAGTCCATTTATCAGAGGCAAAAAAGGCCACTGGTAGGCAAAAAAGGAGAGGTCAAGATCATGCACGAGGTGGGAGCCAGGTGTGACAGCTTTAGAAGTGCAACTGGAAAACTGGGCAAAGTTTTAGGCAAGGGAGCAAGAAGAGCAAATTAACAAGATTACTGACATCTGCGTGGAAACCGTGGGATGAAGAGTGGAGTGGACCAAAACCGAAAGCACGTGTTGGCAGTTTAGCTGTAATTATTACACTGAGAAGCGGTAAGGAAAGGAAACCCTCCCAATTCCACCAAATGTGGAAGAGTTCGGTAATTCCAAATGCCCTGAGAAACATATTTTGAATTTAGAAACCAAACCTAAAAGAAATTTACATACAGAAACTCTAGGAATTTGAAATTAAGTGGAATTCCTTTAAATAGAAACTGGGCTATTCGCTGTCAATTTCTGCTATCCAAACTACTTCTAGCATCTTGCTAACGAACAGGTTTTGGGTTAAATTTATTTGGGTTAAATTTTCGCCCACTTCCAACACCCACGAGGACGCAGCTCAAGCCAAAGAGAAAAGATAAAGAGGGGCAAGCAAATGCGCTGAGAAAAAGAAAATGCTGGACAGTGAACGGTCTCAAGGATCTAGCCACCAGGAAAAGTACTTGTAAGCAGTCTCATTTAGGTGAAAGAAAGAAGAAAAAAGCTGAACCGCCAAATTTCTTACTTATATTCTTCCTCCTTGGCAAGGAGATCCCGTCGAGGCTGCTGAATGCGTGGAGGAAGTGGAGTCCCCGAAACGCCCCGCCTCTGTAAAAGAGACAGACACTCTCAGAAGCAAAGTTAAATAAACCTCGGTGTCCCCAGACCCGCACGGAGCCTAGCCGCTACCCAGGAAAAGAGCAGTTGAACTCACTTTAAGACTTCTGCCCGCCATCTTCCCGGCCGCGACGCCGTTACCGTGGTAACGACGCACCTCGCCTATTAAAAAAAAAATTTTTTTTTGAAGGGTATATATGACGGCAAGTAAAAGACATGGTCTCTGACCTTGTGGAACTCACAGTCCAGTGGAGAAAGCAGACACAAAGTGAACTAACAAATGAGTTTACTGTAACAAGTTATGCTAATTGCAAAGAAAACTTAATCAGACAATAAAAGAGAAGGAGTCCATTTATCAGAGGCAAAAAAGGCCACTGGTAGGCAAAAAAGGAGAGGTCAAGATCATGCACGAGGTGGGAGCCAGGTGTGACAGCTTTAGAAGTGCAACTGGAAAACTGGGCAAAGTTTTAGGCAAGGGAGCAAGAAGAGCAAATTAACAAGATTACTGACATCTGCGTGGAAACCGTGGGATGAAGAGTGGAGTGGACCAAAACCGAAAGCACGTGTTGGCAGTTTAGCTGTAATTATTACACTGAGAAGCGGTAAGGAAAGGAAACCCTCCCAATTCCACCAAATGTGGAAGAGTTCGGTAATTCCAAATGCCCTGAGAAACATATTTTGAATTTAGAAACCAAACCTAAAAGAAATTTACATACAGAAACTCTAGGAATTTGAAATTAAGTGGAATTCCTTTAAATAGAAACTGGGCTATTCGCTGTCAATTTCTGCTATCCAAACTACTTCTAGCATCTTGCTAACGAACAGGTTTTGGGTTAAATTTATTTGGGTTAAATTTTCGCCCACTTCCAACACCCACGAGGACGCAGCTCAAGCCAAAGAGAAAAGATAAAGAGGGGCAAGCAAATGCGCTGAGAAAAAGAAAATGCTGGACAGTGAACGGTCTCAAGGATCTAGCCACCAGGAAAAGTACTTGTAAGCAGTCTCATTTAGGTGAAAGAAAGAAGAAAAAAGCTGAACCGCCAAATTTCTTACTTATATTCTTCCTCCTTGGCAAGGAGATCCCGTCGAGGCTGCTGAATGCGTGGAGGAAGTGGAGTCCCCGAAACGCCCCGCCTCTGTAAAAGAGACAGACACTCTCAGAAGCAAAGTTAAATAAACCTCGGTGTCCCCAGACCCGCACGGAGCCTAGCCGCTACCCAGGAAAAGAGCAGTTGAACTCACTTTAAGACTTCTGCCCGCCATCTTCCCGGCCGCGACGCCGTTACCGTGGTAACGACGCACCTCCCCGCATCTTCCCGCGAGAGTTGCTACCATCCGGACCGCCTCGTCTGCAGGCAGGATTCGGTCCACATCCCTACTCCAGGCAGAAGACAGCGCGAGGCTAGCGCCGGGCTGCGAGCAGTGGGGAGGGCACCGCGGTTTGTCTACCCCACCTGCCGTAAGCGCTCTGCAGTCTGGCTGCAGGAACTGAAGCAGCCGAAGTCGTGGGTTGATTTAAAAATTCTTAAGTTGGCTATGGAAGGGTCTCAGCCTCGGGAAACAGGTCCATAATAGTTGTACTGGTAGGAAGTATGCGGGTAAAAACGCCTACTCTTTTGCGCAAACTCTGTTGCGATTTTCCAAACCTGAGTGGCCCATTGGACCTCCAACAGTTCTGTTTAAAATCAGCTGTTTAGTGGAATTCCATGTGCTGATTTCTCGCATTTATTTACAGCATGGTTAAAAGCTCAGGCTCTCAAGGCAATCATCCTAAATTCATGTCCTGGGTCTGCCACCTACCATCCTGGGGAACTCATTCTCTCACCTACACCATCTGTAAAGTAGGGGCAAGTAAGAACAGTGCCCACCTCACTATGAGCCGAAAGTGAATTTGTACTCAGGATTGTGCCTGGAACACAGTAAGCAATCAGAAATTCCATCTGAGGGAGAAGGGAATAAACTTGGGAATCCAGAAATAAACTTCACCTTTAGGGTCAACAGATCTTAAGCAAAGGTGTCATTCAATGGGGAAAAGTCTAGTCTTTTCAACAATGGTAGTGGGCTAAGAGGATGTCCATGTGTTAAAGCATGAAGTTGAACCCTTACTCTATACCATATCCAAAAGTCAATTCAGAATGGATCAAAGGCCTAACCTTAAGAGCTAAAGCCATAAAGGTTTTTTTTTCAAAGATTTTATTTTATTTTATAGACTTTTGTTGTTCACTGCCACACATTGACCTGAAACCTCTGCTCCATTAGGTATATACACATCCCACCACCCTCAAATCTCCCCCCATATCCCTGCCCACCCCATCCCTCCAGGTCGCCACAGAGGCCCTGTTTGAGATACCCTAGTCCCACAGCATATTCCCCTCCCTCATCCCAATGTCCATAAGACTGTTCTCCATGTTGGCCTCTCTATTGCTGCTCCATAAAGTTCTTTTAAGAAAATACAGGTATAAATATTCATCATCTTGAATTAGGTGATGATTTCTTAGAAATGACAGAAAAACCACAAGCAATGAGAGAAAAATTAATAGGCTAGACATCATCAAAATTAAACACATTTTAGCTAGTGTCATTGTGCTAAGGGAATAGGAGTGCTTACAATGGCTTGGGGTGATGGTCTGGAGGGGTGGGATGGGGCGAACTGGGGGGGGAGGGGTGGGGACCATGAATATGCATATGACTGATCTGGGAATATACATGTCTGTGAACAACAAAACTCTGTAAAACCTTTAAAATAAAGAATAATAAAAAACCCAATAATAATACAAAGAAAATAAATAAATAAATAAATATTCATTGGAAAGACTGATGCTGAAGCTGAAGCTCCAATACTTTGGCCAACTGATGTGAAGAGCCAACTCATTAGAAAAGACCCTGATCCTGGGGAAAGACTGAAGCAGGAGAAGAAGAGGAGTGATAGAGTATGAGATGGCTTGATACCAGTACTGACTCAATGAACGTGAATTTGAGCCAACTCTGGGAGATGGTGAAGGACAGGGGAGTCTGGCATGCTGCAGTCTGTGGGGTCACAAGAAGTCAGACATGACTTAGAGACTGAAAAACACTGCTTGATGCAGCCTGTATCTAAAGCCATAATGGAAAAAAGCCTACAGTTGTGTGATGTTTCTGTATTTTAACAAAACTTAACTGGGGAGATATAAATTATTAAGGTAATATACATGTATATGTATGACTGAGTCCTCTTGCTGTTCACCAGAAACTATCACATTGTTAATGAGCTATACTCCAATATAAAATTTAAAGTTTTTTTAATTATTAAGGTCATACAAACTGTAAGCCTTTATTTCAAAAGCATGTACAGTTTGATCCTGGATTTATAAAATTTTAGTTTTGCCTGTCAAAAAAAAGATAAAATAAAATTCAAATCTCATGAGACAGATTTGTCAATCATTTTAAGGCAATAAATATATTCTGATTCCCTTAAAAAAAAAATTAAACGCATTTCATTTTAAAGGATACCATAAAGTGAAAAGACAAACCACAGAAAGGGACGTAAATATTGCAACTCTTAAATATAATAGGAGACTTGTGTCTAGAATATATATATATACAGGTATTTTTAAATGGGCAAGTATCCTGAATAGGCATTCCTCCAAAGAAGATATATGTGTATTCAAAAAGCACAAGAAAAGGGCTTTCCCTGGTGGTCCAGTGGGTAAGGACACCGCCTTGCAGTGCAAGGGGCGCCGGTTCGAGCCCTGGCCTGGGAAGATCCCATGTGCCACGGAGCGGCTGGACTGATGTGTCCAGTTACCGAGCCGGAGCTCTGGAGCACATACGCCCAGAGCCTGTGCTCTGCGATGACAGACGCCACCGCGATGGGAGGCCCACAGGAGCCAAAGAACAAAGACGAATGAAAATAGAGAAATGAAAGACCATTAGAAGTGGCCCGCCCACTCCCCTGCCTTCCCAACCCGACCCCCGCCCAAAGTAAATAAAAAAATAAATCTTTAAAAAAAAAAAAAAAAAAAGCACAAGAAAAGATGCTCAAAATCATTAGTCTTCAGGGAAGTGCAAATCAAACCATAATGAAGTATCACTTCACACCAACTAGGATAACTGTAATATACACATATATGTGTGTGTGTGTATATATATATATATATTTTTTTTTTTTTTTTTTAAAGATGGACAACAAGCGCTGGAGAAGATGTGGAGAAATTCAAACTTTCAAATACTCTTGGTAGGAATATAAATTGTGCAGCCACTGTGGAAAACATTCTGACAGTTTCTCAAAATCATACACAAAAATTACCACATGATCCAACAAAGTACTCCTAGCTATGCCCGAGAGAATGAAAACATATATCCTTACAAAACGTTGTACACAAATGTATTATTCAGAAAAGACAAAATGAAAATGACTCAACTGATAAACTGATTAACAGATAAATAAAAAGTGGTATATTCATACAATGGAGTATTATTCAACACCAAAAAGGAATGAAGTACTGATGCATACTACAATATGGATGAACCTTGAAAATATGCTACGTGAAAGAAGCAATTCACAAAAGACCACATATTATATGATTCCATTCTCATAGGACCATATATTACATGAAATGTCTGGAACAGGCAAATCTAGAGATACATAGAGTTGTTCAGTGATTGCATAGCCCTGGAAGATGCTGGGAACTGACTACAGAGTTGCACGATTTTGGGAAGGGGGCATGGTGAAAACGTGCTAAAACTGATTGTGATGATGGCTGTACAAATCTGTGAATATACTGAAAATCAATTAATGGTACACTGTATATAGGTAAATGGGGAGTATGTGAGGTACATCAATCAAGTTGCTAAAACATTAGAAAATAAATTATTAAAATAAAAACGTCAAAAGACAGGGGAAAGGTATGCCATACTAACACTGATCAGAAGAAAGCTGGAGTGGCCACATTAATTTCAAGTAAAGTGATCTCAAAACCAGAACAACTATCAGGAAGGAAGAAATACATTACACAATGATAAAAAGGCCAACTCCCAAAGAGATACAACAATCATTCTCTGGTGGCTTAGATGGTAGAGAATCCACCTGCAATGCACGAGACCTAGGTTTGATCCCTGGGTTAGGAAGATTCCCTGGAGAAGGAAAAGGCTACCCACTCCAGTATTCTTGCCTGGAGAATTCCATGGCTCGTCCATGGGTCCCAAAAGAGTCTAAAACGACTGAGTGACTTTCAAAAAAATGTATATGAACCAAACAAGTGTCAAAATGCATGAGGCAAAAACTAACAGAAGTGCAAAGAGGTACAGATAAATCCACAGGTACATTTGGAGACACCAACACTTCTTTCTCAGTCATCAATGGTGCAGGGAGATAGAAAAATCAGTAAGGATATAGTCTGTGTTATCTGATACTTAGGGAACACTCCATCCAACACCACCTGGAGAAGAATATACATTCTTCTCAATACACATTCTTCTCAAGGTCACATGGAATGTTTACCAAGATAGACCACATTCTGGGCAATAAAATACACATTAATAAATTTAAAAGGACAGAAATTATACTCATTTCTTAGAACTGCTATAAGAAACAACCACAAACTCAGTGGCTTAAAACAAAATAAATTTAGTGTCTCCCAGTATAGAGACTGGAAATCCAAAATCACGGTGTTAGCAGAACTGTGCTCCCTTTGAAACCTGCAGGGAAGAATCCCTGCATCTTCCTAGCTTTTGGTGGTGGCTGTCACTCTGTGGCATTCCTTGGCTTGCAGCTGCATCTGGCCACTCTCTCTCTGCCTCTACAATTATATGGCATTCCTCCTGAGTCTCTGTCTTCAAACGGCATTTCCTCCAGTCATACTAGACTAGGGTCCACGTTAATGACTTCACCCTAACTTGATTACGTCAGCCAAGATCCAATTTTCAAATAAAGTCACATTCGCAAGTTAAGGGAAAAGATGTGTGTGTGATGGGTTAAGACTTCAACATATCTTTTGGAGGCACACAATACAACCCTGTAATAATATAAATTATATAAACTATCTTTTCTGAGGCATAATAGAAAATTACCAGGAAAATACCAAAATATTTGGAGATTAAACACACACTTGAAAAAATACAGCAGTCAAAGAGGTCTAAAGAGAAATTAAGAAGTCGTTTGAACTCAATGAAAATAAAAATACAATTTACCAATATCTGTAGGATGCAGTGAAAGCAGCACTTAGAATGTTTACCATTAAATGTATATACTAGGAAAGAAGGGAGAGCTAAAAATCAGCAATCTGAGCATCCATCTCAGGAAATGAGAGAAAGAAGAGCAATTAAAGCTTCAAGAGAGTTCAAAAGAAAAGAAATAATAGAAATCAGAACAGAAATTAATGGAACTGAAAACAACAGAGAAAATAACAGAAGTCAAAATCTGGTTCTTTGAAAAGATCAATAAACTTCTAGGGCTTCCTTGGTGGTCCAGTGGGTAAGGACACCGCCTTGCAGTGCAAGGGGCGCCGGTTTGATCCCTGGCCTGGGAAGATCCCATGTGCCATGGAGCAGCTGGACTGATGTGTCCAACTACCGAGTCAGAGCTCTGGAGCGCATGCGCCCAGAGCCAGTGCTCTGTGACGAGAGAGGCCACTGCGATGGGAGGCCCACACAGGCCAAAGAACAAAGATAAATAAATGAAAGATCAACAGAAGTGATAGAAGTGGCCAAATAAATAAGTAAACCTCTAGCCATACTAAGACAAAAAAGTAAAGGGCAAAATAACCTGTTCTGTGTCCTTTTATGTGATGGTCATTTAGGTGCATCCACAAGAGAAGATACAGAAGAGGCTCAAGAAAACAAAGTTCATTATAGCCGTAAGACCCAGAACTTGGCTTGCAGCTGCATCTGGCCACTCTCTCTGCCTCTACAATTATATGGCATTCCTCCTGAGTCTCTGTCTTCAAACGGCATTTCCTCCAGTCATACTAGACTAGGGTCCACGTTAATGACTTCACCCTAACTTGATTACGTCAGCCAAGATCCAATTTTCAAATAAAGTCACATTCGCAAGTTAAGGGAAAAGATGTGTGTGATGGGTTAAGACTTCAACATATCTTTTGGAGGCACACAATACAACCCTGTAATAATATAAATTATATAAACTATCTTTTCTGAGGCATAATAGAAAATTACCAGGAAAATACCAAAATATTTGGAGATTAAACACACACTTGAAAAAATACAGCAGTCAAAGAGGTCTAAAGAGAAATTAAGAAGTCGTTTGAACTCAATGAAAATAAAAATACAATTTACCAATATCTGTAGGATGCAGTGAAAGCAGCACTTAGAATGTTTACCATTAAATGTATATACTAGGAAAGAAGGGAGAGCTAAAAATCAGCAATCTGAGCATCCATCTCAGGAAATGAGAGAAAGAAGAGCAATTAAAGCTTCAAGAGAGTTCAAAAGAAAAGAAATAATAGAAATCAGAACAGAAATTAATGGAACTGAAAACAACAGAGAAAATAACAGAAGTCAAAATCTGGTTCTTTGAAAAGATCAATAAACTTCTAGGGCTTCCTTGGTGGTCCAGTGGGTAAGGACACCGCCTTGCAGTGCAAGGGGCGCCGGTTTGATCCCTGGCCTGGGAAGATCCCATGTGCCATGGAGCAGCTGGACTGATGTGTCCAACTACCGAGTCAGAGCTCTGGAGCGCATGCGCCCAGAGCCAGTGCTCTGTGACGAGAGAGGCCACTGCGATGGGAGGCCCACACAGGCCAAAGAACAAAGATAAATAAATGAAAGATCAACAGAAGTGATAGAAGTGGCCAAATAAATAAGTAAACCTCTAGCCATACTAAGACAAAAAAAAGTAAAGGGGCAAAATAACCTGTTCTGTGTCCTTTTATGTGATGGTCATTTAGGTGCATCCACAAGAGAAGATACAGAAGAGGCTCAAGAAAACAAAGTTCATTATAGCCGTAAGACCCAGAACTAGGCAGGGCTACATGGGAAAGCCCCAGGGTTGCCAGGAGGCAGAAAACATGCATCAAGGGAAAACCGAGGCTACCCTGCCAAAAAAGCAAGGCAGAGTCAACAGTTCAGGATAGGCTAGTTTGAATCATTTCAACAGGTTTCAAGCTTTAGCGGCTGTTCCTAGCTTCCTAGTATCTGGCCCTAAGATGATTAATACAACAGGGGAATACTGCCTCCTAAAGTGCATAGGCCTGGTAGAGGAAACATGACTCCACACTGGTCCAGCTGGCACACTTAAGGTACACTCCTGGCTGAACCCTTTTGCTATCTCTGAGAATGAGCTAGATTAAGGAGTCTCTCCTCAGCCAGAAAGGTTTTTTAAGATGTCAAAACATAATAACACAGAAAATAATTTAAATAAACAATATATACCATTACCAGAAATGCAATATGGATCATCACGAATTATCCCATAAACACTAAAAGGAAAATAAAGGAGTACTATAAGAAATGCATACCCAGGGGGCCTCCTTGGTGGGCCAGTGGGTAAAGAGCCCGCCTTGCAGTGCAAGGAGCACTGGTTCGATCCCTGGCCTGGGAGGATTCCACATGCAGAGGAGAGGCTGAACTGATGTGTCCAGTTATGAGTCAGAGCTCTGGAGCACATGTGCCCAGAGTTAGTGCTCTGCAACAAGAGAGGCCACTGTAATGGGAGGCCCACACAGGCCAAAGAACAAAGATGGGGCTTCCCTGGTGGTCCAGTGGGTAAGGACACTGCCTTGCAGTCCAAGGGGCGCCGGGTCGATCCCTGGCCTGGGAAGATCCCACGTGCCGCAGAGCAACTGGACCCATGTGTCCAATTACCAAGCTGGAGCTCCGGGGCACGTGCACCCAGAGCTGGCGCTCTGCGACAACAGAGGCCACCGCGATGGGAGGCCCACACAGGCTAAAGAACAAAGATGGATGAAAATAGATAAATGAAAGACCAATAGAAGTGGCCCGCCCACTCCCATCCCCCTAAAAAATAAAATAAAAAAGAAAAAAGATGGATGAAAATAAATAAATTTAAAAATCAATAAAAGCGGCCAATTAAAAAAAAAAAATGCAGGGCTTCTCTGGTGGTCCAGTGGGTAAGGACACTGCCTTGCAGTCCAAGGGGCGCCGGGTCGATCCCTGGCCTGGGAAGATCCCACGTGCCGCAGAGCAACTGGACCCATGTGTCCAATTACCAAGCTGGAGCTCCGGGGCACGTGCACCCAGAGCTGGCGCTCTGCGACAACAGAGGCCACCGCGATGGGAGGCCCACACAGGCTAAAGAACAAAGATGGATGAAAATAGATAAATGAAAGACCAATAGAAGTGGCCCGCCCACTCCCATCCCCCTAAAAAATAAAATAAAAAAGAAAAAAGATGGATGAAAATAAATAAATTTAAAAATCAATAAAAGCGGCCAATTAAAAAAAAAAAATGCAGGGCTTCTCTGGTGGTCCAGTGGGTAAGGACACCGCCTTGCAGTGCAAGGGGTGCCCGTTCGATCCCTGGCCTGGGAAGATCCCACGTGCCGCGGAGCAGCTGGACCGATGTGTCCAATTACTGAGCCCGGGCTCTTGAGCGCATGCGCCCAGAGCCGGTGCTCTGTGACAACAGAGGCCACCACAATGGGAGGCCCGCAGGGGCCAAAGAACAAAGATGGATGAAAAGGCCAATTGAAAGATCAATAGAAGTGGCCCGCCTGCTCCCCTCCCTCCCCACCCCACCCCCATCAAAATAAATAAATAAATAAACCTTTAAAAAAAAATGCATACCCAGAAATTTGATAAACTAAGTGAAATGAAACAATTCTTTGAAAGATGTAAACTACTAAAATTCACACAAAGAGAAATAGATAATTTGCATAGTTAAGGACTGAGTCAGTAACTTTCCCAGAAAGAAAGCAGCAGACCCAGATTGTTTCACTGATAAATTCAACAAATATTCAAGGAAAAAAATGGTATCAATTGTCCACAATCTTGTCCAAAAAATACAGAAATAAAAGAGACACTTTCTAACTATTCTATGAGTTCAGCATTGCCCTAATACCAAAAGCAGTAAGGGACATTATAAGAAGAAAAAACTGGCCTGATACATCTCATGAACACAGACATAAAAGTCTTTAACAAATATGAGCAAACTGAATCCAACAATAAACGAAAAGAATTATACCACACAACCAAGTGGGATTTACTCTAAGGATAGTTCAACATTCTAAAATCAATCAGTAGAATTCAGTACAAGAAGAGAATAAAGACAAAAAAATACACAATCATATAAATTGATACATCAAAAGCTTTTGAGAAGATCCAATAACCTTCTTGGTAAAAATCCTCAGCCAACTAGAAACAGAGAGGAACTTCCTCAACTTGATCCAGAGTATCTACAAAATAACGACATCTAGCAACATACTTAATAGTGAGAAATCGACTGCTTTCCTCCATAGATCAGAAAAAAGGCAAGGATATGCTTTCTCATCACTCTTATTTACCCTGAACACCGAGAGTCCTAGTTAAACAGTAAGACATGAAAAGGAAATAAAAGGTACAGATTAGAACTGAAGAAACAAAATACCTTCATTTACATATGGCATGAGAGTTGATGGAGAAATCCCAAGGAATCAGCAAAATCTTCCTGGAATTAATAAGCAAGATGTGATAAATACACACTATGAATTTGGATACACACTATAATATGGATGAACCTTGAAAACATGCTAGGCGAAATAAGCCAGACACAAAAGAACACATATTGTATGATTCTGCTTATATGAGGTATCTAAAATAGACAAATTCTGAGACAAAATAAAACAGAGGTTGACAGGAAATGGGGAAAGAGGGGAAAACACATTATTGTTCTTTAATGGGTACAAAGTTTCTGTTTGGGGTGATGAAAAAGTTCTGGAAGTGAATGACTGTAATCACTGAGCAATACTATGAATATATTTAATACCACCAGATTGCATACTTTAAAAAAGATACAGTGGTAAATTTTATGTTACATGTATTTTACTCCAGTAAAAAAAAAAGAAAAAACCTCCAGTAGAGGGACAACCTACAAAATACGCAATCAATTGTCCACAATCTTGTCCAAAAAATACAGAAATAAAAGAGACACTTTCTAACTATTCTATGAGTTCAGCATTGCCCTAATACCAAAAGCAGTAAGGGACATTATAAGAAGAAAAAACTGGCCTGATACATCTCATGAACACAGACATAAAAGTCTTTAACAAATATGAGCAAACTGAATCCAACAATAAACGAAAAGAATTATACCACACAACCAAGTGGGATTTACTCTAAGGATAGTTCAACATTCTAAAATCAATCAGTAGAATTCAGTACAAGAAGAGAATAAAGACAAAAAAATACACAATCATATAAATTGATACATCAAAAGCTTTTGAGAAGATCCAATAACCTTCTTGGTAAAAATCCTCAGCCAACTAGAAACAGAGAGGAACTTCCTCAACTTGATCCAGAGTATCTACAAAATAACGACATCTAGCAACATACTTAATAGTGAGAAATCGACTGCTTTCCTCCATAGATCAGAAAAAAGGCAAGGATATGCTTTCTCATCACTCTTATTTACCCTGAACACCGAGAGTCCTAGTTAAACAGTAAGACATGAAAAGGAAATAAAAGGTACAGATTAGAACTGAAGAAACAAAATACCTTCATTTACATATGGCATGAGAGTTGATGGAGAAATCCCAAGGAATCAGCAAAATCTTCCTGGAATTAATAAGCAAGATGTGATAAATACACACTATGAATTTGGATACACACTATAATATGGATGAACCTTGAAAACATGCTAGGCGAAATAAGCCAGACACAAAAGAACACATATTGTATGATTCTGCTTATATGAGGTATCTAAAATAGACAAATTCTGAGACAAAATAAAACAGAGGTTGACAGGAAATGGGGAAAGAGGGGAAAACACATTATTGTTCTTTAATGGGTACAAAGTTTCTGTTTGGGGTGATGAAAAAGTTCTGGAAGTGAATGACTGTAATCACTGAGCAATACTATGAATATATTTAATACCACCAGATTGCATACTTTAAAAAAGATACAGTGGTAAATTTTATGTTACATGTATTTTACTCCAGTAAAAAAAAAAGAAAAAACCTCCAGTAGAGGGACAACCTACAAAATACGCAATCAGTACTCCTGAAAACTATTAAAGTAAGGCAAAGAAAGGAAGGTCGGGCTTCCCTGGTGGTCCAGTGGGTGAGGACACCGCCCTGCAGTGCAAGAAAGGAAGGTCTGAGAAACTGTCACGGCCAAAAGGAGCCTAAGGAAATATGACAAGTAAATGTAAAGTGGTATCCTGGATCGGATCCAGGAATAGGAATAAAGACATAAGGTTTTAAAACAAAAGAAATCTGGGGACTTCCCTAGTGGTCCAGTGGACAGGACTCTGAGCTTGCAATGCAGCAGGCCTGGGTTCAATCCCTGGGATCAGGGAACTTGATCCTGCATGCCACAAGCAAGATCCAGAGCAGCCAAATAAATAAATACTAAAAAAAAAAGAAACCTGAATAAATTAGGGAATTAGATAATGACAAACACATTAATAATAGTTCATTAATTCTAACAAATGTTTTATACTAATGTGAGATGTTAATAATAAGGGAACCTAGATGTCCATTGACAAATGAATGGATAAAGAAGCTTGGCACATATATACAATGGAATATTTCTCAACCATAAAAAAAAATGCACAAGACAAAAGAGGCCACTGCGATGGGAGGCCCACAAAGGCCAAAGAATTGAGGCAGATGAAAATTAAAAAAAAAAAAGAAAAAGAAATGCAGAAATCTTCCTGGAATTAATAAGCAAGATGTGATAAATACACACTATGAATTTGGATACACACTATAATATGGATGAACCTTGAAAACATGCTAGGCGAAATAAGCCAGACACAAAAGAACACATATTGTATGATTCTGCTTATATGAGGTATCTAAAATAGACAAATTCTGAGACAAAATAAAACAGAGGTTGACAGGAAATGGGGAAAGAGGGGAAAACACATTATTGTTCTTTAATGGGTACAAAGTTTCTGTTTGGGGTGATGAAAAAGTTCTGGAAGTGAATGACTGTAATCACTGAGCAATACTATGAATATATTTAATACCACCAGATTGCATACTTTAAAAAAGATACAGTGGTAAATTTTATGTTACATGTATTTTACTCCAGTAAAAAAGAAAAAACCTCCAGTAGAGGGACAACCTACAAAATACGCAATCAGTACTCCTGAAAACTATTAAAGTAAGGCAAAGAAAGGAAGGTCGGGCTTCCCTGGTGGTCCAGTGGGTGAGGACACCGCCCTGCAGTGCAAGAAAGGAAGGTCTGAGAAACTGTCACGGCCAAAAGGAGCCTAAGGAAATATGACAAGTAAATGTAAAGTGGTATCCTGGATCGGATCCAGGAATAGGAATAAAGACATAAGGTTTTAAAACAAAAGAAATCTGGGGACTTCCCTAGTGGTCCAGTGGACAGGACTCTGAGCTTGCAATGCAGCAGGCCTGGGTTCAATCCCTGGGATCAGGGAACTTGATCCTGCATGCCACAAGCAAGATCCAGAGCAGCCAAATAAATAAATACTAAAAAAAAAAGAAACCTGAATAAATTAGGGAATTAGATAATGACAAACACATTAATAATAGTTCATTAATTCTAACAAATGTTTTATACTAATGTGAGATGTTAATAATAAGGGAACCTAGATGTCCATTGACAAATGAATGGATAAAGAAGCTTGGCACATATATACAATGGAATATTTCTCAACCATAAAAAAAAATGCACAAGACAAAAGAGGCCACTGCGATGGGAGGCCCACAAAGGCCAAAGAATTGAGGCAGATGAAAATTAAAAAAAAAAAAGAAAAAGAAATGCAGAAGAATCAGTACTAATGAAGCGGATGAATCTAGAACCTATCTAGAACCAAAGTGAAGTAAGTCAAAAAGAAAAGAGCAAATACAGTATACTAATGCATATATGGAATCTAGTAAGATGGTACTGATAAATGCACAGGCAAAGCAGTGATGGAGAGATAGACATAGAGAACAGACCTATGGTCATTGAGGGGCAGGGAATATTGGGTGAGAGGTATGGAAAGAGCAACAGGGAAACCTACACTATTATATGTAACAGAGATTACCACTGTGATTAAGCTGTAAGACTAAGGGAACCTACATGGGGACTAAGTATCAACCTGGCGGGTGGGAAGGGGGAAAAGGGAGGGAGGGCTCAGGTGGGAGGGCTCAGGGATATACCTGTGACTATTTGGGGATTATGTATACCTGTAAACGAGAAAACTCTGTAAAAACGTATAACAGTAACTTCACTGTACACCTGAAGCCAATGAAACATTGTAAAACAAATACACTACAATTTAAAAAAAAAAAGAAAAAATAAGAGAAATTGGATGCAGGATATCAATTTTTCTCTAAATGTAATAGTTTTGTGCTTTAAAAAAAAAAAGTCTATTTTTTAAAAAGCTAAAAGAGATTCTGCTCCAATAGAATCATAAGCTAAATCATCCGGGGCACCCTTGTACTGAAAAATAACCAGATTCTATTACAACAAACAATCAGACAGAGATGTATACATGCACTGCTGAAGATCTGAAGGAAGCAGAGAAAATTTCCATATGTCCTACTGACATCACCCCCTCCAGTTCTTTGCTCCCTCAAATAAACAAAACTAATTCTGTGAATAGGCAATTAAAAATAAAAGGTTTAATCGGACAAAATGTCCATAAGAGAGGCCCGCTTTTTCAAAAACGAAATGTTTTATACTAATGTGAGATGTTAATAATAAGGGAACCTAGATGTCCATTGACAAATGAATGGATAAAGAAGCTTGGCACATATATACAATGGAATATTTCTCAACCATAAAAAAAATGCACAAGACAAAAGAGGCCACTGCGATGGGAGGCCCACAAAGGCCAAAGAATTGAGGCAGATGAAAATTAAAAAAAAAAAAGAAAAAGAAATGCAGAAGAATCAGTACTAATGAAGCGGATGAATCTAGAACCTATCTAGAACCAAAGTGAAGTAAGTCAAAAAGAAAAGAGCAAATACAGTATACTAATGCATATATGGAATCTAGTAAGATGGTACTGATAAATGCACAGGCAAAGCAGTGATGGAGAGATAGACATAGAGAACAGACCTATGGTCATTGAGGGGCAGGGAATATTGGGTGAGAGGTATGGAAAGAGCAACAGGGAAACCTACACTATTATATGTAACAGAGATTACCACTGTGATTAAGCTGTAAGACTAAGGGAACCTACATGGGGACTAAGTATCAACCTGGCGGGTGGGAAGGGGGAAAAGGGAGGGAGGGCTCAGGTGGGAGGGCTCAGGGATATACCTGTGACTATTTGGGGATTATGTATACCTGTAAACGAGAAAACTCTGTAAAAACGTATAACAGTAACTTCACTGTACACCTGAAGCCAATGAAACATTGTAAAACAAATACACTACAATTTAAAAAAAAAAAGAAAAAATAAGAGAAATTGGATGCAGGATATCAATTTTTCTCTAAATGTAATAGTTTTGTGCTTTAAAAAAAAAAAGTCTATTTTTTAAAAAGCTAAAAGAGATTCTGCTCCAATAGAATCATAAGCTAAATCATCCGGGGCACCCTTGTACTGAAAAATAACCAGATTCTATTACAACAAACAATCAGACAGAGATGTATACATGCACTGCTGAAGATCTGAAGGAAGCAGAGAAAATTTCCATATGTCCTACTGACATCACCCCCTCCAGTTCTTTGCTCCCTCAAATAAACAAAACTAATTCTGTGAATAGGCAATTAAAAATAAAAGGTTTAATCGGACAAAATGTCCATAAGAGAGCTGTGCTCAGAAAACATGTCTGTGTTTGGTCAACAGTAATATGAAGGAGCTGAAATTGAGACCCTTGCTTGAAGCTACTAAAACAAATGAAAAAGCTCAAGTAGGTGCAGATTAGTGCCTGCCCCTAGGCTCCCAGCAAAATCAAAACACATCTTTTTCAGAGAAAAATATTTCTAAGTCCCCCAGATTCCTGAATTAAGAAAATGTGAGTTCACCATCAAAAATCACCAAGCATAAAGGAAACAAATCAATTAGTTAAAAATAAAAATAAATAATAAATATTTAGAACTCCCAAGAGAGATGAAAATTATGTCAGCTGTGAAATATAGAATATCTATTTGTACAGTATTTAAAGAAATAAGGGATAGAATCATAATGATGAGCAAGCAACAGACTATAAGGAAGGACTAACCAAATGTGACAAATAATCACATGAAGATTTTAGACTTCATATATTTGTTAACTGATCCGTGTCACTTTTCTGCACACCTGAAACTAACGTAATGTTATAGATCAACTATACTCCAGTAAAGTGTTTAAAGTCAATACACACACATTTGTTGAGATGAAAACACTCAGGGGATGGGTTGAATGACACAAATAATTTATAAAGCATAAGCTATCTAAGAAAACAATCCAGAATGAACAGAGAATAATAAGGACATGGGAAATGTGAAAGAAATGTTAAACAATTATAGAAGCAAGATTGAAAAGATCTGACATATAAATAAGCAGAGTCCAAGGATAGATTTAGAACTGAGAAGAGATCTTACCTAAGTTAATTGTTTGGAATCTCCCACGTTTAGGAAAGACATGAATGCACAGATTCAAGAAGCACAGAATGTCACAAAGAGAATAAATTTAAAGTTTATTCTTATCCCTGTAATAAAATTCAAAACAGCAATAAAACAGAAAAGACCTCTAAAACAGCCAAAGAGAAGAATGACAGACAACGTTACAAGGATGCAATCAGACTGAAAGCAGATGTCTTAACAGCGATCGTGGAAGCTAGAAGACAGTAAAAGAATGAATGAAATCCTAGGATAAGAAGTCCCATTTACAAGTGAGAATTTGAGTCAAGTATGAGTGGTAATTAATCACCAATTGATCATTCATGATTAGCTGCCTTTTGTCTAACCCTAAATTGGCTGAGATAAACTTTATTTTCTAGGATAGGGATGTGGACGGGATGCAGGACATGGAAGAAAGAGTAAGACCGTGTGCAAAAAAAGCAAGCTCCATATCTCAGGAAACAGAGAGGCAGGGGTCCATTATTACCAGTATTCTTCCAGCTCAACCTCCTTTGATCAGACTAATCAAATGGGCCCCAGCTAAATAGGATGTTACTATAAATGCGGGCACTGACCTGGAAGTTTCAGCCAGTGAGACAGAATCCAGAAATGGCAACGGTGATGTTTATTTTGAAGCAGCCAGCCACCACCAAGTGGTATTAACCACAACCAGAATGAGCAAAGATTTTAATTATAGAGTCAGACCAGTAGAACTTCTAGCCAGTCAGCTAGACAGACTCAGATGACTTCTTTAATTTTTACAGTAATCCCACTCTTTACACAACTGAAATTTTTCATCTTCACAAATTTTATTATGATAGGGTTTTATTATACCTTCAAAGTGATCAAAGAAAATAATTTAGGTCTAGAACTGTGTACTCAATCTCTAATATTATAAGAAAGAAAAGAAATAAGATGAATAAAGTATAAGAGATTTATCACCCTCATATTCATGCTAGAGGAACTTCAAAATGATGTACTTCAGGAAGAAAATAATACCAGAGGAACATTTTGAGATGCCAGGAAAATGTTGTTGTTGTTTATAGTTTTGTGACCTCATGTACTACAGTTCACCAGGCTCCTCTGTCCATGGAATTCTCCAGGCAAGAATATTGAAATGGACTGCCATTTCCTTCTCCAAGGGATCTTCCCAACCCAGAGATCAAACACGTGTCTCTTGTATCTCCTGAAATGGTAGGTGGGTTCTTATATATAAATATCTTATTAATTTATTTCACATGTACAGAGTTTTGTTGTTTACTACTATATATAAATCTGAATCATCATAGGTATACACTGGACCCCTCCCACATTCCTCCCCATCCCACCCTTCCGGGTTGTTGCATAGCCCCCATGTAAATTCTCTTAGTCTTACAGCATAATCACATTGGTTGTCTCTTTTACATACTGTACATACATAATGTAAGTTTCCATGTTACTCTTTCCATACCTCACCCACTCCTCCCTCTCCCCAATGTCTGTAAGTCTGTTCTCCAGGTCTGTTTCTCCATTGTTGCTCTGCATGTGTGTTTATTAGTACCATCTTTCTAGATTCCATATATATGTGTTAGTATACTACATATCCTTCTCTTTCTGACTTACTTCACTTTGTATAAGATTCATCCACCTCATTAGGACTGACTCAATTGCATTTCTTTCTACAGCTGAGAAATATTCCATGTATATATATACCACAGCTTCTTTATCCATTCATCTGCTGATGGACACCTAGGTTGTTTCCATGTTCTAACTACTGTAAAAAAACCTCTGCAATAGACACTGGGGTACATGTGTATCTTTCAATTTTGATTTCCTAAGGATATATGCCTAATAGTGGGATCGCTGGGTCAACAGTGGTAGCAGGTGGGTTCTCTGCCACTAGTACCAACTGGAAAGCCTCAGAAGAATAGCAATCAAAATAAAATGATAAATGTGGATTTTGTTGTTGTTCAGTCACCTCTGACTCTTTGGAACCCCACAGACCAGCACACCAGGCTCTCTGTCCCTCAGCATCAACTAGAGTCTGCCCAAGTTCATGTCCATTGAGTCGGTGATACCATCCAACCTTCTCATCCTCTGTTGCCCCCTTCTCCTTTTGCCATCAGTCTGTCCCAGTATCAGGGTCTTTCCCAACTGAGTCAGGTGTTCATATCAGGTGGCCAAAGTATTGGAGCTTCAGCATCAGTCCTTTCCAAGAGTATTCAGGGTTGATTTCCTTTGAGATTGACTGGTTTGATCTCCTTACTTTCCAGAGGACTCTGAAGTCTTCTCCAGCACCACAATTCAAAAGCATCAATTTTTCAGCATTCTGTCTTCTTTTTACTATTATTAATTTATTTTTACTTTACTTTTACAGAGTTTTATAAAATTCTGTCTTCTTTATATATCCAGTTCTCACATCTGTACATGACTACTGGAAAGAGCCTCAACTATATAGATCTTTGCCAGGAAAGTGATATCTTTGCTTTTCTAATACACTGTCTAGGTTTGTCATAGCTTTCCTGCCAAGAAGCAATCATCTTCTAACGTCATGGCTGTAGTCACCATCAGTGATGTAGAGCCCAGCAAGAGGAAATCTGTCACTGCTTCCACGTGCACATACGTCTATATAATTCCTCTAAAATTTCTATCAATAATAATGCCTACCATTTTGTGTTTTAAAAGACTAAAACATGGTATTCTCATCAAACTGGGAGTAGAAAGAAACTTCAACTTGATAAAAAGCATTGGAAAAAAAAAAAAAAAAAACTACATCTAACCTAATATTTAAAGATTCAAAAAAAAAATTCTTTCCTCTACTATACTACTCCTATTCCTAATCATGCTGGAGATCATAAGTGATGGCTCTATCCTACACATTAAGGTAACTTAATTAACCTATCAATTTTGTAAAGCAGAAAATAAAACTGTTTATCTTCACAGATGACATGATTGTCTACTTTGAACATTCTCAAAAATCTACCCCCCACAATCTATGCAGCTATTCACAGAGTTTGGTAAAGTTCTAAGACACAAAAGGTCAATTTACAAAGACTAACTGTAGTTCTATACAGTAGCAAGGAACCATCAGAAATTAAACGTTTAAATGAGCATTAGTTACAATGGTATCAAAAGAACACGGGGCTTCCCTGGCGGCTCAGATGGTACAGAATCCACCTGCCATGCAGAGGACCCAAGTTTGAACCCTGGGTCAGGAAGATCCCTTGGAGAAGGGAATGGCTACTCACTTCAGTATTCTTGCCTAGGGAACACCATGGACAGAGGAACCTGTCAGGCTACAGTCCTTCAGACATGATTGAGGGCCTGCAAAGAAAAAATTGATTTCCTTTGAGATTGACTGGTTTGATCTCCTTACTTTCCAGAGGACTCTGAAGTCTTCTCCAGCACCACAATTCAAAAGCATCAATTTTTCAGCATTCTGTCTTCTTTTACTATTATTAATTTATTTTTACTTTACTTTTACAGAGTTTTATAAAATTCTGTCTTCTTTATATATCCAGTTCTCACATCTGTACATGACTACTGGAAAGAGCCTCAACTATATAGATCTTTGCCAGGAAAGTGATATCTTTGCTTTTCTAATACACTGTCTAGGTTTGTCATAGCTTTCCTGCCAAGAAGCAATCATCTTCTAACGTCATGGCTGTAGTCACCATCAGTGATGTAGAGCCCAGCAAGAGGAAATCTGTCACTGCTTCCACGTGCACATACGTCTATATAATTCCTCTAAAATTTCTATCAATAATAATGCCTACCATTTTGTGTTTTAAAAGACTAAAACATGGTATTCTCATCAAACTGGGAGTAGAAAGAAACTTCAACTTGATAAAAAGCATTGGAAAAAAAAAAAAAAAAAACTACATCTAACCTAATATTTAAAGATTCAAAAAAAAAATTCTTTCCTCTACTATACTACTCCTATTCCTAATCATGCTGGAGATCATAAGTGATGGCTCTATCCTACACATTAAGGTAACTTAATTAACCTATCAATTTTGTAAAGCAGAAAATAAAACTGTTTATCTTCACAGATGACATGATTGTCTACTTTGAACATTCTCAAAAATCTACCCCCCACAATCTATGCAGCTATTCACAGAGTTTGGTAAAGTTCTAAGACACAAAAGGTCAATTTACAAAGACTAACTGTAGTTCTATACAGTAGCAAGGAACCATCAGAAATTAAACGTTTAAATGAGCATTAGTTACAATGGTATCAAAAGAACACGGGGCTTCCCTGGCGGCTCAGATGGTACAGAATCCACCTGCCATGCAGAGGACCCAAGTTTGAACCCTGGGTCAGGAAGATCCCTTGGAGAAGGGAATGGCTACTCACTTCAGTATTCTTGCCTAGGGAACACCATGGACAGAGGAACCTGTCAGGCTACAGTCCTTCAGGGCGCAAAGACTCAGACATGATTGAGTGATCAAGCACACACATATGCACACAGACAAAATAACATGAAACTCTTAGGTATAAATATACCAAAATATGTGCAAACTCTATGTGCTGCAGTCCTATGGTCAGGACTCTGTTTTCACTGCTAAGGATTCGGATTCAGTCCCAGGTTCACTGGTAGAGGAATTAAGATCCCTTAAGCAAAGTGCTTTACTTTTTTTGCCCACTTCTATTGATCTTTCATCTATTTATCTTTGTTTTTTGGCCCGTGTGGGCCTCCCATCACAGGGGCCTCTCTCGTCGCAGAGTACTGGCTCTGGGTGCATGCACTCCAGGGCTCCGGCTTGGTAATTGGACACATCAGTCCAGCCACCCCGCAGCACATGGGATCTTCCCAGGCCAGGGATCGAACCAGCGCCCCTTGAACTGCAAGGCGGTGTCCTTACCCACTGGACCACCAGGGAAGCCCACTCTACGTTTTTCTCCAGATTTTCTTCCATGCTCCTGACTCCACTGTCTAAGTTTCAGTGGGAATATTCAAGCAGTGATGATCTCATTGCTTCTGCCACTGAACTGACTGTAACAATAAGATGCCTTCTGACTTCAAATATATTAAAATGTGAATTAAAAAAGGGCGTGTTGGAATTGAAATGTGGTAGAAGCAAATAAATGCAAATGCATTTGTTTAAGCAAATGTTTAAGTCCTGGTGAGATGACTCTTTTATGATGTAATAATCTATTTCCAATAACCCTTTCTAGTTTATCCATCTTATAAAACTAAGTAAGTTGGCATTCTTTTCATTGTTTTCTTTTCTAGTCTGTTTTTTCCCCATCTTTTTACTTTTGAAAATCAGTCCTGCTTTGCCAATTCAAGGATTCTAAAAGCCAACGCTGGTGTTCAACAGAGTTTATAATGCCTAGTGGAAAAGAGATGGCAATCTCACAGAGCAGTAACTGTACCTGCAAACTAAGATTTGTTTGTAACTAAAAAACCTCTAGGAACTTCCACTAGACACTGCCATGGCTACTCACTTCAGTATTCTTGCCTAGGGAACACCATGGACAGAGGAACCTGTCAGGCTACAGTCCTTCAGGGCGCAAAGACTCAGACATGATTGAGTGATCAAGCACACACATATGCACACAGACAAAATAACATGAAACTCTTAGGTATAAATATACCAAAATATGTGCAAACTCTATGTGCTGCAGTCCTATGGTCAGGACTCTGTTTTCACTGCTAAGGATTCGGATTCAGTCCCAGGTTCACTGGTAGAGGAATTAAGATCCCTTAAGCAAAGTGCTTTACTTTTTTTGCCCACTTCTATTGATCTTTCATCTATTTATCTTTGTTTTTTGGCCCGTGTGGGCCTCCCATCACAGGGGCCTCTCTCGTCGCAGAGTACTGGCTCTGGGTGCATGCACTCCAGGGCTCCGGCTTGGTAATTGGACACATCAGTCCAGCCACCCCGCAGCACATGGGATCTTCCCAGGCCAGGGATCGAACCAGCGCCCCTTGAACTGCAAGGCGGTGTCCTTACCCACTGGACCACCAGGGAAGCCCACTCTACGTTTTTCTCCAGATTTTCTTCCATGCTCCTGACTCCACTGTCTAAGTTTCAGTGGGAATATTCAAGCAGTGATGATCTCATTGCTTCTGCCACTGAACTGACTGTAACAATAAGATGCCTTCTGACTTCAAATATATTAAAATGTGAATTAAAAAAGGGCGTGTTGGAATTGAAATGTGGTAGAAGCAAATAAATGCAAATGCATTTGTTTAAGCAAATGTTTAAGTCCTGGTGAGATGACTCTTTTATGATGTAATAATCTATTTCCAATAACCCTTTCTAGTTTATCCATCTTATAAAACTAAGTAAGTTGGCATTCTTTTCATTGTTTTCTTTTCTAGTCTGTTTTTTCCCCATCTTTTTACTTTTGAAAATCAGTCCTGCTTTGCCAATTCAAGGATTCTAAAAAGCCAACGCTGGTGTTCAACAGAGTTTATAATGCCTAGTGGAAAAGAGATGGCAATCTCACAGAGCAGTAACTGTACCTGCAAACTAAGATTTGTTTGTAACTACAACAGACACACCTCTAGGAACTTCCAGTAATAACTGAAGGACACTGCACAAGTGAGTCATGTCCTCTTTAAGCAGTTGGAGCAAAAGCCAGCCTCATCTGAGTATTAACATAAGAATGATTCACATCCCTGATCCCAAGTGACCTAACTCAGGACACAAATGTGCAAAGTATATAAACATATTTAAAAGTCAGGAAAGATTTCACTACAATGTCAGCTTTTGTTATCACGTATGATTTTCTTTAAGACTGTATGTTCTAATTTACTAAAAAGAACACATATCACTTTTGTAATATTTATACTGCTAAAAATACAATGAAACAAATATGAAGTTACCCACCTAAAATACAATGGAAAGACTGAGCAATAGGCAGACTGGGAGAAATCTCTAGACTTGGCAAGAAAGAAGTTACTGGCCCCAGAAAGGATATTTATAAATAAAGCAGAAGAATTAGAAGCCATGCTATAAGGGAATGAGTAGAAGACAATTTGATTGAGGAATTCAGTGCCAAAAGATGGCTGCATAATTCTTTTGAATGAGTCCATATCCTCAAATCTGAAGCCCAGGCCTGACCAATACCACCTATTTTTGCAAGACTTTTTCTACTTTTCATTACATTTTATTTTATTTAATTCATTTAAAATTACAATTTTAATCATGGTCTAAAATTTTCTTTTGACAATTATTTGGTTCCTCTTGAACTAACATAATATTAAAAGAAGCCATCATTTACAACTCAGAAAGCTCTAGGTTGCAATTTTCTTAAAAAGGGCGTGTTGGAATTGAAATGTGGTAGAAGCAAATAAATGCAAATGCATTTGTTTAAGCAAATGTTTAAGTCCTGGTGAGATGACTCTTTTATGATGTAATAATCTATTTCCAATAACCCTTTCTAGTTTATCCATCTTATAAAACTAAGTAAGTTGGCATTCTTTTCATTGTTTTCTTTTCTAGTCTGTTTTTTCCCCATCTTTTTACTTTTGAAAATCAGTCCTGCTTTGCCAATTCAAGGATTCTAAAAAGCCAACGCTGGTGTTCAACAGAGTTTATAATGCCTAGTGGAAAAGAGATGGCAATCTCACAGAGCAGTAACTGTACCTGCAAACTAAGATTTGTTTGTAACTACAACAGACACACCTCTAGGAACTTCCAGTAATAACTGAAGGACACTGCACAAGTGAGTCATGTCCTCTTTAAGCAGTTGGAGCAAAAGCCAGCCTCATCTGAGTATTAACATAAGAATGATTCACATCCCTGATCCCAAGTGACCTAACTCAGGACACAAATGTGCAAAGTATATAAACATATTTAAAAGTCAGGAAAGATTTCACTACAATGTCAGCTTTTGTTATCACGTATGATTTTCTTTAAGACTGTATGTTCTAATTTACTAAAAAGAACACATATCACTTTTGTAATATTTATACTGCTAAAAATACAATGAAACAAATATGAAGTTACCCACCTAAAATACAATGGAAAGACTGAGCAATAGGCAGACTGGGAGAAATCTCTAGACTTGGCAAGAAAGAAGTTACTGGCCCCAGAAAGGATATTTATAAATAAAGCAGAAGAATTAGAAGCCATGCTATAAGGGAATGAGTAGAAGACAATTTGATTGAGGAATTCAGTGCCAAAAGATGGCTGCATAATTCTTTTGAATGAGTCCATATCCTCAAATCTGAAGCCCAGGCCTGACCAATACCACCTATTTTTGCAAGACTTTTTCTACTTTTCATTACATTTTATTTTATTTAATTCATTTAAAATTACAATTTTAATCATGGTCTAAAATTTTCTTTTGACAATTATTTGGTTCCTCTTGAACTAACATAATATTAAAAGAAGCCATCATTTACAACTCAGAAAGCTCTAGGTTGCAATTTTCCAAAAGTGCTCTCTATTAATTTACAGAGCTGATACAGTTTTATATTTTTCCCCAATGATTTTATAGAGGTATCAGAAATTCAGTAATAATTGTTATTTTCATTTTTTTTTACCTAAAAATATCTAAAGCTGACCATTTTCTCATGGCATCATTGGGAAGTGACTATTGAATCTGTAACATGGCTATCTTGAAAGGAAATAAGTAGAACAAAAAACAATAGCACATATATTAATTAAAACAATCAAAAAATGTGAGACTTTCTCAACAAATGCAAATAATCTAATAAATCAAATATACATTAAAAGGCATAAAGTGGTTATAAATGGTTAAAAAGAAAAAAGTACAGTCCAGTCAGGTGAATCTGAGGTGTATGGAACCAACTTAATGTATCTCTCCACGGTCATAACTTTAGTAGTAAACTTTAAATGTGTTTTCCAGATTAAGTTATCAGAGAACTTTGTAACAAAATTCATACAGGGAAAATTCTTTCTGTTCACTCATAGAAAAAGAGGCTATTATTAAAATATGGATTATCTCTTCAATATTTTATGATGTGCAATGCCTACGTAAAACTTGCTTATTCAAACTACTTGCTTTAAAATTATTGTGAAAAAATATTTATCATGATATTAATTTGATTCATGCACCCTGATCTTCATAGCTGCATTATTTATTAGCACCAAGTTATGGAAGCTACCATAAGTGACCATCACCAGATGAATGGATAAAGAAGACAAGGTATCTATTACTCAGTCATAAAAAAAGAATGAAATTCTGCCATTTGCAGCAATGTGGATGGACCTAGACAGTATTATGTTTAGTGAAATGAGTTGGACAAAGATTATATATTATCACTTATGCATACAATTTTAAAATAAAATAAACGCATGTGGGCTCCCCTGGTGGTCCAGTGGGTAAGGACACCGCCTTGCAGTGCAAGGGGCGCTGGTTCGATCCCTGGCCTGGGAAGATCCCATGGGCCATGGAGCGGCTGGACTGATGTGTCCAATCACCGAGCCGGAGCTCTGGAGCGCGTGCGCCCAGGGCCCAGTGCTCTGCAGCGAGAGAGGCCCCTGTGATGAGAGGCCCACAAAGGCCAAAGAATAAAGATGGATGAAAATAAATAAATGAAAGACCAATAGAAATGGCCAAAAAAATCTTTTAAAAAGTGAATGTATATAACAAAAGAGAAACAAACACAGATTTGGTATTTACCAAGGGGAGAGGAAAAAGTGGGATAAGAGTAGGGGATTAAGAGACACATACTGCTATGTATAAAATAAATAAACAACAAAGACATATTGTACAGCACAGGGAAATATAGTCATTATTTTATAATAACTTCAAATGAAGTATAATCCATGAAAATACTGACTCACTTTAGAGGTCACACACCTAGGTTCAGCTAAGTTCAGTTCAGTTGCTCAGTCATGTCTGACTCTTTGTGACCCCATGGAATGCAGCACACCAGGCTTCTCTGTCCTTCACCATCTCCTGGAGCCTGCTCCAACTCCTGTTCATTGACTCAGTGATGTCCGACCATCTCATACTCTGTCATCCCCTTCTCCTGCTTTCTGCTTTTCCCAACATCAGGGTCTTTTCCAATGAGCTATCTCTTTTGCATCAGGTGGCCACAATAATGGAGCTTCAGCTACAGCATCAGTCCTTCTAATGAATATTCAGAGTTGATTTCCTTTAGGATTGACTGGTTTGATCTCCTTGCTGTCCAAGGGACTCTCAAGAGTCTTCTCCAACACCATAGGTCAAAGGTATCAATTTTTTGGCACTCAGCCTTCTTTAAGGTTCAACTCTCACGTCCATACATGACTACTGGGAAAACCATAGCATTGACTATACAGACTTTTGTCAGCAAAGTGATTCTCTGTTTTTTAATATTCTGTCTAGGTTTGTCATAGCTTTTTTCCCCCACTGGGCCAACAGGGAAGCCCTGTGAAATTTTTTTGCATACAATTTTAAAATAAAATAGCATGTGGGCTCCCTGGTGGTCCAGTGGGTAAGGACACCGCCTTGCAGTGCAAGGGGCGCTGGTTCGATCCCTGGCCTGGGAAGATCCCATGGGCCATGGAGCGGCTGGACTGATGTGTCCAATCACCGAGCCGGAGCTCTGGAGCGCGTGCGCCCAGGGCCCAGTGCTCTGCAGCGAGAGAGGCCCCTGTGATGAGAGGCCCACAAAGGCCAAAGAATAAAGATGGATGAAAATAAATAAATGAAAGACCAATAGAAATGGCCAAAAAAATCTTTTAAAAAGTGAATGTATATAACAAAAGAGAAACAAACACAGATTTGGTATTTACCAAGGGGAGAGGAAAAAGTGGGATAAGAGTAGGGGATTAAGAGACACATACTGCTATGTATAAAATAAATAAACAACAAAGACATATTGTACAGCACAGGGAAATATAGTCATTATTTTATAATAACTTCAAATGAAGTATAATCCATGAAAATACTGACTCACTTTAGAGGTCACACACCTAGGTTCAGCTAAGTTCAGTTCAGTTGCTCAGTCATGTCTGACTCTTTGTGACCCCATGGAATGCAGCACACCAGGCTTCTCTGTCCTTCACCATCTCCTGGAGCCTGCTCCAACTCCTGTTCATTGACTCAGTGATGTCCGACCATCTCATACTCTGTCATCCCCTTCTCCTGCTTTCTGCTTTTCCCAACATCAGGGTCTTTTCCAATGAGCTATCTCTTTTGCATCAGGTGGCCACAATAATGGAGCTTCAGCTACAGCATCAGTCCTTCTAATGAATATTCAGAGTTGATTTCCTTTAGGATTGACTGGTTTGATCTCCTTGCTGTCCAAGGGACTCTCAAGAGTCTTCTCCAACACCATAGGTCAAAGGTATCAATTTTTTGGCACTCAGCCTTCTTTAAGGTTCAACTCTCACGTCCATACATGACTACTGGGAAAACCATAGCATTGACTATACAGACTTTTGTCAGCAAAGTGATTCTCTGTTTTTTAATATTCTGTCTAGGTTTGTCATAGCTTTTTTCCCCCACTGGGCCAACAGGGAAGCCCTGATCTTTGTTTTTTAACAGCTGAATTTTACACAGCTTTTTCACTCGCCTCATTCACCTTCATCAAGAGGCTCTTTACTTCCTCTTCACTTTCTGCCATAAGGGGTGGTATCATCTGCATACCTGAGATTATTGATATTTCTCCTGGCAATCTTGACTCCAACTTGTGTGTCATCCAGACCAGCATTTCACATGAGGTACTCTGCATATAAGTTAAACAAGCAGAGTGACAATATATAGCGTTGATGTACTCCTTTCCTAATCTGGAACCAGTCTATTATTCCATGTCCTGTTCTAACTGTTGCTTCTCGTCCTGCATACAAGTTTTACAGGAGACAGGTAAAGTGGTCTGGTATTTCCATCTCTTTTTCAGAATTTTCCACAGTTTGTTGTGATCTACAAACTCAAAGTTTTTAGCATAGTCAATGAAGCGGAAGTAGATGTTTTTCTGGAATTCCCTTTGCCCTTTCTATGATTTAATGGATATTGCCAATTTGATCTCTGGTTCCTCTGCCTTTTCTAAATCCAGCTTGTACATCTCAAAGTTCTTGGTTCACATACTGTTGTAGCCTAGCTTGGAGGTTTTTAAGCATTACTTTGCTAATGTGTGAAATGAGTGCAATGATGCGGTAGTTTGACAAAACACATTCATACCCTCTATCCTTTTTAGGTATTTTTCAGCAGTTGTTCCTTCCCTTCAAACATTGTGTAACTAACATCAGATGAGATCAGACAAGAGTGGGTTAAATCCATTTCTGAGAAAAATCTGAGCCTTAGCTTTAATTATTAAAACTTTTCTCTATGCCAGTGTTTACATGCAATAATTATTAGATCTGGCTGAAAAGCTATACACTATTTTGATCTGGCATCCCCCAAATTTCTCTGGCATCCCCCAGAGATCGCCTCGATTCCTGCCCCAATAATACCAATCTTCTCATGTCTTTCAGATAATACTCGTTACCTATGACATGACTAAAAAATTCCGCTGTCAGTCCAGTCACGGAGGGCATATGATCTCTCACCATGGTCTCTCAAGTTCGTTTTTAATATTCTGTCTAGGTTTGTCATAGCTTTTTTCCCCCACTGGGCCAACAGGGAAGCCCTGATCTTTGTTTTTTAACAGCTGAATTTTACACAGCTTTTTCACTCGCCTCATTCACCTTCATCAAGAGGCTCTTTACTTCCTCTTCACTTTCTGCCATAAGGGGTGGTATCATCTGCATACCTGAGATTATTGATATTTCTCCTGGCAATCTTGACTCCAACTTGTGTGTCATCCAGACCAGCATTTCACATGAGGTACTCTGCATATAAGTTAAACAAGCAGAGTGACAATATATAGCGTTGATGTACTCCTTTCCTAATCTGGAACCAGTCTATTATTCCATGTCCTGTTCTAACTGTTGCTTCTCGTCCTGCATACAAGTTTTACAGGAGACAGGTAAAGTGGTCTGGTATTTCCATCTCTTTTTCAGAATTTTCCACAGTTTGTTGTGATCTACAAACTCAAAGTTTTTAGCATAGTCAATGAAGCGGAAGTAGATGTTTTTCTGGAATTCCCTTTGCCCTTTCTATGATTTAATGGATATTGCCAATTTGATCTCTGGTTCCTCTGCCTTTTCTAAATCCAGCTTGTACATCTCAAAGTTCTTGGTTCACATACTGTTGTAGCCTAGCTTGGAGGTTTTTAAGCATTACTTTGCTAATGTGTGAAATGAGTGCAAGGGATGCGGTAGTTTGACAAAACACATTCATACCCTCTATCCTTTTTAGGTATTTTTCAGCAGTTGTTCCTTCCCTTCAAACATTGTGTAACTAACATCAGATGAGATCAGACAAGAGTGGGTTAAATCCATTTCTGAGAAAAATCTGAGCCTTAGCTTTAATTATTAAAACTTTTCTCTATGCCAGTGTTTACATGCAATAATTATTAGATCTGGCTGAAAAGCTATACACTATTTTGATCTGGCATCCCCCAAATTTCTCTGGCATCCCCCAGAGATCGCCTCGATTCCTGCCCCAATAATACCAATCTTCTCATGTCTTTCAGATAATACTCGTTACCTATGACATGACTAAAAAATTCCGCTGTCAGTCCAGTCACGGAGGGCATATGATCTCTCACCATGGTCTCTCAAGTTAGGAAGTATTTTGTGATAAACTTTTGAATCAATCAGTGCTTTGTGTCTTTTTTTTTAAATTGGGGAATAGTTGATTTACAATGTAGAAATAGTTTCATGTATACAGCAAAGTGAATCAGTTATACATACACACACACACACATTTATATATATCCACTCATTTTTAGATTCTTTTCCCATATATGCCATTACAGAGTATTGAGTAGAGGTCCCTATGCTATACAGCAAGTCCTTATAAGCCATCCATTTGTACCTAGTAGCATGCATATGCCAATCCCAATATTCCAAATTATTCCTACCCCCAGCCACAGTCAGTACTTTTGATTTCTTCTACTTTAAATGGAATGTGTCAATTTAAAACTAATCTTTCATAATTCAATTCTGCAATTATCTAAAATAATTAGGAATATCATTCTATGTATCCACTATATTTGTTGTGAAATAATGTTTTAGGGTAATGAGAAGATATAAAACAGAGCATTGAGCTATGGAAACATTATGAAAACAAACAGGAATTCAAAGGATGTTGTGAATTCTAGACCTTTACCTGGTAACATTCATCACTTTGTGATTCAAATAAACATTTGCAGTTATTTCCATGGGGTCGCAAAGAGTTGGACACAGCTGAGGGACTCAACAATAAAAATAATGTGGAGCTTGAAACTAGATACAGAAAAGGCTTACTGAGGGGTGATTATAGGACACAATTCAATATATACATGAAGCAAACACAACTTGGTAATTGTGAATGTCTAAGATATACATAACACTAGCTAGAATAGAATCCCAATCTACTAAAGTATTTTTAAGTTTCAGATTAAATTATACTACAGAATCATCAACTTTTAGAGGAGTATATTACTTAGCACAGAACCTTCACTTTCACTTTTCATTTTTTAGAGAGATATAAAATTCACTCAAGGTTACATGGCCATTAACAATAACTTTGGGGTTAAAAACCAGCTTTTATGACGAACCCCATTGCTTTTTTCTTAACAATAAAATTTTAAAATTAAAGTAATGCTTTAATTTTATAACCAGTACAATAATTTATTTTTCTCTACTGTGCTTCAAAATCAGAATTTAACCCTTTGACATCTTGAATGCAAATATTTTAAGAAAAAATCCTGTTCTGACACTGTATCACAGCCAACTATAAAATGTATAAAAATAGAATTCGTGCTATTTCAGAAGTATGAACTAGGTTGGATAGAAAAATAATCCATTACATATAATGCTGTATGTAAGTAGTTCATAAAATGCTTAAATGATGTTGGAGGAAATGGAGCTGAAAGAAATGTAAAAGTCAGGACAATATGATGGAATATGTGATTCCAAAAGGGCTAAAAGATGTTATAGAAGCTATAGGAATTCAAGAGGAGAAAAACTCTGAAATTCTTGAGAAAGAAGTAAAAACTTCATGGAGGAGGAAGGGAAACATTTGAGATCTGATCTGGGAAGAATCTGTAACAGTATTTACAAAGGATTTCAATTAAAACTAATCTTTCATAATTCAATTCTGCAATTATCTAAAATAATTAGGAATATCATTCTATGTATCCACTATATTTGTTGTGAAATAATGTTTTAGGGTAATGAGAAGATATAAAACAGAGCATTGAGCTATGGAAACATTATGAAAACAAACAGGAATTCAAAGGATGTTGTGAATTCTAGACCTTTACCTGGTAACATTCATCACTTTGTGATTCAAATAAACATTTGCAGTTATTTCCATGGGGTCGCAAAGAGTTGGACACAGCTGAGGGACTCAACAATAAAAATAATGTGGAGCTTGAAACTAGATACAGAAAAGGCTTACTGAGGGGTGATTATAGGACACAATTCAATATATACATGAAGCAAACACAACTTGGTAATTGTGAATGTCTAAGATATACATAACACTAGCTAGAATAGAATCCCAATCTACTAAAGTATTTTTAAGTTTCAGATTAAATTATACTACAGAATCATCAACTTTTAGAGGAGTATATTACTTAGCACAGAACCTTCACTTTCACTTTTCATTTTTTAGAGAGATATAAAATTCACTCAAGGTTACATGGCCATTAACAATAACTTTGGGGTTAAAAACCAGCTTTTATGACGAACCCCATTGCTTTTTTCTTAACAATAAAATTTTAAAATTAAAGTAATGCTTTAATTTTATAACCAGTACAATAATTTATTTTTCTCTACTGTGCTTCAAAATCAGAATTTAACCCTTTGACATCTTGAATGCAAATATTTTAAGAAAAAATCCTGTTCTGACACTGTATCACAGCCAACTATAAAATGTATAAAAATAGAATTCGTGCTATTTCAGAAGTATGAACTAGGTTGGATAGAAAAATAATCCATTACATATAATGCTGTATGTAAGTAGTTCATAAAATGCTTAAATGATGTTGGAGGAAATGGAGCTGAAAGAAATGTAAAAGTCAGGACAATATGATGGAATATGTGATTCCAAAAGGGCTAAAAGATGTTATAGAAGCTATAGGAATTCAAGAGGAGAAAAACTCTGAAATTCTTGAGAAAGAAGTAAAAACTTCATGGAGGAGGAAGGGAAACATTTGAAGGATCTGATCTGGGCTTTAATGAATCTGTAATGTTTGGCAAATACTGGCAAACAAAGTAATAATTTGGGTTTGGAGGGAAGCGAAAAGGAAACTGGGATGTCCAGAATCGTGGTTAACAGCAGGTGGCAGGGAGTCATAATGAGTGAAGGATAGTCAGAAAACATCAAAGGCTCCTTGAACCCAGAAATAGTACTATTTATTTTTTAATTTTTGTTTAATTCACCCAATAGTAGTGAATAAAAATAGGAAGAGAGAAACTGTGTGCAGAGATCTCAGCTAAGAAACTATTCTGTTAATAAAACATTTAAAGCATTCGAAGGAAACAAAATTATATTTTGAAAACACTGGGAAAATAACACCCATTTGAGGCTCAGACAGATCTAGGCTAGATTCCTGGTTCTACCATCTAATAGCCATGCAAACTAGGATAAGTAACTTACCTAACCTGAGCCTCAGTTACTATATGTCAAATAGAGAAATTCATATTGCAGAGATGTTATGACAATCAACAGGAGGTAAAAGGGCTTCCCTGGTAGCTCAGGGTAGAGTATCTGCCTACAAGAGGTTTGATCCCTGATTCAGAAAGATCCCACATGCTGCAGAGAAAGTAAGTCCATGCACCACAACTATTCAGCCTGTGTTCTAGAGCCTGGGAACTGCAACTACTGAGCCCATGTGCCACAGCTACTGAAGCCTGCACACACTAGAGACTGTGCTCTGTAACCAGAGAAGCCAACATGAGGAGGAGCCTGAGCACTGCAACTAGAGAGCAGCCCTGACTTGCCACAAGTAGAGAAAAGCCCATGAAGCAAGGAAGACCTGGTACAGCCAAAAAGCTGTTTTTAAATCCTCTGATTCACTGCTTTTGCACATTTAGATCAGGCTTCACTGCAGAGAGACCTTGCCTTTGGGAGGCCTCATAACCAGAGCTGCTCACCAGCAGGATGGACAGTAAAGAATTTAAAAAGGACAATATGATGGAATATGTGATTCCAAAAGGGCTAAAAGATGTTATAGAAGCTATAGGAATTCAAGAGGAGAAAAACTCTGAAATTCTTGAGAAAGAAGTAAAAACTTCATGGAGGAGGAAGGGAAACATTTGAAGGATCTGATCTGGGCTTTAATGAATCTGTAATGTTTGGCAAATACTGGCAAACAAAGTAATAATTTGGGTTTGGAGGGAAGCGAAAAGGAAACTGGGATGTCCAGAATCGTGGTTAACAGCAGGTGGCAGGGAGTCATAATGAGTGAAGGATAGTCAGAAAACATCAAAGGCTCCTTGAACCCAGAAATAGTACTATTTATTTTTTAATTTTTGTTTAATTCACCCAATAGTAGTGAATAAAAATAGGAAGAGAGAAACTGTGTGCAGAGATCTCAGCTAAGAAACTATTCTGTTAATAAAACATTTAAAGCATTCAAGGAAACAAAATTATATTTTGAAAACACTGGGAAAATAACACCCATTTGAGGCTCAGACAGATCTAGGCTAGATTCCTGGTTCTACCATCTAATAGCCATGCAAACTAGGATAAGTAACTTACCTAACCTGAGCCTCAGTTACTATATGTCAAATAGAGAAATTCATATTGCAGAGATGTTATGACAATCAACAGGAGGTAAAAGGGCTTCCCTGGTAGCTCAGGGTAGAGTATCTGCCTACAAGAGGTTTGATCCCTGATTCAGAAAGATCCCACATGCTGCAGAGAAAGTAAGTCCATGCACCACAACTATTCAGCCTGTGTTCTAGAGCCTGGGAACTGCAACTACTGAGCCCATGTGCCACAGCTACTGAAGCCTGCACACACTAGAGACTGTGCTCTGTAACCAGAGAAGCCAACATGAGGAGGAGCCTGAGCACTGCAACTAGAGAGCAGCCCTGACTTGCCACAAGTAGAGAAAAGCCCATGAAGCAAGGAAGACCTGGTACAGCCAAAAAGCTGTTTTTAAATCCTCTGATTCACTGCTTTTGCACATTTAGATCAGGCTTCACTGCAGAGAGACCTTGCCTTTGGGAGGCCTCATAACCAGAGCTGCTCACCAGCAGGATGGACAGTCTTGTCATCTTTACCACTACTAAGCATCCGCTCAGAGGCTGAATAAGACCACATAGGATGGATATAGTAGAAAAAGATTCTGGCATTAATTGAGACATTTATCATGAACTGAATATTTGTCTCCTCCTCAAATTCCTATGTTAAAATACTACCTCCCAGAGTGATGCTATTAGGAGGTAGAGCCTTTAGGAGTAAATTAGGATTCCCTGAAGTCATAAGGGTAGAACCTCATGCATAAGATTAGTACCCTTAAAAGAGTCACCAAAGAGCTTGCTATCTCTCTCTGCTCTCGGTCATATAGGAGTATATATGTATAACCGATTCACTTTTCAGTATACCTGAAACTAACACAACATTTTAAATCAACTATACTTCAATAAAGCTTTGTAAAAGAAGGATACAGTAAGTCCACAGCCAGAGATCTCAAAGAGGGCTTCCCAAGAACCCAAACATGTTAACATTCTGATATCAGAATTCCAGCCTCCAGAACTGTGAGAAAGAAAATTTCTCTCACAGCAGCCTGAACAGAATTAAAACACTGAGGTAGATGATTTCTTCAGTGTTAAAATTCAGTTGCCGAAGACTAAAATAATCTTTATAAATGCTATTTCCTAGTGAGAACTTACAGTTGATCTATCACTTAGCACACAGACCATAGAAGAAGTGCTATCTAAACCCTTGCTACTCGAAGTGTGGTCCATGGCCACTGATTAACAGCATTAGCATTACCTGGAATCTCAGGCCACACTCCACATATACTGAATTAGAATCTGCATTTTTACAAGATCCTCAGGAGATTTGCATGCATGTCAAAACTTAGGAAGCACTGATCTGGGTTCTTTAGGATTTTAAGGAACATTCTCATGCTATTTCAATTAATAAGGCTCTATTATGGATATACAGAGGGGAGGTCATTGAAAGAAACAGAAATAGTCTCAATAGTCACAGAGCCATGTCACAAAGGGTTGGGGTGTCATTAAGAAAACAACACAACTTTAACAATTTGCTTACTTCATCTTACAAACAACAGTAAGCTTTCACTGCTCCATATTCTAGTACTCTATCACTCAGTCACTGTCTTTATTGCTATTGCTCCTGGAAACAGAAATACCCGCTTTTCAATGTCAAAAAGACCGCTAGATGGATATAGTAGAAAAGATTCTGGCATTAATTGAGACATTTATCATGAACTGAATATTTGTCTCCTCCTCAAATTCCTATGTTAAAATACTACCTCCCAGAGTGATGCTATTAGGAGGTAGAGCCTTTAGGAGTAAATTAGGATTCCCTGAAGTCATAAGGGTAGAACCTCATGCATAAGATTAGTACCCTTAAAAGAGTCACCAAAGAGCTTGCTATCTCTCTCTGCTCTCGGTCATATAGGAGTATATATGTATAACCGATTCACTTTTCAGTATACCTGAAACTAACACAACATTTTAAATCAACTATACTTCAATAAAGCTTTGTAAAAGAAGGATACAGTAAGTCCACAGCCAGAGATCTCAAAGAGGGCTTCCCAAGAACCCAAACATGTTAACATTCTGATATCAGAATTCCAGCCTCCAGAACTGTGAGAAAGAAAATTTCTCTCACAGCAGCCTGAACAGAATTAAAACACTGAGGTAGATGATTTCTTCAGTGTTAAAATTCAGTTGCCGAAGACTAAAATAATCTTTATAAATGCTATTTCCTAGTGAGAACTTACAGTTGATCTATCACTTAGCACACAGACCATAGAAGAAGTGCTATCTAAACCCTTGCTACTCGAAGTGTGGTCCATGGCCACTGATTAACAGCATTAGCATTACCTGGAATCTCAGGCCACACTCCACATATACTGAATTAGAATCTGCATTTTTACAAGATCCTCAGGAGATTTGCATGCATGTCAAAACTTAGGAAGCACTGATCTGGGTTCTTTAGGATTTTAAGGAACATTCTCATGCTATTTCAATTAATAAGGCTCTATTATGGATATACAGAGGGGAGGTCATTGAAAGAAACAGAAATAGTCTCAATAGTCACAGAGCCATGTCACAAAGGGTTGGGGTGTC